>OY728123.1:423796657-425099157 GCA_963277665.1 Viscum album | reverse complement strand
TAACCCTAATAGATAACGTACAATGTAACCCTCACGACAATCTTATGATGTAATCCTCATGTTGTCCTTATTGTGTTCCAGCATCATTTATAATTTCCGTAACTATAAGATCGATCACTAACATTAACATACCCAATACACTGTAGGTAGATATACACCCAAAACGTCATAATATGAAATTACCATCAACTAGAAAATAATCATTAAAAAATAATGCATGAATCATAAAAATATTGATTTTATATTTTGTAAAAATATAAATTTAATACAGAATTTTAATGAAAAGTATCTTTCATCCGGTTTACTTACTTAGTACCAGTTCAAACCTCTTATATAATGGTTTAAATATTTTTATTAATTTATTATAGAACAATACACATATGTATATATACTATGTTATATGATAATATAATAACAACTACCACCCATTGATTAATAATATTTTGTTATTTTTGTTGTTTTGGGTGCATTTATTTAATGGTCTCCATGGTTGGTTCATTATGGATTTTCATTTCGAATGGAAGAAAAAATATAGAAGTGGAAATAAATGGTATTAATATGTTTATATAATTTTAAATGATACCATATATCATTATTTTCTAATATGAGTATGACTCATTAGATAAATCAACAATGAAAATAATTTATTTTATTTTTTTGGGTTTTACAACTCTCATGAACTTATATCAATTTACTTAAAATCATGATTATATATTAGTTCCAAAATATTATATAACATATAATATGTATAATAAAATATTTGTAACCCTAATAATTGGCTGGAATATCCTTGATGGTGTTAATGAAAAATGGGGTTGTATCATCCCTGATGGTGTAAATTGACTCATCCCAAACGATGTTCTCATTTTTTGAATAAAAGGGAGAATAGAAAAGTTTTGACGATGGATTATTCCACATGAATAATATAATAATAGTATATATAAGGAATTGTAGTTATCATTTCACTTGGATGAAAGTAGTTGTGGACTGAATAATAAAATTAAATAAATTTGAAAAGAAATGAAAAGTAAATGAATGAGGATTTTACCTCTTGAGTTATTCTCCTTAATAACCTCATTAAGGCATGTGGGTTGTTCTTTTTGGTGAGAATAGTAGATATTGGATATGGGGAATTGGTTTGAGAAGGTAATTGGGATAAAATTAAACATGTTAAAAATATTTTATGTGTTAGGAGAAGAGGTGGTGTGGGTAGTATTTATAGTATAGGATATGGGGTGTTTTTAAATATTTTATTTATTAGTTTACTAATTTTTTCTCAATACTATGAATAGTTAGTTCATTATAACTAAATAAATTAAAAGAATGAATCATATGTTGATAGTTTTGTCTAAAAATATCTATACTTCAGCTATGACTCAAAAATTCAGGAATTTGTTAAATACAGTCAATTATCTTATTTCACTCTTCATAAAAAATTCAACTATTTTTGAAAAATATCCAAAAATAACCCAAATCATTTTTAAAACTTTATAACTCAAAAATGGAATCAATATTATGAAAAAAAATTTATAAATATGGTAAATTTAATTTTTAATTAAAATCATCATTTATTCAAAAAATAAAATTTTAAAATATTAATAGATTTTATAAAACATTGTAAAATTAAAAAAGGTATCATAAATCAATCTCATAATAATAAAAAATATTAAATTTCTATTATACTTTATGAATATATTGTGTATTTAAATCGTTAATGTATTAATAATAATATAAACAGATGTTGGTGTCTTAGAAAAATAACATTAATAAATTCATCATTTTAAACATAATTATTTACAAAAAGTTGGATATAATTATATCACGTTTTCATTTATAGGATTCATACATTTTATTTATAATTTCTTAAGTAAATCCACTATTCGGTTTCCTATATTACTATTCCAAATGGCCATGTTACTATTTCAATGGTCATGTAACTTTTCCATTAGCACAAATTCCTTAATATGTATTAATACCACTTAATTTTTTATACATTTATAATGAATTTAGCTACTCACTTCTAGAATGAAAAAAAATATATTTTACAAGTACCTGTGTTTTTACACTATCGTGTAGCATAACATCCATCAGATCCTCATTTACTACAGGAATATCAGGTTTAGCTACATTAGGAGTGAGCTGAATGCCACTCACATAATTCTCAAATTGAGGACAATAATGAATAATTTTCTATATAGTATAATCATAATATTTTTAATTATTTATATAAATAAGATGACCTCAATAGTTGAAAACCATAGAGAACCACCAACTCCTGGTCTATCAGAACCTAGATAATAAGAGTTATAGCATGAAATAATTGTTTATTTATAAAGTTTATTATGTATAATAGATATCTCAAATCATAGTTCAATAGTAATGTGTATAGGCCATGAAAAATAAATATGTCCCTATCATGAAAAATGCATGGCAATATATATCCCTATTTTTATATTATGATGCTTGTATACTCATCACATTCCATAATTTCCCTTGAGTATAAATCACAAAAACAAATAACATCATAAAACCCTAACATCACAGAATGTGTGAATCTCTCAAGGTTAAATAACATCATTAGTAATAAGAAAATAATATAAATATCAATCCACCCTATGGAACATGGATTTTCCCCCGCACATGGGTTTTCTACTCTCACGAACGAACTCATTACAAATTCATAACACATCCTAGTCTCATTTATACATTTAAAAAATAGTAATGAAAAGGTAAAAAAATTTGTTCCTTTGATAACACTATGTATCATCCCTCAATATAGCACTCTCTCAAGCAGATTAATTGGGTTGGTTATAAGAACTGATGTGTTTCTTCCTGGAATGCGAGAGGTTTCAAACTAGATGCGGGGCTGTGATTAAGATACTGGGGAGACGATACCCATTTGTTTAAAACATACAACATAACCAAATAATATGATTACATTAATAATGGTAAAAATATCTTAGTGTGGAAGTAATTAAATCAATATAATATTGTGGAATACCAATAAACATATCCATATGAAAAAACCATTAAATAATAAATGAATAATTTAGTAACATAAGGAATGGTTATTAAATTTCATGGAATAAATAATATAAAATAAAATAATAAAAGTCAAAAAAATTGCTGAAAATTCTTCATTCAGGAACCTCATGTATGTCCCATCTCCAAACACCAACCCATCAAGAAAGCAGACAATCAACATGTATTGTTCTTAGGTACAAAACAACGGTCTAAATATGGTATGAGTATAACTGAGTCTGTCAAAACCATCTTGTCAAATCATAACCAGTTTCATAATAACTATATGCAATAATACAACCTACATTTTACGTAATTAATTAAATAATTATATAATTACCACATCAACCTAATTTAGAACCATGTTGGAATGACTCTAATATTGTCTTATAAACATTCCAACCATAACCATTTAACTATGTAAAAATATAACCTAACTTGTTGTGAGGATGGAATGTATCTAATCACGTCTTACATCCATGAGAACCAAAACCTTATATCCAATAAATAAATCACACATATCTGGGTCAAACACACTATATTGGATTCTCATCATGTCAACTAGACCAAACCCGCTATAATGAATTTCATCAAATTCTACTAGGAATATCCTTAAATATAAGTATTTCATCATGTGACACTAGTTATAGCCTGCTATATAATAATTTTAGCTTGTATCACTTGGAATATCCTGCTATATTTTCGTTTTAGCATATATCACTTGTAAAAACCTGCTATATATGCATTTCAACATGTATCACTAGGCCAAACCTTTTTTATATGAATTTCATCATGAGTCACTGGGTGGTTCCCTCTATACAATAATTTCATCATGATTCACTAATCTAACTCTCTACACAATCATATATACATTAAATCACAATAAAAGTTATAGAAACCATGATATCATAAAATCACTTCATATGGACCAGTGGTTATTTGGGTTAGTTTCCCTTCAATATTCAATTACAAACATATATATATATATATATCAATTGGTAATAACCAATCAAATTCCATTTATATTTATAAAAACTCCATGAAAATGTTAATTAATATCAATAAAACACCCAGAATACATGTCATGCTAAACACACATTAATCATTTAATCAATTCATTTATATACAAGGGTTTATTCACCTAAACAATGGCTAAAATCATGTTCATAAAAAAATTGAATGCAAAGGCACTCAAAGGAATATTCTAATTAATTATATAATCAATTAAGTCACACAGATAATGGTTCAATTTTCAATATTTCATATACTTGAAACGATTAAACCATTGGGTTAATTTTTAGACCCCATACATTAAACTGATAATAAAAAAATGCATCCAACATAAAATTCCCACAAAAAAGAATGTGTGGATGATATTGAGAAGGATAAAAAATCAAAATGGATAAATATCAAAACCAAAAAAGACATGGTCTAGAGAATACACTTCATTGTTTTTAAAAAATAAGAGATATATGGTACAGTTAGACCAATACCACTTTCTAAGTATTGAATCACCAAGGAGAGACATACATAATGGGTTTTGGTACTAAAAAATAACATAGAAGGTACCTAGGTTCAACATGATGAAGCTTTATATGTGATGGTATAAAAAACCTATGTATGACATAATATAAAATGGATGACCGAATAATTAAATTTCGTGTAATATCGTTACAGGTCGTATAATTATTTTTTGGGGGATATTCTACAAAACCCATCACCTTAGACTTTTATTTAATCATCTCAAACAATACATGAAATAAAAATTGTTCCTGAATTATAATATATTCAATTCACAAATTAGTTCATGATGTTTTTCTTATGGATTTATCACGTAGTGTCACCCCCTTACATGGTTTCAAAATGAAATGTAGATACTTTGAAGCTCAATTTCCACAATAAACCCCTAACACACAAAAATGATTCTCAACATTACAAGAACCATTGGAAACATTTGAACCACTTTTACACAGAATCAATTAATTAAAAAATATATATTCATGGACATTAAGTCATTTTCCCAAACATTTCCTCTCAATATTTTAGAAATACTCGGCCAAAAAAGCTCATATAAATAACTAAAAGATATAAAAAACCAAAAAAAATGGATCCTACAGTTCATTTCATTGAATACTTATTTCTATCTTTTATGGTTATATAAAATGGAAATAAATTTCTAAATAACATGGGAATTTCTTAATAAAATTTTATTAGATGAAAATGATATCTTAAAGATCTTTTAATATAATGATACTGTTGTTATTTAAAGGTATTTATTATCTACTCAAACATCATTTTATGACGGTTATGTTTCACCTGAGATATGAACTGATCAATCCATTCTCATTTATAGATGACTTATGAAGATGATGGTTTTAGGATGATTAAATGAAACCCATTTATATACCTCATTTTAGTTAATTTATGATGACACTTTAATGAAACTTGTTTTTTTCTTGGGTTATATTGTGATGAAATGATGAAATGTTTATGAAACACTTTTCATTTCAATTGGTTATGATACGATGTTATGTTGGATGTTGTTTGATCCTATTGTGAACATATGTATAGATTTCATAATGTTAAGGGTGTGAATGAAATTATATACTCTTTTGAAGGATTGAGTAAAGATAGATATATCTAGTGAAAATTAAAACTAGTATTGGGAGGGGACTTAGTTCAGCAGAGGAATCTATCCAGTAAGATAATCATGTGAGAGAACCTTGACTATGGATATGACTAAATGGGGAGTTAATAAAATACACTATAATAGTATTTTCAATGTTCCTTGATAATGAAATTATTTTATTTTCTTTTTTTAATACCAAAAACATATGTATTATTCTTAGGAGATGTTCTCAGGGCTCATGGTTGATTATTTTTAATTACACCCACTAATGAATGATGTATTTTTTTGTTAAAATATTCATACTATGATTAATTATTTAGGATCTTTAACTAATTAGACATGAATATTATAAAAAATGATCAATTTTTCATACCACTATTTTTTCATGTTATACTTACAATTTTTTATTGACATCTCTTATGCATTCCCTTACTAAAAATCTTAGTTCATTCATTATTATTTCTATTTTCCTGTGGTTATAAGAAAATGTTTTATATAGGGTATGTTTAATAGGTTTACTATGTGAGAAAAACATTTTGGGAGACTTTAAAAATCAATATTTAAATAAGATGTTTTTATATCTAATATCCAAATACACTTTCTAGATATAAGGATTGAAATTATGTATATATATTTAATATTTAACAAAAATGATGTAATATATATGTATGAAATGCTAAAAATTCAACAATAGTGCTAGAAGAGTATAGAATCATGATTTTTAATTCGAATTTTTTATTTGGATGATCTGGTTTCTTGGGACTCAGAAGGAGGCTATGTTTGAATTCATAAAATAAATGTTTAGGGGAGAAAAAAATAAGTGGTTGGAGATATATATGGAATATAATTTATACATGGGTATATAAATGATCATATTCCAAAATATATTCTATTAGTAAATACACCTATTATTTTTTAATCTAATGTTAGACTGATATTTCTATGTGGATGAGTAAGGGAATATGATGATTCAATATTATGTTTCTATTTGTGTACAGATAAATCAATTTAAAAAAAACCATATTCCAAATGATTGCCTCATATCATGAATATTTGATATAATAACATAGATATATTTCCATTAATTACATTGATATCATGTTTTTATTATGTTTTAGTATCCTCCTATTTATATCACAGGGGTGAATGTTTATTACAATTATCATTGCATTGTACCACAGAACAATATTTCACGTTTATTAATGTGATTATTTTTATTATATTGATGATTTTATTCATTATTATCTACTATGTTTTAAATATATTAATAATTTGGTTTTAAAATCACAAATCCATGGAAAAAAATTTACACCGTATAAAACTAATTTATGATGTTCTCCGTTCAAATTGAACAAACACATATTTTTCAAGATTAAAAAAACCAAACATGGCACGATCCACTAAAATTATAGATAAAATAATAAATTATTATTATTAAAATAATAATATATTAAAATGTAACATGAATTTTATAATTTGAAATTATACAAAAAAACTAAAAAACATTGAGATATATAATAATATAAGCCTTCACAATATAAATATTATAGAAATTTATATAGATGAATTTCACCTCTATATATGTTCTTCATGTGGGGAATTTGTTATCAATAATTGATTGAAACCAGTCTGTAATAAATATAATCCCTCATTAATATTTTATAAATAAATATTTATGGGAAATTAATTTTTAAAATTTAATCAGTAAAAATATTTAAAGGAATTATTCTTCAATCCATTACAGTTCAAATTCTCTAAATAGGAAACTCTAAGATATAAATTTCTCGAATAGAAACATAGATAATAATAAATGGTTTAAGATTAAATGGATATTATTTTTTGGGATTACTATTTTTATTATTCCTATATTAAACTCTAAAAAAATTATTTATTCTTATACATTAATCTACCAAAAACATTTATTCACTCATTCAATGGAAAGTGTGAATTTCAAATTAAAAACCCAAAGAAAACTCTAAATTCTAATAATTTTTATTTTTAATTTTACATTGTAAAAATCCTTAGTTCATGACTACCATTTATATGTATTATGTATAAAAAAGAATATTATTATTTTTATCATGTCTGTAATCCATAAAGACACAATACAAAAACATCGAAAAATAAGAAAATATCACAAATGGTTCTCTAACACTTCTTATAATGGTGTAATGTCTAATGTTTCCAAATGTTTACATAAAACCGAATCATCCAATATAATAAATTTTGTTGTAAAAAATTAATTTTGGTATCACCCATGTATATAAGGAATATTACATTAATCCAAGCCACAATCCTTTTGGGTGACATAGGACTTTGAGTTGAAACCAATTCACATTGCGATCACGCTTCAGGTTCAAAACAGATTGAACATGTCTTTCCATGGATTACTATATTACAGATAGATATTTAACACCACAAAAACCAACCATTAATCGGAATAATAAAGTGACCAAGGCCTGGAATAAATGGATATTACATCATTTTAGATGAATATTTATTACATTACAAAAAAATACATTCTCGAGGAAAATAATAGTTTAGTGTTATTGGGAACGTGGAAACAAAATATTATATCATATTGAACGATATCTAAAATATCACATAAATATCTCCAACATTAGTAATTCTACTTAAAAACATCCTTCACAACATGGGTAAAGGAAACATAAGAAAGTGGTGAGAACATATTCTATGTAAAGAAAAATAATTCCAATGTGTAAAGGCAACATAAAAAAAGTGTATGGAACTTGACCATAACATTTAAAGATCATAAAATACTTATTAGAAGTCATAAAAAGTATTAGTGTTTAATAAGACATTAATTATAACGAAATAAATTAACATAGGACATGAAAACCTAACATTGGAATAAAACATGGAATTAAGGAAAAGAAATATAAAAACAATATGCCAAGGTGGCCTACCAAGGAATTTGTAACATGTTAGGATTGGGTTAAACACTCGTGTACTTGATTTAGACTTGGGATTCCATCCCATGACCAATAATGTTTTATTATTGGGATTTCCTCATGTATACCCTTTGGTTTAGGTCTTAGGATGTCCTCCAGTATACCATCTTTTTTTGGATTAGGATGTCCTCTTGTATACCTTACTATTTCAGGCTTGGGATGACCTACCATATACCCTATTAAATAGGTATTGGGATGTCCTCACATATAACTTCCTTTTTAATGTTTTGGATTTACTCATTTATTCCCTTTTGTTTCAGGATTTGGATATCCCCATGTGTACCCTTTTATTTCATGCTTGGGAAATCCACTTGTGTACCCTCCAGTTTCAAGCATGGGATTCAATCCCGCATTCCCTATTTTTTGGGATTTGTATGTCCTCGTGTGTACCATATTATTTTAGCAATGGGATTCTCTCCCATGTGAAAATTGAGATCATAAAGCATTTCAGATTACCTAATGCATTAGAGGGAGATATAGGTCTCACCCATCTCATTATAACTTTATCCATTCATGTCCCAAAAATTAAAACATTCATCTTATCGTGACCCAAAAAAACATGGGTTTTATAAAAATCAAATCGAAACCCATTAAATGAAATGGGTATAATTAATAATACATCAAATAAAAATATATTAAAATAGATTGGTTTTGTAATCACTTCCTGAAAGCATAACCCGTGAACAAATGCTTGTTTCAAATCATATAATTCATGGAAGTGAAACGTGTAACAGATAAATCCTAAAATCAAAGAATAATGCATTAATTTAAATAATATTAATAGATCCATTTTATAATTTTAACGAATTTAGTGACTAATAATAACATATTTCATTTTAGATGTAAAATAATTTTGAAATATTTTTTAAAACTTTTTCTTGTTGAAACTATGATTTGTTCATGAAAATTATTTTTTAAAAACATAAAACCTTTTAAGATGCATTTTCCTTTAAAAAATAATAAATAATAAATAATTTTTTTTCAATGCAAGAATTTTAAAAATATTTTATGACATAAAAATAATTCTTGAAAAACGTTTTAAAAATATTTTTCCTAGAAAACATATAAAATAATATTGAAAATATTTTTGAAAAAATTTTCCTTGAAAATATATTCTAAAAAATATAAAATAATATTTAAAAACAACACAATATTAAAAAAATATTCCTTGAAAATGGGTATCAAAAATATTTTCAAAACATTTTTGAACTCATTTTTGAAAACATTTTTGAAAACAATGTATTTCAATAATTGATTTCTGATTAGAGGGGGAAACATTTTGATTTTAAATAAAAAATCATCTTAAGTAAAAATGAGTGCAAAAAATTGTTATAAATAGATGAGGATATATTGAATAAAATTAGGATAAGTAACCTCACTAGTATTCATGAGATAAGGATCAAATTATTTAATCGAGGTAATCATAAAGGTAAACAATCTCGAAATTTTTTGATATTGTCTTACTAAACTCTTATAACTTACTAACATAGGATCATACTCACCATGTAAGAAAAGGAAATTACACAAAGCTTAAAATATCATAATAGTAAGTGTATTCATGATATAACATATAAAAGTTTTGTATGTACTCCTCCAAAAATATTTTAGGTGCACAACAAAATAAGAGTCTCAATGATGGAATGTTAAGACAAAACATTTTTACAGATATGGTTACTTTTGAAACATAAAACCCTGAATGAATGTTCATAAAATGTATATTTTGATAACCATTAATTTTGTTATAGTATACATAGATTAAAATAATGGGATGTACATACACCTCACAAAAGGATAGAGTAATGAACATAGCATTTATCTCATGGGAATAAAGTGTGAGATAAAATATCCTTACCTTGTGTCTTGAATCTCTTTTTACTCGCTCAAATAAACTCTATAATAAATATTAAATTATTTTATATATATATATATATATATATAATATAACCATGTAACTATATCTAATAACATATATGGTTTGACTATAACCTTATATTACTTTCTTGTTAACTAATCTATGTTAAGGTTTCACTTCGGGTAATATTCACTTTGTTTTTAATATGTGTCTTAATTTGTTTTGTTGTTAATACTTATAATTATATCATGATTCCAAAATTTAAACCATGATATAAATATCATGTATATACAGTATATTTTTATTATAAAAATCTATATAATATATGACTAAGAAATAGAATACACTATCCATGGAGATGGTAGGAAGTATGTACGCATGAAAACAATTTCCATTTAATTGTCGTGTTGATAGAAAGTATGTTACAAAGTATATGTATAAAAATATATATATATCATTATTAAATAAGATTTATGATATAATATATATAAAATATATTCAGTATAACCATCCTTAATTCAATCCATGTACTGTATGAACAAATCGTATCGCCTTGAGGTGGCGGTAGTCCACATTTCCTCAAATCAAATTATCATATTTTCATAAGATGGAATGAATTATAGTATGTTACAAGAAAAATTAATTAATCATAAAGTCATTATAAATATTATATATATCATATAAAAATATATCTTCTATCATAATATCATCCATCATCAGTGGTAATGGAAAAATGAAAAATCATAATTTCGTGAGGCAGTAGTTCTCTATACCAATAAATAGTATGTTCATTACACAATATAGGGTGGTGTGTGTAATGGTAGGTTGAAAATTTTATATAAAAACTTCCTACTATATTTAGGATACAATTTTTGATATATACAAATAGAATGATGTGAGTTTTAGGGGGATGGAGAAGGAAAAAAATTAAATGACTTGAGAGATTACATTACCTCCTGATCAGGTAACTCTTTTTTTGGTTGGTCCCAAAAGGATTCCTTGGTTTTACTTATGCCAAAGATAAGGCTTCTATAAATAAGGTATTATTTATAAGAATTATATTAGGTAGGTCTTGTGCAATAATGAAAGGATTGAGAGGTGTGAGGAATCGAGAGATGTAGTGGATATTAATTGGAATGGAAAAGAACTCACTTGGAATTTTTAGGATGAAGTTAGTTGTACACATGTTCTTACCCAAAAGATGAAATATCATACCAAAAATCTCAATAATATAAGCTTTATGGCCTAAATATGGGAATATAATGGGTTTTGGACAAGTGGATCGATCACTTGGGCACTTAATTTTATGGATTAGTCTCTAATTATGATTAATTTTACCTTAATAGCTATGATAAATTTTGATCACTTTTACTAATCATTTTGGGAAAAATCACTTATACTTATTACACTCAAAATATTATTCTGAATTAAATGGTGCATGTAGGTTTTTTTGAAATTCAAATAACACCCGCATAAGAAAATAATATTAATGCTAATCCCACTAATTGGACAAATTAATGGATTTTTAATGTAGAAATTTGTTCAAATGGTTGTTAATATTATGTATTAAATTTAAAAGGTAAATTGATTACAATTACTTAATTTGTATTGGTATATATACTATTTAAAAAAAGTGATACTAAAAAAATTATAATATCATTAAACATTAATAATTTATTAAAAAATTGGATGTTTTTAAATAAAACACTATTTTTTTCACTATTAATCAAAAGTTGAATTTTCTTAATAAAATCCAAAAAATTGGCCCTTGACTAATTTCTTATTTTAAAATTTAAAATTGAATTTTATATTATCATATTAAATTTCAAAATTTTCGTAAAATTAATTTAATGATTAAAAGTTTTTCATTCAATAAAATGGTAATTTTAACATAAATGGAAATTATCATATCTTTCATTATCAATATGTTTTATTTGTATAAAAATATTATAAAACAATATTGTAAAAGTAGTAATAAGAATTCCTATGACTATGTTTAATATCTATGTTATAATTTTCACATTTATATAATTATATAAAAATTGATATTTTTTATTAACTTAGTGTTGCGTGCTTCGTGAGCCAAGTCAGTGTTGTGTGTAACATACGCCTAGTCAATTGTCCATGTAACATACTCCAAGATGGTAATAGGTGAATGGAATCCTTGAATTAGTTCATTTCAAGGTATAACATAAAATGTAATTTATTATGGTAAAACAAATTTACCATAATAATATCTTCTTTTATATTCAATCGGATTTCATATTCATTTATAATTAATTGGTAACCTTTGAATTAATATTATATTTTACAAACCATTTATTTTATTAAATATGTTAATACTATTCATAACCCATAATTTAACATCAATTATTCATCTTATTTTAATAAATAATTACATTTAGTAATATATTATTGTTTGGTAAACCTCAGTCTTGCATGTTATACAAGTCAATGAGAAAATTCATTATTGCGTATAACACAATCAAACCTCAATGTTCCATGTTGAGAAAGCCAATGATTATGTTGAATATAGTCCATGATTAACATCATGTATCATATAACGCAAGAAAAACATAGTTATTTAATATAAAATAAAATATCATCTTTGTTTAATAAAATTAACAAAAGGATAAGTTAATTCAAAAAAATAATTCAGAAAATCTTGGGGTGTTACATTCTACAACTATTAAAATGAATTTCTCCATTGATATTTTTTTTAGGTTATAAATGGATTAATATAAGTGTGTTTCATTAAAAAAACCCACATTATAAAAATTTATACTAATTATTTTATTAAAAAGGGGAAGCTATAATGATAACGGTTACCCAAAGTAATATATAGCTATATTTTCTCGTAGGTGAAGATAGGTTGGGAGTGAAAATTGTACATAGAGGAACGGTGTAAATATTTATATGGAGTTATTGAGTTCATCAATAATGAACAATTGAATAATCAATGAAAAGGTGAGGGACTCAATGTCATGGTTCTATGATGATTTAAATGGCCATCAGCTCAACTGAAATTAAGATATTTGGACAATACATTTTTTATCATTATCCGATCATTAAAGAATTGTTTTATTAACCAATAATATACAGAAATATATTTATGTGATTTTATTCCTGTTCTTATGAACAATACAATCCTTTGGTTTTTATTTGATAAATTTCACTTTATCTCTTTCCCTAAGAAATGAATGATAATTATTCTTTATTCTAAAGTATTAATAGATCATGGGATCGATGATATGACAACCAATCTATCTTCAGTTACCATGAACAGAAAAAAGTTATCCAATATGAATAATCCATCATTTTTTCAGATAATACATTAATCAAACAGACATTAATTGAATATTGACTTAAAATACCCATAAATAGTTAACCTTATATCGTTTTTGAAAGATGAAAATTCAATTCTTTAGAAATAATGTCCTGAAATCTACTTAACATTGATCCCCCATATATCCCAATGTTACACTTGGTTGTCACATTACAAAAATTTTAATATCCTCCTCATATATTATCTTAAAATATGGTAATATCCTTAATTACCGTAAATATTTTTTGGAAAACGTGAATTCTTCCTTATTCCAATTATTAATGGTCATATTCTTTAAATCTATGATGTTATAAACATCATCCTTGATGTCATTGAACAATTTTTCAATAATCATTTCATGATTAATTTGTACCATCAAATTTACATATTCATATCATTTATATCTTTATCGAAATATCATTATCTTGATTTTAGGAATTAATTAAGGGTTACCATACCTTAAAAAAATATCAGCCTATCATTATTTCACTTCCCTATTCTATTAGGAACATTAAAAATAACCTTTTAAATAAGGAGTGAAAATAAAAGTCCAATAATCCTTTTATACTTAATCATTTTTAATTTTTTGAAGCCAAATACAACAAAAAAAACAATGATGAATGCATCCTTAATCCATTAAAAATTCAACCTCATACTATTACATAATACCTCATTCCATTCACATTTCATTTTATTCAATTCGTTGTAAACCATGTAACTAGTTTTTACACCACCTTACTGATATTTTCTAAGAGCTTCGCTCTTGGGAAATTGAGTTTCACAATGACCAATTATTATGCACTTAAATCACTTATCCTTCAATGAAGACATTGGGTGGGTGATATTCTAATCCATTTTCTTAACCAAACTCTTCATTTTTTCATGAATACACTTGATTTGCGTCATCCTCTTCCTCTTCCAAAACATTTTCTTGTTCCTCTTAGAGATTTGAATAGGTGATACTTTCCACACTCTTAACACAAGTGAAACATAATATTCTTTCTTTTATGGTATCCATTACCAAAACTCTACAAAAACATCTTCTTTATCTTCGTTGGTGGGTCTGAGAGTTGGTAATGGAACATTATGTTAGTAATGTTCTTTTAATACCGATTAGGGATGATTGTCACGACACGTCCTCAGGACCCGTGTCGTGACTACCCCAAGCCTGCCTTCCATGGGCCAGAGGCTGGCAACTAGCACCAAAGGCCGTAAATCCCTAAAACTAAAAAGGCATTTCCTTTAAAAATTATTAACACAGAAAACAGAGTACAAGATGGAAGAAAAACACAAAGTAAAACTGTATACAAAAAAAGAGTGCTGAAAAGTAAAGGGGATAGAAAATCATGCCCAAATTTAATGTACAGGTACAACTAGAGAGGGAAAAAATAATTGAAAGGTGTAAAGCATCTCCTAGATCGTCCGCCACGGATCCTACCTGAATGGTAGGTACAGATAGCCTCCACAGCACACCACACACGTCTATCTCCTCCATGTACCATCATGTCGTGTGGTCCTCCTCCGGGTACTGTTCAGTCATAGTCCACTCAGCCTCGGTCAGTGTTGTCCATCGTCTCCAACCAACAAAATGAGGGGTGGTCGAAGCCTGTGTAGGGGTGTGTATAACAATACTCAGTTGGGACTCTGAGACCCTCAAGGTCTAACAAAATATAACAAGGATAAACCACAAGGTATGAAATTAACAGATAACCTCACTTAGGTATATTCCCATACATATACCTAAGTTATCAAGTAATCCATCATAATCATGAGGTAAACACAAAAGTTACAGACTCATCTCAATCAAGATTTTTATTCACATTTCTGAAACCACGGCTACTAGAGGACTCCTCCTCTATCAAGTACAGTGGGCATACCGCCACAACCAGGCACTTCCCACTAACCTTGGACTACCGAGGTAATCCTCCTGTCGAGTACTGTGGGTCTGCCGCACTCACATAGAGGTGCTCCCCACTATGGTTCTTCCCCCACCTACCAGGCGCTCCCCCTAATAGTCTGCAGAGGTACATCTCCTATCGAGTACTGTGGGTGTGCCACCAACTACCAAGCACTACTCCGCCATGGGTCTTCCGCCGCAACCAGGCGCTCCACACTGGGCTAGTCTAATCACTCAGAGTCGAATTGGTCAAGCAGTTGTCAGGTCTCAGCCAGCTACTAAGTCTCCGTACTCCGCTCGCTCGTCTCTGGGAGGGTCTGCTCCATGAGCTACAGGTCGATACTCCAACTTTCACGAAGTCACTCGTATAATTATACCGAAGTTCTGTCTCGTCAAAAGGAACACAACGTGATGGACGGTGCCTCAATCATACACCCGGTTTGAGAGTTATTGGCATTTCTGTTCCGTGGCCATAGTTGGATTTAGGTTCAATCAAACCCGAACATACCCCACTGTGTCCAAACCACAAGTGGGGTATTCCAAAATAACTATCTCGCACCATGATCTCCATCACCGCAGACTGTTCTTCAGTCAGAAACCCGTAGACCATGTTATGGGAAAAAAGGTAAAATCGGGTCAAATAGGTCCGGATTGGGGTCCGAACCGGTCTGCGGGTCAAACCCGGTCCGTGTATCTAACCCGGTCCTCGGAGGTGGCCCGACCCGCAATGGTGGCCTAGCCCACGCGGAGTCCGGCCTGGCGGCCCGGGGGGCCGCCTCAGCTGCATCCAGGGGGAAGCCACACGCCCCCTGGTAATCCCGAAGGGTATTCCATTCGGGTGGGAGATAAACTGGTACCACGTGGCGTCGGTCTACATCACGCGAGACCCATGGTGGTTCCTGCTCTACACGACTGGGCGAGCGGCCAGTCGACTCTCGTGCGGCACTGATTGAGTCGTGCCTCCTCCGGCGACCCGGTGGCTCAGTCCGTAGGTCTTCTTCACAGACGGCCATGCGCCGGCCACTACCACACCGCCACTTCTAGGCGCTATGGCTTCTTCTTCTCCACCACAGGGCGCCATTGCGTCGTGCCTTCCGAGTCAACCCGGTTGCTTGAGCCGCTGGTTTCTTTCATATCCTGCCTTGCGCTGACCGTCGTTGTACCACCGTGGCCAGGTGTAAAATCCAAGGCAAATAATCAATAAAAAATGTTCATATTTTCGAATAAAATATTTATATTACTTAAAAGGGGATGCTATGTTCGATGGAGTACCTAATACGCAACAACAAGTTTCTTCGAAATCTTACGTTGTACACTAATAATATAATAATATTATTTTAAACGGTAGTTAACGCCTATCCATTGTAATGGCAGGAATGAATAGAACTAACTACCAAAAGATTATATATATTTATCAAATATATTTTCATTTATTCAAATAAATGTTAGAGGTTTAAAATGAAAATGAATCCAATTTTAAGCATAAATCTTCTAATATTATTTAAAATGTCGATTAACCACCTTTTAATGGTGATCCCTTTTTAAATATACTTTTAAAAATTTTATATGTTTTATTTGAAAAAAAATTACTTCTATAGAATCTAGAAATCAAAATTTATTTGTGTAAATTGTTTGTTATTTTTCCTATAAAGATCATTTTTAGTGAAAATGTTGTATTTTAATTCAAAACCTCCTTTTAATATAATTTATTTATATGGATATATTAACTTTTTAATTGGGTTTAAAGTTTAGTTAAAATATATTTTTACCATTTAATCCAACATTGGTCATTGAAATTAATTTCACTTTGAAATTGGACATAAAAAGTGTCAATCTTTTGAGAAATATTGTTTCTTAGAAACACGTTATTTGTTTTGACAGCGCGAATTAATTATGAAAATAATTAATGCAACTTTTATGTTTTGAATTTGGTAAAATGGACATCATTTTTGAATTTCAAATATCAAATATATATTAGGGTGAATTTTTGGTATTTTTTTTTTGAAAAAGATCAATTTTTTATGAATAGTGAAACCACTAGGTGGTATTTAAAAAAACTGATTTTTCATTTAAATGAAATTTTACCACCTATGTGATTTGAATTTCATAAATCTGACATTCATGGTTTTCATTAAGATGTAAAATGTTGTTCAATGGGATTAAAATAATTTTTTTGTGAATAGTAACTTTTAAGTTTTATTAATCGCGATTAAAGGTAATTAGTGTACTTTAAGGTAAATATAGTGATATAATAATATAAAATTACCTTCACACTTGTCCTAAACAAATTTGATAAGTCATGGCCTACCAAGAAAATCCATGGGTCAACTTGGGTACCCCATGGAGCCACATGGGTAAGAAAATGACATTAATAACTTTTTTTTAAAGTAAAAATAAAAGTGTCAAAAACATGTATTTTTTTAATAAAACAATTGTTACATGGGGTTATAAAAGTCATATTTTATACTATAAATATTCATTAGAAATATAGAACAATTTTCTACATCATGATAATTTTTTTATAATTTTTATACATTAAAAAAATAAATTTATTTATGACGCCATGATGATGTAGTGATTACCTCATTAATGAACGATTTAAATAAAATGAGAAGATAAGGTAAAATATAAGACATAAAATTCTCAAAAACCTATTTTATGGGTTTATTTCGAACCCTTATCACCTTATCCTTTAAATATATATTTTTGGGACCTTTAATATCCAAAAATTATTTTATAGTAAAGTACCTTTTAAAGACATTCCAAGACTGCCCCCCCTCTCTCTTATAAAATGCTCTCACTTCTACCCCATTACCCACACCTCTAAAGCCTTTATATCGAACAAAATCTGCCCATTTTATCTCTATACATCCCTCTATTCATCCTAGAAGCCTTACCTTAGGCAGAAATCTCTTCCGGAAACACTTTTGGTTCAAACCAAAGGGAGATACCCGATTTAAAGGTAATGTCATCTCTTATGTTCTTTTGTTTTATTTTGCTTATACAACCACCTAAACTCTTTTTAATCCTTTATTTGGTAACAAAAAAAGTATATTCAATATACTAGGATGTTTTTATGAGAAGGATTCGAGCTACACTTACACACAGCTTCGTCTAATGGTTAAAAAACATACTGTTTCCATGGATGGAGAATTATTGCCTTACGAAATGATGATTGTTCTATATTCTCCTACCACCTCTCATGGTGGAAATTATGATGGTACTATATTTATTTATGATATATATTATATTTATTTCCTCTAAATTATTCTTTATTAAATAGTTAAAACATACCTTTATTCTTTTTATGTTGTGCAAATGCAATAATTTCATTTGAGGAAGTGTGGACTACCGCCCCCTCAGGTGATGTGACTCGTTCATGCAATATATGGAATGTATAAAGAATGAAATTAAGGAACTTATGTGAAATATATAACATATATATTATACTTGAATGATAATATATATATCTCATTTAGTTTAAATCCATTAATCTGACAATGAAATGAAAGTAGCGTTCATGCGTACATACGGCCTACCGTCTCCATGAACGGTGCATTTCATTTTCTTATCTCTGAATGTTATGAAATTGTATAAAATGAATGTATACTTGATATATAGGATATTTAAATCATTAATACTATTTAGGAGATGGCTTAATTATAACTATATGTGCAATTCTTTTCAAACAAGTTCATTTTTGACTCATGTACCGAACATCGACAAAAACATCTGATATGAACTCACATTATTAACTAATTTTTATAAAATTATAATATGTGACACGAATTGAATAATAAAATTTAAATGAGGTCCTTAATAAATTATTAATTGACCAATGTTTATTATTCCGGAATATATAGTGAAACGAACAAGACAAGTCAGACTTAAGGTAAGGGATCCTACCTCTCTCTTTCTTTTTAAGTAATCTCTTTTATGTCATTTCTTTTAAGCTCATATTTATTATGTTTGGGGATGTTATTTTATATTCCTCATTCTGTTATTTTTATGTTATATTTTTAGAGACCCTATTTGATCTCATAAATCCATTTTTGAAAGTTTTAAGTGGCGTTGTTAGGCTGCCAAGTTTTCGTAACGGATTTGTCATCCCACTTTTATTCCAGTGGGATTTATGTTACATTTTCCACCATTTCCTTTGAGTGGTGTATGTACTGACCATTATTATAATCTTTGTGTAATATAATTCCATTTATGAGTATTTACATCAATTTTTGATAGTCCTTCTATCATGGGGTGTGCGTTTCGAAAGTAACCCAAGTTGGTAAGGTAACCATTCACCCTCCTCTTTTTAAAAGACCTTTTTTGTTAGGTATTTTAATTTACATCTTATTATGTTGGGATATGTTATTATATATCCTTAATTAAGTAAAATTTATTTCCAAGTGATGAGATACCCTTTTTTCTCATCAACTCATTTTCTGAATTTTAAAGTGACGCCATTAGGCTGTTGAATTTTTACAAAGGAACTTCTTAACAAAATTTCGATTTCTTTGGGTTCTACTTGTTGTTAATGAATATGTCATCCTATGAATATGTGTGAATGGCATCTGGTTGTTTGACACTTAATATCCACTTATATTGGGTGTATTTATATTTTTCACAAATAATTATGAGAATGATTTATCCTTAATTTATGGATACATACTTTATAAGGGATTTCATCTCATTTTATATTTCTATTGATTCTTCATTGTTGTTATGCAACAATTCACTCTTATATGGTGTATATACTATCCTTTTAATATTATATCATGAATCCCTTTATTCTCATGATATTATAAAGTTCTTTTTAAATTTTATTCCTCAATTATTTGTATTCAAGTGTCTCTCATTTTGTTAAAAACTCTTTAACTAAAATATCATTTTAAATGTTTTAATGATTTATTGTTATAAATATTTCTCATTAATATCCATGTTTTCAAAATGGGTTTTAAGGATTTATTTATAGGGATATTAAGGGTTTAAATTGTTAAAATCTTCATAGTGGTATGGGACTTCGTCTCAATCTACTTTCATTAAGGCATATTTTTTTTATATACAACTTTCTTTTATACGGTGTATAAACCCCGTTGACTTTTACTTTTAGTCAAAATGGATCTTTTTATACGAAGCATTTTACTAAATGTCAAAATGGAATGTTTTTACGTATGCGGAGACAATGATTTCTCTGCCGCTGTGACCATTATTTGAGTCTCGTCTTCCTCTACAAGCCATACCATTATTTAAATGAAAAATAAATACCATGTTATAATTTTCATTTATTTTGGTATTGAAAACGGTTTTGATAATGTTTTGATTATATCAATGTGTTCTGATATCTTTTGATTGAAATAAGGAAATGTTATGTTTCCTTTATGCATGTTTTATGTGATACTATTATGTTATGGTTCTTGGGCATTGTGTATGAAGATGGGTGGTTCCGTGATATACTATGGGCAGGTGAGCCCGTGATATCTCTCCAATGCATTGGGTAATGCGAAGGAGTTAAACACTAAGGTTTCCCTGAAGTGATTTAGGGAATAAACTGTGATGGGTATTCTAAACATAACCATGAGGGTTACTCCCTACGTAATAATGTAATGAATGCCTCAAGTTACCTTTACATGTTATGATTTCTATGAGTTATTCATATATCTTATGATTTCATGAGGTATGTTAAAGTGCTTATGTTTTATGAGTAAAGTGTGTTTTCATTGATTCTTATGTATACGTGAACTAATGTTTCCTTTCCATATTTTAATATCCCTTACTGAGCTTTTTGTGCTATCCCAAGATTTTGAAATGTTTTCCACATGACTTAAAGTGGAATACGGTCAAGGATGGGATCAATGAAATGTCATGATGTCTAAAACATGGAACTAGACTTGACTCTTTTGTTCAAGAGTTTATATTTTGTGAAAAAATGGAAATTGAGTAGATGTGTCTACCTTGTAATCTTTGAGATGTAACAGTTATATCCTAATTCTCTAAAACTCTAAACCTGAAAAGATCCTTAATTTGAGTTATTCATCTAATTCAAGATTATTTAATGTTTTAAGGCTGGGTCCTTATTGTTGGTATCAGAGGTCAGCTTAGATAACTTTAGAGGTGAGGGTATTCTTTAAGCATAAGTGACAGTACCATAATGTTTAGGATTTCAGAAAGAGTCATAGTTTTAGATAAAGTGAATGAGTTTATGATAATATGAATAATTATATCACAGTATTATATGATGATTCTAATGTTATACTCACACTAACCTTTTTGGTTTTAGTAAATGGCTGGATCTAGCAGTCACCAAAGTGACAGTGGATGTGAAGAAAACTATGATGGTTTTCTTAAAGAACAACTGAATGATATGGGAGCTGCAATGAGAACTCTTGTGGTTTTTCTCAACCAAATATCAGGAGTCATGATTAACCATTTTAACCTTGGTGAGTTCTCTAATGAATAATGTTTAAGATAACCAACTCGATGTGGAAGTTCTGGTAATAATTATAAAGGTAACCATTAGGGTTTATATGATCCATACTTTTGAGGTAATTATGGGTTACAATATGTTATGATGGAAAATGAAAGGAATGTGATAAAAATGAAGATAAATTATGTTATGGTTATTTTTTATGATTTTCTCTCTTTTTTTTGTAATTTTTTATGAATTATATAGTTTGGGAAAAAGAACAACACGTAGAACATGTGACAACCCATCACATCGGACAAAGCTGTGGGAATCGAATCCATAACCAAAGTGAGACTAGTATTTATTGCCTACCACTGGACTACATGAAGTCCCTGGTAAGTATGACAAATTATTTTTAGTTATAGAATCTTATGAATCGGGAAAAAGTTGATTGTGGGTTATCTATAGAAATGATTAGCCTATCATGGAGGATATGTGATTAGGTTAATTAATTTTCTGTATGAGACTTTAAGAGTAACTGTTGTTATTTGAAGATAAATGCTATGATTTATCCTGGAAGACTATGTGATTAAATCCTTAGGAGATTTGGGTTTAATTCATAGTTTGGGTTACTTTGAATCATTTTATGGACAACTGTTTATTTAATGGTCTTTGGTGAACTTTGGGTTTTGTTGGACAAATTTTGGAGATTAAGAGTAGTATTTATTTTTATAATAGATTATCCTTTTGGGGTATTATCTGATCTTGTACTAACAATTTTTGGTTTTGGTTAATGTTTAATGACA
This sequence comes from Viscum album, assembly GCA_963277665.1. NCBI lineage: Eukaryota > Viridiplantae > Streptophyta > Magnoliopsida > Santalales > Viscaceae > Viscum > Viscum album. Next base: position 425,076,255 of record OY728123.1, on the reverse strand, counting down.
TGGGAAATATATATTTCATATTTTTTGGGTTAGTCGATTCTGTAGAAGTTGATTATAGTGCTCTTAATATGAATAAGTCATCCTGATATACTCATCTTTAGGAGAAAATGTGAGTTTGTGTTAGAAATATAGTAAAATATAAAAGTCTACATAACAATTGATTATGTTTCCTTATGATTTTGTTAAGCTCATAAATAAATTCCTCTTTGAAAAGTAACATTAAACAAAAATGTTGTCTATTAAATTTTCCTACCGGGGAATCACATGCCATTTAACTCATCATAAGTTTCTGATTTTCTTGGGGTTAAATTTCTCCTATTCATGTTTTCTATCACTCTCCATCAGAACATGACCCTTTGTTTTCTCTTCCATTTCCATGTTTTCTTACATGGAATCCTAGTATGGTTTAACTCAGGTTACCTTTTTTACTTCCCTTTGTATCTTTTAATGTGACAGTTTAATTGACTCCTTTTCTGATGTGGGTCTTTCAATAATGTTTCCAAGCCCAATTTTACAATTTCGAGGATGCAATTCCCAAAAGTGGGGAAGGATGTAACATCCCATGAAATGTTTATATTTGTGAATAAAATATTAATATTACATAAAATAGGATGCTATGTTCGATGGCATACCCAAAACGCGACAACGAGTTTCTTCAAAATCTTATGTTGCACACTAATAATATAATAATATTATTTTAAATGGTAGTTAACACCTAGACATTGTAATTGTAGGAATTACTATAACGAACTACCAAATTATTTTATATGTTTGTCAAATATTTTTTGTATTTATTCAAATAAATTTTAGAGGATTAAAATGCAAATGAATCCAATTTTAATCATAAATCTACTAATATTATTTAAAATGTCAATTAACCGCCTTTTAATGGCAAACCCTTTTTAAGTATAATTTTGAAAATTTTATATGTTATATTTGACAAAATAAAATCCTTTTTTAGAATCTATACATCAAAATTTACTTTGTGTAAATCTTTGTTATTTTTCTGAAAAAGATCATTTTTAGTGAAAATGTTGTATTTTAATTCAAAACCTATTTTTAATATAATTTATTTATATGGATAGATTATCTTTTTAATTGGTTTTAAATTTTATTTAAAATATATTTTTACCATTTAATCCAATGTTGGTCATTGGAATTAATTTCACTTTGAAATTAGACATAACCAAGTGTCAATCTTTTGATAAATATTATTTCTTAAAAACACGTTATTTGTTTTGACAATGGGAATTGTTATAAAAATAATTAATGAAAATTTTATGTTTTGAATTTGGTAAAATGGACATCATTTTTTAATTTGGAATATCAAATATAGCTTAGGGTGAATTTCTTGTATTTTTCTGAAAAACATCAATTTTTGATGAATAGTGAAACCACAAAGTGGTAGTTAAAAAAAAAATTTTTTTCGTTTAAATGAAATTTTACCCCCTTTGAGATTTGAATTTAAAAAATCCGAAATAAATTGTTGTCATTAGGATTTAAAATTTGGTTTAAAAAAATTAAAATAATTTGTTGGTGAATAGTAACTTCTATTTTTTATTAATCGTGATTAAAGGTAATTAGTGTAATTTAAGGTAAATATAATGATATAATAATATGAAATTACCTTTAATCATGTCCTACACTTATTGGATAAGTCATGACAGACCAAGAAAATCCATGGGTCAACTTGGGGACCCCATGGAGCCACATGGGTAAGAAAATGACATTACTAACTTTTTATTTAAATTAAAAATAAAAGTGTCACAAACATGTATTGTTTTACTAAAAAAACTTTAAATGGTGTTATACAAGTCATATTATTAACTATAAATATTAATTATAAAGATAAAAATATTTCCTACATCATGATATATTTTTAATAATTTTTATACATTAAATAAATTATTTTATTCATGACACCATGATGATGCAGTGATTGCCTCATTAATGAACGATTTAAATAAAATGAGATGATAAGGTAAAATCTAAGACTTAAACATGTCAAAAAACTATTGTAAGGGTGGATTTAGAACACTTATCACATTATCCTAGAAATATATAATTTTGGGACCTTTAATATCTGAAAATCATTTTATAATAATGTAACTTTTGAAGACTTTCCTAGAGTTCCCCTCCTCCCTCTTATAAAATGCCCCAACCTCTACCCCCTTACCCACACATATCAAGCCTTTGGCTCGACCAAAATCTGCTCATTTTATCTCTCTATATCCCTCTCTTCATTCTAGAAGCCTTAACATATGAAGAAATCTCTTCAATAAACCCTATTGGTTCAAACCAAAGGGAGTTACCCGATTTAAAGGTAATGCCATCTCTTATGTTCTTTTGTATTATTTTGCTTCTCCAACCCCCTAAAATCTTTTTAGTCTTTTGTTTTGTAAAAAAACAATTATCTTAAATATACTAGGATGTTGTTATGAGAATTATTAGATATAAACTTACACACACCTACATCTAATGGTTAAATAACATACTGTTTTCGTGGATATCGAATTACTACCTCACGAAATGATGATTTTTCTATCTTCTTCTACCACCTCTCATGGTGGAAATTATGATGGAAATATATTTATTTATTATATTTATTATATTTATTTCCTCTCTATGCTTATGTATTTTACATTTAAAACATACCTTTATGCTTTTCATGTTCTACAAATGCAATAATTTCATTTGAGGAAGTGTTGACTACCGCCCCCTCAAGTGTTGTGACTCATTCATGAAATACATGGAATGTATAAATAATGAAATTAAAAAACATATGTGACCTATATAACATATATATTATACGGGAATTATAATATATATATATATATATATATATATATCTCATTTAGTTTTAATTTCATTAATGTGACAATGAAATGAAAGTAGCGTTCATGCGTATGTACGGCCTACCGTCTCCATGAATGGTGAATTTGATTTTATTATCTATGAATGTTATGGAATATTATAAAATGAATATATACTGGATATATATGATATTTAAATCATTAATACTAATCTGTAGATGGGTTAATTATAACTATATAGGCAATTCTTTTCAAACAAGTTCATTTTTGACTCATGTACCGAACATCGACAAAAACGTCTGATATGAACTCACATTATTAACTAATTATTATAACATTATAATATGTGACATGAATTGAAAAATAAAAATTAAAGTAAATCCTTAAAAAATTATTAATTGGACAAAGTTTATTATTGAGGAATATAAATAAACGAAAATGACAAGTCAGACTTGAGGTAATGGATCCTACCTCTCTCTTTCATTTTAATTACTCTCTTTTATGTCATTTATTTTAAGCTCATCTTTCTTATGTTTGGGGATGTTATTTTATATTCATAATTATGTAAATTTTATGTTCATATTATGAGAGACACTATTTTATCTCATAAATCCAATTTTGGATGTTTTAAGTGGCGTCGTTAGGCTGCCGTGTTTTCGTAAGGGATTTTTATTACCGTGAGATTTATCCTACATTTTCCACTATTTCATTTGAGTGGTGTATGTAATTCCCATTATTCTAAAAAAAATTTAATATAATTTAGTTTATGAGTATTTAAATCAATGTTGTATAGTCCTTCTTTCATGGGGTGTACGTTTCGAAAGTTACCCAAGTCGGAAAGGGAACCTATCACCCTCCTCTTATTAAAAGACCTATTTTTATTAGGTCTTTTAATTTACATATTATTATGTTGGGATATGTTATTCTATATTCTTATTATGTAAAATTTATTTCCAAGTGATGAGATACCCTTTTTTTCTCATCAACTCTTTTTCTGAATTTTAAAGTGATGCCGTTAGGGTGTCGAATTTTTACAAGGGAACTTCTTAAACCAATTTCTATTTCATTGGGTTCAACATGTAGTTATTGAATATGTCATCCTATGAATATGTGTGAATGACCTCTGGTTGTTCTACACTTAATATCCACTTATATTGGGTGTATTTATATTTTTTACACATAATTATGAGATTGATTTATCCTTAATTTAAGGATACCTTCTTTATAAGGGATTTCATCTCATTTTACATTTCTAATGAGACATTATTATTGTTATGCACCAATTCACTATTATTTGGTGTATATAATGTCCTTTGGAATATTTTATAATGAATCCCTTTATTCTCGTGATATTATAAAGTTCTATTTAAATGTTATTCCTCAATTATTTTTATTCAAGTGTCTCTCATTTTGTTAAAAACTCTTTAACTAAAATATTGTTTTAAATGTTTTAATGATTTATTCTTATAAATATTTCTTGTTAATATCCATGTTTTCATAATTGTTTTTAAGGATTTATTTATATGGATATTAATGGTTTAAAATGTTAAAAAATTTAATGTGGTATGGGACTTCGTCTCAATCTCCTTTCACTGAGCCATATTTGGTTTTATACACAACATTCTTTTATACGGTGTATAAACCCCTTTGAATTTTAATTTTATTCAAAATGATTTTTTATACGAAGCGTTTTACTAAATGACAAAATGATATGTTTTTACGTATGCGACGACAATGACTTCTCCACTGCGGTGACCATTATTTGAGTTTCGGCTTCCTCTACATTCCATAACTTTTTTTAAATGAAAAATAAATACCATGTTTTACTTTTCTTTTATTTAGGTATTGAAAATGGTTTTGATAATCTTTTAATTATATCAATGTGTTTTTATATCTCGTGATTGAAATGAGTAAATGTTATGTCTCATTCTTGCATGTTTTATGTGATATTATTATGTTATGGTTCTTGGGAATTGTTTATGAAGATGGGTGGTTCTGTGATACACCATGGGCGGGTGGGCCCGTGATAGCTCTCCAATGCATTGGGTAACGCGAAGGTGTTAAACGCTAAGGTTTCTTCGAAAATATTTAGGGAATATACTATGATGGGTATTCCAAACAAAACCATGAGGGTTACTCCCTACGTAAGAATGTAATGAATGCCTCAAGTTACCTTGACGTCTTATGATTTCTATGAGTTATTCATAAATCCTATGATTTCATGAGGTATGTTAAAGTGCTTATGTTTTATGAGTAAAGTTTGTTTTCATTGATTCTTATGTATACGTGGACTAATGTTTCCTTTCCATATTTTTATATCCCTTACTGAGATTTTTGTGCTCATCCCAAGTTTTTGAAATGTTTTCCACATGACTTAAAGTGAAATACGGTCAAGGATGGGATCAAGGAAATGTCATGATGACTAAAACAAGGAACTAGACATGAATATTTTATTCAACAGTTTATATTTTGTGAAAAAATGGAAACTGAGTAGATGTGTCTACCTTTTAATCTTTGAGATGTAATAGTTATGTCCTAATTCTCTAAAACTCTAAACCTGAAAAGATCCTCAATGTGAATTATTCATTTAATTCAAGATTATGTAATGTTTTAAGGCTGGGTCCTTATACTAGGGGTCACGAATTCTCCTCCGAGGGCTTGGTTGTGCCATTGCCGTCAACGTGGCCGGCCAGTTTTCCAGTTGCCCTTCCTTCGTTCGACCGGCACCGTTCGCCAGTTTCATCCACCATCGAACCTTCTGTGGGTCACCGGACGAGTTCTGGTGGCCCGATTCTTGTTCCCGAAGAAGTCTCCCACTCCTCACGACGCCAACATCGATCTGTAACCATTGTTGATGAGTTACGCTCATCCCAGACTCATTCCTCATTTTGCGTCAAATTCCACAAAGAGGGAAGATGGGTCGTGCTATGTTTTTTCGGCCCACTCCTTCCACATTTGGGTGATATCAAGCGTCTTAGAATTATAATCCAAGAAGGAAAATGGAGAACTTGAAACAAAACAAGCTCAAACCCCTACCTCAGATTCTTTGTTCGTTGACAATGTCACAGAAAGGAAAACGTCGTTTGGTTGACGTCGGGAAAGAGGATGAAGAAGTCGAGGATGACGTCGTTGGCATTCTTCAAAGATGACGCTTCTTCCATTGTTCCGGTTGAAGATCATTCTTCGTTGGCGGATGATGTGTTCTTTTTTGGAGAATTATTTTTCTCCCCAAGCTCTCCTTTTTCAAGATCCACCCAAATGAAATTTCCAAACCCTCAAAAATAATGGATTTTGTTAATACATTAATTAATTGTTGGTGAAAAAATTCAAAAAAATTCAAAATAATTATTTTGGTGGATTTGTCTCCATAAAGTTGGGATCTCAAGGGTTCTCGCCACTTAATGGAGAGTTTCAAGGGGTTAAAAGCCCGGGTGGTCCCCACATCATCTATCCTCCCAGGGGAGGTTGAGTTCAGGTGGGCCCCACCACCATAACCACTCATGGGAGGTTAAGGTGTGGTGGCCCCACCACTATCTTCAATGAGGATATTTTAACTAATAAAATAAAATAAGACATGCACATATTTTATTTCATTATTCCACATGAAACCCAAAAACTATCTTCAATTCATGACTTACTGTCGTTGAAGTGAATGTCTCTTTAAGTGAATATCGGTGTTGCAAGCTGAACGGTGCCCTTAGATTTCGATTCCGAGCACCAGTTCAAAAGTTATAAAATCATGCTCGTATGTTTTCTGAATGTACCTCAACAAAACCTCAAAAATAGATTTTGGGCACACCGGGCCTCGGAATCACGCGCCCTCAGTTTTCGCGGACTCGTAAAATTCCCATGTATTTAAAAAAATCCATGGGAATTCTGGGTGTTTACATTCTCCCCACCACATGTATTTACGTCCCTATAATCTACCACATGAACTAAAAGAACAAATGGGGGCTACTGAGCACACATCTGAGCCTCCCGCTCCCATGTGCTCTCTTGGAGGTTCCCATGCTGCCAGCGAACGCACACCAGTGGTATCGACCATCCATGTAGGACCCGCTCTTATCGATCCTCAATCTCCAATGGAACCTTCTTAAATGTCTCCCCATCTTCGACGTCCAGCTCCCCATTGTCGATGATGTGAGTAGGGTCGTGCATGTATCTCCTCAGTTGAGATACGTGGAAGACGTCGTGCACCCGGTGCAACTGAGGTGGAAGAGCTAAGCGGTAAGGCACCTCGCCAAATCTGGTGAGGACCTGGAAAGGTCCGATGAATCATGGAGATAACTTGTCACCTCAGCCAAATCTGCATAGACCTCATCGAGTTGGGACCCATAAAAAGACGTGGTCTCCATCCTCAAACTCTAGAGGTCTCTATCTCCTGTCAGCATATGACTTCTTCCTGCTCGGTGTAGTCTTCATTCGCTCCTGGATGATCTACACCTTCTTTGTGGTAGCTCATACCATCTCTGGTTCCACTTGTGCAAACACCCCTGGGTGTGTCTGGCACAGTGGAAATCTGCATGGTCGACCATACAAGGCCTCAAAAGGTGTCATCCCGATGGTGGAGTGATAGAAGTTATTGTGTGCAAACTCCACCAAAGGAAAGTGATCCCCCCAGCTACAACCGAAGTCAAGTAAACAAGCACGTATCATGTCTTCGAGGGTCTGAATGGTCTGTTCGGTCTGACCATCTGTCTGAGGATAGAAGGCGGTGCTCAGACGAAGCTGCATCCCGAATGCCTCCTACAACCCCTTCCATAGCCGGGAAGTAAACCGTGTGTCACTGTAGACCCCGGAAAACGCGTCCCCAAAATTTTCCAAATGCATCCATACATGATCAAAGATCGTAGTCCATTTCGCAAGCTTCGATTTGGTAGGTCGTAGGGCCCGAACGGAGCTACAGATTAGGAGTTATGGACGTTTGAAGATTGGCTGGAAATCTGGTTCGCGAAGCCCATTCGCGAAGCCCCCCTCCGTGATCGCGGAGCGCCGCCGCGAAGAAATGAGGCGAGAGGCTCCGCGAACCCGTTTGACGTTTGCGATGCGCCGCGAAGACCCCTCGCGAAGCACTAATGAGAAGCACCGATGCGAAGCACCCGTGCAGCGCGGTCCCGTGAAGCCCCGCCGCGAAGCTCCCCAACCATCACGGCCTCGCGAAGCTCCAGAGACGGTGATCCTCCGCGAACGCATTTGACGTTCGCGAGCGCGCCGCGAAGCTCCTGAGGCGGCGCGGAAGTTCTGCTTCGCGGCGCCCCTGTCAATAAATACCCAGCTCACCCCCCTTATCCAAGAGGACGGCCACGACCACTTCTCCCCTTGGGCGGCCGAGCGGAGCTCCGCATTGCGGCTCCGCGAGGCTATGCTCCGCGAGCAGCTTCCTTCGCGTTGCTGCTCCGCGAGCCAAGACTCCATGAGTCCATGCTCCGCGAGCCTATGCTTCGCGATGCTTCTCCGCGAGACCAAGCTCCGCGAGACCATGCTCCGTGAGGCCCCTTTGCTCCGCGAGAGACCATTGCTCCGCGAGGCCATACTCCGCGAAGCTACTTCGCAAGACCAAGCTCCGCAAGGCCATGCTCCCCGAAGCTACTTCGCAAGACCAAGCTCCGCGAGACCCCTTTACTCTTCAAGAGACCATTGCTCCGCGAGGCCATGCTCCGCGAAGACCATTGCTCCGCGAGGCCATGCTCCGCGAGGCTGCTTCGCGAAGACCTATTCTTCGCGAGGATCCCACCTTCGACCGGGATGCCGGGATTTTCCATTGCGCCCTTATGCGCTCCCACCTTCCACCTATGGAATACCATGATTTGATACACTCCTCCGCACACCGTGGAACACCTAGAGTCGACATATTCCTCTGGGTTTCATTCCATGTCGTGAGTCGAGATTCTCATCATCAATTCCCCGAGTACCTCGAGTTGAACCATCCCTCAGGCAACCCCTCCAAACCCGATCACTTGGCTCCTATGCGAGGTTGAACCAGAAAGGGCCGCCTTTGCGTAAGTCCCGACGCCAACCATTTCTAGGCACCTTCTGCCGAACAGTCCTTTCTACATGACTATAAACTGTATTAATCCTTATGTTCCAAACATGGGATGCCTCTCGCCCTATATGAGAGATGCCTTATGCTCCTAGCATGAGATGCCAATAGTCCTACCTACATGACTCTAAACTGTTTCATTATCCCCATCTAACAAATGATAGGATGCCTCTTTCCCTAAACGAGATATGCCATATGCTCCTAGCATAAGATGCCTAATGCCATGTTTACAGTGGCATGGTTTCAAGAGCGTTGGAATCCGTTCAAACATTCCAGCACTCCACCCCACGCATTGCGTGTCCTTCATTCGGATCTGCATCCATTTCCAAAGTCTGAAGGGACCCCCTAACAGTATGGACGGTAGACCCATGGTCCCCCTGCTGTCCTGGGCCAAGGCCCCAAAAGGATTCGGGTGACACTTTGAGGTCCTGTGTTTCGAATACGGTCAGCAGTCGACCCCTCATTTTTTTGTCCCCATTTAAGGCTAACGCGATAGGATGCTGTGTTGCGAACATGGTCAGCAGTTATCCTCTATCGCCACGCCACTCTCACCGCATTCCGAATGCCGGGCATGTGATTCACACTTTTCATGTCCCCTTGTTTGGGCTGATTCCAACGCCCTTGGCGTTATCCCGCTTGTGCACTTGCGCATAGGCACATACCTCAACCCACCAGTGAGTTGGGATGACCTCATGGCCAGACATGAGGAAGACATTACGGGCAGCTTCTTAGCGTAAGCCCCATTCACCCGTGCCACTCCTTAGTGGCACCCGGGCAGCTTCCTAGCGTAAGCCCCATTCACTAGTTCCACTCCTTAGTGGCACCCGGGCAGCTCCTAGCATAAGCCCCATTCACCAGTGCCGCTCCATAGCGGCACCCGGGCAGCATCCTAGCATAAGCCCCATTCACCAGTGTCGCTCCATAGCGGCACCCGAGAAGCTTCCTAGCATAAGCCCCATTCACCAGTGCCGCTCCATAGCGGCACCCGGGCACCTTCTTGCATAAGCCCCATTCACCACTGCCACTCCTTAGAGGCACCCGGGAAGCTTCTTGCATAAGCCCCATTCACCAGTGCCGCCCCATAGCGGCACCCGGGAAGCTTCTTATCATAAGCCTCATTCACCAGTGCCGCTCCATAGCGGCACCCGGGCAGCTTTCTTGCATAAGCCCCATTTAGCAGTGCCGCTCCATAACGGCACCCGGGCAGCTTCTTCCGTAAGCCCCATTCACCCGTGCCACTCCATAGTGGCACCAGGGCAGCTTCCTAGCGTAAGCCCCATTCACTAGTGCCACTCCTTAGTGGCACCCGGGCAGCTCCTAGCATAAGCCCCATTCACCAGTGCCGCTCCATAGCGGCACCCGGGCAGCTTCCTAGCATAAGCCCCATTCACCAGTGGCGCTCCATAGCAGCACCCGGGCAGCTTCCTAGCATAAGCCCCATTCACCAGTGCCGCTCCATAGCGGCACCCGGGCAGCTTCTTGCATAAGCCCCATTCACCACTGCCACTCCTTAGTGGCACCCGGGCAGCTTCTTGCATAAGCCCCATTCACCAGTGCCGCTCCATAGCGGCACCCGGGCAGCTTCCTAGCATAAGCCCCATTCACCAGTGCCGCTCCATAGCGGCACTCGGGCAGCTTTCTTGCATAAGCCCCATTCACCAGTGCCGCTCCATAGCGGTACCCGGGCAGCTTCTTGCATAAGCCCCATTCACCAGTGCCACTCCTTAGTGGTACCCGGGCAGCTCCTAGCATAAGCCCCATTCACCAGTGCCGCTCCATAGCGGCACCCGGGCAGCTTCCTAGCCTAAGCCCCATTCACCAGTGCCGCTCCATAGCGGCACCCGGGCAGCTTCCTAGCATAAGCCCCATTCACCAGTGCCTCTCCATAGCGGCACCCGGGCAGCTTCTTGCATAAACCCAATTCACCACTGCCACTCCTTAGTGGCACCCGGGCAGCTTCCTAGCGTAAGCCCCATTCACCAGTGCCACTCCTTAGTGGCACCCGGGCAGCTTCCTAGCGTAAGCCCCATTCACCAGTGTCACTCCTTAGTGGCACCCGGGCAGCTTCCTAGCGTAAGACCCATTCACTAGTGCCACTCCTTAGTGGCACCCGGGCAGCTTCTTGCATAAGCCCCATTCACCACTGCCACTCCTTAGTGGCACCCGGGCATCTTCTTGCATAAGCCCCATTCACCAGTGCCGCTCCATAGCGGCACCCGGGCAGCTTCCTAGCATAAGCCCCATTCACAAGTGCCGCTCCATAGCGGCACCCGGGCAGCTTTCTTGCATAAGCCCCATTCACCAGTGCCGCTCCATAGCGGCACCCGGGCAGCTTCTTGCATAAGCCCCATTCACCAGTGCCACTCCTTAGTGGCACCCGGGCAGCTTCCTAGCATAAGCCCCATTCACTATTGCCACTCCTTAGTGGCACCTGGGCATCTTCCTAGCGTAAGCCCCATTCACTAGTGCCACTCCTTAGTGGCACCCGGGCAGCTTCCTAGCCTAAGCCCCATTTACCAGTGTCGCTCCATAGCGGCACCCGGGCAGCTTCCTAGCATAAGCCCCATTCACCAGTGCCGCTCCATAGCGGCACCCGGGCAGCTTCTTGCGTAAGCCCCATTCACCACTGCCACTCCTTAGTGGCACCCGGGCATCTTCTTGCATAAGCCCCATTCACCAGTGCCGCTCCATAGCGGCACCCGGGCAGCTTCCTAGCATAAGCCCCATTCACAAGTGCCGCTCCATAGCGGCACCCGGGCAGCTTTCTTGCATAAGCCCCATTCACCAGTGCCGCTCCATAGCGGCACCCGGGCAGCTTCTTGCATAAGCCCCATTCACCACTGCCACTCCTTAGTGGCACCCGTGCAGCTTCTTGCATAAGCCCCATTCACCAGTGCCGCTCCATAGCGGCACCCGGGAAGCTTTCTTGCATAAGCCCCATTCACCAGTGCCGCTCCATAGCGGCACCCGGGCAGCTTCTTGCATAAGCCCCATTCACCAGTGCCACTCCTTAATGGCACCCGGGCAGCTTCTAGCATAAGCCCCATTCACTAGTGCCGCTCCATAGCGGCACCCGGGCAGCTTCCTAGCATAAGCCCCATTCACGAGTGTCACTCCATAGCGGCACCCGGGCAACTTTCTTGCATAAGCCCCATTCACCAGTGCCGCTCCATAGCGGCACCCGGGCAGCTTCTTGCATAAGCCCCATTCACCAATGCCACTCCTTAGTGGCACCCGGGCAGCTTCTTGCATAAGCCCCATTCACCAGTGCCGCTCCATAGCGGCACCCGGGCAGCTTCCTAGCATAAGCCCCATTCACCAGTGCTGCTCCATAGTGGCACCCGGGCATCTTTCTTGCAAAAGCCCCATTCACCAGTGCCGGTCCATAGCGGCACCCGGGCAGCTTCTTGCATAAGCCCCATTCACCAGTGTCGCTCCATAGCGGCACCCGGGCAACTTCTTGCATAAGCCCCATTCACCAGTGTCGCTCCCTATGCAGCGGTAAGCCGTTGACACCCCACTTAGCGGTAAGCCGTTGCGACCCCATTTAGCGGTAAGCCGTTCACACCCAATCCAGCGGTAAGCCGTTGAAACCAACCAATTGGCGTTAAGCCGTCACCAGAAGAACTACGTGGTCTTTGATCCATGTCAAGGCATGGTACGTAGGAAGCCTCTTCAAGGATCAAGGCCGAAATCATCATCACTCTTTTCTTTGGGCCTCCATCCTGGAGTAAGTCCCAACACCATGGGCCGCTCAACGCGTAAGCCCCTTTTCGCTTCTCAGGGACGCACCCTTCGCGACGTGATCGTCAGGTCCTTGCAACCTCTTGTTTCTCACACCGAGCATGACTCACGTGGGCTTAGAGTGAGCACCGACCCTGACCACCCCATTTGAACTACGGGGACTTTGATCCGTGTCAAGGCATGGTACGTAGGAAGCCTCCACGAGGTTCAAGCCCACCCATCACCCAATTCACGTCGTGTTCTACCTACGTCCAGCATGACGTTAAACTACATTCTGGTCCAGTGGTAAGCCATTGCGACCCAAGCCATTTGAACTACGAGGTCTTTGATCCATGTCAAGGCATGGTACGTAGGAAGCCTTTATGAGGTTCAAGCCCACCAATAGTGGACCAAGGTCTACTTTCACGTCGGTTCACCGACAAAGCCCCATTTGAACTACGAGGTCTTTGATCCGTGTCAAGGCATGGTACGTAGGAAGCCTTTATGAGGTTCAAGCCCACCAATAGTGTACCAAGTTCTACTTTCACGTCGGTTCACCGACAAAGCCCCATTTGAACTACGAGGTCTTTGATCCATGTCAAGGCATGGTACGTAGGAAGCCTTTATGAGGTTCAAGCCCACCAATAGTGGACCAAGGTCTACTTTCACGTCGGTTCACCGACAAAGCCCCATTTGAACTACGAGGTCTTTGATCCATGTCAAGGCATGGTACGTAGGAAGCCTCCACGAGGTTAAAGCCCACCAATAGTGGACCAAGGTTTACTTTCACGTCGGTTCACCGACACACCCACCCGTCGTTTCTTCACGTCGGGTCCCATCTTCGTCCGGCACGACGTTAAACTCCATTCCCTTTTGAACTACGGGGACTTTGATCCGTGTTAAGGCATGGTACGTAGGAAGCCTCCACGAGGTTCAAGCCCACCCGTCGCTCATTCACATCGGGTCTCATTCCAGTCCAGTGGTAAGCCATTGCGACCCACCTCCCGAACTACGAGGTCTTTGATCCATGTCAAGGCATGGTACGTAGGAAGCCTCCACGAGGTTCAAGCCACATCGCTCGGTCGTTCATTCATGTCGAGTTTCACCCACGTCCAACACAACGCTAAACTGCAATTCCCGTCCGACGGCAAGCTGTTGTGACTACCCAGAACTACGAGGTCTTTGATCCATGTCAAGGCATGGTACGTAGGAATCCTCCCAGAGGTTCAAGCCCAACTCCCATCGGACCAAGGTCCACCTTCACGTCGGTACGCTGATGACATTCATCGGGCCAAGGTCCAGCTTCACGTCGGTTTACCGGCACCATCCCGAACTACGCGGACTTTGATTCCCTGCCATGGGGATACGTAGGAAGTCTCTTCAAGGCTCAAGCCCAACTTCACCATCGCCCCTGCGATGGTCCCATTTCACTCCCCCTCCACTTCATTCATCCATCCATCAACCATCTTTATTCTTACCCGGGCCACCACATCCCGGTGGGATCATGCCATCCACCTCCTTGCTGCTCCTAGCAGCGCCTGGGCCACTTTCCACGTGTAAGCCCCATCATATCTCTGGGTCGCTGTCCTCTGTGTACACCCCGATTCATCACCCATTTCCCCTCTAGGGAGTGCACCACCTTGGATCCTTCCTCATTGGATGTCCTGATCACCCTCATTCCGTCTCCGCAAGACGTTAAACTCGCGGCCTACCTTGTGATAAACATGAGATGCCTGAGGAAAACCTCGGATGGAACGCCTTTGGTATAACCGTCTCTGCTAGACGTTAATCTTGAAACATACCCTGTGTTAAACACGGGAAGCTGAGGAAAACCTCATATACATGCCTCGGGTTTTGCACCCTTGAGATGCCCTCTTATGAGGAAGAATACAGGTTCCCCAATGTCCACGCACCCAGAGATGCCCCGACATTCCTGATGTTGTCGTCTACTCCGACCGAAGGTCACTACCATGTCAAGACCCTATGGAAAGTCTTTACGGAAGTAGTGTAATTAACCGGCGTCCATGAAGATATGGCACCCAGAATGAGATTCACGAACAACGTATTAAATCTATGAGGGAGACCCGGACTAGGTGATGAGTTCTGAGGAGGAATCCATAGAAGGAAGAACCGACATCCCATCACCCCGTTTCGATCAAGGAGCAGACATCCCTGAATAAGGAGCGAATGTCGCCCGCCTTTGGAAAGCGGGAATGCGGGGCAACAAGCAGCGCGTCCTCACAGGCGGATGCGCACGCCCCGGCGAAAGCGTCGGAAACAGTCACGATCAGAGACAATAGATGAAGGTACTCTATATAGCCACACAATCTCTTGCATGTAGAGGCATCTCATTCTCTCTACTGAACCATGCCCTCTGATCTATAGGAAGTGGGCTGACTTGGTGAGTTAGTTGAAGTTCACCCTAATCGAGTCGTGACCCCTTGATGTACATGGATGAACCATTATAAATTACATGGATATCCCATCCCACTTCAACTCTGGGATCTCTAAATGCTGAACCAAGCCTACTGGTACCTGATGCTCCACCTACACTTTCTAACAAGTGAGGCATCGTGAAACAAACTTTTCTACTGGCTTCTTCATACCTGACCACCAGGGATGTTGTTGATGGTCCTAGTACATATTCAACACTCCTGGATGTACCGCTAGAGGAGATGTGTGGAACTCCCTCAACACTTCCTTCGGAAGTGACACAGGTACCATGGTACGTCCTCAGAAAAGGATGGTGTGCTCCCCAAATTTAGAAAATCCTTTAGGTGCCTCCCCTATGGATATCTGAGCATGTTGTGTCTTACAGTCAGCATCTCCACACTATGCCTCCCTGAATTGCTGTTGAAGTGGGGGAGTGACTGTAAGAGATTTTAGAAAGGCTGCTCCATCTCTATCCACAAAGGATATCTGTAAAGAATCTAGCTACTCTGTCGCCTCGCCTAGCAGCTGTATACCAATTCTCTTGCTGAGTTCATCTGCAACAACGTTCCCCATACTAGGAGTATAGACTATCTCTAAGTCATAGTCCTGAAGGAACTCAAGCCAATATCACTGTCTCGGTTTCAGGTCCTTCTGAGAGAATATATACCTGAGACTCTTGTGATCAGAGTATATGGTAAAATGCTCTCCCATCAGATAGTGTCACCACATCTTCAAGGAAAAGACCACTGATGCTAACTCCAGGTCCTGGGTAGCATAGTTATGCCCATGTTGTCTCAGCTGACGATATCCATAAGCGATCATTACTCTCTCCTGCATTAGGACACACCCGAGTCTAGTTCCTGATGTGTCGCGGTAGACTATGTACCCTATGTCATCTCAAGATGCCTCTAGATAGGGGCACTAGTCAGCCTCTGCCTCAGCTTCTGAAAGCTCTGCTGGAATCTCTCTGACCATACAAAGTGTTAAACCTCCTTCTTTAAGGTTGATAGTGGTGCTGCAACTCTGGAGAAGTCTGGTACGAACCTCCAGTAGTAACCATCAAAACCCCGGAAACTCCATACCTCTGTCACACTCCTGGGTGGCTCCAAATCAAGTACCGCCTTGATCTTCGATGGATCCACTGCAACTCCAGCCTCCGAGATGACATGTCCCAATAATTAAACCTCTTGGATCCAAAACTGTCACTTAAATTTCTTTCTATAATTTTTTTCACTCGGAGTGTGTCCAGTTCTACCCACAAATGGAAGGCATGCTCTTCCTCAATAGTCGAGTAGATAAAAATGTCATCGCTGAAGACTATGACAATGCCATTGAGGTATGGCTGTAATATCCTATTCATGAGTCCCATGAACGCTGCTGGGGCATTGCTTATGACAAAGGGTATAACCATGAAATCTTAGTGGTCGTACCGACAACTGAAGGGAATCTTCTGCACATCCTCATCTCAAACTCTGAGATGGTGAAATCCTGATATGAGGTCTATCTTCGAGAACCAACGTGTTCCCTTCAACTAATCAAAGGGTTCTTCAATCCTCAGAAGTGGGTACTTGTTCTTGATGGTCACCTAGTTCAGGCAAGGGTAGTCGACACAAAGCCTCAAGCTCCCATCCTCCTTGTTGGTGAAAAAATTGGGGCTTCCTAGAGAGAAACACCGGACCGGATGAATCCTTTCCTCTGTAAGTCCTCAATATGTACCTGAAGCTCACCAATCCTAGTGGGAGATATCTAATATGCTGTAGTAGATATCTATGTCGACTCAGGTTACAGGTCAATGTATAAGTCCACCTCTCTGTGAGGAGGTAGACCTAGGACATCATTAGAGAAAACATCTGTGTATTGGTCCACCACTATAGCATAAGTCAGACTCTCCACATCAACTACTCTGATTGTAAGGCAAACCAACTGATGAGTGATCGACTACACCCTTCTCCGAGTAAGTCTGTCCTGTGCTGCGAAGGCTACCTTCTTTCCGGTCAAGGTAATCCCGGTCCCATCCATGCGGACACACCTCACATTGCGCCTAATACAGTCGATCTGAGCATGTATTGTAGATTACCATTACATACCCAAGATGACATATTAAGGCCTCGACACTGCAACTAGGAGATCCCACCTGAAGATCTCACCTTCAAGAGTACGATCACACTACCCACACCAGTGCGTAATCGTAATGTCTGCTCCCATAGGAGTCTCTAGCCGTAAGGATCGAGCCAACGGCTTTGTCGAAATCTCCACGATCTAAATGGGGTAAGTGTCAATGAAAGAGTGATTGGAACCTATGTCTATAAGAACTGCAGCTATGGTGGAGCAGACACAGATCATACATTGAATCATCTCCGGAGTGTCGTGATTGTAGGCCGCAGCTTCCTGGAGCTGAGCTCTCCAATATTCACCTATTCTCTGTGGTTGGGGTGGACCTACTGGTGGTGGTGGTGGTAACACCTTGAAACGTCTTCCACCGTCATCATCACGACAAGCTCCTCTTCCACATTCGCCTTCTCCCTATTTACTGCCTAGATTGAATCTCTACCTCTGCCTGGGAGGTCCCTCAACTATCTTTTGATCATCAGTATGGTGGGTTGGACAGTCACGATCCATGTGACCATGCCCACCACATGAGTAACACTTCTCTCTCCTAGAAAGTTTGTCTCTAGTTCGGGTGCCCCGCACAATCGATCCTGAGTAGTGTGGTCGTCCAACTATAGGTTTGGTCCTCTTGGACCTCTGCGACTTCTATCTACTACTATTTGTAGAAGAATATGTTGCATGTCTACTAGTGGTGTGTCTCGTTGCTGGAGACTGCTCAGCTAGAAACTATCCATTAATAGGTCTCACTCTCACACCCCCACCTGTGTTGGGATGCTGAGGGAGATCATCGAAGCACTGATCTCTCACCTGAGTCCCTACTTGAAGGTATAGTCCCTGAATAATGGGTCCCATACCATATCAGTAGAGTTGCGTGAGAGGTCTGTGATCCTCGCTATGTACTAAGCTACAATCATGGTACCCTACTGCAAATGAAGTAGCCCCTGTATCTGCACTGCTTGTAGGGTGGTTGGGACAAACTCTTCCTGAAATAGGCTCTCGAAGTCAGCCTGGAGTAGTGTCATCTCGTTATGCACCTAGAGAATCAGACTCCACCATCTGCCTCCTACTTCCATAAGGCTACTCACAGAAAAGATCACCATGAGGTCTCCTGGTGTCCCTAAAAGTCTGAATATTCTCACCACAGCCTCCAGCCAATCTTCAGCTACCTATGGGTCTGTCTCTCCCCGAAACCTGGGCAGCCTCTGACGCTGGAACTCGTGCAACTCGCTCAAGCGGCCTGTATCATCTACTGATGGGGCTGGTGGCATCGGTGGACCAACAGGAAGTGGTACCATTGGTGCCTCCACTGGTGCCTCTACTAGAAGAGGGCCCTATACCAAGGTATCATTACTCATTGGGATATTTGCGCAAAAAACTCTTGGGGATCTAACTGTTCATCTACAGGGAGGCACCATGAAAGAATCAGATGTGACATGGTCGAAAGATTTATACCTGGTGAGCTGACCTTTTTGAGATGACTTAAAGAAAACTTTTGAAAACACACACACACAATCAATGTTTTTGTGCACTGAGTCAGAAATCAGTATTCAGGGTCCTACTGTATGGATACGTCGACCGCCGCACCAATACTGGACTCCCTAAACAGAAAACCACACATAGTGCATTTAACACTATTTCTTAATAGAAAATAAATATCAGTGTCCTAAGTTATACAGTAGAACCGACTCCTCTGATACCAATTTGTCACAACCCGTCCTCAGGACCCATACCATGACTACCATTTGCCCGCCTTCCATAGTCCAGGTGCTGGTGACTAGCACCAAAGGCATAAATCCCAAAAGCTGGGAAGGCATTGCCTTTAAAAATTATTAACACACACAAGAGAGTATATGGTGGAAGCAAAACACTAAGTAAAACTATATACAAAAATGAGTGCTGAAAAGTAAAGGGGCCCGAAATACAAGCCTAACTGTAAAGTACAAGTACAAATGTAAAGGGAAAAACAACTGAAAGGCGTAGAGAAGCTCCTGGATTGTCCTCCATGTATCCTAAATGAAGGGTTGGTACATATATCCCCCACAGCAGCCCACATCTGTCTGTCTCCTCTGTGTACCATCACACCATGTGGTCCACCATTGTGTATCGTCCAGTCCTAGTCCACTCAGACTCGGTCATTGTTGTCTATCATCTGAAACCAACACAAAGAGGTGCAGGCGTAGCCCATACTGGGGTGAGTATAACGATACTCAGTAGGGACCCCAAGACCCTCATGGTCTCATAAAATCCAACAAGGATAAACCAGAAGATATGAAATCAATAGATAACCTCACTTAGGTATATACCCATACATATATCTAAGTTATCAGGTAATCCATCTCAATCATGAGGTAGACACAAAAGTTACTAACTCAGATCAACCAGGATTTTTATTCACATTGTAAAAACCACGACTGCTGGGGAAATCTTCATATGTCGAGAATAGTGGGCATGCCACCACAACTAGGTGCTTCCCACTAACCTTGTTCTGATGAGGTACTATTCCGGTCGAGTATCGTGGGTCTGTCACGCTTACACAGAGGCTCTCCCCACTGTGGGCTTGCCGCCAACTACTAGGAGCTCTCCCTAATATCCTACAGAGGTACTTATCCTATCGATAACCGCAAGACTACCACCAAATACCAGGAATTCCTCCACTATGGTTCTGCCACTGCAATAAGGTGCTCCCCACTAGGCTTGTCTAATCACTACGAGTTTAATCTATCAAACAGTCGTCAGGACACAGCCAGCTACTAGGTCTCCGTACTCTGCTCGTTCGTCTCCGGGAGGGTCCTCTCCATGAGCTACATGTCGATACTCCCACTGTAATGAAGTCCCATGTAGAACTATCCTGAATTTACATCTCATCAAAAGGAACAAAATACGACAGACGGTGTGTCAATCAGACACCCGGTCTGAGAGTTATTGGCATTTCCATTCCGATGGACGGTTGGATTTAGGTTCAATCCAAAACTACCGTACACCAAACACTTACAAACCTCACGTGGGGTATGCCAAAGGAACCTTCTCGCTCCAAGATTTCTGCTGCAACAGACAGTTCGTCAATCGGAAACCCATTGCCTAAGTTGTGGGTTAAAAGGTGAAATCAGGTCAAACCACCGGGCCATGAGGGCGGCTCGACACATGCAGGGTCCGGGCCGGCTGCCCGCACTAGGTCCGGCCCGACCACCCGCACTGGGTCCCGCCCTGCAGCCCAACAGCCCGTGGGGTCCGCCCTAGCCGCATCCAGGGGGAAGCTGCGCACCCCCTAGTAATCCCGAATTGTTATTCCATTCAGGTGGGATATAAACCGATGCCAGGTGGCATCGGTCTGCGTCATGCGGGACTCGCACCTCCCGGCTGGCCGAGCGGCCAGCCGACTCCCACACAGTTCCAGTTGAGTTTTGCCTCCTCTGGTGACTCGACGGCCTGGGCCACCAGTCTTCTTCGTGGCCAGTCATGTGCCAGCCGCTGTCGCCCCACCGCAGCAAGGGGTCGCGACTTCTTATGCTCCTCCACATGACGTCGTTGTGTTGTGCCATCCCAGTCGACCCGACATCTTGAGCCACCAGTTTCTTTTGTGGTCGGGCTTGCGCCGGCTACCACTGTCTACGCGACCGCTCAGTTATCCAGTCACCATTCCTTCATTCCACCAGTGTCATTATCCTATTCTGACCGTTGACGAACCTTCCACGGGTCACCGGACAAGTTCCGGTGGCCCGATTTTCGTTCCGGAATAAGTCGCACACTCCTCGGGACATCACATTCGATCCGCAACCATTTTTAATGAGTTACGCTCATCCCGGACTCATGTTGTGTTTAGAGTGAAATTCCACAAAGGGGGAGTAGGGGTTGGGTCATGTTTGTTTGGCTCGCGCCCTCCGCGTTAGGGTTATATCAAGCGTCTTTGAATTATAATTCACGAAAGAAAACGAAGAACTAGAAATGAAACAGGTTCAAACCACTACCTCAGATTCTTTATTCGTTGGCGATGTCGCAGAAAGGCGGACATCATTTCATTGACGTCAGGAAAGAAGATGAAGAAGTTGAGGATGACGATGTCGGCGTTCTTCAAGGAAGGATCTTCCTCCCTTATTCCGGTTGAAGAACGTTCTTCATTGGCGGAAGAAGTGTTCTTCATTGGCGGAAGAAGTGTTCTTCATTGGAGAATTATTTTTCTCCCCATGCTCTCAATTTTCCATGCTCCACCCAAATGAAAATTCCAACCCCTCAAAAATAATATATTTTGTTAATCCATTATTTAATTATTGGCTCAAAAATTAAAAAAGATTCAAAATAATTAATTGGGTGGATTTGTCACCATAATGCGGGGAGATCAAGGTTTCTCCCAACATAATGGAGAGATTCATGGGGTTAAAATCTTAGGTGGTCCCCACCTCATTTATCCTCCCATGGGAGGTTTAGTTCAGGTAGGGCCCACCACCATAACCTCTCATTGGAGGTTAAGGTGAGGTGGCCCCACCACTAACTTCCAAAAGGAGGTTCTAACTAATAAAATAAAATAAGACATGCACTTATTTTATTTTATTATTCCACATAAAACCCAAAAACTATCATCAATTCAGGACTCACTAATGTTGAAGTGAAAGTCTCCTTAAGTGAATACTTGCGCTACGAGTTCAACGGTGCCCTCAGATTTCAATTCCGAGCACCAGTTCAAAAGTTATAAAATCATGCTCGTATGTTTACTAAATATACCCAAAGAAAACTTTAGAAATTGATTCCGGGCACACTGAGCCTCAGAATCACGAGCCGTCAGTTTTCACAGACTCGTAAAATTCCAATGTATTTTAAAAAACATTTCCATGGGAATTATGGTCCTTTAAATTGATAACAATATCTTTAAATCCATTGATCATCCCACGTGAATTCTGATCAGAAAATATTCCATCACAGTCAATATTAATCTAGTTTCTTCTGGTTCCTGCCATTGAATAAAACCAGAATCATACTTTGATTATTACTTGTCCTATTAGAAAACCAAATTGTCATGAAATTATTTTCTTTAGTGATTTATAAATCATGACACATTACTTAATAAATGACACTATAGATTCATCCTAGGTTAGTCATGGAAAACATATATCTAAATCATTCATGATAATTCATGAATAGTTTTTGAATTTCTAAGGCATATCCCCCAGGAGTGTCAAACTAGGTGTACAGTAAAGCCCATTTTTGTGTACCAGATTAACCCATGTCAGGACTGGAACCTCTTGTTGGAGTTTTTACGCCATGTTACATCTTTTCCAGATACCCATACACTTCTAGTATCAAGATAGTGATGTACATATTGGAAACCACTCACACTACCATTTACCAAATTTCCATGACATTTCCCTAAACATTGACTCATCCATATACCTATCCTTAGAGATATACCTAGACATATCCTTAGAAATATACCAAGGGTTATCACGAATGTTTTCTTATCCTAGATTCCATATTTGACTAAACATTTCATTTCATATCAAATATAGAGCTCTAGTCTTGACATACCTAGATATTATGTCACCTTAGATGAATATTCAAAACATTACCAATAATATGTTCTGGAGGACCATAATAGTTTAGTGACTTTGCAATCATGGAAACAAAATAATTTATTATAGTGAAGGATATTTAACCTATCATATAAAGATCTATACCTTTTATAGTTATTCCTAAAACCATTATTTGTTACATGGGGAAAGGAAACCTAAGAAATCTATGAGAACATACAGTCATTAAGGGATAATAAAGTAAATGTGTAAGCATAACATGTAAATAAATTTATCGAACATTAGTATAGTATTTTAAGATCACAACCTTCTTATTATATCTAATAAAAAATATTAATAGTTTATAAGATATGAATCATAGGGACATAAAGAACATAATCCATGAAAGAATAACATATCTACAAAACATGAAATTGTGGAAAACTGTTCTAAAAATCCTATGTCAAGGTGACCTACAAAGGCCTTTGTAACATGATAGGCTTGGGTTAATTATCCTTTTAACTTATTCAGAATTGTGATTCCCTCCCATGTTTCCTCGTGTTTTGGTATTGGTATTTTCTCACATAAAACAAAATATCTTGGGCATGGGATGTCCTCTTATGTAACATCTTTTTTCGAGATTGGGATGCCCTTCCGTATACCGTTAGGTTTTGGTCATGGGATGTCTTTATGTGTTCACTCTTTTTTCAATATTGAGATTTCCTCCAATATACCCTTTTGTTTGGGAATTTGGATTCAATCAAGTATACCATCTTGTTTAGGGATTTTTACATCTTATCATGTGCCCTCTTATTTCAGTCGTGGAATGTCCTCTTGTGTACCATCTTCTTTGGGCTTGGGATTTAATCAAGTATACCATCTTGTTTTAGAGTTTGGATTAACACCTGTTTACCCTCTTATATCGAGGTTGGAATTCCCTCATGTGTACACATTGATCTCATAAAAAATTTACCATTACCGAATTCATTAGAGGGAGATATAGGTCCCACCCATCTCATTATAACATCACCGATTCATATACCACAAAATATAACATTCATAATATTATGACCCATAGAAAACATAGGTTTTATAAAACTAAAATCATAAACCATTAAATGAAATGTGTATCATTAATATTTCATCAACACACTACCTATGAAAATAGATTGATTTCTTATTCACTTCATGAAATCATATTCCATGAAATGAAGTGGGTCAAAAATCATATATCTTGTGGAAGAGAAACAATTTTCATACATATCATGACATCAAATAATAAACCATTCATAAAAAAATATGAATGTATCCACTAGATAAATTCCTAAAGAGTCGTGAGTAACTTAAATATACATCATCTTATAGGGAAACTAATTCTATAATATTTTTTGGAAACATTTCTTATAGAAAATATAATTTCTTCTGGATAGAAGATTTTTAAAAACAATAATCCTTTTCAAAACCATTTTTCCTTGAAAACATATAAATTAAGGTTTAAAATGATTTCAAAACATTTACATTTTAAAATCATTGATTACATAAAAATAAATCATAAAAATGTTTTGAAAAATATTTTCCATGAAAAAATAAAAAAAATGATCAATGTTATTTTTGAAAACCATTTTTTGAAAGAATATTTGAAAATTTTTAACGGGTTCTTTGAAAACCATAAACAATTTTTAAAAATATTTTTAATTTAAAATGGGCATCAATGATATTTTCAATAAATTTTGGAAAACATTTTTTAAAATATGGTTTTTGAATAATAGATTTCTGAGCAGAGAGAGGGACTAGAAGATTTTTCAAAAAAAACATTATCTCCTGTACCAAAGTGTATAAAAATTGTAACAACAACATGAGGATATCTTGAATAAATAGAAGAGATGGAATCTTAACAATATTCTTGAGTGATGGATCAGAAGATTTCATTATATTTATAATAAACATAAATAATCTAAAAGGCGGTGAGATTGTCTCCATAAACTATTATATTTTGCTAAAATGGGATCATAGTATCAATGTAAGAAAATTAAATTACATAAAGCATAAAATATCATGAAAGTAAGT
Source organism: Viscum album (assembly GCA_963277665.1). Classification (NCBI taxonomy): domain Eukaryota; kingdom Viridiplantae; phylum Streptophyta; class Magnoliopsida; order Santalales; family Viscaceae; genus Viscum; species Viscum album. The sequence goes on along the minus strand of OY728123.1, from coordinate 425,051,572 downwards.
AGACTCATGATATAAAATTTAAAATGGAAGTATATACACGTCGAAAAAGAGTTTAGCTTCATAACAAACATGTGTCGCAAAGGAGAATTAAGACAAAATATTTTTTCGGATTTACTAACTTTTGAAACATAAACCCCATAAATGAATATTCATAAATGGATTTTTTGATGCCCATAAATTTATGTATAAGATACATAGAATACAATCATTGGTAGTACATACACCACATTAAATAAAATAGTGGTGAACACAACATATATCTCCCATGAACCAAAAGTGAGATAAAACCCCCTTACCATGTGTCTTGAAGCTTTTCATAATATATCTAACAAAATTTATAATAAATATAAAATTATTATAAATATTTTACATAATGAATCATATCTCTTTATGGGGGTGGTAGTCAGCACATCCTCAAACAAAATTATCCAATATCTATAAGATGGAAAACATAAAGTCATCTTACAAATAAAAATTATAGAAGCATAAATAAATTATTAATATAATATATTTAATATATAAACATATTTCCCATAATAATGGCCACCATTATAGGTGTTAATGGAAATATTAATAATCACCATTTTGTGAGGAATTAGTTATCCGTACAGAGAAACAGTTTATCATTATCCATTAGATGGACGTGTGGGTAAGTGTTGGATGAAAAATTTACATGAAAACACCATATTATATCAAAGATACTACTTTATTTATATAATCATTTAATAAATATATTTTTAGGGGGTTTGGTGGGAAAATAAAATAATTGACTTGAGAGAAGATGTTACCTTTTATTACATAACATCTTTTAGTTTGTTGCAAAAGTATTTGATGGATTGCCTACATCCAAAGGTAACACTTCATGGAGTAAGATAAAATTTGTGTTAAGTGTATTGTGAAGGTATTGGGCTATCATAAAAGGTTTTAGTGTTGTGAGGAAGTGGGAGAGTTGGTGGCTTTTTATAGGGTAGGGAAATGACTTGGATGGAATTTTTAGAAACATGTCAAATGTACACATGTTCCTACCTAACCAAGGATATAAAAAACCAAAAAACCAAAAATGGAATGTGTATGGCCGAAATGGTGACATACATTGGGTCTTGGAAAACTTTCTATATCATTTGGGACCTTAATATTAAGGTTAAGTCCAAAATGAATCTTAATTTCTCTTTAGTCACTATGATTAATTTTAATCTCTTTTAATAGTAATCTTGGTTAAAATTTAAATTGGTCTTATTAGACTCTAAATATTATACTTAATACAACTGTTATGTCAGTTTTTTTGAAATTCAAATAAAATATGTGTAAAAATTAAGATTAATTCAAATCCCATAGACGAGACAAAATAACAATTTTTTAAAGTAGAAAAATGATCCAAATTTTGATAACATTTTTATTCAATTTCAATGTGAAATTGACACCAATGAATTAAATTTACTAAAATATTTCATAGTTATCTAATGTGGCCTTAAAAAAATTTATAATGACATTTAACAATTATATTTAGTTAAATAAAATGTAGTTTTTCACTAAATTTTTTTTATTTTTTATTGTTCATAAAAAATGAGGTTTCTTGGAAAAAACCAAAAAATTTACCCAAGGATAATTTCGAAAATATGAATTAAAAAATAATTTTATTTATCATATTAAATTTCGATATGTTTTAAAAATTAATTTTATTATTAAAAATAGTTCATTAAAGAAATATTTTTTTAAACAAATGACTCTATCATATCTGTCATTGTCAATATTTTTTATACTAAAAAATATCACTTTTTTAAAAATTATTTATTAATATTAGAATAAGAATGTTTAGTGGATAAGTTATAATTTCCTTATTTAAATAATTATATAAAAAGTTTTTTTATAGAATTTCAAGGATCTCTGCATCGTAAGACATGTCGGTGTAGCCTGTAATGTACGCCAAGTCGGTGTTGATTGTAACATACACCAATTCAATTACTTGTGAAAGGAATGTTTGATTATTGAATTTTTAAAAATAAATTAAAATTTAATTTATTAGGGAAAAACATCTTTTATAACCACAATAATATTTCCTTTTATATTCAACTAGTTTTCATAGTCATTTATAATTAATAAGTGACCTATTAATTAATATTATTTTGTGTAGACTATATATTTTAAAAAATTATTTTATAATATTAATATCCTATAATTTAACAGCATGGTTTTACCATATTATATAAAATAATCAAAATTTTAAAAATACTTTATTGTTTGGTAATCCTCAGTCATATGTGTCACGCAAGTCATCGTGGAGTGTCAATATTGAATATAACACAAGCAAACCTTGGTGCTCCGTGTATAACAATAATATGTTTATGTAGCATTTAGTGTACGATTAAAATGGTTTTCATATAATTCAAGCCAAATATAGTGTTTTAATATTATATAAATTATCAATAGTGTTGCACAAAATATCCAAATGGATAAATTAATTTGAAAGAAATAATTGACCTAATATCCGTGTTAGAAAAATAATACTCCTTAAATATAAAATAGTCCAAAACACAAAATAAAATGGACAATGTATTGTTATAGAGTAATTTTTTGAATGACTATAATAGGGAAAATCAATTATAAAATATAAATTAGTATATAATACAAGGATATTACATAATTATTTTCTCTATCTTCTCCCAATCATCATCAAAATTTAATTTTCAAAATTAACCATATTAGAATCAGTTATAAACATTAATTTTTCGTATCATTATTTCAATGATTTTTAATTTGATTCTTCTATTTAAATGTCTACTAAAAATACAACAATAAAGAAATAAATATTGGTGTTAGTTCCTAGGATCCAACTTATTTTATAATATTGATTACTATAGAATATTTATTCTTATAAAATGGTGATAATTATTCTATATAGCATTTATAACATTGAATGGTTATATAATTTTTATATATTTAAATTATTATCTTATTCAAGGGAAATATTTGGAATTTGTATATTTTATTTTCTAGATATAGCAATATGATAGGTAACATGTGATTTCTAACAATCATTTCCTATGGGTTATAGGAATTGACATTTATTCTCATTAATTTCAGACATTGGGATCTATCAAAATGGCGGTAATGAGAGAAAACCTACCAAAATAAAATCAACTAGTTTTACATGTAATTGGATGTTCTTATATAAGAGGATTTTTATTGTACATTTTAATTATGATCAATATTAAACTACATCATTAATCATGTACTTTTTTTTCACGGATGAAAATCATAACAACAAATACTAGAGGTGAGGTAGAGAGCATTGGGTATGTCATAAGTGATATGGAATTAATCGATAGTCATAGAAAATACTTTCTTCATTACTTCATAATGGGAGGACAGATATATAGACCTTTGATTGAGAAGTAAATGTCTAAAAAACCCATGGAAATAGTTGTGAACATAAGTTTTCCTCATGGAATGTAATTGAAATATATGTAAACTATATAATATGATGAATCGTGTAGTATTATTTTTTGATGATATTTAAATTGTTAATATGATTTTATTGATTCGATAAATATATATTCCATACTAATTATTGGAATGAATATTCATTTATAAAATGAAATTTAAAAATTACAGTGAACTAAAATGATAATAGTAATTATTATTTTAGTTGGTTTATGAGATCAACCTATAAAAATTGGAATATATTTTATATCAATTCCCTAATTTAAATGTTGCATCCCGTAAATAAGAACACAATTCAAGAACAGAAATTTTTAGTGCATTTTGTTACAAGTTATATTATTACGATTTTTATATTATTTCATTAACTACTCTAGTAATATCCTTTGCACATGAAATCCTTTTCAATATAATCTAGCATGTAATTCCATAAAGAAATTTGAAACCTATGAATGATTGTGATAAAATTCATAATTTAGGAGAATAATCAAAAAGTTATAAATTGTTAGAATATATTTCTTAGAGAAAATATGAACATGGGATAAATATATGATTCAGTTAAATATTATATACTATGAACTATCAATAATGCATGACAAAATTACAAATAAAATCAACAAAATAATAATAAAAATCTTACATATACCTAGTAATAAGAGTACAAGAACATTAGACAATAATTATGAGCAATGGATCATAACATAGGCATGTGCTATAAAATAGAAATTTGGTACTAGAATTAGCATAAAAAAATAATTCTATGAAATTAACTAATAACAATAATTTTCTCAAAAAATGATCTGATAAAATATATCTACAATAATTCCCATTCATAATTTTTCAAGGAAATATAAACTTAATCTTAAAAATGATTATGTTTGTGAACAATACTAGTGGGAATTATTTCAAGGAATAACATCAATATCTCTGGATATATAAAACATTATAAAATTCATTTTAAGACTATATATGACCCTCCTATCACATAATGACAAACAATATATATGGGTTAATTATAAAATTCATCAAACATATTATCTGTAAAAATCTCATAGAATGAAGAATGAATATGTAATATTTATAAATTTTATCACATCATCTAAAACCATAGATTTTTTCAGTTGACACCATCAATTAAATCACTCAAAAAATGTATATCATAAATTAAATTAAGGAGTGATTCATGAAATACAACCATATATAAGCTAAATATTTTATATTTACATATTAAAATGTATGCAAAATCATAAATTGTTTTTTAAAAAAATCATAAGAAGATGATGTTACAAGTCACATTATAAAATAATTTGGGAGATAGTGAAAACATTAATTTTTTTTAAACGAGTTAATTAAAAATAATCCCCAAAAATTGAACCTTGAATGAAAATAATGCTAATGTAAATAAATATAGGGGAAAAAAATAAAATATAATAATGTTTGATGATATGTTGTTTAATGATTTTTATGATGTTTTAGTGAAGACTCATATTGAAGAAAGGGCTATAATATATATTTTTATATAAAAATAAATAGAAATATGATGCTTGCATAATATTTTTTGGATTTAAAAATTAAAATAAGAAACAAAATTAGTGATAAAAACTAATATGGACCTAGAAGAGAATGTGCTCATAAAGCGGATGATAATTATTCTTAAAAATATTTTTTTTAATAATTAAATCACTAACAGAAATATTTTGTTATAAATATAATATAACTATATTTTAATATAAAATTAAATATAATATTGTAAAATGTGAGAATACAATAAATATATCAAATCATAGTGAAATATTAAATATGAAGACCCAATGAAATGGAAACTAAATAAAAAAACCCATAGCTTTGATTTCCACTTATTCAGAGAATCTCTAACCTTTAATTTAGATTCAATATAAATATACAAGAAATAAATATTTTTATTCATATTAATTTATATAATCAATTCATAATTTATTATTACCAGTTTAGTATTCTTTTCTTTTTACAATTAATATTCATGATGTAATTTTATTGTTTGTTCTATGCTATCATTTATAGGATTATTTATGTACATGTACTTTAATTCAATTTTTATTACCTCCAAAATTTTGATAGAGGACACATTGGTTTTTTTAACAAAGTTATAATATTCAATAGATGATTTATGGATGTTATAGTGAAATTTTGTTATTTGTGGTCAAATTCCTCATTTTTGAGATCAGATAAAATAAAAATAATTCATTATATTAGTGAATAAACTTATATATATCCATTAAATAATTAATAATCCATTGAAACTTAATAATAATATATTTAATATATTTATTTTTTATTGATCAATCATGATATAAACATTATAACATCATTCTTGTGGGTGATAGAACGAACCCAAAAAAAGAAATGTGTTATAACAAATGAGTAAATAAGAACTCATTATTGTACATCTATAATATCACATTTAGTGAAGATTAATTAACTAAAAAATTATCTAAAGTGATATATCATATTTCAAGAAGATATGGTTTGAATCGTTAAATTGAATAACTAGGGAGATGACAAAACTTATGTTAATGACATGAGACATCTATTCATGTTCTTCATGGAAATAAAAGAATTCAGACCCCTTATGTCTAGAGGTAACTAAACATGAGATATGATTTTTGTGGGAAGAAAATTCCTTAGATTTGAAGGAATATAATAGAAATGTGTGATTTATGTCATGTAGTGGAGACATTATTTTAGAAATGATATTGAGTATTATTTTTAAAAATATTCATTCCATCATGAATAATAATTGTAATTTCCCATTGCATGTAGATCCAAAGATGAAATATACCAAGGATATGATAAATTTTTATTGAAAATTTTATCATCCCCTAATTTAGAGGTAATTGTTTGTGATAGTTTAGGAATTTGCCCCTATATTTTTCTATTCACATTTCCTTTTCCTTTACCTTGGTAACTCAATTTTTACCATGATATTATTTTTTTCATGAAGATTAAATTGAAAATATTACTATATTTTGATATGATGATTCAAAATATGAAAATTATTTTAATATATTGAATTTATAAAAGTGATTAAATTTATTTTTAATCAAAGAACATATGATATTTAAAAAACAAATTCAATGAAGAAAAATTTTTCTGTATAAAATGAATTTATTCTTGTTATCTACAAATATTATATTTCAAGAAGGATTTAAATGTAATTTTTTAAATATTAATAATATATTTGGTTAAAATAATTATTTATGGGTGATTTATTTCATTAAAGTAAAAATAAATACAATACACCTAAAAAATCTTTATAATATATCTATTTTTATCAATAAATTATTTTATTCTTAATTCATAATAATTTATTTATTATTCACTAACCCTTAATTTAATTTTATCAGTAAATTTTTATTAAAAACAAATGTTAACATTAAATTATATTCAATCTTTAAAAGTTATTGATATAAATATTCTATATTTATAAAACCATGTAACAATGAAAATATAAATATATCATACATTATAATAATAATTATATTTTTTTTCTTCATAACATTTTATTATAGACCCAAACCCACCAAAAAATCATCACAAGACATATGAAAAACATAGATGTACTTTTTGGGTACTGAAATGGAAAGAATATATATTTGAGTGATTTCATTGAGCTTAAAAATATATCATAGACCAATTCAATTAGTACATTCATATTTAACATCAGTTTACAATTATTCTAGAATAAAACCTAGTTGTGCTATATCCATTCTTTTTTATAAAAAGTATACATATCATGGATTTTTTTGATTACATAATTCTTTTTCCTCCCCTTTATAAACATATATCCTATTGTGGTAACTTCTATAAATATTAAAAAAAGTAATGAACATGAATTTTATAAATTAGATTCCCTTCTGAAAGAATAAATTAATTTTCAAGTAACTTAGTTACAGAAACCACATGCTCAATATTATTTTTAGTTATTATGGACCACCAAAAAAAATTAGAAATATTTAATATTATGGGGTTAATGTATTTTTTATATTAATAACCAATAATAATTTAATCACTTTTTAGTGACTGTAATTAATATTATATAATAAGGTTTATAATAAAATATAATTTTTATAATGGGGATAGTGATAACATCAACCAGAATGAATGTATCTTATGAAGATCAATTATCGGAGCATCTGAGAGAGATATCATCACTATGACGTCACATTGAACATAATGAAGCTGATATTAAAAAATAGAAACTTGAGTGGAACAATTCTAGGTGTACTTTCAACCATATATAGATGGGGAAATAAACAACTTTCACAGAACCACCGTAAGAAATTAGTTCAATGCCACACCATACCCATAAAGGTTTATTTTTCTAGATCCCAGTCATACGATTTTTTATACATTATTATAAATAATATTTTTATATGGATCCACTATAATTATTTACTTATATATATACCAGATTATATAAGTAGTTTGATGAAAATTATATTATGATCTGAAGAAACCAAAATAGTGTTTTTGGGAAATATATTGTTTCAATTAATTGAGACTTTTGACAAATACAATATATTTAAAATAAATGTTATTTTCATAAGATACACATATAAAATAATATTTATTTAACTATATATAATAATTTAATTTAATGGGTACCCTTGTAATATTTATAAGGTTATGATATTTTTTATTTTATAAAACACATATTTTTTAATAAATAATAATTATATTTAAATGTTGGAATTTATATATTTGGAAAAAAAATCCTAAAATAAATATTGATCTTTAAATAATGTCATTTAAATTACCCCATTGTTAATTATTTATAATTTACTAATATAGTTTAATTTTTTAAAAAAATATAATATTATATGTATTAGAAAATCATAATATCCCAAAGTTGATATTATAAATTATATAAAATGAATTGATGATTAATATAAGGTTTGTACTTAAAAATATTGTTTTTTGAAGTATTTTTCAATTCTACAAAACAATAATGAATACTCTAAAACCTATATTATATTTTAAGATTTTAATAACAATTTTAATGAACATGACTCTCTACCACATCATGAATGGTTTTATTTTATTTATTTTGATTCATAACCTAATGAAATATTTTAACCGATTTCTATTTTTCATAAATAATGGTACAAACCCATGGGAAGGTTTTTAATTTTGATTATTTTAATACATTGATTCCAATAAATATCCATAGAAATAAATAAGAATTACCCCCATTTCTTATAAATACAAAACCAAAATAATAATATTATTCACTAGAAAGACATTAGCCATGAATTTCCTCTATATATCTCTCTCAAAACACCTCCCAATATGATCTCATATACTTATAAATCCACAAAAAAATATTTTATAAGAAAACTCTCTAGTAGGGGATTCCATTCATATTCCACTTAAATCATGTAATTCCTTTATATTTATTTATTTGAATCTCAATATATTATTTTCTTATGGGGTTATAAATATAAAATTATATTTCCATTTATGATCTAACTATGACATATTATGTATCCCCTCTAATTATGACCTTTACCTATTTTATTACGATGTCTATGTATGGGATATCTCCCTCTCCTTTTTCTTTCAAGAACTTACTTTTTATTACTCATTTAGATTTATAGTTTTTAAGATGATATATGTATTTAAAAATACCTTTTACTATCAATTTTATCCCCAAGTAATTATAGACCACCTTTAACTCTTATTAAACCCTTCTTAATGTCTTTGTTTTCACTCGTTATACTACCAAAATGATTTTATGACTTTATAAGAAAGAATTCTATAATGTAGAAACCCATCCCCATTTAAAATATATCATATTGACATAGTTTTATGTAACCTTTATTTACTAGGAACTTAGTTTCATGAAACTCACACTGTTTATTAATTATATTAAATGTGATGAGAAGCTTCATTATGTGCTTCGGTATAGGTGGAACAAAAATCCATTTACATAATATAAATAAGATGGGTGGGACTGTAATTATATATCCTTAAAATTTATTAGCTAATGTTTTTATCTCATGCGATACTATGTATGGTGCATGGGTAGTTATCCTAAGGAAACAATGGTATGTTTTCATAGTGGTTATAATTTACTTATGCACAAAATTCCAGGTTTTATGTTGTTTCCACCTTCCTATGATTCTTAATGTTATACAATTTTTATTTTCATTGATATTCAGGATTATGATTATAACCTATCTATTTCACCATTTTTTTCGTCATCAATCACATGAACTATGTTAAAATATTCTACCCCTAATTATTCCCTTATTGGGAATTATATCTTTTATTTTTCAATTTTACCAGGTTATATCATGAATTATTAAAGAGTCAATGGATTTCTTGGACATGGTAGGGACTTAAAAATATTTTATGTTTATCCAAGAATTGTTTTATTTTTCTATATAGCCAGTATCAAAAATATATTATCTCCCTCAATATTATTGAATTTTTCTATGAGTATATTTATTTTTTAAATAATTAAATAAATTTTTATGAAAGAAATTGATCGTCAAAGATGGTACTAGAGGATGGTGATGGTATATGTTGTCATTAGGATTAGAAAAATTAATTATGAAAATCATTGTGATAATAATTAACATGGTTATCAGCCGTAAATTTTATTAAATTTAAATTTTTTTACTCCCAAGAATATACATTCCTCCTTGCATTTTTTAAAGTGGATGTAGATATAGAACTGATGTACATAGATGAAATATCTCAGAATGGGAATATAGGGTTTTAAATAAATCAATGTATCGTTCAGGGAAACGAGTAGTTAGACTTGACACCGACATAGAACCTCCCACGGGATATGATTTTGTTAATGATATGATTTTTTAAACCCATTTTGATGGAAAAAATTCATAGTAAAATAACTATTAATAAATTTTCAAAGAAAAAAATGATTGAAAACTAGAAATTCATTAGTTATTTATAAAATTTATTTTATGGGTTATCCGTTAAATTTTCATAGTATCTATTTTATATTTTTAAAAAATATTATCCATAGACCCTAAATATTTTAGTTAATAGATGTAAATATGATGAATAATTTCAACAACCAATGTGATGTCCCACGTGTTGAATAACTAAATGATATTCCCAACATAATGTGAACTTTGGTTAACAACCACATGGAAATACTTACTTAATTAATATGTGTTTTGAATAAGAATTAAAAACAAGTCCAACACCCACATCGCACTATGAAAAAGCGTTGTCACGACCCGTCCCCCGGGGCCCGTATCGTGACCACCCCAAGCCTTCCTTCCATAGGCCAGGGGCTGGCGTCTAGCAGCAAAGGTGTAACTCCCTAAAAACTAGGAAGGCATTGCCTTTATGAAACATAAACACACACAATCAGAGTAAAAGAGGAAGAAAACACTATGTAAAGCAGTATAACAAGTGTGCTGAAAGTACTAAGGGGCCTGAAATACAAGCCTAACTGAAAGGTACAACTACAACTAAAAATAAAAACAACGGAATGGTGAAGAAGATCCTAGATCGTCCTCCGGGTTCCTACCTGAAGGGTAGGTATAGATGTACTCTTTAGCACTCTCTGTCTATCAGTCAGCTCCATTTTCCATAATGTTGAGTGTCCACCTCTGGGTACCGTCAAGTCCTTGTACACTCTACCTCAGTTAGCATTGTCTGTCGTTTTCATCCAACACAATGAGGTGCGGGCATAGCTCATGCCGGGGTGAGTATAACGATACTCAGTAGAGACCTCGAGACCCTTAAGGTCTCAAAAAATCCAACAAGGATCAACCACAAAGAAATATCTTGACAGATAACCTTTACATAGTTATATGCCTATACATATACCTATGTTATCGAGTAACCCATCTCAATCTTGAGGAAAACACAAAGGTCATTGACTCAGCTCAAACAAGGATTTTATGCATGAAGTAAAAATCACGGTTACTAGAGAACTCATCCTTTGTCGAGCGCAGTAGTCATGTCATGACTCCGAGGTGCAACTCACTAACCTTAGACTGCTGAGGTACTTCTCATATCGAGTATCGCTGGTCGGCCACCTCACATAGTAGTGCTCCCCCGCCATGGGTCTCCCACCCCACACAGTAGTGCTCCCACTCATAGCCTATAGAGGTACTTCTTCTGTCGAGTATCGTGGGTCTGCCACCACACATAGTAGTGCTCCTCTACCATGGGTATGTCACCTCACACAGTAGTTCTCCCCATTGGGCTACTCAAGTCACTCCGAAATGAATCATACAAGAAGTCATCAGGTCTCAGCCTGCTACTACGTCTCCATACTCCATATACTTTTCTCTGTGAGGATCTGCTCCACAAGCTACTGGCCGATACTACAAGTATCACAAAGTCCCATGAAAAATTATCTCAAAGGTCTACCACGTCATAGGGGTCTCAACGCAATAGATGGCGCGTCAACTGGATGCCCGGTCTGTGAGTTATTAGCCTTTTTATCTAAGGGGCCCGGTTGGTTTCTTGTACAAACCAACCCAACCGTATCTCAACCATACCCCGAACTCCCATGGGGTATACTCGAAGAAACTATTTCTTAACGAGATTACCAATTCCATCGACGGTTTGTTAAATGAACATTTGGTCTGAGAGTTATAGGCTTTTCCGTTCCAGCGGCCTAGTTAAAAATAAGCTCATTTCTAACCCAACAATTCCCCAAAGTCGTCCAAAACTAACTTAGAGTATCACAAAAGGGCCGCCTCATCACAAGAGTCCTAGTGCCACAGACGGTGCGTCGATCGGACGTGCGGTATTTGAGTTATTCTCTTTTAAATAAAAATGGGCCCGACCCGTTAAGCCCAGTGGGCGGGCGGGTCGGGTCCACCCAGTTTTGGCGGGTCCGACCCGATAGGGGGTCGGACCGACCAGTTGAAACGCGCGGTCCGGCCCGAGGAAATGCGCAGCCAGGCCTGAAGGCACATGTCCCGTACCGAGGGGTTACGGCCCGACCGCAACTCGGCTGGCTGGCCGGGCGGTCCGAGGTGGGGGGTGTGGACCCACGGCTGCCCGAATCAGCGGGTGTCGAGCGGCGCTGCCCTCCCAAACCGGTCGGCCAACGCCGGTTGGCCTTCTTGGCACATTAAGCCCTCTCGGGCTGACTGTAGATTTTCTGAAGGGCACCTTCGGGTGCCGTGACCTTCCACTGCCCGGCCAGCCGTCGAGCCGGAGGGTTCTTCCGCCGAAGCGGTCCACCCTTTGCGGGCTGCGGTTCTCGGTAGCGCGGCGCTGTAGGGCGCCGTGGTTCCTCCCTTCGGCTCAGATGGCTATGGTCGGCCAGTTCTTCCTCGGTCGAGCGGCCTGCGGTTGCGGGCCGCTGTTCTTTCACACGCGGCCGGCGCACGACCTACGCTTCTCCCATCGTCGCCTCTTCCAATGCGCCTCAATTGCAAACAAGGAGACTACGAAGGGTCATCGGGCCGTGTGCGTTCGGTCTGAACCCTCCGCGTTAAGAGGTAAAAATTTTCCAAGGATAAACAAGGTTTCACGAAGAACAAAAAAAATATTCATATAACAATTGAAGTAATCCACCCTACCTTGGAAAGGCTTCACGGTAGTCGAGCATCGCAGAAGACGGCATCGCGAGAAGACGGCGTCAACTCGTTGACGTCGGGGAAGAAGAGCCGAGGATGGCGCATCTTCGGCGTTCCTTGAGGGTGGCGCCTTCTCCTTTGATTTTCCCAAAGATCTAAGGTGATGATGATGTTCCCCGGCGGTTCTTCATTTGAAGGATGGTGTTCTTTCCTTGAGAGAAGAACACCCTTCTCTATTTTTCTAGAGCTCCCACAAAGTTCCAACAAAAACAAGTGCCAAAATAAAATAATTGCTAATCTATTATTTTATTCACACAAGTAATTAAAAATTCAAAAAACTTAATTAATTAATTAAATATATTGAACTCATTAATTAACATGTGTTTGAAAAAATTTAAAGAGAGAGATAGGGGGAGGTTAAGAGAACTCATAAATAAGGAGGTTGTCGCAATAATGGAAGGGGAATTAATCGGGGAGTTTGAGGGGAGTTATGGGAGAGGAAAGGTTGGGGATCAGGTGGGCCCCACCTCTCAAATATCCACACATGGGAAGTTAGGTGGGTGTGGGCCCCACCAATAACTTCCCATGGGAGGAAATAACTTCCATAGATTTATAAAATTGTTCTAAACAATTTTATTTAACTTCTTAATTTAACCCCAATTTTTAACTTTCAACCCGCATAAAACGAAACTGCAGTAAAGGTTCACTTATGCAATTATCGGCGTTGTGAGTTCACTAGTGTCCTCGGATTTCAATTCTGAGCACCGGTTCAAAAGATAGAAAAATCAGCACGTACATTTACTTGATATACCTGAATAAAACTTTGGAAATTGATTCCGGGCACACCGGGCCTCAGAATCAGGAGCCGTCAGAAACCATAGACTCGTAAAATTACAAAGAATTTAGAAAAAAAAATTACTTGAAATTTCTAGTTCTTTAAATTACTCCCACCTCAGGGATTTATGTCCCCATAAGGCTACAACATACACTAGGAAAACAAAAGGGGTATTTAGCATGCATTTCCTCAGCTGAGATATGTGGATGATGTCATGCAGCTGGTGCAACTGAGATGGAAGGGACAGGCGGTAAGCCACCTCGCCTACTCTACTAATGAAGTGGAGGAGTGACTGTAAGATACTGAAGTTAGGCTGCACCATCTCTATCCATAGAGGATATATGTAAGGCAGCCAGCTGCTCTGTCGCCTCTCCTAGCAGTTGAATACCAGTCCTCCTACTGAGCTCATCTGCTACTATGTTCCCCTTCTCAAGAGTATATACTATCTCGAAGTCATAGTCGTGGAGGAACTCAATCAATCACCACTATCTCAGGTTCAGATTCGTCCAAAAGAAGACACACATGAGACTATTGATATTGGAGTGATTCGTCAACCGTTCGCTCAACGAACAATGGGTGAGACTAGCCAATTTTAAGAATTCATCTTCACCCTTCTTCGCCAACGTTCTACAAGAGCTGCTAAGATTTATACTTTTCCAAAAACAAAAATCTGGTCTCATCCCCTAGATAAACCACTTCCTTTTCCTAACACACTCAATCCTAACATGAACGGTACAATTCATGTCATGGATGACGTCGTAAGGCCTCGAAGCTACTACCAATAGATCCAACGGTTACTCTCGCCTCCAAGGGTTGAGTCACACTGTTGGAATCAGTGTGTGGTCACTAGGTCTCCTCCAGTAGGAATATCTAATGTGAGGGTAAAGTTAATGGTTTTAAACCAGAACCTCTTAGTATTGACCACACAAAAGCAGGAAAGAGAACCCCACAAAAAAAAAGTGTCTTTTATTACTGCAGCTCAATGTAAAAAGACACCTGAAAACCACGAACAACAAAAAAAAAGAAGCTAGATTCCCCAAGAACAAAGGCATCCATGCCTGGAACTAGTCCCGCTTCTATCCACCTGATTCTGGAGCTCTATAGTCATATGCTTTAGCTTCCTGAAGCTATTCTCTCCCATTTCCACCTGTTCCCAGCCGTCGGGGTGGACCTCCTGGTGGTGGTGGCGGTGGAAACACCTCAAAGTGTCGTCCACCACCAACTTCACGACCAACTCCTCTGACTAGGTCTCATGCTCCTTACAGTCTGACTCGATTGAACCTCTGACTCTGCCTGAGAGGTCCTTCTTATATCTGATGATCGTCTTCACGGTGGGTCGGACTGTCACGAGCCATGTGACAAAGTCCTCCGCATGAGTAACACATCTTGGAAGGTCTGGCTCTATCTCCTCCCTGGGTTCCCCGCACTACCGACCCTGAGTTGTGCGGTCGACCACCTGTAGGTCTGGTCCTCTTGTACCTCTACGTCATTTTTCTACTGCCAGCTGTAGAAGAGTCTACTATATGCTGGATAATGGTGGTTCCTGCTACTGGAGACTGCTCAGTAAGGAAACCATCCACCAATAGGGCTCAATCCAACACCCCCGTCTGCTTCAGGATGCTGTGGGATATAACTGAAGCTCTAATCTCTCTCCTGAGTCCTTGCTCAAAGGTATGGGACCTAATGAATGGGTCCCGTACCATATCGGTGGAGTAGGGAAAGAGGTCGGTGAACCCCGCTGAGTATTGCACCACTGTCATTCTACCTTGTTGAAGATGTAGTAGATCCTATATAAGCATCACTCGAAGGGTGGATGGTACAAACTCTTTCAGAAATAGGCTCTCAAATTCTTCCCATAGAAGTATCGTCTCGTCATGCATTTGGAACATCAGGCTCCACCATCTTCATGCCGCTGCCTGAAGGATGCTGGCAGAAATGATCTCCATAATGTCTGTTGGCGTCCCAAATAGCCCGAAGACTCTCACCACATCCTCCATCCAATCCTCATCCGCCTTTGGGTCCATATCTCCCCGGATCCTGGGTGGCCTATGGCGCTGGAACTCATGCATCACGCTCAAGCGGCGTGCATCGCCTGCTGCTGGGGCTGGTGGCATCGTTGGCCCAATGGGTGGTAGTACTGCTGATGCCTCTACTGAAGCCTCAACATGATGACGACCCTGTACTAAGGTCTCATCGCCCAGCGACCTATCAGTATATGCAACTGCTGGGGCTCTAGCTTGTCATCCACGGGGAGGCATCCTGAATGAAACAGATGTGACACGGTCAATGATTATACCTGGTGAGCTCACCTGGATTGAGCTGACATAAAGAAAACTTTTTAAAACACACACGCAATCAGATTTTTCGTGCACTGAGTCGGAAATCAGAAGTCAGGGTCTTGGTGTATGGATACATCGGTCGCCCGCACCAACACTGGATTCCCTGAACTAAAAAGCACACTTAGTACTCTTAACACTATTGCTTCACAGAAAAGAAATATCAGAGTCCTGAGTTCTGCGGTAGAATCGACATCCTCTGATACCAATTTTTCATGAACCATCCTCTGGGGCCTGTATCGTGACTACCCCAAGCCCACCTTGCATAGGCTAGGGGACAGCGTCAAGCACCAAAGGAGTAACTCCCTAAAAACTGGGAATGCATTGCCTTTATGAAATGTAAACACACACAATCAGAGTACAAGAAGAAGAAGACAATAAGTAAAGCAGTATAACATGTGTGATAAAAGTATGAAGGGGGTGAAAATACAAGCCCAACCAAAGTTATAGATACAACTGAAAAGACAAACAGCTGAATGGTGAAGTACCTCCTGGATCGTCCTCTGGGTTCCTACCTAAAGGGTAGGTTCAGATGTCCTCCTCACTCACTTGGCATCTATCAGTCTGCTCTGTGTGCCATCATGCCGAGTGTCCACCTCCGGGTACCATCCATTCCATGTACACTCTACCTCGGTTAGAGATGTCCATCGTCTGCATCCAACACAACGAGGTGATGGAATAATCCATGCAGGGGTGAGTATAACGATACTCAGTAAAGACCTCGAGACCCACAAGGTCCCACAAAATTCAACAAGGATAAACCATAAAGAAATATCTCAATAGATAAACTTTACATAGTTATATGTCCATACATATACCTAAGTTATCAAGTAACCCACCTCAATCATGATTAAAACACAAAGGTCATTGAATCAGCTCAAACCATGATTTTATGCCAGATGTCAAAATCATAGTTGCTGGATAACTCCTCCTCTATCGAGCGTAGTAGTCCTCTCATGACTCCGAGGTGCTACTCACAAACCTTAGACTGCTGAGGTACTCCTCCTACAGAGTACCGCGGGTCAGTCACCTCACACAGTAGTGCTACCCCGCCATGGGTCTACCACCTCACAAAGTAGTGCTCCCCTTTATAGACTAAAGAGGTACTCCTTCTGTCGACTACCGCGGGTCTACCACCTCACATAGTAGTGCTCCTCCATCATGGACCTGTCACCCCACACAGTAGTGCTCCCCACTAGACTATTCAAGTCACTATGAAATGAATCGGACAAGCAGTCATCAGGTCTCAGCCAGCTACTAGGTCTCCATACTACATATGCTCATCTCTTGGAGGATCTACTCCACGAGCTAATGGTCGATAATCCAAGTGTCATGAAGTCCAAAGAAGAAGTATCTCAATGGTCCACTACATCATAGGGGTCTCAACTCAATAGACATCACGTCAATCAGATGCCTGATCTGTGAGTTATTTTCCTTTTTATCCCGGTTGGATTCATGTACGAACCAACTCGACTGTATCTCAACCGTACCCCAAACTCCCATGGGGTGTACAGAAACGAACAATTTATCAGTGAGATTACCAACGCCATTGATGGTTCGTCAAACAGACATCCGGCCTGAGAGTTATTGGCTTTTCTGTTCCAGGGGCTCAGTTACAAATATGCTCATTTCTAACCCATCCATTCCCCGAAGTTGTCCAAAACACACTTAAATTATCGCAAAAGGACATCCTCATCTCAAGGGTCCCAATGTCGTAGACGGCGCATCAATCAGATGCGCGGTCTTCGAGTTATTCACCTTTAAGTAAAAACGGGCTCGTCCCGTTAAGCCCAGTGGACTGGAAGGTCGGGTCAACCCAGTTTTGGCAGGTCCAACCCGGAAGGTGTTGGACCAACCCGATTAAACGTGAGGCCCGAACAGAAGGGGTGCGGTCCAACACGAGGGGGCGCGACATAGCCCGGTACGGCCCAACCGCAGCTCGGTCAGGGGCTGAGCAGTTCGAGGTGGGGGGCGCGGCCCCCCGGCTGCCCGAACCGGCGGCGCCAAGTGGCGCGGCCCTCCCTAACCGGTCAGCCGAAGCTGGCCGGCCTTCTCGGTACAAGAGGCCTGCTCGGGCAGGCTGTGGATCTGATATGCGGCACCTTCAGGTTTCACAGCCTTCATCCGCTCGGTCGGCTGTCGAGTCGGCCGGTTCTTTCGTCGAAGTGGCCCGGCCTTTGTGGGCCGTGGTTCTCCGTAGCACGGCGCCGTGGGGCGTCGTGGTTCCTCCCTTTGGCCCGGAAAGGTATTGCGAGCCGGTTTATCCTCGGTCGAGCGGCCCACGGTTTCGGGTCGCAGTTCTTCCGCACGCGGCCGGCACAAGGCCACCACTTCTCCCGTCATCACCTCTTCCAACGCGCCTCAATCGCAAACAAGGAGACTACGGAGGGTCGTCGGGCCGTGTGCTTTCGGCCTGCACCCTCCGTGTTATGTGGTAGCAATTGGCCAAGGATAAAAAGGTTTCATGATGAACGAAGAACAATTTTATTCAAATAAAAATTGAAGCAATCCACCCTACCTTGGTAAAGCTTCACGGTAGTCGAGCGTCGCGGAAAACGGCGTCGTGGGAAGACGGCGTCAACTCATTGACGTCAGGGAAGAAGGGCTGAGGATGGCACGTCGTCAGCATTCCTTGCGGGTGGATCCTTCTCTTTTGATTTGGCCAAAGATCGAAGGTGATGATGATGTTCCTCTGCAGTTCTACGTTGGAAGGATGGTGTTCTTTCATTGAGAGAAGAACTCCCTTCTCTATTTCTCCAGAGCTACCACAATGTTCCAACACAAACAAGTTCCAAAATAATATAATAGCTAAGCTATTATTTTATTTAAAAAGTAATTCAAAATTCAAACAATTTAATTAATTAATTGAAGTGGTTGAACTCTTTAATTAACATGTGTTGGAAGAAATTTAATGAGAGGGAGAGGGGGAGGTGAAGAGAACTCATAAATAAAGAGGTTGTCGTAGTAAAGTAAGGGGCATTAATTGGGGAGTCTGAGGAGAGATATGGGAGATGAAAGGTTGGGACTCATGTGGACCCCACCTCTCAATTATCCACACATGGAAAGTGAGGTGGGTGTGGGCCCCACCAATAACTTCCCATTGGAGGAAATAACTTCCATAGATATATAAAATTGTTCTAATCAATTTTATTTAACATCATAATTTAACCCCAATTTTTTACTTTCAACCCGAATAAAACACAACTGCAGTAAACATCCCCTTAAACAATTACCGGTGCTGCGGGTTCAATGGTGTCCTCGGATTTCAATTCTGAGTACCTGTTTAAAAGATTGAAAAACTCGCATGTATTTTTACTAAACCTACCCGAACAAAACATCGGAAATTTATTTCGGGCTCACCGGGCCACAGAATTAGGTTTCGTCAGAAACCGAAGACTCGTAAAATTCCAAAGAATAGAGACAAAAAATTTCATTGAAATTAATTGGTCATTACAAACATGTTGCAAGATACACCTTTATTTAGAAATAACCTCTAACATTTAGTGGATCTCCAGATTTCATAATCGAAAAAAAAATATCAACCCCATAGAAATGCAATTTTCTATCAATCAATGCTAATAGACATAAAATTACATGATGTATTTTTATCACATTAATGGTGAAGTCTATCAATGTTGAATTTTTATCATGAATAGAAAACCCAATGAAGATATCAAATCAATAGAGTAGGATGAATTATAGAAAATTACTCTCAAAATATATTTTCCCCACACCCCATGAATTAAAATGGAGAGGGTTTTCCTTATAGAAAATAAAAATGAGGATGAATCCATTTGGTACTACATCCACTATTTTGTATTTTTTAAAAAATACACTTTTTGGTTAATTGGAAACCTTACAAAGGGAGCCACCATAACATGCATATCACACCACCACAAAAACTGATGCGCACCACATTTAATGATCAATAATTAAAACATACAAAAATTTCAAAAGGTAAAATACAAGGGAACCGTTGCATCCACCCCTCGGACAAAAAGTAAACCCATCTCAATCCACAAACGTTCAGCCATCATGAGTAGACCGCTTCTATAAAGGTTATATATATATATATATTTCAAAATTGATACTAAATTATTTGTATTCTACTTTAGTTTAATAATGTTGTTTCAGAGTGATAATACTCTAGGGGACTGATCATTCCCAAATTTTCTTAATATGGTTCTCTTGTTTTCAATTTTTTGTCACATTATAATACTTTTTATTATTACTATCATATTTTTTCATAAAATATCATTTATATTTACAAATAATTAAATGTTTGTATTTTTAATTAGGTGTTAATGTTTTATTATATAGTAAAAAATTACTAAATATGTCACATATATACTATCATAAGATTATATTCCAGGGAAATAATTTTGGGTTGTTACATTTCATAACTTTATTCTCAAAAATTACATATCTAATTTTCAAAAATAATATAACCTTTCATCTGATACAAACAATAGTCACCGAATTTAAAAAAGACATTATTTTATATATTTTACTTTATATAAACATTAAATGTCATATATATGGGTTGTGGTACTCTTGAGAATATAGGTCCAATTTCTTGTAACAACAGATTCATAGTAAGCTTAATTTACAATTATTATGATAATCTATTCATAAAGATCCATATATGAACATATTATATGTATCAATAGATAAATAGAGCCTCCAAACCTTGGGAATGAAACCATAGAAAATGTAGTGAGCTAGAATTATTAAAAACGGATGAATTAACATTTAATTAAGGGTAATTTCATTAAGTAATAAATCTTATACATAACATAAATATCATATCATCATGAGTAATAATCATAAAATACATGTGAACATTAAAGGATATTTAACAATAACTTAAATTAGTGAATGATCAACAAGGAAACACAATGGTCATGACATGGCTTATAACCATTTTACATCGACCATAAATCAACAGGGAATAAAATCAGAATATATAACATCATTCAAATGTGAAAAAATATAGTATTAGATTATTAATTTCATAAGTCACATGCTTTAATTCATTCTTATGAGACAACATAATCCTTCCCATGTATACATCACCATCACGAGTCTTACACTTACACCTACCTTTGTAAAAAACATAATTGTCATTTCTTATTCAAATCTCATAAGATTAAAAAATTTATTAAATTAATTAAATGGAATTATCAAACTCCACCCATTATCATCAATACTTAATATTTCCACATGAAATCTAGTAAATTATCAGATCGTAAATAACCCTTGTAAAAAATTGCTTTCATAAAACATTTAATTTAAAATAATTCACATTTCAGAAATAAAACGCAAGAAATAAAAATTGTTTTTATAAAACATTCAAAGGAAATAAATTAATATTTTAAATAAAAAATTATCCATAGGAATAAAATTTTATTTCATAACATTTAAATGTTGTATCACAACATGAATTATAGCTATTGTCATTAAAAAGATGATCTCTTAAATAATAACATAATACAAGGGAAATGGTGGTGAAACTTAAAACATAAATCCATTGGTGATTGAAATATTGGTTATAGATAGGTAAATAAAATACAAGTCACATTTATAAAAAATGACATTATAATCATTTATTTTAAAGATATAGTAATGAGTAACATTTTAAAAAATTATGTCTTAAAAAAACAACTCAAAAAGAAAAAAAATAATAAAGTTGGATTATAATTACAAAAAAAATCCCTAAAATAGAATTGTGAAAATAATTATAAAATTAAAAAAATAAATTTGGATCACAGTAGGTAAATATATTTAAGATGAAGTTATATAATTAAATAGATGATGTCTTGGTTACTAAATTACTTATAATTTATCATTATTTTATGGAACTACATTAATTCCACCATGATATTTTTTTGTCAAAAAAATATCATTTTAAATAGAGTCCATAAGATATAAAATAGTTAACATGGCCTTAAAAACATTGTATATGGTTCTAAGAGTAATTTAATGAATGAATTATTGATGTCAATAATAATGGGACGGTGTAACATGATATTCTAGGGGAAATCCCTTTTTATATGTCAAGAGGAGAGAAATCATCTAAGAACCCTTAATATTTTCAATTATATAATTCTTTTATTCATGTATAAGAGGATAAAAAAGGTAAAAATTGCGAGTTAAGGTGATATTTTGTCAAGTTACACCACAATCGTCAATTTTGAATCAAATATTCCCCATGTTTTGGTCATTTATTCTATGTAAATAAATTTTTATCATTTTTAAATAACACTCAGGTAATTAATTTTAATCATTAGTAGTTAAGTTTATTGAAAAAAAAATATTTAACCATATAACTCATTTAAAACATTAGATATCAAATTTTAAAACAAATTTATTAATGAAATTATATTGTGTGAAATGCTAATTTTAAAATATAGTCAAATAACTTATTTAAACAGTTTATATTAAAAGTTTGATTTTATTTTAAATATTATAATAAAGCCATATTTATTAGAATTATAAAGATTCATTAAATAAATATATTCATTATCATGAAGAGGAATTTATATTTCACAGTAATCTAAAAACAATTTTACCAATAAAATATTTATTTAAATGAAAATATAAAATTGACATTCATAGAATTAAAATATTACACATGTTTTATTAGGAATACCATAAGTTATATAATTTTTAATAATAAATATGAATCAATTAATTCTATATATAAATAGTTTATCAATAAAAAAATATATGAATTTTATATTTTCAAGTAATGTAATAAATGTTTTCAATCCAAAAGAAATACATTAAAATAGTTATATTAGAAAAACACCCAAAAAATGTTTGGATAATTTCCAAATGTGGGATTGAAAAATGATGTAAATTCATAAAAAGACATGGTATAGACTTTATTTAAATTAATTTTAATATCAAAATTAATATTTTGAATAAAAATTTATTTCAACAAAATGAATATTATATTTATATTCAATTTTCAACATAGTTATCATAGTGTGGTTACTTCAATTGATGCCAAAAAATTTATCAAAATTAGTATATTTGTCCTATTTAATTTTTATTATTATTAAATTATCACGTTTTTCTTTTTTGTCTTGTATTACATTAATGTAAATCCACTCAACATGATGTTTAATAATGTATATGTATTTACTAAAAATATTTGGGTCATTACAACTATAAAGATGATAATGAACTGTGGTTCTCCCATTTTTAGAGTATTTAAACGGAAATCATGTTCATCCATGTTATTCATAAGTAGTCCTCTCATTCCAAGTTTATTCTAATCTTAGGTTCAAAGGTATTGATTAAATTTGACATGAAGATTATATTTTAGGGCGCTATCACACAGAGTGACTATCTAGTACATTGTTAATCTAAAATATTTACATCACATATCAATTAATCTTAAACAAGGTGCATATCCCAATTTTTATTCCATTATATAGATCCCTAAGGATTGATTAACCTAAAATTGATCACTTCTCAAAATCATGATTTTTTAGTAGAATAGATCTTAGGTTGATCATGATTCAACATACTCATGTGGCATTACATGTCATGCAACACAGGAGTCCTCTCAGTTTTACCCTTTATAGGATCCTAATTTCCACTTTTACTATTATATGAGACTGGATACCCTATCGTATTGACTCATTGACCTATAAAATAATTAAAAAAATAAATTTTATATTTTTATCCAATAAAAATGAAATTTGGAATAATAATAAAATAAATTAACATCATGCTATTTTTCAGCTTTTACATTATATTCATTATTTCAAAAATAACATTAAAATTTATTATTTTATGATATTATAATATAATATGTATAACAACTATAATAAATTAAATTTTATATTTAAGGGAAATATTCATAAATCAATTATTTATCCACTAAATTATGGGAATCTCATCCATCACATTCTCCATGTGTGGTTAATATAATTCTTCTAATGTGGTCTCATCTGCTTACACTTAAAATCATTCCCCAAATGAACTGTATATCATCCTAGGACTAAGAAAAAACTAGGAGGAATCACGGTACACATCATTCACCACTCCTTAGGAAAATTAAAATTTGGTGTACTAGTCATCCTTAACCTAAAATCCTTTAAATTACTCTTGGAATGCTTAATAAAAAAATTATATTTTCATTTCATGTATTAATTATTATTGGTGATGAAATATGCAAAAAATATTCTATGAATGCCTATTAATATCCCACTAATCTGATGATGTTATGAACCAAAAACACTGTCTGGGTAAGTTCTAAAGCCAACATAGCCTCAACCTTCATGATATCGATATCAATACCATCATTTTAAATTGAATTACCTAGGAAATAATGTTCTGGAATCTAAAATCACGGAATTAACTTCTTTCCATATATCTCATTATCCTGATTAAATCATAATATATTCCATAAATTCAAAATATAATCCTCTTCTATCTGTGAATATATGATTATGTCATCGAATAATTCCACTAGATAATAGTCTAGATAAGGATAGAAGTTTGATTAATGATATCCATAAACACTACTTGTGAATTATTTATGCATAACAGGATCACTAAAAATAATAGTTTTTATAGAGACACAATAGAGGGACAACACGGTTCTTCATACATGGGGGTCTCATTGATCAAACATTTTGAAACATAACAAATATTCATAATTTGAAATAACTATACACTGATAATATTCCAACTACTCCTAGATTATAAATATCAAGTCCATATATTGAATTAAATAATGAAGTCTCATCAATTCCATTTTGAGTTACAAGGAAAATTTCTCACTTCCACACATAAGATCACACCCATGGTAGATAAGAGTAAGTGGATGATCTCTTTATTCAATGGTATATAACTGAAATGGTTAGTCTATGAGTTTTATTGGAATATATTGTTCAGGGATAAAAATATTATGTAGAAATGAACAATTCACACTAGTGTGGATATGTATGAGTGTTCAGGTAGAGTATAACCAAAAGAATCCATGAACCATGTCAGATGTCGTCTAATCAAAACCCTATATCACATGTATCTAAACACTACCCAATCTTATTTCATGCCATTCTAGTCATGTTATTCTTGGAGGAGTGGATAGTGTATTTGGATCAATGAATGATCCAACACAAAATTCACCCAAAACACCAACTCCACTTCCCTAAAAAATTTTATATCTTCTAACGTGATCTCTAAGGTACCAAAACCAAGGCGGTGATTACAATTTTCTAACATGACAATAATTCACTGCCTTTCTTTTTAGAAATATATAATCTAAGTATCATAACATACCACATGTAAAATAATATAAATCTATATTTTTGGTTTAAAAAAAATAAGTCCCTTAACATTCTGGATTTTATGAAATATAGAAAATGTATCATCCCCAAATTATTTTATCCCATTGACTACAACTAAAAATATTGTTTTTATAAATCTTATCCCATAAATCATGACCTGTTTTTACCATCTATCTATGAATAAAACACACAAATTTTTTTTTACCAAATTATTCACTAAAATTATAGAAAATATGGGAATACAAAAGGGTATGGTCTAAGGTCCAATCTTCTATAGGGAACCATGATCAATCATCAGTTCTTGAAGACATTATTCATGATTCATTCCTTCTGAATACATCATATGGTCTATGAACTATGGAACAAAGAAATATACCATCATATTACCCCATCTATATGTCTATTATCACCTAGAATCACACTATCATTAATATCACTGCATAGTAATCCTCTTTTAATAAACACTCATTCTCCATCATAGTTGGTGTATCCTTTTCAATTTCTCATATAATATGTAACAAGAAATTATATTCATCTCTGTAAAGAACTTTTTTTGTAATAACACCAATATAGTTAGAAATTCTCATGGAAATATGGATAATATAAGTGAAAAACCCCATCTAGTCCTCTACTGCATGAGAAAAAATCTGCCCACATAACTAAAACACCATTGTCTCTAAAACTCATTAATAATTCTCTATCCCAGAGTTATAAAACCTTGATAAATATGGATTATAATTGGGTTGGTTGTTGAGTATCTTCTCTAATGGTTGGGGGTATGTCCCTCTAATCTGCCAATGTGGGAAACATCTCCCTATTTAGACCCTCAGTTCAATCCTTGTCACTCAATTAGTTAGTGACTGGAGGTTAAAAAAATTCATGGGCTCAAAATGACCGTCCAATTGTAGAAATATTTTTTTTATATTTGGTAGTGTTTTGTGTTTGAGAAGTTAAACCCAATGTTATTCGAACAGATCTAGAGGTGATGACATAATGGAAGTGTCAATTATTATATGTAGTTAATATGTTATATGATGTATGTACTATCCCATTAAACCCCACAACATATGTTATGAAATTTTGATTCTACTAAGAGGTTATAAAATTCATATTGGATGGTTACATCAATCACCCATCTCAGTCAATGAGTTCCCCATTATAGTATTATAAATAAAACCCAAATTTTTTTTTACCCTGAGTACTCCAAAATTATCATCACTATATTAGTAAAGCAATATATGTCCCCAAAATTAAAACATCTCCCATACTATTTTGACTTGAATCAACCCACCATTACTCCTCATGGGATGGTAGTATGCTAATGTTTTACTCCAAACTCACTTCTAATGTGCCAGGGGTGTGGGGAAATACCCATAAAGGAATATCACAAAAATAATATTCTTTAAGAAATAATATTGTATATACAATAAAATATCTTGGATAGGGTATATATTAATATAAAACCATGTATATATTTTTCAATAGTACAATAACATGCATGAAAAAAACTTAAAAATGTCCAAACATATAACAAAACAAAACAATAATGTAATAAACAATTCAATTACACATGTCCTACAATAAAGAAAAACCACAAAAAAACTGAGATGGATTAAATTTATATCCCATCATGAAAGACATGAACACCTAAAATGAAAATCTCTACAAATCTCTTCCATGCACATGCTCCATTTCAACTGAGACCACTAATAAACAATTCCTTATCTATAGTAACACAAAACTATTGGAAACAAGTTTCAAGTGGAGGATAAGAAAAAATATAACCATTATTATTTCTTATAAAAAGAGAAAAAATATATAATTTCATCTTTATAGACTGGCCACAATATTCTTTATGTTAGTTAATATAAAAGGATGACATGTTCATCAGTAACCATATCTCATCCTTAATGAATTGTCACATTGAATGGAACTAGGTATACTAAGAGAACCATAGAAACCAAAACACCCAAAACCCCCTCAAATATTATACTTTCTAATAATTCATTTATAGTAGCTCAATTAGTGCCCGAAGCCTCGTAGAGGAGGTTATGTAAATTGAGGGGGGCATCCAATATAAGGGACCCCAGTCTCATTATGTGTATTATGAATCAGTCGTGTGGGTTACCTACTCTATAACTATAGGACACATACCCTATTATTGCAGGGGGTTATTCCCACCACTATTTATGTTTATGACACAAAAAAAAGATATGATTTTCTACAAGGGGATTTTTTCAGCCACATATAATCTCTAATTCATAAAACACATGTATCATCATCTCCTCAAATCGGATAAATTTACAAAAAAATCATCAAAAAATCCCAGATCATGAGGTTATATTTTACATAGATTTTATATATGTGAAATGACATATAATAGACAAACCATATATCTAAAACATGCACTTAGATGGGAATGATTGGGTAATACTGAAAACTAAATAATAAAATGAATTCATTTAGATATGGATGTTGTCTAATACATGAGAAATACATAGTTTTGTGTTAATAATATTCAATAATGTGTGAATTTAGTGTACACAATGTATCTAATTATATTCATGTCATTTTGAACCATTAAGAAGATCATACAAGTGTTATAAATTTCATTTTTTATATCAAAATACAATTTATGATCAACCAATTACATGACATGTGTCAACCCATGACAACATAACATATATAGGCAATGCATAACAAGACACATTTATATAGAAAGAGTCTTTGTTGGAGCACATGACATATGGTTATGATAAATTGACCACACTTTTACTCAGTATATGTTGTGACACTCAGTCCCATCATGCATTCTGTTGGATTTAAACTCACATTATGTGTGATATTTATAATAGTGAGATACCCCTAGGTGAATAGCTCCGTAGATACATGACAAGTAGCTAGAGGAATACAAAGCATGTATGTAGTAATTCCAGATATCCCATTCCCAATTGTTTGATTTTTTCACACTAATAGATACATTTTTCGATAATTTTATCCATGCCCTCTAATAACGCAACCCAATAGGGATCGATTCAAAACTACCCCAAGCCTACCTCCATTGGCCAAAGGGGGCCATCAAGAACAAAATTCCAAAACAATGATGTGACGTCTGGGCCAAATGTACATGTATTCCGACACCTGACCATCTCAATAAAAATATTCATAAGAATAATTGTAGAAAATGGAATATCTACATAATATCAATTCATTAAAAAACCTACAATGTGTATATAAGTATTATTGTGTAAAGTGAAAGTAAAAGATAAAAATTTATGCCCAACCAGAAATATATCCCATCCCAAAAATGCAGGAAACATAAATTCCAAGAAAGATCCAAGATCATACCAGTGTACATCATAAAATGAACTAGAGTATCCCTACTCTCTTATGAAATTATTTTCTTCATGTTTTTAATCATCATAATATGAAACACATGTAGGAAAATCCCATTCAAGGGTGAATATATACATGCCAAATAGAATTTCAAGAAAGATGAATGTGGAGTAGTAAGGTAGATGACAGAAATAGGAAGTAGAAGAATCAATCAAATGTAAGAGAATAAACATAGTCCAATGATAGGGATATATATATATACTCAATCGGTAGAATAGAATAATGGGGAAAGAAGATCTCCATCTCAGTGCCTATCCTTAGAAAAGATTCGACATCAGTATGCATAGTAGCTCTTGTGTCTATGTAGAAGTAACTGGGTGCATTCACACAACTCACCACTATATCACAAAGTTTAGGGGGATCAATATCCAATTAGGGGATCTCCAACCTAGTGCATTAGCGGGCAACACTTAATATTTATTCAAATAGGAAGTGAACCTAGATGTATCTTGGGGGTTTCACTCTATTGGTAGAGGACACAGACCCTGATGTTTCAGGTATTCCCACTCTAGTGTCACAAATACATCATACCTATGTAATATAGGGTAGCACATAGTAGATATATGAACCACAAAATGTTCCATTTGGGGTTCAACTCTAGGTTCATGAAGACCTATTCATTATCCAATAGCAGTTACCAGTTAGAAGATTGATATCTCATGCTCTAGTACAATATGGGGTCCACTTTGGTTTCAGGAGTAACTTCTCCCAATACGATAGGGTATATCAAAAATTAGAGAGACTACCCTCATTTTGGCCCATTCTTGGTGTTCCACTCTAGTTTCCTAAGGACCAAAGCTCTATCTGATGGGGGTACCACTCAATAAATAGAGTACATGCTCCCTAGTCTATCTGTGGGTTCCACTCTAGTACCACAAGAACCTGCACCCTATCCAATAGAGAGAACCACTCTATAGATTTAGGAATCTATCCCTTTCCTATTAGGGGGTTCCACTGTATATGTAGAGGACATGCTCCCTCGTGAATTCGGTATTTCCACACTGGTTTCATGAGGACCCACTCGTTGTTTTATTATGGGTATCACTTTGTTGATTGAAAACTACGACCTAGTTTATCAGGGGGTTTTACACTTTTTTAATTAGGAAATTCACCCTATCAGATATGGGAAGCACTCCAATCATTGAAAAACCACTCCCCAATTTGTTAGGGGGTTCCAATTTGTGTCTCTAGTGATGATCCTGCTAATCAATTCCCTCGTCGAGTGCCTACTAATGAAGGGTCACACCCAAAAAATCTTATATAAAATATAAAATGCCCCATCATATGACACTGTCTAGTTTTATGAGTAAAATTACTCATGATAGAAAACTCACGGGAAAAAATTATGAACCCAAACAAAGAAGATATGAGTGGGGTATTTTCTACAAAAAGAGTCACACTGTTTGTAGGGGACACACATGAAATGCGACCCCTACCTATAATCTAGAAATTTCTTCTCCAGCATATTAATTTCTACCAATTCATTACAATAAAGAATTTAAGTGTAATGCATGGGGTGTCTTAGTAAAAATCCATATGAAATAACGAGGCACGTCATCCACATGAAGTGAAAAAAACACAATTCCACAAATATGCCTCTCGAAACAACCATGAATGTCCAAATAGATCATAATATTGCAATACTCAGGGATAAAATCATGGGATAGATTCTTTCTATTTTGAAATCAGATATATGGTGAAAAAATTCCTTTCACCGCATCATGATCGAACAACCATTTCTGGGCCCGAGCTATGAGTCCAAATTAAATACCGTATTTTCGTGTCAAAACATCTTCAACATCATTCAGATCATTATTCCTTAGATGGTTCTTTATTTTGAAACTATATGGAAAAATTATGATGAATTATTAATTATATAATATAATTATTATAATTATTATTATTACTGGGTGTTTCATGAACCCAATCCACAATCCCGAAAAAGTATCTAACATTGGTCTCGAAGTGACCATACAAATGATAGGGCCTTGTTTCCACTAACATATTATCATTCTGAAATATTATGAATAATTTATTTGTAGAGTCTTGTTTTAATAATAAATATAAAAATGAAATTATTTTCATAATAAAAATATTAGTTATTTGTTTTCTTTTTTCCCCTACTCGAAAAAGACAATCCCCCTTTGACATACAATACTACAACTACTCTACCAAAATTTAATACGTTTAATTTAACTAAACATCATATTTATTATTATCATAATAAAAAATGTGATGAATTTGTAACCCTCTCCAATTCACAGCCTCCAATAGTCACACACCCCACCATTAATTTTTATCTTTTTATTAAAATTAAATAACATTTAAATTTTTTTAAATAACCAACCTTATTATTATAAATA
The DNA here is from genome assembly GCA_963277665.1 of Viscum album. NCBI lineage: Eukaryota > Viridiplantae > Streptophyta > Magnoliopsida > Santalales > Viscaceae > Viscum > Viscum album. The sequence continues at coordinate 425,020,336 of OY728123.1, read as the reverse complement.
CTAATATTATTATTCACCCTAATTATTATTATTTTTATTTTTATTATTTCTCACTATGTTGACTTTGACTAACCATCACATTAGTGATCCGAATGTAGCCACAATCTCTTTAATGACCAACATCCTCCGTTATGAGGCCTCGTGCAAGACCCCTCCCTCGACATTTCATCATCACACATCAAATGTGAAAATAACATTCAATAATATATTCCCAAACCACCTCCAATCACAAAACTAGTTCCCATAGTACTAATTATATACATTCCCAAAACACCACCCACACATTATTCTCCCAACTTTAATGAGTTTGGGGGTTTAATCATACTTGATCCTTCTCGATAATGTCGAAACATGAAATCATAGGATAGTTGAGAGGATCACTGGGAATGGGGGGATATACCTAAGAAAAATGTTGAAAATATCAATGAACCAATGTTCTTGGAAAAAGAACAAATATTAAGAATATCTAGGTTAAGAACATGGCACAAATAAGAAAAAAATAAATTAAATAAATTTTATTCATCAACTAGAATCATGATAAAAACATAAAAATTAAAAACAAAATCCGGTAATAATAAATTCTTAAATTATTTAATCATATGGGAGAACCCCATTTGGAGAGTCATATAACGATTATGGATCAATTATTGGGGAACAACACATAATCTAGGATTGAATGTGATCTTTTGTGATTTATTCCTTTCAATTATCCTAGTTATGATAACTAGTCATCATATGATCTTGGTCTTCCAATGAATATCATCATAGATTATATCAAAAACATCCTCGTTTTATTATACTAACCCTTCAAAAATGTCATAATGAAACATTTATAGGTCAATTTTTTAGGATTTCCTCTTTAACAAAATCATTAAATAAATATTCCAATTTTTTAAAATATTTTTTCCATGACAGAGCTCAATTCAGACACCCAACGCCGAACAAGGTTATATAAAACCTAGGGAAAGACACATATTATAGGATCAATAGTAGTCTCATATTTCTCATCTATTTTTCTCTTTTTGAGGTGTATATATTAGGGAAGTAAAATATATTTATTAAATTATTCAATTTATCCAACACACCTGCCAATGGTTGCCTGATATGAACATCCCACTCCTACTAAAATTAAGAAACTCTTAGAGTAAATCCCACACAAAAATTTCTACCATGGTATTAGATTCCTAATTTGAGATTATTTTTATTAGTAATTCCACTTTTTCAAGAAAACTTTACACATGGAATACTAAAAAATTTAGATATTTTTATAAAAATGATTATGCAATTTTCGGGGAATAGAATCGTGCATTGTCTCAATTTCTAGCTCTTAAAATATTCCTAGTATTATTCTATAGTCTTAAATAAAAAATCCTAATTATCTATATTATTACATTCATCAACTATTTCCATCCAAAAAAATCACAAACTGTCGAAAAAAGGTGAAAATATTGATCCATCAACTAGGTGTCCTTCTCCCCTGAGCTCCCCCAATTGATTAATATTCTACCTAAAAAATTATTCCCAAGGAAGATGTAACACACCGACCCTAGTTACCAAGATTCAGTGCATTATTAAATAAAATTCTCATGATCACAAGGGATCAAGTCCAGAATTACCGATCAGTTTAGTGGCCTTGGATGTAATAAATACATACATATGTTTTATATTTCATTATAAAATGAATAAAAAATTACTCCTTTTAACACACTCATATCCCTTAGACTACCCATATAATTCGATCAACTATATAATTCTTCACATCATAGGAAAATTAAAACATAAGAATGGGGTGTGCTTTGATGATCAATAAAGATAACAATATAGTAGAAACTATCATAAATATGCACAATCAATTAAGGAAATGTATAAGACTGAAACACAATACTTTTAAACATAAACATCAAAATAATATGTAAATGATAAATAAAATAATTATATTTACTTATTTAAATGGATATTATACTTGCCGAATTAATACATGTAATATCAATAGATATTCTCATTATAATTGAATGCATAATTCTAAACATCGTAACCCCAAAGTCAAGGCCTCGCTCCAGGATAGTAGTTTGTCTCATGAGACCTACCGATGCATCAAAAGGCTATAGTGGGCCCCACCAAACACTTACTACATCCAATGCTTTCCCCATATGAAAAGGGTGAAACATAACATAAACATTCGTATCAAACTAACATATGAAATTTTAATACTTGAACCATAAACCATGAATGACATAAAAATAGCACATCTATAGTCAAACGTTTCATAAAAATATCAATACAATATGGAATATTTTATCATAATAAATCATCTCTAATTAAACATTAATTCCAACAACATTTGTTGATATAGATGAAATCAATCCAAAACTATTTGAGCAAAATATTTCTTTCTACTTTGAAATAATTTAAAAGTCATATAATTATAAAATACAACATTTATTTTTAAAATATTCATATAAGCATGTAAGGGAATATTATATGGTTTAATAATGATAGAAAACAACCTCACCCACCATATTTTTCTAAAAAACATTATTTCTTTAATTTTTCAAAAAGGTCATAATGTACCATGTTTGGGAAATAACAAAAATATTCCTTTAAAATACATTTTAAAAATAGTAAAAAATGGGTATAAATGGATTTATCCCATAGTCTAGTAAATAGTTAAACTATTATAAAATTCGTTTTTAAGAAACACAGATGTGGATGATAAATAAGTATTAGGAGATACTTATGCATAAACTACCTTGAAAAATAAATAGATCGTAAAATCAACCCTTACCTCATATTTTTCCTTAGTCAAGGGTACGTTAACCTCCATAATAATGGTTAAATAATTGTTATTAAATTATAAAAGTATCACATACATAAATATTATATCATATATGTTCTTTTAATATTTCTTTGTTAATAATATTTATGTATTACCATTCTTTCTAGTGTTAACTGATTCATCTTCAATTATATATTTTCTTACGAATGAAACATTTGTTATAGATCAGATGTACTTAATTCATATCCAGAATTATATTATGTCCTTAAACATTACTTTTTTATCAAAAAATTAAAATTATTCTTGATTGTTTATGATGGGCAACAAAATCTCATCGCATCGTGGAGCCAATAAGCCATACGTAGGCACGACAGAAAATATCATTCTATTAATTGTGAAATAATATGTAATTGTATGGTATATTATATAATAATAATCATTAAAATGTTATATTTATTATTTATATAAATTATACTCATTATTATACTCATCCAATAATTAAGTGTTGAATATCAAACTAAACCATGACGGGGAGACAATAAGTCATACAAACACACGTATGGGGACATTTTTTTCATAAGATGGATAGAAAAATGAATACAGTTGTACCATATTTATAATAACGTATCAGTATGTAGAAGTTACAGGAGTTATTATTTTAATATGGAAACATCAAATAAAAATGAAGTAGAAGACGAAAAGAACTTTGATATAGGTGATGAAATAATTACCTCTTCTTTGGGTGATTCCTTTTGATTTGAGAAAAAGGTCTCCTTTGGATGTATTTATTAACAATATATGTCCAATAGGTAGAAGTGAGGTTAGTTGGGAAGATATATAATATGAGGTTAGATATGCCAAATGGATTTGTAGGTGTGAATTTAAGTGAAGGTGAAGTTCCCATTTATAAGAGTGGTGGGGGGAACTTTATGAAATTCTTGAAATATTAATTTATTATAAAATTATTTTCAGTTTTTAATAGCTAAAAATAGATTTATTTCTATAATAAAGTAGGGGTGGGTCTAAATACTCTCATTCAATAGGATTTAGTCCAGTTTAGATCACCATATTAACCTCAGATTTCAGATTTAACTATTAGGTAAATAGTTTATCTTTTACCATGTATTTTTGAATTTTTGTACAATAAGGATAATATAGTTACTATAAAATAAAAATTGAACCACATGAATTTCATTAATGAAATATCTAACATTATCTGTGTCATTTGGCTGAACATTTTATTTTTAGGAATATTATATCATTCAATAAATGAGAATTTGTATTAAAAACCCATTTATGTCAATTTTGACACTGTTTAGTATTTGGTTTTTTTGAAACTTAGAGAAACTTGATTAATTCGAAAAATATTCGTTGAATCAATAGTTACATGTCATACTTAACTTGATAAATAAATTGTAGCATCAAAAGTTTCAATTTAAATTTATTTTAATTTTAATAATATCAATTATGTTAATCTTTTATTAATAAAGTAATTAGAGCATCATCATTGTGTCATAAATAAATTAAATTATTTAATGCCTAAAAATTATATTTAAAATAGCATGATTTAGAAATATTTTTAGATTTATATGTAATATTTATAGTCAAATTTATTGTTTGTATTACCCTATATTAAAAACGGTTTTGTAATTTAGATTTGATATTTACACTTTTAACTCTTCATTAAATAGAATATAATAAATTTCTTAATCTAACCCAAATTGATCAAAAAGGATTTTATTTTTTCCGTAAGGACTATTCTGTTTGAAAAAAAACATATCCAATTGAATTAGGACATGTATTCAGGTAATGTTTTATTATTATAATATTTTTTTACCTTTAATTACACTATTTACTTTTAACTATGGTAAATACTATTCAAAAGTTACTATTCACAAAAATTAATTACCATCCTATTGAACAGATTTTAACTTACTAATGAAAACTGATTCTATTGGATTTTTTAAATTCAATTCACCCAAGCGGTAAAATTACGTTTCATACAGATTTGCAAATGTGCCTAGAAGGTGGGTAAAAGATGTTAAAAAGGTCAATAAAATTTTATATATCTAATCTTATTATAATATGAATTTATGAAATTATATTGGACTAATATTGGTATTATATATTTATTTTTAAATTAAATTAAGTTTAAATTAAATATAATTATTTAAATAAAATTTCAGTTATAAATTAGAAAACAATGTTTTTCTCTATTCAAAAAAAAAACTAGATGTTTTTTGAAAAATAAAAAAAAATCACCCTATGCTAATTTTCATATTATAAATCCAAATATGAAGTCTATTTTAAAAAATAAAATTTAAAAAATATCAAAAAGTGGATGTTACTATTCATAACTACTTTTTCTAAATGGCTTGTTTGATTAGCCATGTTGTGCTAGAACTCATAATTGCGTACAACGCAAGCTATTATATTATTCAAAGAGAAATGTACTATGGAAGCATGGTCTGTTACATTCTTCCCTCCTTATAATAATTTAATTCTTTAAATTTCTAGAATATGACGGCATAAATTTATTCGAGTGGTTCTTCACCATAAGTTCCTCAGGTTCCCATGTTACCTCTTCCATTTAATGGTTTCCCCAAATTTATTTTTCCAGATGAGTCATCCAGTTTCTCAATACTTATTCTCTAGTATCAATAGTCATGAAAGGGTCTTCATAAAAAGATAGATCTGGTTCTAGTCTTGTTACATTCATAGGTTAGTACATATGTTTGGTCTAGAATGTATTTTCTCAACAGTGATACATGGAACACGCCATGAGCATTGGAGAGACTTGGCGGCATTTCCAAATTGTAAGCTACAACTCCAATTCGTTCTAGAATTTAGAAAGGTATGATGTACCTGGGACATAATATACCCTACTTACCAAATAGTTTAACACCCTTTGATGGAGATACCTTCAAGAAAACATGATCTCATATTTAAATTCGAAATCCTTCCTTCAGTTATTAGCATAGCTCTTTTTTCTACTTTGAGATGCTTTGATGTGGGTTTGGATAATCCTCACATTTTCCTTTGTTTTATCAACAAGTTATAGGCCTACATGTTTTCATTCACCAATATAATCCCAAACAAGTTAGTGTGTGATATCTATTTCCATACAACGCTTCTTATAGTGACATTTGAATACCTAAATGAAGCTATTGTAATAGGAAAATTATACCAGTGGTAAATATTGATCCCACATACCCTGAAAGTCAAGTGAAAAAGATATAAACTTCTATTCTATGGTTTTAATAGTATTTTCTGATTATCCACTAGTTTGAGCATGTAGGCAGTGATCAAACTAATTTTAGTATCTAGGTATTCATGAATACTTTTCTAGAATCTTGATGTAAAATGGGGATCACAATTAGAAACAATCGATATGGTTACACCATAATGTCCTACAACATCATTAATACATAGTTTAGCTAAACATTAAAGTGATAAATATTCTCTTATAACAAGAAAATGTGCTGACTTATTTAGATGATTAACAATGACCAATATTACATCATTACTTCTAGGAATCATTGGAAGCCCCATGAAAAATTTCATCGTAATATAATCCCATTTTCCAATAGGTATGGGAAAAGGATGCATGACTCCACAAGGTTGTTATCTTCTGGCCTTCACCGGTTGAAAACCCATAAATCTTGAAACATAATTAGAAATCTCCCTCTTCATGTTGTCTCATTAAAAATGTTCCTTAAAATCACTATACATCTTGGTGCTACCTGGATGTATAGATAAATTTGAGCTTTGAGAATCATCCAACAATTCCCTTCTTAGGTCAGGTATGTTAGTAACTCAAATCCTTTCCCAAATTTCAAAATTCCTTCTTCATATATGAATTCAACCAATATCACATCATTCAAAGCATTAATTTTCCTTTTAAACTCCACTTCATCTGTCTGAGAACATTTCATTATTTCTAGTAAAGATGGGTTGGAATCCATTTGAAAAAGTATTGATGCTTCAACTTCCATGATAATTACCATACCCATCTTTACTAGATCCATGAATATAGGATCCCTTTCAACTCTAATCTTATTCAAATCCCCATGATCATTTCTGATCAAAGCACCTGCCACCGTATTTTTCTTTCCTGGGGAGGTAGTGTATTGTAAAATCATAATCCTTGAGTAGTTCAGGTCGTTACCATTATATCATGTAGAGTTCTTTCTGTGAGAAAATATACTTCAAACTCTTGTGATCTTTATATATCTCTCATTTTTACCATAGAGATAGTATCTCTATATATTTAGAGAAAATATTAGGGCTTCTGACTCAAGATCATGAGTGGAATGGTTTTTTTCCTGAATATTTGTCTCTTGTGACGCATAGAAAATAACTCTATCATTCTACATAAAGACAGAAACATGTCATTTCATTGATGTATCCCTATAAATAAAAACCCCATCATTCCCCTATGAAATATTCAAGATAAGAGCATTTACTAATCATCTCATCAATTAGATCAAAAATTCTAGACGCTCATTTTTTCATATAAATTTAACCTCTTTACGTGTGATCATTGTTAATGTGTTAGCCAATCAGGAAACATTATGGACGAAATGGCCATAGTAACTAGCTAAACCAATAAAACTACGTACCTCAGTTATACTCGTTGGTCTGGTCATTCTTGTATTACCCTTATATTTGAAGGATAAATAGTGATTCCATCCTAAGAGACAATATGTCCATGAAAAGAAACTTCTTGAAGCCAGAATATACACTTGATAAACATCCCATACAATTCATTTCTTCTAATAGTTTTCAGAATTGTGAGAATGTGATTTTCATGATCTTCGTAGATTTTGAGGTACACCAAGATATCATCAATAAATACCACTACACAGTTGTTTCCGATGCTTTTTCCAGGGCGTACGTGTCCATCCTCCGGGGAGGGCGCGCTGCTTGTGGCCCTGCATTCCCGCTTTCCAATGGCGGGCGGCATCTGTTCCCTGTTCAGGGACGTCTGCTCCTTGATCGAAACCGGGATGATGGGATGTCGGTTCTTCCTTCCTTGGATTCCTCCTCAGAACTCATTACCTAGTCCGGGACTCCCTCATAGATTTAAGACGGATTCGTGAAGCTCATTCCCGGTGCCATATCTACATCGACGCCAGTTAATTACGCTGCTTCTGTCAAGACGCTCCAAGGGGTCTTGTCAGGACAGCAACCTGCCGTGAGGAGAATGGTCACGTTGGGGCATCGTCTGCATGTCTGTCTTTGGTCCCTCATCATAGGGCTTCTCGAGGGCGCGGAAGCCTGAGGCATCCCACATCGAACGCGGGGAATCTTTACCATCTGAGGTTTTCCTCAGCTTCCCATGTTTAACACGGGGTATGTCGTGAGTTTATCGTCTTGCGGAGACAGATCGGGTTAAAGGATCCCTAGGGGGAACACCGATGTTGGGGCCAGCACGTGGGCGGCCTCCCGTATAACATGGAGTGGGAAAGGGTGGCATGATCTCACCGGGATGTGGCGGCCCGGGTAAGGATCAGGATGGATGGTGGAGTGAAACATGGGGCTTACGTTCTGAGACGGCCCAAGAGGGGGGATATAGTTTAACGTCATGCTGGACGGAATACAGTTTAACGTCATGCGGGACGCGATACAGTTTAACATCATGCGGGACTGGATACAGTTTGACGTCATGCGGGATGGGATACAGTCTAACATCATGAAGGAAGAGATACAGTTTAACGTCATGCGGGATGCGATGCACTTTAACGTCATGCAGGACGGAATATAGTTTAACGTCATGCGGGATGGGATATTTGGGGCTTACGCTCTGAGGCAGCCCAAGGTGGTCAAGGAACCGACATGGAGACGTCGGGATGACCGGGTGGTGGGCTTGAACCTCGTGGAGGCTTCCTACGTAACATGCGTTAGCACGGATCAAAGTCCACGTAGTTCGCTGGGATGGGGCTTACGCTCTGAGGCGGCCCATAGGAGGATGTCATGGTCGATGCGCACTCTAAGCCCACATGAGTCATGCTCGGTGTGGGAAACAAGAGGCACCAGGGACCAGTCGATCACGTCGAGGAGGGTGCGTCCGTGAGAAGTGGAATGGGGCTTAGTCATTGAGCGGCCCAAAGAGGAAATAGGGGCTTACGCATGGTTAGCGGCCCTTGGTGTCGGGGCTTACTCCAGGGTGGAGGCCCGTGGTGCGACAAAGCGCAGTGGGAAAAAGACTCCACTGGCCTTGGCAGGGGGGAAGTATGGAGATACATAGGTGAAATCATCCGTATGAAGGGTTAGGGGCTTACGCTCTGAGGCATCCCTTCCCCCGCGGACAAACGCCGCTCCGACATGGAGGATCAAATTCCATGTGAGGAATAGTCCACTCCCGTGGAGATGAGTGGGCGTAAAAAATGTCCGAGCTGGGGGGACCTTGCGTGCGAAGCACGGGGTCGGACCACAGTTTAACGTCTTCTGTTAAGGACGAGGTGCTTAGCAGATTAATGTCCTGCAGCTTGGATGAGGTGGGTTCGCTCCACACCCCTAGGGCTTACATGCCCAACGCCCTCTACCCCTTGTGGAAGGGAAGGCATTGGCAAGGCCGTGGTGAAGGGGGGCCGCAGGGCAAACCACCGAGGGGTCCACGTTAGCGTGGCTATGCGAATAAGTAATAGATGTTAGCGTGCCTATGCGGAGAAGCATAAGGCAAAGCAATGAAATAGGAAACACGACCCAAGGGACCTTGAGGTTACTTCGCATGAGCCTGGAAGGCCGTGCGGGAAAACAACGCATGGCACGCATGCCCGGCAGGGGAGACATCAGGTGCCGGTGCAAGGGGCAGCCAAGGGGCGTCAAGGTGAGGGGTTCTCAGCCTTGCACGCGCAAAAGGGACGATTTGCGCGCAATACACGGGGACGATATGCAATAGGAGTAATGGAATTGTGCGCGAAGAGGGAATTACGCGCATTGTTTTTCGCGCACAGCAGGGTATTGTGCACACGGACCACGGATTGCGCGCAAGTGGGGAAATCAGGGGAAGGGGTAAATTCACTGAAGCCGGTGGAGTTGCGCGCAAAGGCAAACTCCGGGGCAAGGTTGCGCAGAATTCGGGATTACCTGGATGCCATCATTCGCGGAGGGGGGGAGCCGAATTGCACGCACGACGGTCTCTTTGGATTCCTCAACCCCCAAACCGTTCGGGGTCACCTTATATTTATAGGTGACCTCCGGTGCGGAATCCAGGCGGCGCGCGAAGTTTTCCTCGCCGGGAACCGCTTGCGCGCCAAATCTCGCCGCGGAGAAACGAGGTGCGCAATTATTGCGCTCCTCACCGGTCCAATTCCGCGAATCCCGGGAGCACTTCGCGCACAAAACATTTTTGCACACGGATCCTCCTTTATTTCGCGCACCACTTCCCGGGCCTCTGGATCGGGCCTCTGATTCCGAATATGACTTCGCTTCATCATTCCGAAACTTCCTCCTGGAGTTTTGGACTTTTTTCAGCGTCAACAAATGCCCCCCTTGGAATTGGATCGGCGAGAGGTCACAACGATCAGATTCCAAGGGAAACTCCGAAACACCAAAGTGCGGAGCATCTTGGTCAAGTTGGGTGAAAAATTCTGATGGGGTGCGCAAAATGCTGGACTCGCGCGGAATCCTTTTTTTGCGCGGCGCGGAACCCTGGCCTCGCCTATAAAAAGGGGTACTGGGTCCCAACTCCGTACATCCACTTTTTCCACACGATAAGATGTTCACTCTCGTGCACGAAATCACTCCGCGGCTGCGCGTAATAACGCACTGGCAGCGCGGACTTCCTTCCTAAATTTGGCCGTGATTTCGCGCCAAACTAGGATCATCCGCGCTTCGCGTGCCGATTGCGCGCTCATCTCCAGGATTTCGCGCAACTCCTTCAGATTTCGCGCCGAACTCTCTAATTCTGCGCACTGCATCCTGACTTCTCCCAACTCTTGAAAAATCGAGATGGCTGTAAATCGAGTCGATGAGGGGGAAGCCGCTGCCCGTAGGACAGAAATGGCGGCGAACGAGGAGGTATATGGCACCGAGGTGATCATCTCCAACAAACTCACCTTGTTCAATCTGCTGACTCCGGCCCAAAAGGCATATCCCTTGTCGGACAGCCTCCCGCTCTGGAATTTTGGCATCCTAGATGAGGTTCCACTGCCGGGCTTCAAGGTGGACACACCTCGGTCCTGGGTGACTCGGGAGGAAGAACTTCCTCGCTAAAACATCACCTAAAACGGCCGTCCTACCAGGGAAACTAGACACATGGATGTGTATGTCCTGAACCCGAGGACTAGGACCATTACCGGGGACGAGCCAGTGGCAGAGGATTCTCCAGCCCTCTACGCGATCACGTTCCGTCAGAGCATCACAGATGACACGAAGGGCTGGCTGAAGGATTGGGACATGCGGTCCGGGGGTATCTTCACCAGCGAATGGGCCTGGGCGTTCTGGGTTCGCCATATCTGCGACTAGTTCAGAGAAGAACTACGGTATATCGGCCTGTTCGAGGCGGTATGGACATCACAGTTCCATTTCCACCGTCAGCCTGAACTCGGACCGGAGCTATTCACCCGGTGGTCTCTTGACACCAACACGTTCCACCTTCATCATGGGGAAGTCGGCATCAGTCTCTGGGACATTCACTGCATCGGCGGTATCCCACTGGAGGGTTACCAATACGACGAGTTCGTTCCTCCAAAGAATACCTGGGGAGATAGGTCGCGGATGTCTATGCTGACGTGGAACCTGCTGCAGCTGGCCAAGGAGAGGCTGGGGGTCAAGGACTTCCTGAAGGACATCGCCTACAAGGGATGATTCAGCCTGTTCATTGAGAAGGATCCCGCCGTCATGATGCCGGGATGGGGAAAACGGTGGTTCATGTTTACCACCTTCGTCTCTGGCGACGTCGTTACTCTTCCTCCCACCGGGCCCGATGCCGGCCTAGCAACCGAATATGCCGAAAACTGGACCATTGCGTACCCTGAGGGGCTATTAGACAAGTGCGTCCGGCAACTCGAGGTCGCTCGCACGGAAACCGGGCGACGAGAAAGAAGGGAAGGTGCCGTCGGAAGGGGAGAACCAAGGGCGCGTCAGGCAGCGAGGACATCACATGGTGCCTCCACGTCCTCGTTACCCGCAGGGCGGTCACCTGAGGCAGCCGGGGAACTTCCCGGGAAGCAGATAAGATATCTGCTCGAACCTTCCCAAGACGCGATTTTCCCGGTACTGTGGTCGGCCTGGATGACCCTGTGGCAATCGCTGAGCGTCGAAGCCATCTGGAAGAAGATAATGCAGAACAGGATCCAACTGCTGGAGGTCGGGCTCGTTCGGATTACCGACTGAGTAAATTTCCATCGGCGGCATGATTATGTGATGACCATGGACACATACGCATGCCAAAGGGGGTGGCGTGCGGAGCCAACTTTCCTAGTGAAAGTGATGCTCGGCCAGGAGCATGATCTGGAAGTGATGCCGCCGGGAGAAGGTGACAGTGATGAAGAGATGGAGGGGGAGGAGGAAACCGGAGAGGAAGAACGCGAGGGAGAAGACAAATAATTGGAGCCCGAAGGTGAGGGTTCGCAAGGGGAGACCTACCAAGGGAGTCTCCGAGAGTGCGGTGAGATTTCCAACTCTGATCTCGACATAACTGAGATTCTCAAGGTTTGTCTCTGCCTTCATTAATTTCCCTCATTCATCCATTCTACTTTCCAACTTCTAACTCACTTCCCCATCCTACTTAGGAGCAGTTGAGCGGTGGACGAGCGTCCCCACCAGAGGAAGGCGGAGAGGAACCAGTGGGACATGATGGGGATCCGACACCCATCATTGAATTAACCAGCGCAGAGGGGTCTCCCCTTATGGCGGCTCCTGCAGCAGCCGGAACACTGGGGACCGACGCTCTGGATTCCTGTAAGTCTCATGCTTCACTACTGGTTCTTGGTGTCAAGAGATCCCATCTGACCAGCGTATTCCCCGCGCAGTGATCTCAACACTGGAGGCACGTCAAGCTACGGAGCCCGGGCCATCCGCGAGTGGACCAGCGGCGGACATACCACCTTGCTTGGAACATGATCTATGCACTGAGTCAACCCCGAAAATAGATGAACAGAGGGCAGCGGACATCAGCGGCGTAGTTCCCGGAACACGGTCGGAAGCTAGTGGAGGCATCATTGCTGCTGGGGCGAGGGAAGGTCGCCCGGACGTCGAGGATTCTATTCCTCATGAAGACATCCCTGGGGTGGATCCTACTGCCGACCTGTTGGCGGCCTTCCACATATACCGACCTGCTGACCCTGAGGATATTGATGACTCGGACTCAGAGGCAGCCGAGGAGAGCCGGATGACACGACGCAAGGGGTGGAAGTGTATCCAGTGCTTTCTCAGGCAGCCCCAGTCCGATTGGTTGAGGCGGATGGGATCACTTCAGACCTGGCTGCACTTCCTGTGCGCCAGAGGGGCTGATGCTCAGCGCCTTCATCTAACGGTTTGTGATTACATGGCCGAGAAGATGCGCGAGAGCAGCCGGCGCATCGACATTTCCTAGTGCTAGGAAGGATAGACGAGTGCTCAAGCGCTGCTGAGGGCGGAGCAAGTAGTCCGGCACCTCGAAGGGCAGGCGGCAGATAAAGAGGTCTTCATCACAACATGCTCTGAGCTCGTAGAGCAACTGACCACCCAGCTGGCTGATGCCCAGGAACAACTGGTGGAGGCGAGTCACCAGATGACTGTGCTTCGAAGCGATCGGGCGCAGGCACAAGCTAGGGCTGATGAGCTGCGCTCTGTGGTGGCCGATGAGGAGAGAGTCTTCGAAGAGCGAAAAGTGGTCTTGAAGGCTACCAGCCAGAGGGTAGCAGCGCTGGAAAGATCGCTTCAGCACGCTAAACCCTGAGGGCTTTGTTTTCACCATCTTATGAACTTTTTTCTTGTACTGCTCATCGTCTCAATCTAATATATGGCCAAATCCACTCTTTTGTAACATTGGTTTAATGTGCTCAACCATAGCTTCGAAATGAATAACAACTCACCCCTAGGCTCCTGTGGGACATGCCCAATGCAAGAAGCAAGAGATGCTCGTAACATCATTCCGTTCAACTGTGGGGCATTGACCAAGCTTCAGGCGTCCAAAATCGGGCCTGTAATTTTGAAGAGACCCCGGGTGGATTGATGTGTCGACTTCTCAATGTCTCTTAACACACGAGCGGGGCAATGCCGGGGGCATTGAAATCCATCCGAACACAGGGGGATGGAGAGAAAGGGTGTATCACGCTGCCCAAATTCGAAACCCAATGGGGCGCAACCATGGAGGATAACTGTCAACCGTGGCAGAAACACATCATCCATATCACGTTGGCCCAGAATGGGAGGACAATAAATGAGGGCTGACCGCTGACCATGTTTTCAACACAGGGCCTAACTCAAATATCGTTGGTCAGTTTTCCGGAACATTGGCCCAGGAAAGTAGGCGGACCATAGGTCGAGCATCCATACTGTTAGGGGGTCCCGTCAAACATGACCATTTCTCCGGAACGTTGGCCCAGGTGAGTAGGCGGACCATAGGTCGAGCATCCATACTGTTAGGGGGTCCCGTCAAACGTGAAAGGAAATGAGGGTCCGAATAAGGGGGAACGCAAAGTGCAGGAGGTGGAGTGGTGTCTTGTTCAAACAGAGTCCAACACTCTCGATATTGCGCCACCAGGGCGAAGGCGCATTAGGCGGACATACCAACCTGATCACGGGTCATCCCAATTTCTAGGCAGGACCTATTTGGAGAGAGAACTGCCGCTTCCCATCATTACCATGGGGAATCCCGAACATGCTCGGGGGTAGATATCCTGATTACACCATTTTTCATGAAGTCGGGCCGAGGGGCCGACAATAAATAATGACGGTGTTCAGCTATCCCTGGGGCTGGACCCAAGACGAAACGTCTGGGCAGTCCTACGTATCTCATAAGGATGAGAATCAAGACACACGTAGTTCTGAAAATACAGTTTAACGTCAGGCTGGATGAAATACAGTTTAACGTCATGCGGGACGGAATACAGTTTAACGTCATGCGGGACGAAATACAGTTTAACATCATGCAGGATGAAATATGGATCTTAGTTTTAGGTCTTAGAGCTCGGACCATGAGGATCTTAGTTTTAGGTCTTAGAGCTCGAACCATGAGTAAAGGGGAGAAATGGACACATGGCCAGGCGGTTACAAAAAACCCGACGTGAAGGAGGACCTAAGCCCTACTTAACATGTGCTCTCTGGTGAAATGCTCGATTCGAGGGACCGAACAAAGAGGTAGGATGGACCCGCGGGGAAGTTCCCCAGGTGTTCCTACGTATCTCATAAGGATGAGAATCAAGCCACATGTAGTTTTGAAAGTGACATGGTAAGATACCAGTGCCAAGGGAAAAGGGGAGTGTGGGCGTGGCCCTTGCACTAAAAGAAGTGGCATTTGATAAATCTGGTTTGTCCTTTAAGGTGAGTGGTTTTTTGTTGTTGTGAAGCGACTGGCCTAGAGTAGCAGGCCATGGTGTCGCCACAAGCATCAAGCCGTGATAGATGTTGACAAATGGCATGGCATAAAACCAATACCCAACGTGATGTCCTCTACAACGAGGTCACTATAATGCAGTGCCGTTTTTCGTCGTGCGACCAGGACGATAATGTCACAGTTTAGGGTCGTGTGATAGGACTAACAACACCGTTTAAGGTCATCTGGTTTGGACCAACAACACAGTTTAAGGTCATATGGTTTGGACCAACAACACAGTTTAAGGTCTTATGGTTTGGACCAACAACACAGTTTAAGGTCATATGGTTTGGACCAACAACACAGTTTAAGGTCATATGGTTTGGACCAACAACACAGTTTAAGGTCATATGGTTTGGACCAACACCACAGTTTAAGGTCATATGGTTTGGACCAACAGCACGGTTTAAGGTCATATGGTTTGGACCAACACCACAGTTTAAGGTCATATGGTTTGGACCAACAACACAGTTCAAGGTCATATGGTTTGGACCAACAGCACAGTTTAAGGTCATATGGTTTGGACCAACATCACAGTTTAAGGTCATATGGTTTGGACCAACAACACAGTTTAAGGTCATATGGTTTGGACCAACAGCACAGTTTAAGGTCATATGGTTTGGACCAACCGAGAGAGGAGCCTCGGGCAAAGGAGCCTACGAGGGTTCAACAATCAGGGAGGGGTAGCAGACGCTATCTCCCAGCTATGCTGGGCCCGAAACGCAATGTATGGGTGACTCCTCACTCCCCTAAGGGGATGAAGGTCAAGCTGTACGCAACCCGTAAAGAAGAGACCCAAGCACATAATCTAGCGCTCGGATTACGGGAGCCCTGAGAGACACTGTGATGTAGCTCGGTCTGTATGATGTGCGGGGGTGTAATGAGGGTTAGTACAAGGAGTGTTGAGATTCAACCATGGCGCGGCGGGGCGGAACATGACATGAACCATGCCACCAACATTCAGTGCCTGGGGAACTAGCATGACGACTGAGGACTACTGTTGACCATGTTCGCAACACAACATCCTGTCGTGTTAGCCATGGGGACAAACAAATGAGCATCAACCACTGACCATGTTCGCAACGTGTGATTTGTATCAATTTTTTGTCTGAAACCCTCGGGACGTTGGCCCATGACAGTAGGAGAGCCCTTGGACGTTGTATCCAGGCTGTTCTTGGGGGTCCCTCCGGGTATGAAGGATGACGGGGGCCTGAATGAAGGGGAACACGAAGCTTGGAAAATGGATGGAACTTGCCTAAGTCGAATATGGCACACCAAGTTCTAGACCAGAGTTCTTTGAGAACATCAGCAGACTACTAGAAAGGGTCAGAGGGCTCAGTCTGAGAGCGGCCAAGAGATGGCAGATCCCTGGGCAAAATAGGGGGCGTAATTCCAAACACCCTGGGCACCGGGAGAACGTGGGATCTCCTAAGAGATGGGGATGGACCTTAAATCTACGTGTTCAGGTGGTCCTACGTATCCCATAAGGATGGGAATCAAGCCACACGTAGATCCTGATATGCGCCTTTAAATGCCATTGGACAGAGGAGGGATCAACCCTGAGGACAGGGTGTGTGGGGTGAAGCTATTGCAAAACCCGGCATGGATGGGGACATAATCTCACACCACGCCACGCGACCCTGTGGTCGAAGTCCCAAAGGCAAAACAAACGTGACAGCAGACCTCAAGATGGACCCAAAGATGAAATATCTGGGCGTTCCTACGTATCCCATTAGGATGGGAATCAAGCTAGACGTAGTTCTGGAAATACAGTTTAACGTCATGTTGGATGGAGTATAGATCTTAGTTTTAGGTCATAGAACTCGGACCAAGAGGATCTTAGTTTTAGGTCTTAGAACTCAGACCATGGAACCCAGATGTAGGGAAGAGTGAAGTTTAAGGTCGTGCTGGACCATACAATTTAAGGTCATGCTGGACCGTACAGTTTAAGGTCATGTAGGACCATACAGTTTAAGGACATGTAGGAACACAACAGTTTAGGAAAAGTACTTCTTGAGGAACCTGGAATTGGTGGGAGGAGTGATACGCTCCCCATCCATAGTCACCAGGGAATACGCACCATTGGGATAGACCTTGTGGACAATAAAATGTCCCTTCCACTTGGACTCCAACTTGGGTGGTTTCCTGCCGGGAATCATTGGTGCTCCGAGAGACAACACCAGGTCACCTTGCAGGAAGGAGCAGAGGCGAACCTTCTTATCGAAAGCTCGAGCCATCTTACTCTGATGCCTCTCCAGTTTATGTAAAGCGCGAAGAGTACTTTCGTCCAGCGCTTCCAATTTGGCTAGACGGATATCGGCAACTCTGTCCGGCGCTTGCTGGTCGTAGACCACCGTGCGCAATGAGGGCAGTTGGACCTCGATGGGAAGGACGGTCTCAGCTCCGTACACCAGGGAATTCGGGGTCACCTGGGTGGAATTGCGAGTCGTCGTCCTATAAGCCCAGAGGGCGTTGGGGAGCTTGTCCAGCCAACTTTTTATGTTCTGACCAACAATTTTTTTGCAGAATGTTAGAGAGGGTTTTGTTAAACACCTCAATCTGTCCATTCGAATGTGCATGATAGCGGGAGGTGTGGTTCGAGCGAATGTTGTACTTGGCGTACAATCTCTTCAGCACGGTCGCTCGGAATTTGGTTCTGTTATCCGTGAGGATAGCGTGAGGTATTCCAAACCGGTGAATGATATTGGAACTCATGAAGTCGGCGATAGAACCCGCCTTGACTTCCCTAAGCGGGGATGCATCTGCCCACTTTGAGAAGAAATCTGTGGCGGTTAAGATGAACCGGCATTGGAGGGCCGTCTCCGGCGGGTAGGGCCCTACGACGTCCAACCCCCATACTGCAAAGGGCCAAGAATACATAGTAGTATGGAGAGGCTCTGATGGCCGATGCACAAAGTTAGCATGAACTTGGCATGCATGGAACCTCTTGGCGTACTCGATTCAGTCGTGGATCATGGAGGGCCAGAAGTATCCCAGTCACCGAATCTGGTGGGACAACTTCGACCCGGCCTGGTGGGAGCCACAGGAGCCAGCGTGCACTTCCTACATAACCTGTGGGATCTCAACTCCTTGAAGACAACGGAGGAGAACACCATCAAACTCGTGCCTGTAGAGGAGATGCTCACGACTGGGACCACTTTTAAGGGTGAACTGCGGTGCACGATTCCAGATTCGTTCCCTCTCCGCTCGGTCCATCGGAAGATTGTCGTGCCGGAGATATTCAACCAGAGGTGTCCTCCAGTCAGGAACTGTCTCGATCACCACGCCCGGAACCACGGGGGGTCCCGACGCGGGGGCACCAGTGGTGAGATGGTTCACTCGCAGGCCACGACTGCCCTCCGAGATAACAGGAGCAATGACTCTTCGTTGCGCGATGTGGATGATTAGGTCATCCTGTTCGGGCTCCGCGAGTGATGCGGCCAGGCTGGCCAAAGCATCTGCTCGACTGTTCTGCGACCGGGGAATGTGAACGAAATCTGGTCAGGAGTGGAACATAGCCATTAGATGGAGGGTGCACTCTAGCAACGTCACGAGTTCTGGTTTCCTGACAATGTAGTCACCGTTAACTTTCTTGATGACTAGCTCAGAGTCCCCTTTTACATACAGGTGGGGTATGTTAACCTCCAGAGCCAACTCGGGGCCGGTGATGAGGGCATGATATTCTGCCTCATTGTTGGTGCAGCCCTCTGACAATAAGATAGAATATGGCAGCACGGCTTGCACCGGGGTGATGAAGATAATACCTAGGCCCACTCTGTTAGGCCTAGGATCGTTGAGCCTTCTACCGGTAGGGCTTCAGGAGGCGCAATCAAAGTGCATTTTCCAGCATGGGGTGGCGTGATCGACTGAGAGGATTGCCTTATTAAGAAAGCCCACATCCAGCGGCTAGTCCGCAGAGGTTGGATGAGCAGCTAAGAAGTCTACCAACGCCTGTCCTTTGACAGCCTTCTGAGGTACGAACCTAATGTCGAACTGCTGGAGGATCACTGCCCAGCATGCCAATCGGCTGATCAACGTAGGCCGAATCAGGATGAATTTCAACGGGTCTACCCGAGAGACCAACTGTACCTCATGGTGCTGCAAGTAGTGCCGCAATTTCTGTACGACAAATACGAGCGCTAGGAAACTCTTCTCGATGGGAGAATATCTAATCTCCAAGTCGAGGAGCACGAAGCTGAGGTAGTAGAGGCTATTCTTTGTTCTCTCGTTGTTTTTCTGGGCGAGAAGGGTGCCGAGGGATCGCTCCAGGGCGGTCACGTAAAGGACCAGTGACCTTTCGGGAACGGGTGGAATCATGACCGGAGGTTGAAGCAGATACTGCTTGATTTCCTCAAAAGTGGTCTGGCACTCTTCATCCCACCCATAGGCGGCGCCTTTCTTCATGAGCTGAGATAAGGGCCTACACTTGCCGGCCAGATTCGCAACGAATAGGCGTATATAGGCTATGTGGCCTTGGAGGCCTCGAAGCTCCCGAATATTACTCGGGGGAGGCATCTGACTGATGGCCTTGATCTTCTCGGGGTCGATCTCAATACCTCAATACCAGACGATGAAGCTAAGAAACTTTCTGGAGGTGACCCTGAAGGCACACTTCAACGGGTTCATCTTCAAGTGACGAGAACGGAGCAAACCGAACACTTTCTCAAGGTCTTTGAGATGGTCCTGGCGCTGAAGAGATTCAACCACCAGGTCATCTACATAGCACTCCACCAGCGTCCTGAGGATCGGCTTGATTATGCAGTGCATAGCCCGTTGATAGGTGGAACCGGCGTTCTTCAGGCCGAAAGACATAACCCGCTTGCAGAAAGTGCCCTGGGGGGCCCTGAAGGTAGTGTACTCCTCATCCTCAAGGGCCATCTAGATTTGGTTATACCCAGAGTACCCATCCATGAAAGAGATGGCTTGGAACCCGGCCGTTGCGTTGATCATCAACTCTGTCACGGGAAGGGGAAAGTCATCCTTCAGACAGTGGCGATTAAGATCGCGGAAGTCGATGCATACCCTGATCTGCCCATTCTTCTTCCTGACGGGAACAATGTTGGCTAGCCACCTGGGGTGCTGGACTTCCCTGAAGAAGCTTTCCTTAATGAGCTTATCAACTTCGGCCTCAACCATGGCACCGTGAAAGGGGTGCATTTTTCTGGGAGCCTGCTTGAACCCGCGATGGTTCGCTGGGAGGCCAAGGTGGTGGACGGCTACCTGGGGATCTAGTCCCGGAATCTCATCATAACTCCAGGAAAACACATCATGGTGATGTTTGAGGAAGTCTATGTACCGTTTCCGTTCCTCAAGAGGCATAGCGGCGTTGACCAATGTGGGTCTCGGGTCTGCCTCACTACCGAGGTTCACCTGTACGAGCTCGTCGACCGTGGTGGAGACGCCCTCCTCAAAGGCAGGAGGAGCATCTTCCATGTCTTCTTCTCCGCTTGGGGAAAGATCGTCCATGGGGGGAGCCGTTTCGGGGATGCTCGACCCTGATGGGGAGCTAGCACCGGCTTGGGCGGCAGAGGTCGTCACGACGGGAGGCTCATGAACCGCAGAGACCGTAGCGATAAAGGCTGTTGATCCAATCCCATCCGGCCTGCGGCCCAAGGGACCACGCTTTACGACATCGAAGAAGTGGTGTCGCGTTGTCCTAAGCCGGTTGATCCCAGATCGGCGAAACATGCACGTATGACGCAACGCCATTGCCATAAGCCCAACGTCCCGATATCGTACGGGGGTAAGAGCCTCGGGGATCACCCGGGACTGGTTGGTGTAAGAGTACGAGGTGATTTCCCGCCGTTGCTTAGACCCGAAAATATGCATTCCTCTGGTACCCGAGACAACAAAGAACTCTCACATATCGGGAGTTGTTTCCTCCAACCGATGGATTGGGAAGACATATGCGTCATCCAAACCTGCCCAGGGATCACTCACGACAGCGCCAGGCTCAACCTCACCTGCCAGGATCTGCTAGTCCTTGCTCTTGTAATAGTCTACGTCCAGGTAACGAGCTTCACAAGAGGAAAACAAGGATGCATCTCCTTAGATCACACCCACTCAACCCTTAAGGGAGTATTTGAGGCACTGATGGTATGATGAGGGAGCCGCTGCGTGAAGATGGAGCCACGGCCTGCCATCAATGTGTTATAGGCAGTGTCCTAAGAGACAACCATGAATTCAGTATTGGAAATTAAGCCGCCAAACTGGGTCTTCAGACGAATCATGCCAAGTGGAGTTTGATCGGTCCTATCATACCCCGGGATTTTGAGGTCGGAGGGAGGTAAATCATCCTCGGACAACCGCAGTTTTCGCAGTGTCCGAGTTGGGATCAAGTTAATCCCAGAACCCGTGTCGACAAGACAGCAAAGGACCTCCACGCCATTGAACTGGCCAGTGATGTACAGTGGGCGAATGTGCCCCTGTATGGGAGGGCCTTCATCTTCATCGGAGAATGATATAATCGCCTGACATTCGGCGTCCTCAATCACCTCGGTGTGGAAGGCTTCTACGACAGCTACCTCCGTTTCAAACTGGAGGGGGCTCCTCAGAGCCTCGGAGAGCGCCTCACGCATTTCAGACGACAGGTGGAGGGCCTCAAGGATGTAAAGCCTCACCGGAATGCCGACCAGATGCTTCAGGACATCATACCTTCACGCCAAACGCGAGCTTCTGCTTACAGGAGGACGCTCTGTGATTGGGGGCATGACGGGACCTGCTGGCGGGACCAGTGACTGACTGGTACTAGGCACGTCCCGTTTTTCACTAGCTGAAGCCCGGGAGGTGGCTGCCATGCTAGGATCGGAAGGCCGTAGTCGGCCAACGGCTGGGCTGGGCTGGTTGTGATGCGGGCAAGGCGATTCTGCCCGATCCAGCAACACGAACGGTGGTGGAAGCGAACCTGTTGTCATCGGATGAGGGAGCCGCGAGTGCTGCTCTCTACACCTGGTCTGCTGCCTGGTCTCGGTGGCGTGCACGGCCTGACTGGAGGTGACGACCTCCGTGCCCCAGCGATTCATGTAGCCATGGCTCCGTCGACGTTGGCGACGGCTGGGGACATTGGGGAGGTTCACCCGGCGCTCCTCGTCGTCGGGATCCACAAAGGGATTTACCAACTCTACGGTGTTAACTGAAGCGTACCCCGGGCTCTCGGGCAGATTCAGCCAGCGCTCCTCATCGTCGGGAGCCACGAAGGAATTTACCAACTCTACGGTGTTAACCGAAGCGTACCACGGGCTCTCGGGGAGATTCACCCGGTGCTCCTCATCATCGAGAGCCATGAAAGGATTTACCAACTCTACGGTGTTAACCGAAGCGTACCCCGGGCTCTCGGGGAGATTAACCCGGTGCTCCTCATCGTCGGGATCCATGAAGGGATTTACCAACTCTACGGTGTTAACCGAAGCGTACCCCGATCTCTCGGTCGAGGAGTCATCCATTAACGGAAGGGGTCTCAGAGGGATCCCCATTCCCAGGGGCATGAAATCGCCATGCGTGCGAGCAGATGACGGAAATGGTAGGGCGCGTTCTTTCTTCATGCGTCGCCGCCTGCTCTTCTGGGAAAAAGTAGGCTGGGACGACGAGGCCGAAGCAGCGCTCACAGATTCTGAGGGCTCTGGCTGGTCCAGGCGGGCACAGATGATTCCATGGGCACAGGCGACCATCCTGCGGTCCATCCAGTCGTCATACTTCCGGGACCCACGGTCGGAAACCTGTTCCCACTCATCCCCGTCGTCACTACTTCCATCTGATCCCACGAAGACACCTGCCACCAGTGCCGGGGCTGGGCCCAACCTGACTATGTTGTTGTCAATCTGGTCTTGGAGCCAGTCCTTGACCACATAGCATTGTTGGATGGTGTGTCCCAGGAACCAGTGATAAGGGCAGTAGTTAGGGCGATCCGTCTGACACGCCTCTTCTGGCTTCCGGCACTCAGGCAGCCGCACGATCCTCTGCTCCAAGGCGCTGCGGAAATAACCGGGGACCTGGGCCTCGCCAAATGAGTAAGCCCGATTCCTTCTGCCTGGAAAGGGTATCCTTGGGGGCTGACCATGGCCAGGGACCGGAGGAGTAGGCCGAGGAGGCGGAGCCGGATTACCTCACCTAGGTGGTGGCATGGCGTTACGTGGAGGCGCCTGCCGATTTTGAGGTCGTTGCTGCTGGGCCAGAGGCTGTGGGGGTGGACCCCTATGAGCCTGCTGAGCTGGCCTCACCGGCAGCAACTCTAGCTGTCTGGTGGCCTCTATCTGTGCCACAGCAGCAAGCTTGGCACTGGAGGCTCTCCTTGCGGAGATCATAGGAGGCAGCGGGCGTGCCTGACTATCCTGTTGCAGGGCTTCTTCGAGGCGCTGAGCCTTGTCCGAGAAGTCCTGAAACCCTCCAGGGTAATTCTGCGTGATCAGGGAAGGAACCAACTCCACCTTGACGTTCCCCACACACATCGTCAGTAATTTTTTCTGAGTCAGTGGCATGTCAAGGGAGTACGCGAGCCCCTTCCACCAGGCGACGAAGTCCGCGACTCGCTCGTCAGGCCTTTGCATGCACCTGAAGTGGTCTGCAATGTTCTTCTTCCGGGTTGTGGAACTGAACTGGTAGAGGAATTGTCGACGAAGGTCCTCCCAGCTAGTCACTGATCCAACAGGGAGCTGGCTGTACCAAACGAACGCTGGTCCCTCCAGCGTCTGAACGAAGCACCGGAGCTTGGCAGCCTCCTGCTGCGCCGGAGTTCCCAACATAGGCCCGCACCTCGAGTTGAAGTGGGCTAAGTGTTGTGGCGGGTCTCCAGTCCCGTTAAAGGGGGAAAAAGTGGGATTCCCAAATCCTGGCGGGGCCGGCATGTCATCCACCCATGCGGGGTACGGCTTGCCATCCGGTGGGATCGCCACCTGCCGAGTTTCCAGGGCCTCCAAGCGAGTGATGAGTACAACCATCAGATCATCCGGATGTGGATTCATGTCCTTCTGGGGATCTCTAACCACAAGCGCATTTCCAGGCTCTTCGATACGATAGTCGCGCTCAGCGGCTCGGGGGGCAGCTAGCGGAGCGGCTGTCGGTGCGGTGGGAGGAAACCGAGCAGGGTCTCCCAGGTTGCCTCGCTGCTCGGGAGGGTTCGGCGAAACATATCGAGCCCTTTTTCCATGGGCTCCATTGTCTCTCCTGTCGGCGAAAACGACATGGTCACAGTTTCCCGGGGGAATCTCAGCAAGGGGTAGATGCTCCTGCCCCTGCTGTCCTAGTCTAGGGTTTCCGTAGATAGGCCGCCGCTCTGCATTGCGTTCGGCTAGGAGCTCATCAACCAGGCTCTTTTTCTCGGCTAGTTGTTGGCGCAATGTGGCCTTCTAGGGATCTTCCTCTGCCTTCTGCACTGAGGTAGATGGGTCGGCGATTTTGACATACCTGACGGGCTCTTTACCCTTGCCGATGTTTCGGCCCAGCGCCAGTGCCTCCGTGGGTACAGGAAGGCCTAGGAGGCTCCTCTGTTGGCGAGTAACCCTCCCAGATGGGTCCAGCAGCGGCCTATCCTCGGTGGGTGAGTCCCCGTTGAGGGGATCCACAATTTTTCCCTCATCTGAAATGTCATCCATGTTGACCGTGACTGCCCTTGGTGACGTTCCATCAGGGCCGCCCAGTGGATCGGGCTATCGGCGGATCACACAGAAGAGGAGTGCAGCATACTGCCCCCACCCGCGGACATGCATGTGGGGGGTGGCCTCCTATATAACTCTGTGGAGTACTTGAAAACTCTGGATGCATTGTTGCTGAAGGGCCTCATGGAGGCCCAGTGACTCGGGGTGCCGGACCGCGGGGAGTGCTGCTAGGTCAACCCAGCGGCACTGCTCACCAATCTCCTCCAGATGCGCTTGGCTCCCTGGATAAGGCGCCAGCTGATGATGGAGGCGGGAGTGAGTCACCCAATGAATCTGGCGGAAGCATTCAAACTCTCTTGGGGTGAGTGAATTTGGCACATCAAAATCCGATTCCGCGACCGGCCAAAACTTCTCAGGGAAGTGGCCCGCTGCAAGAACGGTCCAGAAGCTCCACAGCTCCGACTCGGGGTCTGGAACTTGCCGCCCCTGCTCATCCCCCGAGGAAAGTCGGGGAATTGGAAATGTCACCGAGGCAGGCCGTCGGGGCGGTGGGCTGGCCGGCGGGGAATACAACGAACATGCCGATTGGCCGTCGATCCTTGGGTCATCATCCCGAGGTTGCAGTGCCCTGGCCGCCACGTCGCAATAGGATGGGCCAGGGATGGGCCTCCTGTCGCAATGTCGGTGCTCGCTGAGGGTGTGTTGCCTCACGATCCTTCCGTCGGTCCCCAGATGATCTCCTCACCCTCCCTAACAGGGGTGGGAGGTGCTTCCAAGGAGATCAGCGGAAACTGCAGGCTTGATCACTGGCGGTACACTATGTCTTCGTCCCCCTGGATATACCTTCGAAGGGAGGAGGGAATCATACGGATCTTGCATTTGGGGAGTACGAGACTGACGCGCCACGTCCCCATCCCTACCCTCAACTCGAATGGTTGGGGGGGGGGAGGTTCTATCGTCGAATCGTACTCTACCTCAGAATCCGAGATATGGACTGGTCTGATTCCTGTCCGGACTCCCCTGAAATTCCTCTAATGGTGACGACGCCCGGCCTTTCTATCCCTGGGTAGCTCCTTAGGGTTAGGACGACTTCCGTCATAGGTTCCCCCAGCCACAATAGAGCTGGGGCAGAGGGGACCAAAGGACGGGGTGCGAGAAGCACCGAGACAGATGTCGAAAGGGACATGGGGAGGACCTCCAAGTGAGTGAGTGACTGGATACACAACGGCTCCATGCTCGCGACCGGCGGTAGGGGGAGTGACCTCATACCCCATGCAGTGTGTGCTGGAAGGAGTCGTACCCAAAGCATAGTCGTCGCGAATAAGCTTTCGGCTTCCCAGATCGGTGGCATGGAATGAAACTTCATGGTGAGCGGAACTACCGCGGATTGATCCGCAGTGGCCATTGCCAGTGTCTGCAACCGGGAGATTTGACCCAACCTGTCTGCAGGGCGGTCGGGGTTTCGATCCCAGTCGGGCACGCGGCTGCCCTTGCTCAACATGTGCTGGGATCTTCGAACAGGAGTCAGCAGTTGCTGGGGCCACAATGGTTGCCGATGCTAGTGCCCCAGGATGGGCGTTCTCCCCCACTCGCGCCCGACGCTGGCGTCAAGTCAGATGGGCCAGAGCCGGCGGTGCAGGCATGAAGATTTCCTGCTGCTCGGCTCGGGGAGTCAGGCGGCGGCGTCGACGCAGCCTGGCGGGGGTTCTTGCCGGTAACCCCTGTGATGGATCACCAATCGGGTGGACCCGGACATCCCCCACCTCATTGGCATAGGGGATGGATGTGTCACAACGCTCCGGGGATAGGCTCTCGAAGCAGTTTAACGTCGGCGTGGGGAGCGGCAGCTCCCTGCGCGGCCCTCGAGGGCGGCGATGGTGGTGAGGCACAACCGCCTCTAGATCCAAGCGGGCCATGCCCCTGGTGGGGATGATCCCTTCATCATCATACCTACGAACCAGGTTATTGATCACCCTCCGTTGGATGAATTCTGATGGGGAGAGGGGGCAAAAGCGCCTGGCTGCTACGGCGGTCAAAGTCGGAGCGACCGTGGGATAGGTGGGACCGCGCGGGGTAGCCGCGTCGTCACTGCCCCTGCCCCTGTGCCGGTGGGTAGGTGGCGATCGAGCTCCAAATGCAGTGGTCTGATTCCTGGAAACAGGGATATGAACCCATTAGTATCAATAGGAAAGGAGACCAACAACCAAGGCCCAGCATCATTCTGTCTTCAGTGGTTGGCGAGAGGGAACCACGCTGATGATGTCACAGAACGGAGTAGTCAACGTCCTGACGACCTCGACCCCTGGCGGCTTCACGTCCTGGTGAGGGTTACCCGGACCTGGTGACATGCTATATTCTGATGCTCCAACAGCTACCATTCCCCGTGTTGGGGAGAAGAGCTTCATGTCGGGTTCACCATTTTTTGTTTCTGACACTTTCGTCGGGGCGCGCGCGTCCGTCCGCCGGGGAGGGCGCGCTGCTTGTGGCCCCGCATTCCCTATTTCCAAAGGCAGGCGGCATCCATTCCCTGTTCAAGGACGTCTACTCCTTGATCGAAACTGGGATGATGGGATGTCGATTCTTCTTTCTATGGATTCATCCTCAGAGCTCGTCACCTAGTCCGGGTCTCCCTCATAGATTTAAGACGGATTCGTGAAGCTCATTCCCGGTGCCAAATCTACATGGACGGCAGTTAATTATGCTGCTTCCGTCAAGACTCTCCAAGGGTTCTTGTCGGGACAACAACCTGTGGTGAGGAGAATGGTCACATTGGGGCATCGTCTGCATGTCTGTCTTTGGTCCCTCATCACAGGGCTTCTCGAGGGTACGGAAGCTCCAGGCATCCCACATCGAACGCGGGGAATGTGTACCATCTGAGGTTTTCCTCAGCTTCCCGTGTTTAACACGGGGTATGTCGCGAGTTTAACGTCATTCGGAGATAGATCGTGTTAAAGGATCCCTAGGGGGAACACCGATGTTGGGGCCAGCACGTGGGCGGCCTCCCGTATAACATGGAGTGTGAAAGGGTGGCATGATCTCACTGGGATGTGGTGGCCCGGGTAAGGATCAGGATGGATGGTGGAGTGAATCATGGGGCTTACGTTCAGAGACGGCCCAAGAGGGGGGATACAGTTTAATGTCATGTGGGACGGAATACATTTTAACGTCATGCGGGATGCGATACAGTTTAACCTCATGTGGGACGGGATATAGTTTGACGTCATGCAGGACGAGATACAGTTTGACGTCATGCGGGATGGGATACAGTTTAACGTCATGCGGGACATGATGCAGTTTAACGTCATGCGGGATAGAATACAGTTTAACGTCATGCAGGATGGGAGATTTGGGGCTTACGCTCTGAGGCAGCCCAAGGTGGTCAAGGAACCGACATGGAGAGGTCAGGATGACTGGGTGGTGGGCTTGAACCTCGTTAAGGCATCCTACGTACCATGCGTTAGCACGGATCAAAGTCCACGTACTTCGCTGGGATGGGGCTTACGCTCTGAGGCGGCCCATAGGAGGATGTCATGGTCGATGCGCACTCTAAGACCATGTGAGTCATGCTCGGTGTGGGAAACAGGAGGCACCAGGGACCAGACGATCACGTCGTGGAGGGTGCGTCCGTGAGAAGTGGAATGGGGCTTATGCATTGAGCGGCCCAAAGAGGAAACAGGGGCTTACGCGTGGTTAGCGGCCCTTGGTGCCGGGGCTTACTCCATGGTGGAGGCCCGTGGTGCGACAAAGCGCAGTGGGAAAAAGACTCCACTGGCCTTGGCAGGGGGGAAGTACGGAGATGCACGGGTGAAATCATCCGTACGAAAGGTTAGGGGCTTACGCTCTGAGGCAGCCCTTCCCCCGCGGAAAAACGTCGCTCCGACAAGGGTGATCTCATTCCATGTGAGGAAGATTCCACTCCCGTGGAGACGAGTGGGCGTAAAAAATGTCCGAGCTGGGGGGACCCTGCGTGCGAAGCATTGGGTCAGACCACAGTTTAACGTCTTGTGTTAAGGACGAGGTGCTTAGTAGTTTAACATCCTTCAGCTTGGACGAGGTGGGTTTGCTCCACACCCCTAGGGGTTACATTCCCAACTCCCTCTACCCCTTTTGGAAGGGAAGGCATTGGAAAGGCCATGGTGAAGGGGGGCCGCAGGGCAAACCACCGGGGGGTCCACGTTAGCATGGCTATAAGAAGAAGAAATAGCCGTTAGCGTGCCTATGAGAAGATGCATAAGGCAAAGCAACGCAAAGGGAAACACGGCCCAAGGGACCTTTAGGTTAATTCGCACGATCCTGGAAGGTCGTGCAGGAAAACAACGCATGGCGCGCATGCCTGGAAGGGGAGACATCAGGTACCGGTGCTGGGGGCAGCCAAGGGGCGTCAAGGTGAGGGGTCCTCGGCCTTGCGTGCACAAAAGGGATGATTTGCGCGCAAAACACCGGGACGAAGCATAATAGGAGTAATGGAATTGCCCGCGAATAGGGAATTACGTGAAAAGTTTTGCATGCACGGAAAAGTATTGCGCGCGCGGACCACAAATTGAACGCAAGTGGGGAAACCGGGGGAAGGGGTGAATTCACTGAAGCCGGTGGAGTTGCGCGCAAAGGTGAACTTTGGGGAAAGGATGCACGGAATTCGGGATTACCTGGATTCCATCTTTCACGCGGGGGGAGCCGAATTGTGCGCACGAGAGTCGCTTCGGATTCCTCAACCCCCAAACTGTTCGGGGTCACCTTATATTTATAGGAGACCTTCGGCACGGAATCCAGGCGGCGTGCGAGGTCTTCCGCACCGGGAACCGCTTGCGCGCCAAATCTCGCCGCGGAGAAACGGGGCGCACAATTATTGCGCGCCTCACCGGTCCAATTCCGCGAATCCCGGGAGAACTTCGTGCGCAGAAAATTTTTTCACGCGGATCCTCCTTTATTTCACACATCACTTCCCGGGCCTCCTGATCGGGCCTCTGATTCCGAATATGACTTCGCTTCGTCATTCCGAAACTTCCTCCGGGAGTTGCGGGCTTTTTTCGGCATCAACAACTGTAATAAATATATTCCTTGAAAAATATATTCATTAGATTCCTAAAAAAGGAGGGTGTATTAGTTAGTCCAAAAGGCATTACTGTAAAATCACAATGGGCATACCTGATTTGAAATGATTTCTTTGGAAGCTCTTCCTTCTTGACGCACAACTGATGATATCCAGATCAGAGAACAATCATTGAAAAATATTGTGAAACCATGATGTTCATCAAATAAATCATCAATGTGAGGTAGGGGATACATGTTCTTTATTGTTATAGAATTGGCCTCACTATTTTCAATGCATAACAAGATAGATTCATCTTTATTCTTAACAATAAGAGCATGGGATCCTAAAGGATAAAAACATGGGAAAATAAATCATTTATTACTCAATTCCTCTAGTTTTTCTTTAGTTCCACTAATTCCACAGTGGCCATTATATAAAGGTTCTTTGATATAGGCCAAGAGCCAAGAATTAATTCAATGGAATTAATTTCTAATTCTGGAGGGTGTCCTAGTAAATCCCCTGGAAATACATCTACTTATTCTCACACAATAGGTGCATCCTATATTTGAACATTCCCTTCCCCACCCATAGTTATTTCACTCCCTTCCTCCCCAGTAATTGAATTTAGTAGAGCTACATGGGGTGGATCAAGATATGAATAAGATGGTAATGTTTCTGCACTAATTCTATGTGATTCTTTAACATCATAAAAAACATAACCTCCTTATTCTTACAACAAATTTTCACAATTTTGTCCGAAATCCAATACTTATTGAGGATTATATCTGTATCAGTCATGGGTATGACAATAAGATCGATAGAAAAAGCACATTTATATGCCATAATGGTAACTGATTGACAAAAAAAGGTTGTTATGATACTTCCCTTCGAAATTTTGACTGAAAACTCCCTTGTTAATTCAAATTAGAAATATCTAAGTTTCATTGAAAACTGGGAAGATATAAAAGAATGTGATGATCCATAATCAAATAAAGTATTGGATAATTTTGAAGAAAAGATTAAAGTACCTGCCACCACATTACTAGGAACTTCAACCTTAACAGTAGTGATCACATAGGGTTGGACATTCTTCCTTTTTTTCTAGGATCATTTATTTAATTCATTGGACAATAATTTGCATAATATCCCATCTCTTTACAATTATATCATTGAAAATTGGTAGCTTCTTTCTTCTGATTTCATTCATGAGGTTAGTGGCCTTTTTCTCTATACTGGTAACAAACTCACATTCCCTTCAGGCAAATACCAAGGAGTTTCTTCAAACAATTACTGTAGGGTAGAAATACAATTTCCCCTTCCTCTCTTTATTTCCATTTCCAGAGTGTTGTGAAGATCTCTTCTTCTATTGTTTCTCTTTAAAGTAATAATACTTAGAGAATTTTTTTCTGTCTTGATAGAACAGGAGACTATATCTTCATACAATGAGAAGGATTTTGAGACTAATGCTTGATGGTGAAATGGTTTTAACCCATAAAAGAATCAATAAATATTCATTATAGGGATACATATATAATCTGTAGCTTTTCATGCTATCCTTGTAATGTTCGCCTCATACTTTGCGACATTCTCATCTTCCTTCTGCCTCAGACTCAGAAATTGTTTTTCCATATCAGCTCGATGTTCACGAGGATAGTACCTTTCTAATAAAATCTATTTAAACTCCCTCCATTCCATTTTTGATACTTATTCATACTCTGTTGTGTTTTAAATTAATGAACACCATTGATCTAAATCTCCTTAGTGGTGATAAAGATCCCTGAAAACCTTTTCCATTTCGCTACTCCCCAAAGAATGAAATATTTTCTCCAATGAACTTATCCATTACTCAACTACAAATTAAATTGTAGTCCCATTGAATGTGTGTGGTTTTTGCCTCATGAAGTGGTCTAACATTGATCGCCCACATTGTGGATCAAGATGATTTACATGGGTATGGTTATTATTCATATCCTGAGTGATTTTTCCCAGTATGGTAATAAGTTGT
This sequence comes from Viscum album, assembly GCA_963277665.1. NCBI lineage: Eukaryota > Viridiplantae > Streptophyta > Magnoliopsida > Santalales > Viscaceae > Viscum > Viscum album. Next base: position 424,988,407 of record OY728123.1, on the reverse strand, counting down.
TCAACACCAGTTGCATCACCTTCTCTACTATAATTATCTTGAATAGGAGGGAAATCTCTACATGGATTACATGCATCGAAACGGTTTCCATTCCTTCTACTAGGAGCCATTTCTATACAACGACATACACTATATTAGTTTATGAATCACAATTAATAATTATAAACATGTAAAATACTTAATATAAATTGAAAATATTATGCATATAATTCATAATGATAAATGTTTTTGTTTGATTAAGTATTTACTTATAAATCCATCATAATGGTTTTTAATAAAAATTTGAATTATCCTAAGCATATCCCCTGGGAGTGTTAAACCAGGTGCGTAGTAAGGCTCGTTGCCATGTACCAGGATACCCTAGGTCAAGCCTGAAACTCCATGTCAGAGTTTTCAATCCTATGTTAATCTTTTCTAGAACCATGTCCACTTGTAGTATCAAGACATGGATTTATTTCTATTAAAACCCACATAGTATCTATGTTACCCAAATTTTTTAATGTTCTCCAATACTATCCCTCAATGTCTATCTTAGGGAAACGTTCTCTAATCATATATTTTCTAAATATAGTTTCCAGGTCTTGTAATAAACATCCTATGATACCAACTGTAACACCCCGACCCTAGTTACCCAGAGTAGGTGCATTATTACATATCATTGGAATGATCATAAGAGATCAAGTCCTAAAAGACAGATAAGTTTAGTAGCCTCAGATGTACTATATACATACATAACTTTTAGATTCCATTATAAAATGAAAAATCAACATGGTGTCTCCTTTGAACACACTAATATCCCTTAGAAAATCCCTAAAAGTCAATCATAATATAATTTTCTACATCCTAGGAAAAATAAAACATAAGAATGGGGTGAGCTCAGATGATCAGTAAGGATAAAAATATAGAGGAAACTATCATAAATAAGAATAATGGTTTACGAAAATGTATATGACTAAAACACAATCCTTTTAAACATAAACTTCATCATAATATGGAAATGATAAATAAAATAATGCCATTTACATATTCACATGGATATACTACTTGTTGAATAATCACATGTAATATCAAAATCTAATCTCATAATGATGAAATGCATAATCTAAGACATAATAACAATATAATCAATTCCTCGTACCAAGGGTACAAATAAAAATATTGTCAAGGCCTAATTCCAATACACTAGTTTGCCTCATGATAAATACTGATGAATTGAGGTGAAATAGTGGGCCTCTCACATCACTTACTACATCCAACACCTTCCTCATATGAAAAGGGTGAAACATAACCTAAAAATTCTTATTAAACTAACATACTAAATGTTAATACATTAACAGTAAATCATGGATGACATAAAAAAAGAACATCTATAGTCAAACATGTCATAAAACTATCAGTAAAATATGGAAAATTGTATCATAATAAATCAACTTCAATTAAACATAAAATCCAACAAATAGATGTTGACATAGATAAAATCAATCCAAAAACTCTTTGAGAGAAATATATATTTCTAATTTGAAATCATTTAAATGTCACAAAAGTTTGAAAGAAAACATTAAATTTTAAAATATTAATAAAATACTTTAAGGGAATCTTTAAATCTGTTATAACAGTAGAAAATTTCCGCACATGATGTATAAGTTAAAAAACATTCCTTCCTTAATTTTTCAAAAATTACCTAAAGTACCTTGTTTATAAAACGACGTAAAGATTCCATTCAATTTTTTTTATAAAAATTAAATAAATGGTGTAACCAACATTAACCCATAGTATATAAACTACTAATTTTTTTTCAAATTACATTTTTAAGAATCATATATTTTGATGATAAAGATGTCTGGATAGATAATTAATTATAAACAATATTGGATAATAAAAAAATTGTAAAATTAAACCTTACCTCATACTTTTCCTTAGTCAAGCATAAACTAACCTCCATTATAGTGATTAAATAATTGTTATTATTTTATAATATAACCACACATATAAATATGATATCATATATGATCCTCTAATATTTCTTTGTTAATAATATTTCAGTATTATCATTGTTTTGGGTGTTAAATTTTTGTTTTCCTTTATATATATGGTTATGTAAGTCATGTTTTTTATGTATATGATGTATCTGATTCATATGTACAATTATATTAAGTTCTTAATCATTACTTTTTATCATAAAATGAAAATTATTCTTCAATGGTTATGATGGGGAATGAAATCTTATCACATCGTGGAGATGGTAATCCGTAGGTATGCACGAGCGAAAATATAATTCTATTGATGGTGAAATAATATGTAATTGGATTAAATAATATATGTATATATATATATATAATTAATATGTTGTATTTATTATTTAAATAAATTATACTCATAATTATACCAATCCAAATAATGATCTATTGAATAACAAACTACACCACAACCTGGAGATGGTAAGCTGTACGTACCCATGTATGGTGACTCTGTCATTCATAGGATGGATAGAATACTGAATATGGTGGTTCCATATTTATAATAACATCTCATTATGTAGAATTTACTAGACTTATTATTTTAGTATGGAAAAAATCAAGAGAAAGTAGAATAAGAAAAGAACATTGAAAGTGGTACTGAAATAATTACATATTCTTTGGGTGGTTCTTTTTGATTTGAACGAATGGGATCCAAAGGATAGATTTAATATCAATTTAAGGCCTTTATGTTGAATTGAGTGTTGTTTGGGAGGATATTTTAGCATGGTTTGGCTGAGCCAAATGGCTTTGGAGGTGTAAATTTAAGAGAAGGGGACGTACCATTTTATAAAAGAGGTGAGGGGCACTTTAGGAAAAGATTAAAATATTAATTTATTATATACTTATTTTCGAATTATAATTGATCAAAATGGATTCATTTTGAGTTTAAATTTGTTAAGGGTCTAAATCCTCTCAACCCATAGTTTTCAAAAAGTCTTAGGTGACAATATTAACCTTATCTTTTAGATTTAACTCTTTGTTAAATAGTTTAACTTTTACCATGTCTTCTTGAATTTTTATACTACATGGTTAATATAGTTATTATAAAATGAAAAATGAACTTCAAGTGGTTAATTGATGACCTATTTAACATTTCATATGTACTTTTTCCGAATATTACAACTTTAGGAATATTATATCATTAAATTAAAGAGTATTTGTTTTAAAAACACATTTATGTCGATTTTGACACTTTAATATTGGGTACATTGGAAATTCCTAAAAACATTTTTATTTCGAAAAAATAAATTGAATCATATTCAACTTGAAAATTCATGGATTTCTTCAAAAGATAAAATTTTCTTATATTGTAATATTTATAATATCAATTATTTTAAACATTAATTAATAAGGTAATTACAACATCATCACTACCTCAAAAATAAATTTAATTATTTAATGATTAAAAATTATAAATAAAATACCATGATATAGAAAATAACTTTATCATTTTATGGAATATTTATAGACCAATTTATCATATGTATAACCGTAGATGAAAGATGGTTTTGTTATTAAAAGTTGAATTTAACACTTTTAACTCTTCTTTAAATAAAATATAATAAATGTCTTAATCTAACCCAATTTGATAAAAAAGGATATTAGTTTTTTCATATGGTTGATTTTGGTAAAAAAATACTTATACAATAGAATTACGACATGTATTGTTGTAATTTATTATTATTATAATATTATTTTAACCATTTATTACCCTATTTACTTTGAACTGTGGTAAATAAAATTCAAAAGTTACTATTCAAAAAAATTATTACCATCCTATTGAAAAAAATTACATTCTGATGAAAACTATGTTTGTTATATTTTTGAAATTCAATTCACTTAAGCTGTGCAATTATGTTTTATATGGATTTTAAAACGTTCCTAGAAGGTGGGTAAACGACGTTAAAAAGTTACACAAAATTTTATATATTTAATCATATTATAAAATGACTTTAATGAATTACATTAGATTAATATAATTATTATGTATCTATTTTTAAATTAATATATATTAAAATTAAAAATATATATTTAAATAAAAAATCGGTATTAAACAATAACATAATGTTTTTCACTATTCCTAAAAAATTTTAAATTTTCAGATATATGAAAAAAATTCACCCTAAACAAATATTGATATTCGAAATCAAAAAATGATGTCCATTTGGAAAAATAAAATTTATAAAATATTAAAAGTGGGTATTACTATTCATAACTACTTTTTTAAACTTCTAGTTTGATTGGTCATGGTGAGTTAGAACTTAAAGTTGTGTATAAGGAAAGCTATTGTATTATTCAAAGAAATGTGTACTGTAGACGCTTGGGGTATTACAAAAAATACATTCCAATTAGGGGCCTTTATGTTCTAGTTTGCAACACCATTGTCTCCTTGAAAAAGAAAACTTCGCTCTTACATCCCAGCTTAACCATGTCAGTATCGTACAAAGATTCTTGTACATACTCCCTTTGATATAGAATGTGGATAACACAAAGAATATATCCTTACTACAATGGTATCAATTTATCTATCACACCACCTAATAGAATAGAATGGAAAACCTTTCAAGAATCATATAATACCACAACCATTCCCTGTGTGGCCTTCATGCACACACCACCTTAACCAAAACAGGTTCAACTTTAACATTCATGTCTAAGAAGAAATATCATTGGGAAGTGGACCATCATATCTTGAACATGCTCCATGAGTGCCATCATAAGAGTGTCACTGCTAGATCATGTCTAGAATCATCATCATTTATTTTCGGTGTAATCAATATGACCATGAGGAAAATAGGGTACCATCATAGAAGACAACCATCTCACAATAAAATAATGGTTAAGGATTCAACTCATAATACTTTCAAACTATACTATTGATTTTAAAATACTGGATGGAATAACCATGAACTCAATGTAACCACATAGGCTTTAAGAAGCCACACTCAATACATATTGAAACCTTCAGTTGGTGCTAACCAATCCCGAGTTCATACTCGGGGACCCACTTTACCTCAATTTAATGAGATAATTTGTTATTATTCCATTAGGGGATACTCCTCCCCGATAGTCAATAGGATTAGGTGATGCTACTCCACAACGGGAACCAACCTCTTATTTTTCTCACAGGAAAACAACACAAAGGTCCCATGAAAACCCCCAGGTTTATATGAATACCCACCTCTACAAACTCATCCAACCACCCCTCTATCTCTCATAGTTACATGGGGTTATCTGATATTCTAGGAAAACTATCGATTTGTTTCTGGTGCATGTCCATAGAGAAAATACACTAAATTGGGAGTTAACATTATCACATTATCAGGATGGATGCCCTAATACTCCTCCATCATTGTGTGAAACTTAAATCCCATAGTATATTCTTCTCCAAATCTAATATTATCCCTTACTAAGGGAAACATCATAGGGTTACACATTCCTTAATGGCCCTAACGCCTTCATTTTTACTGATTTTTGATAACCCCTCTTTCAAGGGATGAGGGAGAACCCTTAAAAGGCCCAAAGCATCAGAGATTTCATGGCCCGTAGGGTATAATGTTCCTCCTCATGAGCCTCAAAAGCAACAGTAGAGGAGAAAAGATCTCCACTAGTATCACTAGGTCATGAATAGAGACTACACACAGGGAAATATTGATTTTGACTCTATGGGTGTGACTTTATCTTGTTGAAAGGAGACATAGTTCTTATCCCAAACCTCACTTGAGCCTCATAACCAAAGGTCCCTCAAATTTAATCTCATTAGTTATCTTTCCTACATTCTCTCCTAAACAAGGGCCAACTATTAAACCTCATAAAAACAATATAACAAGTAAAGATAGCTCAAAGGGACTCATCCACCCCACATTGACACTATCCACATTAGTCGGCAACAGATTTCCCTCACATTTTTAGATAATTTCACAAGAAAATGTCTGAGGGGGATAGTGTCCCTCATCCTTTCATGTCAAAATCCAAGATATACATCTCTATCAAAAAGCTCTACCAAATCTCAACTTTATCATGGAGTGGTCAAAACATGATAACCACCATTAAAATGGGGTCCAGCCTTAGTAGGATATACAAACCATAGTATCTACCCTAACATTAATCACCTGATAAGTGAGTCATGATCAATATGAAACCTGGGTGATATATATCTCATGAACCTAAAATATAGAATCAAAAAAGGTTTTCCATCCCCTTGTTCCATTGGAATAATCTTCTACTCTATGAATAGAACATGTTTTGTGGGAAATTTTTTTATTTCAAATGAACAACAAAAATTTGGTAACTCGAATCACTGACTCAAGATAATCCTCTAACACCTGGGGTCTTACCCTCTCATGGAACCTCTATGACTATTGGTTCTATAACTTACAGAGTGATCTAATCCTCTAAAAATCTTCATCCTTCTCTACTTTTACTATATACTTCTTTAAAAGTGTGTGTTTCTGTTACCTTTTCACCCGGAGGAATTACCTCACATGTTGGCCCCTGAACTGGGGCATCATCAGTCATTGGATTGTCAAGAAGATTCTAAATTGGTAACCTATATAGATTTATTCAAGAGAAATCTCAAAATTAATCAACATGTACCACATTAAAATGATCATATATATATATATATAGGGATCTAACTCAAGATGAAACGTCAATTAATCACAACTATATGATGTATATACCATTGTTACCTCCAACTAATGTCTCTGTATGACGAGTCGACAACAAGGAGATCAGACTTATGGTGTATGGATAGGTCAGCCACTACACCTTCAATGCGTCACCTTTATTAAATCCTCAAACAAGACACTCAATAAATGTTTCTCTTTATCTCAACCAAACATTGTATGGAGGAAACATCAAATTTCATCCAAAGAATCAAACCACCTCTGATACTAATCTATCAAGACCTGACTCAAGGATGCACATTCCACAACTACTCCAAGCATACATCTATATTCTAAGTGGTTGTGATAAGCACTGAAATGAATAAATGACAAGGGATTCCTTTTCCTAATGTGCATGTATGTACACACCTGACCATCTAAATTCAGAAGTGCATAGGAATAAGGGAAAAAAGATGTATTATCTAGAGAATATCTAGAAATATAAAAAACCTCTAGGGTATTCTAGTGCATGATCATGTGAAATGAACAAATAATAGGGATAAATGCACACCCAACTATAATGATGCACTAACCCAAAAAGATGTAAAATTAAATGCTAAGAGATATATTATCTTTGAATCTCCAACATTCAAACACTGTATGGGGGAAAATCTACCCAAGAATCACTATAATCCTTTGAAATAATTGTTGACCTTTCAATCATAAATATAAGACACAACATGTGTGGGAAAATCCCATGTAGGGGTGTATATATACATACCATGTAGGATTCCATGAGGGCTGTAGGGGGATTAGTGATAGACACGATATAAAAATATAGTATAAAACTCATCCCAAAGAAAGAGAATAAAAATAATTCCTGGATAGGGATATATATATATACCCTCAAACCAAAAATCCCAATAAATAGAGAAATGGGATCTCAATATTACATCCTATCTAAGGAAAAGAGTCACTATATGTTCTAGGATCCCCATTAATAATTCCCTGCATCTCTTATGTCTGTTATGAAGTAACTGAGTAGAGGTTCAAACCTCACCACTATATTGAACAGTCAAAGTGGAACATTATCTAAGTAGAGGGAACATACACTACTCTATAAGCTGTGTTCCACTCAATATGTATCCATTGAGTACCCACTCATCAGGGGGATCTAATATATAGGTATAGGATCCGAGACCTGGTGCATCAAGGTGGTCTCACTCTAGTGTCATGATGACCCACAACCTATATGAGAGGGGGTACCACTTAGTATATAGAATAAAAATTCCCAGATTCATCATGGTCATTCCTGTATTGTATCATGAGGAGGTGTACCCTTTCTGATTGGGGGTATAACTCAATATATATAGGACATATTCCATATTCTTCCAAGGAGGTTACACACTTCTGTAATGCGGACCCACTGCCTATTTGGTAGGGGATAACACTTAGTAGATAGAGGACATGCAGCATGATCCATCAAGGCGGTTACACTCTGGTTCCATGAGGACTCACCCCCTATCCGATAGGGGTTACCACTAAATATATAGAGGACTAATGACCTGGTTTATTAGGGGGATCCACTCTGGTGCAATGAGTATCCGCCGAATATTTTATAGGGAGAACCACTCAATAAATAGAGTAACATCAACCTAGTATATCATGGGGGTCCCAGTCTGTAGATAGAGCACCAATGCCTTGGTGCATTATGGGGTTCTACATTAGTGACGAGGGGACCTATGCCCTATTCAGAAGGGGTACTAATGAGTATATTGGGGACCCATGACTCGATTAATTTGGGGGTTTCCAGTATAATTTCATGATAAACCATTCAAAAACTAATTGGTGGTTCCCTATTGGTAACTATAGGACCCTTTCTGTGGTCAACTTGGGGTATTTTACTCCGGTGATCCTCATCATGATCACTGTCATCATTAGGTGATGCCTAAAGAGGTTTCATAACCAAAACATATGTTATCTTATCTCAATGGACACTAAAGAGTCCATCATAAGATTCTATTCATAAAAACACTCATCATAGGCAACTCATTAGACAAACTCCAATTCTAAACTAAGGAGACACAAGAGGTTGAAATTTATTCTAGAAGAATTACATGTACTATTGGGGAGAAACATAGTGTGTGGTCCTACTCTATTTTCTATACGTTCCCTTGATAAAACATGGCTTGATGTAAATATAGTACTCCATTTAATATAAGGGTAGTAAACAAAATGTCTTTTCCAAAATCCTGATGAACGCATTAAGCTCATCATCAATCGATTGTGAAAAACATAATTCCACTATCCTACCTCTGAAAAAGGACCCAGGTATCCAAACAGATCACACTATCACAATCCTTGTAGAAAATTTATCTATATAGATTATTCACTTTTATAAACCATACACCCAGTGAAGAAACACATTTGCATTGCATCAGGCTCAAATAGAGTTTTGTGGGCCTGGGTGATGAGTCTAAATTAAAAACTAAATATTGGTATAAAAATGTGTGCCTCGTTATCAGGGTTTCAATTCCTTAGATGGTTCATCATTTATTTCAGTATATAGAAACTATATGATGGATTCTAAATTCCATAACAACAACAACAACAATAATAATATTATTAGTTGTTCCATGGACCCAATAAATAATCCGGAAAATGGTATCCAACACAGGTCATGAAGTTACCACCTTAACGTTAGGGTCACATTACTATTGGCCTTCATCATTCTGAGGTCGTATGAAGAAGTAATGACTGTATTATGTTTTTAATAATAAAAATATTAATAATAATATCTTGACATTACTATTAGAAGTTATTTTTTATCTTTTAAACATTATCATCTCAAGATATACAATATTTGATTTACATTCCTACATCACCTCTTCACCCCTTTAATTCATTCAAATTATTTTAACATACAAATTATTATTATCATATTAATAAAATGTGAACAAATTACAACCCTATCTATTTCCACACCTCATACAAGTGTGTTCCCAACCATTTATTTTCCTTCTATATTTATGATTAAATATCTATTAATTTTTTTATTAACTTCTCCCACATATTATTAATAGTATTATGATTTTATTCACCCATATTTTTATTAATAATCACAATTGGAACACTCACAACAATTACCATATCTGACCACCTAATCGAATATCCAATTCCCTCCACCATCTTGTCCACACTAAGTATCCTTTTCCATGAGATCCAATACACTTCTCCTACATAGAAGTCCCACCATACAACGTCGACGTGCATCAACCTAGAAAATGGTGATCACCGATCTAATCCCAAACCACCTTTGATCAGAAAATATGAAATTTTGGTATTTATCAAATATATCCTCAAAACACCTTCCTACACATTTTCCACATAACCATTATGAATATAAGTGTTCGATCTTGCTCAAACTCGCCCTGAAAATTTCAAACCACAACCTTGTAGGTCAGTGGTGATGAATTTGAATAACAGTTTGGGAGAGGAACACAAATAAAGGTGAAAAAATAAATCACCCATAGTTATTGGATAGTGATTATATATCTAGAATATATATGGGGAGAACATGTCACAAAAATTAATGAAATTAAATAAATAAATTTACTTCATCTATAAGACTCACATGAATATCATACAGTCACATAATCAAAAGCATATAAGAATTCATGCTTCATGGATTTAATCAAAAGGTGTGGAAGCCACAATTTTTGAATCCTCCCTCGATTGTGGTCAGTATTTTGTGATGAATGCATCCTATAGTGATAATGTTGATCCACTATGTCTACCACCATTTGAATCACCTCGATCATATCACTGATCATTGTCTGATCTCTATCCACCAATGAAGATACTAAAATCTTATCTCAAAAACCTTCTAGGTTTAAATGACTAGCCCAGAGAAAATCTCAAAAAAATCATTTATATAGTATTTTTTAGGTTATTTTCATTAATAAAATAATTAATTTAAAATTTTAATTAATTTAATTATATTCCATTGATGGTGCTCATGAAAATCACCCAAAACGGATACTGGTTTTGTCATGTGTATAGTAAAAGAAATGTTCGGGACTAAATGGTGCTATAAGATTTGTCATCTATGTCCATTGTTCTAATTTATTTAGATTATGATCATTAAATAAATAAATTTATTTAATTAATTTATTCAATAAAATATCCAACTGCTACGTCATCTAAACTTCCCATATCGACCAACATTAGGATATACCATAGGCAACACCATGCTCTCTATATAACCTTTGTCTTAGATTTCTGATCCTAGACTCTATTGGTTAGTAATTTCATTTTTCCAAAAAAATGTGGACATTTAATATAAAATATATAAAATATGTTAATAATATTAATTTCAGGCTCCTTAGGCCTCAGAACCACAAGTCATCTCAATTCAAGGCAGTGATAATATTCCAATAAATAATCCAAAGTCTTACATGAAAAAACTAGAGTAGTTAGATGCACCATATTCCACCTAACTCTTTTTGTGGATCCCTAAACACTAATTAAGAAACACTGAATATTTATTATACATATGAATATTTTTCATTTTAATTATTCTTTCGTACAGATATATACCAAGGTACGAATGCAGGAGTATCATTATTTAGTTTGAAATTTTATTCCTACCCAAAATCACCATTCACAATACAAGGATCATCAATTTTTCCATAGTTCTTCATACCATTATTCATCCTTGTAACACACTAATAAAAATAGCCAATTCTCGTATAGAGTGTTACATGACATCATGCACCCCTCCATGCATGAAATAATTTGCTGAATAGTGGCATAGACTAAAATTAGAACATTGTGTGAATAAAATATGAGTAAATATATCAAACCTACACATATAAATTAGGAATATATAATGAAATATGGGAATTATACAACATAAATTAATGAAACAAATCATTTTATATCAATATGGTATACGTGGAAACTGAAAATAACCGAAAATAATAATCCATGAACTATTGAAAATAAAATATGGAAGATAATAACGACTCAATAAGATGAAACCCAAAGTCCACTGATGTTAAACCTATATTCCCTACTCAACCATCTAATCCATGTGATACTAGTCCCTTTCCGATTATTTGATAAATTTACATAATGTTGCATTCACAGCATGATCCTTATTTAGGGATACACTATTAAACAAGCAGTACATAACCAATGTATATTTAAAATATGCACATTGTATGAATAAAAATATATGAAATTTTAAAAAAGTAAATGCACATTTAAATAATCACTTGTTATATAATCATGTGATAAACAAGAAACCAAAAACCATGGCCCATCCTTCTTCAAATCTATATTTAATGAATATTTATCATTGGTTTCAGTGAATATAAAAATGTTCCACATAACAAATGTATGTATTCTAATGTTCTTTAGCCCATCATGCCTTAGGTCATGCCATAATGTCGTTATACCACACACAAAATAAAATTTCATCCAAAAGTCTATCATTTCCTACTTCCAATATCATGTTAGATATGTTTTCCATCATTCCCTACCATCATTTGTTTAGGGCACAGTTATAATAATCAAACATCATGATGTATATTCTCCCCAATAATGGATTAAAAATTTTATTAAAGGTCTACATATCACATAGTGAAGTTATTCCTTACGTCTATTGGCTACAAACACATATATATATATACAAAATATATTGTACGAAATTTGTACATTTATAGATCCAAAAGGCATGTCAAATGAAGAATGGTTTCATGGGCTATACAAAATCATGGAATCATGTACTATCCTGAATTTTATCACAAGATATATATGCACACACAATAAATTTATATCAGAAGGTTTATAAAATAACATTTTAAGGAACATCATACCATAAATGTAATGATAGAAAAAAGAAATTTTCCTATCTATGAATATATCTCTCATAGACCCAAACCTTATTATAAAACCCATTTAACCACATAAATATTCAAGAGAAAAAATACCAATATAAGAACTTTTCAAGGGAATGGATATTTTTATTTCACAATAAAATCCAACATCACATGTGGATATGGATAAATTCCAGAATGATAATGAAAAAATTGGATTTTAATATTTCATTTATTTGAATATAGATTAAATTTAATTAGATCATGCTTTAATTAAATTATTTTACTATAAGAGTTTGTATCAAGGATTTTAACTAAGGATAAGAGAGAGGATCTTCAATGAATAATAATAATGGAGAATAAACGATTAATTAATTTCAAATCCCTTTGTTCTAAATCACTATATCTAATAGAATTTATCTCTATATGGAATGAATTATGTAATAAGACTCATTAGTGTTTCTGGGGTTGAGAGACCTATGTGCGGGAGGAATAATGATCTTTTAAGGGAATTTTCATATTAAATAAATATTCATTGATTAATAAATTCATAATTCATTATTTGGTCACATAGTTTACTAAACCAAGTGCCAACCATACGAGGAAAACAACTTATTATGGACACTTACATTGTTTAGTCTCTAAATTTAGTACAACATATCCCAATATTGATATTACTATATTTTTTGTGTTACCAAACCACATGGGTAATGGATCTTAGTTAGATCTAACTATTCACCAACAACCTACCACTTTCTACCCATCTCAATCTAGATTCATTGTTACTTAGGGGGAACAATAGGTTTTCCCCTAACCATGCTTAAACCATGGACCCCAAATAATTTTTTAAACCACATAAACCCATATAGATTTTGACTGAGACATCAACCAAATAATGAATAAATTAATAAAACATAATGAAAGTTTGGAGGGAATCATAATTCAAATAAAACATCATGGTACATTACAATCTCCCCTATCAGGAATTCTCTTCATTGTGAAGTGTCTCTTGATGTATTTATCAACTAACTTAGGCCACTAATCCTTAACATGGGATTCAAACACCTATTTTTATTTATGGATATGTTTTTACATAAATTATATCTGAATTATGTACATCTTCCTTCCTCAAAGTACATATTGTAGTTTCTCAACAACACACACTACACATTCCAAGATTGATGCAACCACCTCTAACTCATCATCCTTCCTACCAATAACATGTGAAGGATCCCAGTCATAATTTCAAATGTGATACACAAGGAAGAAATAATTTATAAATATGTGTCATCGGGAAGGTCCCTCAAATAATCCAATATTAGATTTCATTAAACTATATCTAATGATCCTACAATCCATCAATCCAATTTGTTACGCCTCCATAATCATTGATACCCAAACTGAGTATATACTACCAAGAAGATCCATTCAACAATAGTGAAATCCAATTGTCATTTTCAACAATTTTCATAAGATTGTTGGAAACTATGAATGGTAACTAAAAACATCCTAATGAATTGATCCCAACAAAGAGTTTTATTTCACTATGAAAATCCCAATAAATATTAAATTTCTAAATTAATTCCATCATAATGGATAATGATTTTTTGACCATAAAGATCATAAAAAATGATCAATCTAAATTAAACACTAAAAAATTTATTATATGAATAGAGTGTCAAGGTATGATGGTCATCCCATGATATACCAAATTTAGACAATAACAACCAATGTATATCTAATAGAATATTGATTTTCCTCTTGAACTATCTGTTATTATGATTGAAATATACCATTATAAAATTCATATATGACACCATTTACTTCTAAATGACATACCAAAACATTGTTTTAAATTGGGTATCTTGATATGACTTGATACTCATAGGAAATCCATGAAACAAAAAAATCTTCCAAACACGAAACACACATAACAAATATATATATTGTGTTATTGAATTTGAATTTATATTTTTAACTTAATCTGATGATCAATGACAACCCACACTATATAAAATCTATTGGGAGTCATAGGAACCCATGTGATAATGTTCATAAGTAGATCGTTCAACTTTCAAAAAGGTATGTCATTGGGTTTATGTAAGATACTAGGTCATTTCTATACTTCTTTGAACCTCTATAATGTTAAGCAATGAGATAATAACCCTACTATGCTATTAATCATTCATATAAACCATAAACAATGTTGAATATCATGATACATCGTTGTTGATCCTATATAAACCACCCATATCATGGTTAGTGGGCCTTCAATTAACTAAACTCTCTCAGAAATAGGAATTACCACTCTAAAATAGAATAAAATCAAGTCACTATTATCTAAGGACCATCTTGGAATAATATAATTTGGTATATACTTCTCCCTCCTTACTATAAAATCAATATAAACGTTTTAAACATCCTTAACCAACAGAACCAAAGTATATGTGATGAAAATGAGTTGAAATGATATTTCTTATTTATCCATAGATACACCCACCAACCAATTATTTATTAGAAACATAATCTTCCCCCCTTTAATTCAAATTATGTGATCCCAAAACCTATATATTCTTATATAAGTGTTTAAAATAGAATATAATTATATTGGGTAATAGGCCATCATGAAATTGAATGAATACAAAAAATCGAACAAAAATAATAGTCATATATTTCATTCTCTCTAGGATAAAATGAATTTTATGATCTGGTGGTATTTATAGATGAAACAGCTATCACCAACTAGGTAATCATGAAAATATTTCAAGGAATGAAACATAATTGAAAACTATAGATCGTTCATAGGGTAATTTTATTCAAGGGGTCATAGATGGCGAGAACTATAAATAATTACTCAGTCATTATACATTAAGTAAAACCCCAAAAAAATATAGAGGAACTTTATTACACTCATTAACCTATCCTTGGTTCTTGTAGAATTAGAATTAGAGCAAATTTTGACCATCCCATTAGATCTAGGAAGCCCTCTATGAACATGTTGGTCTACTCATTATTCACCTCCTTCATATTATGTTGGGTAATAAGTGATTCCAAATGGACGAATTCTTCGATGAATTAATTTTTGAACATGTAGAATCCAAGGGATATAGGAATCATGAATAGTAACATCTCATATATTAAATGATTTATTTTTTTAAAAAAATTATATTGTTTTATTTCGACACCATGTGCATACAAGATGTGAGATTCCAAGTTCTGATGTTCACAAAACAATTATTTTCAAAATATTAATCTATTAAATTACATGAGCACACAATCTTCCTGAATAAGTGGAATAATGTCAATATGGTTTCGGGATTTAAAAAAATTGAGGGCACTATTGTGTTCATAGATGCGGATTTACCCTAGGTGAGGCCGAACATCATTCAGAATAGTTTGACATTGAAAAATAGTTTTTGGACAATTTAATGAATAAAATAAACTACGAGTTTAACTTATTTTTACATTACTTTGACATAGTTATTCTAGTACATTAAAATGAAGAGCTAGGTATGGGCCTGGGGTTAGGCTCATAAACCATGAAATTCTATTGAGGCTCTAGAGGGAATCCTTAGCGAATTCTTTCAGAAGTGATGACAAACACTTGGATCAGAAATCATTCTTGAATGATCACCAATACATATGAATCCCTTATATCGAAGTATCTATAACCATGGTTGGGTGTTTGACTTCCGATTTCATTTCCAGATTCTTTGTTTCCATGAATATTTCATTTTATTTTATAAATAGACTGTTCCACAGCTCAATCAATGTTTTGGGATGATTTATTGTTGCAGGATTATTAGTAAATTAGTTTATCATCTTTTTTTATCCTTCCAATGAAAATTAATCAGTTCTGACGTGAACAAATGACAAGGTTCATTATTTTAGTGTTCTTCTGCTTTATATCCCCCATTCTTTTCATTCTCATGCACTAGATCCTTGTGATCATGGCATGAATTTTTGGGACGCTCCAAAAATGATCGAACCATTCGATAATAGGGATGGAAAAATTAAGTCCTGATCTATATAGCTTGGGACCTAAAGATCACATATGTATTTTTTTCAAATATTGGAGTACCAGAGTAATAATGGAGGACCCCAGATGGAAGGGTGATGGTTGATGACACATGCAGTAGTGGATAGTGATGTAGAGTGGTGTGATGTGTTCTATGACGTGTAGGGAGTGAGGAAGAAATGTGTGGGATATGGTGGAGCACTACAGGATATGGGGAGTCAATACATGGGTTGTAGAGGCCACATGACTTGGCGGGGTTGCCACGTGTAACATCAGTGGTCACTGTGGGTGGGCACAGGAGCCAGACCATCCTAGTAAGTGGAATGGGTTGGGTGAGTAGGTTGGGCCAAACCTAACTGAACCAGGCCTCACCCAGTAGAACTGGTGGTCCATGTCAGACTTAGGGGGGTTGTGTTGGGACTGGGGAAAAAAGACCATGACACAGTCGACCATGGTGGATGACCGTGAACTGTGGTTGACCAAGCTGTTGTGTGGCTGTGATAGCAAGCATTGTGGTAGACAGTATCAGTCAACCGGCACATTTGGTCCACGACCCAATGAAACCCCTTCTAATAATTTTAAACTATTAAAACATTTAAATCAGACATCCATTTGATAATCCATCTATAGATTTGGGACCCTAGAGATGAGGAGGAAATTTTAAGATAATTTTTGGAGTTTCTAGATTGGACCATTATAAATTGAGATATTTCCCTTGGTCTTTTCCTCCACAGATCAGTAGGTAATTACATCCACATTACTGGATAGTAGTCCCCTCCAGAGGTCGAAACCTGGATAGAGTTTTGGTATCCCTCCTTAGTACTATCACATGATCCAATATCACCCCTGGTTGAGTTATTTGGGAATTTATATAACCTTTGAGAGTAAGGCATTGTTCCTCCACCTAGTAGTAATAATTTGTAGTGGTATTGGTATTCCTAAAAGGGTCTGGGTGCGATATCATATGTTACGAGCTGAATCGGTAGGGTTGGTGTAATTCTCATAGCAGTATCCCATATCTTGTGGATTGATTCAGATTGGGTTTATGGTATTCTCTAGGATATATCCAATCTCTATGTATCAAAATATTCCTTAAAAAATGCATTATCATTGGGCAACGACCAATTGAGATGGACCTCTTTATGAGTGTCTCTAATGAGAACATGTTTCTGGAGTGAGATCTCTCAGAATGGTCATACATTGAGTAAAATCATCTATCTTGGAATTATTTATGAGATACCTATAAAATTTATGTTCCGGATTGAGTATATCTTGGTATTATTATTATATGTGTTATAGATATATATCTGTGTGGAGATGACTATATTATTCATTTCTGGTATTTCCATTGTCTTATTTCCTTTGTGGTTTCATGGTGTCTTATTGTGTATTGTTTTACCCACTCCTGCATGGGCTTTGACTATACATGTCATATCTTGTGCAGATGATCAACACCTTGATGGAATAATAGGAAGACTATGGCCAGACAGTAACTTTTATGACTGATTTGGCCAAGTTTTGTTTCAGTAACTTTTAGATGACAATCCCAATACTTTGGACTTCATAGGTTGGACTTCTTTCGGTAGACTCTTCTCTTTTTGGTGTCTTATTTTAGCACTATTTACTTTCTTGTACTTTCACAGTTGTACTGCTGTTGTGGAATATAGTGGTTTACAAGAATTTTTTAATTAGTTTTTTTTTTAATTTCAAAATTCATGGCTTGGAGATGAGTGTTTACATACATATTTTAACGTCTTGGTTTCGGAATCCACCTAGAGGTGCCACATCCCCAGTTGGTCACATGCCCTCAAGCACATTTCCCTAAACACCAGAGGCTTCCGACTAGCAGTGAGGGCCTTGGGTGTGATAGTGGGGAAACTACTCCCTCATTGGCAGAGTACAAAAGGGAGATGTAGTTGAGGCCATGTGACCAACCGGGTACGGGGCGCCTCTGGGTGTCTTCCATAACTATGATGTTAAAAGTGGTATAAAAGGGACTATTTTCTTCATGACATACTATTTGGAGCCTATAGTCATGAATAGGTTGGAAATAGGTACTTGTTTATATATTGTACCCAGGAGTAGCTAACCCTTGTACATGGAAAATCCAGTCTACCTCGTTATTGCGATTTTTCTAGTTTTTCAATTTTAGAGTTGATTTGTTTTTCACCATTAGGTGATTCACGTGTTTTTTGTTGTTATCATTGATGTTATTGAGGTTCTATTTCTTTTTCAACCTGATGAGATGAGGGTATGCCATCTCATGTATCATATAGGCACTTCCTATAAATCACATGTCTTGCATTTTTTCCATGTCATCTAGGATGCATTAGTGATTTCATGTTGATGTGATAAATGATGTGTAAAATGTGCATGTTGTTGAGACAGTTTCCATGATAAAAACACATGTTGTTTGATAGGGTATTGCTTTGTGTAGATATTATCTTGAATGAACACCAAACTTTGGTTCTGGAGGTGTTATGGGCCCTCATGGATTGGAATTTGGTGGATCATTTACTTGTTTTCCATGTTAAAATGTGCACAAGATGGAAAACATTTATTCATGGGTAGTATGGGCTCTCAAGGATCAGAATTTGGAACTTTCAATGTTTGTTTTAGTGTTTTTTATAGGTTACAGAGTAGTTATGTGGCATGCTATCTGGAAAAACGCAGAATACACACCATGTAATGTTAAGTACACACCATGTGTTCATCTTCTTGGGAAGAAACAGTTTTTTTAAGTACACGCTGAGTACTTTATGTACACACCTGTAGTATCTAACCATGTCTTAGGTCGTGAGGGTAGGGACACAAGATGGGGAAAGACTGGAGTAAACACCCAGTGTTTAGTCCATACACGCTGTGTTCTGTCGACCCCATGCCCACCCGTGTCACTAACAACATAGTTTATCTGATTCCTGTCTAATACATGTCGTGTGTTGTATAAAAACACCATGTAGTCTGGCCTAGATACCCAGCCATGTCACGAACAACATGAATTGGTTT
The DNA here is from genome assembly GCA_963277665.1 of Viscum album. Lineage (NCBI taxonomy): Eukaryota > Viridiplantae > Streptophyta > Magnoliopsida > Santalales > Viscaceae > Viscum > Viscum album. The sequence continues at coordinate 424,968,876 of OY728123.1, read as the reverse complement.
CAGCCTTTCAAATACACGCCGTGTCTACCTTGAACACGCCGTGTCGTCGGACTAAGGTACCTGGCCATGTCACGAACAACACAGGTTGGTGTTAATTTTTTACATACACACCGTGTCTGTTTGGAACACGCCCTGTAGTGTGAGCCATGTGTCAGGCCGTGTCACTAACAAAATGGGCCATGTGAAGCTTGTCTAGTACATGAAGTGTAATAATTGTACACGCCGTGTAGTCTTGTCTTAGGAGAGTCGTGTGGATTAACTGTGTACAAGGAATTGGGAAGGGGAAGAATATTCATGTACATGCCATGTGTTAAGACAACACGCCAAGTGTTTTGGATGTTACACGACCAGTTTAGGCAGGAGTACATGCCCATGTAAATGACTTAAAGGAACAGGCCGTGTAAGAAATGTACACGTTGTGTAGTCATGTTTTGTAAAACTTTAGTGCTTTCTTTCTAATATTCCCTTCTTACACTCCTCGTTTTCAGTCCATTATATCTTGATCCAAGGTGTGTTCTTGATCTTGCAGAGTCATGCCACCGAGACATCCTCTGATAATATGCCAGTTGGTAGGAGGTGATCAGACACTGGACATGGCCAATCAAGGACTACTTGCAGAACCTCCAGTTGTGCCCGCATTGGCACAAGCTATTATACCTGACCTAGGTGCTAATGAACAGTTCAGGGAGGGTTTTTTAGGGTGATACAGGGCTTTCCGGGAGCACAACCTCATGCCTCGTCGATAGATGATTTGATGCGGGTCTTCCAGCAGCAGAATCCTCCCACTTTCTCTGGGGAAGAAATACCTCAGGCTATAGAGTCATGGATAGAAGCCATGATGATAATCATTGAGCATCCAGAGAATCCTTCAGAGAGGAGGTTCAAGCTCGCTACCTATATGCTTTGGGACTCAACCACGAGGTGGTGGGATGTGATCTCACATGAAGCATTCTATTAGGTTATGGCATGGGATGAGTTTCAGCGCATCTTCTACGACTACTTCTATCCGGAGACACTAAGGGATGATCGAGCCCGGGAGTTTATGAGTCTTGAGTAGGGTAGTATTTATGTTTTGTAGTATTCCTCCTTCTTTACCGTGCTGCAGTGCTTCATGCCAATTGCAAGAGTTGACCAGTTGTTCATGGAAATGAAGTTTGAGGATGGTCTGAGGCACGACATCCGATTGTAGGTGAAAATATTCTGGTTGACTTCTATCACTTTTATAGTCAACTAGGCACTGATCAAAAGGTGAAATCTGATGGATTCTGGAGTTTTGAGCCAGAGTGACTTTAAATATGGGGTTAGTATTCGTATTATTGACTACATGAAGCGACGTAGGGAGTCTTCATGTGGTGAACTATGGAGGCGAGACACTTTTTCTAGTATCCAGGTGGTATGATACCAGTGTGTAAGGTCTAGGAATACGAGCCTGTAGTTCCGGATAGACCATGTGGAGTGCCGATCCTGCGGCAAGATGGGTCATCTTCACTGCTTCTATCAGATCTTCTCTCCAGCAACTAGTGACATGGGTTCTTCTATGACTCCTCGTTCAGGAGTAGCACCACCAGTTTCACACAAGTCTGGGAACTGGAGTTCTTCCAGCCATTCAAGCCGAGGTGGAGGTCATGGTCATGGTAGCCAGTCGCCCAGTTTTCAGCGAAATTAGGGGAGATCAGCTCAGAGTGGTAAGGCAGGGTCACAGGGTCATGGTATGGACCAGACTATTGCAGTAGAGCAGACCCAGTTGGAGCAGGATTCCAGACCATCTACAGTTCGAGGTACGATCATAGTAGCCTCAGTTTTAGCTTCTTCTCTTTTTGATACAGGGGATTCCAATAGCTTTATCTCTGTTGCAGTTGTGGAGAGCCTTGGGCTCTGTATCTTTTCTTCTGCTGAAATCATGATTCTAGACACACCGTTGGGGACTAGAACAACTAGTGTACGTCAGTTCAAGGAGTTACCACTAGAGTTTGGTGGATTTCAATTTTTATGGGACCCCTATTTCCTAGAGTTGATAGAATATGATGTCATTTTCAGAATGGATTGGCTAGTTCTCTTATAGTAAGTCGTCGACTGTTATCACCACAGGGTGAGTTTCATATCACAAGGGGGTGGATCATTTCTTCATAGGGGTGAATGGGATGTCCAGGCGAGTAGAGTGTTTCCAGAGCATGATGGGTTGGGAGGAGTTACAACCTAGTTTTTTAGTTTATATCTGGATGACTAGGGGACTTCACAGTTAGACATTTCTCCAGTGGTGGATTTTTTCCAAGAGGTCTTTCTAGAAGACTTTTCAGGTTTTCCTTCGGAGTGTGTGGTAGACTTTTCTGTTGAGCTCGTTTTAGGAGCGGCACTGATATTCATTCCTCCTTATAGGATGGATACACTTGAGTTTCAGGAGCTCCAGAAGCAGTTGAAGCATTTGTAGACAAAGGGTTTCATCCGACCCAATACTTCCCCTTGGGGTTCACCAGTCCTCTTTACGAAAAAGGTAGATAGTACCCTCTGACTTTGTGTGGACTATAATAAGTTTAACCATTTGGTAGTCAAGAATCGATATCCCTTTCCCAGGATTGATGATCTCTTTGGTCAGCTTTGAGGAGCCCGGGTGTTCTCATCGATTGAATTGAGGTCCATTTTTAATCAGTTGCACGTTAGACCATATGATATACATCTTACAGCCTTCTCGAGTAGGTATGGTCTATACGAGTACTTGGTTATGTCTTTCGGTCTCACGAACGCGCCTGTAGTTTTCATGGCACTAATGAACCGAGTGTTCCATCCATACATGGATTCTTTCATGGTGGTCTTCATGGATGATATATTGGTTTACTCTCACACTCTACACGACCATGCTACCCATATTGAGATCGTTTTGACAACACTGATGGAGCATCAGTTATATGGTAAGCTCTCAAAGTGCCACATTTGGATGTATCAAATTCACTTCATGGGTCATGTTATCTCAGAGGCATGAGTATCTGTAGACCTAGAGAATGTGAGATCTATAGTTTCCTGGGAGCAGACGAAGAATATTTTTGAGGTGTAGAGTTCACTAGGGCTGGCAGGATATTACAGATGTTTCATACAAGACTTTTCTCGCTTAGCAGCACCACTAAAGAGTCTGACTAAGAGGGTTGCAAAGTTATTATGGTCTGATTCTTATGATTCATTCTTTCAGGAGCTGAAATGGAGGTTGAATTCATCACTGATACTAGTCCTTCCAGATCTGAGAAAGATCTATACTATTTAATGTGATGCATCAAGTATTGGGATGGGTTCTATGCTTATGCAGGGAGAAGGAGTCGTTGCGTACCGGTCTCGACAATTGAGTCCACATGAGAGGAATTAGCCGACACATTATCTGGAGTTGGTAGCTGTTGTTCATGTCTTATGTTATTGGAGGCATTATCTTCTGGGAGAGCACTTTGTGGTTTTCACTAACCACAAGATTCTCAAGTACATCTTCACTCAACATGATCTGAATTTGAGACTGCACATGTGGTTTGAATACCTATAGTCCTTTGACATTGAGCTTGCCTACATGTCTGGGAAAGAAAATGCAGTGGCTGATGCGTTGAGTAGGAGAAATCAGATACAAGAAGTTCAGGAGGCCAGGAGTGAATGGTAGCTTATGACTCAGTTTTATGAGATGAATTTGGAGGTTCATGACAGATAGGGCCATACTTTTCATTATTATATAGATTTTACCGCTAATCTTCTTCATCGAGTTCAAATGAGGCAGTTATCAGACTCTGAAATCCCAGTCTTGCAGAAAAGTGCTTTAGGAGAGGACCATATTCCTAGGTGGACCATAGGCAAGGATGAGGTCTTTCATTTCCAGGGACGTGTATGGGTGCTAGCAGATTTACGTGAGGAGCTGATGCTGGATTTTTATTCCTTAGTTTGGTCAGTTCATCAAATAGTCACCAAGATGTATCAGGATCTACGCCGTCCGTATTGGTGGCTAGGTGTGAAGAGAGACGTTGCTGGTTTTGTTATGAGGTGTTCCACTTGTCAGTAGGTGAAGGCAGGGCATCAAGGACCGAAATGATTTTACAACAGTTACCCATTCGAAAGTGGAAGTGGAATGATGTTGTGACAGACTTTGGGACATGTTTTCTGAGGCCGCCTTGCGGGAATGACATAGTTTGTGTTGTCATTGACAGACTCACAACAGTTGCTGACTTCTTGCCGATTGGGGAGACCTTTAGTTTTGATGAGCTGGTATGGTTCTTGATCCAAGAGTTTGTGCACTTATATGGAGTTCCACACACCATTTTTTCAGATAGGGATGAACAATTTACTTCTCAGGTCTAGTAGGGGCTTCAAAAGGCTATGGGTACACTGGTACTTTTGATTATAGCTTACCATCCCCCGAAAGATGGCCATCCCGGGAATACGATTTAGGTGCTTGAGGACACGCTATGAGCATGCATTCTAGATTTTAGATGTTCTTTGGAGAATCATATAAATCTTGTAGATTTTTCCTACAACAATAGTTTTCAAGAAACTATTTAGATGACACCTTATGAGGTCTTGTACGGTAGGCCACAGAGAAGATAGAGTTGATTTGGAGGAGGATGGCTACTGCACAGTTTCGACAGAATGCTTATGCAGATCAGGGAAGATGACCTCTAGAGTTCAAGGTTGGGGATTAGGTTTTCCTGTATGTCACACTGAGGTTGAAACACAAGAGGATTACGAGATAGGATAATCTTACACCGAGGTGCGTCGGGCTATTCGAGGTATTAGAGGGAGTTGAGCCGATTGGCTACCAGTTGCAGTTATCTTAGAGGTACCAAGAAATGAACGACGTCTTCCACGTTTCTCAGCTTCGACGTTACATTTCAAACCCATCTCAAGTCTTTCAACCTGAGGAGGTTGAGCTAGAAGTGGATGCATCATTTGAGGAGCGTCCTATCAGGATTGTTGATCAAAGTAGGGAGGTACTCTGTGGCCGGTCTGTTCCTCTGGTATGAGTGATATGGTAGCACATGCGATTACAAGATGAGACTTGGAAGAGGGAGGTTGATGTATGATCACAGTGGCCGGAGATGTTTGGGGTTTCTTCTACTATGAAACCTTGCTATGGAAATTGAAGGATGAATTTCTTTAAGGGAGGATGTTTGTAAGAACCTGGATATTCTTTTTTAGGTATGTTTTTATTTTTCCTGGGGTTTGTGTGAAAAGTGGAGTAATTGGATATTTTTGAAGTACATGTCATGTACTCTATGAGTACATGTCATGTACTCGGTTACCACAAGTATCCATGTGCTGGCCATGTAGCGGCCTTGCACATGGCCATCTATGATGACCTGGTGGCTGCCTAAAGTAGAGTACGTAAATGGCGAGTACACACCATGTACATAAAAAGTACATGTCGTGTATTTTGTTTTTTTATTAAATGCACCAGGGTCGCGTTTGACGGACATAACCTTCTCCTTCTCAACCTAGTTCATTCAAGAATGCTCAGTAGCTACAGATCTTTGATGATCCCCCGAGACTTCATCTATCCTCCGATTCGATCACCGTTGATTCGTTGGAGTCACATCGGTGAGTTCTCCCTTCTCCTAGAGTTTCATCTTATGTTTTCTCTTATTTCATGAGTTATCATGGGTTGAATGTTTTATATGTTTTCGTAGATCCATGATTTTCTAAAGAGCTTCAATCCTCTTGGTTCATGTATCTTGCTCTCCCAACACCGATGTAGGTATTTTGTTCTTTTCTATTGATAGTCTTTGAGTTTATGTGCAAATTTGCCCAACACCCATGAACGGGGAAATGTGCGTTTACCGTTTTGGACCTTTTTGTTTCTCTACTATGATAATATTCTTGAGTAGATGATTATTGATTTTGAATAGGGTTTTTTATATGCTTTATATTTATTTCCATGAATGTTCTTCCTGTTGCGACCTTTGGGTCTTCCTAGACTGTTAGGCTGCTATTTACATTCCCATGCATAGTATTGTAGGATAATGTGACTATTGTTCTGATATCTTGTTGTGCTGTAAAATTCAAGCCAAGTAGTTCATTAGGTTTAACTTGTTTTTACGCACTGATACACTTGATTGACTTACACAGGGCTGTGAGAACCTGATGAATATACCATAGGGAGGATGGACTTAAGGGCTTCTTCATAGCTTCTTTAAAATTTACGATGAAAGACCACAATGGGAATTGACGTTGAGTTCTTCCCAAGATTTTCTGTAGCTCCTCGACGTGGGCCACAAAGGGAATGTGATATTGGGTGCTTCCCCATAGTCCCTTTAGTACTGATACAACAATATAGGAGGAATTGACAGTGAGTGATTCCTCATAGAGTCTATTCTTAAGTTGAACGAGAGGGGTTAGACTGAGTGTACTACCCAGAGGGTTTCTTGTGTTGCTAGGTTGGACCAGAGGGGATATGCTGTGGGTATTTCCCAGAGTTTTACCTATTGTGTTTATCTTCTTGATTAACTATTTCATGTTGTGAGGTGTTTTGAATGCTTTGAAACTATGGATTGTTTACTGCTGTGTATCTTCCTTGTTTACTTCCTTCTGTACTTTACTTTCCATATATTCACTGACTGTTAGGCACAGATCTCGTGGTGGTTTCCTACTGGGATTTAGTCTCACACCCTGTTTGGGCCTAGCCTTTGGGCCCAAACAGATTATATTGTTACAGGTATAGATAAGGTTAAGCACCCTTATACTTTAGGTACTTGACTCTCCGTGGAGCTAGAGAGCATGGGACCAAGATATGGCTTGTGATGATGAGGAGTTTATCTACTTTCTTGTGCACTATGGTTTAGTACTTTTGTATTGCAGCATTGTGACTTGTTTGGCAGTTTTATTAGACATATGTATCATGCATCATTTTAAATATGATCTCCTGTTTATACCATCAGTTTTCTGTTGTTTGTCATTATTACTGCTTCCACTCTTGTATGTATTTTTTAACTTCCACTGTGTACTCTTCCAATGAGGGCATAGTTTCCCCACTTTCACACCAAAGGCCCTTGTGGTTAGTCTGCAGCCTCTGGCATTCAGGGATGTGCGCTTGAGGCCATGTGACCAAATAGGTATAGGGTGCCTCTGGGGAAGCACTCAACGTCACATTCCCCTTGTGGCCCTTGTCCAGGAACTACATACACTCTGGGGAAGCACTCAACGTCAATTCCCCCTGTGGTCTCACATCGTAAATTTTAAAGACACTATGGAGAAGCCCTTTTTTTCGTCCTTCCTATGGTCTATACACTAGGTTCTGATGGACCTGTGTAAGTCAAGTAATTGTAGAAACATGTAACGGCCAAGGTAAACCTCATGAACAACTTGGAGAGCATTCTACAGAACAACAGGATAACAGAAAAATAGTCACACCATCCTACAATACATGGCATGGGAAAGTAAACAGATCCTAACAGGCAAGAAATACCCAATCGTCGAAATAGGAAAAACATGTGTGGAAATACATCCAAAGCACAAAAAACACCCTATTAAAAATCAATTATCATCTACTCAGGCATACCTGCATAGCAGAGAAACAAAAAGGGCCAAAACGGTAATCATGCAATACCCCATTCATGGGTATTGGGAAAATTTTCATATAAACTCAAAGACTCTCAACAGAAAGGCACAAACCACCTACCTCATTGTTGGGAGAGAAAGATACTTGAACCAACGGCTTGAATCACCTTTGAATGTTGTAGATATATGAAAATGTATAAAACGTTCTACCCACGATAACTCACAAAAGACCATAAAATAGAAGATGATGGTATAGGAGAAGAGAGAACTCACTGATGCAATTCCAACACAATAAACGATGATCGAATTAGTGGAGAAACAGATGCTCAGGTGCTCGTCAAATCTCTGTGGCTGCTCGGTGCTCTCGGATGAAATAGGTTGAGAAGGAGACGGTTCTATCCGTCAGACGTGACCCCTGTGCGTTTAATAAAAAACAAAATACACAGTGTGTTCTTTTTAAGTACACGATGTGTACTCACCGTTTCCATACTCCACTTTAGGGGGCCTCCAGGTCATCACACATGGCCGTGTGCAAGGCTGCTATATGACCAGCACACAGCTACCCATGGTAACTAAGTACACGACGTGTACTTCAAATATTTCCAGAAACTCCTCTTTTATCAAAAACACTAGGAAAAAGAAAAACATACCTAAAAAGAAGATCCAGGTTCGTACCCAGATACATAAAAAAGTTCCTTCCATTTTTGGTATATTCTTACTCATTGCGGGTCATGACCCATTGGCCTATTGAAGGTGGCCATGGGGTAGTCATGACATGATCCCCTCTGGGATTGTTCATGACATACTGGTATCCAAGATGGTCGGTTCTACAATAGGACCTAGAGTGATTGAGATTGGATTGGGGGAAAAGTGTTGTGTTTCAAGTTCAACTTTCTAGCCAGGGAATCTAGTGATTGTACTATTTCCAAAGTATCCATACAATAGGACTTTGGGAACCTTCATTTCGACTAGGTGCATGAAAATAAAAGTTATAGGGAAAAAATAATTTTACATGAATCATAAAGGAATGGGTTGTGTTTTCCATGTCCTTCTTGATTTAGTTCTCCTGATATACTCTATTTATTGGGGTGCATCTTGTGTTATTACATGATACCTCCATGTAGATAGCCAACCAGGATTCTGTTGTTTCATTATAGGGATGATCCACCTATATAGGAGGCATCAGTAAAAGGGAATATATCATAGATATCACCTACAGCTAGTTTACCAGCTTTACCACTACCCGTTATGTAAAATCTATTACCAGAACATTTTAATAAGGATGCACGTAGACTAAGAACATTTCATGAGTTTCAAAGGAAACTATCTCAAATCTTTTTGGGTGATCCAGATCCCCAGGTAGCTGAGGCTTTTCTTAAGGTAGTGAGTCATTCCTTCTGCCTTGTGGGGATGCATTCTGATCAGATGGATGTACTTACTATGAATGTTTTTTTTGGGATCTATAGGAATATGGTGGAGCATAGTTACCCGGACACCTGATGAGTTGACTCTCCCTTGGTAAGACTTTGTGTATCTCTTTAGAGAAGATTTATTTCTGGCTATGTTGTGATCAGTGCATGTATAGGTGCATCTGCATCTCTAGTATGGTAGTCTAACTATGGATAAGTTCTCGAAAATGTTTACTAAACCTTTTCACTGCGCCATGGATATGGTATGAGCCCTATTCTTTAGGGATTATACCATTGACCAGGGAATACATTGGGCAATGAAGGAATCTACGGTATCTCTCAGCATTCCTAATTATGTAGGGGGTACTTGGGTAAGCCCTACTAGTGGAGTGTTTTTTAGTATAACATACACTAGTAGTGGTTAAAAACAGTGGGAACTAGGTTTTTGAGACCTTGGAAGTATGTAGATGACGATAGTTGTTGGCACCCAAGTGTTTCACGAACAACAAGAGATGTCCCCAGGCCATAACATGAGTGGTGTAAGACTCTCATGGCATCTTGAGTTAGTATGGGGACAAACGATTTTACACATATAGCAGTCAGGGGAAACTAGAATGAGATTTCTCGACATATCATATAGATAATCATGGGATGGTAGAGAGACCACCAAGGATGAGGTAGAGACACAATCAGGGTGGTCCTTAGGCAAGCAGACATGGCTGAGGAGCATGCAGGGTAGCAAGTGGTTGGAGGAGATTTGAGTTATTACTACCACCACCCATGTGTGGTGCATACCTGGTTTTGGGAGCTTCTTGAGGGGGATGTGGATAGGTGCAGAAAATGAAGGATTATGTCCCCAAGGCCCTAGGGATTATTAGTAGTACGATATATGTCTTTTCATACATAGATATAGTTCTGATAGCACCCGTTTTCATTTTTTCATTTCTAACAATGAACCTTGTTCGAGACTCCGAGATTATGTTTAACCATTGACTTGATCCTTACACTTAGACACTCGAAAAGGATGAAATTACATTATAAAACAGTTTTTTGGAAATTGTGACCATACTCTTGTAGGTGATTTTTTTGGTTGGGCTCTATTGGAAGCATAATCAAGGCCTTACGATGTGATTCTTTGTATGGAATGGTTATTCGCAGTTCATGGACAGATTGACTATTTTGTGTGTAGAGTGTGGTCTGTCAATAGTGATGGGACAGGGGTATCCTATGTTAGTGAAAATAAAATGAAGGAAGTGTGGGATGGACTCAGACATATGGGGGAGAAACTGATCACTCATCAGTTGGATAGCCTGACCCTTGGTGTAATGAATTATAGGAGTCCTTAGTTTCCTATAGTGGTAGAGGAGTATGAAGAATTATTTGGTGAGGATGTTCTGAGATTACCATCCAACAAGGAGGAAGACATATTCATTGATCTATAACCTAGGAATACATAGATATCTACACCTTTATATCAGATGGCTCCTACAGCTGTTCGAGAGCATAGTTTACTGTTGGAGGACTTCCAAATGAAGGGCTTCGTGAGACCCAATGTTACACCCTCAGCAGCCGAAGTTTTGTTATCCCAGAAGGTAGATTAGAGCATGAAGTTATGTGTGGACCTTTTGCAACTAAACCATGTGATGATGAAGAAGAGGTTTCCACAACCGAGGGTCTATGACCTATTTGATCAATCGAAAGGGGCATAGTGGTTCTCAAATATTGACTTCAAATTTGATGAACACCATCTCTGTGTATGGGATGAGGATATACTGAAGAAAACATTTATATGTTTTTTTACAGAAACTATGAGCACATGGTGATGCCATTTAGAGTTAGGAATTCCCCAATAGTGTTAATGGGATTCATTAATAGGATCTATCTATCTTACATAGAATGGTTCCTGGTGGTCATCATTGATGACATCATAGTGTACATAGTGTCTGAGAAGGAGAACATGGGAAAATTTCTGGATGGTCCTTATCACACTCCAAGAGCAGTAGATTTACAGGAAGATCATGGAGTGTAAGTTTTAGATTCATGATGTCCATTTTCTAGGAACGAATATTTCAATGGACAGAGTTACAGTGTATTTAGTGATGATTGAGTCGGTGCTAACATGGGAGAAACCCAAGAATGTTACTGAGGTGTGGAGTTTCCTTGGGTTGGATGGGTACTATGAGAGGTTTTTACCCAAAGTTTATATAGTAGTAGAATCCTTCATGTCATGGAAAATAAACAGGTATCCTTTCTTGTTGATATAGGAGTGTCAGAAGGATTTTCAGCAGTTGAGGAAGAGATTGACGAGTTCTACCATCTTCAGATTACCAGAGGAGGGTTCCGAGTACATAGTGTTCTATGATTCATTAGGAATGAGGCATGGTTGTGTCCTAATTCCTGAGAAACCATTCATTGCATATGGATCACTCTAGTTGAGACCATAGGAGAAGAACTATGTGGCATGTGATCTGGAGTTAATAGTGGTAGTCTTAGCATTAATGATGTGAAGACGCTACCTAATGGGCATGTGGATTATCATATAGTCTGATCACAAGATCCCTAAGCATAACTTCTCATGGAAGGATATGAAAATGAGACAGATGTGATGGATAGGGTACCTCAAGGACTATGACATTGATATTTTCTATACACCTCAGAAGGAGTTCGTGGTCGAAAAATATCTCAGAAGGAGATATGCTTCATAGTTTCAAAACAACCCATCAGAGTAGTTGGCATCATTTTAGTTATCCTTCATAGATGGAGTTGGAGTATCTCACCTCTAGTCAATGGTTTTTACACCTCCACTCATATAGTGAGTCAGGGAGGCACATATTGGGGATACTGACTGTGAGACTTTATGTGCTAAGATTTTCATATGGAATTCCCCAAAGCAATATTTGAAATTTGGGGACAACATTATTCATTTTAGAGGGTGAAAATTAGTACGAGTGATCTTATGGGAAGAGATTTTGTGGGATTTTCATTCACACCATTGGAGGTATATTCAGGTGTGGGGAATATGTACTAGGAAATCTGATGTCAATTCTAGTGGACGGTAATGAATAAGGGAGTTTCATTGTTTATTTCTTGATGCCTAACTTGTATGCTGGTGAAGGTTGAACACCAAGTTCCACCGAGATTAAATCAATACCTTAAGGTGCCATAATGTAAGTGGGATGGGATATAAATGGACTTTATGAAAGGTTTACCATGTACATATAGTTGATAATATACCATCGTGGAGATCATTGATCTACTCACTATGTCAGACCATATCCTATTTATTTAGGAGAATATTTCGGTGGAGAACCTGGGGTACCTCTACATGCAGGAGAAAGTAGGACTGTAGAGAGTTCCATTGATGATATTCTCAAATCTTGATGATCTATTTACTTCCTGGGTGTGGAATGGATGGAATGGTAGTTTGGGACGTCATTACACTTGAGCATAACATTTCACCCACAGATGGACGACCAGATAAAGAAAACCATTCAGGTTCTGGAGGCTATGTTGCATGCTTGCATGTTAAATTTTGGCCTCACATAGGAAGACCAGTTACCTCTGGTGGAGTATGCGTATAGAAATAGCTTCCATCCCACCATTGTTATGTACCCATTTGAGGCCTTGTAAAAGTGACAATGTAGGTCGCCACTCTACTAGACAGACCAAGGAGAGTTAGTACTCATGGGCTCAGTGTTGGTGCAGGCAACTACAAAGAAAATGCAGATCATCCATGAGTGGAACAAGATTACACAGAGTAGTCAGAAATCATATACTGAATAGTGGTGGGGGGGCCATTGGAGTTCAGGGAAAGCGACAACATGTTCCTTCCTATCTCACATTGATGTGGATTATGGGGATCCAACCTGGTTGGAATGCTGTCTCCAAGTTTCATGAGTCCCTTTCAGATACTATGTAGAGTTGGTGAGGTGGCATACAACATGGCTCTAACTCTCCAGTTAGAGTGGGTGCATGACATCTTCCACATGTCAAAGCTGAGGAGGTATCTACATGACCTATCTAATGAAATTTCCTGGGGTGGGATAGATATCGATGATGGAGTGACTTTTGTTGAGTACCCATTGGAGAATAATGATCGATATTAGATGATAATTTGTGAGTGGTTGATTCCTATAGTGAAAATTCAATGGATTCACTAGAATCTCAAAGAGAGAACATGTGAGCGGAGGATCAGATTCTTTCTTCGTACCCTCATATTATTGAGAAGCCCCTGTTTTGGATTTCAGAGATATAAATCCTAGGGGTGGGGGAATGGAACATCTCTTATTTTCCATATGTTATTTATTTGATATAATTTGGGTTTATTTAATGACCAAACAATGAGAGAGCATGTTATTCTTAGTCCGGTGTTCCTGGAATAACTGTTTGAAAAATATTAAAATATTAACTAGAACTTGTGTGCCATTTTCCTAAAAAAGTAGAATAAAATATAAATTGTTTCCCCAATTAGAAGTATAAGGGTACCATTGCGTTCAATGAAGCATATTTAAACTAGGTGATACCTAACATCGGTCAAAATTGGATGAATTTGAAAATATATTTTGGATGTTTTAATGTTTAAAATAAAATTTGTGCTTATTTTATTTTAATGTTACTTCGATGTAGAGATTCTATATCATTTAAATAAATATATAGGATAAGACCCCTGGTTAGTCTCATGAAACTATTATTTCCCTAGGTGATCTGGAGAGAACCCATATATAATTCTCTGTGTAGCGATGATGAACATCGGGATTTGAGATCGTTCTCGGTGGACCACTAATGATTATCAATCCCTGCCAGAGAATGATCCATATACCAAGTAGGGAATTTTATTTTTATTTCGTTCCATGTTCTTTATTTCCATGATGATTGTGGGTCAATCCATATATATATTGAACTGTTGTTTGATCATTTTTGAGTGATGGGTTATTGTTTCAGGATTATTGAGATATTAGTTTATCCACTTCATTTATCATTTAAATGTGAACATATGGAGTTTGATACAAAAATTAGAAATGATTTGTTCTCCGGGAATTATTTTTATTTATATCCACTGTTCATGGAATTTTTTACTATTGGATCATCGTTATCACTACTCAACATATCGGGAATCTCTAAATGCGATTGGATCCTCCAATTTGAGGTAAGGGAAAATAGAGGCCATATAATTGTAGTTCAAGAGTGGAAAATAAGAGAGGTGTTTTCATTTCGAATATTGGAGCACTAGAGGAAGAACATGGGACCACAGAATGAGGGGCCCATGTGGCCTACATAGGAGGCGGTGACTGACGATTCTTGGTTGTGTGGCATGTCTAGTTTTAAGTGGGACATGGCAGATTCATGACATGGCGGTTAGGGGTGGGGGGTTTCTGGACCAGTGGAGGTCACCCCATTTTACCACATGATCCATACCATACTGGAAAGAATATGATGTCAGTTGAGCGGGTCATGTTGGCATTACAAAGTAGGAATATGAGGTGGCTCGGGCCCAGATGGATCGGGTCAGGCCTAGTGGATAGGTACAACATAATAGACCAATTTAGACCTAGCATTTTGGGACGGACCTGGGGAGACCAGACCAAGACATGGTTGATTTTGGTGGTCAATAGTGAGCTGTGATTGATTGAGATATCAGGTGGTCATGGCATGGTTGACTGTGGGAGGAACAGGACCAGTCGGTCCATGACCCTGTAAAACCCTTTTTGAAAATTTTAAACTAGAATAACTTTCAATCCAAACATATGTTTTATGAGATGTCAAAGATGTTGTGGCCATAGAGATGTGACAGGCTTGAGAGATAATTTGGTGAGATTATATATTATACCAATATAGGTTGATATCATTACCTTGGTACCTTCCTTAATGGTTCGGTACAAAATTACATCAACATTGTTGGACAATATACACCTCTTTCGGTTGAGTCCTGGATAGAGTTATGGAATCTCCATGTGGGACTGGAGAAGTATCCTATATCACCCCTAGTGATGTTTTGTGGGAATCTACATAACCTCTAAGATAATGGTGTAGGTTCCCCATCTAGTGGGCCACATGATTAAGGTTATTGGTACTCCCTAATGCCTCTTGGTGGGATCCCCTATGTTACGAGCCACATCGGTAGGGTTAGAGGTATTCTATGAGAAAGATACCCTATGTATAAAATTGATCTAGATTGGGTATGTGTTATTCTCTGGGCTTGATCCCCTCACATTGTATATAAATATTCCTTGATGAATGTGTTCTCTTTGGGAGGGGACTAAATGAGCTAGAACTCATAGTTAGTGTCTCTGATGATAGCATGGATCTATAATGTTATCTCATGAAATGAGCATTCTAGGAGAAGAATCCAATAGATGAAAATTGGTTGTGACTTACCACTAAATTTTTTTTCTTGGATTGAGTATATCTCGATATTATTGTTATATGTGTTTTAGACATGTACCTATGTAGATCTAGATGTACTACAACTTTGTGGAATTTCGCTTATGGTATTTCATTTTTGGTTTTAGAGTGTCCTGCTATGTATTGTATTACTCACCCCTGAAAGGACTTTTCCCGCACATGTCGTGCCTTGTGTAGATGATAGACCCTCTGATGGAATTCCCCGAAGACATAGACCAGGTAGTGCCTTGTGAGACCAGGAAGGCCGAGGTGTGTTTTAGTAGCTTTCAGATGGTAGTCCCAGTACATTTACCTTTATAGGTTGGACTTTTGGCAATAGACTCTTTTCATTTGGTGGGCTTGTTTTAGCCCAGTTTCATGTCCAATACATTCACTATTCTACCACTACAACAAATGCCGGTCCTAGCGGCGGTTTTTTTCCCGTTTAGCGGCGGTTTAAACCGCCGCTATATTGTGTGGCGGCAGTTTACAAAAACCGCCGCTAAGTTTGGCGTCGGCAATCTATTGGCGGCGGTTTTTTCGATTCCGCGGCAGTTTTAGAAATGTGTCTTAGGTCCTTCATTTAGCGGCGGTTTCTCTTCATTTAGCGGCGGTTATATGGGCAGCTTATTCGCGGCGGTTTTAACCGCTGCTAAATTCAGGCGTTTGATGCGCCTATTCTGCAGCGGTGAATACCGCCGCGAAATACCAGCATAATAAATTTAGCGGTGGTTAAAACCGCCGCTAAATGTTCACAGGTATGGCATTTAGCGGCGGTTAAAACAGCCGCTAAATGTTGAACTGGAAAAAAAAATACGTTGGATCTGCTCCACCACTGCCCTAAATTTTACAAAACTACAGCCACATCTCACACATCAGCCCCACATAATATCACATCCACACATATTTGAAATGTACAACAGCTTACAACATTATTACATCATCACCATTTCATATTCCATCACTAAAAGAATACTACCACAAACCACTACACACAAAAACCAACATCCTCATAATAGTGACCATAACATCTCTTACCATAATAAAAACCAACATTAAAAACACCATCCCTCATAGACAAAACCACACCATAACAAGAAACATGTATCTCACTAACTGAACAAATACATTGATTGAACTACCACATGACTAATAGGAGTGATTGTTTTTATTCAAAACCATCCTCAAAAACCAACTAATTGATATCATAACCAACCCATGTAAACTAATGAAGGAACATGTGACCCAAGATTTAGATCATGAAATCTCATGATGGAATAATTGACTATACAACCAACATGAGAAAATTAATAATGGAACACAAGGCTTCATGACCAACTCAACTGAATACGTGAATGAATGAGAAACCACAATATGAAAACAAGAAACATAATGATGTAACAAACAAAAAATGACCAATTTAAAAGACGACATGATCAAACTAGTGGTAGCATGAATAAATAGGGAATCTATGAGAAAACCCATGAATGTTTCAATGTGAAATGACTCATAAAACCATATTGAAATATCCAAAATCCAATAAAACAAGTAGGTGGGTTTTATTAAAACTGGATATATTACCTAGGATACCACTAAAACAGTTATCATCCTCATGTTCTAATGAATATAAATGGTTCCAAAATAGAACCCTTGTGGGAAACCTCTCAAGGATAATATAATAATTTGATCAAAACTAATCATTAAATAAATAAACACATAACCATGTGTCATAACCAACCAATTAAAGGGACCATATTCATATTATGACAAACAATAAAATAGATTTACACAGTTACATTGAAAAAAATGAATGAATTAAAACACTTTATGACATTATTCATTCATCTTTGAATATGTACCAAAAAATATCTCCTCCAAACCACTATTCCACCATAGAAAATGATAAAATGGATTAACATTCCCATGAAGAGTAATCTACAAATGATCCATGATTTCCATTGGGTTCACCAAATCATTACCTCATCCTCATCATCCAACTCTCTATATTTGAATATATGGGATGAATCATGATTATTTCAGTAATGTTGGGATACATGGATGATATTGTGAATTATTTTTATCAGTGGTTAGAGCTCCAACTTATATAACACCTCACCAATGTTCACCAAAACCTAAAAAATCCAGAACAACCTAGGAGAATCCACACTCCCTCACACAAAATATGCCTACACCATCATGGAAACAACCTCAAGAACACATGATCTTTGAAATATAACTACATGGGTCTACATCTATATTATACAGTGGTATTGAAATGATCCTGATCTTCTTTTATATTTTCTATAACTATTAGGATATTTTAAGTCATGCATTACACCACACTAGAAAAATATTTTTTTATTCCCTTACATAGACACATCACAATGTAAAAGTATACAACATCCAACACAACTCATAGAATATATACACAAAAACAGATGAATGCTTTATATTTTTATCGGAAAACAAAAAAAAATTGGTGTTTTATTCACCCATAATGCAACTAGGTCAAAATTAATGTTCCCAAAAAATCCCACAACTTATGGAAATTCAATTCCAGATTTCCATCGATTAGGGGATTGAAAGTCATTTTAAAGAGAGTTTAGGTAATGGATGGATTCCATATTCCTCCCAATAATGATGATATGAAATAGGAATTACATTCTAAACAATTAATTATGGTATCATGGGGAGTCCTAAAACCTCATCCATGTACAATCATTCTTAATAATGTATTTAACTGGACTCCTTGATTTCTATATAATGTTATGAAATCATTATTCAATATATGATCACATATCCTCCCTAATATTGGGGATACATTGTGACCATCACAATATTTGACCCTCCACCAAAAGGTTTTAATGATTGTATACATAAGGAAACATGAGAAATCAAGAAAATGTTAGGACATGGAAATGTTTGGTAGCAACTATGTGTCATAAATGTTACATATACAAACCAACTGTTATCATACTTGTTCAACACATCAACAATACTACTACTCATCATCTGATGCTGCGTCGTCACCCTCTCCACCTTCATCTCCACCACCTGCTGCCACCTGTAAGAACATTATATTGAAAATTAAATATTGTTGCATATTTATAATAAAAATTAAAACCAATAAAAGTTTGGAAACTAAATGATTTTGATTTTTTTGTGATTTACCTGCTCACCACTACCCGATGCACTACCACCGGGGGCATATCTGCTCATATGCTGACGTATTTCAAGCAACTCTTTCTGCAAATCAGATATCTGATTCCCCTGCTGGTGAACTGTGTTTCGTAGAGCAGACATCTCCCTCTGAGCATCTTCAGGTAAGAAATGACTATAACCAGGAGTAGATGAGGCCGAAATCCCTGATGGCATGCGAAAGACGTCAGATGGTACGGGTCCCAAACCCATCCCGCGCACTCTACCAGGATGCTCCTTCCCAAGGACATGACCAATCGGGTCATCCTGGGAGACTGAGTAGTATTGCCCAGGATTTGCATCCCATATTTCTTTAATTTTTACCTATAAATCAAATATCAATATATATTAACACAGTAAAAACTGATATTAAGTTATTATAATAAATAATTGACTTCATACCCCAACTTCTCTGGCAGGTTCATTAACAAAACTTCCATCTGTTTTTTTATGAACATCCAGCCATAGTTCTGTTCGGGATGCTTCATGCCCTAAACACTGTGACTGCATTAAACAAAGATAAATCATCAATCAAATATGTTAAATAGATAATATTATCTTATAAATATTTAAACTAATTAAAAGATTAGCAATGACATTCGGCTTCTTGAAAAGCTTTTTGAACCCGCAGTGTGCGGGATTACCTGCTTCGCCCGGTTTGAAGCATTCTTTCTTGAGAGATCCTGAAATAAATAAAATTCAATTTAACAGTATTGTATTCAATGTCTATCTCCTCTTCATGTACATGTATAAATGTAAAATGAGGATAATATAATAATATATATTTCAATACCATCCGCTTCTCATCACGATGTCTATCGACAAAAACCATCCACTGTTCTTTCGGTACCCCACTGGGTATCTTCTCATACATCTGCTGCACGGTCAACGAAGAATCGTTGACATCACACCACAACCTCCATTTGAAATCTTTCCATTTTTTTCCAAGATTTTTCAATGTCCACTTCCGTGCTATCACATCAGCAACGGTAAAGTGGAAGAACATCTGTATACAGAAATTCATTTTGAATATATTAGTAAAATGACATTCAATTAAACCATAAAGGAATAAAATTACCTTTATCTGAGAATCATAAACTTCATTTTTCCAGTTTGGAGGCATATGCCTCCAATCATCATACGAAATAGGCAGGGAAACGGGCTCCGCTGCCAGCTGACCTATAATTTGACCAAGTAAACCTGCAGCGTCATCCGTCGGGACCCCATAAGAATCAAATGGCACCACTATCTTCTTGCCATGCATGTTCCAAACATCAGAACTTTTTATGTCTCTTTCCACGGTTTCATTTTCTTCATCTGCAATGAGCAAACAATTACTATAAACAAAATGCAATAAATTTATTTAATTAAAATTTGTAACTATGACTGCGACCCTCCAGAATGTCCGTGATGAACTGGAGGGGGCGTGTCGCTGCCCCGCTGCTGAAGCTCCTGTAGGGGGAGGCGATGACTCATCCTCTAATGAGGGATCCACTGATGGTGTCATAGATGGTGCAGGGGGAGATGATTCCGTGGGGACAGACGGATCGTCATCTGTCGCAGAAGAAGAAGTAATAGTGTACCGCTTCTTCCTTGGCATTCCTGTCATTTAATCAAATAAAATTAAGTTCAGAATATATATTTCAAAAAATTTATGCAGAAAAAAAATTAAAAATTATAATAGATGCCCAATATTAACAAACAAAATATATATAACAATGATAATGAATGACTACAGAAATGAAACAAGTAGTTGCTGAATGAATAAATAATTGTACATACAATCATTTTCCCCTTCAATCATGTCGGTTTTCTGCTCCATTGCTTCATCCACTTCATTCATCCTTGCTAGACCAATATTTTCAATATCATGATGGACAAATAATTATGCTTCCTGTTGATGAAATTCAGTTGCAGAGGTCAAATCTTCCACTTCATCACCCATATCATACAAATCTCTTTGTATTACGTGAGTAACTACACTCCACCCTTCATCCACAACATCATTCACATAATATTACTTTTCTTCCTGCGATGCTAAGATATATGGATCATGCAGTTCACGATCACCAACATCCATTAAGCGAGAGAAGTTTACAGAAGTAAATTGCAAGGAATCTCTTTTAACACCTCTGATAAAATCGACCCATTTGCATTTGAATAAAACAACAGAAAAATTCCCGTGGTAGTTTAATTCAATAATATCATGCAGCTTTCCATAGTATTCCACTTCAGCAAATGTAAAAATACCACTATTCTGTGTTTTCAAACCCACTTCTCGATCGACTGTATGAAATCTAAAACCATTCACATTATAAGCGTTGAACTTTCTAACTTGTTTTATAGGACCTCTAGCAAGAAACTTCAAATCTTTTGAAAAGTCAGCTCGAGTATCAGTATTCATGATCTGAAAAAAAAAATATAATTTAATAGATTTTCAAATTGTATGTGTCAAAGTAATATTTGTATTTATTGCAATATTTATAAACTTAGACATCGTGCAAACCATTATACCAGCTCTTTATTCACAGCTTTCGTTATATCTTTTTCATTTCGTATTCGGCTTCTCATTCGTATCTTTTTTTGTATCCTCAACTCTTCAATAAATGGATCTGCAATTTCACTATTCAGCAGCACATATCTATGTGCCTGTAATAATTCCAATTCTGTTAGTGTCGCGTATGAGGTCCTCCCAACTGATCGGCCAATAGCAGGAAATATTTTTGATTTCTGATGCATTTGAGATTGAGTTGATGTGTCGTCAACACGTCCAACTCGAGTAAATCTTGTCTCAATATCATCCAAATATCTGGAACAAAAGGTGAGACACTCCTCGGCCAAATAGCCTTCAGCAATAGAGCCTTCTGGTTGAGCTTTATTTCTCATGTATGCTTTCAAATGCCCAAGATATCTGTGAAAAAAAATAATAATATTATGCATTTATTTAAATGCAAAAAAATGTTTACTTAACTGGAAACATATAAATAAAATACCTCTCAATTGGATACATCCATCAATAATGAACGGGGCCTCCTAATTTAGCTTCGTCAACCAAATGCACAGTTAAATGCATCATGACATTAAAAAACGATGGAGGGAAGATCATCTCCATTGCACAAAGGGTCAATACAAACCTCTCCTGTAGGTTGTCAAGCTGAAATGGATGTAGAGCTTTCTCACATAACTGTCTGAAAAATGTGCAGCAATGGAGTACAATAGCAGTAACTTTTTCAGGTAATAATGTACGCAATGCCAATGGTAGTAACTGTTGTAACAGAACATGTGAATCGTGACTTTTCAATCCATATAACTTACGATTCTTCAAGTCAACACACCTCGAGATGTTACTCGAATACCCATCAGATACCTTCACATTCATTAAAATTTGAAGGAACGTATCGTTATCCCTATTTTTCAATGAAAAAATGGCCGGAGCATACTTTTCATTCTCATCTGGCCAGAGATCACGTTTTATGTTCATTACTTGTAAGTCTTTGCGAGCATTGAGATGATCCTTCGACTTTCCATGCTCATTAAGTAATGTGAAAATCAAATTATCACATACATTATTCTCAATATGCATCACATCAAGATTGTGGCGCAAAGAATTAAATTCCCAATATGGAAGTTTGAAGAATATACTTTTTTTCTTCCATTGTTGCGTTCTGATTTCACTTGACGATGCACTTCGCACTCGTTTTCCGCTATCATTCAAATGATGAACCTTCCCAAATTCTGTTTTAACATTTTCAAGCTGTTTCAATATTTCAGAACCGGTTAACATATTTGGAGGTGGTCTACGATCAATGCAACCATTAAATTTTGATTTGTTCAGCCGAAATCTATGAGATGCATCAAGAAATCTTCGATGGCACAAGAAGCACCATTTTCTACTGTGAGGTAGCCGTTTGGGCTCGAAATCAAAGTTACAAACGGGACAAGCCAAACCCGTATAAGTGTTCCAACCAGATAAATTTCCAAGCCCAGGGAAGTCACTAATGGTCCACATTAAAGCAGCATGCATTTTAAACATTGTTTTAGAAGAAACATCAAATGTCTCAACACCGTTGCTCCATAACTCCTGCAATTCTTCAATAAATGGTTGCAGGTATACATCAATATCATTTCCAGGAATTTGTTTTCCAAGAATAATCATCGAAATGATAAAAGATTTTTTTTGCATACACATCAACGGAGGCAGATTATAAGGGATCAAAACAACTGGCCAAATGCTATAACTCATACTCAAAGTCTCAAATGGGTTGAATCCATCGACAGCCAATCCTAATCGAACATTCCTAGGATCAGTTGAGAAATCTGGATGTAATGAATCAAATGTCTTCCCAGATTGGGAATCTCGTGGATGTCTCATTAACCCATCATTGTTATTATCTACAGCATGCCACTTCATGTGTTCGGAGGTTTTTGATGACATGAATAATCTTTGCAATCGAGGCTTCAAAGGAAAGTAACGCAAAACTTTTGCAGGTGTGTTCCTTTTCTTCTTCTCCGTGAAATTATGTTCAGTCATACTTCCAACATCACCCTTTGACTGCCATCTAGAAGAAGAACATTTCTTACAATTCTGTCTACTTGAATCCTCTCCCCAGTAAAGCATACAATCATTGGGACACGCATGTATTTTTGTATAATTCAGACCAATCTTGTTAACAACTTTTTTCATATCATAAAACGATTCTGGGATTTTTGCTTCAGGAAATGCATCACGAATCAATTCCAATAACATGGACATTGCCTTATTTGTAATTCCACATAGACATTTGATATGGTACAACTTCAGTAGAAATGAAAGCTTTGAATATTTCAAACAGCCACTATACAACTCTTGATTTCCATCGTCAACTAAATCATGAAATGCATTTTCCTCACTGAAGTTTTCCCTTACATTTGGCTCCACAGAATCAAGAGGATCCAATGATATGTTACAATCTTGATCTCCTTGTGTTACAGTCTCAGAAACATCACTTGTCACGTTGCAATTGGTAGCACCCTCTTCTGGTTGTTCTGTTATGTTTTGATGCTCATAGTGGTGTCTTGCAGTGCCGAATGCACCATTTATGAGGTTTTTCATTTCATTTTCCATTGTCGAAGAACTTGGGACCTCATTCTGTGGATTAACATCAGTCCTCAATCTTTCTGTATTGTTTTATTCTCCATGCCAAATCCAACAAAAATATTTCTCAGGGAATTGCTTCAGTATTAAATGTTCATAAACTTCATCTCTCTTCAACCATGTTCTAAATTTACATTTAGGACATGGACATCTTATTCTCCCTTCAACGGATCGATTAGAAATTGCAAAATCTAAAAACCCATTCAAACCCTTAACATATTGAGATGTGTTCCTCGGTAATGTGATCCAGCTTTTATCCATGTATATCACAATGTGCCTACACAAAATATACGATAGTGTAAGATTACAGAAACATAATATAATAAAGATGAACCATTGACCATAAAGTTTTCATAATATAATAAAGATGATTCATTGACCACATTTACCATTTCAGACCAACTGAACAAGTCTGGTCCATAGGAGACAGCGTCAACACCTCATTGAGGAGCAATAAGAATATCGGGATACACACTTATCATAACACCATCGATGACACATTTATGTTGCCTCAAACAACACCCCTTTGATGTGTGATCGAAACTGATCATAATGCATTTTAAATCAAGTTAACTACATTCACTGAAACCATTTTCACAATGGGTAATGTTTGTTTTATTGTTCTAGGGAAATCTAAATGGCCACATTTATGTTTTGGGGTTCATCTTGTGATGGAAGCATGAGACATGGTGTTTGAATTTCTTGAATAAATTAGTGATAATGACCCTCCTAAGGTGGAGAGAATTATGTTAGTCATGGAAATGTGGAGAAAACTGTAGAGTGGATGTGGAGGAATCAAGGTTCCAAGTAGAAACCTATAAGGGACATGTTTGGGGGTTCTTATTGAAGGCCCAGTGGAACTTGGATATGGTGTGTGTAGGTGATGGAGGTATACCTTAAGTGAGAAGGCTTCGTGTTTGGGTAGAGGGGCGACATGCCAATAGGGGAAGTTGGGAACCAATGGAGTGAGTTAGCAGGAATGGAAAGACATAGTTGAATAGAAAGGGAATGGATGTGGTGGGCTGCGAGGCACCTCAAGTTAATGTTGAAATGATAATTTTATCCTAGTAATGTGAATGAGTTTTGAAGAAGAACCAAGTAGTCCTTGGTTGAGATATGGATGGTGAAAGTGTGACAAATCTGGGTAGTTTTGGAAGAAATAATGAATTCTAGAATTAGGTGGAGTTTTCATGGATGTTGTGAGTTGGAAAACATGTTAGGGAAGTTTTGAAGGTTGAGTTGAGGTTCTGTTGACCTCTTTTATGATGAGTGAAGTTCTCAAAACTAGAAAATTATGGTGACGAAGTAAGTAATATGGTGTTGAGAACCATGGAAGGAAAGTAATCGATTAATGGTGTGGCTAGAGTTTCAAGTTGGATGGTCTCAGGTAGGAACCATATTAGTGTATTAGTTTTGGTGATGGGTGTTGGATTAGGTTTTGGATGGTTGAATACCTTGAGATGAAGGTTATGCTTGGGTTGTGCTTTGGATGTTTGAAATGGAGTGAGGCTGTTGGGCCTTGAGTTCTGGATTGATGTAGGTCAGAGAATGTGGTTGGAATCTATGTATACCTTTAGCGACAATGAGTTTGTGTCACCATTATAATTTTGGTAACTAGGTGAGGTGGTGCTAAGAATTTTGGGCCATGAGTTGTGGAGAGGATTGGAACAAAGGTGTTCCGATTGGATCTCCACAGGGTTGTGTAGTGCCTTATCGATATCCTCTTGTGCGGTGGTATAGTAACATTACCTAAACCATTAATTTTCATTTGATGTTGATAATAAATAGTTGAGGTGGATGCGTCCTCAAAGATAATTGGGTTTTAATTGTGGTTCATGGTTGGGGAAAATGTTTTCAGGTAGGACCTTTTCCTTAGTCCGAGTGTTGTTATAACATGGTTGAGTTCAAGGAGTATATTAGAAGATGGAAGTTTATAGGTGGGTCTGTGGAACTAAAATTGGCCTAAGGGGTGCTGTGATGCTTGGGAAGTTTGGATATGGGATGATATGTTATAAGGTGGGGAGGTTTTAAGATCCCAGCCCTTATCCATGTGATATGATGAAAAAAATTACACCATGTAACCATAAATATCACACACCCTACTAACATGGATACCCATGACTTCTATGAGGAACCTTTCCATTACATACATTATATAAAAAAGGACCTGAAAACACCCAATGGTCAGTGTATGGTGTGAGAAAATGAATATTAGAAATATTACACCATGTTTTTCATAAGGAGACATTATAAAAATAAAACAATTATTCTTATTAAGGGAAAATAAAATAATATATATATATATATATATTAAAAAAATGGTAATTCACCCTTTTAGAATATATTAAAAAGAATAATCAAATTGATACATCATATTCCATTTAAAATAAATGTGACTAAACCATTTCATAATGTATTTATAAATAACCTCTTTGAAAAGGAAAACAATAGAATATACTCCAATGGTATATTAGGTATAAGTTATCTAAGATCCTTTTAAATCTATGGTCAAATGACTATTTACATACATATCCCTAAAATATGTTCCCTTAAATGAGGTAATCACCCTGATAAGTGAATCCACTATGGAAACAATATTTAGTTATATTTTTAGTGTAAATCATTGATAGGTAGCCACAATTCATCCTAGAATTCTTTTCTTATTATATCCCTTACTAAGTACCACATGATCCCATCTATCGTATCCCATATTGAAAGGATTTCATTTATTAATTTTCCCACACATAAATGATTTCAATTTCACAAATGACCCATACATGTAGGATTTAAATTAAAAATTCAAACTATTTGGAGGGAATATCACACATCAATAATCAAACTACTTAATTTCAAATAAAACATGATTCAAAATCCATTTTCAAAATCAATTCCAAATTAATAAATCATTTAATCAAATAATTCAAAAAACAAACCATTATAAGAATCATAAATCAATCTATTAATCAACTTATATAATCCAAAAAAATCATATAGCAAGTATGGATTATAAAATAAAAGATATCTTTAAAGGCTAAACACATAATTTTTTTAAAAATGAATGAAATAAATACCAATAGGATCAAAAACTAAAATAAATCCATTAACCAAGAGACCCATATAATGAATCTCAGATTCAATTAGAAACAAATCATCAAGATGGATGTGATAATAGAGAAAACTCACTTTGGGGCCGAGGTCGAAGTGAGAAAGGTCGTCGGGAGAAGGGGGTCGCGGGTTGCCGGTCGCAGGCACCGCCGGAGGAGGTCGCGGGGTCGCCGGAGCAGGTCGCGGGGTCGCCGGAGCAGGTCGCGGGGTCGCCGGAGCAGGTCGCGGGGTCGCCGGAGCAGGTCGCGGGGTCGCCGGGGGGGGGGGGGGGGGTCGCGGGATCGCCGGGGGGGTCGCGGGGGCTGCGGGCGAGGGTTGCAGCACGGAGGGTCGGGGGAAACGGGGGTCAAGTTAGGGAAGGGTCGGGGTTTTTTTTTAAAAACAAAGGTTTAGCGGCGGTTTATTAAAAACCGCCGCGAAATGTATTTCGGAAAACGTTTAGCGGCGGTTTTGTGAACCGCCGCCACAAAACCGCCGCTAAACACTGTTTATTTTGTAGTGTACTCTGGTTGTGGGATATAATGGTCTGTATGTATTTTTCACATAGTTTATTTACATTTCATCAATTTTGGCATGGAGTTGTATGTGTGCGTAAATGTACATATGAAAATGCCTCCCATTTTTGGGATATTCCATTTTCGGTGCTAATCACTATCCCCTGGCCTATTAGAGTCCGGATTGGTGTAGTCACAGCATGGGCCCCTCAAGGATGGGTCATGATAGAAAATATACCGAAGTTAAATACAGGGTGTTGTTGCATCCACCTTCTTGGATGAGTGGAAATTATTTTCTCAGAAAAGGATCACGACGAAATAATACATATTATATAAAAAATAGAGACTTCAAAATCAAGGCTTGAATTATATTGTCCAACATGATTTCTAAACGTATACCATATAATTATTATGTTTATTAATATACTTAGATTTCATCAATAGGAACTATGAAAAAAAACATATTTTGTATGAAAAATTATATTCATGATGGGAATGAACACTATGGGAGAATTGCTGAATACAAATTGGATCATAGGGCCCCTATATTACCTATATTTTCTCATGAACATCATTTTTAATATATTGTATTCTATTACATGATGTTGGTGACATCCTTTTCAAAGAACAATTTTATAAAACCACTTATCTCACGTCCAAAAATCAATAAAATCATTTATCTTCAGTATTGGATATCATCTCTTCATTATGATTGGGTTCCATTTACAGAAATCCAAGCATAGAAATATGCTGACATCTTCCTTGTTGGAAAAATGAATTGGAGAATACTAAGGGGAAGTTGTTATCTGAATAAACTTCTTCATCTCTTGTTAATAAATATTTAATTTAAAATACTTCATCTCATTTGGTGAAATATGATATGTGGGAATCGATATTGGTTACACATATAGAATGAGTTCAATATCAAAGATGATTCCTCTTTGGGGAAAGATAATTGAAAAATCATCTAGAAATATATCCTAGAAATGGACTAGCATATTATGAAAAGAGTTGGAGCCCCCACCTGGTCTTTTTTAATATCTATACCATCCACTTGAGCTATAATAGTCTTGATATGAATTAGGTCCAAATCCACATTTTCTGACAGTAAAATGTCTCTATCCTTTTAGGGAGATAATTTTCGCCCACCTACAATAATAGTTGATACAAGTTAAATAACAAGTCAACCAATCCATACTAATGATCACATCGAAATTTGGTTTATCCAAAACTTTGAAAATAAAAAGGTGTAAGAACCCAACAAAAACTATAGGTCACTATAGACATCTCTGGGTATTCTATATCCACATTCCTAGAAGTTCTTCAATAGACAATGGGAAAATCATTATAGGTGAACCATATATAGAAACTACTTGAGATGATATGAATGAATGTGTATCCCTTATATAAAATATTATAAAATAGACTACAGATATAATGACAACTATAGAATTAACAATTTAATTCTTTTTCCCCACTATAATCTTGAATATAATCCAATAAATTGAATATATGAATATCAGATCGAAGACATCATCTCAATGAATCATGGTCCACCTAATTTTTAGAACACTATTGAGTCACAAATGTTTCTTTAGATACCTGAATTTATCCATAGACCAACCGTCATATAGTTTCCCTACCGATTATCCGAGATTATCCAATATACACAATATGAGAAACTATCTACCCAACATTCCCATGTGAAGTCGATCAAGATGCTCTCAAATATAATTTTCTATTATGTATCATCTTACCAAATTGATGATAATTATTCTGAGTATTTATATAAAATTTTTAGTAATTTCTATATCCACCCACTTATTAAACTAAAGTAACCTCCTACCATAAAGATTTAAATGAATCCCTATTCCCCTTTGTATGTCTATCACCATCATAGAACATTTCTTTATTCTTTATCATCTTTTTTTATAAATGGGGATATCATAACTAAACATTAGAACCCACATGTTTTTCTAATCAGGATATGAAAAAATAATTTTTTTTATCCTCTTTAAACCTCTCTCACTTGTGGGGGTCCAATAAAGCACCTCCAATAATGTGGTCAGATCTTTTTTTTCCCATTACATCTTAACTAGATTCAAAAAATAATCATGACTGTCAAAAAATCATATGCTACATTTCGATTCAAATGAATAATGAAAATATAGAAACTCCAAAAATTGAGAAGAATACTATTTCACCACCATAATTCCCTATTATTTTTCTAAAATCCTTGGGGATCTATGTACCATTATTATATCTAGAATCAACACCTCAAAAAATAGATTCTTGTCAGTCTCACAAGATAGACCCTCATTCCCCCATTCCATGATCATCACACTCCACCATATTCTAATATATATTTTAAGAATATATGAATAAAATTTCTCACATCACTCTTTTTTAAACTCTACCACAATGAATATTCCCTGGATTGTCTCAATCTAGCCATCAGTATCTTACGGGCCTCCCATTTCACGAAATGTAGGTGGTACAATAAATGGAAATTTTGGTTAAAATAGACTATAGTTAGTATAACCATGGGGATTCCTCTTCCTAGAAACCTACTGGATGAATGATTCCAAGATGAATCACTCATTCTATCTTGAAAATTTATGAAACTACAAATGAATTCTCAAACTCATTCGCATGTATATCTAGATCTGGCACACGAGCAATGCCTATCACTAGAGCATGCTAACCCACATTTCAATGTGGTCCCAAAAGAGGTAATCATGGAAGAATAATTGAATAATCAACTATAAATAAATCGAATTTATATTAATTGTGTAAATATAAATTCTATATAAGATTTTAATAGGAACAACAATAAGAAACAATTCACAAAAAATCATTATTAAAAGCTATCAATTACTACTATTCAGAAAAACTTACATTGACCCATGCAAAATCCCATGTATCCAGTACCTGCATGTTAGTCACAGTCATTAATATATTTAATCACATAGAATTATTATTCTCAAATAAATAAATTTTATTAACAATACCTCAAAAGGGTGAAAAACATTGTCTCTCAATATAACATGATCAATTAAACCTCTATAAATGATACACAAAAAAATTCATGAAATATAAACCTATGTGGATAATAATGATACATGAGCCCC
The DNA here is from genome assembly GCA_963277665.1 of Viscum album. Lineage (NCBI taxonomy): Eukaryota > Viridiplantae > Streptophyta > Magnoliopsida > Santalales > Viscaceae > Viscum > Viscum album. The sequence goes on along the minus strand of OY728123.1, from coordinate 424,938,512 downwards.
ACATACCATAAACTATTACAACATAACAATACTGAAGATAAATAGAAAACTGTAATTCCATAATCAACAATAGCAATCCCACATTCCCTACAACGTTAGAATTCCTTTATATATGAGCTGGAGAGGAACCTATTTAACTCCCCTAACCAATTCCCAACTATCCAATAATTATTCCACTAAACTAAAAAAATAATATATATTGATAATGGATGTCTATGATACCATTTGTTAATAATATATCCTGAATCACTCGGTTTGGATTGGAGTATCACATGGTCTCATAAATGCCTCCCCATACACATGTGGATTCCACTAGTGGCGAGGGACATAATCTAAATAGGTGGAGACTATTATCGTTGTATAATTATACAACACACACATATAGATATATAAGCAATAATAAAATAAGAAAATATTAAAACATACGTAAATTTTGATACATTCTCGATCCTTGAATGTTCTTAAAAACCCATTTTTTATATTTCATAATCCAATTATGTAAGATAAATAAAATTTATTCATTTTAATTCTTAGACATATGATAAAAATATAATATGAATATGGTTAGAGTGGATTTTTTAGGAATTTTTAAGGGTATCCCTATGTTTATATGGTTTTTATAAGGGTAGAACTAATTTCTAATTGTAATGTAATGGTAACCTAGGAACTTTGAAAGGTTCATCTAAGAAATCATATTCTCACCTAAGGTTAGCCTAGAGTTAATAATGGTTGTGTATGGGTATGATACACACGATTTAATGATAAGACATAAATTTAATAGGTTATGTAAGGGTAACCTAGTCACTATGTATGCATAATACTTATGTAGAAACCCTTTGTAAAGGTAGTCCTAGGTTTTCTAATGGTTATATAAGGGGATGTCAGGTGATATGTAATGGTAGGAGTAAATATTAAATTTTCATTCATGGGTAATTCATATATATGTAAAGGTAGATTTCAATTTATAACCAATGCAAGGGAAAATTATTTACCCCATTTCAATGGATATGACCATCATAATGGTAAAAACCATGTTATCCTTACACAATGTCCTTTTTGGGGAAGAATTGTTTTCAAAACCGTTTTCCCAATTTTATATTCCTAGAATAATCCTAAAACATGTATGATGATGTTAAATTCATTTTATCATGGGAATTTATTATTTTGACTCTTTAGAAATTCGCAATACCTTTATAATTGATTTTATAACTATGAATTCTGTATCATCATTAGATTCAAATAAAATGGTCAATTTAATTTTTGGTTTATAATGTTGTATACCCTTATGTAATTTTTATAAATTAAATTATCAGAGTCTAGAATAGTTTTTACTCCAATAAGTTTGGTAAGTCCAATAAATTACCTTTTTCATGTTGTAGAAACCTAATATAAAAAAATCAGTTCATTAAAAATTTTCCAGGGGTGGTAGAACTTCACCCTCTCTACAATATTATTGGGTGATGTGTTTTAAAAAGTTAAAGACATGTCATAATTTCTATTAAAACATTTCATAGATTGTTTGGGAATTATATTTCAAAATACTTGTGGGTAAAATGATAATGAATTGTTAAAATTATAGTACCACCGATTTAAAAAAATTAATAAGAAAAATATTACTTCTCAATCTCGAATTATTCTGGATAGATTAAATTATTATCCGAAGTGTAATCATAATTTACTATATGTAATAACTAGTAAACACATTAATTGGGTTAAAATTGTTAATTAAAATTTTTAAAATTTAGAGTATCAATTATCATTTTTTTTGTTCAATTTTTTTTTAAATAATATTTAATATTTCATTTTAGGAATCTATGGTGAGAGGTTTGAGAAAATGAATTAGTGGAAGTGATAATTGTGATATTTCATTGAAAAAACATGATTTGGATGTTGAAATCCTTCAGTTTTTATATTATAATTGATTTGGTGATCTCATATATGTGTGTGTGTGTGTGTGAGTTTGTGTGTGTGTGATTTTTTACTTTATAAAATTATTTTTTCGACATAAATTGATGATATAACTTAATTATTATTGCATGTATGTGTATATCTTTAGGACCCCGTTATTATGTTTGATTCCACATATTTTACTTGTATCTTGTTTATCATGTATGATGTTGGACATTGTATAACTGAAGTAGGTATGGCTAGGTGATTCTATTATCTTAGTTATCACATTACATCTTGATACATGATTTTGTTTTTTATACTTCAATTTTAATTTTTTATTATATAGGAGTACACCCATTATTCATGACCACACTTTTTAGGTATGTGTTGGGGGTGTCCTAGTAATTTTATTACTCACACCATATACCTACATTTCGATGTGGGTGAAGAATTCATGTATTGGGATCTAAGTAATTGCAAGGCAATCACTACTAATTGATTAGAAGAGGAAAAAGTAACTTATAGTAGACTCATATAAATTTATAAGGACCCAACTATTTTAATTATTTAATTATCTTCTAATTTTATTACAATACTTTTGGTTTCTAATTTTTGTTCTAGTTTATTACGTGTATGACTAGTATATGATCTTTTATCTAATATATGATACTATGATTATTATATTTATTATATATTTTTGTTACTATATGTGTTATGACATGATAGTTATGGTGTACTCTCCTCACTTTTGGAATTAGATGCATGGTGCTAGAGGGAATCCTTTTTTGTATGGGGAGGCACAATTTATGTCGTGGAAAACATTGATTCAGACCTAATGGTTTCATCCAGGGTGTTACAAATTCTTATCAGATGATAGCTTTCTATTTTTATTTTCAAGCTAACATAGGACATGGTAGAATGGATACAACATTGTTCAACTTGGGTAGGGAATTTTCTATGTACCTATCCATCACAAGTGTAATAGTACCCTAAGATAGCATGTAGAGTATTATTGTTTTTTTATTATCGGTGTATTCATGCATCATGTTACTCACATGGGTTCATATTTTATATATATTCCTAATATTTTTCTATATAATAGTTTGAATATTTAGTTCATTTTTTTGTTCTATCTATTTATAGTAGTTTATTTATTGTGTTATCTATCTATTTTTCCATGCTATTGTGGTATATCTTTATTTCAACTAACTAATTTTACTAAGAAAGTTGTTATTTTATGCATGACTTTGATAAATATGCACGGATGAGACGATGGTTAGTGATCATAGGGACATTCATTTTGATATATAATGACTCATGTGCGATCATTATGTGATCATATATGATGAATATTGTTTTTGATAATGAATTTATTTTGTCCAAAGAAAATCATCCCCTCATTTTATATAAGATTACACCTCATTGAAGACTGATGTGGCTGTCATCTGATATGGGAAGAAGTTCTCTCAATTCCCCTATACCTATGCCAACTATGAAGGGGGTGCCCATATAAAATCCTTCACCTACTCTAGCTATTTAGGTGGCATGTAAACTTCATCTAAAATACCATCGACCTAGGTCTTCTTTCGATAATGAAAACCCCATCCAATTAAAACATCCAATAGAAATTTAGTGTACTAGTGGACCATGGGACGTGGGAGACTAGGTGGATATCATAGACTTCACCATCATCCTCTTTATTTCATTAATGGAATGGACTTTCAAGCTAGAAATTCCCATGTTGAACGGACCCACAAAAAATTGTGGGAGTCATGGGATATGCTAGTTTATGTGAGGGTCCCATGTGGGTTTCTTTGAAGGACATGTTCTATAGGGTTTTCTTCGAAGCTATAATGAAGCATTACGAATCACAGGATTCCATGGCCGGAGAGTAGGGACCCATTATAGTGACTACTTAATTTTCTAGTGTACTAGAATTATTTAGTTTAATCAACATCTTGATGTAAATAACGTTTACAAGACCATGAGGGTGATATTCGAAATCATCCCTTCATCACATAGTAGTTGTGTAACATTAGCTTAGAATCATAACTGATATTTCAACAGAAATACATAACCATTGAGATAATTTTATAGGAGTGTAAAATGACTAGACATCTTATTCAATTCAATTCAAAATTGGTTAGTCCTCCTATTATTTCCACGAGTACCTATTGTTATTGAATGAAGAGGAAGATTGTGTATGTGATGTAGAGTAGCAGTATGCAGTTATATAAGAGTTTGGGTTCATTTTCCCCTTCAATAGGTGATCCATAATGGATCAACTATGGAATGTTCACGTAGGGATGTAGGGAAAAAACAACACCCAGGAACCAATAATGGAAATGTTGTAACATGGTTAATATCTAGAATATCTACAGTATATCAAAAAATATAAGATTTTTAAGGGGTGTGTGATAGACTTAATATTTAATATAGGTATCTGGGAATGGACCTCATAAGTATACCAAGATAAAAAGGACCCATGGGAGTTATATATAAGGTCAATATATGAAGGTGGTTTGTGTTTTTTGGTGAATTAAACACCAATAGAAGGGGGTGAGGGATATTCTACTATTGAAAGTGTAAACCTAATCATCTCTACCTTATCTACTGCATTTTATGACACTAGTGCCTCTAATTTCTTTATATCTACAAAATTAGTTACAAGAATTGGATTTAAAATAAAATTATACTGTAAGTAAATTTACCTTGATACCCATTGGTCATGAAGGTGATTATCTCCACCAAAAACTATGGTATCCTATATTAATCTCTTGTTTTGTTTGTCTATAACATTCATAATTTCTGATTTTATAATTTTCATTGTGATTCTTCTCATGGAGTGGCTGACCCGCTTTCACGCACACATTTATTGCTATCATACAATTGTATCATTTAATTCTATTAAGGGAGAGAGGCACATAATGACTAGCTCATGAGAAAATCATGTAGGCAGTGTTGGTCATAAATTGAGAAAGATCAACACCGTCATGAAATAGATTGTGGTCATGGATCTTTATAAAGTATTTGTGGAAGCATCTCAATTATTTCATTCAATCAAGAATCTCTAACGGTATGTATTTCATGATCCATCACATGAATTCATCATGATAGAGGAGTTGAAATTCATATATATCTCATACCAGTTTCATATCCCTTTTTTATATGTCCATAACATATAGAACCAACCAAGTTGAATGAGATCAGTGTGTATATCAAGGACAAGGTTCCAAATATATTTATCAGACGAAGAATTTCACTGTTGATTGATCTTGTGTCATTCTCTAATACAGTGGATTGAATCCTTTAACACTACATTGATTTCCATAGGATGAACTATGTAATAGTTGTGAATTAATATCCTTTTCCAAGGATAGTTGATATTTTTAATCACCTACAGGGAGCTTAGTGGTTCCCCATCATCGATCGAGCTTCAAAAAATAACATGTTATGGTGGAGAAAATATTGAATACAATGTTTCAAATAATATATGAGTTGTAAAATTATTTTATGGTTCCATTTTTATTTACAATTACACCAATAATGTTCATGTCACACATGATAATGATATTCCACACATATCTAAACACATTCCTCACGATGTTCATTAACGATATTCTTATCAAATAACCAACACCGTATAATAATGTTATACAAATTGATTTAATCATTAGTATGTATTGAGAACATCAACCTTACACCAAGCTGTAAATGTGTAAGTTATGGATTCATGAGGGTGTGTTTATAGGGGATGTGGTGTCTATGACATGATTATATCAATGGTCCTAGGGAATGTAGGGGTATTGATATTTTTTAAACATCCACAAATGTGCTCAAGATAAAGAACTTACTAGGAATAGATAGATACTAAATCATTTTATTGTGAAATTATCTTATCCCTCATTAGCCATTACTCAATTGAAAATGAAGGTATTAATGTTCTAGTGGTTAGACTAGCATAAATATGTGTTTCCTGGGTATGGGATGAGGTAGACTATAGATTCTCTTATAATTATTTATGTTCCAAGGATAATATATTTCATGAATTGGAAGGCATTTGAAAATGGTTTGGTAGAGATACTAATATAGAGAGATCATAATTTATCTTATGGGTCATGTTATCTAGGACCCCATGAGTGGAACTACCCTAATCATGAAATAATGTTGGATGTCATGGTCATGTATTTGATGTTTAGGATATATTATCTCATCATATAGATATTTTTTGTCTACACAAACCACAAGAAAGTTTTCTATATCCCCATATAGTGGGAAACTAGTTTTTCCGAAGAGGAATTGAGGAGATTACCAATATAATTTTTATTTTGGAAATTCCTATGATCCTTTTTATATTTACCACCATTGAAACAAATCTTAGCTCAAATAATTATTTATAAAAAGTTCTGTCTAAGGGGCATGCTGAAATTAAGTGACACTTGATGATTCTGTTTTCTAATTTTGAGAGTAATACTTCTAAGTGTTAGGGATTAAAGACATCTTCTCCATTTTTCACCTTCTATTATAGATTGTTTGAAGGCAAGTCAAATGTTTAACCCATAGTGTACAGTGAAGTGGGGGTGTCCATTAGGATATTACTCTATACCCATGAGGTTCATGGAAAATGATTGTGTGATCAAGGTACAAAAGAGATTATTAGTACCTATATCCATCGTGGAGGGGATAATGAGATACTTCAATAACTCCAAGTAGGAAGTGAATCTTTGTGTAATAATGATATTCCAATACATTTGACAATAGTTCTAGTGGATTGGGTTGGATTGGGATATCAATGGGTTTTATTGTAGATGCCTTATCTTCCTAAGGGAAAACTTCTAGCACTATTGTACTAGTGGTTTTCTTTATACTCCTTTAGTTCCCATGTGGAATTGGGATGAAGTAACAATTGGATTTATGAGGGGCTTTCCTAGAACCCCAATTATTCATGATTTTTTTTTGTGAATGAAAATTTTCAGTTTAAAGTTATACTTTTCTTACTAATATTTGATACTAACTCAATGGTAGAGATAGAAAGAAATATTTTTTTTGAGAACATATACATACATGGAGTTATAGATTTAATTGTATATATAAAATATCCATGTTTCACATCATGATTTTTGGATGGATTATAGAAATCTATTGGAACACATCACATATAAATCACAACATACCATCCTTATAATTCTGTGAAGTAATACTAAATCATTAACCAAATAGAGTATATACATATATATTATGTTCTAGAATTTAGTGGAACTTGGTATGAGCACATAACCGGGGTGGATTTCTCTTAAAAAATATTTTCTAGGTGACTATACAAATGACACCATTTCAGGATTGTTGGGGATGATCATGACTATCACAATTGTATTGGTATAAGAGGGTATGGAAATAGTTTCTTATACTAGTATAGAGAAAGAGACATTAGATATGTATAAGTTGATCAGGAAGTAGATTGTGACAACTGAGAATAGACACAGATTTTATACATACTAGAGGATATCACATTTGGAGTTTATTGTTGGAAATTTATATTTCTTCTAAGTGGAATCATGATTGAGTAATTGTAGTTTTCATGTGATAGAGAAACCAACACTGTAATTTTTTGAGAAATTTCATATTACATAACAAGGTTGGGTAATTTCATACTTTCTAAACATTCCTTGACGTTTACAAGGCATAAATTATGAGATCCATGTTTTCCTAATTAAATGGTATGTGCTCTATATTATTCACGTTATAGATTATGATAAAGTTGAGTTAATTCCATATTAATCATATGAAGTGAATCTGGTGTAGATTATAGACCTAACCATGAATGTTCAATTTGGAAACACTATAAAACTTCATCAAATAATTTAGAGGCTTGGGTTGATCCCAAAGGAGAGGTGAGAATGGGACTCTGATGTCTCGTATAAGATTCATATGTTGTTCAAGTAATACGATATATTTTTTTTTATCACAAATTCTATCCTTGGGTGAGTTTTAATATAGGAGTGGATAATTGATGTTTTCCATATAAATGGGTGGCCGATAGATGGTGATAATGTGATCATGGTGCCTGGAAGAGTAGTAGTCCCAGGTTCTATCCAGGAGGATAATATGAGAGACATTCCAACCTCTAAATTGGTAGTAAATCTAGGTTTGAAAAAGATGTACCAAATCATATTGTGATAATTGTAGGGGATAGGGATGAATATGAACATTGTAGGGTTTGTTTCATGGTTAATTAATTACTAGAGGGTGATAGAAGAGAAATAGTGTCCATATGATTTTCACCTTCCACATCCAGTTCCCTTTTGGATGTAGGATGACATCATGATGTAAATTGCAATGGGGTTACCCAAAACACTGAGGATCTATGATGTTGTATGGGTTATTGTCAACCAACTAATGGAAATTTCATCTTTCTTAAGGATATTTGATAGTTTTTCCCTATAATACCTAAGAACCCAATTGTGAATGATATCATGTGTATTAATGATGTTACCAATATAATTTCATCTATCCTGGATGTGTGTTTCACGTCATGATGTGGTGAAGGATTTTAGACATATGTATGGACGCAGATGAGATTGATCACAACATGCAACCCTTAGATAGATAGAAATATGTTTAAAATTAATCAAATTGTAGAATATATAATATGAGATTTATTTTGTAATTACTGGGATCATGGGATGATCACACATAATTATAATAAATTTCTTAAAATAATCATTCCTTGAATTTTTTACATTTGTTACTCTTTGAGTATCTTTATGGTCCATTATTTCACTCACCACTATTTTGTAATGAGGTGGGTGACATATTTGTTTTTCTGAAAACATTGGCGGATGAGACCTTAGAGATGGTGAACTTGACTAGGAAGAAGTTAGTGACTTCTCAAAATTGGCATTGGCTGCATGATGACCAGAGGAGATGATATTTGGATTTCAATTCTCAAAATTGGGATTACTTGTGAGTGTCACTTTTTTGAGGTAATCACCATTTCTGGAAGCAATGGAAACTGAATGGATGATTTTTATGGACATTAAGGATCAAAAAATATTTTTGGGAATATAGATAACTTTCTAGACCGTCCTCCATTTTTTTATTTATGCATTATGTGTTCCATGTTTTTCATCTTTGATGGTAAATTCCTAATCATGAACATATTATGGACTATAAGGACATTGATTCGGATCCAAATTCAAATTATGAAGAGCTTCATTTTCTGATTATAGACTGGTGAAATAAATTCCAATTAGTAATGATGGAACCAATTTATCAGATTCAATGGTGACATGTAATTATCTTTGAGGAGACTTTGTGGAGGGAATCTGATGTTTAAGCATTGCGGACTTAGTTATTAAAATATGACGGCTAGAGATATGTATTAGGGATTAGATGTTACTACAGGTAGATAATTTTATTATTATAAATATTAAAATATTATTTAAACATATTATATTTATTTATTATGCATTTTTTCTAATAAAATTAAAAAAAATCAATATAACATTCACCCTTATGTTGGAACAATGTTTTTAAAATGGGTTGATTTATTTTCCTAAGGGTTTTGCAAAGATATACATATCTTTATATGGGATTCATAAGGGTAACCGTAAATTTTTAAGGTCAATGTAATGATAATTGATCTATTCAATTAGAGTCATCCACGAGACTCTCATCTCACAAAAGGGTAATCTTGCGTTCCTAATGGTTATGTAAGGGCATTTTTTCCACTGTGTAAAGGTAAGTCTACCTTTTTAAAGGTCATTTAATGGTAACATAGTCCCTATGTAATGATAAGAGGTATAGAGACCCATATATTACATATATATATATATATATTAAATCTTAATATATGAATATTCTTTACATTTCATGATAATCTACACTATAAACATATAGGGCTAGTGCATATTAAAACATTGATACAAGGAAAAATCATTCCTAAGTAGACTAAATCATATAACATTATGTTATTCATAATTAGAATCCTTCTTTGAAAAATAATAAAAAATAACATTCTTCATACATTTGGGTAAATGAAACATATGAAAGGGTGCGACTACAATCGTTATAAAGGTAAAAAATGGGAGACATAGAAATAACTTGAGAATAAGGGTATGAAATAATGAGAATATAATTTAAAAAAAATACCATCCATATCCTAGATAATAATCTTATTTCTGAGAATAATTTTTGGAAGATCATAATATTTTATTCATCAAGGAATCAAATAACATGGGTGATGATTTCATAATATTTTCATAAGATAAATATTTTAGGCATGCACATAAGAATAAATAATCATTTGTCCTGGATACCCACCAAGACATTCCAAACAATTTAGGATTTGGATAACCACATATTCACTTGTATTGGGCAACAAATAACCTCCCATGTACCCTCCATTGTTCATGGAATAACCTCCCTTGTTCATGGAATAACCTCCCTTGTGCCAAATTTTGTTAGGCCGGGGATAACCACTTATATACCCACTTTTGGGATTTTTATTGCCACCAAGTACCCTTTTTGATCATATAACATAAATCATTACCTAATACCTTATATGTATATATTATTGCACAACCACCCATAAATTAATGAAATATAATACATATGTGTTGCAGAATATGATTAAACATTCATATTCCCATAACCCTTATAAATTAAATGGGTTTAATAAATATTTAATCATAACATAACCTCACGTTAGAGATATAGGCTTCATAAGGATAACTTGTGGAAAAGAAATGGGTTTACCAAAAATCTTTTCATCATACTGATAAATCGTCTAGATAATTAATAGGCTTGGTGTAATTGGATCATATCCCTAATAAAAAAAATTAGAACCATGGTTCTTGTAAATGATTAATAGAAATACAATAGAAATATCGTTTTATTAAATTACTGAGAAAAATATACTCTCTATTTTGAAGATCATTTTTTTAAATCCCTAAATATCCAAAATATTAAAGAAAACATCTTATTTTAATGTAATATTTGTTGATTTTAATGTAAAAATTGAATCATTGAGTATACATGATGGAAGGAATTACCATATTGTTTATACACATTAAAATGTATATTCCTTTAATTTTTTTGGTAAAATGAAAAAAGTAAATCATTTAGAAAATAAAAAATTCTCTATTGAAATAATTTTTAAAAAGTAAAAAACGTTAAATTTGAAAATGAAAAATCATTAAGAAAAAAATAGAAACATTATTTAAAACTTTTTTATATATCATGGTTGTGTAAGAGGAAATATTTCCTATTAAAGAGGGATATACAATTATTTTTCGTTAAAAAAATTACTTTTCCTCTTAAGTAAATAAGGAGATGAATATTTAAAAAATGTATTTTATATGAAATCCATAGGTTAATAAATTACAATAGTTTTATGAGATAAATATGATAAAATTTCATCATATGAAACTTCATAATAAACAATCTAGATAAACAGTGAGATTGAAACATTAAACCCTTAACACATTGGTATCATTTAAAACATAAGCCCCATGAAACAAAAGAATCATATATCGTTAAGTATATAATATTTTAATAATAATTAATTATAATAATAGTCGATATATACAAATTAAAAAATAAAAACCTTGTTTATATGGCTTGAGTCACATATAAATAAAATTTAGATAAAAATGACAAACCTCAAGTATTGATATATTTTTTAAACATTAGAAAATAAGTTATATCCAATATAATATTATTATAAATCCATTAAAGAAAAATAATCATTTATATCACGTAATTTATGATTTAGAAATAACATTTTACCACCCATTTATTAACAACCCTTTGTTTAAGTCTCTATTTTGCGTGATAATTGCTTAGTTTTTTATATATGTTTTGGTTTGGTAGTATTGGTCCTTGTACATGGAATTTAGTTCCATAATCAATAAAATTTTAATAACAATTTAAATATAATAAATATTTAATATATACATATTTATTTTCATCCTTAGATGTTATAGATAGAAATATGAATTAGAATATTCATGGAAATGGTAGGTCATACATACAAATGAAAGTCGTATCAATGTTCTTGATCGATGAAATAAAGGAAGGTATAATATTAAATCACCATTAAAATAAATTTATTTTGTCATATAGATCATATATATTCCTTAAATCAATACTTATTACCATCCATTTCAAAATAAAATGAATAAATATATCACACCATTTCTTTGATGCAGTAGTTTACACATATGCGCAATCGAAATTACTATTTTTCAACGGATTGGATGGAAATAAAATAGATGTGATATTATAATTATATATGTATAATTATTTCATATATATCCCATATATATATATATATTAATTTATTATTTATATCAATTTCTGATAGTTGGTTACGAAAGTCACTTACGTCGGTTCGTGAGGCGGTAGCCGGTCGAAAAATGATCAACAGTTTCGTTTCCCATTTGATTAGATTGGAGATGAATATCATTTATACCATTGAAATAATAATATCTATTTAAATGAAAGATACCTACTATATTATTTTATCATAGTGTAAAAATATTTGAAAAGGTTGTATGAATTAATAAAACCAAAAACTCTTCATTAAGAATGACACATCTTCCTTGGACAGCCCATTGTGGTTAGCACCAAAAGAATTCTTAGTATTGTATCCTAATAAGGAAATGCTCATAAGTCCATAATATAGGGTTATAAGTCATGGAATGATATTATATAAATTTATTTTTGAAAATATTCACTGAATTAAAAGGCTACTGATGAGTGGAGCGGAGAAGAGAGGGGTGTCCTTCAATAATTGGGGGAGAGGAAACAAATGGATTTTTTAAAGGAATAAAATATAACTGAATTTCACACAAAAAGAATGGTTATAAAATGAATCATTTCTATATTTTGGATTATATAAGGTCGATATATGACCATTAAATAGAAATTAGACACATTTTTAGTTCATTTTATCCCTTATTATTTTACATTGACACCCCAATAAACCAATTTCACCATTCACATCGATAACAACATTTTAAGGATTTTAATATTCATTAAGACTAAGTATTAAGTTCAAATTTTCATATGATATTAATAAATATCATTAAAAATATTTAATCTATTTTACAAATTTTTAATTTTCATTAGTGGAAGGTTTAAATGTTAAATTAGACAGGCTTACTTGATGAAAACAAATGTTCTCCATTGAAAATGCTTTAATATGTAATTGAAGCATTTTAAAACATTAAAATAAATTCGTTTCAAATGACATAAATTGGAATAATATAGCTATATTTTAGTTATTATTACTTATTAATCTAATCTAATATATAATTTATATAATTAAATACTTTAAACGAAAGGTAATGTTTCAATAAAAAATGTATTTTCACTTTTCATTGAAAATTGGTCATTTATGAAAATTCACAAAGAATTACTCTATGATAATATTGAAATTATGATTTAAAAAATTAATTAAGCCTTTTCAAATAAATTTTCTGTAATTGGAAAAAATATTATTTCAGAATAATTTCACAAATATGGGAAAAACATTTTTTTATAAAATAACATTCTTACAAATAACACTTGATTTATTAATATCTCAGGCCAAAAAAATATTATATGAATGATTAAAAATGTTATTGAAAATAATATATACAAGTTTCATTAAAATCTTTCATATTTAGTTATTTTTTAATTTAATATGATAAAAAATCACTATGTTCACGAAAATAGTTTTTAAGGAATCAAATTTCTTTTACATTCAAATGATATCTATTTTTATTTTTATTCAATTAATAGTAAAATAATTTGATTTATAAAATTATAAGGAGTAAAATTTTAATACTTCAATCAATAATATTAATAGATACCATTTTTATTGGATAGGTTATAATGGTACAGAATATTGAAATTCGTTAAAACTCAGTATTGTGTTTAATGCAATCTATCAATGAAATAAAATTTATTTGAAAATAATATTTCATAAAAACAAGTGATGTTACATTATATCTCATTCAAATAAATTTTTCCCCAAAATTATATCATTTTGATACAAAGTACTGTGGATGGAAATGTACCATCATATCATCAGGTTTCATTTTAGATTTTTCTAACTGTTTGTTTCTGCAAAAACATTGATTGAGTTGGTGGTCTTGTTTTATAGAATGTTTTATATCTGATTAAAAATATCCACTCCATGTTTTTAATAATATATAAAATTATCTATTGGTATTACCTCTAATTTCACAACATCTTATGGGTCTGGTATGTGCTTCCTTAGTAGAGATTCATGGAACACATCGTGAAATTGAGAGCGGTTTGGTTAAAGCACTAAGAAATGAGATACCATCGATAATAGAACAATAATCATGGAAGAAGAAATATACCTAGGTATTAGGGTGCCCATATTAACAAATATTATAAAATTATTCCATATTTTTTTTATAAATCCATCTTACCAATATCAAATTCCATATCCTGTTGAATATTGCCAACATAACATTTTAATCAACTCTAGGGTACCTTGGTGTGCCAAGAAATAGTTCGAAATTATTATTCCATTTCCTCTTCTTGATCGTCTCCAAATGTCTTTTTTTCTCTATCATCACACAAGAAAATCATTGTTCTACACTTATTTCCAAAAAGGTATTCATATGGTGTCATTTGAAAGCTCGAGTGAAGGATATTTTTGTGATAAAACATGGTTAGAGGAAGGTGTTAATACTTACCACTAGTGAAATGTATATAAAAAGGTATCAAAATATCATCTAGGGTTTTAATATGTATCTTAGACTAACCATTTGTCTATGGATTAATTGTAGTAATGAAACATAACCCCATATCTAAATCATGATGGATATTTCACCGGAACATCATGGAAAATCTTGTATGCCGATCAGATATAAGAGAAATTGATACTCCAAGTAACCCTACCAATTGAATAATGTAAATTATAGAAAAATATCCATGAGATAAATGTACTTTGACAACAATAAAGTGTGATAACTTTATAATTTGATCAGATACAGCCAGAATATAATTATGGAATAGATATGTTTTGGGGTGTCTAAATAAAATTAAGTGATGTTTCCCATTTAAATTCATTTATTTTAAATGGTTGTAAAATCCCATTAGAGTTTTGTATCTCTTCCGTAACATTCTGTAATACTAAGAACATATTTAGAAACTCAGAAATATCTCTCATAATGTTTTTTCAAAAATAAAAACTAGTCTAAATATATATACATTTTTAAATAATATGATGAATGTAGAATGATGAATAATAAGCCTCCTCTAATAGATCCTTCTTCAAATATTGTATGGATGGAATAAATAAATAGTTCGTAAAAAATATCTTTCTATTGTAATCAATCTTAAAATATAGAACATTTTTGACATACTTTAACCCTTCATATTTGTTCTTCATCTCATTAATTTTCCCATAGATAGATGTATTAACACAAATTTTAGAAAGATAAGATTTCCCCCATAAAATTTAGATTTTTAGAACAATCATTTGAAAATAAAAATATATTGTATATTTGTATTCATATTACAGATAAGATGACATGATCATTTTGACACAATGCATCATCCACCTTGTTCGCTCTCATATGGTGGTAATTTATTAATAATTCATAATATCTAATCAGATCAAATAATATTTTCTATCACATACTCAACTCCTTATACATAAACATATAAATTAATATATTTCGATGATAACATATATCTCACTGTTATCTATTAAGATAGTATCTCAATATCTTTAATGAAACATTTACTACAACTAACACAAAATCATGAGTTGGGTAATATTTATAATGAAACATCAATTTTAAAGTTTAATAATCTATTAAAAGATAATTCTCTATGATAACACATTCAAATCCACTGTTTTATGCATCATGAACGATTAAAAACCCTTCCAATGTATTTGGTAATAAAGAATAGGTGTGTTGACTAAATTTCCCTTTATTTGCATGAAATATTATTCACATTTATTTTTTCAAAGAAATATGGTTCCCATAAAAGTTATCATGTTTACAAGATTATAATATTGTGATATTTATCCAAAAACCCATCAATAAAATCACTAGAACTAAAGAAAATATTTTATCTCAATAACAATGGTTGTTTTGGGCCAACATTCAATTTCCTCCATCTTTGATGGATCAAAAGATATACACTATCAAGATATTATATAACAATAATGTAACCTTTTATAAAATATTCCCCAATTTAAAAATTTTATACATATATTTATTCCTCAGTGTATTCATAACAATTCTCAAGTGATCACCATGTTCTTCCTTTCACATTAACTAAAAATAATATCATCTTCGAAGACTACCAAAATTTGATAAATGTAATCAATAAATACACTGGTCATTAAATCTACTTACATGGATTGTGAATTATAAATACTAGTGGGAATCACTTCATATTCATAGTTTACATACATTTTATATAATTCTTTATTGGGTATATACTTTTTTGGCGCCTTACTCGATGACATCCTGAATTATGGTCTATCTTAGAAAAGTATTAATCATCAAGAATATGATAAAAAATTCATCGATGAGGAGTATAGGACACCTGTTCCTGACTAGGATCTTATTAAGATATTCATTAGTAAGTTCATATTCTCATTGACCCTTTACAATATATAACAAAAACAACTAGTTCACCCCAATATGACACACATAAAAAAATAAATCCCTTATCAAAATTCCCCTAAATGGTATTATTAAATTCCTTACAATCAATCATGGAAATTATTTAATGAAAAAGATACTAGTAAATTAGAGACAACGTCTTCATTACTACATTGGGTAATGATTCATGGAATCTCATCCTGAAGTAAAAAAAGTTTAGTTGTCTATGTAAACTAGATATATACTTGATTATATTAATATATTTTAATACAAAAATTACAGCATAATTTTTGTCAAAAATATAATTATTCAATATAAAATATCCAATAATAACATTATTAGTAAACTTACAGGATTCATCAGAAGGGGATAACATATGTTTGAGATCAAAGGCTTAGTAAGAGTTACATAAAGAAAAATCTATCATGAGTAAATAAAGAGTAATCAATAAGGCCAAGTTAATATGAAAATGAAAATATATGAACACACATTCCAATAGATCAATAACTTGAATACTGTGACTATATATTTGATAATCAATGCTTCTAGGTATACAACCGAAAACAAATTACATTTTATCAATAAATTCATAATGAACTGCATCTTATATTTATATCATTATGAAAATATCACAGGTAATGACAATTGAATTCATAATAAAGGAAATTCCTATCTACTTGATATGATGATATTAGAAATCATGATTCTTCTACTGTCAATACCTTTCACAATATTGTCTAAAACTGATGGGTAAGTGCACACAAGAAACCCATTTAACTAAGGCTGCCCAAATCTTTTGTCTCATGAGACTACCGAAGTAGTATTCCAAGAACATCACATTCAATATATATTTTAAAGATAAATTCAATATTCAATTTAATTTGGGGTTCTTAATTTTGAAGGCATGTAAATATTTTACCTTCTTTGAAATATTTGATCATTGGTTTGTGGGTATTCTCTTGAGATAAGAAGTCCAAAATATTACCTTGTTTTAGATTTGTGAATCATTCTACACATAATAATAGTTTCTCCTATGATTTTTTTATCATGGAAGAGTATCACCATCTCACCTATAATCATGGGAATTTTTGTCAAAAGATAAATGCAAGGTAATATTTCCATACAATATTATAATAATATATTTTTTAATTTTGTTTATAAATCCTTATATAAAATTTATAATGATTTCAAAAAGTGATAGAATTATGAAAAAATTTAATCATAATTATTTATTTCTATATCAAATGGTTTCGAAGAGATGAAATTATTATTTTTTAAGAAATAATAATTTTACCAATTAAATAAATGTATATGGAATGATTTCACATATATCAATAATTTTTAAGTTATTTGGGAAATATAATATATTATCTTTTGTTTTGTTTCATTACTTTTGTGATAAATGTAAATAAATCAATGCATTTAATCTTTGAAATTTGGGTTGAGTTGATGAATATGCAGATTTCATTCATGTGACATTTATTTAATGAACCTTTACATTGAAATTGAAAACCTTTATGTATAAATTTCCTTACCATTTAGGGATCTTATATAAAAAAATTCCCCATTTGTTATTCCACAGTGGTTTTAAATTGATAACCATGACATATTATGACCGTTTGTGGGTGTGTGAGTGTGTTTCATGTGAAACCCATGTTGATGTTTGACACTATGATTTTTTCTTGTACTGTGTATTTCATTTTTCAATTTAATCACATGTTTATGTCACTACATTGTTCTCATTATTTTATGGTTTCACTTAATGATTAATCTTATCATGTATATTACAATAACATTAGAGGTATCATTCTTGATACTCAATATAGGTGGTCCATTGTAAAATGATTGTTCCTTAGTGGGGGAGTGTGAAAAAATTCCATTGATGTAGATAATGGATCTGATCAGATGGTGGATATATGATGTTTCCATTAAAATTACATGTTGAAGATGTGATTACTTCCAAAATTCAATGTACAATGTTACTTGATGAATAGTGAATTGATATGTGATGTACTCTATATATGATATCATATATATCGAGATTCATTATATACAATAATAGTAGGGATTTTTAGTGGCTTTTACCCTCTACTCTAAGATATTATTGGGAAATATATTCAATACTTGATTTCTAAATTTTGATACTTTTTAAATCTAAACATTTTCCTTTCCACCTATGTTGAACCAAGCATATTCTGAGGCTTGTGGCATATTATCCCACACAGGAACACACAATGTGTGATTTTGTATTGTTATAATTGTCCATGAATTTATTATTATTGTGATATAAACATAATATACTTGAGAACACTAGTTAAGGAAGAATAGTTAGTGTCCTAGTGGGTTTATTACCTACACCTTGTATTGATATTTTTATGCACATACTGACATCCTTTATATAAATATGTGTAAGGGAAAGTGTCCCCTAGTTGTTGGATGAGGAGATGTACATGATTCTTTTAGTAGAGTAACATGGGATCCACACGACTACACTAATTGTTTTATTAATCTGTTACTTTAACTACTCTGGTTTGGATTTCCATGTTGGGAGCCCATTAATTTCATGTGTGATTGGTATATCTTATTTTAGTTTATTCATGACAATCTAATTATTATATATATTTTATTATTTTATTATAATTTTGTTATGGCATGATATTAATGGTAGAGTATCCCCACTAATGGAATTGGATAGTGATTACAAGATTGCAGATTCTTTTTTATGTACATGTGTTCATGAGGTCAGGTGGTACCTTTTTTTGGAAATGATGGTTTGGGTAGAAACATTACATTAATAGAAACCTATTTGTATAAATAAGTAATATAAGAAAAACAAATCACATGAAATTTAATTTCTAGTAATGAAGTAAAAATATGTATGTTAACAAGTAGATGTACTTAGAAGAAACACGATGTCTACTAAATATCCACACATCTATCTATATCCTCCTGCACAGTCATCCAATTTAAGTCCCTTTCCCATTATTAGATCTCTAACCATAAAATTCATATGTTCTTCAAGATTCCAATAAAGTTTGTGAGTATAAATATTTACTACACTATGAATTCATCTTTACCATAAGTAAATAAATTGTATAAAAGTTTATAAAATGGTAGAAATATAAATTCAAAAGTAAATAATAAAATTTAAATTCAACGTGCACTAACTAGGTTACCATAAACCTTGATCTATCCTACTTCACCATCATATTAGAAGTGGATTGATGTCATGTTTCTATGAATATGAAAAAAATCAAAAAGACTGATGTATGTCTTAGTATGGCCACTATGATGTTGTGTCTCAGGTAATCTATAAGGTAATCATACCCCATGAAAAATCTTATGTATGTCCATAAGGTCTCCATGCCCCACTTCAGTAACAGGTTATGCCTTAAGGCCATCACTCCCTGCCATTTTTCATTCAAGACCCTAATATAATCATCACTATTCATGTACCATATTCTACAACACTAAGGTATTAAACAATATATTATGTTTCCACATATAATTTTGATATATGGTATCAAATGATTATGGTCCACAAATATATGAACATACACAATATATAATAATAAAAGTCATCATCTACACACATTAACTATAACATAAAATTTATAGTGGTCTCATGGGATAATCACATAAAATATTTTTATATCAGGTAATATCTTGTAGTCTATACACGTACATATGGGCTTATAAAATTATATATTTTATACAATGTTTTATAACAAGGTAACAAACATATAACCGTTAATGTATGAAACCCAAAATTGATTGATCACCACCAAAATAAATTTATCAAAACCATGGTCCCTAAAATCTACTCCAAATCACTATGTCATGATTTGAGAGTGAAGATCCAAAAATAAGAACTTGTTAATGTCTAGCATAAGTTTATAATTATCTAATGAGATCCAGTGTAAAGAGTCAATCTAGATGAATTTGAGAATGATTAAGAAAAAACTAGATATCCACATTACTTTTCTTGAAATAGGTATGTAATACAATTAGGTTATATCAATATAGTTTTATAATACCATGAAATTACAAATATAGGATATTCATAAAATATAAGACAAAAGATATATAATGAATAAGAAGAATAGATAATTACCATTATATTCCCTCCAAATCCATAGTTCTAATGTCCATAAACCAATTTTAATTTAACATTAATTGGAATAAATTCATCAAAAAACGAAAGTGGAGTCTCTTGGTACAAGATCTAAATATTCAATACAATTAATGAGGTATTTCATGATGTTTTATAGTTAAAATATAAATTTTTAGAAATATAACTAGTATGAAAATGGTTTGGTCAAATGGTTTACTAAATAATTCACTAACCATGAGAGGTTCATTACCAGTTTAGGGAACCCATATTGTTTGGCCACAAATATTGGTTAATAGTGAGGCATCCATGAACATGCATTAATTCTGAGTAACTCTATTTCTTGGGGAAGGTAACATAGTTATCACTAACTCTGTTTAAACCATTCCCCACAAACCTCGACTCCCTAACTAGAATAACAATAACCAAAGTAAAATAGTAGGGTCTACCTTAACAATGAAACACCATAAAATAATATAAAACTCCCAAAACCCACCTATAATTTAACCAATACATCCGATAAAAATTTTATAATAAGAAATAATTTAAAAAATGGCTATAATCAAGGAATAACTCTCCCAGAAAGTCTTGGGTCATTATATTCATATTTTATTTTTGAGACAATAAAATTGTGTGTTGGTGGGGATATTTTTCAAAATATATCTAATATTCTGGTACCTAAGAGAGTATATTAGTATATATTTACATCAATAGAGAATTTACCTCCAAAAATAAAATTCCTCAACCCAATAGAATAAAATTACCAAAATTATATCATAATCCAAAAATTATACAAGTTAGTTGGGATCAAGTCATTGAAATAGTAAATCTACCTCATCAGTACCAATTTATCCTACAGTCTTCTTTATAGGAGACAATGTTTGATAATATATAGAATCCTATTATATTATTCAATAGTTATCAACCTTAGTAAGAATCCCCCTTATACCGTATATTATATTCAATGATTTCTTCCTTTATAAAAATACATGTAACGTAGTGTGTCTTCGTGTTAATGTGTATAACTTGCAAAATAATGGTTTTTTTAGCCTCGTTAGTGTATATTGTTTTGATCAACACCATGTGTACTTCTATTTATGGATTGATATATCCATCTCATGTTTCCTCAACATATTATTTTGTTAACATTCTGTAACTTGTTAAAAAATAATTTATCATTTAGGGTTAATCATTTTTCATTGGTTTTCAAAAGTCGTTAACAAAAAAAAATGTCTTCACCATTATGTATCATCAAAGAAATTTTATATTGAATCATATAAACATAAAAGGTGTCACATTATTTTTATAATAAATAACATCCTTTTATTCATCAAAAAAATTATTATCCTTTAGAGAGCGTTTCGCCACAAGAATAAGGATATGTTTAATTGCCTATATATGAAGTGTTTCATTGATATACCACATTTACCTTTAGTCAAAATAGAAATTCAAAATTGATTCATTGAGAACCATTTAATTTATTTCATTTTATTATTAAACCATGAATGTAAATATAACAATAAGTTTTTAATTACAAAAAATTAAAAATAAATACCAATAAAAATAATAT
This sequence comes from Viscum album, assembly GCA_963277665.1. Lineage (NCBI taxonomy): Eukaryota > Viridiplantae > Streptophyta > Magnoliopsida > Santalales > Viscaceae > Viscum > Viscum album. The sequence goes on along the minus strand of OY728123.1, from coordinate 424,916,296 downwards.
TCTTCCTCATATTTATTTTTTATTCTACAAAGTTAAATTAAGATGAAAAAATACTAAATATCTATAAAACAATAAAAAAAGTTTCGTTTATGTGTCAATACATAAAATAAAATCCAAATGTAAAATAATAATTTACTTAAAAACCATGGTTATGAAATGATTAATCATATATAGGTAATAATAACAAAAAAACTCAATATTTCCTTAGGTAAATTTTTTAAATTCCTAATTCCCTTGTAAAAATAATTTAATTTTTTTTGGGGATTCAATGAAACTGAAATAAACAAATTTTTATGGGTCCCTTTCTAAATTTTAATCCAAAAAAATGTAATATCGTATCCCAATATTTTTCCATTATGTAGGTTGCAGACTATGTTAGAAACTACCATTGTTTTTTTTCTTTATAAAAATGAAATATATGTATTAAGTTGATGGTTTAGATTAAAAATGAACTAAATAAATGCATAAAACAATTAACTAAAAACATATAAGAGTGTTTGATTCTACAAATAATATAATAATTTTTGGGAATGAGTGTTAAATCAACTTCGAAGACAATTGTTATAGAAAATTTTTGTCTATTCATACACTCACAATATTATTTTTAAATAATATTACCAACATAAATACATCAATCCTCATTATAATAACATGAACTAAATACAAAATTCAACATTTATATTATACCAATACATTGTTATTAATTTTATTCCATATATATCTGTGATTCAACCACCCAATGACCATAAGGTAGTAAAACTAAATTAAAATCATATAACTCCTATGTGAGACATAACTTAATAAATCTAAGAAATAAAATTAGTTACACTACATCACATATTAGATAAATATCAAAAATTAACATTAAGTACAATGATTTAGGATAAAAATAACATAAATATTACATCGATTCGACGGTAAAATTAATACATCTCACAAAAAACCATACACCAGAAATGAAGGATAAGTTTCATGAAATTGGGAATACCAGAAAACATATTTTTTATAAAAAATGTGAAAATTATCTAAAATTAGGCGACACTAGAATCTCTATTGTACATATTATACATTATAAACATATCTGTGACCTAGTTAGAGGGAAAAAATGGGTGAGATCAAATACTTGGAAAGAGAAATCATAAGTTCCTATAATTAAATATCAAAATTTTACATAATATGAGAATTTTCATATAATAAAGATACATAATAAAATTAATACCCAAAAAATTAAAAGATTATAAATAATGACATATGTACTGTAACAACATAACACCTGAATCAAAATATTTCTAGAAACATATAATAATATCGAGTATATGAATAATAAATACAAATAAATTCAGGGATCATTAATCCAAATGTGATGGAAATTAAATAGGTTATCAAAAGATATATGTTGAATCATAACATTATAAGAATATCCATGATCAATCATAATGTATGTTAAAGGATATGGATTTAGTTGAAAACCATATATATGGGAATTATGAAGCAATTCATTACATATAAGAAACATTGATGAAATTTTTAAAAACATTTAAGAGAAAAAAAGTTATTAATAATGGAGGATACTATATTATTTTATAAAATCATTAAATCAAATAAATGATGTATCATGAAAAATGAAACATATTGTTTAATGATAATTCCACATGGAAAATTCTAAAAAGTAATTGATTTTAGATTTTTTAGGAAAATGACCCTTACATAGAATGTTAATAATTTCATTAAAACATTTTAATAAGTTTAAGAATTATAAAATTGCATCAGTAAATTATTTATATACTTATAAATAAATTTTAAAAATAATATAATGAATTTTCGTATGAAAAAGTTGTGGTTACCAACCAAAAAGTTGGGATGGGCTAGTTCCACATAAAATAATCACATCAGGTAAAATATAATCCAATGTGAAATGAAATATCGAGGGAACAAATAAAATCCAATGAATTTAAAAATGAAATTATGATATGTTTTATAATTACATAACATTCCTCGGATTTATTATCTTTCATAAATCAATCTTCATTTGAAAATAAAATTTTTGGAAAAACAAATATGGTTTTGTACAACATTTTTATCAAAACCAGTTTCAGGTTGAGTTTCTTTTTAATCAATTTACATTTAAAAAATTTACAATATTTTGATCTCAAAATACCATTTATATGGTAAAATATATTTAATATGTAGTAATCAAACCATATTAAAAGTCTCTGGTTGCACATTAATATATGTGTCAAATTAAATTAAATATAAGATAAAGAACCCCTTGTCTTATTCCTTCCCTAAGTCAAATGCACAATAAAATCATGTATGAGAAACATAAATATCACAATAACTTGTTTCATATCCTTTTACATCTACATATAAATTAATAAACATAAATTAAAATTATTCTAGATATTTATATTAGTTAGTTATTACATACTTTCAATGTTTGGAGAGGGTAATCTAGTTCCTTATAAATTAGTTTCACTGTAGGAGGGCTTTCAATTTTCATTATCCAATATATCATCGTTAAATGTTTTATAATGTTGAACTAATGATTTAATTATAATTATTTATTCTTTTTAAATTTACAGTCATGAGAATTTTAATCTATATCGATGATAAAGTGGATAATGAACATTTTTTATTGATTTTCATCCTATGATGGGTGTTTTATAAAATAATGAGTTAAATATAGATATATCTTATACAAAATCCTTATATAAATATTTATAACATATTATAATATTAATTATGTATTCATAGTAATCTATTATTTATTTTTATAGTGTTGATCCAATAGTTGGACAAAATAACTCAAGCATGAACATACCATGATTATTGATGATTATGAGTTGACTTAATTTCACATCATTGGAATAATTGTATAATGATATAATTTATTATTTATTAATTTGATATATAATAAATAAAAATATTATAGATTTTTTATAAAAAATATTATATAATTTGAATTAATGATTTTTGTCGTAGTAAAATTATTATAAAATATTTATTTAAAAAAAATTCGGATCATTTCTAAAATATTTTTTTTGAATTTGTCACATAAGAACCATAATGATATCTTAATAACCATATTTATCTATTAAAATAAATTACATTACCATCTAGCAACAGTGTTTAAAAAAAATAAAAATGGAAATCAAATGTCCCATGTAGGCCATTGTCCACACATACACCTCGATGTTGGGTTTATTTAATATTTAATGGGGGAAATGGTAAATATTTATTAAAAATTTATAAATAAATAATATGTTATTAATATCATAATTATTTAAAAAATTAATTAAATTACCCTTTTGGGGGTGGTTATGGAAAACTAAACATGTGTTTCTTAGAGGGGGTAGTCCACGTAGACAAAAATATCATTTTCCCTAATCATATGGAAAATTAGAGGGTTATTGAATATTATAACATCATTATGTTCAAATAAATGGATATTAATTATAATTATGTTATCATTTTGAAATAGTGAAAAGGAAAATTAGAAATAATAAAAGAAAATAAGTAATTGGGACAGCAGACGAAGAAGATAGAAATCAATTCATCACTACTTCGATTATATATATTAAAAAGTATATTAATCCTTTTAAGGATTTTTTTGATAATAATATAACAATATAATGGTTTATATGAGTTTTTATGAAATTTGTCATTTGATAGTAGGAAAATATGTGGGGGGATTATATATGATAGTGATTGAGTAGAGGGGTCTGCCTTTTATAAGTGTAAATGAGTGTCATTATTATAAATACATAAAAGGCTTCAATAATGGATATCCACTCTCAATTAAAATGGATCAAAAATTTAGAATATAATATAATATATATAGTTGATCAACACCTAAACCACTCAATTAAATCCTTTTTATCATGTTTGTGCCATTACTTCTAGCATACTCATTTTTACTATTTGGGTTTACACCATCGCAACTTATTTTCACCAAGGAAATTTATTATATATGGTTAGAAATAAAATGGAAGACACTATAAAATTTATACCTTTTTATTCCAAATTCTAAATCCTTTTTTATTCAATTTTTAATAATGAATAAATAATAATTTAAAAATATTTAATCTGTAATGTAAAAAAACATTTTCTTAGAATAATACAATATAAAGTATCAAATTTCAAATATGGGTTGATAAATTTAAACCATAATTACTAAAATTATAAATTAACTTATTATATAATTATTTTTTATAAAAATATTTCAAATATTTATAATTAATGTTTACATACTAATAATTTTCTAAAGGCTAAAATATTTCTAAATTGTATTATTCACCTAAAAAACAAATTTTGTGGAGAAAATTATAAAAAAGTCATGTTAAGATAATTTTTAAATTATAAAAAAAATTGAAGTTATGTCTATCTAAATTAGACTCAAAATTATATAAATATTGTTATTGAAATAATGTTCAACTATATAGACAAACAGTTTTTAATTAAAAATGTATTTTTTTAAACAAAAAAGGGTTTTAATGTTATTTGTGCCAATTTTTAATGTGAAAGGCATTAATTTGAAACTTAAAATGTAATAATATTTTATAAATTTTCAATTTATTCTAGTAGGACCAAACATAAAATATTTAAAAAAATCATTTATAAAATTTCATATTACTTTAATACTCAATACATTTTTATAAATACCCTTAAATTTTATTATTTATTTACTAAAATTAAATTTGGATACTCGAATGATAATAATAATATTTTTTAATTTTCTATATACGTAATTTTCTATTTCAATATTAAAAAAATAATATGTAACATGTAAACATATATATATATATATATATATATATATATCATATTTTCTTATCATATTTTCATTTCATTGTGAGTTGTACAATTTTAAATTTACTAATTAACATTTAAAAACATCAATATACCTATTGGTTATATTAATAATAACCATATATTCACTGAACATATATGTAATGTCCTAGTTCTGGAAGCCAAGGAGAGGCGCCTTGTACCCGGTTGGTCACATGGCCTCAAGCGCATTTCCCTGAACACCAAAGGCTGAAGACTATCAATGAGGGACTTGGGTGTGATAGTGGAGAAACTATACCCTCAATGACAGAGTAACAAAGCGGATGAGAATCTATTATACAATAGAAGAAGCAGTAATTATCCAACAGTAGTAAACAGCAGAAGACTGAAATAATAAACAACTGAAGCACATATATATATATATATAAAATGATGCATGGTACATATATCTAGGAAAACATCAAAATAAGTCACAATGATAAATACAACCAGTACTAAACCAAAGTATAAACGAAATAGATAAGCAGCTCCTCTGCATCGTAAGCCTAGGCTTGGTCCCATTCTCTCCAGCTCCATAAAAAATAAGGTACCTAATGTAGAACGACGCTTGACCTTGTCTATACCTGCAACAATATAATCTGTTTGGGCACAAAATCATGGCCCAAATAGGGTGTGAGACGAATCCCATTAGGCAACCACCATAAGATCTGTGGCTAACTGTTATTGAATATATGACAGGTAAAAGTGCAGAAAGCGGTAAACAATGAAGTACTCAATAGTAACAATCCACAGTTTCAGATATCAAACAACAACTAAACAAAGCAGATAATCACAACATGTAACCCTATAAAAATTACTTATACCATATCCCCTCTAGTTCAACCTAACAGATACAAGAAAGCAGCTAACAAACAGGTAAACCTCTCAGATGTCCCCACAACCTATCCCCTATGGTCTTACCTATCAAGTACAAGAATTCCTCTGGGCAGCACACTCAGTCTAACACCTCTGGTTCAACTTAAGCATAGACTCTCTGGTGAAGCACTCACCACGAATTCCCCATATAGTCTCGTATCATACTAAAGGTTCCCGGGGGAAGCACTCAACGTAAATTCCCCCTGTGGCCCACGTCGAGGAACTACAAACACTCTAGGGAACCACTCAATGTCAATTCCCCTTGTGGTCTCACATCGTGTAATTGTAACGACACTCTGAAGAGGCCCTCAATGTCAATTCACCCTATGGTCTATACACCAGGTTCACATGGCCCTGTGTAAGTTAAGCAAGTGTAGTAGTGCATGACGACCAAGGTAAACCTCATGAACTACTTGGCTAGCATTCTACAACACAATAGCATAATAAAACAATATTCACACCATCCTACAATAATAGGCATGAAAAATAAACAAATCATCCTACCAGGATAAGAAAAAACAAACGGTCATAAACAAAACAGGCATGGGAAACACCTCCAAAGCAGAGAAATCTACCCTATGCACATAGAAATAGTCTCTACTCGCACACACCAGCGAAGCAGGAAGTTAACTGGGATAAAAATTGTAAACGCACAATACCCCATTCATGGGTATTGGTGATTTTTAACATACAATTAAAAGACCTCAAATTTGAAGGCACAAACAACCTACCTCTTATTGTTTGGAGAAATCGACATCTTCGCCCAAATGCCCTCCCATATGGCCGAATGCATCCTCAAAAACACCTCAAAATATCTTCCCTAACATCAACAACATCACCCTTTAACACAAAATAGAAAAACAACCCTAGATCTATATGAAACCCTTGTAGATCTTGGAAAAAAAGAGAGGAAGAGGGCTAACACAAACCAAAACCTCAAATAACGAAAAGTGGGAATTACCTGAGGAGAACCACATTTGATTTTCGAAGAAAACCCTTTGATTTGCCTCCAAAATGAACCAATGAGATCCCTTAACCTCTAAAAATTGCAACTCCCATGTGATCCATGAGTGGGAGGAAGAATGGTGGAGGAATGGGAAATCTCAAGTGGCCTGGGAATTAAAAACCCTTACTTTATGTGGCCACATGGTTACCCCATATGGTTTGGAAAACCATACGCCAACTGTGCAGTTGATATTGTCTCATCCATGGACATCGCACGTGCATAGCCCGTGCGGAGTCCACTGTCTAGGGTGCTCAGTTTCCTGGGCTGGCCACACAGTTTTCTCAGACCATGCGCCAACCGTGCACCCCTTCACAACCTCTATAAAATCCTATTTTTCTCAAAAAATGACCAGAAAAGGAAAAAATGCTAGAATGGAAGGTCTAGGTTGTTACAAACTTCCTCCCTTAGAAGAAATTCATCCACGAAATTTCCTAGTGCGGTGTAGAAGAAGAAACCACGAATAGTTCCAGCTACTGTGCTTGTACATTGGCCTCCCTCTCCCGAGTCTCATCATGCACCCGCTCGTGTTGCCATAGCACTCATACCAAATGAACAGACTGGCCACCGAGAACCTTTGTACTACGATCCAAAATTTCAATTGGATGCTCTCCAAACGACACATCCACTTCAAGCTCAACCTCCTCAGGTTGAAAGACATGAGACGAGTCTAAAAAGTAACGTCGAAGGTGTGAAAAGTGGAAGACATCATGCATAGCCCAATACCTTTGAGGTAACTGAAACCGGTAGGCAACCGGCCCAAATCTCTCTAAAACCAAACAGCCTGATGTACCTCGGCGAAATCTTACCATGTCTCTTGATCCTTCTGTGACCCATCCTTAGTGTGACTTGTAGAAAAACCTGATTCCTGACCTCGAACACCAGAGGTCATCTCAGCTAATCAGCATAAGACTTCTGTCGATACAGTACAGTATCCATCCTCTTCCGAATCAACTCTATATTCTTTGTGGTCTCTTGAACAGGAAAAGGACCCAGAAAAGCTGCCTCTCCTACCTCCATCCAACATATGGGTGATCGGCATGGCCTACCGTACAAAGCCTCAGAAGGTGCCATCTGAATAGTTGGATGAAATCTATTATTGTAGGTTAACTCCACTATATGTATATGCTTCTCCTAAGAACATCCTAAATCCAGGATGAATGCTCGAAACAAGTCCTCAAGCACCAAAATTGTACGCTCGGACAGGCCATCTGTCCGAGGGTGGTAAGCTGTAATCAAATGTACCTATGTACCCAATGCCTTCTGATGCCCTTGAAAGACCTGAGAAGTAAAACGTGAATCCCTGTCTGAAACAATGGAGTTTTGAACTCCATGTAAGCGCATAATCTCTCAGATGTACAGCCTTCCCAACTCATCAACATTGAAGGTCACCTTGATCAGCAATAAGTGAGAAACCTTCATGATTCTGTCAATGACAACCCAAACTTCATCATTCCCTCAGGGCCACCTCAGGAAACCGGTCATGAAAATCATCGCGACATAATTCCACATCCACTTCGTAATGGGTAACTAGTGAAAAATCCCTGATGGTCGCGGATACTCCATCCTCACCTACTAACAAGTGCAACACCTCATGAAGAATCCAGCAACGTCACTCTTCATACCTGGATACCAATACTGACAGTGTAAATCATGATACATCTTGGTGACACCAAGTTGAAATGCCCAATGTAAGGAATGAAAATCCCGCATCATCTCCCCACGTATGTCTTCTGGCTCCCATACAATCCCTAGAAATGCAAGATCTAATCCTCTCCCATGGTCCATCTAGGAATAGGGTCCTGTAATGCCCCAACCCTAGTTACCCTGAGTCGGTGCATTATTACATAACATTTGAATGATCACAAAAGATCAAATGTCGAATGACAGATTAGTTTAGTAGCCTCGTAAGTACTAGATACATTCATAAGGTTTACATTACATCATAAAATGGAAAACAACAACAACATTGTTTCCATGGAAAACACTGAGATCCCATATACTATCCCTACAGGTCAGTCATAATTTACTTCTTTGCATCCTGGGGAAAAATAAAACATAGAAAGGGGTGATCTCAAATGCTCAGTAAGGATAAAAATATAGCAGAAAATTTCATAAATAAGAATAAACATTTATGTCAATGTATAAAACTAAAACAAAATACTTTTCAACAAAAACATTCTCATAATATAGAAAATATAAATCAATATAATTCTATTTACTTACCCACATGGATATTTTTCTAGTCGAATAATCACATGCAATATCAATTTCCACTTTCATAATGATGGAATGCATAATTCCAGACTTCCATAACCACATAGTCAAGGCCTTTTTCCAAGACTACAAATAAGATTTTGCCAAGGCCTTGTTCCAAGACACTAGGTTGTCTCATGAGAACTGCTGATGCATCGAGGAGCTATAGCAGGCTCCACCCATCACTTAATATGTCCAATGAATTCCCCATATGAAAAGGTTTAAACATAATATAAACATTCGAATTAAAAATAGAATACTAAATGTCAATACTTTATCCATAAACCATGAATGGTATAAAAATAACACATCCACAGTCAAACATATCACAAAACCATCAATAAAATTTGGAATTTTTTTATCATAATAAAACAACTTTAAACAAATTTAAAATCCATCAATGGATATTGACATAGATGAAAATGATTTGTAAAACTCTTTGAGAGAAATATCCTATATTCATGAAAACATTTAAAAGTCACACAATTTATAAAGGAAGACATTTAACGATATTTTTTAATCGATGTGTCCCAGACCACTTTTAATGTTTTGAAAGGAATTAACATTTTAAAAACATTCATGTCCATATAAATAAATCCTTAAAAACCATTTTGACCACATGAAAATTAATGAGAATGATTTAGAATAATAAAAATTTAAAACATTTAAAATGATGTTTTAGTAAAAAAAATTCCCTTAAAAGATTCTCTTTGGAAACACTTTTATGAAGAATTTTCATGGATAATAAATATGTCCCAGTACATACATACGTAAAAATAACCTCGGATAATAAAGAGATTGTGAAATTAACCCTTACCCTCTACATTTCTTTGGTCGAGGGTAGGATAAACTCTTTTATAATGGTGAAATAATTGTTATTAAATTATACAGGAATCATATACATTAATATGATATCATATATGATCTTTTAATATTGTTTTTTTAAAATATTTTAGTATTATCGTCGTTTTAGGTGTTAACTGATTCGTTTTCCTTCAAATGATTTGTTACTTAAGTAATGTTTGTTATGGGTATGATGTATCTTATTCATATTAAGAATGATATTAAGTCTTTAAACATTATTTTTAATAATCTAATGAAAATTATTCTTGAATGAATTACAATGGGGAATGATTCTCATTGTGTTCGTGGAGATGATAATCCGTACTTACACACGAGCGAGAATATCATTCTTTTGATTTTAAAATAATATATATTTGGATATTATATCATATATAACGAATCATTATCACATTATATTTTTTATTTACATCAATTACAAATCATTGTTATACCCATCCAAATAATAATGTGCTAAATAACAATTACAACACAACGTGGAGACGGTAATTCATATGTACTCACGTATGGTGACATGTCATTGAAAGGATGGGTAGAATAATGAATATGATTGTACCATATTTATAATATCATAAATATATATATAATATAATGGAATTATTATTTTATAATGGAAAAAACAAAGAAATAGGAAGTGAAAGAAGAAAGGAACTTGAAAGAGGTGATGAAATATTTACCTCTTCTTCGATTGCTTCCTTTTGATTTGGTCAAAAGGGATCTTTAGGTTGGTTTTATGACTAAATAAAGGCATTTAGGATAAAGGGAATATAGTTTATAGGGTATTTGGGTAGAGTTTGGTCGAGCCAAATGGATTTGATGGTGTGAATTAGAGAGAAGGGGAAGTGCACTTTTATAAGAGGGGTGAGGGGGCACCTTAGGAAAAGATAGAAATATTATTTTATAATAAAATAATTTTCGTTTTCTAATGGCTCCAAAATGAATTATTTAAATTCTAATGTTGGTATGGGTCTGAAAACACTCATCCAATAGGTTTTAGATAGGTTTGGATCACTATATTAACTTTATCTTTTCGATTTAACTCTTAGTTAAATATTTTGACATTTACCTTGACTCATTGTATTTTTATATTATATGGTTAATAAACATACTGTAAACTTCCAAGAGAACCCCAAGTGATTACCTAATGATACACCTATCATTATATAAGTTTTTTTCCGAACCTTAGATTTTTAGGAATAGAAAATCAATTAATAATAAAAAATTAATTTTAAAAAGCCTTTTATGTCAAATTTGACACTATTTTCAATTTTGTTTTTGTTAAATTCATAAAAGTAGTATTACTTAGAAAAAAATTCATTTAAGAATCCCTAACATGTCTTATTAACCTATAATATTAGTTTAATTCATACAAAGTCTCAAATTACATTTATTTGGATATTTATAATATCAATTACTTTAATATTTCATTAATTAGGACATTACTGCATCATAATTGAATCATAATTAAATTTAATTATTTAATGTCTAAAAATTATAAATAAAATACCATTATGTAGTAAATCGTTTTAACTTACTAATGAATATTTATGGTCAAAAATATGACTTATATAACCTTATGTAAAAATTTATTTACTAAAAGATATTGGTTTATGACATTTTTGCCTTTACATTTAGTTAATTAAAATAACATTCCATTATCATTCATAAGTGGGTAAATGGGGTCCCAAAATCGGCCAAAGGATGACCATGGTCGTCCATGACTCAAACAATATGTTTAGGACAAGTGTGAAGGTGATTTTGTATTAATATTATATTCTTTTTACCTTTAGTTACCCTATTTACCTTTAACAATGATAAATAAAAGTCAAAAGTTACTGTTCACCAAAAATTATTTTTAGCTTATTGAACCAAATTTTACTTAATAAGGTAAAACATTTCTCTCAGATTTTTGAAATTCCACTCACAGAAGTGGTAAAATTAATTTTTATAAGAATTTGTAAATTCTCATAGGAGGTGGGTAAAAGACGCTGAAAAGTTGAATAAACATTTTACATATCTAAACTTATTATAAAATGACTCCAATGAATTATATTGAACATATATAGGTATTATGTATCTATTTTGACCTAAAATAAATTTAAATAAAATAAATAATTATTTAAATAAAATGTCGGTTTTAACCAATAACTCAGTGTTTTTCATTATTGATAAAAAATTGAACGTTTTCAGAAAAAAACCAAAATCACACCTTAAGATAATTTTGATATTCTGAATTCCAAAATGAAGTCTATTTTATCAAATTCAAAACATATAAATTTCATTTATTAATTTAAAATTAATTCCCGTAGTCCAAACCAAAAAGTGTATTTTTAAGAAATAATAACTATAAAAAGATTGACACTTGTTTATGTTCAATTTCAAATTGAAATTACATCCAACGGCCAACATTGGATGAAATGGTAAAAATATAATATAATTATACTTCCAAACCATTAAAATGTATAGTTGAACACTGTAAATTATTTTGATTAAAAAAGATATTTTCAGTTAAAATTTAGTTTTTTTCACTTTTCACCCAAATATGAATGTTATCACAAACACACCAAAAATTTATCAAAACTAAATTGTTATGTCCCAATTCTAAAGAAGAAGTTTATTTTGTAAAATTTATTATATAAAAGTTTAAAATATTTTATTTAAAAAGGGTTTTCCATTAAAAGGTGGTAAAATTTAATTTTAAAAAATACATATTTTATCTGAAAAATGAATTTGTTCTTATATTATGTCTAAGAAACTCATAATTTGGATCCTAAAATTATAAGGATTATATAAAATTCAAAATTCAGTTAATACTATTCATAACCGCTTGTGAACAGCTAGTTTGGTAAGTAATGGTGCGCTTGAACTCAATGTTGCGTGTAGTGCAAGTTATTGAATTACATTAAAGAAATAACGTACTATGAAATCTTGAGGTGTTACATTCTCCCCTCCTTCAATAAATTGAATCACCACAATTTGAAATTTTTCATCAAAAATAAAATGTTAAGAATCGAAAAATACCTTTGTGGAGAACCCACATCGGAAATTTGGTTAATAAAATTTAGTCATAATAAGAGGGGAAGGGGAATGAAAGTCAGCATGAAATTATGATCTTGATTAGGAGAACATTGGTTGCAATTAGAGACACAAAAATGGGTGAAAAATGTAAATATTTATTGGGATTGATTGAGGTCATCAATCATAGACAAGTGTAAAATTGAGGGCCTCAAATCCACCAATCTATGATGATTTGAAATACCATTAGTTCAAGAAAACGTAAGGTATTAAGATAATCCATTTTTGGTTTTAAGATCCCTTCCCTAAACTTTAATAATTAATTTACGCATAGAATAAGAGGGAAAAAATTATATATATATATATATACACGTGACAAGTAGATTTTCATCCTTCAACTATTTCCTACCACAAACTCATCTTTCACTATAAAAATACTCTATTTATTGTAATTTTATTTGGTTCCAAAAATAATAAATTTATAATTAACCTATCAGACCCTTTAAGAAACTAGATTATAGAATCCAGGGGCTTCATGTAGTCTAGTGGTAGGAGATAAATCCCAATCGTACTATGGTTGTGGGTTCGATTCCCACAACTTTTTCCGACGCGATGGATTGTCACATGGTCTATGTGTTGTCCTTTTTTTAAACTATAGTATTATAATATTCCAAAAAAATAATCTTCGGAAATGTTTTAACTATAAAAAATACTATCTGAAGTTCAACTTAATCCATTAAAACCTTTATAGTTATCCAAAATACCTCTATCCAAGATCACAATCCAAAATTTATAAGGATGTTAAACACAATGAAGATACCTTTTTCCACGTAATAAAATGTGAATACCTTCATCATGTATTCCATTAAAACATGGTAACACCACGAATTACCCTAAAACCATATTTTTTACTTTCATGCTCCCTTATTCTTTATAGAATATTGGATATACACCTTATATCCAAAAATGTTTTAAACTCCAATAATGATGGAATATACAAACTATTAAGCAGTTCAAAGGTAGTCAAGAATATCCAATATAATTTATCAAAATCTACTATCTCTTTTTCCAAAATTACTACCATAGTATCAAGACCATATAATCTCAAATTACGAATGAAATTTTTCTGTAGTACAATACTTATTTATTTTCACAATTCATATAACCTCTACATTTTTGATAAAACCCTGAAAATGACACAATAATTTAAAAACAACATAAGAACTCTTAATCATTCCTCTTTATCTTAGGTAGTATCATAACATTATTCTTATCCATTAACCGCATTTGGGGTATACTCTAATGATAGATTCACATAGTGTCCCAACTCATTGTAGATGAAACATTGTACATTTGAAACCTTTTTCTCACCCTTGCAATCTCATACGTGGTTTCCTTTTTCTCCACACTTATAACAAACTTCAATTCCATTGAAGCATTTACCAAGGTGATTATTTTCACATTTATCATGTATGGGGAAATCCTTCATTCTTCCCGTACCTTTATCCATATTTCTATCTACCACCCTTTTCTTCTCTTGCTTCCCATCAAATCCATATGAATCAGAGAATTATTTACTTATCTTTTTAACAAATGATATTATTTCATCATATATTGAGAATACATGGGAGACTATTTCCCTTCTAAATGTTGGATTAATACCATGAATGATATGATCCTATTACTATTTGGATCACACATATTGTTGGAGTTCAGATTCCATCTACTGGGTTCCATTTCTATACAAAGGCATACACAATTTAAGTTTATGAATTGAAATAAATAATTCCAAACATGTAAAATACCTAACATAAATTGAATAGTTTATAGATATAATCCATAATTATAAAATTATTTTCTTTTTGGAGGTATTGATGCACTCGATTTGTGTATACATTTTCATACATATTATTTAAAATAAAAACTTTTTCTCACCAAATACCTACTTAGTAGAAGACAAATACTTTGATTTTGGTGACCTTCTCAATTTTCCAGACCTTTCTGGCCAAAATACACAAATCAAGGGAAGTTTGTGAAAATTTTGGAACTACACGGCGTGTACTTTGTATACACACCGTGTACATCCAGAGAGGGACACAGATCGAAGGAGGAAGTACACACCCATGTCACCAGGAAAAAGCTACACGCCATGTGGGGTGGCATTACATGTCGTGTACTACATTCTAGAAGTGGTTTTTGCCGAGAAGAGTCTACACGCCCATGTGGCCGTTGAAAGAGGCACGGCGTGTTCCATTTCTACACGATGTATCTGCTATTCTAGAAGGGGTTAGTGGCCAAATTTTGGCATTACACGCCGTGTATGGTGATTCTACACGCCATGTACACTCACATATCAGGCGGCGCCATGTTCAATGTCAACGACGGCGTGTTAGGCCACCTACTAGAGGAGAAAATGGAACCCAAACCGCATTGACAGAAGTACATGGTGTGTACTTTCTATACATGCTGTGTACTTTATTTTTCTATAAATAGAGGCCTTGCCCTTTGGATTTTGAAGTTCAAAACCATTGGAATGAGGGGAGAAGTTCTCCTGCTACTGTTCCCAAGCCACTGTAGTGTTGTAGTTCCACCATTCCACCTACCGACACCGCTCCTCAAAGCTTACACAGTGAATTCATTAGGTATTGAGTTTGTTGTTCCTATCATGCCTTCCATGTGTAACTAAACCCCTTATGTTGGGGTTGTGGGTGATGAAGGATTGTATTATGTTGTATTAATCTAGATAGTTGTGTTCTTTCTTCTTAATTCTTCTTACTCCTCTTCAATCATTGCTAAGTATTTCTGAGAATTCTGAGCCGGACCAAGGGAAGAATTATTAGCGATATAAATGAAGAGTAATAGTGAAATCTTTAATGTCCATTGAAAAGGTTTCACCGATTCATAAATGGACTAAACCACTTTATGAAATGAGAAACACTAACTACCAGACCAAGGATCCCATTTCTTCAATTCCAAACAATAGATATCGGACCAAGGAATCTTGTGGTAAAAGGAAATCCAAAATGATGAATTATCATGAAAAACAAAACCATTTATGAAATCAGCATAATCACTCCATAATCACCACAGACCCAATACATTTTTTCTTTCTGTTAAAACACCTTTAAATCACATGTTGGTTCCTTTGAATTGGTAATCATTTTCATAAAGTAATCAAAATCGTTTCACTCAACCCAAACCAACCAATCCACTCTAAATCCGGTGTGTTTCAATAAATTAATTTTAAACTCAACTGAACCAATGAACTTCCAAATTTTCCTGTGGATCGACCCCGCACTTGCACTATACTATGTTTAAGAGTGGGTAATATCAATTTGGGGCACAGATAACATAATTTTAGTGAAACTACCAACCAAATTTTGGCGCTATTCTCAGGGACACCTTTTGTTTCAGTGATACAATTTATGTTGTGTTAAAAATTGATTAAGTGAAAATAAAAAATAAAAAATCCCAAAAATTTCATTCCTAATCCCATTTATTTTTTTCTTTTATTTTCCCTTGTTATGCCTGGTATTTGCATTGTGATTGTGCAGAAGCTTAAAGTGAATGAATAGACGCCATACACGATCCAGGAGTGCCGAGTCATCGGAACTACTTCCACTTGACCCGGAGATCGAACAGACCCTTCTTCGTCGTCGGCGTTCACTAAAAGAAACTCACAACCAACAGCCAAGAACCATGGCGAACAAGGAAGGGGAAGCACCAGCCATGGATGCTGCGGCTGAGCATCCATACCAGGACCAGAAGCCTCCCGCTGTTGGTATACCAGAGCAGGCACCTGGAGGCTTTATGGAATTCCACCTAAGGGATTACCAACGGCCGCCACAGCAATAGCCTCCGGTGTATAACCAACTACAAAAGCTGCATCAGAACTTCCAATGGCCCTATTTCACCCCTCAGGAGCAGCATTACACGCAAGCTCCACCTCCTCAGCAGCTACCTCCACGCCGTACCCTTATGGAGTACAGTCTTCCTTCTATCCATGGAGAAGATACATGCATCGTCAGTCCTCTGATACAGGATCAACACTTCAAGATAAATCATGCAGTTGATCCAGAACACTGTCCAATTCAGAGGCCTGCCCATTGAGGACCTGAACGCCCATCTGTCCAATTTTTTGGAGATCTTTGACACATTTTGTTACAATGGCATGTCCAAGGACTCCATCTGTCTTTTCCTATTTCCCTTTTATCTACTGGACTAGGAAAAAGATTAGATCAAAGGACTTCTGCAAAGATCCATCCTCACCTGGGAGGAGCTAGCCCAGGCGTTCCTGTCCAAATATTTTCCACCATCGAAGATGGTGACACTAAGGAACGAGATACACAACTTCCAGCAGCATGACTTCGATTCGTTATACGAGTCCTGGGAACGTTTCATGGAGATCCAATGAAAATGCCCACACCACGGACTCCCACTCTGGATGCAAGTCCAGACCTTCTATGGATGAATCACAACAAATACCAAGTCTTTGGTAGATGCTGCTGCTAGAGGTACAATGATGGGAAAGTCTCTCGAAGAAATTTTTGAACTACTGGAAGATATGTCTGCCAATAGCTTCTAGTGGCACACCGGGCGAGAGACTCAAAAAAGAGGTATGCATAGTATTGATGTTACCACCATGCTTTCTGCCCAGTTGGATGTAGTGTCAAATAAAATTGAGGCATTGAATCTCAAAGGAGCATCTCAAGTTCATGTGGTGAACCATCCAACCTGTGGCGACTATGGTAACAACCACAATCTGGAAGAATGCCCGGGACATCCATCCGACCCATCAACAACCGAGGTGAGATTTTTTGCTCAAAATCGAGGGTCAAATCAAAATCAACAGTACAAAAACCCGGCATGGTGAGATAATTAGAACCATGGATGGGAACAATAGCAGCAAAACCCTCCACCCAGAGACCGCTCGGATACAATCAGCCTCAGTACCAGAATCAATTTCCGAGACAGCAGTTCCAGTAGGGTTACTATCAGTAGCAAGGGTACTAGAACCCTCACCCATAACAGAAAAGGAAAGAACCACCTCCACCACCTACCCATCAATCTTAGCAGGAGAACACATCAAGGTTATTGGACCTGATGAATAAATTCATATCAACTCCTGAGACAAAATTTTAGAACCTGGAGGCTTCTATTCGATGCCTCGAGAATCAAATTGGCCAGATAGCAAACCAGCTATCCGAGAGGCCGCACGGTACACTACTGGGAAATACTGAGAAGAACCCAAGGGAGGAGGCCAATACTATCACCTTGCAGAGAGGAAAAGTGTTTCCACAAAATGAACCAACACAACAGTCTATTGCACCTCCTCTCCCTGTTGCACATGAAGGTCCCATTTCAGAACTATCTGTATCTGAACCTCCATCACCAGAGGCTTCGTAGAATAAAATAAAGGAGGTCGTCAAACCATTCATGTCTGTGTTACATTTTCCGGAGAGGATGAAGAAAAGGAAGCTGGATCGTCGGTTTGGAAAATTCATGGAGGTATTCAGAAAGCTCCACATCAATATCCCATTTGCGGAGGCACTGACACAAATGCCTACATATGCCAAATTTATGAAAGATATCCTCTCCAATAAACGGAAGATGGAGGATCTGGGCATTATTTCAATGTCAAAGGAGTGCTCCGCTGTCATTCAACATTATGTTCCTCTAAAGCTCCAGGATCCAGGTAGTTTTACTATTCCCTGCACAATTGGACCCTGTGACTTTGGAAAAGCTCTATGCGACTTGGGAGAAAGTGTCAAACTCATACCATTCAGAGTTTTCCAAAGTCTTGGGATCCATTATTTGAAGTCGACCTGAGTAGCCCTTAAACTTGCTAATCAATCCATTAAGTATACAAAGGGGCTACTGGAAGATTTTGCAGGTGAAAGTGGCATGATTTATCCTACTTGCTGACTTCATTATCCTGGAAATGGAGGTGGACCAGGAGGCACATATTGTATTGGGAATACCATTCCTAGCCACTGGGAAGGAATTCATTGATTTTCACCCGGGAGAGTTGATTTTACCGGTAGGGGATGAAAGAGTCTCCTATAAAGTTTTAAAGGTTGTTAAACAAGCATCATTGTCAGATCATGAGGACTGTTCTGTGATAGCAATTGTGGTCGATCACTTGATGGATGATCTGCTATGTACCATTATTTATAATCACTTTGTCATTCTAGACATTCTTGTTGGAGAAGGTCCAGAAAACATGATGTGCCTAGAAGGCCAAGAAGACCACTATAGGGACCATTATCCACCCCTTTCAGGTAAGAAAGGTAAGTAGGTCGAGCCAATGACCTAAAACAATGGCGCTTACTGGGAGGAAACCCTGAGGTTACACACCGTGTCCCACATATATACACGGCATGTACTTGTCTTTTTAAATTTATAATCTTAATAGTATAAATCTATAGAATAACAAATAAATAACTAGGGACAATGTCGATTCCGATGGTAATGTCTCAGAAATTAATTCAAGAAGTCCCCGGTTCGAATCCTCCCAACCTACGTTAGGCACGGGGATCCTCCTTTTATTTACATGGATTGTGTGGTATTTTTCATATATTTATGTAAATGTGTTTAAATATAATAAAACCCATGATGGGGATGGGCTGGTTGGCTAGAATCCTAACCCGGTTCCAAAAGACTCGGGTTCGAATCCATACAGCCGTCCCATTTCCATCATTTGTTCTTTTAATGAAACCACACGACGTGCACTTCAATATACACCGTGTGCACCATAATTTTTCGATATAAATTAAAAACCATTTTTAAAATAAGAAATAACATGTAGGTGAAGTTGGTGGATTGGAAAAGTCTCAACACCAGGTTCAAAAGACCTATGTTTGAATCGCGCTAATCTCCCCACTTCATCTCCATCCTTTCCTAAATAAAAACCACATGCCGTGCATTTATTTGTTCCCATGTGTATAGGCCATATAGATTAACTATATATTAATGATAAATATGCGAGTAGAAAAACCTTCACTCCAGTGGTTGAGGGCTTCCGTTTGGGATGACCGATCGCCGGTTCGAACCTCTCCCCAAGAACCAGACCAAAGGTTGTACTTATCCTTTTCCAATTTTACATTACACGACGTGTAGTTACCGATATATGTCGTGTATAGTTTTATTTTTAATCGAATTTGTATATATATCTATTTTATTTTAATTATTATTAATAATTATTATATATTTTACTATAATAATTATATATTTTTATATATATATATATATATTAATGTCATGATAAATAATAATAATAATAATAATAATTTTGAGATACACAGCATGTAGTCCATATATACACGCCGTGTACCTCTCCTATATAGGTCGCGTGCCACCCGGCTTCAGCCTGTGACACGCGGCCTCCCCATTTCCTCCCCTCTTCTTGTTTTCTTCTCCCAAACACCACCCGAACCACTATTCTCAGATCCATCGATTTAGGGAATTTTGGGTTCTGATTCATCTTGAATTGTGATCCTCGGTCAAGGTATGCCATTCTAAACCCTCTATTTCATGTTTTTAGACTCGTTTAGGGTGATTTTCAGATCTGCTGACCATTCTTCTTCCGCTATACATGACCATGACATGAAGAACACACGCCGTGTAGTTCTGTACATGGCCACACACAAAATAATTCATAATTTGAATATACACAGTGTGTATATTCGGTATACACCGTGTACTTTTCCCCATCATGCCCGGGTATCATTTTGCAAACGGAATCACACACCATTTTCACATACACGGCGTGTGTGTTTGGTACACAATGTGTATATCATCTCCTTTGGACCCTCCATGTGTGGAACATAACACAGCCTCTCACCCCATGTTCCAAAACATGGAATGTGTGCTCGGTACCCGACATGTCTTTTATTTCTTTCGCCTGACCCATGTCTCGCCCCCTACACGGCCATGTACCTCGAGTGAAAGACATTCCATGTCTTTATCCTACGCGGAATATAGTTGTTTCTTTGAACTGATAAAAACATGGCTGTGTCTTTTGTAACATACAACCACCTACACTTTGAGTGAAGACGACGTGTATGTTCGGTACACGCTGTGTACTTTTACTCTGTCTATTTTTCACCCTCGGTGTGTCTATCTAGAAAACACAAGATACTATTCATTTTCCACTACACGCCATGTACTCTGGATGTACACGCCGTGTACTTTTCTCTTTTCTATTTTCTAACATTTTATTTGTTTTGTTTTGTTTTGTTTTGTTTTGTTTTTTATTTTGTTTGGTTTTTCTTTCTTTTTCAGGGTGTGACAGATCACGATCGTTCCAGAGGGAAGCAGTCGGACCGAAATGCTCCGGTCTTCGAGCTCCCTCAATTGGCCATTCTTCCACCACTCACTCCCTCAGTGGAGGCTGAGCCTATTATTGTTGCACCTCCACCTTCCGACACTGAGCTTTAACGCACCATAATTTCTGCTACACCAGCTGCCACTCTCCCTGAGCCATCTTCATCAGCAGATGGTCCCTCATCGAGCCCTCCATCCACTGATCCACCCTCTACTTCATCTGATCCACCCACAGAGCCAGGCCCTGCTGCTGCACCTACACCTGGGCCGGAACCTGCAGGTTCTCCCTTTCCATGCACGGTATTCCCGGTCACCGATCTCGCATATGACAAGGTCTGACGCTTCTCTTGTCGGACGATACCGTTGAGTGGCCGACACCTCAACATCAACATTCCACATCATCTCAGTATTTGGGAGGACTTGGAGGAGCTTCTCAGGCACAACCCACTCCTAGATATTTTCCAGGTCAGCACTCCTATTTTTCGCGATTTATTTTTGTAGTTTGTGACCTTGTTTGAGTTTGATAGAGAGAAGTACTGGAAGACACCTGGTGATGCGGTGCCCGTGGTACAGTTCCAGCTAGGCGGCCAGTGGTTTTCCCTCACCATGACCGAGTTTGGCTGAGGGTGCAACTTCTACCCCCATCCCATCACCCCAACTCTTATTTCTACAGTATTCCGGCCCGAGTGCTCTGAGCTCGTCGCTATGTGGCGGGAGATCATTGGGCCTGACAACCGGTACTCCCCCACTTCCTAGAAGAGCACCCTTATCGCTGACCCCATCATTCGCTTTGCCCATCGGTGCTTCAAAGCCGTCCTTTTTCCCGGCCATGAGGATATGGGGGTCGTGAACAACAATTTCATGGTGCTCCTTACCCGTGTCATCTGACACGACTACCCGGACCTCCCCTATCTAGCCGCCTCCTATTTATACTCCATGTTTACCGGACTTTAGGGAAACCTGAACAGCTGGTTTTACAACACCCATCTTGTCCACCACCTAGGGGTATTTGACCCCTCTTTGCCTCATGACCTTTTAGGTTCATCATAGTGGATGGAATTTCTCATGCTCATTCGCATGGGGATGGTCCAGAAGTAGGGGGTGCCTATATTCTTGCCTAAGATCACCCCCACCCACCTGCTGACCCTCCTGCCCCAGCAGATGCACCTGCTCCTCCTTCCCCACCCCCTCTTGTCCCCTCACCCCACCCGTCCTACCGACTCTTCTTCTTCTAGCCTTCCTTCTTCTGACCCACCACCATACCCACCTACCACCACTCCCTCGGTTGATCTCTCCCTTTCCCTCAACCTATCCACGTTGGAGCAGGTCTTGGGTCGCTTCGATAGCCAACAGGATTAGATGGTGCAACAGTTGGTTCGTATCATCGGCCGCCAGGACACCATTGCACGACATTTGATTCATCATGACAGCCTCCAGGACCGCATGGAGTAGCTGTTGGCGCATATTTCTCATCATCTTGGTCTTACGTGGCCTCTGCCACCTGCCTCTGCCTCCGCTCCTAGTCCTTCTGCTGCTGCTCCACCACCCTTCACTGGGCCGGCCACGGACTCTATTCTACTATCTACTGTGGGACCTACTGCTACTTTTTCTACCACCACCACTGCTACCAGTCCCGGGAGTGCAGCTGAGCTTCATTTTCTGGATCCCGTGCATGCAGCTCCAACTCCTCCATCTTCCCATCCCACCATTGAGTTCACGCCTTAGATTCCACGCCTCCTACGCCATCTCTTCCAGCTGATCCTGTCCTAGATGGTTCCTCTTATGAGGCGACCCCATGACTGGTTTTGGGACATATAATTTTCATTGTATATATATTTTTGCTCTCTTATTCCTTTGTTTCTTATGCATGCTTGTAGTGTTTCTTTTTCCTCATCATAGGTACTCTGGAACATTTTCGGCTGCTCTTTTACTTCACATAACATTTTCCTTCACCTAGACACGTGGGGATTATTCTTTTTCATTTGTTTTTCTTTTCTTTCTCGATCTAACTCCTTTAATTACTTTCCCTTAGTCTGTTCCACTTTTTCTGTCCCCACTTTACCTTGTTCATTATTGGGCACTTGGTGGACCACGTGTGATTTTCAGTGGGGGGGGGGGGGGGGGTTCTCTATTTCATCTTAGTCTTTGCCCTTGAACTAATCTAGGTGACATAATTATTAGATTATATATTTGAAAAATTGAGGAAATTTTTGGTTAATCATATTTATCAATGCTCAAGTTATCAGCTAGAACTTTTTGAGGGTTTCATGCTCATTCTAATTCTTAAGTGTTTTAAAATGATTGCTGATATAGTTTCAATTGGAAATTTTAATCCTTGATTAATTAAATTGAATAGGCTAATCATTTATATGCATGTAATGACCTGATTGTCCCTTTATTATTTTTTTCCACTCCTAAGAGGTATTCTAAACCCTTTTTCGTATTTCTTTTCTAATACCCTCTTTCTTGAGAGATTCCTAGGATATGCATCACTACTTGAATTTGCAAGTTTTCTTTTCAAAACATGAAGAATTTTTGAATTAATTTAAAATGATTAAGGAACTAGATTGTTTTCACCCCATTATCTTGAGACCTACACTACATTTACTCTTCGTTAATCCCATAGAATCCATGAACAGTCTTTATAGGATTCCATGTTACAAGCCTATTTCCCTTCCTACCCTATTTCTTTTTGAACTTTGCATGATTATTAATTTTTGAGCTTTAAAGAGGGAGTTATCAATACATGCCATATTTTTGTGCAAAATCATGGAATAAAGTGTGGGGGAGTGCCTCTTGGCTATTTGGGGCAGAAAGGGTTCGAAAAAATTATTCGTTGTATTCATAAGTGTTTCCCTTGAGTTCTTAAAAAAACCAAAGTGAAGGGAACCTTGTGTTTATTTGATTTAGTAACCCTACTTGAATAAGGGAATAAGTGGTGATTACAGCAGCATTCTACTGATCTTGTGAAGGATAAATTTTCATTAAACATTACTTTGAATATCATGCAATGATGTTTAAAGGATTAGCCTTCCTTTTTCAAGCCTCAGAATTTATTTTTCACATCTGAACCTACCAACCCTTAGCCACAGAGATATCTAAACCTTATTGATAAATCCCTCATTATTTTTGTAATTCAGTTTTTTCTGAAGTATTGAACAAGATATCTTTCAAACCTATGGATAGAGTGTATATACCCTAGATTGAGCATAACTCTGAATAAAAATATCTTGAGTATGGAGTGTGATTTTAACTAGAAATGTAAATCATCAAGTGGCATGCTTATTTTTTTTTGAATGTTTGGAATATTTGTTAAAAGAGGATGAGATTAGTTAATTGGATTATATATGATGCATGATTTTAATATCTTTTGAATTGAATTTGTTTGTGCCTTTTATAATTTTCCTCAGTAAATTTATCATTTATACTTTTGATTAATTGAATGCCTTCCTTTCAAAAGTATAGGCTCTTTTAATTAGATGTTGGGATTTTTGCTTGAGGGAAAGCAAAGGACTAAGTGTGAGGGAGTTTGATGCACCTGATTTGTGTATACATTTTCATTCATATTATTGAAAATAAAAACAAGTTTTCACCAAATACATAATTCTTATAAGAAAAATACTTTGATTTTGGTGACATCTTCTATTTTCAGGAGCTTTCTGTCCAAAATACACAAACCGAGGGAAGTCTGTGAAAATTTTGAAACTACACTGCGTGTACTCTATATACACGCCATGTACATCCAGATAGGGAAACCGATCTAAGGATGAAGTACACGCCCATGTCACTAGGAAGAAGCTACACGCCGTGTGGGGAGACATTACACGCCATGTACTACATTCTAGAAGCGGTTGTTGCTGAGAATAATCTACACAACAATGTGGCCGTTGAAGGAGGCATGGTGTGTTCCATTTCTACACGTCGTGTCTGATATTATAGAAGGGGTTGGTGGCCACATTTTGGCATTACACGCCGTGTATGGAAGCACTACAATCCATGTATACTCACCTACCAGGCGGCGCTGTGTTCAAAGTCAAAGATGGCATGTTAGGCCACCTACCAGCAGTGAAAATGGAGCCCAAAGCGCGTTGACGAAAGTACACGACATGTACATTCTATAAATGCCATGTACTATATTTTTCTATAAATAGAGGCCTTGGACTTCGTATTTTGAAGTTAAAATCCATTCTAAGGAGGGGAGATGTTCTTCTGCTACTGTTCCCAAGCCACTGTAGTACCGTAGTTCCACCATTCCACCTACAAACACCGCTCCTCAAAGCTTACACAATGATTTAATCATGTATCGAGTGTGTTGTTCCTATCATTCTTACCATGTGTAACTAAACCCCTTGTGTTGGGGATGTGGGTGATGAAGAATTATATTATGTTGTATTAATCTATATAGTTGTGTTTTTTCTTCTTAATTATTCTTACCCCTCTTAAATCATTTCTAAGTATTATTGAGAATTCTATGCCGGACCAAGGGAAGAATTCTCAGCGATATAAAAGAAGAGTAACATTGAAAGCTTTCGTGACCATTGAAAATGATTCACCAATTCATAAATGGACTGAACCACATTATGAATTGGGAAACACTGAGTACCGGACAAAGGATTCAATTTCTTCAACTCCAAACAAGAGAAACAGGACCAAGAAATCATGTGGATAAAGGAAATCCCGAATGATGAATTATCATGAACAACACAACCATTTAAGCAATCTGCATAAACACTCCATAATAACCACATCCCCAATACACTTTTTCTTTCTGTTAAAACACCTTTAAATCACTTGTTGTTTCCTTTAAATTGTCAATAATTTTCTTAATGTAAACAAAACAGTTTCACTCAACCCATACCAACCAATCCACTCTAAATTCTGTGTGTTTTACTAATTAATTTTAAACTCAACTGAACCAACGCACTGCCAAAGTTCCCTTTGGATCGACCCCGCACTCGCACTATACTAAGTTTAAGAGTGGGTAATATCAATTTGGGGCACTGATAAGATACATTCGGTGAAACGGTCGAATAGGTATATACTCATAAACCCCTCATAATGGTTTGTAAAGAAAATGAGAATTATCCTAAGCATATCCCCCGGGAGTGTCGTAACCAAGAGTGTAGCAAGGCCGGTTGTCGTGCACTAGTTCTTGTTCATGTCTAACTCAAAGAATTGTTTTCGGGTTTACCCCAAGGTACATCTGTACTAGAGCCACCTCTACCTGCTCATATCCAGACATGGATGTATTGCTTGGAAAATTCACAAAATCTCTACAATACCAAAACTATTGGATGTTCTTCTATACTAATCATCATTTTATATCTTAGTGCTATGCGATCTAATCATAGTTTATCTAAATCCAGTTTCCAAGGTTTGTACTAAACTTCCTCTGATACCAACTGTAATTCCCTGACCCCCGTTACCCAGAGTCAGTGCAGTATTACATAACATTTGAATGATCACAAAAGATCAAGTCTCTAAAGACTGATTGGTTTAGTCGCATTGGAAGAACTAGATACATTCATAAGGTTTACATTACATCATAAAATGGAAAACTACAACAACATTGTTTCCAGGGAAAACACTTAGATCCCATAAACTATCCATGTATGTCTGTCATAATATACTACTTCGCATCTAGGGGAAAAATAAAACATGGAAATGGGTGAGCACAAATGCTTAGTAAGGATAAAAATATTGTGGAAACTTTCATAAATAAGCATAAACATTTAAGGCAATGTATAAAACTCAAAAAATCATTTTCATCCTAAAATTCCTCATAATATGGAAAATATAAATCAAAATAATTCCATTAACTTACTCACAAGGATATTCTATTAGTCGAATAATCACTTGCAATATCAATATCCACTTTCATAATAATGGAATGCATAATGCCAGACTTTCTTAACCACATTGTCAAGGCCTTGTTCCATGAATACAAATAATATTTTGTCAAAGCCTTGTTCCAAGACACTATTTTGTCTCGTGAGACCTACTGTTGTATCGAGGAGCTATAGTGGGTTCCACCCGACACTTACAAAGTCCAATGCATTCCCCATATGAAAAGGTTTAAACATAACATAATCATTCGTATTAAAACTAGCATAATAAATGTAAATAAATTATCCAAAATCCATGAATGGTATAAAAATAAAACTTCCACAGTCAAACATATCACAAAACCTTCAATAATATATGTAATATTTGAATCATAATAAATTAACTTCAAACGAGTTTAAAATCCATCAAAGGATATTGACATAGATGAAAATGATTTGCAACACTCTTTGAGAGAAATATCCATTTTTCATGAAATCATTTAAAAGTAACAAAATTTAGAAAATAATACATTTAAATACATTTTTTAATCAAAGTTTCCCTTACCACTTTGAAACTTTTGAAAAGAATTATCATTTTAAAAACATTCATGCCCATATAAATAAATCCTTATAAATCATTTTAAAAACATTTACCTTAATGCGAATGATTTAGAAGAATAAATATTTAAAACGTTTAAAATGATTATTTAGTAAGAAAAGTCCCTTAAAATAATCTCTTTGAAAACACTTTCATGAAGCATGTACTTGGATAATAAATATGTCCCAGTACATACTTACGTAAAAACAACCTCGAATAATAAAGATATTGTGAAATTAACACTTACCTTGTACTTTTCCTTGGTCGAGGGTATGATAACCTCATTTATAATGGTGATATAATTGTTATTAAAATATACAGGGATCATATACATTAATATGATATCATATATAATCTTTTAATTTTTCTTTGTTAACAATATTGTAGTATTATCTTCGTTTAAGGTGTAAACTGATTTTTTTTCCTTTATATGATTTGTTACGTAAGTAATGTTTTTTATGGATAGGATGTATATTATTCATATTAATAATGATATTATGTCTTTAAAAATTATTTTTAATCATCTAATGAAAATTAGTTTTGAATGGATTACAATTGGGAATGAATCTCATCACGTTCGTGGAGACTGTAATCCGTACGTACGCACGAGTGACAATATCATTCTTTTGATATTAAAATAATATATAATTGGATGTTATATCATATATACATAATCATTATAAGGATATATTTGTTTTTTACAACAATTACACATCATTATTATACCCATCCAAATAATAATGTATTGAATAACAATTACACCATGACGTGGAGACGGTAAGATGTACGTACGCATGTATGGTGACATGTAATTCAAAGGATGGATAGAAAAATGAATATGAGTGTAGAATATTTATAATAAAATCACAATATATATAATATATTGGAGTTATTATATTATAATGGAAACAACAAAGAAAGAGGAAGTGGAATAAGAAAGGAACTTGAAAGAGGTGATGAAATATTTATCTCTTTTTCGGGTTCTTCCTTTTTATTTGATCAAAAGGGCTCTATAGGTTGGATTTATGACTAAAGGAATGCCTCTTGGATTAAGGGAATAGAGTTTAGAGGGTATTTGGGAAGAGTTTGGCCGAGAAAAATGGCTTTGATTTTGTGAATTAGAGAGAAGGGGAAGTTTTCTTTTATAAGAGGGGTGAGGGGCACCATAGGAAAAGCTAGAAATATTATTTTATAACAAAATCATTTTCGGTATCTAATGGCTCCAAAATGAATTATTTAAATGATAATGTGGGTATTGGTCAAAAACCACTCAACCAATAGCGTTTAGACTGGTTTGGGTCACTATATTAACTTTGTCTTTCAGATTTAACTCTTAGTTAAATACTTTGACATTTACCATGTCTCTTTGTATTTTTATATTATATGGTTAATAGAGTTACTAAAAACTACCAATAGAACCCCATGTAGTTCATTAGTGATACACCTATCATTATATATGTATTTTGGCCAATCCGTAGATTTTTATGAATAGAAAATCATTTTATAAGACAATATTTTTTTAAAAACTTGTTTTATGTCAAATTTGACACTTTACAATTTTTTTTTAAATTCATAACAGTATTATTAATTTGAAAAAAATTATTTCATCAACCCTAACCTGTCATATTAACCTAGAAATTTTTTTTAATTCATAAAAAGTCTCAAATTACATTTACTTGGATATTTATAATATCAATTATTATAACATTTTATTAATTAGGTAATTACTACATCATCATTGTGTAATAAATAAATTTAATTATTTAATGTCTAAAAATTATAATTAAAATAAAATTATGTAGGAAATAATTTTATCTTTCTAACTATTGTTTATAGTAGAATATATGACTTATATAACTCTATGTAGAAATTGATTTACTAAAAGAAATTGGTTTATGTCATTTTTTCCATTACTTTATGTTAATTAAAATAATGTTTCATTATCATTCATAAGTGGCTCCATGGGGTCCCAAAATCGACCCATGGATGCCCATGGTCGGTCATAACTCATACACTAATATTAGGACAAGTGTTAAGGTGATTTTATATTATTATAGTATTCTTTTTACCTTTAATTACCCTATTTCCCTTTAACCATAGTAAATAAAAGTCAAAAGATACAATTCACAGAAAATTATTTTCATCTTATTGAATAACATTTTACATACTGAGGTTAACCGTGTCTCTTTGATTTTTTAAATTCAACTCACAAAAGCACTAAAATTATGTTTTATCAGAATTTGTAAATTCTCCTAGGAGGTGGGTAAAAGATGGTGAAAAGTTCAATAAAATTTTATATATCTAAACTTATTATAAAATTACTCTAATGAATTATATTGAACTTATATATGTATTATGTATCTATTTTGAACTAAAATAAATTTAAATAAAATATATAATTATTTAAATAAAAAGTTAGTTTTAACCAATAACAGAGTGTTTTTCACTACTCATAAAAAATTGAACGTTTTCAGAAAAAATCAAAAATTTCACCCTAAGATAATTTTGATATTATGAATTCAAAAATTTAGTGTATTTTACCAAATTGAAAAAATTGAAATGAATTTATTAATTTAAATTTAATTCCTGTTGTCAAAACCAAAAAGCATATTTTTATGAAATAATAAATACCCAAAGATTGACACTTGTTTATGTCCAATTTCAAAGTGAGATTGCATTCAACGACCAACATTGGATTAAATGGTAAAAATATAATTTAATCATACTTCGAAACCATTCAAATTTATAGTTGAACACTATAAATTATTTTGATTAAAAAAGTTGTTTTTAGTTAAAATTTAGTATTTTTCACTATTCACCCAAATATGAAAGTTGTCACAAAAACACCAAAAATTTATCAAAACTACATTTTTATTTCCCAATTATAAAGAAGATGTTTATTTTGTCAAATTTAATATATAAAAGTTTCAAATATTGGATTTAAAAGGGGTTTTCCACTAAAAGGTGGTAAATTTGCATTAAAAAAATACTTCTTTTATCTGAAAAATTGAATTTGATCTTATATTATGTCTAGGAAACTCATAATATGGATTCCAAAATTATAAGTATTATATAAAATTTAAAATTTAGTTAATATTATTCATAACCTCTTTTGAATGACAAGTTTGGTAAGTCATGGTGCGCTTGAACTCAGTGTTGCGTGTAGTGAAAGTTATTGAATTAAATTAATGAAATAATGTACTATGAAATCTTGGGCTATTACAGGTACTCTCCTGACACACATTCCAATAGGACTAGGCCTTCAGAGTCTGATAGCTGCCTCATTCGCATTTGATCAGGAAGAGTAGAGGTAACAACTGTAGAAGAAAGAAAAGTATGACCTGTCTATCACGCACCTCCAAATGCATCTCAGAGAATGGAACCATCAGCATCCACTCATTGCTGACCTCTAGAACTACCTGTGTCATAGTCCACCTGCTAAATGCATCAGTCACTGTGTTTTCATTCCTAGGAATATAGGCAAGCTCAATGTCAAAGGATTGTAGGTACTCAACCCACCTGCGTTGTCTCAAATTAAGATCACACTTAGTGAAGATGTACTTGAGACATTTGTTAGAAGATAATGTCCCCAATAGTGAAAGGCATGAACAATAGATTCCAACTCCAGATCATGCATTGGGTAATTAATCTCATGTGGCTTCAACTACCGAGACCCGTATGCAATGACTCCATCTCCCTGCATAAGCACAGATCCCATCCCGATACCTGATGCATCGTAGTAAATAGTATATCGCTTGCCCGGCTCTGGAGAGACTAGTATTGGGGCTGAATTCAACCTCCCTTTCATATCCTGAAAGGCCGACTCACAAGAATCTTACCATAAGAACTTCTCCACCTTCTTATTCAGACCTGTTAGCAGTGCTACTAAGCCTGAAAAGTCGTGTATAAAAAGGTTGTAGTATTCAACTATCCCTAGAAAGCTCTGCACCTCAAAGATGTTCTTTGGCTACTCCCAGGAAACTACTGCCCTCACATTTCCTGGATCTACGGACACTCCTCCCTCTGAGATAACATGAACCGGAAAGTGGATCTGATTCATCGAAAAGTTTCATTTTTATAGTAAGCATATAACGGATGCTCCCTCAGTGTACTCAAAAAGATTTGAAGATGGGTAGGCAGGGTCGTGTCGAGTGTGAGAGTACACCGAGATATCGTCAATGAAGACCACCATGAAGGAATCCAAGTATAGATGGAAAAATCAGTTCATCAGTGCCATGAAAACTACATGCATGTTCGTGAGACCGAACGACATAACCAAATACTCGTATAGACCATACCTACTCCTGAAGGCTGTAAGAGGAATATCTGATGGTCTAACATGCAACTGATGAAAACTAGACCTCAATTAAATATTCTAGAACACCCGGGATCCTCGAGGCTGATCAAAGAGATCATCAATCCTGGGCAACGAATATTGGTTCTTGACCGTCAACTAGTTCAACTTCTGATAGTCCACAAAAAGCCTGAGGGTGTTGTCTGCCTTCTTCACAAACAGGACAGGTGAACCCCAAGGAGAAGTACTGGGTCGGATGAATCCCTTTGCCTACAACTTCTCCAACTTCTTCTTGATCTCTTGCAACTCAGGATTAGCCATCCTATAAAGAGGAATGGACATCGGTGCCGCTCCTAGAACAAGCTCAATCGAGAAGTCCACCTCACGCTCCGGAGGAAAACCTGAAATGTCCTCTGGAAAGAAATCTCTGAAATGATCCACCATTGGAGGAAATTCTAACTGTGATGTCCCCTAATAATCTAGATAAATACTATCAATATGTGTTGTAACTGCTCCTAATCCATGGTTCTCTAGAACTGCTCTGCTCGCCTGGAAATCCCACTCACCCTTATGAAGAAAATATCCACTCTATGGTGATATGAAACTCACCCTGCGGTGATAAAAGTCGACGAATGCTTGGAAGGGAACTAGCCAGTCTATTCTGTGAATGAAATCATGGCCTGTCATCTCTAGGAAATATAGGTCCCAAAAGAAGTGACACCCACCATACTAAATAGGGCACTCCTTGCACTGACGTAAAACAGATGTTCTTGTCCCCAACTGATTGTCTAGTGTCAAAACATTGGCAGAAGAAATGATACAGAGTCTAAGGCTCTCCACAACAGAAAAATATATAAAGCTATGCATAGCACCAGTATCAAGATGAGGTGAAGATAAAACTAAGGCAACTAGTATCGTACCTCGAACTTTAGAGGGTTTGGGATCCTGATCTTGATGAGTCTACTCCATTGCAAAAGTCTGGCCAGCTCCGCAGCCTTGTGACCCTGCCTGACCACTCTGAGCTGATCCACCCTACTGTCGCTGGTATCCTAGTGATTGACCACCACAGCTACGACCTCCACCTCAGTCTGAAAATCTAGAAGAACTCATGTTCCCAAACCTGTGAGAAACTGGTGGTGCTGCTCCTATACGAGGAGTCATAGATAAGCCTGTGTCACCAGCTGCTGGTGAAAGGATCTAACAGAAATGCTAAAGGTGCCCCAACTTGTTTCTATATCGGCACTCCACCGGGTGTCTCTGGCATTGCGGACTCGTATTACTGCTTCCCCCGCACTTGTAGAACACCACCTAGCTACCAGAAGATGCATCCCGCCTACTTGAATATCCATGTATAGTCTCCCTACAGCTCTTCCAGCTATCACCTAGAAAAGCACTAACTTTGGATGTTGAACCACCCTGGCTCACAACTCTAGATTCCCTCAGACTCTGCTCTGTAATCAGTGCCTGGTTGATGATGGAATTGATAGAAGTAAACCTGAAGATATTCACCTGAGAACGAATATCCTATTTGAGTCCATCCTCAAACTTCCTTTCCAGAAATAACCCATATCCTCCTAGGAAGGGTGTGAAATTCTAAAACTCGGCGAAACAAGAGGAATACTTCATAAAATAAAGAGTTACCTACTCCAGACTCATAAAAACTCTGGCTCGATCGACCCTCAAGGACTCCGGATAGAAGTTGTCAAAGAAGATGTGTTGGAAGTCATCCCACACCATAACCTGCTAGCATCTCGCCAGTGAGATCACATCCCACCACCTCTTGGTGGAGTCCCAAAAAATATAGCTAGAGAGAATGACCCTCCTCTTTGGAGGTGTCTTCATATGCTCGAAGATCGTCAGTAAGGTTTCTAGCCATGACTCTATAGCCTCGGTTCCCTCATCCCCTAAGAAAGTGGTAGGATTCTGCTGTTGAAAGACCCATGTCAAAAATTCCATCGACGGGGTAGGAGGAAGTACTCCCTGAAAGGTCTGCATCATCCTGATAAATCCTTCCCTAAACTGTACATCATCACCAGGTTCAGGTACAACTATCGGTGCTAAGACTGGCATAGCAGGAAGATCTTCAGGAAGTACCTGATCAGCCATATCCAGTGTCTGATCACCACCTTGTGGATGGCGTACAACCAAAGGATGTCTCGGTGGCATGACTCTGCAAGGTAAAATTCACACCTCAAGTCAATATTAACAGGGAATGAAACATATGAGTACACGACGTGTACAAGGATTACATAGAGTGTACTTAAGAGAAGCAGTTTCTTCCAGAACAGATGAACACATGTCATGTAGTCAAAACAACACGACGTCCATTCTAGGTTTTCTCGGACAGTAAGCCTCAGAAACTACTCCAGAACCCAAGGAAACATTGAAACAAACATTAAAAGTTCCAAATTCCGATCCATGTGGGACAATAATCCCTGCGAATCAGAGTTTGGCATCTTATTAAAGTTTTAATATGGAAAACAAACCAATTATCCACCAAATTTTGGTCCATGAGGGACCATAACACCTCAAGAACCAATGTTTGACATTCATTCAAAAGAATGTCTACACAAAAAAACACCCTATCATATAGAATCACAACATCATGCATATTTTTCACATCATCTATCACAACAACATGCAATCTCAAATTCATCCTAGATGGAATGGAAAAATGCATGACATGTGATTTATAGCATGTTCCTACATGATGAAAGAGATGGAATACCATCATCTCATCAGGGTTCAACAAAAAAGAACCTCAATAACATCAAAAATAATAGCACAAATCATTTGAATCACTCAAGGTGAAATCAGATTAACTGTAATAATTGGAAAACGAAAAAATTACAATTTAAACGAGGTAGATTTGCTTCTCCCTGTACACGAGTTAGCTACTCCCAGGCACAACTTATTACCAAGTAACTATTCCATCCTATCCATGTATAAGGCTCCAAATAGTAAGTCAAGAGAATGGAAATCCTTTGATACCACATTGTAACGTCCCAGTACTGGAACCCACCTAGAGGCGCCCCGTACCCAATTGGTCATGGGTCATCAAGCGCATTTTCCCGAATGCCAGAGGCTGCCGACTAGTACCGAGGGCCTTGGGTGTGATAGTGGGGAAATAATTCCCTCATTGGTAGAGTAACACAACGGAAGAGAAACAATTATACAATAGCAGAAGAAGTAATTATCCAACAACAGTAAACAACAGAAGACTGAAATAATAAACAACATGAGAATATATATATATATATATATATAAAATTATGCATGGTACATATGTCTAGGAAAACATCATAATAAGTCACAATGATAAATACAACCAGTAATAAACCAATTTACAAATGAAACAGGTAAACAGCTCTTCAGCATCGTAATCCTAGGGTTGGTCCCATGCTCTCCATCTTCACAGCAAATCAAGTACCAGATGTAGAAGGGTGTTTTTCCTTTTCTATACCTGAAACAATATAATCTATTTGGGCCCAATATCATGGCCCAAAAAAGTTGTGAGACAAATCCCAGAAGACATCCACCACAAGATCTACGCCTAACAGTCAGTGAATATATGGATGGTAATAGTGCAGAAAGCGGTATACAAGGAAGTACTCAATAGTAACAATCCATAGTTTCACATATCAAGAAACATATAAACAAAGCATATAATCACAAAATTTAACCCTCTAGGAAGTACCCACAACCTATCCCCTATGGTCCTACCTAAAAGATACAAGAAAGCTGCTAACAAACAGGTAACCCTATGGGAAGTGCCCACATCCTATCCCCTATGGTCCTACTTATCAAGTAGAAGAAACCCACTGGGCATCACACTCAATCTAACCCCTCTGGTTTAACTTAAGCATAGACTCTCGGGGGAAGTACTCACCATAAATTCCCCCTACAGTATCGTATCGTACTATAGGTGCTCTCGGGAAGTACTCAACGTCAATTTCCACTGTGGCCCATGTTGAAGAACTACAGACACTCTGGGGAACCACTCAACATCAATTCCCCTTGTGGTCTCGCATAGTAAAATTATAAAGACACTATGGAGAAGACATCAACAGAAATTCTCCCTATGGTATATAAACTAGGTTCTCACAGCTCTGTGTAAGTCAAGCAAGTGTAGAAGCATTTAACGGACAAGGCAAACCTAATGAACTACTTGGATATCATTCAACATCACAACAGCATAAGAAAACAAAAGTCACACCATCCTACAATACTAGGCTTTAGAAAAAAACAAATTAGACTAACATGCTAAGAAATACCAAATGGTCAAAAATAGAACATGCATGGGAATCAACTCCAAAGCATAGAAATCAACCCTATTCACATACAAATAACCTCTACTCGCACACAACAACAAAGCAGGAAATTAACTAGGTTAAAAAAGTAAACTCACAATACCCCATTCATGTGTATTAGAAATTTTGCACATACAATTCAAAGACCTTAAATCATAAGGCACAAACCACCTACCTCTTAGGGTTTGGTGAAGTCGTCCTCTTTTCCCAAATGCACTCCAAATTGGGTGAACTCCTCCTCGAAACAACCTCAAAACCCTTCCCTCACATCAACAAGGTCAACCTTTTACACACAAAGGAAACAAAACCCTAGATCTATATGAAACCCCTTTAGATCTAGGAAACTAAGATAGGAAGAGGGATAACCCAAACCCAATCCTCAAAGAACCAATATAGGGACTTAATCGAGGAGAATTGCCTTTGATCCACCAAGAAACCCCATAAATTTTCCTCCAAAACAAGCCAAGTATCTCCCCCAACCTCTGAAAATTTCTACTTTCGCGTGAGCCATGAGTGGGAGGAGGAATGGTAGAGGAATGGGAAATCCCAAGTGGTCCGAGACATAAAAAACCTATCTTTAAGTGGCCACACAGTTATACCGCATGGTGTGGAATACCATGCGCCAATCGTGTGGTGTCTACTATCTCATCTAGGGACTCTGCATGGCTTTCCTGCATAGTTTGACAAACTGTGCAGAGCCTGTGCAGAGCCCACTATCAAGGGTACTCGGTTTTCGAGGCTGGCTGCATGGTTTTCTCAGACCGTACGCCAACCATTTGCCCCTGCACAACCTCCAGAAAAACCCCTTTTTCTAAAAAACGACCAGAAAAGGAAAACATACATGAAAGGAAGTTATGGGTTCTTACAATATTTTCAATAATATATTTTTTATGACTTTATTTATAATGTTCATATTTCAATCCATTGTACATACTTACAAAATTAGCAATTCATTTCACTCTAGCATTGAAAGGTATAATTCTTTTTTCATAGAGTATATTCTGAATAATGATTTATAAATTCATGGTTCTCTTAATCATTATATATTTTTAGGTTCTACTGATACTCATGGTTGATGAAAATCAAAGATATTTTCAAGTCATGAAGATTTTAATCTTTTCAATCGATTTCCCTATATTGATTTATGCACCTATAATTGATGTAACTCCTCGAGAATGAGTAATAATATAGGGATTGGTTTCATTAATTTTATTTTCATTCACTACATTGTCTCAGTTATGAATGAATAAAGTCACTTTTTTTGTTTTCATATGTTGGGTCCAGAAAATTTTACAAAGGGAAAGAAAAATACTCCCATTTATTTAAAATTGGATGGAAAATAATTCCATGGAAGAATTGGAGAAGAAGGATGAAGAATATAAAATCAGAAATGGAAAAGAATGGACTGTGAAGGTAAAAACATATTTCACAAACCAACTCATTACATGTAGGTCCTCACTATCAACTATGCATGAAAACAATGGTGTGTATAAAGAAAATTGAAGTGTCATATCTTTTAAAATGCAATCGTTCACGGAATAGAGGTGGAGAAGTTCCCCCCACATACCATTTTCCACAGAATCTGAAAGTACATGGGTGAGGAGAAGAGAATGGAATCCTATAACCTATGCCTTCCATGAGACCGAGAAGGTGATTTGTGACTCCACGAACTAAAACTCATAAGATCCTCTATTGATTGAGTTGTCCATGGGATGAGTGATTCATCCATGGGCTTTTGATAATGGTTTTGTCTGCA
Source organism: Viscum album (assembly GCA_963277665.1). Lineage (NCBI taxonomy): Eukaryota > Viridiplantae > Streptophyta > Magnoliopsida > Santalales > Viscaceae > Viscum > Viscum album. The sequence goes on along the minus strand of OY728123.1, from coordinate 424,878,350 downwards.
CCATAGTTCTGGCTCCTCCACCCCTCTATAAAAGGACCCCGAGGGAGGAGGAAAAGGGGAGACTAGAAGACTTTAGTATAATGGATTTCAAATAATCGACGACATAGAAGAAGAATGTATGACAATTTTGCAATTTTCCAATGATTCCCTAGTTTTATATCTCACCTCATACAATGAAGAATGAAAATATAATATGAATTATCCAAACTGCAATTCAGCTTCTTCCGCAGATGAATTTATCCCGAACCACAAGAACAATGCTCATTTTTCCAACCAACATCCCATATTGAAATGTTTTATTCCAATGGATATCTGAACCATATAGAAGATCACTACAATGATGGAATTCAACACCATATACCATGATGGTATGCGGCTAGATCCCAGCCAAACGAACAACCCTGATATGCGAATAATTCTCACCCTTGTGTAGAAAATAACTAAATGGGTGAAACCTAGTTCCGCATAGAAAAATTATATATGGGAAAAATTATGGTATGTGTACAACTATAGTATGTGAACGGTCCCTTTACCCAAATAGTAGCACAATATGGTGATGGAACCCCATCCTCCATGAAAAAAATCTATTGTGGAATGGGGTATTCTTAGGCGTTATACCCTCCACCTCTAATCGTCTCCATCCATTTATGTTGTGTCATCCATAGTACCTCTATGAACCTGCCAATAGGCATTAGGACAAGGTCTATTCCAAAGCCACCAGGAATGTACAATAAGAACATCGACCACATTAGTAAGCCCTTCTGAGTTTGCATACCCATTGTAAACAGGGTCACGTTAGTAATACCCACAATGGTGACGATCCTTATAATGTATCTAAGTTAACATTCCTATGGTATCTTCTGTTACGACCTCAAGATTCTCACATGTAACTCCCCATTTTAGGGATCATGGTTAGTCACTAAAATTTCCTTTAATGAGGATCAGTGATATCCAAGAAAAATAACTTTTTGTTTTCCCATTGACAGGAATAAACATTCCTCCCCTTTCAAAGAACTAATTCCATATCACTACCTCTAAGGTAAACCCTTATCCTTTCATGCAGGAGGTTTCATTAGTTCACTTCTCTGCCTCCACCCAGGGGATTCCTTTATAAGTAAATCTGACTATCCAGGGTACAAGAGGAAAATAGGTGATGGGTACACTAAATGCACTCTATCTCTCTCTCTCTCTCTCTCACTATGGGCTCTAGTACTCTCTATAAGCAGATGTGGTGGGAAAATAAATCTTCAGATCCACCATCTCCTCTTGTTTCATACACCGAACATGAATCACATTGTCATATAGGTGGATAGTGATCATGACTTCTGCATGATCCCAATGTATGGTCCCCTAGATGTTGTATGCCCAAATATATACAACAATGAGAACATTGATTCCAACCGTAATTGGGATATGTGGTAACCCTTACTATTTCCCAAGCTCTATGCCATCTCTTACATGAAATGAGAAATTATTTCTACCGAAAATGGTCCTTCGTGAAGGTGTATCCCCTAATCAAATCATGTTTCCACAAATGGAACTCCTAGAATATGTATGCCCCAAAATAACAGAACACTGATTCCTACCATAAACATGATATATATGATTCTTGTCTAAGGTCCAATATCAATCGGGATCCTTCTCAAGGGTTAACACCAATACTGACCCCCCCCCCCCAATTCATTATGGCTTCTTTTATGTTATAATTCCCAACTCTAAATAAAAAATGTCCTTATCCATTTATATAAACCCCAAATCATGCCTCATTCATGGTTCATATTGGTGTACATCCAATATGAAATCTTAACTAGGAACCTTCCACTTAGATGTCCTTACCCCATGATGTTAAACTGAATTGGTGGGTCCTCAATAGATTACATTATATGGTGATGTGTCTTGTTAAGTGGAATCGAACTATGTGGGATCTAATTCCTCTAATGAGGATATGTAGGAAATCTATCTTATGTGATCGAACCAGTCATCTGAATAATTCATGCCCCCCCTTGAATGATGATATAATCTAAAGCACCCCATAACAATGATTAAACCCTCCTTATCTCAGTAATTGAAAATGGAACTCCAGATCTATCTACCAAAGGGTAACATTTTATAAAGAAACTTAGATACATACATATATCTTAATCAATGGAGATCCTTTGATACATATCGATGATTATTGACCCATGTATATTTATCACTAACCTTGTAACCCAAGGATAATACATGGACACATTCCTAGGAAAGATCCAAGGATTCCTGAACATATGAACATAGCTTAAATCTATAATAGAGTCCCCAAGAAGGAAAAACAACTCCCCCCAAAAAGGTATGATTAGCCTAAACTCCCATCATATAGAACAATGTGTGTCCTTAAGTGATGTTGTCCAAATCATCATCCAACGAGCACATGACATTGGAAATATGGTCCATGAATAATGGATAACAAGGCCGTTGGGTGTTTCTGTCTCTGTGAATAAACTCATTGGGGACTATCTGAGGACATCACACTTGATATGGATTGATTTCACAAATACTAAACCACCATCAATCACCGAATGGGATTATGAAGTGATTGAGGACAATTTAAACATGGTAATCCTGACATGTGACACTTGACCGTGTCATTCGTTTTAAAGTTACAAAGGCCACACTTCCCAGTCCCCATTGGTCCAATCTCATCCTAGGCAAGATTTCCCTCAGGATAATACAAAAATGGTTAACTTGACATGAATCCTTCATAAAGGTGGTGGGTTACCCCAACTCAATTCCATTTCTAATTCAAGAGGAATGGGTCCAAGAAAGATTATAAATCTTACATTTGATTATGAGACGCTACATCGATGAGGTTTTGTTGTCTTTAGGTGTCATATGTATTGCAAGAATTATGCAGAACTGCTCTCAATCCAATGGCATCCCGAATGATTTCTTAGACACGTGCGTTTACAACCGCATATGAAACTAGGTGATTAATAAAGTCCATGACACCATCTCCCACCCAGCATCATCAATGATGGCTTTCAAATACAATGATAAAGTTGTACCATCAAAATTGTACTCTCCCCACTATGGAGGTGGCAGGACAATCAATCCATGCTATGAATCCCAAATAGTCAACCATGCAATGTTGGATGGGGTTCATAAACGATCAGCCCCACACTCCATCCGCAACCTTTTTAGGAGACAGTCCCTAGAACATGACAACAAGTAACTCCCTTATCCTAGGATTGAATATGAAGTCGAAACTGATAAATTCATCCCACCTGGTCAGGGCTCTTATGCCAGAGCCCATACTGAAGAACATCATCACTGACCTCAGAGGACCAATTAATCTCATCATGAGGAGGATAAAACACAAAGAACTCTATCTAAAGTCCAAAATACATAGGCTCCTAAGGCCTCCCACTAAGGGCAGTAAACATTCAACTATGAGTTGTTCGTCACTTTTGTTCTTGCGGAAGAGATCAGCCAAAAAAACATGGTGGTAGAAAATGGGAAAACATTAAAATCTTCCCTCTATTCTGAATCTTACCATGGATATATGGTTGAAAATTTCATGTAGGCCAAAATTCTCAACAATGCTCACCGGTCCCGCTTCTCAAATAGGGATTAAAATTATATGCGGATGAAAATACAAGCGGATGTGAAAGAATCCGATCATCCAATAGGGTGTAAACTATCTACAAGCAGGCAGAAATTCATGTTGACGCACACCAAGTCCTCCATTAATTATGGTATCATATTATGGGAATTCATATAACACTACCAATGTATATGAATTCCACCTGTAAAATATCGTAGCAATCATTTGGAAGAAGAAAATTCCTACCTACCACAATGAATCCCACTAGTTAAATACTGTGGTTTAAAAATACATGATGCGTCAAATTATAGAAGATGCAATTTAAGCCCATGAGACAAATATAGTGTAAAACAAGTAGATTCAAATTACGACTGGAAAATATAAATCCCATCATCATAATAGGATAGAATCTAGAGAAAAGAGTTGAAGTATCCCAACTATAAACTAGAGGATGACTCGTTCCTCTGTCATGAAACATGAGAACTACTAGTACCCACTAGAAATACATGGAGGAACAGAGCAGGAAAAAACCACCACTCTGAAATTAGAATGGTCATTTATACCTTTTACATCCAAATAAATATCTCAACACATCATGGAAATGATGGAGGATCATAATATAGATTACATATCATATCCTCCAAACCCATCAATACATAATTATGTTTGTGGAAGAAACATAGAGTCATGCCCATGACCCCATCTCCCCAATAGGGGTGACTTTTCAACAAAATAAGATTATCACTCCAGAGCACACCTTCTTGATTTTTCCAGTTGAGGAGGGTCAATATCCATATCACTTGATACAAGATCATCCTAATTAAAAACAAATTCTCATTCCAATTGGGGGACACCAGTCCAACATGGTGGCCTCTCTAGAGAAGGCATATATCATTCTGAGAAATCAAAATGTTTGGCAACATATCCTGGTGACATTTAGGAGAACCATTTAAAAATTGACCCATTTATGAGGGTCTTTACCAATAGAAGGCAGCCCTAGTTTCATGAAAAATAGCACCCATAAATTATTCAAGTCAAAGGATGTTATAAAATGAAAAGAACATTCATGATTCATCTCTATTAGAAGCTGGAGTTCTGGATACCATTAAACATATATCAATAGAGGCTCTTGATCATGTCAATTTGTTAGTAAATTATGAAAGTGGTAGTAGAATTTGTGAAGGCCCTCCCCATAATGTCTCTACCAGAAGCTCTAAAATCTCTCTCCCAGAGCACCCACATGGTCTTACTTTGTTGGATGTAAAGGATCGTTCAAGTGATCTTATCTCGCATTGTGGGTAATTGTAGCCCTACCCTTGACCATAAGATCATAAAGAAAGAATTTACTCCCCATTCTATTGTTCGCCCTCATTCTCCTACACACGGTATACACTACAGATATTCACCATGCTGTCAGACATCAAGCTATTATGGTAGTCCTCTCCCTGGTAGAATCCATTGCAAAGGCCCTCCACACAGTGGAAATGAGCAATAATAAGGTTCTCCCCTTGTCTCATTACATCCTAAAGGTCCCCCCATAGTGAAAAATTGATATATTCTCTGTAGATCAAGATATCAAGCAATGATGGTAGTCTAAACTATGATGGAAGTCATTTCAAGGCACTCCATGCTACGTAATTGAGTAGTAAGACAATCCTCCCCTCCCAATAGTCTACCTAAAGGCCCTCCCTAGGGTATAAAAAATGACTATAATCATTGTGGTTAGACATTAATCTGTGATGGTATTCCTCTCTATTGTAGTACCAACTATCAAGGTCCTCTTGGTAGTACAATTTCACAGTGGCATGAAGGTCCTCCCTTCATCGGATCAAATACTGGAAAGCCCTCATATTCTGAGGTTTGTGGAATGATGGTGGAAGATTTTTTGGAAACACTGTAAATAGAATACGACATCCTTTATCATCCCAAAAATGGTGTGGGCGAAATTCATCCTTTTAGACACCCATGTATTGTTCATATATTGATGATACTTATAGTAATCACAGTGATGGGGATGAAATCATTCAAAAGAACCCAACATTGTCCAACCAAGTAGAAGTCTTTCTAGAAAATGACTAAAATTATATTTTTCTCATGAGAAGACAACATGCTATGGATAACATACGGGTTATGTTTTAGCCCACAACAATTTTTATGTTCAGCATACCGAGAGAGTTGTGTGAGGAATGTATACATAAAACTCATCTCAATAGTTGGACAACTATTTTTCATCTAAAAGTAATATATTTAACTTATGATGGGTATGCCAACCATGTCAATATACTGGGGGGAACTTCACCGTCAAATTGAGCTAGAAGCTCTTCTCTCTGCATGGAAGCCAAAATTTGAGAAGTGAATGAATGATCTCAAACAGGCCTACCATAACATGATGCACAAGTTGTGATTTATTATCGATGATGCACCATCTCGTATTCATATATGGTTTTGGTGAGGGAATGGAGAATTTCACTTCACCCACTTCCCATAAAGAATAATCTACAAGAAATGATGTCGTGTAATATCATTATTACATGATGCAGATCAAATGATGTCTCTATTCGGGAAATTCAACCTTTTTGACATCAGTCAAGTATAAGTAGGTATCAAATGAGTCAAGACTAATGATAAAAATCCATTAAAGAGCTCATGAACCATGAAACTAATAACATTCATAAGATTTGTTGTCTAAGGGAATCCAATCTATGAGCACTACTCGTGTCCTCAGAATAAAGTAATTTGTGTGAAAATCTAGTACCACATTCATCATACAGTCTACAGGAAATGTGTGAGATTAAGAAAGAGGCTATAGGATTAGAAATTGCTATAGTACGAGACTTTCCCTATCCCACCGGATTGTTGAAACTTTTAACACAAAATTCCACCGTAAAACTAGAAAATACAGGCCAACTTAAAATAGCAATGGAATGAGAGAAAACCAAGCCTGTAGAGATGGGGGAATTTTTACCCCAATTGACCTCCTAGTAGATGCCAGTATTTTTCAGGCTTGAGAGAACAATGAATATAGTGGTTACTCATTCTGTCAAATCTTGTGAGTCACATCCCATAGAAATGAAACATATATCCATGTCATGTCAAGGTTCCCATAGAGTTACCCATCATCAGAAAACATTAATAGGACCCCAGAATTGATTGAGGAGATTCAATAAATGATGTGAGAATCTATTCAACCATTCATTACCTAGTACGTTACCCCCATTGTGGTATGTGTCGGTGAATGTCAAGGATTTTAATCCCACAAACTACATTTATTATAAAAAAATGATGATGTTATTGGAGAGCGGTTTCCCTCCTATAAGTGGTCCACACCGAGCACATCGGTATTCATACTCAGAAACAAAGGCCCAACATAAATTTGTTCGTTCCCTCAGAAAATCCTTCACTACCTCCCCTGCAATTCCCAAACAACCAAAAGAATAAGAGCAAGGATGTATAAAACCCACCTCCTCCTCCCAATGTGAGTGCATCCCTGACACTTGAGGAGATATTCACTCAGAAAGATAAAGAAATGAAAGATATAGGGTTAATCAACATTGATCTACTACAATATAGCCCTCTTATTAGATTGGTTCCTCGGGTAGAGTGTCAATATACACTTCCAACATAGGTACATTTTCCATAAGTAATCATCTATGAAAATAAATACATGTTCAAAGGATCATCCAATCCATCACTTGGATAATTCTTCAACTAGAACACAATAACATAAGGATATAAAAATATCCCTCCATTGGGGAAGAAACAAGAATATATTCTAGAAAATCTACAAAGTGTTTCCTATCTGGGTATCTACTTCGAGTACCTGTAGCACTTATCTGACCAATCCTACCCCGAATATGCCCAAAAATGCTTAGGTTAAATAGGATATGCATCTAGGGAAAATGAATAACATCAAATAATTGTCATCTCAACTGGAATCCACAGAATTATGGAACATTCCAATATAATGAAAGAGGAATCCATACCCTGGGTGGGTAAGAAATGTCCCACCACTACCCAATTTGGGAAACCCGAATTTCCACAGTTCAATGGTTCAGGGGACCGAGAAAAACATTTGATGCACTATGAATCTTACTATGATCCCATACTGGGTACCCTAGAGAAGAAATAACCAGTGATTCATAGATTCTTCATCCAAACCATGCATGTTTCAGCCATTTTATAGTATTCTTGATTTCCATCTAATTCGATAATCTGCTGGGAGCACCTCTATTAGAAGTTCCTCTTCCAAATTAGATCGATGTATCAAAATACATCCATCAGTTACCTCATGGATTGAAAAAATTGGGAGAATGAGAGAGTTTCATAGATAATTTAAATATGGATAGGTCTGTCTTACACCCTGAACCGGCTGCTCCCCCCAAGATGATATTATTTCCTTGCGCATTGACAATATCTATGATGAGGTGTGAACAACACACTTACTAGTGAAGTATAGAATTTAGTTCTTGTAATTAGCTAATACGTCCAAAATAATATAGGATTCCTTAATAGAGGAAAATTTTAAGTCCTACAAAACACCCGAAACCCTGGGAATAACGGTGGGAAGAGAACAACTTGATCTTGTTACGCTCAAGCCAACCACTTCCCTAGCTCTTAGTCTAAGGCCCATACCAAATATTATAGGGCCCTCGGGATGTCAATATCCCCCTCCTCCAAAAATATGATCAATGGGGTGCTAAAAGAAATAAATTCATGGACTGAAGGAACAATGTTTATTCATTACATGATGATTATGTTAGTGGAAACTTTGTTGCTACCATGAACTGCATCTTTCATCGGCTACTAGAACCAAAGAGGGATGCTCAGTTCAGTCTTGATGATTAGACATATTATTGTTCCTATAACTTGATATTGGGACACACCATATATGATTTTTTTAACTTCATGGTCCTCCTGTAATGGTTGATAGATTTAAGATTGGTCATACTAGGACCATCTTCAGCACAGGTGGTGTATTATTCCATAACTAACCTTGATGAAGTAGTTGAGTTGAAAAAATTCATCTCCAAAAAGATTAATTAGTTCGATGGTTAGATTAATTGAACAAAATTCAACTAATACCATGGTATCCTTCAAGCATTGTTTATGCAACCAACTATTCCCCTAATAGCTATGTATGTGGCACTGCTAACATCCTCATCCCCACGACCCTCCAAGGGTCAAAATTACCAAGTAAAAGAAGAAAAACACACACCAATGCTGAAATTAATATTGAAACTATCATATTCCTACCAACGAATCTGTGGATATGGACACTGCCCCACCCAATAGCACAATGGGAACCAACCCAACAAACATTTCCAATTGAAGAGGTTGATTGGGAAAATTCATCATAAGATGGGGAAATAATCATTGGATACATTAATATCATTCACATAGTGGATCCCTTCTAGGATGAAAAGTATGGATATGAAACCAGAGCCCCTACATCAAATCATGGAGCCATTGGAAGTGTTAGAAGAAGCCACGTATACCTAGGTAGATGAATTCATGACAGAAATCAAATTCCCAGCCACACATCTTCTCAAAAATTCAATGTCGCATAAAATCGTGGAAGATACCTTCCATATAAAAATAAATAAAAATAATTTTTTTCTACCCCTACCAAAATCCACATTACCCTCATCATCCTTGAGTATCCATTGGAAGATGAGAGGATGTCTGATCACCCTCGGTGTACAGGAAGACCTATCCGACAGAATTTACAAATTGTACAAGCACCCCCAGCTTATGCTTCCAGAGCCATACCATCTACATCCAGTCCTCAATACCCTAAAGATCCTTTGAAACATCATCCCAAAGCTAGGAAGTGCTAGATGTTTGAAAAGATATATGACATTATGGTATATTTCACCTTGGTGCAAACTGATATGTCAATCTTAGATCCACTGAATCATTCATAAGACCTCATGGAGGAACTCATCAATGCTTTACAAAGCCCCTTAGAGTGTGAAGCTTATGGAGTTGGTACTGAAGACTGGTCCTATAGAATTTCAGGTTTTCATCTATTTTACATATGGATTTGAAGACACCCTTATGAATGGGAAAATCAGAACAAAAATATGTTTCTGGAAAGATAAATAGTGTTTATATTTTTAATGTCTTAATCAAAAACGGTTCAAGAGTTAATTTCATTCCAATGAGGAAACTTTTTCAGCTGGGCAGTAATGGGGAAAATATGACACACTACACCATGACTGTATTGGGAAATGAAAACAAGTGAGAAGAAGATGTTATTGTAAATCCAGATAAATTTTTTTTCTTGGAAACCTCTTAGAAGACGTAGAATTTATAGTGGTCCAAAAAAATATGACATTTAATGTACTTATAGTAAGGGCCTTGATGCATCAACATGTAGAAATCCCCTCATCATACCATCAATGCATGAATAGTAGCATTAATAGAAAAAGTGGGACGTTTCATGCTGATAAGACCCCATTTTAATATTATTAGTCAAACTATATTGATTAAGGATTCTAGGAGCTAGATGAGATGAAACCCACAGTCGATGGGATTGATTAGTTCACCACTCCAAAAAAATTGGAGGTTGTCCACAACAACATTCTAAGGTAGCTCTATGATGAATTTTTATACCCATCAATCAGGTGGAGTTCACGTGTCCTCGTTTGGGTTGCTATTCTGTAATTATCAAGATTTAAATCACGGATGTCAAGAATGATAGTATTGAAAGGTTTATTAGTCTTCAAAATAATGGTTAATTCCTAGATAAAAATAAACTATCCTTGGAGCCCCAGAAAATCCATGCCAGACCCATTATTGAAGAAGAGATGGAAGGCCCTCCTTTACCCCTCACTCTTCTTCCCCAAAACATTACCCATAGTCAGCTAGGATAGGGGAAGCTGGTTCAGCCTCCATATGCAAGAATTGTGACCCCTCTCCCAATTATGAAGAGCTCATCTCGGGAATTGTCTCCCCATCAGAACATAAAGAAGAGGATGAGAAGGTTGTATAAGGGTCATAGGAAGAAGATATTATGGATTCCCATCAAACATTTGTGTAAGGAGTCTCTTCCACCACCAATGAACTCGTGGAGATAAAGTTGGGTACTAAAGAAGACTTGCTGGCCACCTTGATTAGTACATCCATGTCTTCCGAAGTGAAAGAGGCATAAACATGCATCCTAAAGAAGAATCAATATGTTTCCACTGGGTACATTAAAAAAGATAGGTCTTGATCTCAAGGTTTTCAGTAACCACCATGGCCTTCCAGAATATCATCATGGTTACAATAAAGCTACTATAAGGACACATCTGACACATGATGCAAAGAGAGAGGTCATAGTTGACTAGATAATTAGAGAAAACATCATTAGGGTGGTCCAATATCATATATTTATGACCAAAATGGTACCTATCAATAATAAAAATGGGAAGATTAGAGTTTTCAGCAATTTTAGTGATCTCAATCGGCACTCCCCAAAACATGACTTCTCGGTACCGATCACAAAATTTATAATCGATTCAACTACTGTATATGAGGTTTTATATTTCATGGATGGATATTAAAGATACAACCAAATCTGAATGGCCCAGTAATATGAATAATCCACCACCTTAAGGTCCCCCAGGGATTATTTTTATATAAAGTGATGCACATTGGTTTGAAAAATGATGGCACCACATACCAACATTCCATACATCACATATTCAAACCCTTCCTAGGAGTGTTCATTGAATTATATGTGGGTGATTTGGTGGTTAAGTCACAACAGAGTTCAGAACATCATCCAGATCCTAAATCAGTATTTAACAAACTATGATAGCCAAGTCTACAAGTTAACCCCTTGAAATTTTCTTTTGTCTTTACCTGAGAGAAATTCCTCAACCTCATCATGTTTCACTATGTCATCAAAGTAGATCCTGAGAAGACAAGGGGTATCATTGGTAGTTCACCTCCTCTCAACATCAATGAATTGATAAGATTCAAAAGAAACATGTTCTAAATTCGATGATTCGCATCCATTTTCATAGGAAACTGTTTTTATATTTTTAATTTGATGAAAAAGGTGTAGAAAATCAATGGATTAATGATTTTCATGAAGCATTTATTACCCTCATGATATATCTCCTTATCCCACCAATTATAATACCATATTTCAAAGTAAGAAAACTTATTCTATATGTGGCTTCCTTACTGTGATTCACAAGAACCTTCCTGGTATAGAAGAATGTTGTCAGCAGAGAAAATATTCCTTATTATCTAAGTCAAACCCTAATCGATGTTATGACTCGATATTCAATCATATAGAAAAGATTCCTAGCCTTGATCATCATGGTCTAAAATCTAAGGCATTAAATGAACCACCATGTGGTTCATTTGGTCTCACATAATAATACACTCTAGTATATTCTCAATAGTCCAATATTGACTGAACACATGCCATTTTGGGTGGTCATCCTGTTGCAATTCAATATATAGTTCATACCAATGATGTTCGTCAAAGGCCCTACAATAGCAAATTTCCAAGAAGAGAATCCCTCAATAGAAGATTCTCTATTTGATGTTAAACTACACAATGAATATGTGTTCACTGTTCAAGGGGACTTCCAAACATAGGAAATTTACTTCGATGGAGATTCTAGAAGCTCAATAGGAAAAGGCATGGAAGATCTCAAGCTCAACAATGTGGGGTTGGGAATCATACTCATCTTCAAAAAGGATATTTTTCCATACTTCTTCCTCCTGTTAGAGTGGTGCACACAAAATCAAACATAGTACTTGTCCCATATCACAGGCCTGGAGCTTGCACTCCATGTACAAGAAGAACATGTGATGATTAAAGGCAATTCAAAAAATTTCATCTAGAAAGTACATGATGAATACACTATTAAGAAAGAGAATTTGATTCCTTTGATGAACCATGATCGAGAATGGATTGTAGAATTCCCATCATACCCGTCATTTAATTATGTCTCCTAGTCACAAAATGATGGGGATGTTGTATTGGAAAATGTATCCATAGCTCTGGCTATCCTCAATCGAAATGAAATAGTCATCAGCATTTCCCATCAGTGGATAGTAATACCATTCATTCAGGACATCATAGAGGAAATATATTATATAATTCTAATGTTTATTTTATATTTTCCTACCACTTTCTAGATGACTCCCATTACAGATTATCCTCAAAACACAGAGCTCCCACTATATAGGGTAGGAAGGGAACAAATCTGAAGATGAGTAGTCAACATTGTGCTATACGGTGTCAAAAACTAGAAGAAGGTCCTTTACAAGAGGGGATTGATGGTGTCCTTATTAGGTGCATTGATGGAGAACATACCACCATTGTCATGAAAGAAGTATATGCTGGAGCATGTGGGGAACATCAGCCAGCATCCAATCACTCTCATCAAATTTGAAGGCTTGGGTATCATTGGCCCACTATGATGTATGATTGTTCTCAGTTTACTAAAAAGTTCCAATCCTGTCAATTTCATTCCAAATTTCAACCACCACACCAAGAGATTCTTCACATATCCAATTTATCCTGGCCATTTACCATATGAAAATCAATGTTTTAGATTGTATCCTCCCACTAAAAACAAAAAATTCATGTATATTCGCACACCAACCGACTGCTTTTCCAAATGGCATGAAGTTAAACCACATAAAGAGGATGGGGAAAGAAGCATTGTTATCATTTGTAAAGACAATATAATTACTAGATTTGTTTGCTATCATACAATGTAGATGGAAAATGAAACCCATTTTTTATATGTTGAATTGGAAAAACTATATCGGGTGTATGGTATCAATTTCGGCCATTCCTTCTACTACCATGAAACAAAAAATGGGAATATAGAGGCCTCCAACAAGACCCAACCCAATATACTCAAGAAGTTGGTAATAATGGAAAAGAAGTCATGTCCGGACAATTTTCTCCATGATCTGTTGGATTACCAAACTACCACCCATACAACCACCCAAGAAACCCCATATACATTGGTATACGGGACAAAAGCTGTCCTACCAATTAAAGTTCAATTACCCTATCTTTGTGTTTCCATTATGGATCAATTATCCTGATATGAGAAATCCAAAAAAATAGCTATATGATTTAGAATATCTGGATGAGAATTGATTTCACACTCTGCACCATTTGGAAATATATCAAAACTGGATTGCATGATCCTTCAACATAATGTTTGGCCTATAGTCTATCCTCAAAGAGAAATAGTGTTGGTGCCCATAACTCCGATGATACTCGAAAAGAATCCATAGAAATTGGATCCAAAATAGGAAGTAACATATTTCATACACATAGCCTACTCCACTAGAGCATATTCCTTATTTTCAATGGAGGAACAACTTACCACTGCCTCTGCCAATTCAAGGTTCTGGAAGAAATATTTAATAAAGCCGAAGAATATGCCCTTATCAAAAGAAATTAGATTAAAAGGATAAATTAGTAATTACCATGCGACGTTACAATACATGCCCAACAAGTCAAAATAAAAAGACATTAAATAGTAGGATACAACATGCCCTTCTATTCATGTCGGGTGAAATTCATTCTTTCTACACAACGTTACACTGCATGGCCAAAAAGTCATAATCACAGAAAATTAAACTACATGATACAACATTCCCTTCAATTCACATTGTTGAATTTCATCCTTATTGAATGCAGTAAACTACATGGCCAAAAAATCATCATCTCATGAAAATTAGCTTCATGGAATCTATAATCCCAAATAGAAGATGTTAAATAGTATGAGGTTAGTTATGTTCTAGTTCGTGGTTCACCTCAGAAGAATCAAATCCATTCTTGTGAAATGTAAAAAAATGTCACATTCTCCCATGTGAGAGTCTAATGAGAGTTCTAAGTCCGCATGGGGACCTAATTTCTCAAGAACAACGTGTTCCATGATTCCTTACCTCATAGGATACATTGTGATGCATGGGATCCCCATCCTTGATCCCAACAACCACCAAGTAAAAAATTACCCTTTCAATATGTATGGATCATATCAATGTAAGAAATACTCTTTAGAACTACATTCGGCTATATTCCTGCCCTCTCAGGATATGTAGTGATGTATGGGTTCCCCATCCTTGGGCCCAAACACCCCCACATAAAAATTCCCCATTCCATACATATGGATCAGACCTATGCTGGTAATCCTCTATAGAACTACGTGTGTCTTGATTCCTACCCTCACAGGATATGTAGTGATGCATGGGTTCCCTATCCTTGGGCCCAACCACAAACATGTAATAATGACCCCTCCTATGGCAAGGGACCAACTATTACAGGGATCTATAAAACTACGTGTGGCTTGATTTCTTCCTCGCAGTATACATAGTGATTCCCAAGTTCCCCATCCTTGGACCCATCCACTAAATGGTAAATATACCTCTTTTCCAACGTATGGATCATACATATTTAGTAAATCCTATATAAAGATGTGTGTGTCTTGGTTCCTTCTCTCACAGGATACATAGTGATACCTGGATTCCATATCTATGGGAACAGGCTCCACCATACCAAATATTCCCCTTCCCCTATGTATAGGTACCACTTGTATACGTAAATTCATATAACCAGACCCGGATTGATTTCTACCCACACAAGTTAGGTAACTAGAATCCGAGTATTCAAAAATGGGCCTGGTTATGACATAATATAAAAGTAAAAATGTCTTAGTCCTTCTCCATATTCCCCCTATGTGGTTGAGTAATACTTTTTCATCCCTTTTTTCTCACACTAAGAGATTCTCATGTGGGATTTGGAATTTCATAAGGGGATTCCTCATAGAATTATTGACTCACTACAAGCCCGAGTCGAGGCCATATGATGTTAAAATGAAATGTACCACAAAATCTACATGTGGATTGATTATTAATATATTGAGATATATATTGAATCCCATATTTTCAAACCTGGGTCTAGCTGCACTAAATGGGAAAATACAAATTCACCCATATCCTGCAACAAAATGCTATGCCATGTATGTGATTCCAAACCATGTTTCCCACATCAAGGGGTTTTCCAAAGTATCATTCCCCCTACACATAATTCAGATCATTGCAGGGAATTACATTATTCACTCTTAATCATGGTATGGATATTCCTTATGTACCATGATATATCCCATTCATTGATGAAGCTCCATAACCCAAGAAATCTTGGATCCACATAATCTTCCATGACCGTCGGAGATAGATGGTCAGTATCATAAAAACACCATAATTTTTCTATGTAAAAAATTCCTTGGTGTCTCTTCTTATGTTTCCCACAAAATAGGAATGTCAACCATAGTTAAATTCAACCTTATTAGATGATTTTCATACCATAGTTAGTTTAAAAACATTCAAGTCTCATATCTTTCCTACTGATCCAAGGATCTGACTGATCATGGTTTACACTATATTTCCCCCTCTCACATCTGAGGTATACCAAAATATCAGGGTATGATTTTCCAATAACAATTCATGGACTCTATGGAAGTATATCCCTACAACATGACATTAAACTGGGCAGCCAATATGTTTTCACTGCAAGACGTTAAACTGCAAATTCAAAATGTCCTTTATACATGACGATAAACTGCGTGACCCCAAAATCCTTTCCAAAAGACATAAAACTCAAGGGATCCGTAAAATCCAAATCTTGTCACATCGAATCAAAAATGTCCTTTCCACATGATGTTAAACTACATGGTCTATCCAAACCTATTCATGGATTAATTACTAACCTTCCTAGATACATAGAGACACCCATACTATCATTATGAACCAACCACCCATGTAGACACTATTCATGGGAATATTTTAAAAAAATATAATAATCCAATGTCACCTATTTCATGTCAGTTTATCTATGTCCTCACCATAAGATGATAAACTTCATGGAAACTACATCCTTTCCACATGAATATAAACCAATTTAAAATCATCTTAATCATGTGACATTAAACTATATGATAAAACATCTTGGTCATATGAAAATAAACTACAAAAACAACCCTCAAGTATATAATTATCCTTTATTTGATTATGACATCAATATTCAGTGAATTGAATAAATTTACATCCCTTGTTTCTCATACTAGATACAAACCACATGATCTTAGGAATTTTGGCAGGATATTCCCTATAGAGCTATAAAAAATCAATAACTAATAGTTGTTCCTAGTTTCACGACCTTGAATGACATGCTATGGTAATTTTATCCCACAATAGGGAGGCAAGAGTCCTAATCAGATGACTTTAAACAAAATGGAACACCCGATATGGGTAAAATACTTCTTCCCTAGTGCATGATTCATAAAAATGTAGGGAGTTTAATTCTGGAGTACCTAAACCTTCAAACCTAGTTCTAGCTCCAAAAATGGAATTCAATTTCCTCACCCTAAAAATGGGTCAGATCTAAGTAGATAAACCCCCAATTCAATGAATAATAATGGCCTTATTGTTTCTAAAATTCCAAGACACATCTTTTCCACCCATAAAACTGCATGCTTTGAGAGGTTTTAGATCTCTATATACCTCTGAGAACATCATAAATTGAGGGTTAGTGTCTTTTGGACACATTTTATTGACTAAGAACACAATTCCTAGGTGTATCCACATAAATTTCCTAGAATAAGGCCTGTCAACCTAAGGTAAACTCATCATAGTGAGAGGAATCTCTAATTTCTATATTCTAAATGTCTTCCAAGACTAGCATCATTTATATTGAATAAAGATCCCTAAAAACTGTGTCTCAAAGAATCCTTTCTATCGTTGTCTTAGACATATCATATCATCCTAGCTCAATTTTCCTCCAATCAACCAAGACTCCATTTTCAATGTCCAAGTCGTACAATATTAATTTTTCCCATGAAATGAATCCACCAGGAATGTTCAAAATGGGTACTGCCTTAATGGAAAGTATTTATAAAAGAATTTTTTTTCAATCCCAATGTGTAAATTAGACCCTCATATGGAAAAATTTTAATAGACCTACTCCAGGCTTGATTTATATCACTATTGTATATGTACTAACTCTAGAATTCTTATACCACATGTCCACCTATGAATCAAAGTCCCATATTCCTACGCACAGGTCATACCTGCTCATGGGATCTCCTCACACCATTATGGTAAGGAAATATCTACCTTTTCCTGGGAATGGTTGACCTAAAATTCCCCATTTTGTGTTAAGGAACTCCCTCTTCACAAACCAGACTATGTGTCCTAAAAGGTCTAAACAACCATGACCATCCATTTCCCTATGAAATTAAGGTTAGTGTCCTGTAGATACCATTATTTTACTATGAACACAATGCCCTGGTGGCTCTGCATATGTTTCCCATAGAACGTAATGTCAATAAAATAAAAATTTATCCTCTTGAGAGGATTTTACAACATTCTTATTCCTTATGATGTTTACATCTCACCAAATTCTTTGGTCTTGTAAACCACCTAGATTATAGTTTACAACCTTTCACCCACATCACACTTTAGGGTGACAAGAAATTTCTAGTCAGATTACTATGAAAAGGAACAGTCCCTTAATCCCAATTTGGGTCAAGGTAAGAAACATTTAAACCACACATCTCAAATTTATATGTTGTATGACTTTAAACTGCGCCATGATTTAAACCTCTTTTAAAAAAGACAAATTTTTGTGGGAGTGGAATTCCCATTCAAATCTAACATAGATGTCGCTACTAATTTCACACATCATCCCATTCAAATTATTTCTGTTGTGTTATTGAAAACCGTAAACAATTCAAAATTTCTGTAATGATTCTTGGCCATCAGGTATGGATGATCAGGTTCATGTAGAAACTATTGATTGATTATGCACAAAATTATCCGGTTTCTATGCATAAGTTTAAAAAAAAGTCCTATGCAATGTTCATTATAATGATAGATTTTTTCTACTTCTATAATCCCATAGATCCCATTACCCATTTCATGTCTCATATCCTTGTATTGTGTCCATAAACTGCAAAATCAGGGTCAATAAGTATACATAATCCACGATTAAAATGTATTGGGATATCCTTGGTCCATAAAACCCAATTGGAGCCCTCGCCCCAAAATTCGTGGTCAACATTGTTTGACCAAAAACATTAGTAATGATCTATTCTATTCAACCAAAAACCCAACTAATGATTGTCTTATTTGAAATACATTAAATTTCCTATAAAAAGAGACAAAACTCATTAGGATGAAAACTCACAAAGGTAACTATAGAAGAACGTTGAGTACCCTCTCTCTAAACCTAAACTCTATGTTTTTTAAGGAAAATATTGATCAATCAAAAAATCAATAGAGTCACGGATCTTATTTGGTTTAAAATTCATGAAGGGACGCCTAAAAAAGAGGATTTATACCCCATAATCCCACATCGTGATATGACTAACAAATAAATTGGGTTATAATAGATAAATAAACAAATCTTGTATGGCCTTGAACATGACCCTAGAAATAGTTAATTTGTGCATGTTGAGTCACTTGGATCAATAAAATATTAAATGATGTTTTGGTTATTTCAATTACAATAATGTCATATTGTGTCCCAAATTGACAACTATTTGCGATTATTATTTCAAATTTACTCAATAAAAAATAATTGACATTGTAGGAAAATATAAAATGTATAATTGGAGAGAAGAGCATTTTAATTATGTTATGTTAAAATGGAAGAACATACACACTCTAGAGTCTCCCCACAATGACAGAGTGAAAAAAATTAATGGACCAAGGCAATC
This sequence comes from Viscum album, assembly GCA_963277665.1. Taxonomy (NCBI): domain Eukaryota; kingdom Viridiplantae; phylum Streptophyta; class Magnoliopsida; order Santalales; family Viscaceae; genus Viscum; species Viscum album. The sequence goes on along the minus strand of OY728123.1, from coordinate 424,859,021 downwards.
CAAAATATTACAATGAAGCCCAATAAGAACTTTCTAGTTGATAAATAATTATATGGAAGTGTCCATCATGAGATTTTTCCAAAGCAGTACTCTATGCTGCTTCAGCATCAACTGTGGGGCATGCCTGTTTCATAATAGCTCTGAGATCTCCCCCATTCTTCTTTGTAGATGCAAAATTGACACTTTTTGATGTTATTTTCTCCTTTATATTGGTAACATGATCCTCCCACTCCCACATATCCTCCTTTTGGTAAATTACATGGCCATGATCATTTTACACTGAAGTCTTTATATAGTGATGCTCTTCGGTAATATCACAAAATGTAATCATTTGGCGATTTGAGGAATTGAACTTATCCATGTCTCTTTCACTAGAAATTTGATTCTCCCGAGCTATAACTCTTTGGTATGCGAGATGGTGCTGATATTAGTAGTCAAATCCTCTTTAAACTATCTCAATAAATAGCCTCTAGATGGGTTCCTCCTCATCAAAAACTATAGTAGAGTTGTTTCGGTGGAAATCTTATAGATTTTAAGCCACATATAGTTACTCACTAATCGGTGTCTCCTAATGGAATTTGAACCCTGGATTTGCTCCTCCACAACAACAGTCATGATGTTAGGGAATGAAAACATGACTGATGAAGCCACTCGATGTTTGGTCACCCAAGAACGGGAATCTTCCCACTATGTATACTTTTCATTATCTAGAACTGATCTTTGGGGATTAATGTCGAATTCAAGGATACCCAACGAAGTTGATGTTGGAAAAAATTCAGTATGATCATAGACCATATCAACCATAGATAGGGATTCTAAGTCACTCACCATAGATATCAGTTTCATACAGCAAGTCCACTCGAAATTCATGCAGCAGCGATTCGGGCGCCATTAGGAAATTTGTATAGAGGGAGATGGTGTAGTCGACATAGTTGAAACGGGACCAGAAGTAGTCCAGTAATTTTTCACCTATCTGGACGGTCAAGAAATTATTCCATTAGGGTATTCGGCCACCCACTATGAAAAATAATCCAATGATAAGATGCATAATTTTTTCAGATAGTTATTTTGTCTACATGAGAGATCAAGATTTTATCATGATGTGTGATGATGTATGAATGAAAATTTGAAGTGCCCCTCCCATTGTCTTATACTACCCCAAAATACGTGGGATAAGGCACAAATATAAAATAAGAAAGATAAATCAATAAGTCAAATATGTTTACAGTTCTTAAAGACTTGGTGTGAATAGCAGTGGTGTTTAGAAGAGCCGAACGAAAATTAGAATGAGAAATCGCCAGGATATATCGATATTAATATCATGGGAAATGTTATTCTATGTAGCCAAATAAAAATTTAAATGACCAGCAGAGTGAGTGTGGAGTCTTTACATCATGTATCTACCACAATAACTCATAAATTCAGCGATGGTGAGGATGACTAGTTTCATGGGATGTCCCTTGGCTAATGTGGGTAAAATAAATAAAGTGAAACCCTAATACACCTTTATAAATCTCATGGAATTGAAATAGTCACCCACATAAGATCATGAAAAATAAACCTACAAATATGAGTTTAGAAGTTATTTCTATTCAAACCTCATTACCCCAGGTGGTGTACTGACCCACCTCGAGGGTAGAATAGTAAGAGCCTTGAATGAGTTGTGATTATTGAGTGGGATGTTATTAGCTACAGAGAACTCTCAATCTTGGAAAATTCACCTACTGGAAAAACCCTGCCCAATCCTCCAATGAAATTAGCTGGCAAGGATGAAGAGTTTTACCAAGTAGTTTCTTCTCCTTGCTTAGAAAATACCTTATCTATGGTAATACTTTCTCAAGATTATCCTAGGTATTGGGTACTTGTAAAAAATAATCATACATGTCTCCAAAAATGGGATATAACCTGATCTTGTAAATATCTCAAAAACATATTCTCACTTTACCATTTCATATGTGGAAGGTATTGGAGCATGAAAACAAATGGCTAAGTAGTTTTGGAAATATCTCACCTGGTAAATAAATAGAAAATTGGGATATCCACACTGCTTCTTATAGATTGAAATCTTCGAGTGGTGCAAGTGATTCTATGTTTTTCTGATGAACACATAATTCCTAGGCCCCCTCATTGAAAAATTACCCTCCATAACATAGGTCAAATTTAGATCTCAATCTTCCCCTAGGATAATTTCACGAAAGATTCACGAGGGATGAATTGTCACAGACAATTGATTCAGAAGACATAGTATTGTGACATCAATTTTCATGCATCCACAGGGAGAAATATAAAAGAAATATTTCATTTTGAATATAATCATTTATAAAGTCCACCGTAGTAGATATATTTTTCTATTCATACTCTTGAGTCGTCTCAAGATGAATATAAAAGTTACTATGATCAACCGGTTGAAGAGGGTGTCATATTGGAGACTATTGTTTTAAAGTTGAAGTATAATGGATAGCATGTAAGACATAATATCCAAAAAAGGAGATCTACGAGAATACCCTCTTGAAGGATGATTCCAATGAGATGGTTGCCATCAATATTTGGAACCATAATATCCCTTCTTCTGGAAACATCTTGGGATGGGAGGAGAAGAACTGTTTTTTTCCTGTATATGGACCATGGAACAGTTAGTCCAGTGAAAAATTGGAGAAGCGCTAAAAGTACACCATGTAATGATGTTCCATGATTGGCTTGTGGAAGGTATAATATCCAAACTGATAGTTCGAAGAATCCTATGAGGCACTTTCAAGAAATTCTTTGGCCAGCAAATTGATGGTTCATGTAACAACAAACCCTGCTACATGGAATCCCAAAATCACCATTAAGGGTGGAATATGTTTACTTCATACAATTCTGGGAGTGGTCTCTAGGTGAATGGTGTACTAAAAGGAATATGTTTCATTCAAAAAATCTTGATAGAGAATCATGAAAGTGCTGAATTCATTGATGAAAATGATAAAAAGAAATATTAGATGGTCCACCTTATATAGAAATGGTCTCCTCCTATGGTAATACCATTATATCACAAACCAACCTCTATTAGGACAACTTTCAACATCGAAATAGACTTCTCTTCATCCTGGTCAGAGCCCATTACTATGGGTACATTTTCTAGGTCCTGAAATCTGTGAAAAGGGAAAGAAAAATACTCCCATAGATTTGAAAATGGAATGTAAAATATTTGAAAAATGAATCGAAGAAGAAGGATGATGAAGCTAGAATCGACAATGTGAAATAACGAACTGTGAAGGGAAACCCATCCTTCGAGAACCACCACTTTTCTTGGTAGTCTACAATTCCAGACATTCCGGAACCAAAGGATTCATAGATGGTAATTGGTAGTTCTATATCTCCAAAAACACTATCATTCGAGCAATGGAGGAGGGTAATTTCGTCCCCACATACAATTTTCCACACAATCGGAAAGTTTAGGTGTGAGGCAATGTAATTGGAATCCCACAAACAATTTTGTTCATCTGACCAAGGCCTGGATTTGTGCCTTTGTGAATGGAAACCCTCACATACCAATGTTGATCGAGTCCGTTGTTGGCATGTAATTATTCTTTAGGCATTTGCAAATGGAGTCATGTGACCCATTGATCTGGCTCCTCCAACCATCTATAAAAGGACACTGAGGGAGGAGGAAATTGGGAAGTAAGTGACTTGAGGAGAATGGATTTCAGATCTTTGAAGGAAAAGAAGAAGAAATAACTAAAATCAGGGGATTTTCTATTGATTCTATATAGGTATTGTTCACTACAAACCATAAAAAAAGAAAATATAATATGAAATGGACAAAATTTGAACCATCTTCCTTTGTAGATGAATTTCTAGTGAACTTCAAGACTGATGCACCTTCTTCAAACCACCATCCCATATAACAATTTTTTACACATATGGAACTCTGCATCGTGTAGAAAATCGCTACATAGTTGGAACTCAACATCTGATACCATCACAGTACGTAGCCAGATCCCAGTCCAATGAAGAAAAGTGCTACATAGGATGAACCTGGTTCTAAGTAGAAAAATTCTATCTATACCAAATTATGGTCTGTGTACCAATATGGTACGTAGACTACCCCTTTACCGACATAGCATCACGCTATGTATATGAAACCCCACCGTGTATGTGAAAATGGTACCCATAGTGGGTTATTATGGGGCATTAAACCCTCCAACTCCAACATGTTCCCTACATTCCCGTTATGTCATCCATATTACTTCCACAAACTAGTTTATCGGCATATAGAAAAGGCGTCTTCCAAAGCTACTTGACTTATATGATAATACCATTAGGTGCATCAAATAACCCATATATGTGTGTATACCCATGGTATGTGGATCCACAAAAGTAATCCCATCAATGGTGAGGACCCCCTTAATGTCTCTATGGTTACATTCCCATGGTAACCTTGGTTCTTAATTTTTGATTCCCACATTTACCACTCTATTCTAATGGTCAAGGGTAGTCACTGGCCTTTCCCTTTGATTAGGGTCAATGATATCCAATGGAAATCTCAATTTATTTTACATTTGATGAGATGAGACATTATTCCCCTTTCCCAAAAATTATTTCAGGGCACTCCCACTAATGAAATCCACTATCATTTCATGTAGGAGGTTGCATCAGTGTTCTTCTATACTTAGGCTGATAGAATACCCTAATGAGTTAATCTTTCTATCCTGTGTACAAAAAGAAAATTGGTGGTTGTTACACTCAACTCCCCCTCTATCTCTCTCTCCCTTCAGGCTCTAGTACTATATATTAGTGGATGAGGTGGGACACACAATCATTATATCCACTTTCATCTCTTGTTTCTCACACCGAACATGACTCACATGGGCTTAGAGGTGGGAAATGATCATGACATCCGCATGATACAAAAGTATGGGCATCCTAGAAGGTGTAACCCCCAATATATTGAACTATGAGAACATTGATTCCCACCACGACTGAGATATGTCTGAATCCTTCCTAATCCTTGAGCTCTGTTTTTTCTGATCCCTGAAATCAAAAATTATTCCTTCCACAAATGGTCCTCCTTGAATGTGTAATCCCTAATGAAATAAATTTTCCACAAATGGGATTTCTAGATGTTGTATTCGCAAATATATTGAACTATGAGTACTCTGATTTTTTTCTTAAAGATGATATGTTGGATACCTATCAATGGTCCACGCTCAAAGGGGATCCTTCTTATTGTTTAACCCCAATCATGAAACCCCAATTCATCAACACCTCCATTATAGTATAGGTCACAACTCCAAATCAAGAAAGGGCCTTCTCAATTTATGTAATCCCAGAATCATGCCACTTTAATAGGACTACTTGGCATAAGTCCCACATCAAATATTGATTAGGCACCTTCCACTTAGGTGACCTTATCACATGGAGTCAATCTATAGGGGTGGGTCCTCATCACATGACATTAAAAGTTAATCTGTTTTTTTTTGGAATAGAACTACATGGACTCTAATTCCTCTCACTGGGATACCTAGGAAGCCCATATTAAGGGTTCCACCAAGACATCAGAACTATTAACATCCCCCTGGATGGTGATAACCTTTTGAGCACCCCATCACATGGCTTAAACCTGTTTTTTCTAGATAAATGATTATTGAACTACTAATATATCCACAAACAAGTAACATTGATGAGGAATATTAGATACAAACATATATCTTCATCAATAGAGAACCTCATAAACATTTAGATGATTTCAGACGTATGTGTATATAGGATTGATCTTGTAACCCCAAGGAAATATGTGGAAACTTTTTTGGGAATGAACCAAGGACTCACATATATATGAACACATCATAATTCTATAAGTGAGCCCCAAAGTGGGACCCCCCCCCCCAAGGGTGAGATGAGAATGACCTCCCATCCTCCTCACCCATGTGATTACTTATGTTTCATTGGCCAAATCATCATCCAATGAGTACCTGGATTTGTAATGAATTTCCATAAATAATAGATAATAGAGACCATGGGTATTTCTGTCCCAATAAATAACAAATTAGAGACCATCCGAGTACGTCGCACCTGACATGGATTGATTACTAAAATACTAAACCCCATGAAATTACCAATCAGTATCACGACATGATTTTGGTTGATGAAAAAATGGTAAGCCTGACACAAGACACTGGACTATGTCACCTCCATCACAAGATAAAAAATATTCACTATCCAGTCCTCATTGGACCAATCTCTTCATAAGCATGATGTCCCTGGGGATGAGACAACATGTTACGTTGAACATTTGTAAATCATGTTTCAATAATTTTGTAATAGTAGAGGAATTTTTTTAAATATTTTAAAATTAAATAATAATAAAAATGGCACTTAAAATATTGGTTATTTCATTCTCCCATATTAAATATATTCTTTCCCCATAATTTAAATTAGCACATAAAAAGTGGAAATAGTCATGGAAATAAAAATTATAGAGATGTATTAGGTTATAATTTATATATTGATATTACCACATTTATATTGGGATGTATATCTCAATCATAATAATAGGTTTATGCCAAAGGAATAGTTTTTCTCCAACTATTTTGTATGAGATTCTTCCATTATTTGGTATTAATAATCAAATTATTTAAATTTTCTCTAGAGGTTGTATATTATTACCCTTTCATTCGTATAATATATAAGTTATTAAAAAATATGTATTCTTAAACCAAATAGTTTTTTCACTATGTATAGGGAACCAATCAATAAAAAACAATGTGAAATTTATCTAAATTATTGATAATAATATTTCCAAATGGATCATTACCATAAGCATCAAAATGGAATACAATAATCATATCCTAAAATAATTTTTCAAAAATACAATCATTAGGGTGGAGATTTAATGAAATTCAATAACATAATCGTTACCCCAGAGTTCCATGAATCAAATTCCAACACGGTATCTATAACTCTATATTATAGAATACAAGTACATTATATATATGAAAAAAATCAGTAGTCATGTTGAGATTGGATTTCCATTTTCCTATTCATCATGAAGGTTTTTTAATCTCATCATCATGGAAATTTCGTAGATAAGGGACTTATCATGGATAATAACCAAGGTCCCCACACATAAGATATTGGATGGTTTTTGGAAGCTTTGGATTCATGTCTTTTACTCCCATCGTTCTATCTTACCTCACTATTTTCCAAAAAAAAATTGATTCTTGATGACCCCATATTCCATAACTAAAAAAATCATTCATTCACATTGAGAAAATACCATTTTTTCTTACATCATATTCCTCAAATAGGAAATTTAATTTTCCCTCATCATATTTGTCACCTGATCTTTCATGAGACTCTTTCATTGTCTTATCTAGGGTGTTTCTGATTTTGAATACATTTAGAATATAAATTCGGTTTGATAATATGTTTTTTAATAATCATAATGTTTCTCACTCAAGATATAATTTTGAGGGGTTTTCATTGAGATAATCATTGAATTTTTCCTCACACTCATGGTTCCTTTTATTTTTATCCATTAATAAACCTAAAAGGGTTTACATGACCAAAAACCAATAATAATATCCGAATCAATAAATAAAATTCTATTTCAAAATAAAATTATTTGTTCTTTTATATTATAATGTATGATATTAGTTCATTTAGTTCAACCTTTTTCGGTCATATATAAAATATGGTACTTTTAGTTGGGTTGTCATCTACTTATCCACCAAATCCCATCAAGTAAATAATAAATCAATCCTTCATTGTTGTTCATAAAGAGCATGTGATCAAACAAATAACTTTCAAAATAGTGTTTTGGATGGTTTTCATTCTTAGTACCAATAATCATACATTTTTGTGATGGTTGAGTTAATTATAAACCAATCATTTTGTGGTGATTTCCCTAGATTCATATATTTTATAGACACAAAAATGATCCTGTATCCAAAAAGGGATGTTTCTCTAATAAATATACCTCCTAAAATATTTACCAAATTTGTAGATGACTTCCTATAATTGTAATTATACACGTGTCTTTCACTAAGGTGTTATAAACATTATTTTGAATAATAGATACACTAATCTCTAAAAATTACTAAAATATTCCTCTAATACCAATAATAGTGACCCAATATAAACATAAATTAAATATTAAATTGACTCCATTTTTTAATTGATACATCTCTCAAATTATTGCACAACTTGAGGATCAATATGATAAGTGTCTTGGCGGTTATCTACATTAACATCTTATTTTACATCACATGATAGAATTTACCAATAATAGAGCCATAATAGACTCTCACAAACACACACACACACATATATATTAATTTATAAATATTTTCTTAATGATTGGGGTAAATAGAGACCTAAGGAAAGGGCCTACGTAGATTGTCAATAAGGGTAAACATATTAAATATAAGTCAAATATCATAAGTGAACATAATTTGATAATATGGGTATAATGAAGATATATACGAATAATCATAAGAAATTAATTCTATATCAAAAATCATGGAATATCCCTTGTAATAACAAAATATATTAATCAAAATACGGTAGAAACATTATTAAATGTACATTTTCCATGATACATTAACACATTGATGAGAATAATCAAAAAACTATGAAATAGTTTTCAATATTCGCATAAAAATTAGAATCAATAATGTTACATACATGACCAACAATATTTGTTAGTATATTTAATAGGAAATAAATCGTACAAGAAAAAATTTATATCATGAGATATAAAAATTTGACAAATTTTTTTATGGAAGATACTAGAAATATACCATCATCATCTGAACTAATGAGTGCCACAAGGAAATAATTCACCTTTCACATAATAAAAACCCACTAGAAATAATATGGTTATCATAAAATATTAAAATAAAAATGATCCACTTTTATAGAATAAAAACCCTGGATATAAAATGGTATTCATTAAAAATATAAAAAAATAATCCCAGGAAAGAAAATTGGTTTCAAATGGAATCGCCTATAAGAATCAGTAGTAATACCATCAATAAGGATAACATGAAAAACATGGGGAAAATAGTTGTGTAGCCATGTACATCAAGTATCTTTATAGGTAAATACCATTCAATTAACATACTAAATTATATAGTATTTCAACACCACTGATAATGTATATAAATTTAACATAATAATTTCCCTAAATGAATCAACGTATGGCCTCTTGGTGACTCCCATCAATAAAATTCATAAAAAATAGGGTATTACTAAATGAGATGTGTTGGGTAAAAAGTAAGGATCGTATATGGAATATGATTAGGAAAGAAAAATGTAGTTAATACTTATTCCCCCAAAATATAGTGACATTACCTAGGTTATCTTCATATATAATGTGAATGTTTATATCATAATTATATCCTTTATCCAAAATAATTTTTTCAAAATTATTTTGATTTAGATAAAACTAAATTTCAATTCATTATCAAAAATTATGTAAGAAATAAAAATATTCCAATATCTTTTTGATAAAATATATGTTAGAAATATTTTATTAGAAAATTAGATTAAAATTTTATGTTATAAAATCATTTAATATTAGAAATATAGAATCATAGAAAATGAAAATATTTCACAAACTATGTTTTCAAACTGAAAATGTTAAAATCATATTCTTTTAACACTTTAATAAAAATGTCCTATACATAAAATGTTAGAAATTCCTATCAAAAAACTTGAACAGAATAATGTTTTTGAAAATGTCCTCAATAAATTATTTTTGAATTGATTATGATATTTTCAAAATAACCTAATGAAATAGGACATGAAAAGGGATGTTCATTTCCACAAATATGATATAATGATAGTTCCACTTATAAAAAAACATTAGGTAAACACCCATGTCAAGGAGAAACAAAATAGTAAGGGAATATACAAAACCATTTAATATAAAATGTAATTTATAATCGTTTTTCCAAAAAACTCTATAAATTTTTCATTATTTAAATTATCATTATCCGAAAATAATATTGGCAATGAATCCCTTATGGTTTTGAGTAACAATTTTACCCAGACCAAATTAAAGGGGGTTATATTTTTAGTTCATGGAATATTATTGCAACTACATGATATGGATATAAAAATCCATGAATATTCTAAAATAACATCATTAATTATTAAACTCATAATAATAAAGTTATCAAGGTCCGCATAAAAAATATTGTAAATGAAATTCATGTATAGACAAAGAACACCATAACTTATTTGCATGCTTATTTGAATGCACTCTAAGATCTTGTATAAAAACTTAAGTATCAAAATTACATATTTAATAAAAATATCATACACATAAACTTTTATAAAATTCATCTATAATTTTTCAATATAGTTATATTAGTTATTTATTAAATATTTTTATTGTTAGGATTACAAAATCTTGATTGATATGAACTAGTTTCAAAATAGAGGTGTTATTAATATTTCTTCTCCCTATGTTCATCATTAAAAAGTAATAATTGTTCTATAATGGATAAATTATAATGATTTATTTATTTAAATTTTTTAAATGTGTTCTTATTCATTAACCAATAAGATGAAAATGATAATGATTATTTTTCAGTGGTTTTCAACATATGATGGGATATTTCATTGTTAATGAGTTAAAAATTGATTTTGGTTTTCCAGAAATATTAATAATAATTATATAAATATATATATACTATTGTAAAATTAATTAATCCTTCAAAATAATATATGATATAATTTTATATCATTATTCAATTAGGTGTTCAATCTAACCAAAACTAAAACACACCATGACTACTGATGATTATAAGGTGACATAGTTGCAATATATTTACACCAGTATCATAATGAGATATTTTACTAATTTCCAATGTTATATACATGAATTATGAGTGATATAGATGAATAAGAAATGGGTATGAAAATATTTCATAGTTTTAATTAAATATTTTCATTAAAGTATTATTGATTTAAATAATTCCATTAACGATAATAATTTTTTGATCATAAAATTAATATAAAATCCAGTATTCCATAAAAAATATTAAATGATATTGTAGAAATAATATTTATTCCATTAACTAATTATCATGAACATTCATGTATGGTGGTGAGGAAAAGAAAAAAGGAAATCTCTCATCACAAGGAGGTAGTATTACGAACTTATGCTTGACTAAAGATATCATTTTCCATAGAACAGAATAAATTAATAATATGTATTGTCATTAATAATATCAATATTGTTGTAAAAAACAAAATTATTTTCTAATTTCAAAAATACTGCCAAATTGTTAATTTATTTGAGTAAAATGAATCATGATGTTTTGTTGAGAAGGATGTTTGGCCACAAAAAATTGACTTTTTAATTTTTCATATGAAAAAGGGAAGGTTTGTAACATATTGTACAAAAATTATAATAAGATAAATGTATAAAAAGGATATTGATTTTATAATTTTATATTGGTTAAATGAAATTTAATATTGAATAAATACCCATAATGAAAAGTAAAAGAGGATGAAGGGGATAGAAATCTATGCCACACTACTTGGGTAATCTCATTTGTGAAGAGGGCTAAAACATTAAAAGATGATATTTTGAGGGAAAAAATAACTACGTTAATTTTTATGTAATTTATCAGAGTTGTTTGGTAAGATTTGTTTCATCACTAATTTAGTTTTGGTGTGATTTAAAGTAAACAGAGGAGTTCCCCTTTAATAAGATAAATTGAGTGACATTTTTATATGTACTAAACACTTTTAAATTAAGGAATTTAACTCCTATGGAAAATGGATCCAAAATTTAGAAATAAAATATAGGGAATGATAAATGGTGGATCCATTCCTCAATGACTCATTTTAAAAAAATTAAAATGATTTCCATTTATATCTTAGGTTACACATTTTTAACATTTTTCCACATAGATAATTAATCCTTGAATTCCACAAATAAAATTGCATGTATTATATCCTTAGAACCTAAGGATTTCAACATTGAGATCCATTATTTCTGAATAAATTTTTAAATGTGATGGAAATTAATTTTGAAATAATATATAAATAATTTATCCAAATCCTTTTAAAAGAAATATAACATGAATTCAAAAATGTAAAATAAGGGTTTATAAATTTAAAATAGTATTATAATTAAATATTAATATAAAAAATATGTATTTTTTAAAAGAATAAATATTCATAAATTTTTTATTCACTCTTATATACTAATAATTTTATAAAATTTATTTCATCGATATATTTCTCTATTCACCTAAAGATAAATTTCTCAAAAAAAGGTAAATATCATGATATGATAATTTTGAAATTAAAAATGAAAAAATAAATTTATATTTACCTATTTTATATTATAACTATTATATCATTTTATTTTAAAATGTTATACTAATATAAATAAAACCTAATTTTTTCAAAAACATCTTATTTTAAATGTTATGTTTCTTGGTATTTTGTAATATCAATTTCATGTTTAATAGATGTTAATATGTATGTAAATATAAAATATTTTTTAAATGTTTTCAATTTAATATATTTGGATAAATTATATAACACTTAATAAAATGTTTCTTTGACAAAAAATTTATATTTAATATGATTTAAAAAATCCCATTAAATTTATTTATTTCCATTGTAAAATTTATTTTACTACCATGTTCTTATTAAAATATTTATTCCCAATATATATATATAACAATTCAATTTTTAATAATAATTATATTTTTATCAAACACATATAAATATATATTTTTAAACTGTTTTAAATTAATAATTTTATATTGATGTGTTTTTTATTATGTTAAATTTACTTCTTTACAATATATTTAACTATTACAACTGTTCGATATATGAAAAAAGACAACATTTGCAATGAACATATTTATAAAAACGTGATTTAATTCCAATAAAACAAATTACTATAACATTTTTTCTTTCCACTCTCACATCTCATAGCATAATTCATAATTTATATTGGAGATTTACTATAATTATATATCTATTCAAGGTGCTATTCCTCATTATATGTTTTTATATTGGTGATCTTAATGTTTAAAGATGAGAAAAAATATTTCATAGTTTGGGTGATTTCATTCTTTTTTACCTATTATACAAATTTAATTTATTCCCATTTAATAGATGTAATTAATCTATGGTATGTTATAATCCATGGTCTGTGGGACATATTATTATGTACATTTAGTATAATTTCTGAAATTTGAATTAATAAATTGTGGAAAGTTTGTTTTGTATCATTTTTGTAACATTTTAAAATCATGTTTATGTAATTTCGAATGAATAGAGAAATATTCATTAAAATTATATACATTAATAATAATTATAATAATAATATCATCAACAAAAATGTTAGTAATGGTTCCAAAAACAAAGGAGTTATAAGAAGAAAGAAAATTTAAGAAAAATGATTAATTCTTTTTTAAAAATAATCGTTTCCAGATAAAACAAAAAAGATAAAAAAAGTAGAATAGAAACAAATTCATTTAATATCTATTTTCCATAGGCTCTTGGGATTTTTTAATAAATTGGATTAATCATCTTCTATCTCTTATTATTCTAATATCTTGGGAATCCTTCATACACACGCAACAAAAAATTCCGATGCCAGTCTCTAGGAGGTAGAAGAAGTGTTTTCTTATTCACATGCATATTCACATGATATATTCATGAAGGTTATGATATTAATACTCTTAAAATCCTACAAAACATTATATCCTCTTCATTTTTCTTTTTAATGAGATCATGTGTCTAATATGAAGTTTGGATAAAATTTATTACTATGATTGTTGTTCTCTATTATATCCTCAAATTTGAGAAATTAATATATATATATATATATACATGGGCCATATTTTTATAAAATATTAGTTTCATAAAACTCTTACAGACTTATGTGGTGAATAAATCATATGGTCTTGGGGTTTCAGGTCATACCAAAACATAATATATTCTCATTTGACATTGCATTTCTTATTCGGTGGAAGTGAAAGTCATATGATATTGGAAGTTATATAGATCATAAGAAGAAAAAACATATTTAAACCCCTGAAAGATAAAAAAATCATGTTTTAATAATTTAAAAAAACATATGATATTTATTCACATGCTATCTTGGCTGAAATTCTAAAATTATTTTGGAGAAAATCAAACATACTTACAAAATTCAGACATAATCAGAATAAAATTACTGTAAAATGATAAATATATACTGGATTAAAAATCACACATTCATAGTAAAAATTTATTAAGGGGGTTAATGAATGTATTATGATGATATATTTTGATATAATTTCTCATGAAAGTCCCAAAAATTAAAAAAAAACAAAATTATAAGTATCACATTGTTAAACAATATAAGATATGGTATAAATCTCTTAAAACAACTATTTAAACTTTTTTAAAAAGAATTACCAATGTGTCCATAAAAATATCAAATGATAAAATTTCACATATAAGGATAAATTATTTGAATTATAATACATATAATTCATATAAAAATAAAATAAAATTTCATCTATATCAATTCCCCCACACGTAAGACAAGGACTCCTAAAGATATAAGTTTCAAAAAACAACAATGACGTTATCCAAAATTAAAATCCAATGAAAATCAATAAATTAAATAAGCATACTCCAAAAATTATCATTATACACTAATATAATAACATTTAAATTATCAATTATGTTTATATAATCCCTTCCCATGACATTCATTCCCCCATTGACATATACACATACATAAGGTTAATTTTCCAATGACGTACATATTTTATTTTTTAGTATTTTTTTCACATAATGACAAATCAAAGGGTCTTTAATGTCATTATATGTTTTAAAATCCCCTTTCAAATGATTCAAATACCTTTTTACCATGATTACTTCTCGTATATGTTTAGCGTTTAATGTATTATATGTTCTAGAAGATAAAAACATCTGAAAAACAATTATGTTGGACTCTATTTGAAGAAAAAATGAATAATTTTTCATTCAATAATGGTATTTTATTTATTTTAAATTGATATTAATAATATCCAAAAAAAATTAATATTCTTACATATAGATAACACCTTTAATTTTTTTATCATAAACTGTAAATCCCCTCAATGAGTTTCAAGAGATTTGAATTTGTCATTATTATGTTCCCTCAGGTAGAAATGATTTATTTTCCAAGTAAATGTGGGTAATTTAAATTAAATTTAGTATTGTGACAATTAAGACTGTAATTTTATTAATATCATTTATTTTTAAATCTAACAATTTTAATTTATTATTTTTAAAATGTACATTCAGTAAATATAATTTTTTATATTTTTAATTTCTGAAATCTAATTCCAAGCATCATAATATAATATCATTTCTTAAAATATTATGATATCTTAAAATATTATGATATCTTAAAATATTTTATATCCTTAAGTCGTTATAAAAAATTAGACACAAAAGATAAAATATCAAACTAAATAGTAATCACCCACACTTGAGTTCAACTAGATTATGTCATTCCACCTTAATAGCAGGTTAGATTGGGATTATAGGTTTACAATTTCGATCCCTAAAAAGTTTAACAATGATTTAAAAGGACTCTGAATGATAAAATTCAATTAAATAGACCAAAAAATATTATTTTTTAATAGTATTTTTTAAAATAAATTAATTATGACATTCATAATATATATGAGTTCCATAAACTCTCATGTTTTTTATACAAACAACTATAATTATAGTTCAATCATTTTTTGATATCCCAATATATAAAGAGAATGTGAATAATTTTTCAATAAAATAATAAAATTACTCTATGGTAGGTGATTATAAAATTTGGACATTAATTTATTTAATGATATACAAAAAAATTAAATCTCATTTCACAAATATAATGATTTTAAATATGAAAAACTAATAATATTAGTATTCATTTAAATTAAATTAAATTGATTAAAAGATTTCACTCAAAGTAAATAATTCTAAAAACTAAAAAGGTATTTATTTGAAGCAAAAAATATTTCAAAAGAAGCACCAAAAATAACAAAATAGACATATAAATATGAAATAAATGTAGTAACATTTGGAAGAATAAGGAATCAAAAACTAAGAATGAAAACATAAAAAATCCAGATATAAAATTCAATCCTCCCAAACATTCATATTTTTTAAAAATTTAATATTTATAAAATAATTTATATGAGATATTGGAATTAAAAAATCATGGAAAAAATAAGTATTTAGTTTTACTTATAATCATAAAGTTGAATATCCTCCCCTACATGCTCTTGAATAATCTCTAAAAAAGAACTTAATCTCTTCCCATTGGCTAAATATGGTGGTTCCTTCCCACATTATTTAATTTAGATTACATAAAATGGGAAAAATGGGAAATTAATAAGGATAAATACAATTTTGAATAATGTTTACCTAGAAACAACATTAGTATAGATGAAAATAGTATCACATTATCCCCATATTTAAACACATTTTTGATAATCATTACACAATGAAAATAATTTATTTAATCCTTTAACATAAATGAGTTTTTAAATTCATTAATTATGAAAACTTGAAACTCTAGAAGGTATATTATCCCATATTTTTCTATAGATATTATATTCATGTTACAGATTTAAACTAAATATAAAGTGTTCTCAAACACTATTATGTAGAGAAATTTTTTTCCATATATAGTTATAAAAGGTGACATTCCAATAGGACTTTTAAAATATTTTCAAAAATCCAAAATAGAATCAACTAGTGTTAATCTCTATTAGTTTGTATTTTTATGGATAGTATTCTATAAATATATTCATATTTTCAATTTTATAAAATATTATTTTTATTTTGTGAGTGTCATTATGTGTAAAAATCCAATAATCAACTCTATTTTCCCTTAACACATAATCTAATTCTATATTAAAAAATGGGTTATTTTATTAGTTATATAGAACATTGGAATTCGAAATATGGAAAATTAATTCACTTAAAAATATTGATACAGAATTTTCATCATCATATATAGTGAGAATAGATTCTACCCAAATGAATACATAATTTGTAGCCTATAAAATATAAAGTTATCTAAATGAATTTTGAAAATTACTCATAAAATATGTACTGAAAACATCAAACACATCAAAAATCAAAAGTGGTTGTTGATAAATATAATTTTTTATTTAAATTTTACCTTAATATTTTAAGGTTTTACGTATTTCATAGAATTAAAAATAATATCTTAAAAAAGATGAACGTCACAAAAATATGTCATGAATATTATTAAAATTTATTTAGGGTCTAAAATAACCATCATTAACTAAATCATGGAAACATATTTTTTTATTGAAATTAAAAATATCTGATAAAGATCATAACTTTTAATTAATTACAAAAATTACATAAGTAATGATCACCCCAATTTTAATTCATTACTTCAATAACTAGATTAGAAAAGGTTTTGGATTCAAAATTTGTCTGGGATTTGTTGGAAAAATAATAATTCACAAGATCAAAACACCGATGTATTTTATCCCTAAATGTTTGAAATTCCTTATCTGTAAATGTCTCTTTAATGGGTCTATGTGTGTATGTAGTTTGTAATCTAAAATAGAAGTCATTATACTAAAATTGTCATCCATAAGTCCTTATCTTCAAGAATTATCTTTTATTTAAAAATTAACGATATCTAATAAAAGTTAATCACATCATATATGTGTTTTCAATATATATGTTTTAAAAAATTTAATTTTTTAATGTTCTATGCAAATAATCACTTTAGCTCTTAAAAAATAACATCTAAAATTTTCCATATAAATAAAATCCATTTTAATTATTTTCTATTTTTATTGATATTGATTTAATATCATAGATTCATATTATATGACATTATTCTTATGTGCAATATTTTAACACAAAACATCCCCAATGGACAAATCTTATTAATTAATAATCAATTTAGTGGGTAAACCTCATTTTAGTGGTTTAAAAATGGATAGGGATACTATATTTTGATTGAAATTCTTAAATTAGGCTTTAACCTTTTAATCAAATATTAATTTAGACTCATTTTATAATAATCATGAAAAAAATATTTCATGCTTAAATTATTTATGAAAATCTTATAAAATTTTGAAAGTTCAAGAAACTCTTCCACATCTCTCTATAATTTTGTGTTATGATAGAAATAATTCTCAACAATGATAGATTTATTAAATCTAGTTTTGGATATAGAAACAACATATACAAGATCAATACAATTATTTAAAATAAAATCTCATTTTTCATAATTAAGAAAAAGGGATTTTTCAAGAACGGTAATCAACATTTTAAGACATATTTGAAAATATAATATACAAAGTCAAAAATAAATGATAATAATTCCTAAAAACATTCTATATATTTTGTGAAAAGTCTCATCACCCATATTTTTTAGGTTCTTGAGGAATGAAAAAACCCAAAAGAAATTCTTCTACATGTAAAAGTAAAAAATGACACGTGAATGTTGATTACATTTGTTATTCATGTGCAATATGAGTTAAAAAATAACTAGAAAATAAATCTAGATAAAATAGTTCATTTGTACGAGTAATATTTAAGGAATTATATAAACAAATGAATTATGAGAATGGTCCTTCTTTTTCACTAAATTTATATTCATATAATTAATTATAATTATCAATATATTAAGAATCCTGAGAGGGAAAGATAAAAAAATTCATTATTTGATATTTTTACCGATATGATTTTGAAAATCATTGACTTTACTCTCCCATTAACTATCATAAAGTAGAGAAATTATCCCATCGACTGAAAAAGAGGTCATATCCTTTCAAATTTTCATAATAGGTTTTTTTTTATTTTGACAACCTTAATATTATCATATAGGATTTTTATTTTCTACTAAATATATAATATGGATCAATATTGATGGATTGTTTCCTATTAAACTAGTTTACGATTATCCTAATGGTTTCGTCTATTTTCTAATGATACATATAATATTATTTCCTAATTATGGTCCCATATCATTAGAAATGATTATAAATATCAAAATAATTCATAATTATAAATTTATCATAGAGGTTTCAGTAATAACTAGGATGTGATGTTTTCATTTCTAAAAAAGGTTTTAATTAATTTAAGGAAATTAATTTCAACTCTTTATTCATTAATTAAATGAGAAAATTTTATATTCAATTCATGTTAGGCATGTTGTTACAGAGTCTTCATACAAATGTATTTTTAAATAAAAATAATTGGTTTCATAGAACATGAAAAATCATTGTTACGAACCTTATATTTATTAATTTTTAATTTATCAGTATTGTTTCAATAAGTAAATTTATTAACTTTATCCAATGAAAAACAAAATATATATATATAAATCCCATATTCTCAATTGTATTAATGAAATTAGTGGAAACATTTTCCAAAAATATAGGTGCACATGGAGTTGTTTTTTTCTTAAAACACTGTCTGTATAAAACAATTATGATAAGAAATATTTGTAGTTACCAAGGAATAATTTTAAGAAATAGATGTTATTTGGCTATATCATAGAAAATTTAAAAATAAATCAGAATAAAACCATTCAATAATATTTATTTTATAGAATAAATGATCTTCCACTGGGGTTTTCATGGAATGGAAAATTTTAAATTAATGGGGTCATTCTCCATATTCATATTAAAATGTTCCTCTATAATCATTTAAGGATTACTTAGGTGAAATCAAAATGGTATTCCAAGAATAAATGGTTTTTTATAATAAACCTATCATCATATATAACCAAAAAAATTTAATTTTAAATAAAATTATTCCCTATTACTTGAACCATGATAACCTCTTTAACTCCAAGAGGATATATTATACACTGAGTGTTTAATTAAAAAAAATATTGTATATTTTTTCTCTAAAACATGTAAAGAGGGATAAAAAATGGGGAATTAAAATATAGTGATCTATCTAATCAATTAGGATGTCCTTAAATTCACACTCCCACGAAGTGTAGGGAGTATTAAATGTCTTAGGGTCATTTCATTCATCTATAAGTACCTGTTAAATATTAGAGTAAGAATTCCATTGTTGTTTAACTTTTTCTCTACCCAATAATTTTTTATTATGGGAAATATTTTCTTTTAAAAACATCAAATACATTGGAATCAATTTCATAAAATAAACCAAATACATTATAACTTGAACATTCATAAATTGTTTTAAAATATCTGTCTCCAAAATAATATGAACACTAAATTTAACTAGAGGTCTAAACCTACTATAAATCAAGATTTTATTTTTTACTACATGTTCACCTTGATTTCTAGGTTGATTTTCGTAATGTCTTTTCATGATTTTCACATATTTATTTTTTTATTAAAGAAAGGTATCTTAATTTTTCATTATTTTTTTAAATTGGATTAAAATATTTATATTGTTTCAACAATGACTAGATTTAATTTAACATGGTATATATCATGTGTAGAAGAATTTGAATTTAATTTAAAAAAATCATTTATGGGTATAGGATAAAAATTATCATTTTTAGGGATATATAACATTGTACCACTATTTAGTTTACTTTCAATTGCATTATACTTTGATTTTCTTTAGGATTTTCATGAGAATGTGATGGAAAACGACCACTAATCTTTTTTACAATCAATAACTATAGAATGTTTTATCATTACTTTCATCTATGTGTTGATTATCATTCGATATTATCTAAGGGTATTCTCTAGGCTATTTTCAAAAATTTGAAAAAGTTTTATATGATTTAAATTATTCTATAATGACCATTAGAATGCTCATTGAAGTATCTTGGTTGTAGATTTTTTTAATCTCTAGGAAAAATATGATTGAATTTTCATGTTTTTTAATTAATTCATGGATCTAATTATCCCAACCTTGTATATATTTTTAGTTGGATTAAATAATATTTAATTCTTTTATTGAAATGGGATTTCAGACAATATAATACTCTAGTATTTTGTGAGTTAATATATATTTTTAAAATTGATCACTAATATTCTCATTAGAAGCATAAATACCAAAAATATATTTTCATTTTGAGACATTTTTTGGGTTAAGTCTTGGGTATTGATGTGTTTGAATATTATCCATGACAAAAACATAGTATTGTGATCACTATTTTCAATCTCAATCATAATACCTTTAAAATTGGATGTGGGAACATCTTAAAAGTAATTTAAATGAAGAATGAAACTTTTTCAAAAACAATTATCATATTGGGGAGGTGTTTTTAAAATCCTTAAAAGTAATATTTATTTTTCAACATAAAAATATCTGGTAGAAACATCTATAATTATTTTATCAGTAATAAAAAATCCATCATAAATTTAATGAACAATAGTTATCCACTAAACTGATAGTGTGGAAAACTAAAACAAAATAACCTTATTCTGACAAAATATTACTGAAATATATTATTTTAGTTTATCAAATCCAACAAATATATTTTATAATTCCTATTATCCTGAATCATAGAACATTTATCAAGGAAATGTTTTTTCAATTCATTACAATTTCAAATAAAATTATAATGTTAGTAAAAACACATTCATTAGAAACTCCTACAAAAAAAATTTACAATCCAAAAGTTTGATTTATTAAATTTTAACAATTGGGGGTTTTATGATAACACAAATATAAATGATTTATATAAGGTGATTTTTAGATCCACACCTATATGTTCATTGAATTTTTGTAGTTACTGAATGAAATAAGAATTGATTTCAAAACTATAAGGTCAATCAGGGTATAATATATGATTTTGTTGATTGTATTTATGGGATAAATTCAGTTCTGTAATATTTTTGTTATCATTAATTGGGATTTTAGGTTAAGAAAATATCTTCTTGTTTTGACGGTTGATCCATAAATAAAAACTTTGGATACAATAATAACTCTAGATATATAGGGGTACGTCCATTCAATTATAAAATCTAAAGTCACAAAATTAGGAATTTCAATTCTGTATATATAAAAAGTAATAATAAACAGATTCATCCTCCCATCCAATGGTTCCAATAAAAATATTTGATCTCTTTTGGGTCCCTTTAAAAATAATTGACCGTGGGGAAACTAATATTTACCCCAAGGTTTTCTATCAAGGACGTCGCTGAAAAAATAAAAACTGACACATTTATTTCATGATTTTTAGAATTTATTAAATATAGCGAGTTGAATTATTTTATGAAAAATAAAATAAAATTCAGAAAAATTGTAATTAAAAATTTATGAGAAATTATTTTTTAAAAAACAGTAAAAAAAATTTCAAAGATTTTGAAATAAAAATATAAGATCATATTTTTTAATGCATTTTCATCCTTCTAATACTCCATTTTTCTTATTTTAAAAACATTACTGACTAGTATCCCAATATTCCCACTCAAATATCATCAATTAAATAATGAATTCTAATTGAATATCTTTATAAAAAATTCATTATAATGTTATTCCTGTAATTGAAATGATTCAACCATATAAATACTTCCCAAAATTAAAAAAAAATCAATTCTCAATACTAAAACTAGAATCTGATTAAAGAAATTTAATTTATAATATTAATTACATAACTTAATGAATTTATCAAACAACCATAAAATATTTAATGAATGTTTATTTAATAATAAATATGACTCCCTTAATTAAAAAAACATTGTTTTAATAGAAATTAAAATAAAAAAAATGAAAATAAAAAGAACTAAACAAGGGGAAGTTTGTAAATATCCAATACCCACAACCACTTGGGATTTCATTTTGATATGGCTAAATGAACTCAAATATTTTCTTTTTCCACACTTGTTGGTTGTAATACTAGAATATAGAAATATGATTTGTGAATCGATCCTTCCAAATCCTCTATAGCCTCTTTAATTTTATTATAGTGATAGACTCCTTAAAATACAAGATTGAGGGATTTGTTTTTAAAATAAAAATAATTAAAATTTATTAGAGGAATCCTTAAAGATTTTTAAGCATACAAGTGTTATAAGTTTATTTAGGTGGAATCATTAACATTTTTTTCATCATATGTATGTTCACTCGATATATTTATATAGGCTGTTCCATTAATCTTATTTAAATAGTAAAACGACTTATAGCCTCTCCATCATACCTTTTAATTAATTTTTTTGGATGATACCAAGTTTAGATAAAATTTTATAGTTTGAGGCTTCTTTTTCATTAATTCCTGAAATATAAAAAATTAAATAAAAGTATTTTTTAAATTTTCAGTCCATAAGACATTATTTCTATGATATTTTTTAAATATTATTAGATGAAATAGATATATGGTCATGGGTTTTGAAGACATAAAGAAAATTAAAACACCCTTATTAAACATTTAATTTATTATATAATAATATTGAGATTCATATGATATTTTTATGATATATGATATTCTTGAAAAAATTAATTTTGGAACCCCTCAAATCATAGTAAACAATGCTTTATATGTTTCTAAGTTCATATAAAATTAGAACTTATGAGGGAAACTAGCTTAATGTTCAAATAAACATTATAGAAATCTTTATATACTCAATTAATGTTTTATAAGGTTCAATTTAATTATTATGTGTCATTAAATATCCAAAATTTATAATTTTTATTTAGAAAATGAAAAAATAGTAAAATTATCTATTAGTCAAATAATTTAATGAAAAATAAAAAATCTTAAAACCCATGAATTTTTCCATTTACAAAATATTTCATAAAATATCCCAAAAAATATAAAATTATATAATATCACTTATATAAAATTTTTCAGTGGATTTAATCCTGGAAATATACATGTCAATTGATTAAAATCTGATCATTTTCAACACTAAGGATCAATCAACTCTTCAAACCCCAATTGATGTTGCGAGTTAGTGGAAATTTTAAAAAATGGTAATCCTTTTGTAAAATTATCCTCCATTATGAATTTTGGAATCTTATAAGCTTCATAAAAATAAAATTAAATTTTTATCATTATTAATCATTCATTTCTATATTGTTATAATTTTTTCCATTTTTACATGCTGTAAAATACTATGAAATTATAATCCGATTATTTTGGAGCATAATTACTCAAGTAAGAATAGTGTTGTGAATTGCATTCAATGATTTATGAATTACTGTATAATGTTAGTGGAAGAGAATTTGAATTTTTTTAGTTACATTCAATTCATATGAACATGATTATGATGGAAAAATGAAACAATTTGTTGACTATGTATAATTAAAATTATAATGTTAATACATCATTAGGTGTCCATTATACAAAGATATTAAGAATTTTGTGAAAATACATGTTTTAGTTATGTATTGATGTTTCCTCAAAGTGTGTAACATTCATAAAATCATACTAGTTTCATATTAAATGATGTTGTTGAACCTATCATCCCTAACCCGTAATAGTAATGATAGTGAATCTGGATAAAGAAACTAATAAGTTTTGGTGATGTGTTATAGAATCTCGGCATTGATGCATGTTCATAGTGATTTAAATTAATATTATAAAATATTTTGATGATAAAAAAAAATTATTTTTCATGGTAATGTGTAAAAGTAAACTCATAGATATTCTAAATGTGTGTGTGTTCACCCAAAGGACTTGTAATGTTGGTAAATTACTTAGGACTAGTGGATTGATTCCTATGAAGATATAGTTTTTGTTGAATTCTATCCCTGAATTCAGGTTGGATGTAGAACAATAATTATCAAATCATAGCTCTTATAAAATTGTGTTGGTTTATTCGTATTTAGTGGGAGAGGATTGAAATTTCATTGATCTTATGAATGTGTTATCTTGTTCATTAGATTTATTCATTCACTATAAATATCTTATTTAATCTTCTCGTGATTTTTATATTTACTTTTCATTAGTCATTTTCTGACCCATGAAAATAATCTTCTTCATAAATTTTCATCTCTACTGCCATGTTATTTCATTTTCTATTTTGAATTTTAGATGTGATTTTATATGAGTATCAACAGTTCAATTCTCTAGGTGTGTGGCATAATTTTCATTAATTCTCATATCTAGACACTCCTCTCCATAAATTATAATTTTTTTACGTTTTTGTAAACTTGTTAAAATATTGAAGTTATAAAATTTGACCATAACTGAAATTATAAGTCTATAAAAACAGGTAGTATTTTATCTTAGTTAAGAGTTTTAAATTAGGACACAAATATTTTCTTTTTAAATGCCAGATTTACTTGACATATATTATTCTTCTAATTTAGTGGAACATTTTTGTTTTAGAAGATGGAATTAAGGGATAGAAATATATCTGTAGCTAAATTCCTTGGATTGTAAATTATCATCTGAATGAAGTTGGTGGAGGGAAGCCTATTTTAGAAGGATCCAGGACTTCTATAAATTAGTAAATATATGGAAGTAGTGAAAAATATAGATTGGTAAAGACCTGGTGGTAATTTGTTGGGTGTTTTATAGACTATGTTGTCTATGAATGTGTCCTTCAATATCTATAAAGATATGAAAACATCATGATTCTTGGAAAACCTGATGATCATTAATAATATATATCCTAATATGAAAATAGTGTTCATGTTGAAATTAATATTCCACATGAGGATTTCAATAGGAAGGATCATGAATGATCATCTGTATGTGGTCGATATGATCAAATATCAATTGGAATCTGTTGGTGTGAACTTCACTTAGAAATATGTGCCTTAATTATTCAATCATCACTTCTAGATTAATTGGACTTATTGGTGACCAAATTGATTTATTATATCTAAAATAATGTATCTTTATAATAACAATAACTTCGATCATATATTCAAAAAATTGATCATGAAAAATGAGGTTTAGGTTCTAGAAAAAAATGGGTTATCCTAATGTTTTGGACGTTGCAACCACCTCCTTTGTTGAAAAACAACCCGGTAAAGCACCTCCTATTATCCAGGATGGACAACAAGATCCATTCCCCTCCAAGGAAGTGGCAGTGAAATTGTAGGAGATCTTGTTGATCCTAAACCCCTATATGCATTGAACACGCTCCTCAAAAAGCTACCAGTCATGTGCTGGTGGATCTTATTGTTTCTCATGTAGGAAAACTAGGTGATGGTCCAATGGTTCCCAAGGGAGAATGTCATGATCCGTCCCCCGGGGCCTGTGCCATGGCTACCCCAACCCGCCTTCTATAGGCCCGGGGCTGGAGACTAGCACCAAAGGCGTAATTCCCTAAAATTTGGAAGGCATTGCCTTTATAACCTGTAAACACACACACAAGAAACCACACAGCTGGATGAAACACCAAGTAAACTATATAACAAAAGAGTGATTAAAGTAAAAGGGGCAAGAATAAAGCCCAACAGTAAAGGTACAAGTAAAAATAAAATGAAATACAACTAAAGAAAGTGAAAAGATAGTTACTAGATCATCCTCCTACTAGAACTGTGGTCGTTATATGCAAGAATTGGAGTTTGGTTTGTGTGTGTTGTCAATCATCAGTCGAAGTTCTGAATGCGTGCCAGGAAAGCAATCATACAGTTCATGCAAACAACGGTATTGAAGGTAACGTTGTTTCCCAGTGTTTTCCAAATTTTTGGGCCTCATAATCGGAAAACGAAGACACGGATTGTCTGCAAAAGGAGGTTCGCACAAAAAGGAAGTGGTGCGTGAAATATCAGAGGCTTGCATGAAATACTTAAGTTGGGCATAGAAAACAGCGAGATGCGCGAAATAGTGGATCGAGGATTTTCACACAAATAGTGTTTCGAAATCAGATTGGTGAAAAATGGAAAAGGCATGGGCTGCGCGGAAAATAAGGGATGTGCGTGAAATACTTGTGCTGGGCGCGAAAAACAGCGTGGTGCGCGAAATAGAGGAGTGAAGTTTTTCACGCAAATAGTGTTTCAGAATCACACCATCGAAAAATGGCAAAGGCATTGGTTGCGCGAAATATCTAGAGAGGTGCGTGGAAAACGATACCTGCACGAAATATTACGCGCAAGATGAGAGGTTTTCTACGCCGAAGGAAATGTTGCGCGCGGGGGTCTCTGTTGCCTATATATATGAGGTGACCCCCTTCATTTCGGTATGTGGAAGACATAGTGAAGATCCATGGTCTGATGCGCGGAAAATGATAGCGTAAAGGGGCTTGCGTGAAATATTCAGAGTTGCGCGAAAAAGGGGATTTTCGCGCGAAATATTTTTTCGCGCGAAAAATATTTTTTGTGTGCCATAGGAAGTTTTTGCGCGCAAAGGGTTGGTGTTGCGCGTAAATTTCAGTAAGATTTGTCTGCACGTTCTGGTTATCTAGTTCAGTGGTTCTTGTGCGTTCTAGTGCATCTATTTCGGACTTTGATGCAAGCAGAGTCTCGTTCTGAGCAAAGGAAAAGACTTCAATGTAAATTTATCGAAGAGACCTTCACGTCTATAAACTGAGTGAGACTTCACCAACGGTAGTGAGCTAGGGGGAGTCAACGGGAGTGACCCGAGGGAAGCAGTGATCTATCCCAGAACCTTTGTAAAGGCAGTGAGCCTGGGACAGAGGGACTGTGCCCGAACATTTGTAATTCACAACTTGTGAAGATTAGTGGATTTTGGTATGACCAACAACTTGTCGGCGTATGCTCCTTGGAAGTAGTCCTTAGTGGTGAACTAAGTAAAAAGTGTTGTGTCCTCTCTGTGCATGTGAATGTTTGCTTTCTAATCATAATCATCATACAGGTTCAACAAGTTCCTACCAATGTGGGAACAAGATCCACCACATTAAAAGAAAAAGTTGTCACCCTGATTCACCCCACCCCTCTCAGGGTGTCCCGGGGTCTTTCACCTCCGTGGTTCCTACATGAAGGGTAGGTACATATTTCCTCGTCGGCACTCCATGTCCGACCATCTCCTCTAGGTACCGACACGTCGTAGGGTCCAACTCCAGGTACCGTCCAATAGTTATACTCTCTGCCTCCGTCAGCGTGGTTCACCATCTGCATCCAACACAACAAGGTGCAGAAAAATCCCATGCACTGGTGAGTATAATGATACTCAGTAGGGACCTCGAGACCATCAAGGTCCCCCAAAATCCAACAAGGATATACCAGAAATGATGAAATCAAAAGTTAACCCTACATAGGTATATTCCCATACATATACCAAAGCTATTAAGTAATCCATCTCAATCATGACAAAAACAGAAAAGTACTGGCTCAATTCAACCATGATTTTATTTTAGGGGTGTATCATGTAACATCCCCAGTCACATTATCAAAACCTCGACTACTAGAGAACTCATGCTCAATCAAGTACAGTGGTCCTACAACGACACCAAGCGTTCTTCCCACTAACCTTGGACTACTGAGGTACTCCTGTCTAGTAGCTTGGGTCTTTCACGTCACACAGAGGCGCTCCCCACCATGGGTCTGCTGCATCACCATTCACGCTCCCCATCGTAGCCTGCTGAGGTAAACCTCCTGTCGAGTACCATGGGTCTGCCGCGTCACCAAGTGCGCTCCTCCACCGTGGGTCTT
The DNA here is from genome assembly GCA_963277665.1 of Viscum album. Taxonomy (NCBI): domain Eukaryota; kingdom Viridiplantae; phylum Streptophyta; class Magnoliopsida; order Santalales; family Viscaceae; genus Viscum; species Viscum album. The sequence goes on along the minus strand of OY728123.1, from coordinate 424,830,518 downwards.
CTGCGTCACCAAGGCACATTCCAATGGGCTAGTAGAGTCACTCCGAGTCAAACAATCAGTAGTCATCATGTCTCTTCTAGCTCCTAGGTCTCCGCACTACATTCGCTCGTCTCTGGGAGGATCTGCTCCATGAGGTACTGTTTTATTCTCTAACATTAATGAAGTCCCTCTAAGAAGTATCTCAATGGTCCGTCACATCATAGGGGTCTCAATGCAACATACGGCGCATCAATCGGACACACGGTCTGTGAGTTATTAGACTTTTAGTCCCAGGGGCCCGGTTGGATTCGTGCATGATCCAACCAGACCGTATGTCAACTATACCCCAAACTCTAGTGAGGTATACTCAATGGGACCATCACGCATCAATATTACTTGTGTCACTGACGGTTTGTCAAACGGGCGTCCGGTGCCAAAGATATGGCCAAAAGAAAGTATAGGGACATAGTGGGACAAGGTCTGGTCTATCCCGGCTGGACCGACCCGGTTCAAGTCGACCTGGCCGAACCCGTTGGGTCCGGCCCAGATCACTGGGCCCATCCCAACGGGTCGTGAGGGGCTGCGGAGGGCCGAGCGGGTGCAGAATGGTTGCAGGTCAACGCGAGGGCGGTTCGTCCTGGAGGGCGCTGCGTGGGAGAATCAGCCCGGAGGGCGCCGTGAGGGTGGCTTGGCCCGGGACGCAGGTCCAGTTTGGCTGGGGCGCCATGAGGGTATGGGCTGGTTCATCCGGGGTGCCGCGAGGGCACGTGCCTGTTCGGTCGGGGTGCTGTAAGGGCGCGGGCCGTTTCGTTCGGGTGGCCACGACGTGCTGGCAGGTAGGCGCGGTCAGGGTGGCTCGGAAGGCTGGCGGGCTGGGGCAGCTCGGGAGGCCGGCTGACGGTGTTGTTTGGCCCAGGGTGGCAGAGCCGGTTTGGCCAGGGCACCGGAGTTTCACGGGTGCAGCACTGGTCGCAGAGGTCGCATGTGGCGCGGTCGTTACCTTTGTCACCTTAGACGTCTATGTCACCTTCTTCCATTTTGATGAAAACCAAAATGAAGAATGGTGGGGGGTTGACCCATGTTTGTTTGGCCCACACCCTCCGTGTTTATAGTGGTAGAAAGTGGTTCATCAAGAACATAAAAAAGAATGAGCATGTAAGATATTTTAAAACATCAATTCCCATAATCCCTTAATAATTTCTATTCCAAAAACCACAAAGGAAAAAATCGGGGAGAACGTGAGAAGTGTTAATCAAATAATCATTAAACCCATACAACATCCCGCAAGAATTTATTCCCAACCCGAAAAGAAAACATCTGCGAATCTACTTGATAACAAGTTGACCCACATTCATTGTTTTTAGAAGGAAATAATCAAGGGAATAAAATGATACTCAATTAGAAAACCTACCTTGTTCGATGTTGGTTGACATTGGTGTGAGAAGTCGGATGTTGATTCATTATAGACAAACACGTCCTACATCGAAGGAAGGTCCGATGAAGAAGGTCGATGTTGTCGAAGTTCTTCGTGGATGAAGCGTTATTCATTGGAGAATCATTCTCCCAAGAGCTCCTCCTCTCCCCAATTCCCCCAAATAAAAGAGATAGCCATAAATAAAAAGTGTTGCCCCAATTTAGTCATTGGCACAATTCAACTTGGATTAAGTTAAATTGGCTCAATTATGTGGTGCATTGGCAAGATTAATGGTATCTGTGTTGTCACAATCATGCTGGAGGAGGTCAAGATGCTCTCCCTCATCAATTGTGGGTGTTGAGGGCTGCTCCCAATTAAGGGGGTGGGGGGTTTCAAGGGGTGTTTAATCCAGGGTGGTCCCCACCAACATAACCCCTCATGGGAGGTGATGGTTCGGGTGGTCCCCACCACTTTAACCTCTCATGGGAGGTTACGGTTTGGTGGTCCAAACTTCCAACTTCCACATGGAAGGTTAGATCCGGTGGGCCCCACCTGAAATATCCATATAGAATCTCAAAATATAATCAAATGATGTTTATTTTAATTTATTATTTCCACGAAAAACCCAAAAACTAACTTTCTTCCCCATCCATCTACTGTCAAGGTGAAAGTCTCTTCAAGCGAAAAATGGCGGTATGAGTTCAATGGTACCCTCAGATTTCAATTCCAAGGACCAGTTCAAAAGTTTTAAAAACCCGCTCATACGTATACTGAACAAACCGAAATAAAACTTTAGAAATTTATTTCGGGAACACCGGGCCTCAGAATCACATGCTGTCAATTTTCACGAACCCGTAAAATTCTCATATATTTAAAAAAATTATTTAGAAATTCCGGGTCTTTCCATTCTCCCCAACTCAGGGATCTACTTCCCCATAAGCTACAACTCGAACTAGGTAAACAAGTGGGGGTACTGAGCATGCATCAAAGCCTCTCTCTCCTATGTGCTCTCCTGGAGGTTCCTGTGCTGCCAGAAAACGTGCACTAGAGGTATCAACCATCCAGGAAGGACCTGCTTTTGTCGATCCTCAATCTCTACTGGAACCTCTGTAAAAGTCACCCCATCATCAACGTCCTTCTCACTATGGTCGATGATATGAGAAGGGTCATGCATGTATCTTCTCATTTGGGATACGTGGAAGACGTCATGCACCCGGTGCAGTTGAGGTGGAAGAGCTATGTGGTATGCCACATCAACAACTCTACTGAGGACCTGAAAAGTTCTAATGAACCTTAGAGATAACTTTCCAACTAGGACACAGATTCATAGACCTCATCGGGGTGAGACTTGTAGAATGACATGGTCTTCATCCTCGAACTCCAGAGGTATCCATCTCCTGTCGGCTATGACTTCTTTATTCTATGTACTGTCTTCATCTGCTCCTGGATGATCTGCACCTTCTTCGTGGTAGCCGATACCATCTCTGGTCCCACTACTACTGACTCCCCTGGGTCAGTCCAAGACATAGGTGATCTGCATGGTCTCCCGTACAACACCACAAAATGTGCTATCCATATGGTGGATTGATAGTTGTTGTTGTACGCAAACTCCCGAAAAGGCATATGATCCTTCTAGCTGTGACTGAAGTCAATGACACCAGAATGCAACATGTCCTTGAGGGTATGAATGGTCTACTCAGTCTGGACATCCGTTTGAGGATGGAATGCGGTGCTCAAACGAAGCTGCATCCCGAAATCCTCCTACAACTGCTTCCATAGCTGGGAGGTAAAACATGTATCACGATCGGAGACAATCGTCAAGGGTACTCCATGTACCCACACAATCTCCTACTCATAGAGATGTCTCAATCTCTCTACTGAACCCTACTCTCTGATCGGTAGGACGTAGGCTGATTTAGTGAGTTGGTCAACGATCATCAAAATTGAGTCATGTCCCCTGGATGTACGTGGAAGTATTATCACAATGTACATGGATATCCAATCCCACTTCCAGTCTAGAACCTCTAAATGCTGAACAAAGCCTGCTGGTACCTGATTCTCTACCATCACCTGATGAAAAGTCAGGCATCGAGAGACAAAATCTATTACTGCCTTCTTCATTTCTGACCACAAGTTCTATAGTCAGAGGTCCTGATACATCTTCTCCAGTACTTGATGTACCGCTAGAGGGGATGTGTGAAGTCCCTCAACACTTCCTCTTGATGTGACACTGGTAGTATGGTACGTCATCTGCAGAGGATGACATACTCCCCGCCTTCAGAAAATCCATCAGGTGCCTGTCCTATGGAAATCTGAGCACGTCGTGTCTCACAGTCAGTATACCCATGTGGTGCATCCCTGAATCATTGAAGAAGTGAGGGTGTAACTGTAAGAGACTGAAGAAAAGCTGCTCCATCTCTATCCACAAAGGATATCTATAATGTGGAAAGCTTCTCTGTCTCTTTTCCTAGCAGCTGTATACCAAATCTTTGGCTGAATGCATCTGCAACAATGTTCCACTTCACAGGAGTATAGAATATCTCGAATTCATAGTCTTGGAGGAACTCAAGCCAACATCATTGTCATATGTTCAAATCCTTATGATAGAATATGAACCTGAGACTTTTGTGATTAGAGTACATGGTAAACCACTCTCCCATCAGATAGTGTCGCTACATCTTTAGGGTGAAGACCACCACTGTTAAATCCAGGTCATGGGTAACATAGTTCTTCTCATGTTGTCTCAGATTTCTAGAGCCATATGTGATCAGTGCTTTCTCATGCATCAGGACACATCCGAGCTCAGTCCCTGATGCATCGATGTAGACTACGTACTCTACGCCTTTCTCTGGATGCCTCAAGATGGGGGCATAGGTCAGCCTCTTCCTCTGCTTGTAAAATCTCTTCTGTAATCTCTCCGACCACACCAAGGGTTTCCCCTTCTTCGTCAAGGCTAATAGTGGTGTTTTAACTCTGGAGAAATCTGGTACAAAGATCTGGTAATATCCAGCCAAACCCAGGAAACTCAATAACTCCATCACACTCCTAGGTGGCTCCCAAGCAAGTACCGCCTCAATATTTGCTTGATCCACTACATCTATAGCCTCTGATATGACATGTCATAGAAAGTGAACCTCTCGGATCCAGAACTGGAACTTCGAGAGCTTACCATAAAGCTAGTTATCTCAGAGTTTGTCTAGTAATATCCGTAAATGATAGGCATGCTCCTCCTCAGCAGTCGAGTAGATCAGAATGTCATCGATGAAGACCACTACAAAGTGATAAAGGTATGGATGAAAGAACCTATTCATGAGTCCCATGAAAACTGCTGGAGAATTGGATACACCAAAAGTAATAACAGAGAACTCATAGTGGCCGTACCGACATCTAAAAGTCATCTTCTGTAAATCCTCATCTCGAAATATGAGTTGGTGATAGCCTGATCTGAGGTCTATCTTCAAGAACCACCGTTCTCCCTCTAGCTAGTCAAAGTGATCATAAATCCTTAGGAGTGGGTACTCATTCTTCACAGCCACCTGGTGCAGGTGACGGTAGTCGACACAAATCCTCAAGCTCCCATCTATCTTCTTGGAAAAAATAATTGTTTCTGCCCAAGGTGAAACACTTGGATAGATGAATCCCTTCCCCTGCAAGTCCTCTAGTTGTACCCACAGCTCACGAAGCTCCGTGGGAGCCATCCGATATTCTGGTGTAGATATTGGTGTCGTGTCAGGGTACAATTCATTGTAAGAGTCCACCTCTCTACGAGGAGGTTGACCTGGGACATAATCAGGGAAAACATCCATGTACTGGTCCACGACTACAAGATAGCTCGGACTCTCCACTTCAACCGCTATGAGTGTAAGTCTAGCCAACTCATTTGTAATCAGTAGAACCCTACTCCGGGTATGTCCATCCTGTGTTACATTGGCTCCCTTCTCACCAGTGATGGTAAACCTGGTCCCATCTATGCAGACACACCACACTTTGTGCATAATACAGTAAATCTGAGCATGAAATTTAGATAACCAGTCCATACCCAAGATGACGTTGTAAGGCCTCGACGCTGCTACTAGAAGATCCTAGCCTAAGCTCTTCTCTCCTAGAGAAAGCTCACAGTACCAGCACTAGCGTGTAATTGTCAAATCTGCTCCTGTAAGAGTCTCTAAATGTAAGGATCAAGTTAATAGCTCCGTCTAAATCTCCGAGCTCCGAAAGAGGGCAGTGGGAATGATAGAATCACTAGAACATGTGCCTATATATATTAAAGCTATGGTGGGGTAGACATAGATCCTACCTCAAATCTTTTCCTAAGGGCCATGATCATATGCCTTAGCTGCCTGGAGCTGATCTCTCCCTGGTCCACCTACTCCCTCCGGTCGGGGTGGACCTCCTGGTGCTGTTGGAAGTAATATCTCAAATCATCACCCAACAATAGATGCACGACCGTCTCCTCTACCACGTTCACCTTCTCCATATGGACCACCTCGATCGAACCTCTGTCTCTTCCTGGGCGGTCCTTTGACCATCAGCAGATCATCCGAACAAAGGTCAGACAGTCACGAGCCATGTAATCCTGCCCACCGCATGCATGAAACTACCCACTCTTGACATGTCTGGCTCTGTCTCCTATGCCCCGCTGTAATTCCCTGACCCCAGAAACCCAGATTCAGTGCATTATTACATTACATAGGCATGATCACAAACGATCAAGTCTCGAAACATCGATTAGTTTATTAGACTTGGAAGTACTAGATATATTCATAAGGTTTACATTACATCATAAAATGAAAAAATAAAACAACATTGTTTCCACAGAACACACTCATATTGTAATGTCCTAGGTTGTTGGAGGTCAATTACTTGGTAAAAATCTAATTCTTGAGGTGTTCTGGGTGGTCTGGGAGGCCATCCCAACTTCTCGGTGAAGTTTGACCCACGGTAGGCCTACCGGTAGCCTTAGCCTACCAGTAGCAGGCCTTCCAGTAGCTCAGTCTACCAGTAGCTGCAGCTTACCGGTAGCTCGGCCTACCGGTATCTCGGGCTACCGGTAGCTCGGTACCGGTAGCTGCAGCTTACCGGTAGCTATCAGCCATTGGTAGCTATTGATTACAAGTAGCTCTAGCCTACACCGACGGGTTTTCCAGTAGCGCCTCCTTTTTGAACAAATTGGGTTTAAACCCCTATTTTGACCCCTTTAAGCCTATTTTAAATCCCATTAATGCCAATCAATGTGGTTTGATTAAGTGAGATACCCTGGTGTGCGTCGATTTAAACCACCCCTAAAGGCGAGGACCTCTTTAATGACGTGTGGGGCCATGTGGTCAACCCATGACCCCGCTCCTTACATGGTTTCACATTCTTATCTCAACTGTCCTCATCACTTATAAACAAAAGGGTCCTCCCTAGGTGTCTTTTTCTCGATCACCCTCCCATCGATTCGTCTACTCGTCGAGGTCACACCCCTACAATTTCCTCGCGCGTGAAGAGAAGCTTCGATTGTTGATCAATCAGGTAGGGTTTCACCATCGTCTCTCCTTTATGTGTATCTTTTGGGGTGGGTATGCTATAGCTTCTGTAGAACTGGATTAACCAAGCCATAATGAAGATAATAATTGGATTCTAATAATGAAGGGGGAGGGGTGTGATCGATGATGCTTCTTGGTTTTATGATCTTCCATGATTAATGACTTATGAATTGTGTGGGCATAAGCCTCCTAAAAATCATGGTCATTGGTGGTCTTTCTCTGTGCACTAACGAACCCTTATCTCCGGTGATGTTTAAATGGGTTGTATTGTGGTTGTGGACCCTTTCCATGTAAAGTAATTTGGTTAATTACGTAAATCTGGCTAAATAAATTTAAAGCACCAGGATCAACCCTTTTCTGTGATAACCCCAGTTAAAGTACATCGGAATTGGAATCATGGAGTGTGTTAAATTATTTAAATCTGAAAATACCAGCATGGGCCTTCTTTTCTTTGGTGAAAGTGGTTTTATTGTTTTTCATTCACAGCCGATTGTTGGGTGATGTGGGTGGGGACAGGATCCCCTGTTATTATGATATCGCTGGTTATAAATTTGAGGTCGGGTGGTTACCATGATTATATCATGATTTCGGGTGGGATCCTCTGTTGTTGAGAAACCGTTTGCTCCTGGGGACATGGGGTTGTACCATGGTGTTTTCTTTGGTTCTAGTATTTCGAGGGATCTCACTTATCCCTTTGTTGTTGTGACTTTACAGGATAATCGGGTGTGAATGTTTAAGTTGATGTTTGACTGTACTATTTCCTTCTCTTGTACTTATTCTTGCTAGATGGCTAAGTGGGTGCAAAAAATTATTTAAACATTATTACAGAACATGAAAAAAGGATGTGGAAAATGGGTTTTGGTTTAGTGTGAGTTGTGACTTGCTGATGGGTGATGTTGTGTTCTTTAGTCTGGAAGAAAAAAAACCTAGATTGGGTCAGTGCTTGTCACCTATAAATATACTTGTAGTTTTGTGTTTCTTATTCGCGCCCCACCCAAGTTGGTCACTTAGTGTCGAACTCCCTCATTTCATGGGGAGGGTGTTTTCCCAACACTTCTATTAGTGGTTGGTAATTAACTCCTTTATGATCCCTTTCCCAGAAATCCCAAGTATCTTCAGGCAGGCTGTGATGGCCTGAGGTCCATTATTAGCCCAAGAATCTTCGGGCAGGGTGGTGTGGTGGTTGGCCCAGGTGTGTGCGGGCAGGGTGTGGCAGTGGGACTGCAGTGAGAATGTCGGGATTAGTTCGATGCGTAGGATGCCTTTAATAACCAGTGGGAAAGTGGCGCGGGGTACCCAAACATCAATGTTCTATTACTATACATTACATGACTTTCATTATTTGGGGAGTGTGCCTTGGTGAGGCTTGGGTGGTTAGTTTCCTTGGTAGGTGCTTGGTTATCTCTTTTCTCAGAGGGAATTAGTTTTTCTCCCCACATGAGCATGAGAGTCTTTGGTTTTCCCTAATGTGTATACCTGTATGCTCACCCTACATATATAAAACTACTTTCTGGTTTCCAGAAGGATTTCGGGGATTGTGCTGGACTGTATTAGCTCAGACCCTGTGATAGATCATCGGAGTTGTTTTTGTTGCTTCTTTTGGTACTTTCCCTATAGTCTCTTTATACATTGTTGATTTTACTTTTGTAACATGCATTGGGAATGGTTCCTGGCTTTAATTATACCTTCAGTTAGGTGTTGTGGGATTTACTATCTTATATTCCGATCCTATTAAAATAAAAAGGGTAATTCCTTCCATTTAGTGTGTGATATTATACCCTTGGTGCTAGTTGCCACTCCGGGACTTATTGAAGGTGGGTCTCGGGGGTCATTATCTATCCTTAAACATGAAGAAGGAAGGGTATAGAAATCTGATGTACCTTCCCTCATCTTGGTGAAGGCGGGTCGTGACACATATCCACTCATACTATCCCTGCAGGCCATTCATAAAATGCTTTTTTGCATCCTAGGAAAAATAAAACATAGAAAGGGGTGAGGTCAGATGCTTAGTAAGGATAAAAATAAAGTGGAACCTTTCATAAATAAGTATAATCATTTAAGGCAATGTATAAGACTAAAAAAAGCCTTATAAACATTAACTTCAACATAATATAGAAAAGAAAAAATCAAATAATTCCATCTACTTACTGACATCAATATTATACTAGTCTAATAATTACATTCAATATCAACAGCCACTTTCATAATGATGGAATGCATAATGCCAGACATTCATAACCACATAGTCGAGGCCTTGTGCCAAGACTACAAATAAGATTTTGTGAAGGCCTTGTTCCGAGACACTAGTTTTTCTTATGAGCCCTACTGATGCATCGAGGAGCTATATCGGGCTCCACCCGTTACTTACTATGTCCAACGCATTCCTCATAGGAAATGGTTTAAACACAACATAAACATTCATATTAAAAATAGCATATGAAATGTCAATACTTTGTCCACAAACCATGAATGGTATGAAATAACACATCCATAGTCAAATATATCACAAAACAATCAATACAATATGGAAGTTTTGTATCATAATAAATCAACTTCAAAAACACTTAAAATCCATCAAAGGTTGTTGACATATATGAAATGAAAACCTTTTTAGATAAATATATCTTTCTATTTTGAAATAATTTAAAAGTCATGTAATTATAGAAGAAAACTTTTATATTTGAAAATATTCTTATAAGATTTTAAAATAATCTTCAATGATGTTATAACGGTAGAAAATATCCGCACCCACCGTATATGTTAAAAAGCATTCCTAACTTAATTTTGTCAAAAAGGTCATAATGTACATAGTTTGGAAAATGACGAAAAGATTCCATTCATAACATATAAGGTCGAATAAGGGTAAAAATTACTTTGACCCGTAGTCTAGTAAATAGTAATAATGTTTTGGAATATATTTTTAAAAAACAAGGATGTGGATGATAAAGAAGTCTCAGTCGATACTTACGAAAAATCAACCTCGGATCATAAAGAGATTGTGAAACTAATCCTTACCTTGTACTTTTCCTTGGTCGAGGGTAGGTTAACCTCATATATAATTGTTAAATAATTGTTATTAAATTATACAGAAATCATGTACATTAATATGATATCATATATGATCTGTTAACATTTCTTTATTAATAATATCTTAGTATTATCGTTGTTTCTAGTGTTAAAGAATTCATTTTCCTATATATTATTTTTTATGTGAGTAATATTTTTTATGGATGGGATGTATCTTATTCATATCTAGAATGATATCAAGTCTCTAAAAATTATTTTTAATCATCTAATGAAAATTAGTCTTGAATGGATACAATGGTGATTGAATCTCATCGCGTTTGTGGAGATAGTAATCCGTATGTACGCACGAACGACAATTTCATTATTTTGATATTAAAATAATATATAATTGGATTTTATATCATATATACAGAATCATTATCATGATATATTTATTAATTACATCAATTAAATTTCATTATTATACCCATCCAAATTATAATGTATTGAATAACAATTACACCACGACGTGGAGACGGTAAGCCGCACGTACACATGTATAGTGACATGTCATTCAAAGGATGGATAGAATAATGAATATGGGTGTAAAATATTTATAATAACATCACATTATATAGAAGATACTAGATTTATTATTTTATAATGTAAACAACAAAGAAATAGGAAGTGGAAGAAAAAATGAACTTGAAAGAGGTGATGAAATATTTACCTCTTCTTCAGGTTCTTCCTTTTGATTTGATCAAAAGGGATCCATAGGATTTCTTTCTAAATAAACGAAGTCCACTAGGATAAATAGAGGATAGTTTAGAGGGTATTTGATTAGAGGTTTTCTGAACCAAATGGATTTGAAGGTGTGAATTAGAGAGAAGGGGGAGTTCCTTTTTATAAGAGGGCGGAGGGGCACCTTAGGAAAAGCTAGAAATATTATTTTATAATAAAATAATTCTCAGTTTATAATGACTCAAAAATGGATTATTTAAAGTATAAGGTGGTTCTATGTCGAAAACCTCTCAACTTATAGGTTTTATATAGCTTTGGGCCACTATATTATCTTTATATTTTAGATTTAACTCTTAGTTAAATAGTTTGACATTAACCATGTTTCTTTGTATTTTTATATTATTTGGTTAATAAACACAATATATACTTACTAGTGGACCCCAAGTGGTTCATTAATGATACAACTATCATTATATAAGTCTTATGGATGAACCTTATATTTCTAGGAATAGAATATCAATTAATAATATAATGTTTTTTTTAAAAATCCTTTTTTGTCAATTTTGACACTATTTGGTATTTTGTTGTTTCTAAATTCAGAACAACATTATTACTTCGAAAAAAATTAATCTAACCAACCCTAACATGTCATATTAACCTATAAAATTATTTTAATTCATAACAATTCTAAAATTACATTTATTTTGATATTTATAATATCAATTATTTTAATATTTCATTAATTAGGTAATTACTACATCATCATTGTGTCATAAAAAAATTTAATTATCTAATTTTTAAAAATTATAAATAAAATATGATTATTTATGAAATATTTTTATCATTATAATTAATATTTATAGTCAAATTTATCTTATGTGTAACAATATATTAAAAAAAATTAGTTATTAAACTTTGAATTTTACACTTTTAACTCTTCTTTGAATTAAATAATAATAAAGGTACTAATCTAATACAAGTAGACCAAAGAGGTTCATATTTTATTCCTAAGGTTGTTTTTGTTTGAATAATACTTATCCAATAGAATTATGACATGTGTTAGGGTAATAATAATATCATTTTACCGTTAAATACCCTATTTACTTTTAACCGTGGTAAATAAAATTGGAAAGTAACTATTCACAAAAATTATTTTCATCTTATTGAACCATATTTTTCTTACTGATATCAACCGTCTCTCTCATATTTTTGAAATTCCACTCACAAAAGAAGTAAAATTATGTTTTATGTGAATTTGAAAATTCTCTTAGAAGGTGGCTAAAAGATGGTGAAAAGTTAAATAAATTTTCTATATATCTAAAATTATTATAAACTTACTCCAATTAATTACATTGAACATATATAGGTATTATGTATCTATTTTAACCTAAAATAAATATAAATAAATAATAATAATTTCTTAAATAAAAATTGGGTTTTAAACTACAACTTAGTGTTTTCACTGTTCATCAAAAATTGAAAGTCCTAAGAAAAATACCAAAAATTAACCCTAAGATAATTATGATATTCAGAATCCAAAAATGAAGACCATTTTCAAAGATAAAATTTATAAAACTTCAAAAAGTGGGTATTACTATTCATAATTTCTAGTTTCATTGATTTTGGTGTGTTAAAAAATGAAGTTGCATACAACACGCGCTATTGTATTATTCAAAGTGCAGCGTACTAGGTGAAATTTGGGTGTTACACCCACACAACCGATCCTAAGTCACACGGTCATCCACCTGTAGGTCTGGTCCTCTTGGACCACTATGATGTCTGTCTACTACTAGCTGTAGAAGGCTCTTCTACGAGTCGACTGGGGGTGGATCTCACTGCTAGAGACTGCTCAGAAAGAAAACTCTCTACTAGGAGGTCTCTCTCTAACACCACTACCAGCGTTGGGATGCTAAATGAGATCACTGAAGCCTTGATCTCCTGCATGAGTCCCTACTGGAAGGTCTGAGCCCTAAAGAATGGGTCCTGCAACATATTAGTGGACAGGCGTGAGAGTTCTGTGAACCTTGCTAAGTACTGAACTACAATCATGATGCCCTTTTGTAGATGAAGTTTCTCGTGTATGCGCACTGCACAAGGAGTCACTGGGAAATACTCTGCCTGATAGAGGCTCTCGAAGTCTTCCTAGAGAAGCGTCACCTCGTCAGGGACCTAGAGCATCATGTTCCACCATCTACCTGATGCTACCTGTAAAAGGCTAGAAGCAAGAATAACCATGAGATCAACTAGTGTCCCTACCAGTCGGAAAACTCTCACTACAGCCTCCAACCAATTCTCATTCGCATGATCGTCCATCACTCCCCTAAACCTGGGTGGCCTCTGGATCTGGAACTCATGCAACACACTAAAGAGGCATGCAGCATCTTTTACTGGGGCTAGTGGAATTGGTGGCCCAATTAGGAGTGGTATTGCTGGTGCCTCCACTGGTGCCTCTACTAGAAAAGGGCCATGCACTGAGGCCTCGTCGCTCGGTGGGCTATCAGTGTGTACAACTTTCAGAACTCTAGCCGGCTGTCTATGTGGAGGCATCCTGAAAAGAAACAGCTACACTACGGGTAAAATTTATACCTGGTGAGCTAACCTGGTTGAGATGACCTAAAAACATTTGAAAAGACACATGCAATCGGTGTTTTCATGCACTGAGTTGGAAATCAGATGTCAGGGTCCTGGTGTATGGATACTTCACCCACCGCACAATCACTAGACTCCCGAAACTGATAACCACACTCACTAACATTAACAATATGTCTTTAAAGAAAATAATGACCAGAGTGCAATGTTCTGTGGTAGAACCGACACCTCTGATACAAATTTTTCACGAACCATCCCCTGGGACCCATTCCGTGACTACCCCAAGTCCGCCTTCCATAGTCATGGGGATGTCGACTAGCACGAATGGCGTAATTCCCTACAACTGGTAAGGAATTGCCTTTATTAATTATAAACACACACACAAGCAAGCACATAGTTGGATGAAACACCAAGTAAACTATATAACACTAGAGTGCCGAAAGTAAAAGGGGCCAGAATACAAGCCCACCAGTAAAGGAACAAGTACAATTGAAATGCAATAAAACTAAAGAAATTGAAAAGACAGCTACTGGATCGTCCTCTGAGGTTCCTACCTGAATGGTAGGTACGAATCTCCGCCTCATCACTCCACATTCGACCTTCACCTCCGGGTACCGAAATGTCGTATTGTCCACCTCCGGGTACTGTCCAGTCCAGGTTATCTCAGCCTCCGTCAGCGCTGTCCGTTGTCTACATCAAAAAAAACATGGTGCGGGCATATCCCATGCAGGGGTGAGTATAACGATACTCAGTAGGGACCCTGAGACCCTCAAGGTCTCAAAAAATCCAAATAGGTTAAACCAGAAAGTATGAAATCAATAGATAACGTTACAAAGGTATATGACAATACAAATACCTATGCTATTATGTAATCCATCTAAATCATGAGGAAAACAAAAAAGTAGTAACTCAGCTCAACCATGATTTTATTTTAGGGGTAGTATCAAGTAACATCCCCATTCACTTTATCGAAACCTCAGCTGCTGGAGAACTCTTTCTCAATCAAGTATAGTGGGACATTTGTGACATCAATTGTGCTTTCCACTAACCTTGTACTACTGAGGTACACCTACTGTTGTGTGTTGTGGGTATGCCTCATCACACAGAGGCGCTCCCCACCATGTGTCTACTACATCACCAAGTGTGCTCCCCCTCATATCCTGCTAAGGTACTCCTCCTGTCAAGTACTGTGGGTCTGCCACGACACCAAGCACGCTCCTCCACCATGGGTCTGCCGCGACCCCAAGGTTCTACCCACTCACTAGTAGAGTCACTCTGATTCCAATGATTAGTAGTCGTCAGGTCTCATCCATCTACTAGGTCCCCGCACTTCGCTCCCTCGTCTCTGGGAGAATCTTCTCCATGAGCTACAAGTCGATACTCCAACAGTCATGAAGTCCCACGAAGAAGTATTTCAAAATTCCAACACATCATTGGGGTCTCAATGAAACAAACGACCCATCAATCGGATGCCCTGTCTTGAGTTATTAGACTTTTAGTCCCTGGGCCCGGTTGAATTCGTGAATGATCCAACTTAATCATATATCAAATATACCAAAAAATCTAGTGGGGTATACTCAAAGGAACCATTATGCACCAAGATTACCAGCACCACTGATGGTTCATCAAACGGACATCCGGTGCCAAAGATATGGCCAAAAGAAATTATAGGGATGTAGTGGGCCCGGGTCCGGCCTGACCCGATCAGATCGACCCAGCCCGACCCAGTCTGGGCCGACTCGGTTCGGGTCGACTCAGCCCGTTGGGCGGGCCAGCCCATTGTGATCAACTCATCCCCCTGGGCCCATCCCAGTAGGCCGTGAGGGGCCGCGGAGGTCCGCGAGGGCACAGACCGGCCGCGAGGGTGCGGATCAGCTGCGAGGGAGCTAACTGGCTGATCATACCACGATTCACTATTTTATTCCACCCTTACACCGCAGTTTTAAACTAGTTTTGTAATGAATATTCCAAATATAATAATAAATTGTACTTTTTGTTTGAATAAATCAATTAATGTTAATCAATATCAGAATGGGAAATGTTACTTTTTTTATTGTTTTAATGTAGGCGAAGGTGATTTGGAGGGCCCTTGATGAAGTCGAAGAAAAATGTGCCAAAATTGCTTGGATCCATGGACATCTGTCCACTGTTTTGCATAGTACATGAAATCCGTGCATGCAAATGGGATCAGATTTTGTGTCCCTGTCCAAAATATAGTAGGATAAATATCATATTAAGTAACACAATCCTGATTCGACTTCTATGGGGCCCATTCAAACTGATCTGTCCAAGCCAACGAATTTGGACCAAGTCAAATGCAGTGTTCTATATGTTGTCAATATATTGAGCTTTAGTTGTCAAAATGGTGCTAAACCTTTGGTGGAGATAGTAAAGAGGTAGGGATACAACTTTTCTATTTTCTCCAAAGCATTATAAGACTTTCTGAAGGCCTAAATGCGTGGTGAAAGTGGATTGATGAAATCTGTGTGCCTAAAACAACCTTCCAATTTTCCTATAAAAGGGCACCAAGGGAACATCATTTTAAAGTTCGGCCAAAGAGTGAAGTTTTGCCAATTTGGAGTCCTAGAGGAGTCTCCTAATCACCTTGGAGGTTCTGGAGGCCCCTATCCTCATAGGGGAATCAGGGATGAAGAAGGAGTTCCACACGATCTTCCTCCTCCTCCCGATGTCGAGCTAAAAGTTGGGTGTTCGTTGTGAGGGAGCTACACACATGTCAAGGGATTTACGATTCATACACTAGCTACTGGTTTGGTGTAATTTTGGTGTTTAAACATTTCATTCAATTTATCTTATTTTATTTCATATTTTAATTCTTTATTTGATGCATGTGAGTGTTATGCTCTTAATTTCTAACCGATCGGTGTGAGGTTTTGAGTGCGTGAATTGTGTTGTTCTGATTGGAAATCACAAGAATACTTTTCATACTCACATTATTGAGATCTCAATCTTCTTTGGAAGATCTTATTCCATTCATAATTACTGTAACTTGACAATACGATTGTTACGTCAATGTTTGGTCCTTAAAGCATTGAAATAAAAGATTAGGAATTAATCGGGATTCCAATTAACTCCAAACAAAGAATTATTCTAAACCTAAGATGAATCCCTATAAACAATGAACTTGATATGTGTGTAGTGAAATCACATCGACCCTTTTATCTCATATTTTTCAAAATCCACTAGGTCACTCATCTTTTAAGATATTTCAACAATGTCATTGTTTTAAACTCATTACAAAACCACCCCCTCTCTTAGTCTTTTTTTATTAAAAATACACACTCAAAACCTACCAATTCTCCTTGAGAAACGACCTAGGGTATACCCTATACTATAAATCAACCTTAAGAATATTATAAATTTGATGTGTCATGACAATGTGGTCAAATTTTGGCACCGTTTCCAGGGAGCGCTTTTGTTTTTTGTGCTTGTTTTTGACAAAATTTTTTTAATTTCTGTGAATATTTGGGTGTTTTATCTTCTACCATTGCATCTATTTTTGTGTTCTAATTTATTTATTATGTATGGTTTTTGTATGATGCGTTCTACTACAGGAGACCTAAAAACTTTAGAACCCGAACCTGAGAGGATCCTATATCATCAAAACCAAAACACACAAGACAACACTTTGAAGGAGGAGACATCACATCGTAGAAATCCTTCTTCTTATTCTCAAACCAAAGTTAAAAGTGAACATAAATTGTTTAACATGGATGAAAATAATAGAACACTAAAATAACTAACCTCACCTGATGTTGATATCCGACCCACTTATATTCAATTACCAGGCGATGCACCCAATTTTGAACTAAAATCTGGTTTAATTCATTTATTACCAAGATGTCATGGACTGCCTAGAGAAGATCCACATAATTATTTAAAAGAATTTCATACTATGTGTTCAATATTAAAACCTTCTATTGTGGATGAAGAAAAATTAAAACTTAGGGCATTTAAATTTTCATTAGAAGACACAGCTAAATATTGGTTTTATTATGTTAATTCACCTATTAGAGGTTGGGAGGACATGAAACGACTTTTTCTTGAAAAATACTTCCCAGCCTCTTGAACCGCAGCAATAACGAAGGAAATATGTGGGATAAGACAATATCAAGGAGAAACTCTTCATGAATATTGGAAAAGATTTAAAAGACTATGTTGAAGTTGTCCACATCACCAAATAAGTGATCAGCTTTTAATTTTGTATTTTTATGAAGGTTTAATTCCAATAGATCGTAACATGGTTGATGTTTCTGCAAGTGGTGCACTAGTGGATAAACCCCAATCGCTGCAAGGACCCTAATTGAGACCATGGAACAGAACACTCAACAATTTAGTTCAAGGTCTAGTGTACCCATTCGATGTGTCCATGAGGTGCAAAGTACTAAATTCGAGAAGAAGGTGGACAAAAAGTTTGAAGAGGTGAGTACCCTTCTATGACAAATTTCTCTTTCCCAAGGCAATTTCCAATCTACTCCTCCCATACATTGGGGTATATGATCTTCTGATTACCAATATTCTGACCAATGCCCCCAATTGAGAGAAACTTCTCAGAGTTGTGAGGAAATATTCCCAAGACGCCCCTATAACTAACCCATTAGACAAGAACCATACTATCCGTCAAACCCTCGGTGGAATGAAAACCAAGCCTATGGGCATTGGGGGTATTCAAACCAGCCTCATAAACCATGGAACCAACTAGGGAAAAGTAGTCATCAACCACCACCACCCAGAAATTTTCAACCACCCCAAAGGCCTTTCTAACATCCCCCTCCAAAACCTGAGCCTAGCCTAGAAGATATGATGAAACAAATGGCTGCCAATAATCTCTAGTTCCAACAAACCACCCAAGCAGCCATACAAGACCTCAAAACCCAATTAGGCCAACAAGCTAACTCGGTGGGTGAAATCCAATGCCATGGGTCTGGTAAACTACCCTCTCAACCACTTGCCAACCCTAGGGATAAAGGAAATGTTAGTTCCATCACCCTTAGGAGTGGAACTCATTTTAAAATCCAAATAAACCCACCATTAGAGTCATCCAATCCTAAAGGAAACCACCATCCCAACCACTTAAAAAGGTTCAAATGAGATGGAACCTTGTCTTGAGAGAAGTCCTACCAAAGGAAAAAGTGTGTCTATTGATGAGTTACCAAGCCCAAGAATTCCTCTTCTATTTCCCCAAAGAGCCACCCAACCAAGGAAACAAAAGGAAACAGATCTTGATAAAGAAATCTGGGAGACTTTGAAAAAGTGCAGGTTAACATTCCATTTATTGATGTCGTTAAGAAAATTCCGAGATATGCCCAGTTTATGAAGGAGATGTGTACCCACCATCGGCGACTTAGAGGTGATGAGAAGGTGAGCCTAGGGAGGAATGTATCAGCATTGATACAACCATCACTTCCCACCAAGTCCAACGATCCTGGAACATTCTCGATTCCGTGCACTATAGGGGAGTATTCTTTCTCCAATGCTATGCTTGATTTGGGTGCCTCTATTAATGTGATGCCTCACTCTATTTACTCTTCTTTGTAGGTCGGGAAACTAATTCCCACAGGAATAGTTATTCAACTAGAAAATCGGACTACGGCACACCCTTCTGGTGTGTTAGAGGATGTTCTTGTGAGGGTTAAAAATTTAATATTTCCTGCTGATTTTTATGTACTAAAAATGGAAGATGAAAGGATGTATGGACATGCCCCAATTATATTGGGGAGAACTTTCTTGAAAACTAACAAATACATAATTAATGTCCATAACGGTACATTATCTATGGAATTTGGTGGTGACATAGTCCATTTCAACATCCTTGATTCCATGAAGCACCCCTCAGAAAAACATTCCTCTCTCTTGGTAAATTCAATTGATGTACTCCCTTCCCATAAAACCACTTCATTTGTTTCCCTTGATCCCCTTTCTGAATTTTCCTCTTTGATTGAAATTATTGGTAATGAGTCATTTGTTGATTTTTGTAGTGGTCTAGAAAGGTGGCATGCATGTTTATTAATTGATAATTTCTTGAACACGAAGGATCACATGACCATCGATGATACTGCTATGCTTGTAAGAGATAATTCCTCATCTGAGGATGATACCATTGAGTAGTTAGATGAGATTAGTGACCTCTCACTTTCACACACACTCCCATCAATCCATAATCCACCTGAATTGGAACTAAATCAACTGCCTCAAGATTTTAAATATTCATATCTTGAGAATGGAAACATGTTTCCCATCATCTTTGCTAGTTCACTCCCTCCTGAGCATGAATTGCGACTGCATGAAATTTTGAGGGAGCATAAACAAGAATTGGGATGGACACTTGTAGACATTACTGGTATTAGCCCATCAATTTGTACACATAATATTTTATTAACTGATGAGGATAAACCAGTGAGGAAGGCAGAACGTCGACTGATCCCAAACCTCTTAGAAGTAGTTAAAAAGGAAATAACAAAGTTATTGGCTTCTGGAATCATTTACCCCATCTATGACAGCAAATGGGTCAATCCCATTCAAGTAGTTCCTAAAAAAACTCGCCTAACAGTAATTACAAATGAAAGCAATGAATTGGTTCCAACTCGTGTGCAGAATAGTTGGCGTGTCTGTATAGATTATCATTGACTAAACCTACACACTAAGAAGGAACATTTACCATTTCCATTGATTGACCAAATGCTAGAGAGGCTAGCAGGGATGTCCCATTACTGTTTTCTTGATGGGTATTCTGGATACTTTTAGATCCATATTTCCCCCGAGGATCAGGAAAAGGAATCCTTCCCTTGCCCCTTTGGCACATTTTCCTATAGAAGGAATCCATTTGGCCCGTGTAATGCTCCGGGAACTTTCCAGTGGTGTATGGTTAGTATTTCTTTAGGATTAACTGGAGGATTCCATGGAAGTTTTCATGGATGATTTTACTGTTTATGGATCCTCTTTTGATGAATGTTTAAGAAGTCTTGGTTCAATCCTACATCGCTGTATTGAAATGAATCTTGTCTTAAATTATGAGAAATGCCATTTCATGGTGCAACAAGGTATAGTTTTGGGACATATCATTTCTGGGGATGGTATCCATGTAGATAAATAGAAAGTGGATTTCATTTCATCCCTACCATTCCCTAAAAATGTATGTGATGTGCGGTATTTCCGAGGTAATGTTGGATTTTACCGTCATTTCATTCGTGATTTTAGTAATATTTCACTTCCCCTCTCCCACTTATTCCAAAAAGAAAAAGATTTTGTTTTTGATAAAGTATGTGAAGAAGCTTTTAATAAATTAAAATGGAGTCTCACATCACCCATAGTAATCCAACCACCTCGGTGGGATTTACCATTTGAGATCATGTGTGATGCCTCTAACTATGCAGTTGGGGCAGTCTTATCACAAAGGGTCGATCAAGCTCCACATGTCATTGCCTATGCCTCATGTACATTGGACCCTACCCAAGAAAACTACACCACCACTGAAAAATAATCTATTTCCATTGTGTTTGCGTTGGATAAATTCAGTTCATACCTTTTAGGGTCCGAAGTCATTGTAATCTCAGACCATGCAACCCTTCGGAATCTCCTAAAGAAACTAGAAGCCAAACCATGTCTAATTCGTTGGATGCTCCTCCTTCAGGAATTCAATCTAGAAATTAGGGATAAAAAAGGAGCAGAAAATGTGGTTGCAGACCATATCAGTAGGATTCCCCCATCCTCAGACATTGTCTCATCTCCCTGTATTCCCATTAATGACTTGTTTCTTGATGAGAAATTGTAAAAATTGCAAGATGTTATTCCCTGGTATGATGAAATTGTAAATTATTTGGTAGCATCATTCATTCCTACTGATTTCAACAAAAACCAATCCAGTCGTCTAAAACATGAGTCTCGTTGGTACATTTGGGATGACCCCTACCTTTGGTGCACATGTAGCGACCAGGTACTTAGGCGTTGTGTTCCCGATAGTGAGTTTTAGTCTGTCCTTAGATTCTACCACACTCTTGCTTGTGGGGCCACTTTTTTCCCCAACGGACTGCTCAGAAAGTTCTTGATTCTGGTCTCTTTTGTCCAACACTTTTTAGGGATTCCCATGAATTTTGTAAATCTTTTCCTCGTTTTCAAAGAATGGGGATTATCTCTAAATGGAATTAAATTCCACAACAACCCTTGCTCTTTTATGACATTTTTTATGTTTGGGGAATTGACTTTATGGGGCCATTTCCCAATTCTTTTGGAAACATGTACATTCTTTTGGCCATTGATTACGTATCAAAATGGGTAGAGGAACGGGGCACAATGACAGATTATTCCAAAACAGTTGTAGAATTTTTGAGAACTCAGATCTTTTGTAGGTTTGGATTACCTAGGTTCATCATCAGTGACCAGGGTTCTCATTTCTGCAATCGAAAAATGCAATCACTTTTGCGTCGGTATGGGGTTGGTCATTGAGTTTCTACTGCATGTCATCCATATACCAATGGTCAAGCTGAGGTGTCAAATAGAGAGGTAGAACAAATTCATGAAAAAATGGTTCAACCCAATAGGAATGATTGGAGTCTTAGACTTGAGGATTCATTATGGGCCTACCGTACTACTTTTAAAACTCCAATTGGAATGTCACCCTATCATCCTGTGTTTGGAAAGAGTTGTCACCTCCCTATTGATATTGAGCACCGAGCCTACTGGGCCATCAAAAAAAGCAATTCTAATCATTCTGGTGCAGGTGCTCAAAGGAATTTGTAGATTTAGGAGCCAGAGGAAATGAGATGAGATGCATATGAAAACTCCATGATTTATAAGGAGATAACCAAGGCTTCCCATGATCGTCTTATCCTACATCGTCAGTTCCATATTGGGTAGAAGGTCCTCCTTTAAAATGAAAGGATGAAGTTACATCCAGGTAAGCTTCGTTCCCGCTAGTTTGGACCATACATTGTTACTAACATCTCTTCATTTGGTGTTGTCCAGGTTTAAAATGAAGAAACCAAGCAAACCTTGATTGTCAATGGGAAGCGGCTGAAGCACTTTCATGAACCTGTTCTGGAGTCCCCGATGGAGGAACTCCAAGTTCATGAAGCAAACTATGAATGAAATCAACTAGTTTTTATCCTTCCTTCCCACATTCTCTTTTACTACAGTGAGGAAAATGCATACTCTTGGTGTGGGGGTGGATACATTCCTGGGTTAGTTAGGAAGTTTCATCATTTTCACCTTTTGTTTTCTCTTTTTGGCCTTCTTTATGGTATTTTTATTTTTCCCCATCAATAATTTCGAAGTTCCATGATTTGGCGACCATAAAGTGGGGAAAGAAAAAATATCATAATGATGGCTAAAAAGAATTTTTGTATGAATTTAACATCAGGGAGTGATTTTTAGTGAATTGGTTTTCTGTCAATGATATAAATGGTTGTATCTATGCGAAACCTTTGAGATGATTGATGCCCTTTGGTGTGAGTTGTTTTTTGGAAAACTGTGTTACTAATATCTCCATACATTTTGGCACCAAACCACAATGTTTGAATATTTCGTACTTAATATAAGGTAAATATATGTTGGGTTAATATTTTTCAGCTTGAAATGATATTTCCATAAATTCGTCCCTTATCCGATCTGTTTCATTACTGTACCAGATTGGCCTATGCGTGTGTACCTAATGTCCTACTATTGTACACCCTCAAAAAAATTTGTTGTGTGTTGGGACGTTCAAAAATCACTCATCCTCACCCTTTGATCTTGTTTTAACTATTGCAATTAGTGTCGTGAGGAGATCGAAAAAGGGTTGAGATATGAGTGTCATATTTTTTCCAATTGAAACTTCAAAAAAAATATAATAAATGAGGGGAGTGATGAAATGTGCATCATATGGGGATATCTAGGTTGGGAGCTTATGGTTTGACTTCTGGGAATGCTTAAATGAGTGGGTCTTGAAATATGATTGCAAAGGATGTAGGACATGTTCGGTGAAAAAATCATTTAAGCTGAAAAATGATAAAATAACATATATTTATTGGATAACAAGTGGAAAGAATAGCATGGAATGGTTTTCACACACACACATGGAGAGTTAGTGTCAGGGTTTACATCTGAATTCCATTCTCAATTAGGTATCATGAATCTTTTTAAATTTCTCTATGATATGATTTATGAGACATTTTTTTTCTATTTTCACTAGAAAGAACTCATTGGTGTGGTTCGTGCATTGATCACTTTACTTTAAATAAAATGTCCTCAAATGATAAATCTTCAGGATGTTGGAAATATATATATATATATGCATCATTGTATTTGGATATGTGACTTTGCTCAGGAGTGAAAATGTTTAGGTGTGGGGGTGTGATCGTACCATGATTCACTGTTTTATTCCACCCTTACACAGCAGTTTTAAACTAGTTTTTTAATGAATATTCCAAATATAATAATAATTTGAACTTTATGTTTGAATCAATCAATTAATTTTAATCAATATTAGAATGGTCAATGTTACTTGTTTTTATTGTTTCAATGTAGGTGGAGGTGATTTGGGGGGCCCTTGATGAAGTGGAAGAAAAATGGGCCAAAATTGCATGGATCCATGAAAATCTTTCCACTGTTTTGCATAGTACACGAAATCCGTGCATACAAATAGGATGAATTTTTTTGTGCCTGTCCAAATTTTAGTAGGCTACATTTTATATTAAGGTAGCCAATCCTGATCCGGCTTCTATGAGGCCCATTTGAACTTATCTTCCCAAATAACCGAATTTGGACCAAGTCAAATGCGGTGTTCTGTATTTTATCAATATCATTAGTAGTAGTTGTCCAAATGGTGCCAAACATTCGGTGGAGATAGTCAATAGGTAGGTATAAAACTATTATATTTTATCCAAAGAATGATAATACTGTCTGAAGGCCGAAACGCATGGTGCAAGTGGATTGATGAAATCTGTGTGCCTAAAACCACTTTCCAGTTTTCCTATAAAAGGGAACCAAGGGAACCTCATTTGAAAGTTCGTCCAAGGAGTGATGTTCTGCCAATATGGAGTCCTAGAGGAGTATCCTAATCACCTTGGAGGTTCTGGAGGCCCCTATCCTCATAGGGGAATCAAGGATGAAGAAGGAGTTCCACCCAAGCTTTCTCCTCCTCCCGATGTCGAGCTAAAAGTTGGGTGTTCGTTGTGAGGGAGCTACAGACATGTCAAGGGAGTTCTGATGAATACAATAGCTACTGGTTTGGAGTAACTTGGGTGTTTAAACATTTAATTCAATGTATCTTATTTTATTTCAGATTTTAATGCTTGATTTGATGCATGTGAGTGTTATGCTCTTAATTTCTAACTGATCGGTGTGAGGTTTTGAGTGCGTGAATTGTGTTGTTCTGATTGGACATCACAAGAATCCTTTTCAGAACCACCTTATTGAGATTTGAATCTGCTTTGGATGCTCTTATTCCATGCATAAGTACTGGAACTTGACAATACAATTGTTACGTCAAGGTTTGGTCCTTAAAGCATTGAAATAAAAGCTTAGGAATTAATTGAGATTCCAATTAACTCCAACCAAATAATTACTCTAAACCTAAGATGAATCTCTATGAACAATGAACTTGATATGTGTGTAGTGAAATCACATCAACCCTTTTATCTCATATTTTTCAAAATCTACTAGGTCACTCAACTTTTAAGATATTTTAAAAAAGTCATTGTTTTAAACTCTTTTCAAAACCACCCCCCTCTTAGTCATTTTTATTAAAAATACACACTCTAAACCTACCAACGCTCCTTGAGAGATGACCTAGGGTATACCCTAGACTATAAATCAACCTTAAAAACATAATCAGTTTGACAAGTCATGACAACGCGGTCACTGACCGTGAGGGCGCGGATCGGCCGCAAGGGCACAGACCGGCCATGAGGGCGCAGATCAGCCATGAGGGCACGGACCAGCCGCAGGTCAGCGCGAGGGTAGTTCGGACCGAAGGGCGCTATGTGCGAGGCTCAGCCCAGAGTGTGGCTCGGTTCAGGGAACGGTGCCGGTTCGGCTGGGCCACCGCGAGGGAGCGGGCCGGTTCGGTCAGGGCACCGTGAGGGTGTGGGCCAGTTCGGATGGGGCCCGCAATGGTGATGGCCGGTGTGTCCAGAGCACCAAGAGTGGCCGGCGGGCTGGCATGACCAGGGAGGCTCAGAAGGCCAGTGGGCGAGCACAACCGGGGTGGCTTGGGAGGCCAGCAGGCTAGTGCAGCCGGTGTGTCTAGGGAGGATGATGGCAGGTGCGGCTGGAAGGCGGCGCGGGGCATGAAGGCTCCAAGGGGGGCGATCATTTCCTTTGTCGCCTTCGATGCCTTCCTCTTTTTCGAAGAACACCATAAAGAAGAAAGGCAGGGGGTCAAACCATATTTTTTTGGCCCACACCCTCCGCGTTTGGAGTGGTAGCAAGCGGTTCA
The DNA here is from genome assembly GCA_963277665.1 of Viscum album. Taxonomy (NCBI): domain Eukaryota; kingdom Viridiplantae; phylum Streptophyta; class Magnoliopsida; order Santalales; family Viscaceae; genus Viscum; species Viscum album. Next base: position 424,804,831 of record OY728123.1, on the reverse strand, counting down.
TCCAAAAAAAAAACAAATAACATGAATGTAAGATATTGTAAAACATCAATTCCCATAATTCCTCGATAATTTTGACTCCTAACCCTACAAAGGTAAAAGAGGGGAGAACATGGGAAGTGTTAATTAGTTAATTATTAAACCCCTACAACCACCCACAACAATTTATCGTAAACCCACAAGGAGAACATCCGCGTATCAACTTGATAATAAATTGATCTGTGTTCTTTGATATTATAAACAATGAATCAAGTGAATAAAATCATATTTAATTAAAAACACTACCTTGTTCAATGTTGGTTGACGTTGGTACGAGAAGGCGGATGTCGATTCATTGTTTACGAACACGTCCTATGTCAAATGAAGGTCCAAGGAAGAAGATCAAAGTTGTCAACGTTCTTTGTGGAGGAAGCATTCTTCATTGGAGAGGCTTTCTCCCAAGAGATCCTCCACTCCCCAATTCCACCTAATAAAAGTGATAGCCAAAAATAAATAAGTGTTTCTCCAATTTAATCATAGGCACAATTCAAATTGGACTAAATTAAATTGGCTCATTTAAGTGGTGTGTTGGTAAGACTAATGGTATATTTGTTGGAAAAATTAAGGTCCAGGATGCCAAGAGGCTCTCCCTCATTAATTGTGAGAGTTGACGGTCTCTCCCAATTTAGGGGGGGTGTTTTAAGGGGGGTTTATTACTGGGTGGTCCCCACCACCATAACCACTAATGGGAGGTTATGGTTCTGGTGGTCCCCACCACCTTCTCCTCTCATGGGAGGTTAAGGTCTAGGGGTCCCCACTTCCAACATCCACATGGAGGTTTAGTTCTGGGGGACCCCACCTGAAATATCCACATGGAAGCTCAAAATAAAATAAAATGAAGTTTATTTTATTTTATTATATCCACGAAAAACACAAAAACTATCTTTCAGCATCGTCCATCTACTATCAAGGTGAAAGTCTCCGTAATCGAAATCTGGTGCTGCGAGTTCGACGGTGCCATCGAATTTCAATTCTGAGCACTGTTTCAAAAGTTATAAAAACATGCTCGTACATTTACTAAACATACCCAAAAGAAACTTCAGAAATTGATTCCAGGAACACCAAGCCTCAAAATCAAATGCCGTTAATTTTCTCAGACTCGAAAAATTCCCATCTATTTAAAAACAATTACATTGAAATTAAATGTATTTACAATGAATAAACCAGGTTGGCATCCATTCTAATGGAATAGTCTAGTGATCCACTAGTAGAATAGATCACTCCAAAAGAGAAATCCCAACACCCTGAATCTGAAGAAGATGTGTTGGATGACTCTTGTAAGTAATCTAACTATTGGATGTGCGTATGACATGCTAGAATTCATAAGAGGGGATGTGGATGAGCTGAACCAGTTCCAAGGAAATATTAGGTGCTATTTGATGCCACCAACTTAGATGACATGAAAATTAAAACTCTTATTCAACAAGCTCTGGATTTGGAAGCTCTTTACTGTAGGGATCATGGACACGGTTGCGACCAAAGAAAGGATTGGAGAGCTTAGTGGGATAAATAATGAAGTATTTACAAGAAGATTACAAAAAAACTTGGGACCTCGTGATTGGTCACTGATGAATTGATTTTTCTTCATCTACTATCTTTGTTTCTCTGTGTTTTTTCAATTCAATTAAAAGTGGATTTTTCCCCCCACCTTTTAAAAATATGTTACATGATTCGGGGAAGAAGGTTTGATTGCTAGTATGACTGTATGTGTAAAAATATTGAAATAGTCAATGATTTTATATTCCAAATGTTTATTTCATTCAATTTCAAGAAGAGGGTTCATGCAATGTTATGTTTCCCAAAACTATGTTAATGTTCACCCTGTAGAGATAGGGGACTTCAGGTGACTAAAAAAGGACATTTTTGCATTCAGGTAAGGAATTGATTCCTCAAGCCTTTTCATGGAATATGTAACATCTCAATTTTACAATTGAACCTATTTTCTATTTTTCATCTTAAGGGTCTGTGATTCAATGAAATTATTTGGATATTTTATGGAAACTAAAAAGAGGTTCCAAGGGGTTGAATCCTGATGTGAGGGTCCTAACATAGTAATTTACTAGGTATATCAAATATTTTATACATGCTGGTGTAATATGTTTTCAATAAAAGATTTTATGGTATGATTTTCCTTTTCAAATTTGTGATAAAGGATTGAAATCCATAGTTATCATATTATTTTTGTAGATTGGTAAATTGTGGAATGAAAAAATTTAGGATTATATCCATGGAATGAAAAAAAATATGTCGTTTATTTTTTATATAATGACAAAATAATATTGAGATGTTTATCTGGTTCATATAGATGTATTGGTATTATCACAATTTTAATATCATAGTGTTTCATTATACTACATTAACATCATCTATTACTGTACACGGAAGGTTAGGGTAACTTTAAAGAAGAAAATATCTAATTTTCTCTGAACATTCATCGGTGGGAGGCCCAAGATAAACAATAAGACTAGTAGGAATCTAAAATTACTTTAATCTGATAAAATTTGTTACTATGGAAGAAGGGAGTTCGGAAAATTAAATTTCATGTAAAATATCAAGATAGAGAATACTATGATAAGAATTATGTTGTTAAATTGATTAATAAGACATTGAATAAGAGTTCCATAAGTATTTGGTAGTATTGTATTATTTAAAAGGACTTCTGGGGTAATGAATTTAACCATGTAGAATATCTCATGAATATGATTATAACATCTCATTTACTACTTTTTGGTATTTTATCAATATATTTTTTATCTAGGTCTTAGTTTAGGGTCATTATAGGAGATTTTCAATAAAACATTAGAGGTTTTTGGGCAATTCATAGTTGGTACATAGTTTTCTGTACCCGTACACCCCTGGTGCAAACTGTGGACACCTGTATAGTGGGATATTCATAGATGGAACAAAATTTCCAAAACCATGCTCCCACCTAATGGAAACCATTCCCCCCAAGATAGTGATTCTAAAGGGGGTGCATAGTTAGGGAATATAGTTTTTGTAACCGTAAATCTATCCCCAAAAATCCGCGCACGTAGTGATTTTTAATTCATTTAAAAAAAAAATAAAAAACCCTGGATTATGTGCCTAATATCCATAATTGATACTTCTATGATTTCATTAGTTCTTAATTCTCTCTAAAGGTGCTTTTGAAACCTCCAAACACATTTCATAGTTGATCTAAGTGTGGTTCATCTTAATCAATCTTCACCAGGTAAGTGAATACCATCTCATGAATTTTGATATGGTCATTCAATCTCTCCTCCTTATAGAAGAATATATCATCATCAATATTATGTATCTAAACTCCATTTTATGGAACTATTCCTATTCTTTTCGATCTTGATTATATATCTAATTTATGGATCTTTTTCACCTTCAATTGTCATTGGGGTTGTTGTTGCGGTTTTTGGTCATTTGATTCTGTGATTAAAGTTTGGTGGTTACATTTGATAATTTTCATGTAATTGATTCCTTAATTTTTCTGATTTCCTTGAAGTATATTTTTAATATATTTAAAAATCAATATTTTTATATGATATGGAATTGGAATTAAAATGAAATGGATTTTTAGTAAACCCCACAATTCCAATGGAATTGGACTTGTGGGATGTATTTTCAATCAATGGAATTGATATAATTAAATGAGAATTTATTGATAAAAATGTCTTAAAACAAAATGTTGAGAACCTGAAATTGGTTTTTTATTCAAAAGGCATGAAATGATGAAAAATCCACGTCTTGGTCTTGAAATTGAATTGGAATGTTGAAAATGAAAATTGTGAAATTGAATTGTAAAGGATGATTTATTTGAACTGAAGTGATTTGTCTATTATTAATTTATTTATTATGAACATGTGATATTGGGTAGTTAATGGGTTATTTTTCAAAATAATTCTAGGATCCAAATCCCCTAGAAATATACGGCTAAGTAAAACTCCCACAAAATCCAAGTTTGGAATGAATATTATTAGGTGAACTACGTCAAATTCCCTAAGAGGTGAGTGAATTAGGGTAAGAAATATTTAAACTAATTCTCCTTTAGATATTGTTTTATTGTTAAACAAAACATACATCTCTCTTTCTCATGTATAAATACATGAACAAAAATGATATGATTCACATGACACAATTATTTTACATGGTTCACCCTTACTAGTCTATATCCATGGAGCATACAACAATGAAATAACGATGTAAAAAATATACTAAAGCTCACATATTATTAAAGGTTCATGAAATCACACTTTATGCCTAGAATAACTACCTTTACCAGCTTTTCAATCTTCTCACTACATTTCCAAGGGTCACTCCCTATATCCTTTTCTCTATCTCACTACTAGTGTAAATGATCACTGTCTCCCTCTTATTTTCACAAGACTCTTTGAAGGGGTCCACTCATAGTTTATGAAATTTAAGGTGCCTAAATTTCAAGGAAATCATGCTTCCTCGAGTGTAGGTAGATGCTCTATTGAATTCCCTTTTTCACCTATAGATGAATTCCACTTTTCCATGTACTGCTTGTTATCCTAAATTACTTTCATAGAATGTTTAAGTCCATTAGTGAACTACTTTCTTCTTCCATGAACCATGTATAACATATCATTTTTATACCACCTATTTTGCTAACTTTCTCCATGAACTACCTCTACATCCACCTCTATATACTGTCTCTATGTACCACCTCTGCTTAAACGGATTTCCTTCTTCTGTGGAAACCTTCTTCTATGGGCCTATTCTTATCTACATAACTCCTCTTCAACATGGAACCTTATTAATTTGTAGGATAAAATTCCTTGGAAACCACCTTTCATAACACATTCCCACTATCCAACTAACACTTCACAAAATCTTCCTCACGAACTACTTCTCCCTTCATGGAATTCTCCCTCACGAACCACTTCTGGATGTAGCCAAATTCCTATAGAAAATATGTTTTCTTGTAAAAATATCTCTCAATAATGATGGTATTATCAGTATTTGTATAGGAAAATAGATCCATATAATCCAATAATCCGATATTTAACAAATAATCGATGTGGAATAACATTTACTACGTACTACGCATCAACCAAAAACCACAAATGTCCAGCAAACAACATTCCCTAAATAGTATATGTACCTCCCCTCTTCATTCATAGTGTCCAAAATCAATATATCTTTTTCACCAACAAAAGTACATATCTTGTACCAAAATCCACATATGAACTGCTTTCCTTCCTAATAACTGCTTCCATAATCTTTTTTCCTTCCACGAACCATGAGCCTCCTGAAGAACTATTTTTCCTTCCATGAATTTTTTTGCATACATCCTTTGCAATATGTGAACAGTACTTCATGATCTATGTATTATTCACTAATATGTGAAAACTATGACCCCATAAAAACATATGGTGGAAAACACAACCCATACTTATATTTGGAGGTCTAAGTTCTTCAAAAATCATAATCCCACCCAAAACATACCGATAGGACAACTTGAAGGAAATTTTTCCAACATTTTCCCCTTATGGTATGTTGATGATTCCAATTTGGCATGAGTCTGTCTGGTGTGTGCATTCATGTTTATCCATGATCAGAGGATTGATAACTAAAAGGATCCTATACCTAGAGACTAATGTAATTTAGGGAATATTACAGTGGTACGTAGCTTGTATTATTTGATATTTTATTACGTTGATTATAGAATTTATTTACTCATACCTAATGATTTATATATGTACTTTTATATTAAATTTTTATTTATTTCATTTTTGAAAAAAATCCATCTCCTCTAAAGAATTCATGTACTATTTTGAATATTAAAATTATCTTCTATAACATGTCTTGTTTTAATTATATTTAAATCATGATTGGTTAATTGTTATGGAATCTATTATGAAACACATGGTGTGACCGTGTTGGGATTTTTATATCACACCTTTCATTTTTATTTATAAATTATATATTTTCTTATGGAATATCTGAAAAAAGGGAATGTGATAGATGGAGGTGCTGTATGTTATTGAACCTTTGGACCATGGAGTTGTGATGGTGACTACCATTAACAGTTTCCACTTCTTAAATTGAGTTTTATAAGTCTTTTGGCTAGTGAAAATGGAGATTTAATTGAGTTTTTTTATCCTTCTCCTCTGGTACTATTTTAAAAAATTTATTTCTAGTACTTTTTCATCAAGTAGTGTTTTATACAGTCTTTTATCTTGATTTATGTTATTTTTTGTTGAAAAAACACTCACTATTTGTTCTTTTAAGATTATTTGTGGATGTTTACAAAACTAGGGGATCCAGAACACAAACACTTCCCTGTCAGTGTTAGCTCATGTATCATGTTTTTGGGGATTCTAGGATGGATTGTGAAAATGTGGTATCAAAGGTTAGGTTAAGAATATATTCCAAATTTTAGTATATATATTTTATGGGTTCTCCTAGTAGAAATGAGGTAGGATTAATAGGAATCGGGAGGAATTTATGAATGAGTTCCACACCATCTCTGGTGTTAATGATCCCTAATTCACTATGGATAGTAGAGTAAAAGATTCCAAGATGATCATTTTGATATGAAACTATTCTTTACCCAATTTTACAAAAAATATTCTGAAATCCATGACTTCTAACTCCCATTTGAGTAGCAAATTTAAGAATCCTTGATGAAATATTAATTGTTGTTTACTAATGATATAATGTTTCATTCCTTTGATAGTACATTTGAATCGAGTTGAGGAGGGATATCCCATGAACAGTGGAACACAAACCCACCAGTTCACAAGAGTCTCATTGAGATAACAATGTGCACTATCAAGTCTCTGGGATAAGAACAACATAGTTTCCCGTTAAGGATCCAGTCAGGGAACCTGAATGGGATTCCTCTAGATATTGAGCGCACACTTTTCTTCACCAGAAGACACTAGATTTTCAAGGATCTAATTATTTTTAAGTGTTTGAGGATTGGTTTAAAGCAATTGAGTGACTTTTTTTCTTGGTATCACCTGATTCATCTTATTTGAATTATGTGTACTTCAATATTTAGGTCCATAAACTAATCTTGTGGGATTCAGTAGTGATGGTGAAGGAGTTTGATGTTTTAGAGTACAAATAATTCAGTGTTCTTTTTTGTAATCACTTCTATATAGATTTCATGGGTTTAGAAATTTCTATGGAGTTTCATAATCATTATTAAATTGAATATATCATGGCTTAGTATGAAGACAAATTAATTGGATTGTATAGTTTTATCTTGATAACATGAATAATTAAAATATGAAGATTAGATATATGAGATGGGACATCAATTAGATATTTGACATAAAGTTTTCAGGATAAATAAAATTTCTTGTGTTGGTATTCTAGATAGGAAATTGACGGATAATCATGAACTGGAAGGTAAGTCAGGGTTGAGTGGAGTTCCTTTTTATCGAAGTTATTCTTCTATGAAATACTTTAAAGGAAAAAAGGAATCATTATGTGCCCCAAAGTGGATATCAGAAATAGAGTTCGTATAAAACTCCTTCAGATCATAATATATGACCTTTGAATTTCATCTAGTTTGGAATGGTTTAGAATTTGCAATAGTTTTTCACTGGGGCACTGAATATCTGTAGTTACTATATATGATTAGGTCACTTTCATAAATTATGTTATATCATTTCTTCATCATGTGGTGGAATGGTGTTATCAACACCAAAAATTCATAATGTCTACTTATATTCATTAAGGAAGAATGCATTCAAGATATAGGAAAATGAAATAATTCATTATCACATAGTAGAAGTGTCTCTAGAGGAAGTAGACATGGGTCCAACAACTGTGAAATGTATCATCACTATAGATTCTTCCTCAGTGATTAATTTTTTTTGATACAAGTACATCTCAATCATTTATATTTAACCATGTTGTAGATTTTCTAGAATTATCTTTTTTATGTATATTAATACACCCCTTGGAATGAATAGTTAGAAGGGTCTCTCTTTCAATAATTTTATTATCTCTTTATTAGATATTGATCTAACCTATAATTTTATTATTCTTGATTTAAAATCTTTAAACATCATTCGTTGGATGGATTGTTTGATCCCTCATCATTCGCATATTGAATGTTATCTTCAGTGGGTCTCCTACTCCATTTTCTATGTGTTGGTCCATGTCTTTTAATAAGAATGGGACCGGATATCATGAAGATTTAATTTTTTTCCTGGTTTTTTCTGATAATATCAATGAATTATTTTAATTTTGATCGATAATATTTAATTGATGAGATCCCAATATTTTTCATCATCTTTCCTAATATCTTTCTTTCTAATTTATTTTTATTTCCACTACTAAGAAGGCATAATATTTTTATCGATTTAGTACTGGGTACTCAGCTAGTGTATATACCTTCTTAATGAATGTAACCAGTATAGTTGATAGAGTTTACGACTCAGGTGGATGATTTTATTGAGAATGGTTTTATACACTGGAGCGTGTTTCCTTTAGGTGCACCAATTCCATTAAAAAATAAATATAATATTTAACATCACCTATTTAATTATATCCGGAAGTTAGTCCAAGTTATAAAAATGAAACATTATCTGTTCCATATGATAGGTGATCTCTTTGACCATTTTAATAGGTTGATGCAGTTCTTGAAGATTAATCTTATATGTTGTTACCATCAGTTTAAAATAAAAGTGTAATACATTGAAAAAAAAAACAACTTATGGAGAAGGTATACCAATTATAAGTATCCCGTCATGGAACAAGTAAAATCCAATTCTATTATAGTATTTATGAATTTTATGAATAGGATATTCCATGAGATCATTGACACATTCAATATTGTCTTTATGGATGAAATTATAATTTGTTCTAAACCGGCCTTGGATCTTATGTGATACCTGAAAACATTATTGAAAATTATGATAGATCCCTGAAATTATTCCAATATTGTGAAATGTTTCTTCTTGGTATTGTTGGTGATGTTCCTCAAACATTTGGTATCAGAACATGCTATATCAGTTTATTCTATGTATGTGGAAGCTATTATGATATAGGAACATCTGTGAAAAGATTTTGAGATTCAAATATTTTTCATTTTAGTGGGGTAATAACGCTTTTTTGTAAAGTATTTCTCAAATTTAGTTTCTCTAGCAATTTATCTCACATGGAATGGAGTGAAATTTGATTGGGATGATATATGTCATGTTTATTTATCAAGGATAAAACACCTTCTGACTTCTCCACTAATGATGACTCATTCGGAGTCCTAGTTTTGCAATGTGGTCAATTTTGGGGCATCGGGTTTGGGTTTCGGTTGTGTTCTTATACAGGGTGATCATGTCATTGACTATATCTCTAGAAGCCTTTGGCCACATAATAATAATTATCTATCCCACAAACTGGAACATGCATGTGTGATGCACACATGTAATGTTCAATGGAATTACCATTTTAAGAATAAATTACTGTGTTTTTAAACAAAAATATAATGAGTTATATATTCTCTAAAAAAGATTAAAATATTAGGAGGAGTTGTTGGTTGGATTACATACAGCCATTCGACATCGAAAGTTCCTATACCCTAGGAAAGGGGAATATCATTAATAATGTAGTATGTTGGAAAATGTCAACCGACACTGTTGAAAAATCATTAGAAGTGTGGAATTATATAGATCTCATTTCATAGTATCATTTTGGATCTACGTTAATGAGACTAAGGTTTTCTTGACTATTTTTGAGTTGACCTACTATCTTCCTGAGATGATTCATTGTGGTCAGCATCATAATGATTCATTATATTGTAATATGAACTCTTTTTTATGGTGGGGAGAACATTTTTGAGTAGTTAATATCAACATAGGGTATTATATTATTTATAATTGGTACGTTGTTGCTTTATCTTGGTGGAAGGATGTGGAGGGATACTATCATAGTTCTAATTAGGCAGTGCTCCAAGGTACCATGAAGATGTTTTATGAATGTGGTGAGGATTCTGGTGACCTGGTATGAGATAGGAAATCATTTCAATTGTTTTAAATTTTTATAATTTCAAATAGGTCATTGTAGAGCACTAGAATCGATGTATTTTTTCATTCCCCATTCATTTCAAACATAGAATTTGGATGATATATCTTTGGGATTCATGTTTGGGTTGCTTCTTAACCCTCATTAAAACAATGTAATATGTGTTGTAAAATATAGAACAACCAAATCAGCTTAATTTTATACATATCTTTGATACAATAAACGTTTTGGACATCAAAATCTGGTATGTGCGGTAGGATTTTGGATTGCATGGTATTCATTATTTGATAGTCTTTGATAGAGATCCCTAGTTCACATATTATTTTTATAGAGGAAACTAGGAGGAAATGTGATATCATGTTTTCTTGATCACAACATATCATTTATATACATATGTATACACAAAATGAGCTACATATATTTCCAAATTTAGGATTAATTCCAGAATCCTGGATTTTTTTGACACATGGGATAACCACTTGGGGATGGTTGAGTTTTTATAAAACAATAGTGTCCAATCCAAGATTCATATAGCTCCTCCTGATGCCTTTTATAGTCAGCCTTTCAAATCCCTATTGTGTATGTATGATATTTGGGAATGTTAATTTATTAGAAAATGTTTTATATAATAGACTATAATAAGTATTCACTTAATTCATCGGAATATTTTAATGATGGAAATCTTATACAAATATTAAGATAACCGTCAAAGGGGACCATCAGTTTTCTCAGTTGGTAACCTTGTGTTCATGACATTTTCATCCAATATCATTCATGAATTCCTTGAGAATAAAGGGAATACTAATTCTCATATTGTGTGGCCTTTTTAGGTTTTTATGAATGTGGGTGAACGTTTCTTATCATTTCCCATTTTGTTGAACCTTTTGATATTGTACATGAATGAGAATCTAGTTAGGATTTTTTATTTTATGATAAAGGTAGGTCATTAGAGAATGATACTGAAGTGCACTGTGTTGCATTTGTTGTCAATGAGGTATGTTGTTGTCAAGGAATGAATGGATGGATGTCAAGGAGTTTCAATATGTGAATGACAAAGGTTGTGATTGTGATGGTGATGAATGGAGAATGGCCATGGTACTAAGATGCATGTCACTTAGGAGATTCACTAAGTGACATAGGATGTTGTGGTTGAAACATTCTCTATGAATATCAGACGATTGTTGAACTCATCTTTAAGTTCCAAGAACTTGTATCAACTGGATACAATGTCACAATAAGCTCTAGAAGGCCATGCATTGTTAAGACAATGCATGAGGAAGTGAATGAGATCCATCCACAACTTCTAAGTGGATGAAGTGGATTAACGAAGTCCATGCACTAACACTTAGTGCATGTGAACATGAAGAAGATCCAACTTGATCTCTGATTAGATCAATGAAGTTTATTGAAGAATTTATGTGATTCAAGAGTTCGGTTGAAGAAGAAGAGTTGATGATGAACCTTCAAGAATTTCACTCCTAAGTGAAGATTAAATGTTTAAGAGGAATGGAGGAATTCTTAAGAAGAAGAGAAGAGAAGAAATAGAGAAGAGGAAGAATGGCTTGGAAGAAGTGGCTTGGCATTTGGCATTTGGTACTTAGTAACTTTGTTTTTATTAAAAGTCTAGGTTCTACACTTAAGAAAAAATTAGCCACCAAGGGCCAGCCTTAAGGGTTCAACCCAAGGCACATGTTGGACTAGGTCACCACGCCCAAGGGGATCCCATGGGGCCAGCCCAAGAGGAGTTCGGGGCCATGTATAAGCCCCGGGCCACGCAGGGGATCAGGCCTGCGCAGCAGGGGCGCGAGGAGCGCGCCCGAGGATGCATAGTGGGCGCATAGCGCGCCCGCGAGGAGCAGAGGTGGGCGCAAGATCGCGCCCGCAGAGAGAACACGGTGCGGGGAGGCACCGTGGAGGGAGAAGACTCAATTGCGGTGAAGGGGGGAGCGCTAGGTTGATAATCCGCGGAAAAACCGCACTCCGTTTCGATGTGGGACGCAGAAAAATCCCCGGGAGCGCATCCTGGCCGCACGATTGATCGCGCGCCAGATCTCGGCCGCACATCTCATTGCACTGTTCCCGTTCAGATCCAGGCTGTCCGATGTCTTTCATTCGCCCGATCCAACGGCTCCTGGTTTATCTCCTTCCTCGAGCTTGAGCCGAGGACACCCCGTGCCACCCGCGACCTCGCCATGAACCAGAGGCGCTTCCGAGAAATGTTTTTAAGTTCCCAGCCACCATTGTTCGAGCTGAATCATCCATGGTGATCGTTAGGCCACAACGAACAGATCTATGAAATAAAAAAGCCATGCATGCAACAAATGAGGATTTCGAAGTTCGGCCGAGGCAAGCAACGCTGCCGAGGCTGTGAAGGGTTTATACCTTTGCGTGGATTAGAAGAGAAGAGGTCGTGCATGCGTTCTAAGTCGCATGCACGTAGAGAAAAATAAAAGAACCCGCGTTGAAACAGAGTAAATATCAAGATTTAGAAAATCTTGAAAACCCGAGAATTTCGGGAATTCGAGAGATATCTCACGCGGAAGATTTGGCATCCCTCTGCCTATAAAAGGAGCACCCGAGGCTCTGAATTTGCTTGCTGATCCTTTTTTGAAAATTCGAAGTCCCGTGAGTGCTCTCTGCCTCACGAAGAAAGAAGCCCCGCGCAAATTACTTGCGCGGCTGTTGTCCCGAAGCCACCCGAGGCTTTGAAGGTGTTCCTTGCGTGAAACTCCTTTGCGCGTCAAGAAGAAGGAGGTGAAGTGTTCCCTGCGCGCCTTCCCTTTGCGCGGCAGGAAGTACCCGGGGCAGTAGCACTTGCGCGCCCCGTGGTTGAGGTGCCTTGCACCCGAGGCCTTGCACGGCCCTTGTGCCTTGTGCACCCAAGTGCTTGCGCGACAGAAGAGAAGTTGGTCGCGGCTCAAGCATACCCTTGCGCGTCTCCTTTGAGATCAAGTGAAGAAGACCACCTACGGACAATGGGTGTGTGCCAAGTGGAGAAGAGGACCCGAGGCTTTCATGCCTTTTGTGTGCACCAAGTGAAGACACATTTTGTGTGTGCAAAAGTGAAGAACAACCTACGGGTTAAGGGTGTGCAACAAGAAGTGGGAAGAGGCCCAAGTCAAGTGTGTGCAAAACAAAGAACAATTTATGTGTACTTGAACAAGTAACAAAGAAGGCCGACCCTAGGTGTCTACAAAGTGTATCCATTTAGAAGTTGAAGGAAGAGGACATCCACACTAAAGTATAACACACTTTTAAGTGTGTAATCAAAAGAAATAAAGTGTGTGAAGTTCAGAGAAGGTGTGTGCTTAAAGGATTATACCCTTTGTTGGTTTACTGCACCAAGAAGAAATGAAGGGGAGTGCATGCTTGCATGCATGCACGTGCACACGTGAACAAAGGTAAATCAGGCTGTGTGCAATTTGAGTTGTCCAAGACTAAGAGTTCTTGAAGAATATTGAGAACCCATGCAATCAGTGCATGAGGATGCAGATTTTCCATGCACTCAGTGCATGAAGTTGTGATGAAGTGAGACTGAAGCCAAGCTGAAGTGAAAGATATTATTTGGCTGAGTTTTCAGTAGTTGAGCAAGACCAACTAACCTTATCAGAGGTTGTTGAAGTTTCTTGAAGAGAGAAGCCAGGTCATCCTAAGAAGAAGGTGATAAAGCCTGAGCAAGATGAGAAGACCTGATCAACTCAAGTGATCAGAGGTACAGAGCAAGGCCAGCAGTCTTTATCCCAGACTGCTGAAGATACTTGAAGAAGCTTAAAGTGAAGAAGAGATACTCGTGTGACTCGAGGAGCCAGGAGAAGCCCCCTGTGAGACTCAGGGTGGAAGAAGTCTTCAGTGGGATTCTGGAGCAGGCCAGTGGGACTCTGGTAACACTGTGGGACGCAGTATAAAGACCCTCCTGTGGGACTCAGGAGAGATACAGTGGGATGCTGTATCGACCGTTGTAATACTAACAGATTATAATGGAGAAACCATGTTGGGGATTATAACCAACATGGCAAGGACGTAGGCCTTTGGTGCCGAACCTTGTAAATCCTTGTGTCATGTGCCTTTACATTTACTGCATCATTCGAGGAAAGGCTGAGAGATACAAGAAGAGTGGATCGAGGCCTTAACAAGCCATAGAGGTTTAATTTATTAAGAATCAATTAGTAAAAAGTTTTAAAGGATCACTGATTCACCCCCTCCCCCTCTCAGTGATTCACACTGATCTGGGCACTTCAATTGGTATCAAAGGGAGGTTGCCTCTAAAAGATCCAAGGGAGTCTTTATGAAGTGAATATTTGAGGAAATGAGTGACCAGCCTCAAATGGAGATATCTGCCAAGACTCAGAAAAATAGAAAGAAGAAACAGCCAAGAAGATGAAGAAAGCCTGTCCTAGTTGTGATGAAGTTGGAACAATGAAAGATCTTCAAAGTGCAATCGAATATCTTCAGAAGACAGTCCCCAAGGAAGTGGCAATGTGTATAGCTACAGGCATCCTTGATCTTCAAGAAGAAAAATTACAGGTAGAAGAAGAATCCAATACAATGGAAGATCAATTGGGAAAAAGGGTTGGCATAACAAACACTCTCAGAAAGCTGGTGAAGGCTAAAGATGAAACCGTTTCTCTTTGCAATGAAAGATATGAAGACACTGCTGAAGAATTGAAAAGAAGCCTTTCTGAGAAAGAATTCTTTAAAGTAGTAATCAAAGATGTTTACCATGAACTGGAGAAGAGGCATAGGGTATCAATGGTTGTTAAAGATGCTCAACTTGAAGACAAAGTAAAAAGGGTGAAGGAGCATGACAACTCATTACTTGAAATGAATAAGGTGCATGAAGACCAGATAAAGAAGCTGGAAGAGAAATGGGAAGGAAGGCTAAGAACTATTGAGGATGAGAAGAACTCCCTCAAATGAAATGCTTAGAACTGGAGGTGATATTGAACAATCAGCAATCACCCAAAGTCAAAGCCTCCCAGTCAGCTGAAAGGAGAAATGTTGCTACTCAAGTATGCTTTGAGAAGGATGATTCTAAAAGAAAGACATCCTCTAATAAAAGGGCAACATCTTCTAAAAGGAAGGTACCATCCATCCCATCTTGTAATAATGCTTCTAATTGTGTTTCCACAAAAAGTGCAGGGTGGAAGAATAATTCTAAACAAGTATGGATGAAGACAGTGAAGAAAGAATGCTCTCCTGAAACAACACAGCAAGTCAAGAAAAGTACCCAACAATCAGAAGGACTAAAAAGGTCAATATTTGTGGGTCAGTGTTGGTGTTGTAACAAGTATGGGAACTGTGCAAAAGATTGTAGGTACAATCCACTGAATGTAAAAGCACAAAGGAAGCCCATGCCATGGGGGAGCAAGCCAGATGAAAAGAAGCAGCATCCACAGGTCTAGAGACATCTGTTTAATGCAAATAGATTTGGATTACTTGAAAACATCTGGGATGATTGAAAAAGTGGTCAAAAAGATACATGTCAATCTCCAACTGTATCCAGAGCTAAAAAGAAGAAAAGATCACAGAACCTGGCTCAGAAAGAATCCTTGGGAAGCAAGCATAAGAAAGTGGAAGATGCTCCCAAGAAGATTATAAAAAAGGAAGAGAAGACCTTGGAGTCTAAATCCAAGAACGGTGATGCATCCAGAAGGACCACCAAGAAAACATGCTTCTACTGTGGAAAGAAAGGACATATCATGGATCTTTGTAAACAAGCCATAAAATTCAATAGAGGCAGACTGGACTCAAACAGACAATCAATCCAGAAGAAGCAGAAGGGATTTATTGAAAACAAGTTGCCTAAGAAAGGTAGCTTGAAATCATCAAAGGAATCATGTGGAATATCCAGAACTGAG
The DNA here is from genome assembly GCA_963277665.1 of Viscum album. Taxonomy (NCBI): domain Eukaryota; kingdom Viridiplantae; phylum Streptophyta; class Magnoliopsida; order Santalales; family Viscaceae; genus Viscum; species Viscum album. The sequence goes on along the minus strand of OY728123.1, from coordinate 424,788,941 downwards.
GCCACACTTCCAAACGATTTGTTAGTCATATGGCCAAATCAGTTGCAACTTGCCAAAGATCTACAAAGAGCTGAAGATGAAGTTCTGTCAATTGCTAAGGCAAAAGGGAAGAAGATGATTTCACATGAAGATGTATTGAGATCCACACCAGCACCAACATCATTGAAGATCAAATGTGCAAGTGTGAAGAATGGTGAAAATGGGACATCTCGGTTGAGAGAATCTTCTCAACCTTGTTGTTCACATTGATGAACCAAGGAGGTTCCATCTTATTCCCTTATACCTCTGGTATTTACATGTGCTAACATTGTAGGGAATTGAAGATGATGATCATTCTCATCTGGAGAGTGGTTTGGACAGAATGGAGTGCACCCCTTGAGGGGGACCGAATCAGAAGAAGATGGGATTCTAAGATTTAATACCATCTTGAGAAAAGTGAAGGTATTCCAATCATACTTGCATCCCTTGTTTCTTAATTGTATTCATCATGACAATTAAGGGGGAGTATTGATTGAAGACAAATGGATGAAAGGGGGAGCTTTATCTTTGCAGTTGAACATTCTAATGTGTTTGGTGAAGTATGTGCAGGATTTAGCAATTCATTGTTATATCTGAAAAATTTCAAGCCCCTTGAAGCATGATCTCACATGTATAGTGAATGTTGGACAGCATTGAGTACCTTGGTTACATCACTCTTGTTTTCTACACCGGGTTAGCCCAAGTAGACTTAGAGTTGATTTACTAAAGGTTCTTTGCTAAAGAGAACATGTGACATCATACCTCTCTCAGTGTTTTTCAAGAAAATACTTTTCAAAGGGAGGAAGAGATTTTTGAAAGAGAACCACACCACACCTTTGCATTTGGATTCCAATAAGGGGGAGAAATATTGGCACACATATTGACCCATTCATATGTGCTCTAGTGTATTGCCAACAAATACAAAGGGGGAGATTGAAGTGCACTGTGTTGCATTTGTTGTCAATGAGGAATGTTGTTGTCAAGGAATGAATGGATGGATGTCAAGGAGTTTCAATATGTGAATGACAAAGGTTGTGATGGTGATGGTGATGAATGGAGAGTGGCCATGGTACTAAGATGCATGTCACTTAGGAGATTCACTAAGTGACATAGGATGTTGTGGTTGAAACATTCTCTATGAATATCAGACGATTGTTGAACTGATCTTTAAGTTCCAAGAACTTGTATCAACTGGATACAATGTCACAACAAGCTCTAGAAGGCCATGCATTGTTAAGACAATGCATGAGGAAGTGAATGAGATCCATCCACAACTTCTAAGTAGATGAAGTGGATTAATGAAGTCCATGCACTAACACTTAGTGCATGTGAACATGAAGAAGATCCAACTTGATCTCTGATTAGATCAATGAAGTTTATTGAAGAATTTATGTGATTCAAGAGTTCGGTTGAAGAAGAAGAGTTGATGATGAACCTTCAAGAATTTCACTCCTAAGTGAAGATTAAATGTTTAAGAGGAATGGAGGAATTCTTAAGAAGAAGAGAAGAGAAGAAATGGAGAAGAGGAAGAATGGCTTGGAAGAAGTGGCTTGGCATTTGGCATTTGGTACTTAGTAACTCTGTTTTTATACAAAGTATAGGTTCTACACTTAAGCAAAAATTATCCACCAAGGGCCAGCCTTAAGGGTTCAACCCAAGGCACATGTGGGACTAGGTCACCACGCCCAAGGGGATCCCATGGGGCCAGCCCAAGAGGAGGTCGGGGCCGTGTATAAGCCACGGGCCACGCAGGGGATCAGGCCTGCGCAGCAGGGGCGCGAGGAGCGCGCCCGAGGATGCATAGTGGGCGCATAGCACGCCCGCGAGGAGCAGAGGTGGGCGCAAGAGCGCGCCCGCAGAGAGAACACGGTGCGGGGCGGCACCGTGGAGGGAGAAGATTCAATTGCGGTGAAGGGGGGAGTGCTAGGTTGATAAGCCGCAGAAAAACCGCGCTCCGTTTCGATGTGGGACGCGGAAAAATCCCCGGTAGCGCATCCTGGCCGCACGATTGATTGCACGCCAGATCTCGGCCGCACATCTCATCGCGCCGTTCCCGTTCAGATCCAGGCCGTCCGATGTCTTTCATTCGCCCGATCCAACGACTCCCGGTGTATCTCCTTCCTCGAGCTTGAGCCGAGGACACCCCGTGCCACCCGCGACCTCGCCATGAACCAGAGGTGCTTCCGAGCAATGTTTTTAAGTTCCCAGCCACCATTGTTCGAGCTGAATCATCCATGGTGATCGTTAGGCCACAACGAACAGATCCATGCAATAAATAAGGCATGCATGCAACAAATGAGGATTTCGAAGTTCGGCCGAGGCAAGCAACGCTGCCGAGGCTGTGAAGGGTTTATACCTTTGCATGTATTGGAAGAGAAGAGGTCGTGCATGCGTTCTAAGTCGCATGCACGTAGAGAAAAATAAAAGAACCCGTGTTGAAACAGAGTAAATATCACGATTTAGAAAATCTTGAAAACCCGAGAATTTCGGGAATTCGAGAGATATCTCACGCAGAGGATTTGGCATCCCTCTGCCTATAAAAGGAGCACCCGAGGCTCTGAATTTGCTTGCTGATCCTTTGTTGAAAATTCGAATTCCCGTGAGTGCTCTCTGCCTCACGAAGAAAGAAGCCCCGCTCAAATTACTTGCACGGCTGTTGTCCCGAAGCCACCCGAGGCTTTGAAGGTGTTCCTTGCGTGCAACTCCTTTGCGCGTCAAGAAGAAGGAGGTGAATTGTTCCCTGTGCGCCTTCCCTTTGCGCGGGAGGAAGTACCCGGGGCAGTAGCACTTGCACGCCCCGTGGTTGAGGTGCCTTGCACCCGAGGCCTTGCACGGCTCTTGTGCCTTGTGCACCCAAGTGCTTGCGCGGCAGAAGAGAAGTTGGCCGCGGCTCAAGCATACCCTTGCGCGCCTCCTTTGAGATCAAGTGAAGAAGACCACCTACGGAAAGTGGGTGTGTGCCAAGTGGAGAAGAGGACCCAAGGCTTTCATGCTTTGTGTGTGCACCAAGTGAATACACATTTTGTGTGTGCAAAATTGAAGAACAACCTACGGGTTAAGGGTTTGCAACAAGAAGTGGGAAGAGGCCCAAGTCAAGTGTGTGCAAAACAAAGAACAATTTATGTGTACTTGAACATGTAACAAAGAAGGCCGAACCTAGGTGTGTACAAAGTGTACGCATTTAGAAGTTGATGGAAGAGGACATCCACACTAAAGTATAACACACTTTTAAGTGTGTAATCAAAAGAAATAATGTGTGTGAAGTTCAGAGAAGGTGTGTGCTTAAAGGATTATACCCTCAGTTGGTTTACTGCACCATGAAGAAAAGAAGGGGAGTGCATGCTTGCATGCATGCACATGCACACGTGAACAAAGCTAAATCAGGCTGTGTGCAATTTGAGTTGTCCATGACTAAGAGTTATTGAAGAATATTGAGAACCCATGCAATCAGTGCATGAGGATGCAGAGTTTCCATGCACTCAGTGCATGAAGTTGTGATGAAGTGAGACTGAAGCCAAGCTGAAGTGAAAGATATTATTTGGATGAGTTTTCAGTAGTTGAGCAAGACCAACTAACCTTATCAGAGGTTGTTAAAGTTTCTTGAAGAGAGAATCCAGGTCATCCTAAGAAGAAGGTGATAAAGCCTGAGCAAGACGAGAAGACCTGATCAACTCAAGTGATCAGAGGTACAGAGCAAGGCTAGCAGTCTTTATCCCAGACTGCTGAAGATACTTGAAGAAGCTTAAAGTGAAGAAGAGCTACTCGTGTGACTCGAGGAGCCAGGAGAAGCCCCCTGTGAGACTCAGGGTGGAAGAAGTCTTCAGTGGGATTCTGGAGTAGGCCAGTGGGACTCTGGTAACACTGTGGGATGCAGTATAAAGACCCTCCTGTGGGACTCAGGAGAGATACAGTGGGATGCTGTATCGACCATTGTAATACTAACAAATTATAATGGAGAAACCATGTTGGGGCGTATAACCAACATGGAAAGGACGTAGGCCTTTGGTGCCGAACCTTGTAAATCCTTGTGTCATGTGCCTTTACATTTACTGCATCATTCGAGGAAAGGCTGAGAGATACAAGAAGAGTGGATCGAGGCCTTAACAAGCCATAGAGGTTTAATTGATTAAGAATCAATTAGTAAAAAGTTTTAAAGGATCACTGATTCACCCCCCCCCCCTCTCAGTGATTGACACTGATCTGGGCACTTCAGATACCTTTAGACCATGTGATATGGACTAATGGTTCTAATTAACCTAAGACATGGGAGTGTGAGGCATTGATGAGAGACCAAGGACATCGTCTCATTGACATGAAAACATGGTGATTGGATTTATGAGGACAAAAAGATTTTATTTAGTGGTGGTTAAAACATATTTTTACTTTCATTAAGGTATTACTTAATTATTTTTTCATCACATATGAATGGGGTCATGTATTGTGGTATTTTAGGGTGTATTTTAAAAAATGATCTTTTGGGATGTGAATTATTAGAACACTATTTTCCATAATAGTGATCCCTACTAGTGCATACCATAAACACAAGGACAGTAGGGATATTTATAGTTTGTTAGTAGTTCCTCAAAACATTCCCCAACCTAGGGTAAATAGTGAACCCTGAGATAGTGAGTCCATAGGGAGTGAACGATTTGGATTCATAGTTTGACTAACCATGTGGCCATCCCCAATAAACTTTGTCTGTGGTAATTTATAATTATGTATATAAAAAATATTAAACCCCCCGATTTAAGGGTGTAGTAAACCCACTTGACCCTTAATTAATTTCATTGGTTGTAGATGTCTTCTAGAGTTTGTTTTGGCTTCTCCCAACCCATTTCACAGAGGATCAAAGTGCGTTTGATATTCTTTGATATACATCAAGTATGTGAATCTCCTCTCGTTTTATTTCATTTTTATTTTCTCTATCCTCCTATCATAGTATTAAAATAGTGTTATGGATAAATCTAAATTCAGTATTGATAAATATAATCTTTGTATTTTGGATCTTGATTCAAGATTTGATCCATGGATCTTATTCTCCTTCATTTTTTGTAATCATTCTTGGTGTGGGTTTTGATAATTTGATTATTCCACATGAGGGTTTTCCTGTAATTAAAACCATAATTTTCATTATTTTTTTAAATTTATTTAAATTTAATCACATAATAGTGACTTTATATGATTAGTGATTGTAAATTAAATTGAATTGAATTTTAGATAAAACCCAATTCTATTGGAATGGTAATTGTGTGATGAATTTTGAATAGTATTGAAATTATGAAAATATATGAGAATTGCTTTGGTAAAATGGATTAAATATAAGTGATGGAAGATTGGGATTGGTTTTGTATTCATAAGTCATTAAATGATAAAAAACCTTTTTTTCTTTTTGAAATTGAATTGGAATATTGATATTGAAAATTGGAAAATTGAGTTGTAAAGGACGATTGATTTTGAATGAATTTATTTTCCAGTTTTTATTAATTGATTGATCACATTAAAACTTTGGCAGTATTTGTGTCATTTGGGAAATGTGTGATGTTATCTTAATCTCCTAAAATTGTGTTTCCAATTATCACTATAAAAAATATGTAGTTTGGTATGATTATCCCTAATGGGATATTAATGAAACCTATTTGACTTGATCCTGAGGGATACATGCACACATGTTTATCAATGATCCCTAAATTGAGAAGTGTGTGGGTCCTATAGCTAGAAACTAACATATATCTAGGAATATGACTGTGGTTCTAGTTGTTAAATATTTTATTACATATTCTATTAGTTATATATATGTTTTACTCATTCTTAATTGTTTATATAAATGATTTTATATAATATTTTTTTTCTAAGCCATGTTTCTGAATAAATAACTTTATTATAAAGAAATAATTTTTTCTTTTAAATATTAAAATGGTATTCTATGTTATGCCCTATTTTATTAAAATTGAAATATTGATATGTTTTTTGTTATGGAATTTATTATGGAACACATGGTGATGTCTTATTGGGATTTCTACATAACACCTTGCCTTTTCCAAAAAAAAATTTATTGCTTTTCATATTCCACATCTGAGAAAAGAGAATTTTACACCTAAAGGATGAATGTTTTCTTAAACATTTAGACCATGGAGTGGTGATGCTGACTAGTAGGGATGTTTTCCAATTTTTACCAATGATTTTGTGATACATTCTTTTGGTTTTTGTGGTTGTTTCATTGAGTAGCTTATCTATCTTCTTTGCTACTAATTTACCGGATTGATTTCTGGTATGATATCCTTGTGTATTTTAGTTATCAAAACTTTTATATTGTTATATTATAATGTTTTGTGGAAAAATATTTCACTATTTATTCTTGTTGGATTATAGGAGCTAGTCCCCAATAAGTGGGTATTGGGAACACCATTTGAGACATGACAAAGATGGATTTCATAAGAGGTCACAAGGGAATATATAACTATTTATGAAAAGTAATTCCAAATATTTGGACCATTACAATATATATGAATTCAAATAAATATGGAAAGTGTTATTTATTTAACTAAATGATTTTAGTTGATTCTTTTAAATGAATTTCATTATAAAAGATAGTTAAATGTTTGGTGTTATGTTCTGGAAATGTTTGCTTATGGTGATATAAAATTAGGTTTCAGAATATTGGATGATAATTAATGAAGGGTTTTCATATAAGAGAATATCCTCATATATGATGAGATTTTATGGAATGATCTAATACAAAAATATGATTCTCTTAGAATTAAGTAAATAATATAGTTATTTAATGTTTATTTGATAATAGGATGGGGTTTTTATGATACTAATGGTGAATTTCAAATGGGGTCTGAGAGGCTAAAAAAATTTCTCAAATGTAAAAAACAAATCAATGTATTTCGAAATAATTTATTATAATTATTTGGGATAATGGAATCTTAGTGAATATTTTCTTAACCAGGATATCTAGATAGATAAAAATCATAGTTTATTTGATCTATCTGAATATAAAAGATATAATATATGTAACTTCCCAAGTAAATAAAGAATAATAAATTATCTTATTTATTAATATTTTTCAATTAAATATTTTATTTTACTTTAAAAGGAATGTTATGTTCGATGGCGTACCAGATATGAAAAACAGGGTTCTTTGAAATCTTATAATCACACAATGATGAGTAACACTGAAAAATAATAAAATAATATTATTTTAAATAGTAGTTAATGCCTAGCCGTTGTGTTCGTGGAAATGAATAGAACAAAATATAATATTATTATACATGTTTGTTGAATTTTTTTACATTTATTCAATAAAAAATATAGGCTTAAAATGTGAATGAATCTAATTTTAAGCATAATAAATCTAATATTCATTTAAAGGTCGGTTTACTGCATTTTAATGATGAACCCTCGTTAAATATTCTATCTGGTCACTTTTTTATTTTTTTATTGACAAAATAAAAATCTTCTATAGAATCAGGACATCAAATCTTACATTGGAATTGTCTTTGTATTTTTCTGATAAAATTATTTTTTTAATGAATAGTGAAAATTACTGTATTTTAATTCCAAACTACATTTTAATCTAATTTATTTATATGGTTATGTTATATTTTTAATTTTTTTTAATTAATATTAGATTATATTATTACCATTCAATATAATTTTGGCCATTGATTGTAATTTCTCTTTGAAATTGGACATAAACAACTACCAATCTATTGATTGTTATTATTTCTTAAAAATAATCCTTTTGTTTTGGAAACGTTAATTAATTAAGGAAAATTTTATGTTTTAAATTTGTTAAAATAGACATCTTTTTTGAATTCATAATACCATATATATCTTAGGCTGATGTTTTGGCATTTTTCTGAAAACCTTTAATTTCTGAGGAATAGTGAAAACACTAAGTAGTAGTTAAAAAACCAACTTCTTCATTTAAATGAAATTTTACTACTTTTGTGAATTTAATTTAGAAAATATGATAACCATGGTTGTTATTAGTAAGTAAAATATTGTTCAATCAGATGAAAGTAATATTTGGTGCATAGAAACATTTGACTTTTATTTATTGTGATTAAGGGTAATAGGGTAATTAAAGGTAAAATTAATATTATTATAAATATTAAATCATCCTAGCATGTGTCTTAATCCTATTAGTTGATACATTTCCAGCCATGGGAATTCTTGGGTCGATTTTGGGACCACATTGAACCACAAAAAGTTATAATGACACTTTATATAAAATAATTTAATGTAATGATAAAATGACATAAACATATAGTTTTTAGTAAATCAATTATTACATGGGGCTATATAAGTTATCTCTTCGACTATAAATATTATTTTCAAATATAAAAATATTTCCTACATCAAGTTCTTTTTTTGTAATTTGTAGACAAAAATAAATAAAATTACTTATGACACAATAATGATGCAGTGTTTACCTCATTAATGAATGATTTAAATAAACAAGATTATAATGATTAAATAATATCCAAAACATATCTAATTCATATTGGATGATTTTGTTTCAAACAAGAGTCATCTTTTCTTTATCATTAACATGTTTTGGAACTTTATAAACCGAAAATAATTATATAATAAAATAATATTTTTAGTCATTCTTAAAGAGCCCCTCCACCCCTAATAAAAAGAACTCACATCTAACCCATTAATCCCACCTCTCAAGCCCCATGAATCATCCAAAATATACCCAAATAATAACTGAAGATACATATATTCCTCCAAGATGACTTACCTTAGGCATAAGGTGCTTCAAGTAATCCTTTTGTTTCAAACCAATGTGAGTTACTCGATTTGAAGAAAATTCCTTCTCTTACATTTTTCTATTATTTTACTTCTAAAACCCCCTAAACTATTTTTATTCATTACTTTTATAAAAAACCCAATATCCAAAATATAATAATTTTTTATGGGAAGTATTCTATCTACACTTACACACACCTTCATGTAATGGGTAAAGAACATTTTGTTTCTGTGGATGGAGAACTACTGCCTCACGAAATGAGGATTGTTCAATCTTCTTCTACCACCACTTATAGTGGCCATTATGATGTAACTGTAATTATATGTGATATATATTATATTTATATTGTCTTTATACTTATGTATTTTTCATTTATATCATACGTTTATGGTTACCATAATGGGTAAACATGATAATTTCATTTGAGGAAGTGCGGACTACCACCCCCTCAATGTGATATGAATCGTTAATGAAATAAATGGAACTTATAAAGTATGATGTTAATGAAATAATATATATGATATTATACAGGAATTATAATATTCCTATGTATGATTACATTTTCATTTCGTTGAATATGAAATATAAAGGAATGTAGCATTCTTTCATACATACGGCTTACCGTCTCCATGAACGATGCATTTAATTTTTTACCTCCAAATGTTATGTTCTATTATAAAATACATATATATATTGGATATATATGATATATGTGATATAAAAATAATTAAAATCATTCTAGAGATAATGGACTATTGACCACATGAACAACTTGTAATTATTAGAAGTTTATTTTTGACTGAGGTACCAAATACAAAAAACGGCCCTTGTTTACGTAAATGATTACATAATGTTTATAATATTGAAATAAGAGATGTAAAAAATAATAATAAACATTTGAAATTTTCTTAATAATGTTAAAAATTAACTTTATTTTATTATTCATAAGATTAGTGAATGAATGGGTCAAGTCTGACACAAGGTAAGGGACTTCATCTTAATCACCATTCATTGAGGCATATTTTGATTTCTACACGACATTATTTTATACGGTGTATAAATGCCGTTGAAATTTCATTTCATTAAAAGGGAATTTGTTTCCACTTAGCATATTACTAAACAACAAAAGGGAATGTTTCTTTTTAAAGTACACTGTAACAATGACCTTTCCTCTGCAGTGAGTGTTATTTGATATTTGGTTTCCTTAACAATGCGTAATGATTTTAAAAGGAAAATAAATACCATATGATATTTTATGTATTTTGGTATTGAAAATTGTTTTTATAATGGATTGGTTATTTCAATATATGTATATAATATATTGTGATTGAAATATTCAAATGTTATCTTTCCTTTATATTTGTTTTATGTGTAATGAATATGCTATGGTTCTTCAGCTTTATTTACGTATACGGGTGGTTTTGTGATAATCCTAGGGCTAGTGAGCTCGAGATAACCCTTTAATACATTGGGTAACATGATGTTGGTAAACGTGAATTTTTCTCCGAAGAGATTTAGTGAATATACTATGATGGGTATTCCATACGTAACTCCCTACATGGCTGTGAACTCTACAATGTAAGTATGTTATGGATTCCACAAGTAACCTTTATGATTTATGTTTTCTATTTTTTATTAACAAATCTTTTGATTTCACAAGGTATATTGAAAAGCTTATGTTTCAATGGACTTAATTTCTCTTTCATTTTTTGTAACCCTCACTTAGATTTTTATTCACATCCAATGTTTTGAAATGTTTTTCATAGGACATAAAGATGAATTGGGTCAAACATGGGATCAATGGAAATACATGTTGTCTAAAACATGGAATTAGACATGAAAATTTTTTCCCAAGGGTTTTTATTTTATAAAAAAAAATAGAAACTGAGTAGAAGTGCCTACTATGAAATTTTTGAGATTTAATGTAATAGTTGCGGCCTAATTCTATAAAACTCTAAACCTAAAAGATCCTCAATGAGAATTATCAATTTAATTGTAGAGTATGTAATTTTTTAAGGGTGAGTCCTTATAGTTGGTTTCAAAGGTCAGTTTAGACATTTTAGGAGTTAGAATATTGTTAAATTAATTTTCATAAATTAATTTATGGTAATATTGAAATGATATAGAATTTACAGATTACAATGTTGCTTTGCCTAAGATATTTCTATGTTTATAATGGATTTCTGTAGAGGAAACATAGAATCTTTTATGGGACGACATCAGGAGGAAGACAACCTTCCTAATCAGAAACCTAAGATGGTCGTAATCGATACTGAATAGTTTGTTGAAGTGGTGGAACAATTGAATCAAGCTATAAATGGTGGTGGTATCCATGCACGAGATCATCCAGATCAACCATAGAGGAACATTTCAGTAGTGGAGCATTTTATGAGGAAACATCCCACATCATTCATATGATCTTATGACCCTTTTCTAGCTGAAGTTTGGATTATAACACTTGATATGTTTTTTGATTTCGTGGGGTGTTCGGAAAATCAAATGGTTAGTCTCGATATTTAAAATTTTTAAGGAGAAGCTGATCAGCAGTGGTCAATGGTGAGAAATATTAGGAATAATGAGTAGAATCATTCTCTTGATTGTGAAGAATTCAAAGGTATGTTTCTTGAGAATATTTTCCTAATGTGGTTTGTCTTAGGATGGAAAATAATTCCATGTATTGAGGCAGGAGGATGACTGAGTTGCTGCTTGTGAAGCATAATTAACCCGACCGACAAGGTACGATCAAAAATTTAAAATAGATATTGATAGTAAAATCAACCATTTTTACTCAAGATTAAAGATAAAGTATTGAATGGAGTTAGCTTCTTGTGAGTTCAAAAGTTATGAAAAACTTGTTCCATGTTTTGAGAAGGTGTAAATTGAGTTTATCGAAGACCAGGTGTTCTATGAAAAAAAAATTAAGGGGCCGAGGTGGCATATGAAAGGGAAGAATTCTTCAAAAACAGTTTGCTGGTAAGAAACTGAAGTTAATAGTTTGTGAAAATTGATGACATAATTATGATAGGGAAGGTCTTTTGAATTATAGTAAGTGCTAACGATGTGGTAAAATTGTACATAAGGCTCGTTATTGTGCTTAAAAAGACCAGATTAATGGTAGTACAAAATCTGATTTCCAGTAAGTAAAATGTTTTATCTGCAATGAAATGGGTCATTATGAAAATGAGTATCCAATGAAGAACTCAAATAATGGAGTGTCTCTAGAATAAAAGTATAAAGGGGTGTTGAAATACATTGAATCTATTTTGGTAGATGTTGGCCATCAAATGAAGTAGTATCAGGTACACTATTTGTTTTTTCATATTATGTCAATGTGTTGTTTGATTCAGGGTCTACGCATTCATTCATTTTAATGATATTTTCTAGAAAATTGGGAATTCTATCTATAGATATGATTCCTGAAGTTATAGTAAAAATATCGGGGGAAATTTTGAGATAATAAAAATTATAAGAATCTTCCTGTCCTTTTGTGTGGAATGAATCTACTTACAAACCTTATTTTTTCCTTTAGTACATTTTGATGTTATTTTGGATAGGGATTGGCTTTCTGTTTATCATGCTATGATTGAATGTAGATCTAAATAATATTCTTTTAAGAAATATTTTTATTTTTTGTACAAGAAATGAACCCTTAATTTTGATAATATATCAAGAATCTAAGAAACAGGTAAAATATGGAAATGAATGTTACCTTGCACATATTGAAGAAAAAAAAATGAAATAGTCATATTAATTATGTGCCAGTGGAAAATTAGTATCTTGATTTTTTCCCTAATGAGTTCGGGGTATTATACATGGGTAGAGGTTTAATTTATCTTTGAATTAGTTCAGGATGATAAGCCAATTTCAAAAACCCATTATCAATTAGCTTAAATTGAAATTTTAGAGTTAAAGAATCAATAACAGATGTTATTAGATAAAGGTTTCATTCGACCTAGAACATCACCATGGGGTGATCCTGTCTTGTTTGTTAAAAGGAATGATGGTTCAATGATACTTTTCATTCATTATAGAGCATTCAATAAATTCACTATTAAGAACTTGTATTTGTTGCCTCATATCGATGATTTGATTGATCAGATCCAGGGAGGTTAGTATTTTTCAAAGATTGACTTGAGGTCGGGGTATCATCAGTTGAATGTAAAGGAAGCAGACATTCTAAAGACCGTGTTTCATACTAGATATGGCCATTATGAATTTGTAGTTATGGAATTTGGGTTAACAAATGCACTTATTGTATTCATTGATGTTATGGATAGAATTTTCGGTGAGTTTTTAGATAAGTTTGTGGTCATTTTTATTGATGATATTTTCTTTTATTACAAAACTAAATATGAATATGAAATTCATTTAAGGGTTGTCTTGAAAAGCATAAAAGAAAATAATTGTTTGGGAAATTCATCATGTGTGAGTTTTGGTTGGAAAAAATTTCATTCCTTGGTCACATTATTTCAAAAAATGGAATAACTATTGATCATGATAAAACAATAGTTGTTGACGAATGGCCAAGACCCACCAATAAAATCAAGATCCATATTTCTATTATTTATGAAGGTTATTACCAGAGTTTTCTTGAAAATTTTGAATGGTTATGTATCCCACTGACTTAGTTAACTTGAAAAGGTGTCACGTTCATTTGGACAAAATAATGTGATGATTGTTTTCTGGAATTGAAAAGAAGATTGGTGAATGGTCTTTTTTGGAATTAACTTCTAGAAATGGATAGATTGTTTTCTATAGTGATGATTCTTTGAAAAGACATGGTTTTATTGTTATGCAGAATGATTAAGTAATTTCTTATGCTTCACATCAGTTGAAACCTTAAGAGTTAAATTACATTACACATGATTTGGAATTAGTTGTTGTTATTTTTTAGCTTTAATAATTAAGAGGAGTCATTTGTATGAAGTAAAATGTAAAATATATACGGACCTCCAATCTTTAAAGTATATATTCACTCAGACAGAATTGAACATGAGACAAAGGTGATGGCTGAAATTAATCATGGATTATGATTTCACAATTCATTACCATCAAGGAATAAAAAATTATGTGGATGATGCTTTGAGTTGAAAAAGAAATTCTTTATTATCCTTGTTACGTTTGGAAAAAGATCCTTTGATTAAATACTTCATGAACTTTAGTATAGAAGTTGTTGGTGTAGGAAATTCCACTATTTTGTTTTAGGTGTCAGTGAAATCATCTCTATCAGATAGAATTAAGACAACACAAAAGGAATATAATGAGTTGGAGAAAAAGGTAGAGTTGGTTCAAAAGGGTAAGTTTCCTGATTTTATCATTGATAATTATTATATTTTGAGATTTGTAAAGAGATTATGTGTGATTTGTGTTGCATAATTAAAGAATGATTTTTTATGCGAAGCTAATAGTTCTCTGTTTTCTATTCATCCTAGCAGTACTATTTTTTACAGATATCTTCGAGAGTTTTAATGGTGGGATGGAATGAAAATAGATATTGCTGAATTTACTATGTTGTTTTTGAATTTTCAACAGGTTAAAGCAGAGTGACAGTTACCGAAAGGGATGATTCAGTCTTTAAAGGTGCTAGAGCTAAAATTATAAAATATAACCACGATCTTTATTATGGGATTGCCAAAGACATCTTGAGGTAATAATATATTCTAGGTTATTATTGATTGATAGAAAAAATATGCTCATTTCCTTCCTATTCGAGATACTTTTTCTATAGATAGACTCTCTCTGTTTTATGATAATGAGATAGTCAGGTTACACGGAGTTCCCCTCTCCATTTTATCTGATCATGATCCTAGGTTTACTTCTTACTTTTAGAAATTCCTTCTGAAGTCATCGGGTACTTAAATTAAATTTTAGTACATCTTTTCATCCTCAATCAGATGGGAATTTGGAATAAACAATTTAAAACTTGTAGGATATGTTATGTTCTTGTTAAATGGATTAAAAGGGAAGTGGGAACCAACATATTTCTTTGGATGAATTTTCTTATAATAACAGTTTTCATTCGAGTATACAGATGACTCCATTTGACGCATTATATGGGAGGAGTGTTGAACTCCAGCTTTTGGGGATGAAGTGGATGAATGGTTGTTGATGGAATCAGAATTGGTAGACGAGATAACCAAAAAAGTTATGTTGATTCAGAATTACATAAGAAAAACATAGAGAAGGCATAAAGTTATTTGAATAACCAGAGGAAGGATCATTATTTTGAGTTAGGTGATCATGTCTTTCTCAACGATTATCCATGGAAAAGTGTGATGCATTTTGGTAAAAGGGGAATGTTCAGTCCAAGGTTCATTGGACCTAATAAAATTTTTGAGAAAGATGGATCAGTTTCCTACAGATTGGATTTACCTCCACATTTATCCCAGGTACACAATGTTTTTCATGTTTCAATGTTGAACAATGTATATGTCGGATCCATCTCATGTTTTGAGACCAGAGGTCGTTTAGTGGGAAGAGAATCTCCCTTATGAGGAGCAACCAGTCCACATTATTGACCAAAGAGAAAAAGTGTGGTGGAATAAAGAAATTCATCAGGTAATGGTTTTGTGAAAAAACCATATGGGTGAAGATGCAATGTGGGAATATGAAAATGCTATGAGGGATAAATACCCCAATTTATTTGTCAAGTGAATAAAATTTCAAGGTCGCAATTACCCAAAGGGGGAACTATTTAACATCCCAAGTAAATAATGAATAATAAATTTTCATATTTGTTAATATTTTTGAATTAAATTTTATATTTTACTTTTCAGGGGATGCTATGTTAAATGGAATACCTGAAATGCAACAAAGAGTTTCTTTGAAATCTTATATTCTGAAAAATGCAAAGTCATATTGAGAAATAATAATATAATATTATTTTAAATGGTAGTTAATTCCTAGCCGTTGTATTGGCAGGAATGAAAAAATAAATAAATACAATATTATTATACATGTTTGTAAAATGTTTTTCCATTTAACCGCTAAAAGTTAGAGGCTTAAAATGTGAATGAATATAATTTTAAGAAAAAATACTATAATATTCTTTAAAAGTTCAATTTAATTAATTTTGATGGAGAACCCTCTTTAAATATTGTTTTGGTCACTTTTATATGTTTTATTTGACATAATAAAATTCACCTTAAGAATCGAGAAATCAAAATTTACTTTGGCTAAATTTTTGGTTTTTTTCTGATCAAATTCATTTTTTAATGAATAGTGAAAAATACTGTATTTTAATTCAAAAATTTCTTATAATATAATATATTTATATGGATAGATTATTGTTTTCATTGTTTTTATATATTAATTATATGTTTATAATTTGGTAAAATAGACATCATATTTATAATGAATAGTGAAATTTTTTAATGAATAGTGAAATTTATATGTTTATAATTTGGTAAAATAGACATCATATTTGAATTTGGAATATCCAATATAGCTTAGGCTTAATTTTTGCATTCTTCTAAAAACCTTCACTTTTTGATGAATAGTGAAATCACTAAGTAGTAGTTAAAAACCAACATCTTCATTTAAATAAAATGTTATCGCTTTTGTGAATTGAATATCTAAAATCTGAAATACATGGTTTTTATTATTATCTAAAATATTATTCAATAAGATTAAAATAATTTTTGGGGAATAGTACCTTTTGAATTTTTATTTACTGTGGTTAAAGGTAAATATGTTAATTGAAGGTAAATATAGAATTATAAAAATATTAAATTACCCTACCATGTGTTCTAATCATATTGGTTGACACATTTACAACCACGGTCATCCTTGGGTGGATTTTGGGTTCCCATAGAGCCACATAAGAGTGATAATGATACTTTATATTAATTAATTTAATGTAACTATAAAAATTACATAAACATATATATTTTGCTAAATCAATTAATACATAGGGTTATTTATGTAATCTCTTTGAATATAAATATTTATTTTAAAGCTAGATTTTTTTCCGACATCATGGTATTTTTTTATAATTTATAGAAATCATATAAATAAAATTATTTATGACATAATAATGATGCAGTGTTTACCTCATTAGTGAATGATTTAAATGAATAAGATTATAAAGATTAAAAATATGTCAATAACATGTCCAATTATTGTTTAATTATTTTATGTAGAACAAGAGTCATCTTATATTCTACCTTAATAATTTTAGGACCTTTATAAACTGAAAATAATTATATAATGAAATACTATTTTCAAAATTTCCTAAAGAGACCCTCCTCGCCCGTATTAAAACCCCTCACCTCTAACCCATTACTCACACCACTAAAGCCCCATGGCTCTTCCAAAATCTGGACATATACTCTCTCAAGATCCCTATCTTACACCCAGAAGACTTTACGTATGTTTAAGACACTTAAATAAATATATTTTGTTTTAACCAATGGGAGTTACCCGGTTTAAAGGTAACATATTCTCTTATGTTCTTTTATTTTATTTATTTCACCTACCCACTAAACTCTTTTTATTACATTTCTTTATAACAACAAAAGTATCCTAAATATAATAGGTTGTTTTAATGAGATGTATTCTGACTACATATACAGACACCTTCGTCTAATGTTGAAAGAATATATTGTTTCTATGGATGGTGAACTACTGACTCACGAAACGATGATTGTTCAATATTTTCTTACCACCACATAAGGTTGCCATTATGATGGAAGTGTATTTATATTTGATATATATTTTATTTATATTGTCTCTATATTTCAATAATTTCCATTTATATTATACCATTATGGATTCCATAATGGGTAAATGTGAAAATTTCATTTGAGGAAGTGCAAACTACTGCCCCCTCAAGGTGATATGACTCGTTCCTTCCATACCTGGAATGTATAAATGATGATGTTACTGAAATTATATATGTTATGTTATACTTGAATTATAGTATACCTATTTATCATTAATCTTTCACTCCATTAAATATGAAATAGATTTTAAAGTAGCATTCATGTGTACGTACGTCTTAGCATCTCCCTGAACGTTGTATTTCAGTTGTTACCTCAAAATTTTATGTACTGTTATAAAATTAATATATACTGGATATATATGAAATATATCAGATATAAATAATTAATATAATTCTGTAGATAATGGAATTTTTAACACATAACAACTCATAATTATAAGCAGTATATTTTTAGCTCAAGTACCAAATATCTATCAAGCGACCATTATTAACTTAACTGATTACAAAAAGTTTATAAAATGGAAATAAGTGATCTAAAAAGAATAATAAACTTGAAAAATGTTCTTATAAATGTAGAAATTTACTTGATTTTATTATTTGGGACATTAAATAACGAATCGGTCAAGTCAAACATGAGGTAAGGGACTTCGTCTCAATCACCTTTCATTGAGGCATATTTTGATTTCTACAAGACATTATTTTATACGGTGTATAAACCCCTTTGACCTTTCATTTTATTCAAAGGGAATATTTTTCTAGGTATAATTTAAATAAATGAAAAATGGTATGGTTTCTTTTTAACAAACACAGTGACAATGACCATTCTGCTGCCATGAGCGTTATTTAATATTTGGCTTCCTTAACAAGCTGTATTTTTTTTAAAATAAAAATAAATACCATATAATCTTTTATTTATTTTGTTATTGAACATGGTGTTTCTAATGGACTGGTTATTTCAATATATGTAAATGATATATTTTGATTGAAATGTTGAAATTTTATCTTTCCATTATGTTTGTTTTATGTGTTATGAATATGTTATAGTTCTTGGGAATTGTTTACATATACAGGTGGTTCCATGATAAACCTAGGGCGGGTGAGCCTGAGATAGCTCTTCAATTCATTGGGTAATGAGATTGA
The DNA here is from genome assembly GCA_963277665.1 of Viscum album. NCBI lineage: Eukaryota > Viridiplantae > Streptophyta > Magnoliopsida > Santalales > Viscaceae > Viscum > Viscum album. The sequence goes on along the minus strand of OY728123.1, from coordinate 424,770,297 downwards.
GGTAAACATGAATGTTTCTTCTAATAGATTTAGTGAATATATTGTAATTGGTATTCCAAATGTTACTCCCTATGTGGCTGTGAAATCTACAATGTAAGTATGTTATGGATGCCACAAGTTACCTTTATGATTTATGACTTATATGTGTTAATTATAAACATTATTCTTTCATGAGGCATATTAAAAAATTTATGTTTTGATGGACTATTGTTTTCTATATTTATTTTATAACCCTTACTGATCATTTTATGCTCATCCCATGTTTTGAAATGTTTTTCACAAGAATTAAAGATGAATAGGGTCGAGGATGGGACCAAGGAAAAGTCATGATATCTAAAACATGGAACTAGACATGACTCTTTCTTGGAGATTTTTTATTTTATGAGTAAAATGGAAACTGAGTAGAAGTGTCTGATTTGTATTCTTTGAGATGTAATGTAATAGTTATAGAATAATTCTCTAAAACTCGAATCCTTAAAAGATCATTAATGTGAATTATCTATTTAATTCAAGATTATGTATTGTTTTAAGTATAGGCCTTTATAATATATTTTTCATTTAGATATATATCTTTTACTTATCAAATAAAGTGGGGAACTGATAATCTATAATGATTTATGAATTCAGATTGACTTGTTTTAGTGATAGTTGGAAATGAAGAACATATTGTATTCCTTGAATGTTTCTAGGACATGTTTTGTAAAAAAAATATCCATACGTAAGGCTTGAACATTAAAAAAACTATTTTACCATTGAAATTAGTGTTTGATATGAGGTGTTGTTGATTTTTTAGGGATTACAATTATAAAAATGGGTGGATTTGAAAAATATTTCCACTTATGTTATGAAACACACAAATATATTGATGGTCTACATCTAAGCCTCCAATTAAGGTTTTTTTCTTAAGAAACCTGATTTCAATAAATTGTTACTAGACATTGATTTAATGAAATAAATTTAAATAGGGATACTAAGTATATTCATACGAGAATGGAGTAAATTCCTAGTGTGAAATCTCAAGAAAAATACGTATAGTCTTAAATAGGAACTATGTAAATCGAATTAAAAATTTAAGAACATAAAAAAATGCATCATTGTCATTATTGATCATTTCTATTAATGAAAGTTGTATGAAGATGTAATTTTTATCATTTTTCACATCTTTGTTGATGACTTACTCTTAGTAGGACGTGTGTTGATGCGGATAAAATGGTTTGTGTGAACTTTCTAAAATTATCTAGATAAAGTGTCCTCATTCAATAATGTAAATATTAGAAACACGGATAATATGATACTTGAGACCTAAAAATTTATTTTTTTCTAAGCTAAATTAAATATAAAAATTTACATAAAGGTTCCAAATAAGTATGTGAAAGACTATGATAAGAACCCAATCAAGACATTGTATACTATCAACATACATGTCACCAAAAATAAAAGTGGAGACTCTATATAGGTTGAAGGTTATATTAAATAAATTGGTGAATGTTTTATTTACAACATTATTTTTACTAGGATTAATATTTTTTATGTTTTAGGTGTGGATAATAAATTTATACAAATTAGGGTAAAGGAAAACATTGAGATTATCAAGTTGATTTTTTTAGTATATCATATATTTTTCATATATAAATCTTAATTTCATAATGCAATATCGATTAAAATGATTTTATGATGCTAATATTTAGGGAAATATGAATTCATATAAGAGTAAAAATATATATTTTTTATTTTTAGAGTCACTATCATAAGATATGTTTCCATGTTATATTCCATAAACTCAATACCAAACGCGGAGGTTTATTACATTATTGTTCTCTAAGAAATTAAATTTTTTTGGGTTGAAGGGACCACTAGGGGATAATAGAAGAATTAATTAATTTGGAAAATTATTATAGTAAATACAAAGATAAATAAATAAGACAAAGAATATTTGAATTTTCTCTAGAAAGAAGCATATTTAGCTAAAATACCCCTTAATAAATAATATTATGGATGATTTAATACATAAAATATGAATTTTTGGAGGGATATAGAATTTTACAATACCATAACTAAAGTTATCTATCAGGAAAGTATCAATAATTTTTATGCATTAGTATGAATGGGATAATATAGAGGTATCAAGAGATAAGAAAAATTAATAGATTGACATAATAGTATTGAAGAAGTGTGTTTTAGAAAATATTACATCTGAATTTGAGGACTCAGTGTTAAATATGAGAAATGATTCTCAAGTGGGAGACTATTAAGGTTTGTGTGAGAAGTAATTTGTAACGAAATATTTTGGTTTCCATAAATGATAAATATATAAAATATTATAAATTAATGTGGTTTAAATATTCTATTGAACCATTAGTATATAATTACTAGGAGTGGTGATGGTTAGTCCATATGATGTAAGTTTTAAATAGTTACGGTGTGTTCCAAAATAATTTCACTACTACTAGTGTATGGAGATACATTATAATTCCAAAAATATCTATCCTATTGATATGTATAGGAATTCATGATGATATATAATTTAAAAATAATAGATAATTTTTAATCATGTAAAGTTCATTAAAAGTATATCTTGAGGTAGTAAATGCCTTTGACATATTGGGTGGATTCCCATGAAGATATGATCATAGTGTAATCCCCTATATGGATGATAGTTTATGGTTGAGCTAAAATTACTAGAATAAATATTATATAAAATAATTTTGTATTAATTGATAGTTTTAGGAAGTGGGTTGATTTTATATTAATCCTGTGTTTTTTCAATCTTGTTCTTTAGAGTTCATCATTTTGTTTAAATATTTTACCTACTCTTCAAGTGATGTTTTTTTGGATGGATTAGTATTTTATCTTAACTATATAAATTCATGTATTCCTTTATGGTGTTCTTTGGGTATATTCATTTATCTTTCCACAATAAAAATATCAATTGATATTCTAAGAGTTAGATAAGGTTCCTGATAAGGGTGAATTTTGGAGTTTTCATTGATTCCTTATTCCATGTAGATCTCTTTATAATGTCTATTTTTTCCTAACTTTCTAGAATTCATGTCTCGTATATGAGATACATATATTTTTTCTAACATGAACTACTACATCTATCACAAAATAATTATTAGACTTCAAAAGTTAACAACATCCCAACGTTATGTCATGCCTAAATCTTATGAATTTTCCTAGGGAAAATCATAACCTATACAACTTGATAGAGTATGAAAAATCCTAATGTAGTCTGGAGGAAGAATCCTTAGAATGATACATCTATTAATGTAACCTCTCAAGAACCCATAATAAGGCTCCATAGATATAATACCTCCCAATTCAAGGCCTTAATAATACATCCCAATAAACTGTATTTGAATGGACTATATGATATTGTCCCATAATTTCAATATTTTGTGGATACCCTAAAAATGATATAAAGTCCATTATATATAAAAATCATTTTGACACTATTATTAGGGGGAATTTAATATCCTTAATGGTATTTAAGATCATGTTTTAAATTGATTTTTAAGGGTTGGTGATGGATAGAGAAACACTTTGACACACCTTGAGTTTCCAATGTACAAAATTACTACCAGATAATTCCTTCTAAAGCTTCATAACATACTATATCATGGAAATACAATCTATAATATATAATAAATTATGTTCGATCAATATATAGTATCTATGGATGATGAATAACTTATGAAGAAAATGACAAACCATGGGGACTAGAATATATTATATCTTATCAATTGACAAACCGACTTTGGAAATTATAAAACAAATGATACATGTGGTGTATTATAAAGGATATAATTAGAAAACAAATTACAGATATGATTCCCACTTTCAATTTCTTTCGGATTAAGGCATCTCCCTTCCACAAGTAAGGATAAATTGGACATTTATAAGTTCACATTGTAGTTATTCCTACAAATAAATATAGACCTTGTGTCATAAATTATAAAAGAGGGTTCGGTAGTAAGGGTTCCAATCTAGGTAATTGATCGTAGGATATATAGTTTTATAATATTTTATATATTTTCATTATATAATTTTTTTTCCTAATCCACATGGATCGAAAATTAATTCATATGGAAGGAAATCTATATGTAATTAATATAATAAAGAAGGAAATTGGAGTTATTAGTTTGAATATATAGTTTTTATAGTTTTCCTTGTTTTTTATTTCTAGGATTATCTTCAATGGGGTGTGATTGGGGTCCTTGAATGTACCCTTTATTTTAACCTAATGTCTATTTTCCATATATTGGATTAAAGTTTAATATTTATCTTCTTTAGTCATCCAATATATGATTTGTAATATATTTAATTATTGAGGTATTATGGAAAAAATTGAATATGTGAGTTAAGGTGAAATAAATGAGATTTATATCCTTAGAATACATAACCTGAGCGAGGATTGTTGTGTACCTTGGATTAGTTTACATCAGGATAGTATTACGTGTATTGACTACTCCACACTGGGAAATGATATCATATTTCTGTTAAATGTAGTAAACTGATTATTATAAAACAATAATGGAAATGGTTTCTTGAGAAACTACTGTTTTGGAGTAATAGGTGCTAGAAAATATATTTTTAAAAAATTATATGATAAAAAAGTAATGTCATAAAGATTGGATATATCCTATGTATAAATACTTTAATTATCATGTAAATTCAACTTCTCCTTCCATTTAATGTTCATCACTCCCCCTATTTTCATTTCTTTTCACAAAATAAAATTATAATAAAAATACAGTATGTTAAGACTGAGGGTAGTATTGTTTTTTTGTAGTCTCCATAATAGATGACCCTAAGGATAGAAACTGTACTACATTATTAGGTTCTAAAAAACCTAACAGCATCTGAATCATAGTTATATGAGTTCAAGGACCACAATTGGTATTTTTATGGTGTAAACTATTTCAGACTATGATGCTCATTTTTTCATTTTAAATACCCCATTTTCTTATTTTATTTTAATATCTAAATCTCACTATTCTAAATTAGTTTGGTTTCAATACATTTAGTATTTATTTATGTATACTATAATGGGATTGTATATTATCAATCATATTGTTATTATGAATAACCATGGTAAACATACATGAAGAAGATGATAAGTTGAGTGTAATACTGAAACCAACTCCCCTTTAAGAATAAGAAACAATCACAATAGCCAACCTACTAATATTTTATGTCATTTATGATTGTTGTAAATAATAATTCATGGTCAGATGTGATCTATAAGAGAACATTAATTATCTTTATTTTCTCAAGGATGTTTCATCAATGAAAATTAACATTGATAAAGATCTATCAGCTAAAAATATTTAAGAGAAATATAATTTTATTAATTCATTTCATTTATTTTTTTATCAACATGAGTTTTCACCAAAAAATACCAACAATTATCTTATAGATTCACCATAAATTAATCATTCCCTAGAGTATTTGAGTAATAATCCATATATGGTACATTATAAATAGAAGTTATCATGGAGTATCATGTTTGGGCATTTATTGATAAATTTGGGTGAGATGGTATTGAATTGAAAGACTGAGAACAACCTACATTATAGTACATTAAAGATAAGTTGCTCCACTGATATGATAATGAATACATGGTGGATCATATCTGTCTTCATATTAAAGAATAAGATGAATATTATATTCCTCTACCATAACAATTAATGAATAGTTTATTATGAATATCAATATAAGAACAAGGATTTGGTCATTTTAATGATAAAAAAGAAAATAAACATTGGAATATGGACAATCCATTGACAGAATAAAGTTATAGAAAGTGGTAATGTAATACTTATTGGAGGAATTTAAACAAATGTACTCTTTCAATTTTTTTAAACATTAATTAACTTTTAATATGTTTCTTATTTAATTAAATTTTTTATAGGTGTTCAAAATGTAGGATATTAGAGAACTATTCAACTTCCACTGTAAAAATAATAAGGATATATTAATCATAATTTTCTTTAATTATTTCCCTTAAATTAAAGTTAAAATTTTATAATGATATTTTAAGGGGGATAGTATCAATAAAATTTGTGATAGGGATATTATCCTCTTGAAAGAGTGCATGTACCCACAAGATTAAAGGCTAACCATCAGTTATCTATGATACTTGTTAATTGGGAATATATAGAATATATTGTTCTTAAAAAGTGGAGAGTGGGGTTTAATTTAATTTGGTTTAGGTAAATTGGATTTTAATTTGATCAAACTGGATTAAAGAACATAAAATTTTGAAAATAATCTACTATAAAAGATTAACACTCTAGGGAAACCTCTTCAACAATTTAAATATTAGTCATATAAACAAGAGTAATATGAGAAATTTAGAGCTCACAAGAAATTAACTTATATTTTTTTCACAATTTGTGTGAGTGAAAAAAAACAATACCATAAATAATATTCAAGTTAAATATGAGAGAAAGCATCCATTACCATTATTTTAGGCTTTCGATACTATATATAACATCAAAAGATAATCGAGAAAGAGATTGTTTTGTTATACATTACTCAAACACATTAAACATGTTCATTTCATATAATTTCGTAAGAAAGAAAGTATTATTTGTGAAATGTAATTAAAGATCATGGAATTTAATGATAATTAAATACTCAAATTTGTAAGGGTTTATGAAATATAGAATTTTTATATAAGGCGAATCCTATATGTATGAAAATAAGATGAAAATTATGAGGTTGGGGAAGTTGAATTTGATAACGCTTTTTTATTTATAAATTAATGTAAAATAATTACTTATCACTACATAGTAAATGATATGGGAATCAACATGAGAAGAATTGAATTCATGGTGAATATTTTATTGAGTGAAATTACATAATGATACATAATAACTTTAATGTGGGGGTATCTGCGTAAGATTTTTCATTCATGTTTCATTTTTATTTTTGTATTAAGTTTTTTGTTCTCTTTATTAATATATTAATATAGTTTGAAATGGAATATAGTGAATTAATATTTTTTGTTCAACATCTCCTAATCTGAAAAATTAAATTAAATATTTGATTTTTATTTGATTTTATTTTTTCCCAAAAATTTTATTTCATTTTGATTTTATAGAGATAATATATTCCTCATTTTTTATATTTATTTAAATTATTTATCCCTACATTTATATCAATTTCATATTATAGAGATATATTTTGGTTTTAGGGTGTGATTTTTGAAAAAATGTAAAAAATTGTTAAATCAATAATTTTGACATAATTTTATCAAAATGCACTTTTTTTATGAACATTAAAAATTTTATTTCTATAATTTTGAATAGTTTTTTTTGGATGCCTTGATTTATTTTATTCATCTTTGTATTTTGGACCTAGATCTGATTTAAAAATCTTGAGCCTCTAAAAAAATAGTCGAGTTGAAAAGGTGTTCTGGGGAACAACATAGACCCCACCTCCATAATAGATGTATAAATCCAGATACACACCTCTAATGGATTATATTCATAAACTATATGAACTAGGACCCATACACTTACTTTCTTAGTCAATTTTATCGATTTAAGAGATCATCAAGGTGGCCTTTGAACAAAATAATTTGAAGGAAGCTACCTTAAACCATCATCAACATAATGTAACAATAAATAAAAATTTCATAACCCCTACATTGTATAGAAATTTATGCTTCAATTTTGAGGGTTAATTAATGAGACAATTTTGAAAACTTTTTATGAAAAATGAAATATGGGAATCATCTATTTAATGGGTTTGCGACAATTTTTGGAGGTCATGTTCTCACCTATAAAAGGAGGAGAGGTCCTTCTTCCCAAATCATTCCATTCCATTTCAATAAACCTCATTCCATCTAAGGAACCAAGTAGAGTAGGCCTATGGCCATTTTAGATATCTCATTTCATTTATTTCTTTTATTTTTTAATTTTCTTATCTCTTATAATTCATTCATTTTTTATATTAATGTGTTTATTTATCCTTCATCCATCATTCTTTCTTTTCTAACTCGAATTATCATTTTCTCTTCCATCTATCCATCTTTATCTCGATTCACATTACAATGAAAAGTGACTAACCCGACACTTGGACTTGGGGTAGTTTTCATCGCGTTCTTTACTATTTCACAAAAATTCCAAATATTTTAAATCTATTTTTGGTGGATGAGGTAGTATTGTAAGGGTGTAGTGGTTAACCCCCATGGAATAATTTTAAATTCTATTTCATTTCCATGATTCATTATTTTTAACTCCCTATTATCAGGGAAACCCTTCATAATATGGAGTTGGGGTTTCTTTATGAGATGAAATGACATTCGGTGGAGCTAGGTCTTTTAGGAATAACATTCTAAGTTGAGATGTAATCCTATTTGACTATTGTAGGAGGTGAGGATTGATGTGTTAGAGGCATAAAAAAATCACAAACTCGATAAATCAATGGAAACAAATTCATTAGTACAGATTCATAAAATGAATTTACGAATTAAATTTTAAAAATAAGTAAATAATAAATTACCCATGTTATCCAACCCTAGGATCAAGTTCTTTCTTACCTAAATTCATTATTTTAACATCTTCATAGGTATTTTGATTTAAATTTCTAATTTCATTATTTGAATTTCATGTTTTTCAAAATCAAAACAATTTTTTTTCAATAAATATTAGCAAAAAAATTTAGTTGGTGTAGATTACTCATGATGGGGTGAATTGAGTAATTTTAAAAATTTCTATTAAAAATCGTACTATGAGAATTTCCCACAATTTAAAATATAATACAAGTCATTTTGTATTGAATTTATAAGAGTCATAAATGTTCCATTAATTTCCCAATATATTGATTAGTTATCAGCTATACTAATCAAAATATTAATATAAATTTTGAAAAAAACATACTAGCTTAAAACAATTATAAACACATTCTAAACCAACTATAAAAGTTCTATTTAGTTTTTTTGGAAAAGTAAGAAATGATTATTATAACTAAAATTAAAAGGTACAATAGATATAAACAAGAGTTTCAATCTTAAGATGATACTTAGTCCTCTGCACTTGGTGATCAAATTCCACCAAGAATCTTACTTTAATAAATAGTTTGACCCACACCTTGGATCGGGGTTCACAATATCACACAAGGCTATCCAGGTCACACTTGACCTCTACAATAGATATTCGTGGGAAAATCAAAAAATAGGTCACATGTAACCTCTTCCATTGTTATTTGTGGGAAAAGCAAGAAACATGCCACACTAGAGCTCTCCCACTATTTTATATGGGACACAAAAAGATGAATAGAGAGTGAGTTTGTCGATATCAAGTATCCTACACATATCAACCGGATATAGAGTGTGTGTAACAAAAAGATAAACACATTGCTAAAATATTTAAAAAAGGAACAGAACATATCAATAGATGTTGTATAAGGTTTAGACATCCATTTATGTTATTTATTGAATCTTTGGAATTGACTGATGTAATGGAAATGGAATTTGATTCCTCTCCTAGATGTTGGCTCAAAAAACGAGTCTGCCAATCTCTGTGTTCTGGCTTCCAGGAGTGTGAAATGTTTAGTTCCTTTGTTTAAAATATGTTTAGTGTAGCTCTATAGGGTTTTCTTATCTTTTTGATCTCCCTGTATGATCTTCCAAAGAGTTATTTGGATTTGGAAGCAAGATCGAGAGTTTCAAGAGATATCATTTCTTCTTTCCTCACTACATTTTTGTTCTACATGAATGATCCATCTTTTAATTCTTTTATAATTCATAGTCTAGAAAACATGAAGATCTCCCCATGTTTATGTACCATATACTATCTACTGAATGTTCTATAGAAAACATTAAATAATTTCATAACAACTAATTAGAACAAATATGATATTTAGATAAAAATTTGAATAAATAAATTAAAAATAGTTTTTATGACTATCAGTGAGTCATAAGTATGAGTGTGTCAATTGCAATAGTCTGTAATTATCAGTCAGATAGAATTAGTCTGTTACCATTTCTAACTCTCTATATCGGTGAGTCCTCTTCATCGGTATCGGTGACTCTAGACATCATGAGTCATTTGTGCTATCCGTATGTCCAGCCATTGGTGATTCATCATCGATGACTCATTATGAACTATTGATGTATCGTCCATCGGTGACTCATCCATTGGAATTTATTCCATTGGTGAGTCATTCAAAGGTGTGTCAGTTATTGGTATGTTTTCCAATGGTGAGTGTCTTGAATAGTTGGTGTGACTGATCATCAGTGACTAGTCCATCAGTGTGTCGTTTATTCTATTTTTGTGTCCTCTATTTTTTTATTCTTCAATTGGTGACTTCCTCTATTGGTGACTCCATCGATCATTGAGTTCTTTGATTAGTGATTCCTCATCGGTGAGTCAGCCATCGATGATTATTTTGAACTATCAGTTTCGAGGATTCTGAAAGACTTACAAAGTGTATGTCTTGTACAGAGAAATACCAAATTATCTAAAATTCATAATCTTCTGTAAATATAAACTTGTAAATATATTGAGACATAAATATCCCTAATAATAGATTGACTTACTAAAATTTATTATATAACGTCACATAATCTATTCAATTATAAATATTACATAAAAAAGAGTAAGTAAATTAATAGATTTTATAAATTGGAATGATTTGTGATTATGAAAACTAAAATTTCACACAAGGTCCAACAATATCCCCCTTTTTGATAATAAAAAATCATGGCATTAATGAGCTATACAAAATTTTAAGGAATGAAAATTACATGACATAACATACCAACAGTTAATGTTAATTCTCCATATGACTAAGGATTTCCCTTTATGACCCCCGTTAATTATTTTATTAGAGTAAATATATATAGAAGGTTACATTATATCAGAGCATTGTAATTATCTCCCTTTGTATTAGAGTAGTTAGAGTGATTTGTATTAGAGGTGAAATATATAAATATATTTTGTTGAGTATAGTCTATTTCTCTAATGTCAGAATTAGTCCCCTTTAGAATAATACATTATGCCATCCCATCCATAGATTTCTCCCCCTTTTGGGATTATAAAAAAGGTGAAAAAGAGGGTAATGAATAAAAATAAATAACACAGTGATAGTTGGAAAATAGTGATGGGAAAAATGATATTCATTGAAGGAAAAAAGTGAACAATCATCAAAAGAAATATTCAAAGACTTATCAAATAAACAATCCACTGCTAAGGATTTGGTTTTTGAGGTTCTTTCCCTTTGTTGGAAGTTTAAACTGGAGGTGAAAAATTTGGTGTTGTATATTTAGGAAGGGATAGCCGAATGACAACACCAGGTAAGGCAAAACCTATAGGAAAATTTGTGTAAAGGTAGGGTCTTCTCTCTAATAGAATGTTTCTTTTAAGATGTTCATTGATCACTTCTCGTATCATAGATATGGCATGAGAGACTGTCATCTGAGAAGGAGGTAGAGAACTAGTTCCAATTGTCATAGTATCTTGGAACACTATTGACACATAATGCACCTGAAGGTATGGATTCAGAATCTTGATAAAATCATTGATTATATAACCACCATATTGTATTTCCTTTTCCAAAATCATCCTTATTCCGCAGAAATTTATCCAATAGAAGAGTAAACTCCTTAAATTTTCTCACATTCCTCTTGAATGCTTCTTTCACTGGAGGCATCATGATATTTTCATCCAAATACTAATTTTTTTTATCAAATCATACTTGATATTGATTTTTGAGAAATGCTTATCCACCTTTTCTCGAATCTCCTTCTGGGTATAAGGTGATTCATTGGTACACTATCTAACCATATTAGATACAAGATTAGTATTCATGTGCACCTTGGAAAGAGTCTCCTTATTAGAATCACATTGAATACTCTTTATCTCTTCTCTTACCATAGTCATAACAGACTCTAAATTGGAAGTAGAATTCCATGTTCTTTTCGAAATTGAGGCACCAGAAATCATCCTTCCAAGTTCCTCCTTTAATTTCATCAGATCTACATTCAGTAGATGTGTGAAAAAATATCAATGAACCTCCATGACACCACCATGTATGGTGTTGAATTAAATAGTCAAATATTCCAACTCATTACTCATTATCTTTATTTCTTTGGTCAGCATTTTCTAGTGTCTAATGATTGTATCTGTTATAGTAATTAGGTTATAATGAGTCTCCTAAATGAATATCATTGATATCATAGCATCATCAGCTTCTGAAATAGTCAAGGAATTATAATCTTCATTTATGAATCCAATATAAGATATCACTAAATCACAGATATCATTCTTGAATTACTCATGATTAGCCTTGGTTACATAGTCACTAGGCACTAAGGGTTCAATAGGCTCATCAACAGGTATGACTAGTCAAGACGAAGCAACTAGTTCTGCATCAGCTTGTGGGTAAATAAGAGGAGGAAGCACCATCTCCTCATGTAAATCATAGTCAAACCCAAAAAAAAAAGATCCATATCTTCCTATTCCACTCACCCAAACATGTATAGTATGTGGTATTTACTATATGTATCTTTACACTTCTTTTATGAGGCTCAGGTAAAATCTCAGCTTCAAATTCTTCTCCTTCATGTCCTCTAGACAAAATAGCATTTCATGGCACTAGTAAAAACTGAAATTGAGGTTATACATGGACTTCATCCACTCCTACTACTGAAAAATATTCCTCAATCAAAGGAATAAGTGCAATCTGATCCTTATCCTCTTACTCTTGGCCTACATCCATAAAGTCATTAATCTTTGGAATGATTCCATGATCATAAACATCAGGGTGGTCAAGTCTGTCATCTCTGCCAACATCTTCATCAGCATGATCATCAGCCTCCTTTACAATAGGACCAACAACATCTTGTATATTTCCCCTAACACTATCTCTCTGAACTGATTCCTCACCAGAACTGGCTCTGTACTATCTATCTTTTAATCATTCACTAACAGGATCACCATTATCCTTCTCCTACTCTTCATCATCATCTTTGTCATCACCATCTATGTTGCTTACATATCCTTCCACTCCAATGACCTCTTTCACTTCCTTTTATTGATCAACCAACAATGGATCTCAAGTGGGTAGCTCTAATAGTCGAATTGTCGGTCCATAAGACATATCTTTAGGTCTCCCAGTATTATCGGGGTCACTCCTGTCATCTATAGGAGACACCACTTCCCTTGGAAGCCTAGCCTCAACCTATTCCTCATCAGAATAGACATCCTCTTCACTAGGTTTAGGACCTCGATCAGCATGATCCTGTCGTATGGTAGGAATGTCAAAATTATTTTAATAATCATATATTTCCTCCACATATTCTATCTAAAAACAATTCCATGGGTTCCAAAATATCTTCTTCCTCTTGCTGATTTATTTTTGTAGGTAGAATCAACTACAAGTTGTGATCACTTCATCTCCATCGTCTACATATCTCTGCTTCTTTAGCATCACATAAATCATCATTGGGTAGTATAAACAAGTGTCTCTCTTGGATGGTTTTGATCATATCAGAGATGTGTACCTTGAGATACCTACCTATGTTCACCTTCACCCAATGCATTAGTAGATAAATTATAATGACATTCCGATACTTCACAGTTGAAAAATATCTTTTCCATTTGCAGATTTGATGTTTAATGAACATGAAAAGTAATATTGTTTCTCCGTCTAACTCTGTAGAAATATCTCTCCTCGAACCATCATTCCCAGTTAAGTCCTTCAATTCATTCTCATATGAAAATAAATATGAGGTTGGAGGGATATAACCAAGGTAATCATCATAAATTCCTTGATTTGACATTTATAAACTCTCAACCAATTATTTTGAAGAAAATTAAATCACTTTTCCCTTAACTATAGTATTTATTATTGATTCCTCAGTTCCTTCCAATGATACCTTCATGATAAGGTAGAAATTGTGTACCAACTGGGGATAGAATGATCTATCATTAACTTTAAACCAACAAATCAATCCTTGAGATTCCAACACATTCATCATGTGTGACCTTCTCCTTTTAAACACATATCCATTGGTTATTCACTCGGTCCATACACCATGCACTTGGTTCTCGCCATTCTGAAGGTTCATGTTCGAATAGAGTCGAAAGGTAAAATGATCGAGGGTAGATTGAGGGAGGTGAAAGGTCAAAGTGTGGATTAAATTTATTTTATCATTTAGGGATTTTAAAATGTAAAAACATAAAACAGTAAAATAAAAATTAAACTATGTTAATTTATCTAAGAGGGACTGTTTTACTTAAAGGTCCTTATAGGCATATGATTCACTCGATCAATTTCTCAACCGGCTTCATTTGATTGGTTTCATGAAAACTATTTAACCTGATCAATTTCAATAATAGGTTTGACAGATAGGTTTTGAAAATCAGTTTCACACTATCAGTTTGTCAGATCAATTTCACGTGATTTGTTTCACATGATATGATTGACAGATCAGTTTCACCTGATCGGTTTTACAGATCAGTTTGAGAGAAAATCATATTTTTCAAAGGGGGTAATATTGGATGGTCTCTACATGTTTATCATTCCTAGATCATTTCTGATGTACATTATTCTCACAGATTCTATGGGTTTGGTGAATATGTCAGCAAGTTGATGCTCAGTCCCAATAAACACACCAGTTATATCACTTTTATGGTAATGATATCTCAAAAAGTGATGTCTTACAACAATCAATTTTGTTCTAGAATGAGAAATTAGATTTTTAGAAATGTAAATAGAACTTTTATGGTCTACATTTAAGGGGGTATGTCTGAATTTAAATCCATATTCTAATGATGTGTGTTTTATTCACAAAATTTGTGTACATTAACTACCAGCGGCAATGTACACAGCTTCAGCAGTTGTTAATGAAACCAAATTTTCCTTTTTTACTACACCATGATTTCAGAGTCTTTCCCAAAAAGTGATACGTACTCGAGGTGATCATTATATATAACATACATCCACCAAAGTCATAATCAGAATAACTATCCAAATAAAAAGTTTTCGCTATTGGGTAGACAATCCTAAATCTATTGTATATTTGAGGTATTTGAAAACTCTATTAAAAACATTTAATTCCAACTCTTTTGGGTTTTATTGAAATCATGCACACAGAAACACAGTAAACATAATATATGTATTACTTTTAGTTATGTAAACTAAACTCTCAATCATTCCTCTTTAAGTAGTTTTATCAACCGATGAGCCACATTTATCAAGATCTAACTTACATATAGAAGTAATAGGTGTTTTAATAATCTAAATTCTATAAAAAGCATATAATTTCAATATATCTCTAGTATACTTACATTGATTTGTAATAATACTTTAACTATTTTGAAATATTTTAAATCCAAGAACATATTTAATTTCACACATCAAAATCATTTATAATTATCTTTGAATCATTTTGGAAAAATCATTACATAATGAATTTTTTGAAGATCCCAAAATAATAACATCTACATATAATTGAGTTATTAAAACTTCTTTATAAATTCTTCTTATAACCAATGTTGTATCTACAACTAATTTTATTAAACCTTTAGAAATAAAAATGTTACTTAACCTTTCATTCCAAGCTCTAGGAGCTTGTATCAAACCTTATAAAGCTTTAGATAATTTGAATATTTCATTTCGAAAATGAGGATTTGTAAAACCTTGGGGTTGTTCAACAAAAATAAACCCAATTATAAGAAAATTTAATAATTCACTTTTGACATCCATTTTATAATGTTTTAAATCTTAGTTTGCTGCATAGACAAGTAAGATTTTAATGGATTAAAGCCTTGCTACTTGTGGGAAGGTTTCCTCATAATCAATTCATTTTTCTTGATTATAGCCTTGTAAAACCAACAAAGCTTGGTTTCTAACTATATTTACACATTCATATACCTTTTTACTAAAACCCCATTTAGTTCCTATCGTCAAGGGAGCATTCAATCTATCAAAAAGCTTGAAGAATTTATTTCTCTCAAACTACATAAGCTCTTCTTTCATATAAATCACAAAAAATTTACCATTTATTAGATCCTTGATATTTTTAGGTTTATGTTGTGGTAAAATACTTGATATTCAACCTGCTTTTTCAATAAGGCTTGAGTTTGTGTTCCTAGGTATAAATATCCAACTACATCATATAAGGGATGGTTTTTAATGGACTTAGTTGGTCTGGTAAATGTAGGGCTAGTTATTTCAAGTTCATCACTTTTTTTTGCATCATTATGAATAGATACTATAGAATATCTATAACAAGAGGTTTTTACAGATTCATTCATAGTATGATTTGACGGTTTTTCTTTAATTTCCTGATTGGACATATCCTCTTCATGATTCCCTAGTGAGTTATAAGGTCATGTGGGTTAATTTTATCAAACATGACATGTACAGATTCTTCTACACATTTATTTCCCTTATTAATGACTCTATAGACTTTTCTTGATATTCAATATCTAAGGAATACTCATTCATCAAATTTGGAGGCAAATTTTACATAATTTTATGTTAATAATATAAACATTACATCCAAACACCTTAATATAATTACCTTGGGTTTCCAATTATTCCAATACTCATAATGAGTTTTCATAAGGATAGTTTTGATTAGGACTCGGTTTATTACGTAACAAGCTACATTAACATCTTTCAACCAAAAATAAATCAGTATGTCAAATTCATTGAGCATAATATTTTCTATCTCTTATAAGGTTATATACCTTCTCTATATTACACAATTTTATTGAGGTGTTCTGGGCGAAGAAATATCATTCTTATAACCATTTTATGAGAAAAAAGTTTCAATTTATTGATTTTCAAACTCATTACCACAGTAACTTTTTAGAGATTTAATTTTATATCTAGTAATATTTTCTACAGTCCAATCATACTTGGTAAAATGAGAGAAAGATTCACTTTTGTGAGCTATGAAAAAGTTCCATGTATACTTAGAATAATCATATACACGAACATAAACATTTTTCTTCCCATAGAGACATGAAACTATAGATGGTCCAAACAAGTCCATCGGAACAAACTCGAGTGGCTGAGAAGGTGTTACTTCTTTCTTTGGTTCGAAATAGATTTTATGTTTCATTCCATTTTGACAAGGATTTCACACTATATTATCAATTTACTCTAGTTTGGGAAGTTATTTAAGTAAACCATTTCTAGTCAATTTCTTAAAGGAGTGTACATTAAAATGTCTAAGTCTTATGTGACAAAGCCCACAATCTTTGTGAATGGAACATTGATAGTAAATATTATGCAATGCTATTGTGTCTATGTTTACAAGATATACATTATCATTTCTAAGATCAGTAAATAATAGGTTATTTAGGGAATAAAAAACATGGCACGATTCAGTTTTTAATTTAACTTTAATTCCATCATCACATAGTTGGGATATTATAAAGAAGATATACTTTATTCCATCAACATAGAGTACCTTTGAAATTGAAATAGTGTTAGGGTTACCAATCTGGCCAAAGATGATGATTTTTTCTTTACCATTGTCACCAAATGTGACATGTCCTTGATAAATATTGATGAGACTCTTGATGCTTTGGTAGTCTTCTGTCATGTGTCTGGAACATCAATTTTTCAAGTACCAAATATTTATATAGGAGCTCTAAAGGAAGTTAACGAACAAAAAATTTTATCCAAGTAACAATTTTTGTACCCATATGTTTATGGGTCCAAAAACATTATTCATAAATGCTTTAGGTACCCACACTTGTATTATGGGTTCCCGATTTGTATATTGTAATGTATTTGAAAAATAAACATGGTTTGGTCTTGAGAAACTCAATGAAGTAAATTATTTTTTAGAAATGGAACTTTCTATCAAATTATGTTTTTTTGAATAAACAAGACCATTTTCATGATTTTGGTATAATTGTTTTTCGTAAATTCTTTTCCCCTAGCTAATATCTTATTCTTGAATTGTACTTAGGAGCTTTCTCTTTACATTGAATTTGAGTAATTGTGTTTTTTCCATTGGTAAAATTTTTTAAATCTATTTCAATTTCTCATTAGACATTTTTAACTCATTGTTTTCCTTGAGCAGTTGAGAATTATTTTATTTTTCAGTAGTAAGTTCGGATTTGATAGTAATAATAGGAGAATCTTATTTCTTTAAAGATTTATATTTAACTTCTAGTTCATTGCATGTATCTACCATCGTATTACAATTCTCAAACAATTAATTACTTGTCGTATTTTTAAACTCACTTTCATTTTCAATATAATAATAATTATGTGCATGAGAGTCTATGGTTACCTCAAATGTGTTTATCTTAAAACACATATTTTCCATATCTTTTTTATCATCATGAGATGAAGCTGATTAACTGGAGTTATCATCATATTCACTCCAAAATTCCTTTATTTATTTCTTATATTTATTATCCTTATTCTTATAATTATTTTTAAATTTCAACATTGGATAATTATCTTTGACATGTTCTCTCCTTTTACATTCATAAAGAACAATCTACTCCAATTTTTCATTTCTCTTCCAATCCATTTTCTAATTTAACTTTTTTCATAATTTTTTTAAGGTTTGTTTTAATAAAGAAAATTTTATTTCTGTAAATATTATAAATCTTCAGGATAAATGGCCCATTTCCACATCACTACCTGAATCTAATTCTTTACTACATGAGCTCTAAATAGCAGCTTAAAATTTGTTTTTGACTTTTCTCTTGTTAGTGGAAGTCATGAAGGATAATTGTTTTTAGTTTATCCACTTATATATTTACTTTGAGTTTATCTTCATACACAATTAATTTTCCAATCAACTCCTTCACTGAAATCTTTTCAATATTTCATGATTCTATTGTGGATATAGTTGTACCTCACCATCTCTCTAGTAGGAACACCAAATCCTCATGATCTATTCTTTTGTTGTGATAAATCTTCATAATGAAATCATGGTATGAGAAAAAAAAATTAATCCTAAGATACATATCATAAATAGATTCATCAGGCTTAATTCTAATGTTTTTTTATTTAAGATTATATATATTTAGTCTCACCTCCATCAAATTAGATATTCTATCATGAGAAACATACAAAGTGTCCCATATCTCATGGTCAGTTTTACAATAAGAAATTTGATTAAACTCTTCATATCTGAGTGAACAGAATAGAGCATCCATTTATTTACAATTATTGTTATTGGTAGCCATGGTAGGTTCATCCCAAGTATTTCTAGTAGTATCATGGATTGAAAATTTTCTTTCAATAGCAGTCGAGAGTTCAAATTTCATACTTTCTAGATGTGTTTTCATTTTAAGATTCCAGTGATCATAGATTTTCCATTGAAAAAGGTTATCTATTAGTAGGTAATCCTTCTAGTCTATTGTCCATAATATAAATTGTGAAAATATTTCAAACATAGAATAATTTATAAATAAAAAAATTATATGATAATTGAAATATAACAAAAATCATGGTTGAACAAGTTTGAAAATATTTTGAAAACTTAGAAATTTCAACTCTCCTCTAATACCAAATGTTGGTTGGATTATATTACTCAAGAGGGGAGATAATTGAGTGACAATAAAATTATTTATTAAAAACTCTTCCTATGAAAATTTTACCCAATTAAAAATATAATACATGTTAGTTTCTAGAAAATTTAACAGATTCCTAAATGTTCAATTATTTTCTGAGAAGATTGATTAGTTCTCAACTATACTAATAAAAAGATTCATCTAACTATTGAAACTAATATACTTTTTCAAAAAAATTATAAATACATTAAAAAGTAACTATTAATTTTCAATTTAGTTTTTTGAAAAACTAATAAATAGAGATTAAAAATAAAATGCAATCAAACTACGGATATAAACAAGGGGTTTAGTTTCATATTGAGACTTAGTACTCTCCAATTGGTATTCAATTTACACCAAGCAATTAATTTTAATAAAATCTTTGATCCACTACCAAGGTTGGGGTTCACAATAGAACATAAAGTTGTTCAGGTCACACTTGAATTCTCACATAGTAATTCATAAAAAAAATAAACAGGTCCCACATGTCCTCCTCGACAGTTCTTCATGGAAAAAACAACAAACATTTCATAGATGACCTCTTCCACTATTCTATATGGGATAAAAAAGATAAAAAGAGAGTGAGTTTGAGGATATCATGTATCCTCCTCTTATGGACAAGAGTCAGTGTGTGTACTAGATAGACACACACACTACTCAAAAATGTATACATAAGAACACAATAGATCTAGAGATATAGAATAATGTTTAGAAATCATTGTGTATTATGCAGTGAAACAATGGACTCAATTGATTTAATGGGAATGGAATTTCAGTCCTCTTCTAGAAGTTGGCTCCAAAAAAAAGTATCCTATTCTATTTGGATTGGGTTCCAGTAGTGTGAAATGGTGAGATCTTTGTTTGAAAGATGTTAAATGTAGCTCATCTTGTTTTTTCAGCCTTGTTGATCTACCCATATGTTCTTACATAGTGTTCCTGGGATTTGGAAGTGAGCTCAAGAGTTGCAGGATATTTCATATCATCTTACCCCACTTCTTTTTTTTCATTTCCCTGAATTATCTAACATCTAATTGTTTTATACATTGAGGTCAAGTAGACATAAAGATCTCCCCATTTTCATGTACCTCATATTGTCTATTGAATGTCCTATAGAAATCATTATTTAATTTTAGAAACAATAATTTTTCTAAATATTACCGTTAGAGAGAAATTTGGAATTAATAAATTAAAAAAAAATTACGACTATCGGTGAGTCATAAGTATTGGTGATTCATTACCATTGGTCTATCATTATCAATTTGTGAGTATTAGTATGTCAGCAATGAAGACTCTCTATATCCATGATTCCTCTCCATTAGTATCAGTGACTCTGGGCATCAGAGATTCATTTATCTTATATTTATGTCTGGGCATCAGTGATTCATCATTGGTGACTCATATTGAACTATCACTGTATCACCCATCGGAAATTCATCCATTGGTAAGTAGCACATCGGTGACTCGTTCATTGGTGTGTCACAAAACTATATTTCTTCCAATGGTTAGTCCCATGAACTATTAGTGTGACCGATCATCAGTGACTTGTCTATCGTTGTTTCATTTGATCTATCGGTGAGTCCTCAGTTAGTGTCTTTGTTGATTGGTGACTTCCTCGATCAGTGACTCCTTTGATTAGTGAATTGTGTTATCGTTGAGTCCTCATAAGTGAGTTAGACATCGGTGATTCCTTTGAACTATTGGTTTCAAGGACTCCGAAAGACTTATAGAGTGCGTACCTTATCCAAAACAATACCAAATTATGTAAAATTCATAATTGTATGTAAATATACACATGTAAATATATTCAAACATAAATATCCATAATAATATATTGAATTATTTAAATTTATTATATAATGTCACATAATCTGTTTAGTTATAACTATTACTTAAAACAGAGTTAGTGAATTAATAGCTTTTATAAAATGGCCTGATTTGTGATTATGAAAAAAATAATTTCACAAAGGGTCCATCAACCAAAAATAAATATATTATGTGAATTATAATTATTTATTGAATGGAATATTATGCTCCTCATGTAAAACGATCTTGTTCAGCCTCTGTGCTACATTATGAAATGATATTTCTTTTTCTACACCCTACGACAGGTGTGCTTCATAACAAGAGTCTTTTTTACGGAGTTAAAATTTTATTTCAATCGCTTTTTATATATTATTAGTTTTGTAAATATCATTTATTTGTTATTGAAAAAAAAACCTTTTTCTAATGATATTGGAAAATTCAAATTATTATCCATGGGAAGATTACTCGTCGATGCAGTATCATGAACCAGATATTGAATATAGTTATCTGAATGAACATGTGGAAGGGTAAAGAAATAATTTGGATGACATGGGTAGAAAGATAGAAATTTAATTTGGGTTTGTTTGAAAACTGATCGAGAAATATAATCCTGAACTGGAGCGAAATCCTTAGCATGCTGTGGATGATATTTCCCCATTGGTGTTTGAAGTGGAAGAACCCAAGGGGGTAAAATTGGATGTTCCTAAAGATAAATTCCTCCACTCTCCGTCATTTTTGGAAAATATTATTGAAAAAGAATTTTCTACTAATTTAAAATAGGTTGATCATGTAATTTTGTAAAAATATTGGAGAAAATTGGTAGAAATTGAAGTGAAAAATGATCTCACAATTCATTACATAGTAGAAGAGAAACAACAATTGCATCTCCCTCTATAATTAGAAGAAGATATAACCAACCAAGTGGTAGAATTTGATAAAAATATAGAGGATCCAAACTACCCACCACCATCAATTGAGAAACAACATCAAGAGGCACTAAAAACTAAATAAGTGATCAAACTAGAAACAACATAGGGAGAATATTTTTCTTTGAACTATTTCTTTTCATATTTTATTTATTTTAACTTGAGTATCACTCATTTTGATTTGAATTGTCAGATTCAGTCAGTCCTTGAATTTCCATAGAGGATGAGGGAAAACATAATATAAACCTATTGAGGAACAAAAGGAGCTCCTTAACATTATTGTGCAGAATTTAAGGTGGCCCATGAAAAAAATAGATGTAGCTGAGCTTGTGGAAATCAATAGATTAGATGATCATTATGATTTGGGGGATTTTAATGACTATTGAAATATAAATTCTATTAATTTATAAATAAATATATATTATCCATTTTCCCACTAAAAATATATATTTTTATTTTATAAAATCAAATTTTAGGTCAATTGGTATCCTCACACATCAAAATTCAAAAAAAAAGCAATGGTTCAAAAACGTAAACTGCACTAGATAGAATGCACATCAATCTGAAGCAAAAAACCAGGAACCACCCATGACTAAACCCAAAAATGACGTCATCCCCATCTACCCATCACAATATCATCACTTCATCGGATCATCCAAAGATCATACACATCATAATAGTATCTTAAAGGAGTACAATATTCCAATTTAAAATTTTAAACAAACACCATCATACCACCTCGAATGATGGACGACCTTGGGTCGCACACCATGATTGTCCGTACAGGTTGGACTCTCCATCGCTGGAGAGAACCACCCACTAGAATCCCTTGCCCCTAATGTAATACAACAGATCACCAATGCAAATTAGAAGACCTGCATCCAAAGCAGCTCTACTGGGCACTGTGCCTCGCACACATGCGATGTCAGGAATGACATCGCCATTAGAGTCACCAACAAAAGAAGAAACCACCATCTGAGAGGAACCACACATAGACTATCCAAAAACCACCTACAATTATCAAAACCTCCAGCCCATCAAAACTGGGTCATCCCCAACAATTCCCAAAGAACCTCGAACCAACCTAGACATTCCTGAATCACCAAATCATCAACCAAAATGCCGTATTGTGTGTTTTGATAGGATGGATGATTTAGGTAGATGAGAAAGGTATGAGGCCACTAAAGAAAACCAGAACTGAAGAATCATCACCAAATATATCCAGAAGGGATAGAGCCAGTGAGGGTGAGCCACATTGAACCACAAATGCTACTTGAAGATCACATCCCAATGCATCCTACAGACCACTACACCATATCAACTGAGTAATAATTGATGGAATCAGAAGATAGAGCAGAAAAGCTATGGCCAGACACAAAGAGGACTCCCATGGAATGATGACCATAAAACTCTGAAAAGTGAACTGATGGTGAGAACCAACAAAATAGTCCCAAAAACAAAACAAGTAATGAAATACATGAAACAGATTCACACTCCCCCATAACCATCCCAAGCTATCTTTGGTGTCATAATGCGATACCAAAATGGGGTATAGCACGATGTAAAATATGGAAAGAGAAGAGGAAGATGGATAAGGGGTCTTCGACCGTAAGAAAACCAAATGAAGTGGAACGCCGAGAGTGAGACACGAGAATGCCACCATCCAGAAAGAGGAGGAGGGAATGTGACTGATCTTGTTGAGGGGGTGATTTGGGTTACCTTATCTGTAGAAGATTCCTCTAAAATAACAAAGAATCACAAGATTGAATAATCTGTATTTTCTGGTTGATGTTAAGAAAAATACATCCACAACATGACTTTGGATTAAAGCTGGTACTTCGCTCTAGAGGCAGTAATAAATAAAGTCTAACTTGGGGGATCATACCTTGTCTTTTCCCTTTCTTTCTAGGAATATATATTTCAATTTCAATTAATTTGAATTAGTTTAGCATGCATCCCTTTCCCTCTATATTTTTTATCTTAAAAGACATGATCCTTGTAGTTAATTACATAATTCTATTTTAATGATTTATAATGGAAGAAGGAAGTACAAAATAGTTGAATATTTGGAAAATTCTTCATGGAAATATGAGTAAATTTTCATTTTCTATCTTATGAACTCGTCATTTTTTTTAAAAATCATTTTTTGAGATTTAGTGATAATAATTTCTTGCCCACACTTGAATTAATGCATTACATGACTTATCTAGGAGACATGAGTTTCTTAGGAATCTAGTAATGCCCAGTTTTAGTTATAAATGTTAATGAGATTGAATAATTGAAATGATGAATTGAATTTTTAGAAATGAATCATGTATATTAAAATTTAGACTCATGATTTGATGGAATTTTTTGATTCATTTTAATGAAATTTACCTTCCATTTTTCATTCATTAAATTTAAAGAAATCATGTGTATTGAATTTTTTATTGTTGGTCATTCATTTAGTGACTGTCTAATATAATATGTCTTATTCTTGAGAGGATTTCTAGGCCACGTAGTTTCTATTTTATCTTGTGCATTTTTCTTGAGTGATCTTTGGACATGTCACTTACTAGAACATGTATTGAATCTTTTAAAGGCAATAAATCTGAAAAAACACATTTAAAATAGATAATGAATCTTTTAAAAATACTTAATCCTTGAATATAACCTCTATATTAATTTTACCTCATCCCATAGAAGCCATGAATATCCTTTAACGGAATAGTCCTTGTTTAAATACATTTTTATCCATTCATACCCTAACCTTTTAATTTTCTAGATATTTTAATGTTGAAGTGTAGTGGGGGGGAATCACAGTTGAAGGGATAATTTACAATGAAAGGAAGAATTATGGGATATTATTGTTAAAATAAATAAAATCTTTTGATTCATTAATTGTAATATTTATTGTATTTCCCCTCTTTAATAAAAAAAATAAAAAAGAAGAAAAAAGCGAAAAAAAGGGTTGTGATTTGGGAAAATAAAACATCAACATTTTCTATTATGATTATCTTTAGATCATGTGTGGTTAGGTGATAGATGTGAGATTTTTCAAATCATTACTTTCTAAAGAAAGTCAAAAAGATAAAAATTTAAAATATATGGAAGAGGGTTCACAAATCATTCATTATACTTTAGTTTATCATAACTATTACTTAGAGTTTGGGGGTAATTATGTGTTTTTACATTGAAGGGGAGAAATTAATTACACATATACTTTTTATATCATTAGTCATAATTAATATATAAACCTCCTCCTAGATCCTTTAATTTTAAATCATCAAATCATACTAACCTTAAGTCTCAATGTCATTTGAAACTTTATTGTAAGTGCTCCGGATTTTATGTGTCTTATGCATTAAAAATTTATAAAAGTAGTTCATTTACAAGCCTGTGGATAATTTCCTTGTTATCGTGATATGACCATAACTCCACTTTAAGATTATCATGTGTGATTAGGGAAGAAATATTTATTGTGGTTAATCAGGATTTGGTAGGTTTAAAAATATTTAATTAAGGATCAGGAATGAATTAAAGAATATGCTCCATCACTTTTTAAAGGGGAAAATTAAAATACCTGAATTTATTTTTTATTTTTGAAAAATTTGAAATTAAATTCATATTTTATGGGTACTTTGGAAAATTTAATTAAAAATTGATTAATTTTATTTCATTGGAATTTATATATTTGTAAATTGGTGGCCTTAGATTTTTAGTGTTGAGATTTTAGGCTTGAGGAGAATGATGGTGTATGTGTGGGGGAATTGATAGAGATAATATTTTCCTCATTTTTTGTGAATTTCAATTATAACAATAACAATTTATAAATTTGATCTCATATGGATAAATTTTGGATTTATTGTGTGTTATGACCTAAAATGTAAAAATTGGTACAATCTGGTATTTTGAAAGACTTTTATCCCAAGGGTATTTTGGGAAGAACATTTAAAATTTTAATCCGATCTGTGTGATCTGTTTTTCATGGCTTCCTTTAATTATTTTATTCATCATTTTCTAAGGAAAATAAAGTGATTCAAACATCCTTAGCGTAGAAAAAAATAGTCAATTTGAATAGATGTTCGAGCATACAATGTGGACCCCACCATCATAATGGATGCATTAATCTATATACACACCTCCAATGGAGATGGGTTTAAATGGAAACGAACTAGGAAACATATAAAAGTTTTCTCAACCAATTTTGTGGATTTTTGACATCATCAAGATTCCTAGTGAAATGAATATTTTAAATGAATCTTCTTGAACCTTTATCTAGAAAAAGTAATAGTCAAAAAAATTCATAACACCTTTATCTCATTTCCAAGTCATCTGAAATTTCGAGGGTGAAAATAAGTGACAATGATGAACAACATTTAAGATGGGGGAAATGCGTGAATCCTCAATATATTGGGTCCAAAATGTGAAAATATTTGGAGTACAGATTCTAACCTTTAAAAGGAGGATATCTCCTCCTTCCCAAATCATTCCATTCCAATTCAATCCACCCCATTCCATCCAGGGAACCTTGTACAGGAATCCAATGGTCATTTAGAATTTCTATTTTCATTTCTTTTTTTAGTTTTAGGTTTCTTTTCTCATGTAATGCATTCATCGTTTTTAAATTAAAGCGTTTCCCTTTCCTTCTTCCATAAATCTTTCTCCTCCAACTCTAATTATCCTTCCCTCTTCCATCTTTCCATCATGATCTATATTAACTTTGCAATGAAAATAGAATAACCTAAGTCTTGTCCCCTTTGGAGGTTTCATGGTGTTCTTTATTATTTTTCTTCAATTCCAAATGTTTTTAATCTATTTGTGGGGAATGTGGGATATTTTCATGGGTGAGGCGGTCCTCCACCATGACATCATTTTCAATTCTATTTATTCTATATTATTGATTCATCTTTCATCCCAAATATCAGCTTAACCCTTAATACAATAGTGTTTGGGTTTTATTATTGGATGAAATGTCATATGTTGGAGCCATGTATTTTAGGAATAATATTATCTATCGAGGTTTCATCCTATTTGACTATTGTAGGAGGCGTGGTTTGGATTTTTGGAGGCATTATAAAATCCCACACTCTATAAATCAGTGTAATGTAATTCATTAATGTGATTTAATAAAATGAATTATAAAATTTAATATAAATAATAAATAAATAAACAAGGAACCTATTTTATTCCACCCTATGATGATGTTTTTTATTCCCTAATTTTATTTTGTCAATATCTGTATCTGCATTTAGATTTAAAGATTTCAATTCATTATTTTAATTTCATGTTTTCCAAAATAACACCATTTTTCAATAAATATTGAATAAACCATGAAACAAAATATTATGTGAATTAGAATTAGTGATTTAATAAGCTGCAGCACTCCACAAGTGAAACAACCCTGGTCATCCTATATGCTGCATTTGGAAAATTAAATTTCTTTTTTCCATTCCCTACGATATGCGTGTATAAAAACAGCCACTGTTGTAGTAGAGATAAATATTTATTTCGATCACTTTTTATAAATTCATATTTTTCTAAAAAATATTTAATTAAAACAACTAAAAAAGCATTTATCTTTGATGTATTCAAATTCAAATTATAATAAATGAAATAATTACTCGCATGTGAAATTTGAATAACTAGATATTGATTATAGTGAGCTACATACCCATGTCTAAAGGATGAGAAATAATTTGTATTACTTGGAGACAAATATGGAATTATCATTTTACTATGTTCAAGTACTAATAGAGAAACCAAAGCCTAAACTATAGCAAGAGATTGCAGATTCTGTGAATGAAATTTCTCCACTAGTTTTTCATGTTGAAGAAACCCAAGAGGTGAAATGGGATGTTTCAAAAGATAAATTTCACATTTCTCAACCATTTTTTGGGGACATATATGACATATCATTTTCTACTAATTTTATTTAGTGTGATCAAGTAAATTTGGATAAAAGATGGTGAAAATGTGAAGATATTGAAATGAAAATTGAATTCCAAATTCCTTACAATGTTGATGTGAAACCACCACTACACCTCCCTCAGATCCTTGGATTAATATGAAAATACAAATGTGGTAGATGTTTAGAAACATATAGAGGATTCTGACTACCTGCCTCTGTCAATTGAGATTAAACTTCGAGAGGCCCTAACCACTCAAGAATTTATTGAACTAGAACCAAATCATTGAGATTTTATTTCATTGAAATCTTCCTTTTTTGATTTTATTTAATCTAACATGAGTCTCACTCGTTATGGTTTTTAATTTTCAAATTCGTTCGTTCCTTGATTTTCCTTAAAGGAAGGGGATGAAATTTAATATTCACATGTTGAGGAATACATAGGGCTCCCAACCATTATTGAATATGAATTTGAAGAGGCCCATGATGAAATTCATGTATTAGGGCTTATGCAAATCAAGAGATAGGATGATCATTACAAAATGGATAATTTTTTTGGATTATTCCAATTTAAATTTAATCTATTTATAAATACCCACTTACTGTCTATATGATCATTTAATTCATACAACTTGTGTTGGTCCGGCATTGGATGAAACAGAGAAGGTTTCAAAAGTATCAACCAAGGAAGAGGTTGAAAAATACTTCATCCTACTCCCTACATGTAATATTTACTTAATTGTGAACGGACAGGATCTAGTGTACACAATCCATGTATCATTCATCAATAAGAATAAAGAAGTGCAAGATGGGAAAATCCACATGTGATGGTTCATATCAATGAAGCTCCATCCATTATTTGAATTTGGATAATAGATGGTATTTTCGATTGGAGTATGTAAAAATGTAGGGCCACTTTGTGGATAATACCATATATTACCCATTAATTTTTTTCTAGGAATTTAAATTTAAATTTTATTTCTTGGTATTTATTGCAGCATGCAACACACTCCCTCTATAATTTTTAGCTCAAAAGAAAAGACTATTTTGCTTAATTATGTAATTATATTTTTTAGGTTCATAATTGTAGATAAGAGCCTCAAAATAAGAAGATAAGAACTATGATTCATTGAAATAAGAGTTAAGATTTATTTTATATCTTTTTAACTCTTTATTTTTTTTCTTAAATCACGTTTTTATATTTAATGATAAGAAATGCATTTTCTAACTTGAATTAATGATTTAGTTGACTTATCTAGGAGACATGAGTTTCTAAAGAATCCAGTAATGCCATGTTTTATATTTAAATGTTATTGAAATTTAATTTTTGAAATGGAGAATTTAATTTTTAAAAATGAGTCATGGATATTAAAATGAGGACTCATGGTTTGAGAGAATTAGTTGATTCAAGTTAATGAAATTTTAGTACCATTTTTTAGGCTATCAATTTATGAAATTAATGTGAATTGGTTGTTATTATTTGTAATTCCTTGACTGATTTGGTCATATCATATTTTTAATTCCTATTATTAATTCTATACTACGTACTTCCAATTTTATCCTGAGCATATTTCTTGGGGGATCTTGGGACATGTCACCTACAGAACTTGTATGGAAAATTTTCAAAGAAATAAAGGTGAATTAAACATTTAAAATGATTTAGACATATTTTGATAAGACCTTACCATATAAGACTACATTTACATTAAATATTCTTTATCACATAGACTCCATGAATGACCATTATAGGAATGATCTGTGTTTCAATCCATTTTAATCCGTTCTTACACATCTCTTAGTATTCACATGATACGTTAATGTTGAAGTGTGGGGGTGAAGGTAATCATGGTGGAAGGGATGATTTACATTATAAAGAAGAAGTTTGGGGTTCTTATTGGGCAAATAAATAAATATTATTGATTCACTCATTGTACCTTTAATTTTTTTCCTATTGAATAAAAAATAGAAAAAAGAAATAGAAAAAGAAAATTAATGGTTTGTGATTTGGGAAACACAAAAATCAGTATTTTTGAGACCAATTATGTTCTGATCCTATGTCGTAAGGTGATGGATATGGGTGTCTTTCAAATCATAACATTCTAAAAAATTAACGAAAAATAAAAAATAAAAACAATTATTCGATAGGGTGAACAAATCATTTAGTAAGCATTACATGATAACAATTATTACATTGAATATTGAGGAAGTTTTTGTTTCTACATTCAAGGGGATAATTTAATTACACTTTTAATTTGTATAGATTGTATTGTACATAATAGATAAACCTCCCCCTTATGACTTTATTTTTAATGATCAAATTCTACCAATCTTGACCCTAAGATTCATTTAACCCTTTATCGCAAGCCCTCATGATTATATATGTCTTTTTTCATTACAAATTGGAGGAAGTAGTTATTTAGAATCCTATGAATAAGGAACATGTTCTCATATTATGAGCATAACACCACTTGGATGGTATCATGAGTGATGTGATAAAAAATTACTATTAGGTAATTCATGAATTGGCATGTTTAATCATAATGAAATGATGAGCATGAATGAATGAAATAATATGTTTCATCACTTTTCACATGGGAAAAGAAAAATACATGAATTGATTATTTCTATAAAAACATTGAAATTAAATTGGTATATTTTATGAGGATTTTTCAAATTTTCATTGAAAATTGTTTGATTTTATTTCATTGGAATATAAATATTGTGAAACTTTATTCCCTCTAATTTTCATTGTTAATGTTTGAGGCTTGAGGATAAGAATGATGTAAGTGTGGTGGAATTGGTAGAGCTAATATTTTCCTCATTTTTTATATGAATTTTAATGAATTAAAACTCAGAACTTATCAATTCGAGATTATATGGATCAATTTTTTATTTATGGTGTGTTCTGAGGAAAATTATTAAAATTGTTTAAATATTTTATTTTGAGAGACTTTTAACACAAGGGTATTTTTGGAATAAATTTAAAATTTTTAATAGATTTTGTGTGATTATTTTTTCTCGATTAATTAGATTATTTTTTTCCTTGATTTTAGGACCAAAAGTAGGTTAAAATATCTTTACCCCTGAAAAAATATGTCTATTTGAAAAGTTGTTCAGGCGAACATCACAACACCCACCTCAATAACAAATGCATAAATAGGTCTAAACACCACCAATGGAGTTTATCCCAATAGTATTTGAACTATAACACATATACATGCTTTCTCAATAAATGGAATGTATTTATAAGATCATCACAGTGTTTTTTTTATGAAATATGTTGAAGGAAGCTTCATATAACCTTCGTCTAGGAAACTTAATTGTCAATATATTGAAGGAGGATTCCTGGAACCTTCCATATTTCCATCGTGATAACTATTCACATTTCAATTACATGTGACTAAACCAAGGCTTGTTCTTATATAATATTTCATGATGCTATTTTTTATTTCTCTTCATTTACAATTTTTTTAAATATATTTTTTGTGGATGCGGGAGTGTTGAATTAGTGTGGTAGTTGTCCACCACCACATTATTTTCAATCCCATTTATTTTACATGATTCATTCATTTTTTGTCCCGTATCTCAAGAAAACCCTACATACAATGGATTTGTGTTTCTTTAATGAATGAAATGGAATATGGTGGGGTCGGGTCATCTAGGAACAACATTTTAGTCAAGGTATTATCCTATTTTACTATTATTGGAGGTGTGATTTGGTGTACCAAAGGCATATTAAAATCAAAAACTTTGTTAATCAAAGGAAACTAATTTATTAATTATGATTAATAAATTGAATAATAAAATTTAATTTAACCAATAAATAAATAATGAATTAACAAGTGTTATCCAACCCTAGGAACAAGTTCATTCTTCCTCAACTTCATCCTATCGGCATCTGCATCTTCATTTAGATTTAATATTTTAATTTAAAAATTTTATTTTCACATTTTCTAAAAAACACAATTTTTTCAATATATATTAAAAAACCAAAAAGAATTAAAATAAGTGAATTAGAATTAATGATTGAACCGACTACAAAACTCCTCAAATGAAATGACTCGAGTCATCCTCTGTATTGTATTAGTAAAATTTAATTTCTTTTAACACACCCTGGTACATGCATGATTTATGATCATGAATACAAAGAAATAACTTTTAAATGAATAACAAGTGAATGAAATAGGTTATGTGAGATTAACACTAGAGGGATAATATGTCACTATGTAGATAACACACTAGGTGTTACATGTTGATCATACACTATCTCTACGGTGTTATCTATACATATATCTTAAGAATGATCTAGGGATCCCACATAACCAGCACTATCCCCCAAGAATAATTCAACACAAAATATAGTATATTTGAAGACAACTAATAATTATTTTACCCCAAAAATTACCTCACAATGGTCCATGAGAAGTTGAATCATCTCTAATGTTTTCTCCTAGATGTCAACAACACTACATCCTCACTAACAGAAAATTTGTAATCTAATAAATATTGTGCCACAATTCATTCATATTGTGGATCCCAAACACAAGAAATTAATTCCCTCTAATGTAAAAAATCATTTTGTCACCATTTTTATGGTAATTTCAAACACCACTAGTTAAATTACCCTATGTTTTCAAACATAACCTTAAGTGTTTCCAAAGTGCTATCAAAATTTCAATTCATCCAATGATTTTATTTCAGACTCCATTGACTAAAAAACCCTTATAAATCACCGACCCACATTACTATAAGGGGTCATAATGACTTATATATTAGTGTTCAAGCTGATTAATACATGGACATTTATAATGAATATTGATACATATCATACATGAAATCCCATCAGGACAACTATATATTTACCTCTACAAATTTCCTATTATAATAAGTAATGTCTCTAAAAATTGGCCATTTGGTGGATGATCTATGTGGGAAGGAGAAGAATATTATTGAAATTTTTTCCATCATATCAATTATTTAAAATACAATAATTTAAATAAAATGTAAGAATGACATTGATATTTCTATGTCTATTGGGTAGTGATATCATCACAAAAAAAATTAATATTTTGGCTATAAATTGATATTTATGGTTATGGAATAATAGTTACCAACTAGTGGATTAATCGGTGGAGAGATAGGATTTCTAAAAAAAATCATTTTCATTTTTTAATCTATGTTCATCACCCTATGATCAAAATTCCTTAATATTTATGGTAAACTATTTTTATATAGGTTTATGGAGATGTATAATATACTTTTTATTACAAATATATATTTAATCTAATTTTTATTAATTTATTTTCTTACTCCATGTTTTTATAGTTTATAATGATAGGGGATGTTTATAGTGTGGTTTATATAAAATACATGGTTATTTATTATCTATAATATTTTTACACTCTAGAATCCCCTTCTTTAGCCATATAATATATGATATGAGAACTAGGTGATTATTATGTGACTCGTCCATGAAGATGACTATTTGAGATGGGGTTCACGAACTAAGATTGAATTCCTAAAAATGAATATCATATATTATTATGTTTGATAAACCAAAAGTATGGAAATACTATGCACTGATAATTGTATAGTCTAGTCCACATGGGAAGATCTGGTCAAAGTGCTAATGAAAACATTTCACTGATTCTTATAAAACAATAGTTCATATTATATACAAAAAAACTACCATTTTGGATAAATATGTGGTAGATAATATATTTAGAATATATATAGGATGAAACGTGTTTCATATAAAATCCAATTTATAATCCCTATCTAAATACATTAATTTCCATTTTCATGCATCTTTCCAATCCAATTCACATTCACTACAACTGATATTTCATTTCATTTAATTAAAATAATAATAAAACACATTTTCTAATGATTGAGGATAATGTAGTTCTATTCATCCTATTTGAGAGGTATATATGATTATATCTATTTAAAATCACTCTAACATAATATAAATTTATGTTCAACTGAATCTAGGAGGTAGAAGGTCAATGAAAAGTGGACTCAATCTCGACCATGTCAAAGACATAGATTCCATTAATAAAAAAACATGAATCTGATAATAGAATTATATATAAGCTATTTTGGTTATCCTAATATCATGATACTGTTACACTCTTTTACATATCTCCAAATTCAATTAGTGTTACACCCCAAACCCACGCACCATGATCTAGTGCTCAAAACATATTTTTTATATACAACCTTTCAAGCTGCCTAAAGGGGAAAAGAATATTCTTCCATAAATACAATATTGATAAAAAAATATGGATTCACACACATTGAAAATAATATTTAGGTTTATAATTATATTTTTTATTGAAAAATGTTAAATAAAAAACTCATATCAATCGAAGAAAATGAGAAATTTTCCCACTATTCCATGTATTCATTATTTTACAATAACTCATCTACATCACCCAAAAAACTCTCCATACAAGATACGCATATAAAATTATTATATTTTATATTTTTCTTAAAAAAAAATTTAAAAAGTGAAATATAATAATGGTGATTTAAAATAACCAATTAACCATAGAATACAACTTAAGATATCATGGAATTAATAAGTCTTGAATTACAAGGTAGGAAAAAATACCAATAAACAATTTCATATAACTGATATTATGACCATGTAATACCTTCTTAAATACATAAAAAGGAAAATATAATAAATGGAAACTAATAATCTATTTTTATCATGTGGAATACATAATTTTTAACAACATAATCATAACTTAAAGGAATTCTTTCAACACATCATACAGAAATGGATATCATTTGAACCAAATACCCACAATATTTAGTCTCCTGAGATCTACCGATGCATTAAGGGGATATATAATTTTGAGATACCCCAATAAATAATTAATTAAAATGTGTTAATCATATATTAAAAAAAAAAATTCATTACGTAAAAAACAGGCCTAATAATTTAATATATATTTAAATTTAAATAACATCAATATAGATTATGAGTATTTTCTTAATCAATAAATGAAAAAATTTCATCGAATTTCCTTTAAAACTGACATATTATAGTTTAATTGGTTCCTTATTATATTAATAAAATTGAATAAAATATATAAATAGAGAAATTTATTATAAAATATACCTATGAAATTAATTAATAAATACATGAAATAAAAAATAATGTTATGAATTATATGAAGAATGATAATGAACATAATCCTTATATACGAGATGAAGTATTAATGAAGTATTAATTTTATAATTTCTTGGTTAATTAATTAAAAATATATCATTGAAATTATATCATTTAGAGTTTTAGAGGAAAATGTAATCAAAAATAAAAAATTAAATATCTTGTATTTTGAAATTTATTTGTAAAAACAATCTATGTGACCTGAAAAAATTAATTTGAAGTTGTAAAATGAGGAAATCATAAAAAATTAATTTTAATGTATTTTTAAATATTTTAAATATGCAAATAATTAATATGAATATACAAAAAATCATGTTTAATAAAAAAATAAACCAGTGGAATAAAATCAATTTATAAATTCTTCTAAAACAACAACCCAAATTTAGTTTTAAAAATATTCACAGAATAATGAGAATAGGATTCTCACTAACAACTATGGAAATATATATATGGTAACATTGATAATTAATAATTCTCATAGAAATATAAAATGAATTTCATTTATAAAATTATACAAAAATAATTCTTTTAGATCTTGTAAGTAAAGTTCAAAATGACACTTTTGGAAAATATAAAAAATATTTTAAACAATCTTGGTAAAATATAAATAATTTAAAATTATCTAAAATAATAATTAAATTATAATTAAAACCCTCATTAAAAAATATTATTAAAAATTGGAAAAGAATTTAAACATTCTATTTTATAAAAAATATATTTGTTCTAGACCATATACTAGGATGTGTTTGGATTAATTGTTAACTATAGTGTGATGAAATGTCAAAATTCCTTATAAACATGTAAACTAAATACGAAATATGAAATAATAAATTTATAGTGTGTAATTAACCTATCATGTATGTATAAGTATCAATAGTAATGTTAATAAATTATTTTAACTAAATTATGTTATCAATATCTCCTATAACATAAGAAATATCTGAATTAAATGAAAAGGAATATCTTTATATTAAAAAATTCAAACTCAAAATAATAATAAAATATTTAACAATATAGAATTTTTTAGCGTATTATGTACATAATATAAAAATATAATTAGTGGAAAATAAGAAACATGTCTTAAGGAAGTGATAGTAAGAAAAATAACACTTAATATATGTCTTATATTATTTCAACATGTTTTTTCCACAGAAATTTCATAATTATGTTATTTAAAAATTTAATTCATAATTAAATTATATTAGTTTTTTCATTATTGATTTGTTATAAACATTTGAATTTATTTATTACAATTTCATCATAAAAGAGAAATCCATGAAAAATGCGAACGTTTGGTTCAATTTTTAACCAAATAGAGGTAAAATGTCGATATGAATTATATCCTAGAAAAAATAAAGAGGTAATAAAATATGATAAAATCATAAGTTTTAATTAAATAAACATATAATAATGAATTTCACGAGTAAAAGTTATATCATAAAGAAAATTGAATATATTTAATTAAATGCTTATGACTTAGGTAATACATAAATCGAAAGACAATGAATATGGAGAGGTTAAATGAAAATAAAATATAAAAGAATAAAAAATTATGTAATATATATTAAATAGTGAAGTGTTTACACACTAAAAATTAAAATTGGTTCATAATAAGAAATAAGTCTTAATGAATTAAAATTTTAAAAAATAACCCACAAATTAGGCCATGTTTTATTTCATTATATAGGTGCATCCTGGATAAAAACATATTTTTATTAAAACTTTGTAATAGAATTGAATTATATTGATTTTTTGATTTTTATTACTTATAATATTTGGAAATTATTTAATACTATTTATTCATAAAATTTAATTTCCCAAAGATATGTTTTCTTTTAAAATATCCAATTTTATTCTCAATTTCATGATTTTCATTATTTGTAAATTATTAATTTATAAAAATAATTTATAAAATCCTAAAGTAAATTAAACTATAATAACATTTCATAATAGAATGTTACCCTCTATCTTATAGGAGAAAATTAAATCATTAAAAAAACCATTTTAGGTGAATTAAACTAAATATTAATTTCATGCTATCAAAAAAGGGGTATATAGTGTATATACTATGAAGTTTTTGAAATAATAATACAGATGTAGTAAAAAAAATAATGTGATATTATTTCGAATTGTATTAAATGTAAATGTATTTAGAGAGTGAATATAATAATTGAAAAAAATTAAATTGAAAAAGGCTAACCACTTGGTGAAATAATAAATACATTGAGAAATACCTCATGGCTTTGGTTTGAGTTCATACATGACATACCTAATGCAATTAAAATGCCAATAAGAGGGAAAATTAGAATATTTTGTTTCAAAATAAGAGACCGAGATGTAATTTTATAAAGGAATAGAGAGGGGGTATTTATACATGGGGAGATGGTAATTTGTGATTAAAATATTTATTATATTATCATTCAGTCCAAATAAAGTTTTATGGTAATGTTTCGCAAAAAAATTAGTTTATTATTAAAAAAATATGGTCATTTGAAAATTAGATCAATCCAAAATCGAATATAACCCTCAATCCGCATAAATAAATGAATATAAAAAATTAATTTTTTATCATGAAATATAATTTATGATCCGAAATGTAAAATATTAGTCTCTAGAAATAACTTAATAGTTTAAAATTCATTATTTCACAAACTAATTACATTTAAGTTTGATAAAAATGGTTTATAAATTCTTATGTCGTGGTTTCTTCATAATAATAGTAGAAACCCATCCATGGAAGCACAAATCTATTATCATCATACCATTAAAATGATATGATTACATAGAATTAAATCTCAAAGAACTTAAATGTTTAATATTCTCAGTTAACCAGATACATAGACGAGTGTTGTATTACAAATAAATACACTAATTATAACAAAATTATGTTTTCAATTATAATTTTCTTCCCAATTATCATATACTTACAAATATTTATTATAACACTTCATGGATTCCTAGAGAAGGTAAAAAATATAGGAGATATCAAATTCTCAATATTGCTCAATTATAGAGGAAATGATAATGAATAAATGAGTATAATAATTTTGAAATCCTAAATAACTAAAAAAAATATCACGTAATCAATAGAATAATAAGAGAGTGCATAAAATATATGGATAGGTAAATAATTATAAACACATTACATTTAAAGAATAAACTGAAAATTAAATTAATCAATATAAATATTCTTAGTTAATATATCATAGATAATTTATACAAAATCAATATTAATGTGATACTTAAATATTAGATGTCGTGTCTCAGGCACATGAAAACCTCTACTATCAAGATCTATCCTCTAAATAGATTAATACTATATATAGAAATTTATTTAATTTTATAAATAATTTTTCACATGAGGACCTATCAATTCTTCGATGGGCCTACATATCATTGCATGTCCAAAGAAATATACATAGTGAGTAATCAATTTAATTAACAAAAAATATGCCTTTTCGAATATCGGTATTGAATAAATTATAATGATTTATCGATATTTCCCAGATAATCAAATAACTATCATTGTATGATTCATATGGAAAATATTATAAAAGTTATTTTAAAAACATTATTGAGGAAAATATCCATTTTAATTTGAAAATGAATTTGAAAATACTTTTCATTGAAAATAACTTTTTAAACATTTTATTTAAAAATAAACCTTTTATACATTCAGCGGAAGCATCAAAGAAAAAAAAACTGTAAAATATGTACACGCCATACAAGATAAAAAGAACATCCATTTTTAATGGAAAAAAGGTAGAAAAGTTCCCCGTATGGAAGGATACAAAAATATTCCTTAGAAAAAAATTCTAACATTAAAAAAGGAAAATCCTTTTACAAATTGTTTTTTAAATTATTAAAACAATATTTAAAAAAACTAAAAAATATTCTTTTTAGAAGAAAATAGAATCTCCTACTAAAAAAATAAATGAGGCCTGGTTTTCTTGAAAACTCTTTCTAAAACATTTTTGGGAACCAAGTGTGAAAAAATAGAAATATTAGTAAAAACGTTTCATGAAAAACTAGATGACAATGCAATGAAATTATTAAGTAAATAATAATTGAATAATTTTCTTTAATTAAACTTCATGTGCAAAAAATCTTGAATAAAATGAGACTCTAAGGTAAATCCATAAAAACACCATAATGTTGTTATGGGAATCAATAAATGTAAAAATTATGTTTGTCAAAATATAAATATATATTAAATAATTATAAATAGAAAAATATATAGTAAAATGTGATTAAACACCTAATCATTGAATACTAATGACAATAAGGAAGTAATATAACCCAATGAAAATAAATGAGGTTATAACATTCTCTAACACATGGTAACTTTAAGTTGAAATACCAATAGATGAAATAATTAAATTTGAAAAAAAAATTCTATTCAGATAAAATAATTCATGATATAATATTTAAATATGGTTAGTTCATACATTACAAAAAATTAGTATGTGGTGAATATGTCATTTATCTCACAGAAGTAAAAACATGAGATTAAAATCCATTAACATGTGTTTCCTTCTAGCTAAATGTCATTAAACCACTTTTATATGGGTTTTAAGCATGTAAATAACATATAAAAGACCCATATTCATGTTTATAATATCATATATTAACTTTTATAATATCTTATTACCAATTTAATAACAATCATTCTATATTTCGACTACTTTGGGTTATAATTACTCAGTTTTTCAGGTATGTTTTGACTTGATAATTGTTTTTACAATTACATAAATCCTGATTCCATAATATTCAAAATTGTTAACATGTTTTTATGATTATAATAATATTTATATGTTTCAATAATAATCCATTGTATTTGGAGATAGAAATGAAATGTACCTTTAATGAAGATGGTAGGTTGTACGTACGCAAGAACACTACACCCATTTATTTATAATAATTATGTGAATGGAAAGTAAATGACATATTTTTATATAATAATTACAACATCATATTTATGTCATATAATTTTTTTAAACAATCCCCAATACATTCCATGTGTAGCATGAATGAATCGCATCGCTTTGAGGAAGTGGCCAACCACGAATTTGGAAATGATTTTATCATAATTATGAAAAATCTAGGTTTATCCAGTGTTAAGTCGTTAATAATACTAACAAAAAATGCTATTAGTGACCCTAATTGTCACCAATAATAAAATCGCGGTTAATGGGGGTATTTGGTAGTTTTATTTTTAGCATTGATAAAGGGGGGAATTAACAACGCTAAAAAATGCATTGTTAAAGGGGAACCTTTATCTTTTCGTTTTTACAAGATCTGTTAAATGAGGTCATTTAATAGAAATTGTTAAAATGTGCTGATAATAGTGGAGTTTTATTAGTGCTTTTTTAGAATCACAGATAAAGACCCCCTTTATGAGTGATTTTTTAAAAGTACTGATAAAAGTAGACTTCAAAAAATATATATTTCATTAGAAATAATATATTAATATATAAATAT
This sequence comes from Viscum album, assembly GCA_963277665.1. Taxonomy (NCBI): domain Eukaryota; kingdom Viridiplantae; phylum Streptophyta; class Magnoliopsida; order Santalales; family Viscaceae; genus Viscum; species Viscum album. The sequence continues at coordinate 424,729,467 of OY728123.1, read as the reverse complement.
ATTTATATTATTATAAATATAATGTATATTTTTTAAAATATGTTTTAGGTGAGTTAAATTGGTATTTTCACTTAATATATAAGATATTTAGAGAAAATGTCTTATAAAATAAATAAAAAAAATACTTTTAATCAATAAGTTTCTTATTATTACCGAGTAATAGTCCTTTAATGTCTATTTGAAGATAACAAAAATAAAAGATCTAAAATAAGATGAAAATGTATCTTGATCTTCAATTGGCCATAAGCATTGATCTGAGTGTCCTTTTGGGATATACAACATATAAAATTGATGATTGAGAAGAGATATACATTGTATAGGTCTGGGAACATCTCTTTGATAATTGTCCTCCTTTTCCCTGAGAAAGTCCCTGAAGGCCTCTGAAATAGAGTTTTTATCCACTGACTGCGACTTATTAAAATTTAAATGGAAATAACGTTCATTCCAAGTGTAATTTTTGTAAGTACCACATGTCACATCGATGCTCGTTTCATGATCATTCATTTTACTAGTTCTGGAACTGAAAAAAGGACCCCTAGACCAGGTTTAATGGTTATTTCTGTTATTTTAGGGTTTTAATAGTATCCAAACGTTTTATAGTTTGTTTATATATATATATATTATTTTTTATTAATTTATTATTTTTTTTGTAAATATTTATTTAATATTTATTAATTAATTAATTATTAAATAATTATAATATTTTAATAAATTAATAAATTATTTCTTTATTTATCTATTATTTATTTTTATTTTTTATTATAATATTTTTTAATATATAAAATGTATTTATTAATTTGTTAATTAGTTTTCTAAATATATTTATTTTACATTCATCTATATATAAATGAATATCATATATAATATATTTAAATAAATATAAGTATTAATATATCATAAGGACACAAACATATTGTATAAATGTATTTAAAAATAATTATATTAATATATGTAAATATATTTGAAAATGTATTTATAAATAAACCAATATATCATTCAACAAACAGTAAAACAACATGATGTAGTGTTAAAGGTGTTCCATCATTGATGGAGAGGTTGAAGTTTCGAATCCAGGCATGCACACATGAGGTTGGAAATTCACAGAACTCTGATAGGGGGGGGGTGAAAAACCTTGATAAAGGGGAAGTGGAACACTATTCAATGGGTTGGAAGCTCTAATAATGGGGTTGGATGATATTGGATTTAAGAATTTATTTTCCCCCCTTAAAAATGCTTCTTTTATCATCACAAAAAACGCTGTTGAAGCCACCCATTAACAGTGAAAAAGAGTGAGTTTGAATGGGCCCATTAAGAGTACAAAAAAATTTTGTTAGAGGAAAAACTTAATAGATCATTTTTAGTGCAGATAAAAGTATCAGGCTTTTAACCATGCTCAAATTATCATCACTTTGTAATGCTAATAAATTCTTATTCTAGTTCCATTAAAATAATTTTTTTTGCAGTAGTTTTATATCCAAACAAAATGGAATCCATGAAGTTATGTGTAAGATAATAATTAAAATAAGTATAAATAAATTATAAATATCATATATAACATATAAAAAATATTTCTATCATAATTCCCAAGATTATAAGTGGTAATGTATGAATGGACAATCCTCATTTTTCGAGGCAGTAGTCTGGCGTACACACGAATGGTATGTACATTAACCATTAGATAAAAATTTATATAAGTGTAGAGAGAAAACTAAAAATAAAGACGTATCATGATATTTAGGATATTAAGAATGTTATATATGAATATAATAAGAATTTTTAAGGGTGTATAAGGAATGGAAATTAATGTGATCGTAGAAGAATGTTACCTCATTTTTGGGTAACCCCTATTGCTTTGTACCAAAAAGTCATCCTTAGAAAGGATTTATGACCAATTTTAGGATTATTGGATAATGGAATGTATTTTGGGAGATCATGTGATATTTTTTTGGGTGATACAATGGGCTTGATTAGTGTGACAATGTTGGAGGAGTGAGTTCCTTTTTATAGTGGAGGAGGTGTGGAATTCATGTAAATTTTTGAAAAGGGAACTCCTTCCTAATTTTTCTCTTTTCATGTGGCACCAATAATGGTAAAAATTATTTAAATTCTTGTATAGGGTCTACAAATATTCAAAAATTTACATTTAGACAAGTTCGTATATCATTTTTTCCCATAACGTGGTGGTTTTGGCCATTGTTAAACTAATTTTCCTATTAATCATTATATTTAATTTTAATCACATTCATTGAATTTTCTGGTCAAAAATGATGTTAAACAGATTATAATATATATATTATTATTATTGAAACTATGAAATAAATTATAACAAATTAATATTTAATAATTATCAAAAAATAATTAGAATAGAATCCTACAATTGGGATGACCAAGAGGGGGTTTAATGTAAAAATGTTAATGTTTTGAAATTTTTAGTATCCAATTTCAATTTTAAATAGATTAAAATGAAATAAATTGTTTTAATTGATTTTAATTTAATTTAATTAAACTATACACCCAATAAATAATATAATTTATCTTTATAAATATATTATCCAAATAATAGTTTTAAATTAAAATTCAGTATTCATCAATATTAATCAATATTCAAAACCACACAAAAATAAATCCAAAATTAAAACCTAAGATATTTTTTATATTCCAATATAAAAAATATATTTTATTTTCCATATAAAATTTAAAAAAAAATCCAAAAATTAAACTTAAAATATGTTCTCCATTATAATCAGTAAAATTTCCTTTTTAAAAAAATAAAACTTTTAATCATAAAAGTAGATTAATTACTTTAATATACATGTCAAACATATTATATTAATACAAATTTTATTTTATTGAATAAATAATATATTGATTTCCTTAATATCATTCATTGATATTAATTAATTTTATTTAATTGTATAAAATACCATTGTTAGTATAAAATAAAAAATACATCATATTCAATTGGTTCATATTTTCATTCTTAATTAATTGGTAACTTAAAAATTAATTTTTATTTTTTAAACCATATATTTTCAAATGTTAGTTAAAACTGTTACTATCTACTAATTTGACAGTTATTTCATATCTTATTATGTTAAATAATAATATTTTAAAAATATATTGTTGTTTGGTAAAACTCAACATCACATGTAATGCACGACATCAAGGAAAGTCGTGGTTGTTTTGTGACACAAGAAGTCTCAGTATCATATACATTGAAATATATATCATACATTGAATTTATTTAAAATATTAAATATATTTTAATGCCTCAAGATATTATATTTTCTTACGTTCTTGTTTTCATGTTTCTTACACGATATGGAATAAAATGTTCTGACATTAGTATTTTTTGGCATTACATTATACACACCATAAATAAATCATATCCATGGAATTTAAACTCAATAATGGTAATAAATTATATTATATTTGAAAATTGGTTTATTAACATCCCACATCATTTGAAGGGTTCATAAAATATCCTGTTGAAAAAATATAATAGGAATTATCAGGGTCACATAGAATAATATATAACTGGGTCTCTCTGTAAGAGAACATTAGGGGAAATTGGAGATATGGAATTTGTTAAAATGTTTAAATATTCATAGGGAATCATTGAGATAATCAATCAAAAATATTCGAATGATTATTGTAACGTTAATAGACACAAAGTAGTACATCTGTGATGATTTAAAAGATAATTATTACAGCATAAATTAAAGTATTTGTAATATATTATTAAATATCCTTTTTCAAATGATGTGGAATTATTTAATTGACCCAAAATATCAGGAAATATATTTACATGATATATTTCAATTTCACGTGAACAATTCTATCTTTTGGTTATTCTTCGATCAAATTCTAAATCATCATATAAACCCTGAAATGAATATCCCTAAATGAATGATTTTTTTGATGCATTAAATTTTCTCTTAATGATTCATAATACTCATAAAATAAGACATTTATTTTTTACTCAAAGTATTATTCAAAACCAAGATGGTTAAACCAGTAATCTCTAAACCAAAAAGTTACATTATTAGTTCACCATTAATACCAATTCTTCAAATATTAACAAAACATAATTACACATTAACAAGGATATAGCGTAGTAAAGTGGTATGAATGAAGCCATAATTTTACTTTAGTAATGGGTTGAAGTCATACAACCTTTCCATACTTAATGGGTTGTCACTTAGCATACATGTCTACATTTTATGAAACCATATTAATATATTTTTTGAAATAAATATGATATACATCCTTGGTATATGGTTATTTTCCAAATATCCTTTTAAATATGTTTTCCAATAAAACCTCAATATACAAATTATTCATTCATTTATTGTCACATATTAACATACATGGTATATAGTTTATCCTTTAGAAGAGGTGAATCACTTTGGTAGTGTTCAGGTTCCCTACATTTAGGATGAGAATTGTTTCCTTCCATTATATCATTAATTTTTTATTGGGAACTCTTTTGTTTATGTTCTCCTTTATACAGAAATATCAGTTCTCCTTTCCATTGAGAAACATTCATGGGTTCCTCCTTCCACATTTCATGCATAATGGAAATCAAGCCTTCTTTTCCCTATGAAATCCCCCATGACATCTCTTAGAATCCTCCATCCTTATGTTACATAGTGTGTTCTGGATTTTTTTATGGTGTATATTGTTAGTTATATTTCATGGATACAGATTAGGCTTGAAACATATATCTTTTATTCCCATTGACATTCTACTTGGCTACCCATTTCACCACCTTATCCATAATTTTCAATGTTAATGTGATTCCTTCATGTTCCACTAATTGAATAATACTAGAAATAATATTTTGAGTAACAATAGAAATTGTGAGAAAATATATAATCATTTGTAATATATTTAAATCAGGACACATTATTTTCAATCCAACACACATTATTTTTAACCAAGTTTATTAATTTTGATTATATATTCAAATACATCATAGTTATTTGAAAAGAAAATGTCATCTATCCAAACAATTTTGAATAGGAGTTTCAAACTAGGTACGTAGTAAGGCTTGTAGTCATGTAGCTTTTTAGGCTCGAGTCAAGCCCCATAAACCTTTTCAAATCTATTTTCCCACGGTATATCTTTGAAATAACCATTTCCACCTATAGTATCCATATGGATACCTATCTCTTGGAACACCCACATAATCTCTACCTTACAAAAAATCTATGATATTATTCTATACAAATCCATATAATATTCCACAGCATTATGTTCTATAATCTAGGATTCCTCTATTTAGATCACTTGGTTTCTAAAAATATGCTTAGATACCAACTATAGTGACTCAACCCCAGAATCCAACATCCATTGTCATCAAAACATTACATTTTTATAACTAAAAGGTGTCAAATTGAAAAGGACCAAAGAGTTTATTTTTCCTAGAAAATAAGATAAATACATGAATCTTGTATTACAAACTAATACACTAATTACCAAATATTTTTTTATTTCCTGATTAACAATATTCCAAAGTATCATATCCTTTCATATCTTTCGTAGTACACTTCTTCAATTCATTTGGAAATGAAAAAATTTAATCCTGAGCTCAGATTATCCACAGGGATTATTTATTGTGGAAGAAATAATTAATCAATGATAATAATCATTATTTAATTGTAAATAAATTAACACACATGACATGTAATTAATAAACTAAAAAGGAAGTTCATAAATGACATCTAAATATAAATAACAAAAAAACATGTCATTTAAATAATAACCTGAGAATGAAATGCATCCATATACCTTTTTTTATAGTGAAAATATCATGTATAATAAATTCTGAATCCAAATTAAGGTGATGCTTATTTGTTAGATGTAATTTTAATAGCACATGAAAACAACAACAATCAAGATCTATCATTCCGATAGATTAAAATAATGTGTACAAAAATGTTTATTTCTCAAAAAAAAAAAATCAGATGAGATGATGTCAATGTATTGAGGGGTCATATAATATTGGGGCACCACCCATCACTACTTTCCCAAATCATTCCACATATAAAGTAATTGGTTTAATTATTATAAAATATTACTTGTCAAATATTTTTATTGAATAAAGAATTTGGATTTATCAATTCATCCACAGATAATAAAATAACTTTCAATGTATATAATATAGGTAAAATGGTATATGTTTTAGGAAATAGAAATATCCTTGTTAAATTATATAAATAATTAGGGGATATTTAATTTTGAATAATCATTAGAAATTTAATATTTCAAGGGGACTAACTATAGAATCCAAAAAGTGAATGTCAATACTATCCCTATCCAGAACAATCATAAACAATCTAGAAGAAGATTGAAGATGTTATCAATTCATCATATCCCATGTCGAGTAAAAATGAAGGTGTATTGTCCTCAAAGAATAAAAATATTAAAAAAATATATTATAAAAACATTCTTAATGAAAAATTCAATTTTTATTTTGATTTTTTTTCTAAATAATTATCTTTGAAAATAAATTTGAAAAAAATTATTAACAAATTACCTTTTAAACATGAAATTTAAGCTATAATTAAATGATAATAGTTAAATTAATTATATTAATATAAGGAAAAAAGAACATTTCATTTTCATATTAAATGGTAAAATGTTCCTTGTTCAGAAAGAGGAAATATTATTCCATAGATTATTTTTGAAGGAAAACAGTTTCAAAATTTATTTGATAAATAATTTTGGAATGGTTAATATTATTTCATAAATCAAATTTATAAAATAGTTATTTTAGAAAAAACTAGTCTCTCTAACTATAAAGAGAAATCATGTTGGGTTTCCTTAAAAACACATTCTAAAAAATATTGAGTACCAAGGTGGGAAAAATTATACTATTACATGGAAAATTACAAGAATGACTAGAGGAGATGAAAATCAATATATTTATTAAATAATTATCAAATAATTTATACTGATGCAAATTCAATTGTACACAATCCAGAACAAAATGAGATTATGAAGTAAACCCATGAAAAGACAATAACATCGATATGACTGAATGTTAATTTTTTTTGTTTTAAAACACTTTTATGGAAAAAGTGTGAAACCAACATGTTTTACCAAGAGAACCAAACATTATAGCATTTGAAAGAATTATTAAAAGCAAACATAAATATATTAGAAGTGTCCTCCCTGTATATCTTCTAGGAAAGATCTGTTACCTTTTTATCTGGATCATCTTTGATCGTATCCTCAAATTGATTGGCCACTTTGTCCCACGCATGTATGAACTCTTCCACTGTTATCTTCTTAGCATTGAAGCCTTTGTTAGGGATTAAATGTTGCTTGTCAATCCAATCGCTCTGGAATTTGTTTGTTTCCACTTGAATCGGTCTCTTGTTCATCCTTTCTGCATCCTCATGAGTGGCAAGAATAATTAGGACTTCCTCTAGAATCTCCTCCTTAGAGTGCATAAGAAGGACCCATGTATTTTCCTTGATCTTTGCATTTTCATCCCACTGCGAGCCAACAGTATTAACCAAATCATGGTCACCACCATCAGTCTCATTACCAAACATCTCCCGATGATCAGTTGGGGGATCATCAAAAACCACATAGACATAATGGATCTAAGACCGTTCTTCAGCCGAAACATCCTTCTTCTCCAAAACAGGATCCTTAGGAGAACAACCTTCAAACGTTTTTCTTGTACTCACTAAATTCAAGTTTACCTCCTTCACCTGTTCATTTTTAGATGGATCAACCTCCTTAATCATAGTCCCATATTTTTTAACTGATCGTGTTTCCATAGGGATTGGAAAATATGATTATTCCTTGCTGACTTTGGATTTATTCCTCTTGCTCACAATGCAACTACCTGGGTTCCTGATTTATTTTTTCCCTTCTTCCTCCTTAGACTGTGAAGACCTCTATTGGACCCTCCCTTTTCACTATCTTCCAAGTATAGGCCATCGCTCCCCACCTCCTAATCTGGCCCTGAGAAACACCCTGAAACATTTGGATCCTAATCAGGAGTATCAGATCCCAATCCATCGAAACGATTACTAATGTTAATCAGGGACAAAATCGATTTCCGAATTTATCTTCCCCTAACATTCACCCACTTCCCCAACCGGTTTGGAAAAGCCTGCATCTAAGAATTTTGGACCTTTTTTTCAGTTTCCCCTAGTACATTTCATATTCGGGCAACATCAACATAAGAAGGATTCTTAGAAGAAAATTTCTCAGCCTGCAAAGGATCAGCACCACCAGCAACCCTGACCCCATTAGAGCTTACTCAGACAAATTACTCTTATCCAAATTGTTCCTCAACCTATTAAAAATGTCCACCACCTTTGGATTAGGATTTAGAGGTCTTGCCTCCTTCTGTAAGGGTATGGCACCAGAATCTGAGTTGTTCACGTGATCCACCAGGGGAGCACTAGAGCACTCTAGCACAAGAGATTGTCCAGCATCAAGAAACCTTTGCCAGTCCATGAGTACACGATGGAAGGAGTGGGAAAAATTCCCCAAGAGTTTATAGATCGAGCAAAACTCTGTCTAAGATTCAAAGACAAACTCCAGCTTATATCCGACTTCTTATCCAGCAGTGATCTAGAACCACTCCACTGGTGGTCTTGGCACATCAACTTCCACGAAAATGCGTGGTTAAATTGGGTGACATACAGTGTCGATCCTACTATCATAGACCAAATATCCTCTAACTCTATTACCAATCAAGCATAAAATTTATGGATATTGAAAGGGAAGCAGACGATTTGGGAACCTCACCCATAGCGCGGTCATGGGAGAATCGCGATTCAGGTGCAAATCATACGACCAACAAAAGAGATAGAAGGAAAAACCGGTGCAAACTTACGGGGCACTAGACTAGGCAAGAATCAGGTCTTCTTCCGAGCCAAAGAGGACCATCATGTAACGTTTTTGAAGAAGTCCCACAACCGTACGATCCTGAAGACCCCAGGATCCAAATAAATACATGTCAAAGGAGTCAACCAAGGGCCTGCGTCTGCTGAAATGAGCCACCAAGGTAAGATTAAGAAGACCGGAAGCCACTGAAAACTCCGAAGGTGAGAGCGCATGTTGGGGCGAGCCGTTTTACAAATTTGGAACCTTCGGGCTGAGAGAGATAGTGGGGAAATTTGGAAGGAAATCCAGGTTAAAAGGAGTGTTATATAACCCAATGAAAAGTAATTGGGTTATGAAATTCTCATCCACATGGTAACTATTAATTCAAATCCCTATAGAATTAATAATTCAAATTGATACCCAAAATGGAATGAATATAAAATAATTCATGATATAATATATCAATATGGGTAGTATATACACTCAAATGAAGATGTAATTGGTGACTATGACAGTAATCTCATAGAAGTAAAAGAATGAGATAAAAATCTTTTACCTTGCATTTCATTTTGGCTGAATATCCATTAACCTCATGTAAGTAGGTTTTAAAAATTTAAATAACTTATACCAAAACAATATGAATATTTATAATTTCATATAAAAAATTATTATAACATCTGATTGCTAGTTTGTTAATTATCATTTATTATTTCAACTTTTTTAGTGTTAATTTTATAGTTTTTCGAGTATGTTATGACCTATATCTATTACATCCTATTACCTAGATCATTATATAATAATATATAAAAATGAAAAAAAAATTAAGTATAACATATATTTTCTTATATTTTTTTATTATAATATATATTATTTGGTGATAGGAAATGAAATGTACCGTTTATAGGGACAGTAGGCCGTATGTATTTTTGAACGCTACTTCTAATTCTATGTCACTATTTTATAGAATGAATATTAAATGATAATTATTTATATTATAAATAAATTAAAATATTTATATCATATTAGTTTAATAAAACCGACCCCTAATACATTCCATCTCTATAATGAATGAATCACATCACATTTAGGATGCAGTAGTCCCCATATCCCCAAATGATATTGTCGTATCCCCATAAAATTGAATTCATAAAGGTATGTGTTATATAATAATTAAAAAAGTACAATGAATTATAAAGTTTTTATGTATCATATATAAATGGTATTTAAATAATATTTACCACCTTGATATATGGTAAAAGAATTATGAATAATCAACGTTTTGTGAGGCAGTAGTCCGTTGTTCACACGAACGGTAAATTTGTTCCCTATTAGATGAAGGTGTGTGAATGTTTTGAAAAAAAATTGAATTAAAACATATGATATATTTAGGATACAGAAGTTTTTATATATGAATGTAATAATAATAATTTATTGGTGGAGAACTAAATAAAATTAAAGTGTTCATTGAATAATATAACCTCGTTTTCGGGGAACCAAATTTGGATTATTCCAAAAAGACATCCTAGATTGGATTTACGCCCAATGTTTGGAATATAGTATAAGGCATAGGATGTGGGGAGATTATATTACTAGATTTTGGTCTATCTAGAAGTCTTGATACGGGTAAGGAAGTGGGAGTGGTGAGTGATTTTTATAGAGGAAGTGGAGTTCATTTCTTGTAAATTTTTTAAATGATATTTCCTCCCTTGTTTTTCCCAGAATAAGTGGAAAAATAATGTTCCAAGTCCAATAAAAGAGAGTATATGGTCTAAATATTTCCATATAATTCTTTTTTGAAAAGTTCCTCGATTGTTTTGGCTCTTATGGTTATGGTGTAGTAACTTATTAAGCTATGTATTCTCTTAATCGCAATAATTAATTTTAATCACATTCACTGATATTTTTTTGTCAAAAATATGTTGACCACATAAGACATCATAAATTATGTTCCCTAAAAATATGTAATCCATTTTTCAAAATTATAAAAATAGAAGCTACAAAGATGAATGGAAATTTAATATCAAATATGGGATGACAAAGGATGGTTTTAGATTAAAAATGTTCAAAAGTTTGAGATGTTTTTATTTACAATTTCAATGTAAAATATATTAAAATGATGAAAACTAGAAAAAATAATATCAAATTGATCTAATTAAACATAATATATATTTAAAAAAATATAATTTTATGTTATAAATAAATTAGAGAAAATCATATTCTATTTAACAATCAATATTTATCATTATTCCTCAAAAAACGATACCTCCCAGAAAAATACCAAATAATAACCCCGTGATAATATTTATGTCTGAATTTCAATAATGGAGTTTATTTTGAAATATAATATTTTGAAAAGTTCCACAATTGTATATTAAAAGTTTTCTTAATTAAAAAGTGGAAAATTTCAGTTTTTATAAAAAATAAAATTCTTAAGCATAAAACATGACTTATTACTATCTTATTCTTATCAAACATAATGAAAAATATAAATATTTTATTGAATAAATACTAGATATTTCACTAATAATAATCACTATTAGTAATTAATAATTTTTAATTATGATAAAACCCCTTTATAAGCACAAAAATAAAAAAAAATTCTATATTTGATTGGTTTATATTTTCGTTTTAAATAATTTTTAATCCATGGAATTAATTTTATAAATTTATAATTGACTGATTTTCCAAAGATAGTTAACAATATTCATAAATGTTAATTTTATAGCTATTTCTTATCCTATTTTATTAAATATTAATGTTTTAAAAATATAATTTTGTTTCTTAAAACTCCATCTTGGGTGTAATGAAAATCGTTGAATAATGTTATTATTGGGTGTGATGCTAGCTGACTCAATATTATATGAATTTCAATTTATATCATATAAGGAATTTATTAAAAATAGTATATATATGTAAATATCTCAAGGTATTATATTATAACCATTTCCTGGGGTCATGTGTCATACATGATATAGAATAAAATGTTCTTACTCTATAAATTATAGGAGTTACAATGATGACATAACTGATATGTTATTCTGAAGAAAAAAATTTACGCTTCACCAAAAAATAAATATATTCAAAAACATCTCAAATAAACAACCTAAACTAATTTTAATTTGATGTCTCTAAATATAAATTACTTTTCATGAGGCTAAAATTATTATATTTATGAATTTAAAAAGAAAATTCAAACAAATAATATATAGGAGAACTTAATTTTTTTTTTGAAAATAATTTTTTCAATATTATGTAATGTTTATATTGTTTCATATAATTTACTAATTAAATGATTATCAATTTATAATATCATACAATAAACATTTTTAATAAAAAAAATTAATTTAGTTTTGTTTAATTTATTATTATAAATATAAATTATATAGTAAAATACATGGTTTTAATTTAATAGTCCTTTCTAACAATAATGTTTTTTAAATACATCTCATTGAATTCATTTATTTTTTTTAACATTAAATTTATTCAATTTTATCAGATTATAATACATCAATATACTATAATTTTAACTAATAATCACATTTTTGGTATTAAAATAAATTGTTTTAACTAATTTAAATTTACATAATATTTAGTCATATTACAATTTTTTTAATGATATTTCACATTTTTCACTTGTTGAAATAATGATTATATTTAATTTTAAAAAATATCACATTTAAATTTAGTTCAACGATGTATATGGTATATGAAATTAAATATAATATTTATTTAAAGGAAAACACGTATGAAAACCTTGAGACATTACCGGACGAACAAAAGCACATCATTTCAGAAGTAATTATGCAAATTGTGAAATCATATCTCAAATTATTGAACCCTAGAAGACATGGGAACATCATTATTGAGGTTTCTATAGAGTTGTGGAAGAATGGAAAACTAAATAGACACCATTTATTTGACATAGTGATGGAATACACTCAACTAGATTGTATTGACGAGTCTTTCCATGTTTATAGTGTGAATATGAATGCATCAGGGTGATGATAGAGGTGTAACCATTAGTGTTGTATTATTGACTATTGAAAATCATTATATCCATATTTCTTTGTACTTTTTTTCATTAATAAATAATTATAATGTAATTATATGTTTAATATAACTAAATATTTAAGGTGGAATGAAATATTCTAATTTTACTAGAGAGGAATTAATTGACTAATTCACCCATTAATGAATTAGTTTTTGAGTATTTTTATTAGGGGCTAACTATTGTTATTCATGTTTTAATTATAGTTTCCATCATAATTAGTATGTTTTTGTGTTTTTTCTTTCTTGGTTGAGTAAAATAGTTTGTGTTTTTCTTATTATGCATTCTGATCTAAGTGCGAATGAACTATTGTAAAAATCATGTGTTTCATGATGAATTTTCTTCTCCTTTATTATGATTAAATGAAAAGACAGTTTAATATTTTTATTTGAAATTATTAAAAAAAATACCACCATAATGAATATTATAACTTTTTTATTCACTTGAAATTCATAATCAGTGTTTCTGGAAAATGGAATTGAACATAAATTTTTTATTAGTTATTATTTTTTTAGTAAATGTAGACAATTAATATAAAAATCAAATATTTAATTTTTCATAACACAAAAAACATTATGATAATAGTTGTGCATAAAAATTTTTTCATTTAGTGGCTCTCCTGTATCCAACAAATCATACCATAATAATTTTTATCAAAGTTAAATCAACTAAATATATGAGACCAATAAAATCTAATATGAAAAAAATTATTTCTAAAAATTGTTTTAATTAGAAGTAAATATAAATAAATATCTTATAAGTTCAATCAGGACATATATTTTTTAACTTTTTGGACAAAAAAATTAAATTGACCTATTTTTCCATTGATATATAGAGTAAACCAACTTGTAATGATTTCTTTATTGATACCATAGAAAAGGAATGTTTTTCTCTTACATTACCTGGTTTATGAGGTCTTCTATAATGTTTCATATTAGACTATTCCAGATTCACAACATATTATACCAGAATCCCTTATTATGAATATGTATATCATTTTAGGTTATATAATAAATAAAGACATTATTCATTTAAAATAAATCGTTGAATTTCCTCTCGATATCACATCAATAAATTTAATAAAAAATTATGTATTGCTAAAATAAATATCACGATATGGGACTACAATTGATACTTTATTTTCATTATATAGTAAGATAGTTAATATTATAATATTACTTATATTATAATGTATTCATATGAGTTTTTAATCCTATATGAGTTCAAATATTCACATATGTAAAGGAACATGTATTCTATGAATGGGTTTCTTGTTTATTTTTTATAGGGATAACGAATTTCATGAAAAAGTGCTTTAATTAAAATAAAATTAATGAACAATCAATTAACTCATTTGAAGACTTGGATCCTTATTCATAAATTTTTAATAAATATTACTAATAGAAAAAGGTAATAATACCCTAAAGTCAATCCATGAGTTTCAGGAATCTCATAATTATTTGGAATGGTCTTCCCATCTGAATGGTCTCTTTTAACCTTGTCATTTAAAAATAAGTTTGTTTTCTTCAGTTTTGAGTTTCTCAAATCACTATAAAAAAATACATTTTTACCACTATTTCAAAGGTATTTAATCAGATTATAAATCCGTTAAAGAATTTTTTTAGATTCAAAAAATTCTAAAAACCATTTTTACATATTTAAAAAATATCATAGGTGTTTAGAATACCATGTCATATTTGATACCACAATGTTCATTATTTATTTTTCTTCATATTATTATCCCAATTCCACTTTTACTAAATCCTAATATGCTTCCTAAATTTTAAAATTATGAATCAATATTTTGAATAACATGTGAATCCGTATCCAAAAGAAATTTTTTATTTCCATTAATACTTCATTTCGATAATATTTTATTAAATTTTAAAATATGATGCCACATATATAACAAATAATAAGAATTCCATCAAATGTCCCTAAATATCCTTTAAAATGTGTTTTGGGTAGCTGTCAAATATATTGTAAAAACTAAATCCCCATTTATATAACTACTCTATAAGATCCCATCAGCCTTTATGTAATTTAACATAACTATGAACTCTCTAATTCATTATTGTATGGAAGGACAGGACTATAAAAGGGCCTCAATATTATGAAGATACAATGGGATATGACATGATCCTTCTCAAACACATGTATATTTAAACCAATTTAAAACAAAAGTATCATATAAAACATGATTAATCAGATTATACGATTTTATAATCTGTAAATTGAACATGAATCAAGAATTAAATAATCCTTTTATAGATAAATCATATCTCGAGGGACATGATAGAAAAACTAATGAGCACATCACATGTAATTCATTAAAGTGAATGTGAAAATAATAATGATCCTCATACAAATAAGTAATCAAAAAAGATGTCACTTATCTAGGTATATATTCCTACATTAATGGTATATCCCAATTCTGGTTCTGCCACGACCCATCCTCAGGACCTGTATCGTGACTACCCCAAGCCCGCCTTCCATAGGCCAGGGGCTGGCGACTAGAACCAAAAGCACAAATCCCTATGCTTGGAAGGCATTGAATTTATAAAAGTAAACACACTCAACTGAGTACACAACTGAAAGAAAAACATTAAGTAGTAATTGTATACAAAAGTAGTGCTGAAAAGTTAAGGGGTCAAAAATACAAGCCCAATTGTAATGTACAAGGAAAAGAAAAAATAGCTAGAAGGTGACAGGTAGCTCTTAGATCGTCCACCACGGATCCTACCTGAAGGGTAGGTACAGATTGCCTCCTCAGCGCTCCCCATCTGTCAGTCTCCTCCGGGTACTGAATCGTCATGTAGTCCACCTCCGGGTACCGTCCAGTCCTTGTACACTCCACCTCAATCAGTGATGTCCATCGTATGCATCCAACACAATGAGGTGAGGGAAAAGAGTATAAGGACACTCATGAGGGACCCCGGGACCCTCAAGGTCTCACAAAATCCAACAAGGATATACCACATAACAAAGATACAATCACAAAGTATCAACAAACCCTACATAGGTATATGCCCATACATATAACTAAGTTATCAATCATAGTCTGACTCCAACTCTCGAGCACATGCACAACCCATTCCACAATGTAAGTAAAGTCAATCGTCTCGATGATATCGACTGAAATTCAAGACTCATCTCATACAGGTATACATATTTTGAAGAGTGATAGAGATGATCAGATGTAGTCACTGATTCATCTATGCTTTCGGACCCACACAGGATATAGGACCATCTAAGCAGTCGGACCCATACATGATACGTCTTTTGTAGAGTGATAGAGACGATCAGATATAGTCACTGATTCATCTATGTTGTCGGACCCACACATGATACATGACCAGATATTCTATCGGAAACACATAGGATCCAGGAACAGAAGTCAAAACTATCGGACCCAGGGAGGATCCCGGTACTATAGTTATCACTATCGAACCCACAGATGATTCTAGTATAGTGGTCATCATCATCGCAGCCAGCCCTAGTGTTCCCGCACATGACACGCTCGATTCTAGGAGGGTCTGCTCCTCGAACCAAGTGTTGATACATAAACATTCACAAAGTCATGTGTTGATGTATCTCGTAGTTCTGTCTCATCATATGGAACCCAATGCGATAGACGGTGCGTTAATCAGACATCCAGTCTGTGAGTTATTAGCATTTCTGTTCGAGGGGATCAGTTGGTTTTTAGGTTCAAACCAACCCGATCATAATCCAACTGTGTCCAAACCTCAATTGGAGTATGCCAAAAGAATCTCCTCGCTCCATGAATTCCATCGCGGTAGGCGGTACATCAATCGGACACTCGTAACAGTAGATGCGGTTTAAAAGGTGTAAATGGCCATAGTGGGTCTGGGTCCGGTCTGACCGAGTCGGACTGACCCGGCCCGACCCGGTCTAAACCGGGGTCTGACCTGATCTGCGGGTCCGACCCTCTATGAGGAAGTGACCCGAGCCGAGGGGATGGCCTGACCCAAAGAGACGGCCCGACCCGAGGGTGGCCCGGCCCGAGAGAGGCCCGACCCAGGGAGGCCCGGTCGTGGGCGGCCCAGCCGTGGGGCGGCCCGACCCTGGCGGCCCGACTGGCCACGCGAGGGAGGGGGTGCGGCGACCCTCCCCGGTTTGTCGAACAAATCGGGTGCGCTGAGCCGGTTCAGGGGTTGTGGCACCCGGCAGGTCCTGCTCGTCGACACCACGTTGGTCGGCTCGGTAGGCCGCTGTCGCTCCTCCATAGTGGCACGATGGCAATGTGGTTCTCCTGCTCTCTGCGCAGCATGATGACACCATGTTTCATCATCCGCCATGGTCCTCCCGGCAGCATTTCTTCTCTGGCGCAGTGGGACGGCACCGAGCCCTTCCAGCTCTGCCTTTGACGTCAACCAAACAAGAGTTAACAGAGGGATGTCGGGTCTTTTTTGTTCGGCTCGTGCCCTCTGTATTATGTGATAACATTTTTCCATCATGGAACCAAAATATCGACGAGGAACGAGGGTATAGTTCATACATTAAAATAATCAAAACCCCCTACCTCTAATTTTTCATTCGTTGAAAATCTCGGAAAAAGGGCGGACGTCGATTCGTCGATTACCACGTTCGTCACGCACTCCCAATTCTCACTCTCATGCGTCAGAATGGAAGAAGTGTACTCATCTTTGGCCGACGATCATTCGGAGGTGACATCATCGTTGCCGACGTTCTTCACGGGCGATGTCTTCTTCTTTGACATGGATGAAGGTTTTTGGAGATGTCGTGGGTGTTTCTTCTTTTTCCTTGCCTCAGTTGAAGAATTTAGAAGAAGACGTTGTCATCGTGCTGCAGTGGCGGAAGAGATGTTCTTTGTTGAGAGGATATCGTTCTTCATTGGAGATGAAAGGCTCCACCAAGAGAATCACCAACCCAAAATAAAATAATAGCTTCTCTATTATTTTAGTTTTCATATTCATTCCAAAAAGAATTCAAAAAGATTAATTAATTGAGGCATTAATTAATTTCTAGGTGTGTTGACACCATTATGACGGATGGGGTAAAGTTTGAAAATAAATAAAGGGAGAGTTTGATTCATTAAACTCAAGAGGAGTTTAAGATATTTCCACCAATTAATGAGGGGTTGAAGGCTGTTCAAGCTCCTGTGGCCCCCACCACATAATATCCTTCCATGGGAGGTTATGTGAGGGTGGGACCCACCTCCAATCTCCCCTTAGAGGATTAAAGCACTACAATAAAAAGAAAAGTAATACTTTTATTTTTATTTAACATTGTTAAAAATCACATAAACTAACATCCAACCTCATTAAAACGTAACTACGGTGAAGGTCTTCTTAAGAGAATATTGGCACTATGAGTTCAATGGTTCCTTCATATTTCAATTCCAAGCACCTGTTCAAAAGTTATGAAATGTCGCTCGCACGTTTACTGAACATACCTGAAAAAAAGTTCGAAAAATTATTAACAGCCACCCTCGACCCTCTACAGTCAAGGTTAGGCTCTGCATAGTTGAAACATGCCGAAATGAACCCAACGGTACCCTCAGATTTCCAATCCTAGTTACCATTTAAAATTTATTAATTTTACAATAAAATAGTCGTCACTTAATTATTTTATTCGCGGCCAAAAAATAACTTTCTCTGGTGTCCCTCACTGACCCAAGTTAGTAATTATTAAAGAAAGAATACCCTCATGAGTTTAGTGGTGGTCTCGGATTATTAATCCGAGTAACCATTTGTGAGTTATATGCATTTGAAAAATTAAATATCATTATTCAATTATTTTATTTATGGTTATACCAATTTTGGGTTTTCTCTCAGGAGGCCCGCACCGACTAAACATAAGTCACGCCTAGGGTAAATCTGCTATCCTGAGTGCAAAGGTGGTCTCTGATTTATGATCAATGTAACAATTTAAGATTTATTCCACTTTTTTTAGTAAAACTGCATACGCTCGTTAATTTAAGATTAACAAAACATCGACAGATCATTTCGGGCACTTCGGGCCTCGTAATCACATGCCGTCAGAAACTGTAGACTCGTAAAATTACTAATTAATAAAACAATTCCACGGAAATTCTAGGTCTTTACATTCTCCCCACCTCAGGGTTTACTTCAACGTAAGCTACATCTCGAACCAATGGAACAAAAAGGGGTACTGAGCACTCAACTGAGCCTCCCTCTCCCATGTGCTCTCAGGGAGGTTCTTGTGCTACCAACGAACGTGCACCAGAGGTATCAACCATCTATGTAGGACCCCCTGTTATCGATCCTCAATATCTAATGGAACCTCTGTGAAAGTTGCCCTGTTGTCAACGTCCAACTCGCCATGGGCGATGATGTGGGAAGGGTCATGCATGTATATCCTCAGCTGGGATACGTGGAAGACGTCATTCACCAGGTGCAACTAAGGTGGAAGAGAAAAGCAGTAAACCACCTCACCAACTCTGCTGAGGACCTGGAAAGGTCCAATGAACCTTAGAGATAACTTTCCTCCTTGGACAAACCTCCGTAGACCTCGTCGAGGTGAGACATATAGAAAGACGTGGCCACCATCCTCAAACTCTAGAGGTCTTCATCTCCTATATGTACATGGAAACCCATAATTAATTCCCTGGATATCACATCCCAATTCCACTCTGGGACCTCTAAGGGCTGAACAAAGCCTGCTGAAACCTGGTGCTCTATCTTCACTTGCTGAAAAGTTTGGCATCATGAGACAAACTCTGCTACTACCTTCTTTATGCCTGGCCACTAGTGTTGTTGTCGGAGGTCCTGATACATATTCACTACTCTTGGATGTACCGATAAAGGAGATGTGTGGAAATCCCTCAACACTTCCTCCTAAAGTGAAATTGCTACCATGGTACATCCTCTGAAAATAAAGACGTACTCCCCACCTTCAAAAAATACATCAGGTGCATGCCTTGTGGATATCTAAGCACGCCGCGTCTCATAGTCAACATCCCCATGCTTTTCCTCCTTGACTCACTAAAGAAGTGGAGGAGTGACCGTGAGAGACTACCGAAAGGTTGATCCATCTATATCCTCAAAGGATCTCTGCGATGCAGCCAACTGCTCTGTCACCTCTCATAGCAGCCGAATGCCCGATCTTCTACTGAGGGCATCTTCTACAACGTTCCCCTTAACAGGAGTACAGACTATCTCAAAGTCATTGTCCTGGAGGAACTTGAGGCATCATCGCTGTCTTAGGTTCAGTTCCATCCGCAAGAATATGTACCTAAGACTCTGGTGGTCAGAGATGAATGTAAAACGTTCTCCCATTAGATAGTGTCACCACATCTTCAAAGAAAAAACCAATGCTATTTACTCCAGGCCATGGGTAGTGTAGTTCTGCTCGTTTTATCTCAACTGTCGAGATCCATACGCGATCACTACTTTCTCCTACATCAGGACATACCTGAGTCTAGTCCCTGATGCATCGAAGTAAATTGCGTACCCAACGCCCTCCTCCGATAGCCTCAAGATGGGAATACTAGTCAACCCTTACCTCATCTTCTGAAATCTCTGGTGGCATCTCTCTGACCACATGATCCACCCAAAGCAAACATCCCTCCCCCCTTGGGGTCAGATCACACCATCCGCGTAAGTGTGATAATAAAGTGTCATCCCAATGGTATCTCTAGACGTGAGGGTCAAGTCAACGTCTTAACCGGAAACTCTAGGTCTGGGACAAGATTCGTCGAAGGAATGAAGGATTGGAATCAATGTCTATTGATACAACAGCTAGTAGTAGTCATAGATTATACCTCGAATCATTCATAGAGACCTTGGGTCACACTCCTTGGCCGCATGTAGATACCCTCTTTCCCTGCCCTGCGGCTCCCTGAACCTGATAGGGACTACAAGGTGGGTGGTTTTAACATGTCGAAATGTTCACCACCTCATGCTACTCTCATAACTCTGCTTCCATGTCTTCTACCTTGTAGATTCATCTGTCCTTAACATTTCCTCTTCTAAAAACATTTTACACGCTAAAGTCTCTAAGATTTATGCTAGTTCGCAGCTTCCCACTGCTAACATTCACTATCTGTACCTGCTTAACTAATGAACATTCAACCACACGGGTCCTCTCTTGCACCCTAACATAAGTTGGAATGCATAGAGGAAAAAGTGCTTGATCAGATTTCCTTAAACACACTTCGCTCAGAGGTCCAAGCTCTAAAGCACTGATCATATCATATTAATCTATTACTAGAAAATATTGGTATGCCTCGATGAATACTCAGCTACTGACATGTCGTCCTGCCGAAGCTGTATAAGCTCTAGAAAAATCTCAGCCTCCTCCTCAAGCCAGTACTCAGCCGCCTGTGGGTCTGGTGCACATCAGAAATTGAGGTATATCTAGTACAGAAACAAATGTAAGGCACTAAGCCTACAAATGTCCCCTACCGGTAACGCCAGTAGTGTCTGCTGACCAATAGGAAATGATATAGTTGGCACACATCCTGAAGGTACCATCTTGGAAATTGGTCGATGTACCAAAACCTCATCACTATGTGAACCGTCCTCATGGTCACACACTGAAAAATATTAGTATCTAAGACCAACATCTACTCTATTAGTGTCTCAACTAGGCGGAAGACTCTGGTAATTGGCTCCATCTAGTCCTCTGCATCCTGGGAATCTTTCTTTCCTCAAAACCTCAGAGGCCTCTGCCACTAGAACTCATGCAACGCGCTCAGTCGTCGTGCACCATCCTCCAATGTGGCTGGTGGTATTTGCTTCCAAAAGGGTGGTGGTGCTACTAGTACACCACACAAAGGTGCCAACATAGTAAGAGATCCATAAACTGGGGCCTTGTCACTCGGTGGGCCATCATCGTGAACTCTCTCAGAAACCCTAGCTGGCCATCTACACAGTGTCATCCTGATAAGGAACAGGCGCTCCACGGTCAATAAGTTATACCTTGTGAGATGACTCAAAGAGTTCATAAGAAGTCTCTTTAAAACACACTCGCAATCAGTGTTTTCGTGTACTGAGTTGGAAATCAGAAGTCAGGGTCCTGGTGTATGGATATGTCAACCACCACACCAACACTAGACTCCCTGGACTGGTAACCACACCCAAAACACTTAGAACTATAGCCATTAAAATAATTAGAGTCCAATTTCTACGGTAGAACCGACTCCTCTAATACCAATTTGGAATGACCTCTCCTCGAGACCTGTGTCGTGACTACCCCATGCCCGCCTTCTATAGGCCAGGGGCAAGCGACTAGCACCAAAAGCATAAATTTCTATGTTGGTAAGGCATTGACTTTATAAAAGTAAACACACTCAACTGAGTACACAAATGGAAGAAAAACACTATGTAGAAACTGTATACAAAGGTAGAGCTGAAAAGTAAAGGGGTCGGTAATACAAGCCTAACTGTAAAGTACAAGGAAAAGACAACACAACTGGAAGGTGACAGACAGCTCCTCGATCATCCACCACAGATCCTACCTGAAGGATAGGTACATATGTCCTCCTCAGCACTCCATGTCCATTAGTCTCCTCCAGTTTGTCGAACAAAAAAGGCGCGCTGCACCGGTTCAGGGGTCGTGGGACCTGGATGGTCCTACTCGTTCTGCTCCACGGCGGCTGCCGTAGCTGGCCCCTGCCGCTCCTCTACCGCGGCGTGATGGCGCTGCGGTCCTCTAGCTCTCCGCACGGTGCGACAGTGTCGTGCCACCACCACCGCGGCCCGACTTGGCTGCGTCCCTTGGCTCCACCGCATGACACTACAAAGTCGTACTTCTTCATTCGTCGCAGCCCTCCCAGCCGTAGTTCTTCTCTAGCGTGGTGCGATGGCACCGCACCCTTCTGTCTCCCCCTCCGATGTCAAAAAAAAAACAAGAGCCAATGGAGGGATGTCGGTCCGTGTTTCTTCGGCCCGCGCCCTCCGTATTATGTGATAACATTAGGAAATCATCGAACCAAAATAACAACGAGGAATGAGGGTATAATTCATACATTAAAATAATCAAAACCCCATACCTCAAATTTGTCGTTCGTTGGCGATCTCAGAAAAAGGTCAGATGTCGATTCATCAATTACCGTGTTCATCACGCACTCCCAATTCTCACTCTCATGTGTTGGAAAGGAAGACGGGTACTAGTCGTTGGCAGACGAGTGTTCGGAGGTGATGTCACCATTAGCGATGTTCTTCACGGGCGACGTCTTCGCCTTTGACGTGGATGAAGGTTGTTGGAGATGTCATGGGCATCGCTTCCCTTTCCATGAATCAGTTAAAGAATGAAGAAGAATATGATTTCGTCATGCTTCAGTGGCAGAAGAGATTTTCTTCATTGAGAGGATATCATTCTTCGTTGGGGAGGAAAGGCTCCACCAAAATAATCATCAACCCAAAATAAAATAATAGTTTCTCTATTATTTTATTATTACCATCCATTCCAAAAATAAATCAAAAGAATTCAAAAATATTAATTAATTGAGGCATTAATTAAATTATAGGTGTGTTGGCACCATTATGAAGGAAGGTGGAAAGTTTCAAAATAAATAAAGGGAGAGTTGAATTCATTAAACTCAAGGGGAGTTTAAGAGATATCCCACACTTAAATGAGGTGTTAAAGCTGGTTTAAGCTCATGTGGGCCCCACCACATAATATCCTCCCAAGGGAGTTTATGCGTGGGTGGGCCCCACCTCCGACCTCCTCTTGGATGATTAAACCACCACGATCAAAATAAAATTAATAATTTTATTTCAATTTAACTTAGTTTAAAATCCCATATACTAACATCCATCCTCATTAAAATGCAACTGCGGTGAAGTTCTCCTTATGTGAATATCGGTGTTGTGTGTTCAACAGTGCCCTTAGATTTCAATTCTGAGCATCGGTTCAAATGTTTTGAAATGACGCTCGCACGTTTACTGAATGTTCCTGAAATTTTTTTTGAAAATTTATTAACAGCCACCCTCGACCCACAGCGGTCAAGGTTAGGCTCTACATAGGTGAAACACACCCAAAAGAACCCAATGATACCCTCACATTTCCAATCTGAGTTATCGTTTAAAAGTTATGAATTTTAATATAAAATAATTTTCACTTAATTATTTTATTTGTGACCAAAAACTCACTTTCTCTGGTGGTCCTCACCGACCCATTTTAGTATTTGTTTAAAGAAATCATAACCTCACAAGTTCAAGTGTGGTCTCAAATTTTTAATCTAAGTTACCATTTGTGAGTTATAAGCATTTGAAAAATAAAATAACTTTATTCAATTATTTTATTTACGGTTATGCCAATTTCGGGTTTTCTCACATGAGGCCCGCACCGACTAAACTTAAGTCACGCATATGGTAAAGCTGCCATACTGAGCGCAAAAATGGCCTCATATTTTTTATCCAAGTAACCTCCTAAGAGTTATTCCACTTTTTCAGGAAAACTTCATACACGCGTTAATTTAAGTTTAAAAAAACTTCGACGGATCATTCCGGGCACTCCGGGCCTCAGAATCGCACGCCGTCAGAAACTGCGAACTCATAAAATTCCAAAGTAATAAAAAAATTCCATGGAAATTATGAGTCTTTATAGGTACTTTATTTAATAATCCTAATAAAAACAATATATCATATCATAATGAAACTGAATCTAATTGGGTAAACAAAAACATACCAAATCACCCAATAATTTTCTCATTCACATGCCAGATGTAAGAATGGTAACAAAATATAAATGATAATAAACTAATTATCTTCTCAAAATAGTTTAATAATGATTAAATATGATATATGCACCATTATTATAACAAATATGTAGTGTATGATAATAGTTGTGGGTTAATATCACAAAAATACATTGATTGAAATATTTTTTATATATTATTCATTAACAATTATAGAATTATGGATGTGTTGTGGGTGATCACTCTAAAGTAAGATCTTTCTGATTCATTCACACATTATTAGAGTATGAAGATGAAAATAATTATGCAAGATATCAGGTGATTTAGACTAACAATGACCTGGATTTCACCAATGACCATGTGTAAAATTATATCAAGATCCATGAGATAAGGAACTAAGTATTAGTAGAATGAAGATTTCAACATAATTGACTGGTTGAGATGATAAATAAAATCATGAAAAATTCTTATTAAATGGAATTAATTGAGAATGTACTGTGAGATAGATATTGGAAAAAATCATTATTAAATCATTATATATAAAACATAAATATTTTTTGTATCTCGGTGAAGAAAATACTCTATATGAGACATGGAATAGGAAGAAGGATACTTTAAAATACATTAAAATATTTAGAAGTAAATATTTCATTTTAAACAAGGAGATGATCAAATAAAAGATTTAATTTCTTGGAGATGAAGTGGTAATTATTTTATACTCATAAAGGATAAATTAAAATAAATATTTAAAATAATATAATTGAAATATTCAGGAAGTCTAGGAATTTATAATTTAAAATTTTCAGTATTGTTAAAACTGAGTGATAAATATTAATATGAATTTTATTAAGAGTTTAACAGCTCTGGGTTCGAATATGAGTTAGTTATAATTGAAATTAAGTCACATATGATGAGTTTGGTGTGGAGATATCAATATCAATATAAAATAAAAAAATCATGGTGATATTAATTATGAAAATAAACATACTGACTGGATAACTCTATTTTAAACTAATATAATTATATCAATATAATAAACATCAATAGTATCACATGTGGATAAAAATAAATATTAAGAATATATTATGGTTGATTGTTTTGAAAATGGCAGGAAAGTAGAGCTTCCCCATATCAATAATATTCACACTAAGAGTATTTTTTGGGGATGGAATATTGGAATTTTATATGATGAAATTAATTATTCAATAAAAACACATAATAATAAGGAAATATGATTCGAAATAAGAAAAAAAATTGTAAGGGTTATTCTCATATGAAAAGAATTAATGTGGAATAGAAATTTCCCATGTAGCTAAGTTAGAAAATATTTTTTTTTGCTATTATTTTATGTATAAGTTTCATGGTATTCCAAATAAATATCAGTTCAATATTTCTTAATGGATTCATTGAGTTAGAATAAAACATTTATTTTTATGATTGAGATCGCTTGAGACCAATATAACTATAGATGGGGCTAAAATAATATTATTTACGTACATCCTTTAAACCAACTAAAATCACCCAATTTTAACCATCTTTAAATATAATAGCAATAGATAAAATTGAGTGACCTACATTCCAAATAAAATTATGTAATTCATTTTAACAACACAGGATGTAATTATAGTCATATCATACACCATATAATTTTATATAACCTATTTAAATATAAATATAATAAAGGGTACTCTAAAATGATCATTAAAGATGAACATAAGATATATCAACTAATGATCATATTTAAACATAAGATATGTATAAGGTTATGAAAGAATAATCAATGTTCATGAGAATAAAGTTATGTAATTCATACCCATCAAAACCATGATTATGAAACATGATCTATAAGATAAATATAAAATATATTATATTAGTCATATAAGATAACAATCATGATAAATATCATATATATATTGTTCAATGAAACCATTACAACTCCTGGCCACCATTGGGAAAGAATGAAATTATCTTTTTTGGATCATACAATCACAATAGAATCATTTAATTAGGACAGTTGGGAGTTACATAAATTCAATAAAATATATTCTTTCCTAGGGGTAACCACAATAGAGTAGAATCTATCTCATTACACAATGTGTTAGAGGGTTATATAGGTCTCTCCAATCAACATGTTCTATATCAGGATCACTCGATGTCATAAAAAATTAATAAGAACCATAAAATTAAATTGGTTCATAGATATTATTTTTAATTTTAATACTCAAAAAAACAACCATCGTTTTCTTCAGAACATGATTAAATATATGAAAATAAATGGATTTAATATTGATATCAAAATAATTTAATTAAATATTGGTAAATTAATTGGTTTCATATAATCATCCTTAAAACCTGTAATTATAATTTATTTTTAGAAATAAATGGATTGTATAATATGATAATATCCCAATTGAGTTATTAAAAAAATAAATGATGTTGATGAATATGAGAAATTCCCTTATAATATAACTAAAAATATTCTTCGAAAATAAGGAAAGTATACTTTTTGTATCCTTATGAACAGTAAATTCACAAAATATAGAGAATTTTTTAATTTGAAAATTATCATGAAAAAATAATAATGAATGCATAGAATAAAATAATTGAAATAATAATGGGAAAAACTTCATTGGGTAAACGTTGAGATGAATATTTCATTCAAACTTTTGGAAAAATTCCAAAAATTACATCATTCAGAACCTGAAAGTTATATTACAATAAAAATATGAATCCGAATTCATTTATTGATGAAAATTATTTTAAATATAATTTTTATTTGTAAATTAAACTTCTTAAAATAATTTTAAATAACAGTATCATGTAGGAAAAAATTCATCGACTAAAGAGGTAATTAGGATGGATTTTCATATAAAAAATTCCTTTTTATTTTTTGGTTCCAAAGTGATGTGGATAAATGTAAAATAATGAAAAATAAAAAATAACCATAGGAGAATAATATTTATGGGGTTTTAAATAAAAATGGAATACAATTCCCACAATTGAGAGTTGATCACAATCAATCATGATAAATAATGATATTTCAACATAAACCCTTACATCTTTAATAAAATTTCAATAATAATATGATTAAAATAAATGACATCAAATGAAACTTTAAATAATATTAATATTAATATTTCAATGATAAAACATTACAAATCTGTAGTATAAACACCAAATATACCCAATTAAGTTCATTACCTGAATCTTGACTAAACAAAACAATATTGGGATAAAAACCCATATTATTTTAGAAATTTCTCATTCAACACGTCGTAATAGATAAATCAATATATGGATTTTTTATTGACAATAATTTCAAAAAAAACATAAATTAAATACTTTCATGGTTAGTATAATCTCCTCATAAAATAAATATTTTTTTAATATGGCATATTACTTAAATAAATAAAAGTGAGGTGTGGACCCCATAACTTTCGTTATGTATTTATTTTTATGAATTCAAACCTCATGTATAATAAATAATTAATTATTATATATCTAATTAAGAACCATATTCATAATAATATTAACATATATGATTCACATATAATTTCTAATTACCCTTTTATTAATAATTACTATGTAAAACCATAATTATGTGTGCTCAATGTTCCACTTATCATGTCAGTTTCAGTTTAGAAATACATATCCATGAACCATATTCTTGGTTTCATCATATAAATAATCTAAATAAAGTCATAAGTATCCCATTTATTCATCATATATATTTGAAAACCATTTATAAAAGGTGATATTGATAAATTAATGACATAAAATCATGGGAGGGATTATTTCACATTTCAATTGATTGAATGAAAGAAACGTAAATAATAATTCATCTTTTTAGAATCATAATTATATAATAGAGATAATATATATTCATTAAATATATAATTTTTACCATTATTATTAACCATTAATGGAAAACAAATCGCATCACTTCATAGGGGTGGTAGTCCACCCATATTCTTCAGTGATGTGATCACCTTAAAATTGATGGGGTCAGAAGTTAGATGATTTTTTATTTTAAAAATAATAATAATGTCTAAAAAATATAATATAATCATTAAATACTTATATTTTAAAATCTAAAAATATAATTTTCAAAAATACAATACATCAGTCATGGACCCGGTTGCCCGTACGTGTGCGGGATTACATTTTCATTTTCCATTCAAATGGTCAATCTAAACCCCTAACCATAATAAAAAATATTAGTTGAGATTGTATTTGACTCATGTGATCCTTATTGTGTGGAAGAGGACTCTAGTTATTAGTGATATATAGATCAACACATGGGGAGACTATGTCCTTATAATTAGTTATATATCAGATTATAACGTAGTTCAATACAATATATATGAAAATGAATCAATAATCATAATAATGTTAGAAATTTATTCATTAAATAAATTAAATAATTTTGAACTAGTCTAGAATTAAATATACATTCCATACCTAAGTGAAAAGAGAACCACATATGTGGTGGATTAGTGTTCAATGTATACAATAGAACAACAATAAATAAAGGGTAATCACTATAAAAAACTATGGTTATGTCCCAACATACCTATATCCATCTAGTTCCATCTATCATAATCTTAATTTAAGGACTTTTCCCATATCTTGGTCCCTAGTTACGATGTATGCATGCACATTGGGGTTCCCATTTGGGATGTAATAATAATATAAATATGAGACTATCAAGTTTACCTTAACATAAATTTATCATGTTCCTAAATGAATATTGATTTATTTAAAGTAAATATATAATTGAACAAACAACCCAGAAAATAATAATGTTCTATCCAAGTCCTCAAAAATTCTTACTCTAGCTTCTACATCTCATTGCTGATAAGAATGGACAATAGAAGATACAAGTGACATGTATCACCCATATCCCACACCTACACATAGGTAATAGAATATATGATACCCCAAAACATCCCATATATTATTGTGAGGTCATAGTATCAAATGACCCAACCCAAGGATTCTTATGAGGTCATCACATCTGTTAACCAATATTAACAAGTCGATCCATCCGAATAAAACTAAGAAGATCATTGGAAGAAATATAAAAAACATTAAATTGATTGTATTATCATAATTATGTCACTAGAAAATGGAAGCACTGCACCCTTCCCAAAAATAATATATCCTATCCAGACTAGTCCAAAAGAGCATAATAATACATTGAGGGTACTATTCCTTGGCGTAGATACCCAACATCCACCACTTTCCCAGGTGGAGTAAAAATATTAGATAATACATATCCCAACAATCCCTTTATAAAGAGTCTACTAAAATTATAAAAGCCTACCTATTTACACCATCACATCAAGAATATGCCTCACATGGTCACACACAAACCAACATGAAAAATGATTTAACTAACTTTTTGAAACCCCCATAAAATAGTAACTGAATTCATATCATATATGTGATAATGATGAAACATAAAGAAATACACCTAAAGAAACATCGGTATGATGAATCCATAGTTTGAGCCCTAAATTCAAACAACTGCTCTTTAAAAAAAGTGAATAAAATGAAGAATAAATAAGAACAATTATTATAATCTTCAATTGAATTAGACTCACTTTATGATGCATTCGTTAATAAGTGGCACTTGAATCCATCAAGAATATTATAGAAGGGATATCAAAATATGATGGAAGGTGACTCAAATATCAAAAGATCAAAGTTGTGGCTATGGGTAAGAATGGGGGTGGGTTTAGAGGGTTTTTGAATTAAATTACCAATAAAACCTTTTAAAAACATCCAATTATGGTTTCATGGTGTGAATACCTGATTCATTATATAGATTAGCATATATGGAACCCTCGAAGAGTCTATCGTGATATTTCACATAGTGAAGGAGAACATAATTTTTTTTATTTCTTATTATAGCATGTTATAGTTATATATCTTCCTATTTTCCCCAAAACCCATTCATTATATTTATTCTAACCATGATCATCGAATAATGAGAAAAATACACATGATTAGATATAAATTAAACAGTGATTCACCTCAAATAAAGAAGGTGATAGAATTATAAATATTATAATGGTTATTTTGTTAACAAAAAATAGTAGAATGAGATAATGTTTTATATTTCAAAATTTTTATATGGTTAAATAATATTTTGAGGTGGTATAAAAATGAATAAACATAAAATGATTTGTTTAATATGATTTCAACTTCTCTGAGAAACATTCCTTGGATATCTTATTAAACATACCAAGTATTTTATTTTATAATGTTCGAAACCACTAGAACTTTTTTAATACATTTTTAAAGAACCATTGGGTGTTCTAGGTTAAGAAATGTGGATCAATAAGCTTTTTACAAGAGAGGTTATGAGGCTCCTTTATACAAGTGATGTGGGTGGTAATCATTTAATTTCAGGAAAAATTAATATATAATTTGGGTATAGCACATGTAAAATGGATCCATAGTGTCGTTAAATGAATATAATAAGCAGAATGTTGAAATAAATTCATTTAATAAGGTTTAGAAAAGTTTCAGTGGAATTATTATCCATTTATCTTAGTTAAACCCCTGTATTGATCATTTTAACATTAACTGTTGTAAAAAATATTACAATCTCCAAGGGTCATGAAAATAATTTAAAAATATCAACAAGAAAATTAAAGGACCATTGATTATATCCTAGATAATTCACCAACCTAATGAGTTAATATAATATTTTTATTAATTTCTAATGAAAAGTTATTATTAAATAATTAAACAACATTTTAAATTTTTTCTAGATGAATCATATAATTTTAAATTAATGCTATCACAATAAAAATATAATTAGAAAATAAATTCTTCATCATAATAAATTCATTATAATTGTCCATCAAATTCATGTAACACCACAATTCATCTAAATCATATTACCTTAAATATTTTTAAAAACCTTTACTCGATTTTTCTAATTTTCACACAAGCAGTGTTCTTATATTTTCGAAACATTAGATGTAATTGTACGATCAATAAAAATTTAAAATAAATATTCTATTTAATATATATTTTTATAAATTTAATTTAAAATCTAAAGTCACTAATATTTTATTTTTACCTATATCCATATCAGAAAAACCTATTAAGTGATAAATAATGGCATTTTTTATTTATCTTAAACATAAAATAATATAAAGGTTATAATCAATGGAATGCTTTGAAAAATGACATAATTTAGAAGCTAGGATAACATTGTTATATTTAATCACATCTAATTAAATAAATTCATGTTTTGGATTGATATTTTGACCCTATTCTTGAGATTTCATAATTGTTTCATATTTTTCCCTTTATCACGGTGAAAACATTTTCCATGATTAATATTCATTATGACTAAAAAATAAATTCATCTTACTAAATAATGTAAATATGATGATTAAAAAACTGGAATCAAATTTTTATGATCTAATTTCTAGTATTTGGATGAATTAATATTAATATAAGTATATGAAATGCATCGAAGAACATACTTTTCAACCATATTCTTTTTAAGCATAAAAATGATTTTATACAAAAATCAACAATAATATTGATTTGAATTTAATTAATTGGTATTTTTGAAACAAATATGTCAAATTTTACATGAAAAACAATCCAAAATAGAATGGGACATTGGAAAAAAATTAAACGAAAATAAATTTTTTATTAATAATCTTATTTTCATTATTCATTGAAAAACTATGTTCTCAAAAAATATCTAAAATATTTACCATAATCAATATCTAAAATCAGGATATAAAATTATGATATTAAAATTTTAAAATATATCATCTAAAATTCATAAATTTATCATTAAAATGTACACAATAAATATAATGAAATAATTTTTTTAAAAAATAAATATTTTATACTTCTAAGGTTTTTAATTATTTTTTGAAAAAATTAACATTATTCAAAATTGAGTAATTATATATTTAAAAGTAAGAAATATTGTTAATGAAATAAATTTCATCCATATATATTTCATAATATGGTCACTCATATTCATACCTATCAATCCAATGGATAGGTTATAATGATCATATTTAAATTATTAAATTTTCATAACATATCATGATTTGAAGCATATTGGTGTTATGTGTATAACAAGATATCTAACATAGTATTGTAAAAAAATAACCTATGATCTCGTGGGGCTAAATTATACCCAAATTATGATATTTTTTCCTTAGAATATTATCTCATGTATAATATAATGGGTTTAAATCATTTTCAAAATAAATTACACAGTTTTTAAGATATATATGAGTAGAAATAAATACCTTTTAATCCACATTGATATAAATTAAATTTGAAAATGAAATTATTGTATTCGTTCAGACTAGGGAAAATATTATTTCTTAATAATTTCATAAACTATTTATTTACAACAGTCAACCTTGTTTAAGAAATATATTTTCATAAAGCTTGCCTTTATACCCTAGAAATTGTTAACAAATAAGAATAGATAGATTTTTTTCTCTATATTTCTTAATTTGAGAAACACATTTACCATTACGATATATAATAATAGAAAATACATTCAGTTGACTATATTTCATAAAATAATCGTAATTTCATAATTTGGTTGTGTATTCAGTAGTTCTTCACCTTATCTTAATCTCATATTCTAAATAATTAGTATTCATTCTTGGATCACAAAATTAAACATTAGATACATCAAAATATCCATTAAATGATAAAAAATTATATCCATTATTTTTATCCTTATATGAAATCATAAACAGCTTATAAAAATAGAATATAACATCTAATATTAATATACCTTTAAATTAAAAATACTACATCAATCTCTAAATACAAAACATTAATACACTATGTCTAAATTTAAAACTACATAGTAATCATTAAATCTCTAAAAATTATTCTTGAGAAAATATAATATAAAAATTGAAAAAATTGATAACATACTCTTAATAAATAAATATAAAATTTTCTCCAAATAACCTCAATCACTCATAATGTGGAATTACAAAAAATTATATAAATAAATCAAATAATCACAAAAAAAATATTAATCTCTTCAATAAATTACCATAAATCCTTAACAATATCATATAAGATATAATAAAATAACACTTCTTTCATGGATAAAAAATTGTTTCATAGACAATATAATTCTATTTAATTTAATCATATAAAGATAAAAAAATAATGAACTTCTCAAAAAAATATTTAATCACTTCATTAGTAAATAACTATTCAATCACCATGATGCCTAATTTATGGTGACCCATTTATTCCAATTAAAAATAATTACCTCTTCATTAAATAAGGTTTCAACAATAATGGTTACATGTTTCATTCAATTTATTCTCTCAATAATGATATTCACAAATTATATCCCACTAAATAAAATGTTAAACCAATTGTTTATGTATAACTCATTATTCAAGTAAAATCCAATAAAATCTAAGAAAAATTTCATCAGACAATTTAAAATCCCATAAAATAAAATCTAAAAAGGGTAAATATTTATTGATATATACATTCAGACATAAATATATCATACCTTAATGGTATCCCTAACTAACAAATAAAACATATATAAAATCTTTATAACATCTAAAGTAATATACCCCCATATTTAATACTATTTGAGACTGTATGACACCCAAACACCCAGATCCATTTCTCAAAAAACATTTTTACATGATGACTTTAATACAAACAAAAAATACCAAATTTTACCCATATCAAAATATAATATCAATACCCAACAATGAGCTTCTTACATACCCATGACCTTTTATTTTTGGTGTTCTATATAATTAGAGAAAGATACTTTACGTAGCAAACACAACTTGTTTCCATTAAAATGTGACTTTTCCCATTATTCTTATATTTTATTATTCCATTATACGACAAGAAAATAATCCAAAACATTATCTACAAATGATTCCCTTCTAGAAATATTATACATGTCATCATTATTCAAAACACGATTTAATGGATGCATAAGAAATGGTGAGATCAAATTCTCAGTAAGGTTAAATATTGGTGATATAAATCAATTATCATATTTTAACATAAGATATTAATATTGGAATAAGAGAATAATCAAAGAGCATGATAATAAAATAAGAAAATTTATACCCATAAAAAACATGATCATAAAAAAATATATGTTGTGTTAATATTTTACATATGTGTTGAGTTATAGGAGTCGTCAATCATGTGCCTTGTGAAATAAACCTTGTTCATCGAAACAGTTAAAACTCATTGAAAAGATAGGTAAAATGTGTTGGTTTATTGTGAAAAAAGTATTGTATAATAGAATAAACTAATGAAGATAATTCAAAAATTCTTCTAGGAGTAACTTCTGGCCAGTTAACCACATAATATCTAAGGAGTTAATTAGATTCTGAAAATTACACTATCTCATAGGAGTTTCTTATATTAACTAATCAATATCATCACATAAGAGTTAATTAAATTAATAAAAATACCACAAGTCATATTAGTAATATTCATCCATTTAACCCTATCACATTACCCAATTAATTTTAATCTATTTTAGCATCACCCATCATAAGGAGTAATATCTGTGGAAAATTTGGTTTTATGAGGAATTATTCATAACCTAATTAACCTATAGGTAATTAATAAGTTTCAAACAGTCATCATGAAAAAATTATTATAATAATCCATATAGATGATTTAAATTGATGAATCATAATATCATATCCCCGTTTAAGTATAAAAATTCTTAAAGTATGTGTAAATAGATAGAAAATTCCATTAAAAGGGTATTTTAACATTCTTAGGAAATTCTATAAAATATCCACTATTGATATCTTTTAAAACTATAAATTCCTAGAATATCTAGAAAATGGTATAGTAATGTTTCATTAAAATATTGGTCATGATTTAAGAAAATTTCATTCATTTGGTAAATGTTGAAATAAATACTCCTTTCAAATTTTTCCTAAAAATATCCAAAATTAACTCATTTGGAAAATAACAAGAAGATTAATTAAAAAAAAATAAAATATTTCAAACTATTGAATAAAATTATTTTAAATAATATTTTTATCATATAAATAACCATTATAGAAAACATTTTAATTAATATGGACATCGAAGCAAAATTATGTTCATCAAAGATAAAATAAAGTCATATTTTCATAAATAGATTTTATCAACAATTTTAGGTACCAATGATAGGAGAATGAAATGAAACCACACAAAATAAAATAAATAACCATATTATAACCACATATATTAGATTTATTATAAATAGATCATATAATTTCTTAAAATTAGATTTGATAACAAAATATCTTGATGAAAAATATCATCACAACATAAACCCCTAAAACAATAGTAATACTTTAATCCTAAAACCTAGAAATAAATAAATTAAAATTACACTATAAATAAAATTAACATAAATATATTAATTATATGGAATATAAAAGGCTCTATATATAATCATTATAGTTAATATAATGTTCAAAACATGAAATTTGTCTCAGGTAAACTATATTAAGAACAAAAACTTTTACAGTTTTAGAAATACCTGAATAAAAAGATCATAAAAGAGAGAAACATATATAAATATTTTTAACTCAAGATAATATTCATTTAAAAAATTATAAATTACATTTTTCATAGGTATCTTAACCACATAAAATAAACAAGTGGTCAAAATTGCATATTTTACTTAGAAACAAAAGTGAGTTGAGAAGCCCTTACCTCATGTCCCTTGTATCTTCATATCTATTAAAACATACTATAAAATAAATATATATTTATTATAAATATATTAATGATCCCTATTAATATTCTTTTTATCAAATATGATTCATGCATAATTTATAATTACATAATTATTAGTATTTTCTTTATATAATCGTTATTCTCGGTGCTCAATGTTTTTTTCATAGATCTTTCCATTTCAGAGTTTTGATCCTTGCACATTGGTAATTGTTTCATCATATATAGAAAATAAATCTGGTTATTTTTATTAGATTTATTCATTATATACATCTTTATATCAATTCATATAATTTTCTAAAGAAATTAATTACATCAATTTGTGGAGATGTTAGTACGTTTGTATTCATGACAGATGTTTGCCTTATTAGATGGATGAAATGAATGGAAATTAAATAGTAACTCAGATTTATAGAATCATAATTGTATGACATATATTCATTAAATTAGTCCAAATTAAAAACCATATAATGATGAAATAGAAAATGAATCACAACGATTAGTTGAGGGGGTAGTCTACACGTACACTAGAGTGATGTTATCATTTTACCAAAGATCAAAGGGTCACAAGCTATATAATTTTATAAAAATAAATAAAAATAATAATTTTATAAGAAAGATAGAAAATTTTTAAATACAACTATCTAACCCTCATAAAAGATAGTGATGAAAAATAAAATGCTTCATTCGTGGGGATGGTATTATATTTTTATTCACAAAAGTGTTTTTATATTTCATAAGGATTGAAGATAAATAGAAAAATGTTATTCTCTTACCATTACAAAATTTCAGAAATCTAATTATAGTTATTTAATTATGTCTATATTCTTGATTATTTTTTGTATTATATTTAATAATAAATAAACCTAAATGTATTTTGTGAAGATGATTACATCTA
Source organism: Viscum album (assembly GCA_963277665.1). NCBI lineage: Eukaryota > Viridiplantae > Streptophyta > Magnoliopsida > Santalales > Viscaceae > Viscum > Viscum album. Next base: position 424,692,258 of record OY728123.1, on the reverse strand, counting down.
CTTTGAGATCCCCTTTTTGATGTCGTAGTAAAGACCGCTGTGTTTTTTTTAATGAAAAAAAAAGTATAACATGAAGGGTTTATTTAGAAAAATTTTTAGTAGGGTTTTTTCAGGAAAATTATTTAAATATATTGTGTATAATATCAGATAGTTGGTTCTATTAAAAAATTGAGGTTGGTGAAAATCATATAAATACATGACATATTAATAAAACAATATTTATCTAACTCATGTATAATGGATCTAATTTGAAATATTATATAATATGATCTTGTAAATGTCAAAATAAACACATATGATAATATTAATAAAAAATTAAGTCGTATTGTAAATCATATCTATTATTTTAACCCCCTCGTTTACCCTTTTTACAAAAAATGGTAACAAAATTTTTAATCACTATAGGTTAAGAAAGTAACCTTTAAAATTCCAAGTGGAACAAACATGTGCCATTAATGATATAATTGAAAATTAACATCCAAATGTTTTAATATTTTATTTTTTATTTCATAAATATTTTAAATTTTTTATAAAATAAATTCCATTTTTAGTCATTAATTAGACTACTCAAAACATATGGCCCCAAAGGAATGGAGATAATAATAAAATTGGAATATAAATACTTCCACTGTAACAGATACTTTATAATTATACATAAAATCTTTTAACACCATAATTAATAAAAATTAAATTCATTTAAATTATTCAATAATTTTTACTTTGTTTTGCTAATGCGTGCACATGTCGTAAGTCAATGTTATATAAACATTCTAGGAAATTATACCATAAAACAAATTAAAAATTAATTACTATCATTTAAATATATTATTATTAATAGTAAAATTCAGTAATATTAATTTATATATCAATTTTATTTGTATCTAATCATGGCATCATAATAAGTGATAGATAGTGACATTTTGTAATTACCCTTTATATAAAATAATGTAAATCATATAATCAGTTGAAAGTCATTCCAAAATGACATATATTCACATACATGAGGATGATGTAAAAAATAAGGTCATAAAATGAATTAAATTAAGGTTTCCAATTTATTTTTAGACCTCACCTTATTGTTTTAATCTCGTTTTACCCATTTTACCATTTACATAGTGATTAAATATTTCCAAGGATACCATTAATTAAGGATAAAAATTAAATTTAACTTATTAAATAATTTGAATATTTTTATTAAAATTATTAAAACCATTTTTATGATTTAATTTCTATAATTTATAAAATTAGTTTTTAATATATTTTTGTGAAACACAAGTAAACAATATTTTAGAAAAATAGTCAATTTAGGAAAAAAATGGTTCTATATAAAAATCATGTTCAATGTTGATTTGAATTCAATTAATTATCTTATTTTTAAACCAAGGTACGTAGTTTTAATTTAAAATAAATAAAAATATTATGGGTTTTCCAAAAAAAAATGTAAATGGATTCTTTTATAAAAAAACTCTTATATATAATTGTTCACCTAAACTTTGTATTTTTATAAAAATAAAAAAATTTACCAGAACCGATATTTTATATGATTAAATACCAAAATAATTCCATTATATATATATAATTTCCAAATTCCTTTAATTTATTAATTAAAATAAAATAAAAATTATTAGTAAAACCAAATTTTATTGAAAAATAACTATGTATACTATTTAGGGTTATGATACTTCTTTCATTTAACAACTCTTTTTCAAAATTGATTAATTATTTCATAGGATCTAATTAATATATCTAAATGTGGAAAACATTAACGATTTATATAAAAATTTTGATACTCTCATTTAAACCCACTACACTAATGAATTGTTTATAATGGTCATATTTAAACAATAATGTTTCATTATTATATTGTAGTTATATAAATATCATTGTAATATGGTAGATAATATCGAAAATAAAAATCATTTAATTGAAAATAAAAACAATTCTAGGTATGTTTCTAGGATGTTTTTCTTCATCCAGGAAGATGAAAATAATGTTTTCAAATTGAATAAAAAGATTTATTGAGTTAATAAAGCACCAAGAACATAGAAACTATCTTTTAATAGGGTTTACTGAAGTAAAGTAATTATATAAAGGTCATGAGGTAGATCTTCTAAAAACCAACATTTAGAACCTATGAACAAGGGGTTAAAATCATCAGAAGATCCCCTTGTATATTTGGATATATATGTTTTCTTCCCATCTCGTTTCATAAATTTTTATTATATTTAAAAAAGGTATGGTTATACTTCATTGGATGAAATTAGTGATGAAATTTTTTTCTAAGTTAATTGGAATACAGGGTAGAGGGACAAGTTGACTAAATATTTACCTCCACATTTCCTATCAGTAAGATATGCAACATTTCTATAAAACCAACTTGATATTAGTATTCCTAATATTGGTGAATAACTTTTTCCTTTTCATATGAATCAAGTGATTTTATAATTTAAATTCAGCAACATTATAGATCACCATTAGCTTCATCCTATTTGACATATTATGGATTTGATCAGAATGTATCAAAGTCAAAATTAAACCTCATAATATGGTCACTATTTTCAATTATTGAAATTGGCCAAATGATTATGGAATTCATTGGATTGGTATATCTACTAAATTTATTTTAAGAGGATTTTATGTAATCAATTTTTTCTGAATGGTTCTTATTATAAGGGTATTATTATGTTATCATATATCATTGGATATATGGATGTAGTCCTTTGATGGTGTTTATATTTTTTATTATTATATCTTAGGTAATGTGTAATAAGGTCTAGATAGAGGTGTCTCTAGTATTTGGTTCACACCTATCCAAATTTAGATTACATAAGGCTAAAATATTATAATCTATGGTCATGAATCATAAGGAGGAGAGGAAATGTGAAACAACTGGAAGATTATTTTGGTCAGAAATATTTCAAGGAATTGATTAATTTAGAGTTTATAACTCCTTATACCTCATGAATCCCAATTTTTTAATTAAATAAAGTGATGAATTTATAATACTTTTTATGTTCCATGTATCATAAAATTCACTTAATCTATATTTCAAAGGTGTTTTATACTTTATTCATGCATGTTTGTGTTCATCATATACACGTTCATTTGTATTCTCATAAATAGGATGACTGAGAGGTGACCAGAACCAAAAGGTGGGGGATGAAATAATGTGGGAGATTGGGTGGTTAGTCATCCCATATTCATTTTTTCAGCTCATAGGGATATAATATTTAATGAATGTTTGGATTCAAATAGTTATTTTTTATATTCACTAGTTAAATGGAAGAGTAAATCATATAGTTATTGAAAATACACCATAGGAAAATTGATATTAGAATCTAATTTTAGTGCTTTGTCAAAGTCTAGGGTAATAGATATTCAAAAGGTGATATTTTATTTGAAATAAGAAGAATCATGTTTGGTGACTACTAAGTTCTCATGATCAGGAATAATATCAGGGTATCATAAGAATGTAACCTGAATATAATGGTAGCACCAATGGTGTTCTATATATATATAAAGCACAAATGTATATAGGGTTCATGTTTCATGTTCAATTAATTTGGTTTCATTTATGACCTTGGTTTAATACATCTAGAAATTATATAAAAGTAGATAATACCAAAAGTTAAACAGATTCAGTGGGTGTTTCTGTTTCGACTAGAGAGTGTTAAATATTATAAGAATATTTTTTATGATGTGATAAGAAAAGAAAAAAAATCCTAGATCATCATGGAGATAATAATCCAAGAGGTATTTCTATGATCTAGTTGATAGAGAAGTCATACTGAAGAAAAATAATATTTCTATGAAAATATGATCCGGATTCCTTTGTATCACGTCATCAATTAAATTACTAATGTTTTAAAAATGGTATTTCTTCAAAAGTTAAGGTTTCATTGACCGGTGGATAGAAGTACTACTTTCTAATGTGTAATTTTGAGATATTTCTCTAAATTTTTAGCTTATGGGTTGACTAAAAATATTTCAATATGTTTTTGTGCCCATGTTTTGAGTCTGTAATTTTAACGTTGGTGTTTCAACGATCAATTTCCTTTGAGTTGGAGTAGGTCACATGTTTTCTAAATTCACTCAAATGTGATGGTCATCAATATTACATTATAATGTGTGCATTACTATCCATGAGAATTTGGTATATTATAAAAATGAGTAATGTCGAAGATCAATAGTGATTCATATTGGTGTATTCATGGTGATGGAATATATAGGCATGATTCAATTCAATGAATTGATAAAATCAAGTAAGGGGTCATATGTCCATATGATAAAGTATGTGGTTTGGATTCCAAGAGTCCGTGGGAATAAGAGGGGATAAAGGAAGAGAATTTTAAGACATGTAAAGTATATTTAGAATATCGAGGAAGTTTATATTGATCAAGTTTAAGTAGATACCTTATAGAATCCATTTATACTCATTTTACATTTATCAATCAATTGAGAGCATCCACGATTCTGTGAACCAAAAACACATATTTATCTAAAGAGAGGATAAAGAAAGTATTTAATTCTATTATATATCTTGATGGGTTTTCCAATCTCAATAAAACTATTTATGAAATTTATAAATTTGTTTCATGGGGAGGAAGTTATCTATATACTGGTTGGTGTTGAATCCATGTGATGTATTTCATCAAATGTCATACAAAAGGTTTTTTAAGTGTAAGGTTCCATAAAGATTTGTAAAATAGTTTTGGGTTCAACTGAAACATGAATTTTGGAATTTCATTTCTCTTGGGGAAGGTATCTTATATAGGGTAATCTAGATTTCTATAATTAGAATTACTATTTATCTCATTTTCTGGTCCTATTTATTTTTTGGTCTTAGGTTTCACTAAATAAGGATGCAGGACAGAACCGAGTGATGAAGAATATATATTTTCCTTATTTATAACTCTATATAAATGATATTAAAAATATATTAAGAGTAATATATGGATATTGATGGTAGAAGAATGATTTTGGAATAGTCAAGGCTCGACTAGAGTGGTGGGGGAGAAGGACTATGAAACAAATAGTTTATGTAAAGGATGTTTTTATGTGGGAGTTCATCATGATGATGAAATTAAAATTTCTGAAAGGATATGTTCCTAATGTATGGTATGTTCTCATGATATCAATATAATTTGGTAATATATAAAAACGAATAATTTGGAAGCTTAATGGTATCCACATTAGGAATTTTGGAAATATAATAGAGTGGGTCTGTAGACAAAGTGCACAACACATCTTATTAGTGGAAATTTAACATTATAAGGGGTTGTAAATTCAGATTGTATTTGATTTTGTGAAATTTCAAGGAGTTATTGAGATGAGTATCACTATAATAGTGGAATGGAAGATCGTGGTAACAAAGATTAAGGGTGGTGTTTATTTCCATGGGATCTCAGATGATAATCTAAAGGAAAATTTTCATGGACGACATTGTCGATGCTATATAATTTATGTGAATTTAATTTTGACACTAGGAAATTCATATGAGGGAGAAAATAATCTCTGCATGGGGATTTTTTGGAATCTACCTTTGAAAAAAATTATAAAGGGTTTATTATTTGGGATTACTATGAGACATATATTCATGTTCAAATGTTAGAAGCTCTAGAAGTTCATTCCCCAAAATTTACAGTTGCATAAACTCAGACGGAGATATCCTCACTAACATATGGGAAGTATGTATAAAAGATGTTGAACACAGTCTACTAGATATATCTAGGTTATATTAGTTCAATAGATGTAAAATGTTTGAGTATAATATAAGTGTAAATGGGGCCTCAAAATTCTAGGGTACATAATGAATACAATTGGATGGTGCATTCACCATAAGATCAATAGTAGTGTCTTCACGAAAATATCAACAATGGTGAATAGAAAAATATATTATATCATATGAATAAAATTTGATTTATAGTTAAATGATATTAAGGTGGATATTTTGATTAATTACCTTTTGGTATAGGTGATATTTGTATAAGGTTATGTGAGGTGGGAAAAATTGATTCTCCTTGTAGCTGAATAGAAATTTGTAGATAGATGATAGAAGTTGAAATATTAGTGATTTCCGTAAACCCAAAAAATCCCAAAATTAATTCCTAGAGGATTAAGAAAAGGGTATTTTTCAAAGTCATTTTAGTGAAGAAGAGAGTGTACATATTTAATCGAGAGTTTATTGTAAAAATTTGGATTCAATTAGATATCAGTAGTTTCTCATGCCAATCGATGTTTGCCTAAAATTCAATATAATTGGTTTGTATGGCTGATTGTTTGAAGACCACTATGAAATGTCAGATTGAATAATTTTGTGATTTAGATTTTGAGGATGAATGTTTAAAAACATAAATTAAAAGACTCAGGTTATTGGTTCTTGAGGGATTGAAGGTGGTGGATCAAATAAGAGGATCATACCTAGGGGCATCCCGATGTTAGAAAGATAAATTTTTGGATATTCTTTTAAAGACACCAAAATGTTAATAGATAAGTTTAAATGACTAGAGTATAATGTTGGTGAGATATATTTTGGTTAAGGAAGTATGCTTGTAGAGTTTATTATCACATTTAACTCTTGTTTCTCTTTTTATAATGGTATAAATGTTATGTTACTATTCTTCTGTACATTTTGGAAATATAAAAACACATAATTATTTTCTATAATATGTTTTAAGGTTTTTCCTAGATTTTCTGTTTTATAAATGTTATTTTTCTATTTTATAGTATCCAAAATGTGGATCACGTGGTGACACGAATTATATGGTGGAGGATGAATCAATATAGCAGATTTGATGATTAATCTTCCTAGTCATGGTCTTTGATCTCATGGGAAATATATAATCAGAGTTATGTGTGGTTTCTCTTGGTTAATGTCCACCAAATAGGATTTCCATTAGAGAAAACTTTTATTGATCAATAAAATTCCATCATTCCTGACAGTATGTTATTAATTAACTTAATTGATGTTTTACCATTGAAATTCTATGTTTGAATCATTGAATTTGTGAATATATGAATTTATCTGTATTGCATGGATTGCACTATATTTTTCCAAAATATTGAAACAGACTTAATGAATTCAAACTTGTTTATAGGAATTTTTAGAGAATGAAATATTTTGATATAAAGAATGAGTATACTCAATATCATTAATGGAGGTAGTTTTAGAGATAAAGAATTAAAGAGAGTTTAATGATGTTTTAACTTGTACTCTTATGTACATGTTTCTAACTAGTTGGTTAGTATTTGTGTAGTCCATTGGTGCGAATATAAGGTTGTAAATGAATGATAAATTCCCCATTTACATCGTATTAAATCCATCTTCAAATATCAATACCAGTTACACTCTTATTTATTTTTTTATTCATGGATGATTTATATTTATAAAATGCTGATGAAACTTAATACTTTTTCATTAATTTTATTATTGATTCCATGTTTCTAGACTACATGGATGATTTTTATAGTCTTTTCAAAATATTATTTTTAGATTTATAGAACTTGAGAATCCCATTCCAATGATTCCATTGGGTTGTGACATAAAAGACATTTGTGAATCTTGTTATAAAAAATAATAATTCATTAATAGATGTTGTTTATAATGAAGTATTTTTATTATAGTCTGATTTACTTATATATATATATATTTCAGTAAATATATAGTTTTTCGTACATTATAACCATAAATAGTTGATGGTTATATATATATTTTATATGGTTAGTTTTATATCTAGTATTTTTTGTATATGATTGTGGAACTTTTAAGGATAAACAAATAAATTAAGGATATGGAAATTAATGTTAATAATCCTATTATGATCACATTTAATAATTCAATTATGATTAATCATAGAAAAAATTCTATAGATCACATAAATATAAATAACTTTTAGGACAAATATAAATTCATTTAAGATATTTTTAACAAGGTATTGTATGGTTCGAGTACTCATCCAAACTATGTCACATTCTATATTTTATTATAGAGTCACTTCATATAGAATACGTTTTGAAGGATAAAATCTCTCTTAGAATTAAAGAACCCACAAAAAAATTTATGGTTTATTAAAATGATCCCCACATTTCTAATATATTTTTTTAATACACTCCAATGTTAAATTAATTTAATTCTCAATTATTCATTCTGGAAAAGCTTTAGTATCACTCTTCGAATATATTTTTTAACATTCTAAACTTATATTGTAAAATTTTGAGGAAATTATTTTTTTGATAAAGTGGTAGAATTTTTCTATATCATTTGAAGTGGAAATTTATAAACTAATTATGTTGAAATGGGTTTGTTTGAAAACAATGTGATATTTCCCACAAAATGTATAATAGAAAAAATATTAATTGTAAAAGGATGTTTGGGTATAATACAAGAATGTTAATTCTGGGGTATAAAGTCACAATATTTTAGGGTTTCTATTCATGGTGAAGAAGTGGTGTCTAGTGGTTCTTAGAGGTTTTCTTATTATATCTTATCACTAATTGGTGTCAATAATGATGATTAATGAAGTGTGATTTGAGGGAATTTCCATTTGAATATACTTTATTCATTTAGAAAAGACTCATGTAATATTACATTCGATGATAGTTGAATCATTGATTCCATTTTCTAAGGATATAGGTTGAACCTACTGAATGCTATTTTAATAAAGTGAATTTATGTTAGGGTGTATTTTAAAGAAACCCAAACTAGTTGATAGGTATTGAAAATACTTCTTTTCATTATTATGTTTTTAGGGAAAAATTCTAAAAGATATAAAAAACTATATAAAGAATAATTACTAATTGGTTTTTTTATTTAGTGATTTTTGGAGATCATTGGATGTGGTTCTAGTATAGAGAATAATGATCTTGTTGTAAAGGGTTTCTTTTCACACCATAATGAACTTATGTTGGAATAAAATCATTTTATATAAGAATAATGGTAAAAAGACCATGACCCAAGAGGGGACCTATTTCTTTTTGTTCATATCTATTAGTGGATGAATGTAATTTTACACTGCAATGGATGAGGATAACATTCCAATATTTCAAATTTTATAAAAAAGATTCATAAAATGGTGGAGTTTTATTTTATAGGAAGAAATTCACATCACAATGGGGCTCTATATGTGTAAATGTTAGAGTTTCACACGTGAACATAGAGAACATTGACTTTTTTGACCTAGGGGAATATGTTTGTTTCAATCATAGACGTGTATAATTAAACTATTTTTTAAGAAGTGATATATTCATGAAGAATTTACATGTCTTAAATATTTAATTCTGAACCATGATTTTTGGATAAAGGTGGTCATTTCCATATAATATTAGTTTTCATTAAAAGAATGTTTTGAGTTTCAAAGGTAATAGTGCTTTCAAAGAAAATATATTTTAGTGTTTATTATAATATGAATTAACGGGCATTGAATTAGATTTGAAGAGTGATTTTGAAAAGAAAAAAAATAAAATTTAAGGAAAAATGAAGATCATAAAAAATGGAAACATGGTTTATCTCTTTAAAGATTAAGATATCTTCCAGAATAAAAAATCGAATAATATTACCAATTATATATTATTTATAGTGGTGATAATTAATAATATAACTATAAGTAATGAACGGATGGTCTAGAAGTTCACTTTATAAAATATTTATTGAGAATAATCATGTATATAGAGGAGAAAAATAGAAAACCATCATTTGTGAAATTATTATTATTTGTTCATGGAATAAAAACAATTTACAATGAAGGTTTGTATGATTTATGAGTGAGGGATAAGAGTGAGTTCTCTACTAAAATAAGGCTTTTTTCCTTGATGTTATGTTCATATTCTAATAATTTTAAAGAAATAAATATTGCTCTTATTTTGTTTTGGTACATCTACATATAGTATTTTATTCACCGATCGTAGTATAGTGTGGGTGTACTAAATAAATTAATTTTTCTCGATTTTATATTAATGATAAAAATTCCCATTTTTTGTTTCATTATTAATGATTTTAGGAAATAATACATCATGACTTTTTGTTATTCTGATGATTTGTTGAAGGTTTGGTAATTGTAATAATTGTTAAAGAAATTGAAAAAATTTGGGAAATTAAGAATTGTTTATGAAACAGCAGGAGTAATCATGACATAACAGGGTTGGATACATAATGAGATATAAGTAATCTTAGAGTTTATGTCGTGACCTATATCTATGATTATTGGGGTAAATTTAATTAAGGGAGAATGTTTGGAGTTTGAGTTGTATCACATTATTAAAATTGAATAATTTCCCTTAATAGTGAAAGAAAAAATTTGGAAAAAAAATTATATATAATATAAGTAAATAAATTATGGCCATACCCAATTATTAAAACTAGAGTAAGGACAGTTAGAGTTATAAATAACCATGATGGTAGTGCATAAATAGGGTGGCGTGAGGAAGGAAAGCCTTGTGTCAGTCGACACTAGGTTAGGTATCATGTGACCATGGTGTGGGGAGACACAACATGAGATCATTTACAATCTATAGAACCATAAATATTATGAGAAATATCCACAATAAGTATAATTATGTTTTAATACAATGATGTGCGAGATCTATTCAAGGGAAATGGATTTCACTATCGCACATTGATCACTGTGCATCCATCGGGGACAAAAAATCAAAAAGTCTCAACAAATGCCTATGCCAATTTCATTAAATCATAAATGTAATTGAATAATTACTTAAGAGTCATTATTGAGTTCATAATATTCATCCATAAGTTTATAAGAGTAATTCATATCAAGAAGAATAGAGTTACGTTGTGATCCAAAAACATTGAAATTAATTGTTCTCCTTCCCCAAAGGGAACCTTTATATAACATTCATAATAGAGATCCATAAAACATTTTTGGAGCCTCCTTGTATAGTAAAATATGTTGTACATGGCTACTAGATATAAAATTACCTATTTTTCATGAAGCATGGTGCCACGCTATGATGTGAATTTAGGTAAAGCACTCAATGGAAGCCTATAGAACATAACTCCTTGGCATATAAAAATCATTTCATGCATTTGAGAATCAAACTAATGGTATTTAGTTTTTAAAATTAATGGTCATTATTATCCCCTTAGTTCATGTGACATTTTTTATCAATGGTATACAATAAAATACCCTCTCTAGTCAATTTATATCACTCGATGTTTTTATCTAAAAGATTCAATGTTCAACAAATGAATAGAATTAAATACTTCCACAAGGGTTTTCACAATTCCATGACATTCCCAATTATAGAAATAAAATAAGCATCATTTTTATGGCCCCCGTGATATTTTCTTTATAAAACCTTATATCATGTTGTGAATATGTGGTTTTACAAAAATAATAAGGTCTATCAAACCATATGGTTTATGAATTATTTTATCTTTTTCACATAATTTAATATTCTATTCTTTCTATAACTTTATTTTGATGATAATAATAATTTATTCATTTTTTATTTAAATTTATATTATTATTTTCTTTACTCAATTTATACATTTCTCTATACAACTACTTAGGAAGAATCATTCACTTGTGATATATCTATCTTCTATCCAGCACAGAAACTTCACTCCAGTGGTAAGGGTTCACAAAAAAAGGAGTTGTGTGTAAAATTATTACTAAGTACATTCATGTTAAATTTTAAATATTACGAATTGGTTTTTCATATAATTGAATATAATTATTTTAAAAAAATTAATCCATGAGGACTGTGGATAAAGAGAATGAAAATAAATTATTTGAATTGGGATATGATTCGTACACTATATTTTTATTTTTAATTATGTGTAAAATGAAATGATTTTAGGGTAGAGAATTTCCAAATTGAAAAGAATTTTACTCTCTTATGTTGAATAAAAGAATTTTTTCATAAAATTTTTGTATCATTAGAATGAAAATTCATCTAATTAACTTGATTAATCCATGTGTGGGAGAGGTAACATTAAGGGAAATAATCCATATAAATTCGTCATAAACCCCTAAATATTTATATGATTTATAGGATACTAAATTTATTTTTAATTTATCTTCATAAAAAACAAGAGTACCAAAAAATAAACAGTAGAATGCATTATCAATCAAGGCTCACATTTCCTTAACTTGGGATGATTGCAGAATTTTCCTCTTATTATTTCATAGTTAATTAAGGATAGTGTAAATATATGAATTTTAAAACATTTGGCAGCCAATCCAAACTATACACACTAGATATAATGTAATTTTATTTGTGGTAGTTTGAGATGAATATCTTATAAAGGAGTTAGTAAAATTATATTTATTAAATTACTATTTAATTATCTTATTTAAATTTATAAAAATGTTTTATTTTCACATGTGTATGGTGTTTTCCTTTTTTCATTAAAGGAAAAGTGCATTTGAAGGACCCTAACTACTCAGTAAAAAGTATATAGGCTAATGAAATCTATATGATTATATAATATAGATTGATTGATACTCATTCTTGCACTAATATCTAGACATTCAATAATGGGACATCCAGGTTGTAGAAAAAGGATGTCATTAACAATTACCACACATGGACCTACTAAACAAACTCTACTTGATTCCATAAAAGTGAAATATCATGGAATAAATATTCCTTTAAATTTATATAGATCCCATAAATATTTTTCCCTTTGATCATAGTAGAAAAAATCTAGGTTTAACCCGGTCTTATTAGTAGGATACAAAACATGGGGCAGTTTAGCAGATTTCAGAGTGAGGACATATACTGAAATTTGTAGAAAAAATATATTGATCTTTGAAACCTTCAATTATAAGAGAATATTAGAATAGGAAATCCAATTATTTGGATGTCTATTAACACCCCAATATAATAAATAATATTAGTTAAATAATCATCATGCTAGATCTATCCCACATGGGAAAATATTTCCAAATGATACCAATAAAAAACATCCCACAAAATAAAACATTGATGATGGAGAGTTACATAAAAAATATAACACATTTGGATAATAATTTATCAAGATGAATTAATACATTTTCAGGGAGATAAATAATATGTTCACGCACCATTTACTTATTATTTTTATTTATATACATAACTTTTTTTAAGACATACCAACAATAACTCATGTTTTCCTTTGTGCTTAAGCTGATAGTGGACTTAGGATGATGATACAACAAGTAATATTCATCCTCTTGTAGGAAATATGTAAGGACCCAGCCTTAAACATTACATAATCATGAATTAAATGAATATTTCACATTGAGAGTCTTTTCTGGTTTATAATTTTAGAGAATTAGGACATAATGATGACATTACATATCAAGAATTACAAGGTAGAAACATCTACTCAGTTTCCAGTTTTCCATTTAATAAAAACACTTGAAACAATGAGTCATATCTAGTCCCATGTTTTAGATAGCATGACTTTTCCGTGACCACATCGATGACCCTATTCATCTTTATGTCATATGGAAAACATTTCAAAACATGGGATGAGCATAAAAAACCTAGTAAGGGTTATAAAACAAAGAAAGAAAACATTTTTTCATCAATACATACATAACATAATCTCTTTAACACACCTCATGAAATCATAAGATTTACATAGAAAATCCAAATCATAAAGGTAACTTGTGGAATCCATAACAAACGGATATTGTAGCCTTCACCACAATGTAGGGAGTTACATTTGGAATACCCATCACAGTATATTCCCTAAATCTCTTAGGAGAAGCATTCGTATTTTCCTCTAGCACGTTACCCAATGCATTGGAGAGCTATCTTGGGCTCACCCACCCTAGGATTATCACAGAACCACCCATATTTGTAAATAATTCTGAAGAACTGTAACTGAGTCCTAACATATAAAACAATCATAAATGAAAGATAAAGTTTCCACATTACTATCCTAATTTAGTATTTCAAGATATTGACACAATCAATTCTTTATCAAACCATTTTCAGAAACCATTTAATACATTTAATAAAGAGATTTTTGAATCAAAGTGTCCCATAACACTTTGAAGCTTTTAAATGAATCATCATTCGAAAACATTAATGTCCATGTAAATAAATCGAAAAAACTATTTGGGAAACTTGTACATTAATGATAAATATATATAAGAATAAATCTTTAAAACATTTTAACCTAATTTTTAGTTAAATTTTTTTAACAAAATGAGAGTTGCATGAATACAAATAATTGCGGAATAAGATCTAATAAGAACTTTATAAAATCATGTGAATAAAGGGATTCATGATATAATATTCCAAAAGACAATATATACTCCATATAAGAGTGAATTGGTGAATAACAACAATGAAGTCTCAATGTTATGTAAATTGAGACGAAACCCCTTATTAAAACTGTATCCTTAGATTAAGGATAAAGCTATTACATAATAATGTGTGACAAATATAAATAAACTAAATATAAATGGATATTAAGTGGTAATAAATCAGTGAATAATCACACATATTTTTGTGAATACAACACCATAGGATTGGATGTTTAACTCAATGAATGGAAGTTGGGTAAAAATTGCTCTTATCACGTACATATCGAGGACTTGAGAATTTATAAATGGATTGATTATGTGTATAAAAAGTATATCCACACAAATGGGGGTGGAAATTATAACATAAATAAACAAACAGTGATTCCACACATAATCATAGCATTACATAATTAATAATTAGGTGAATAACCCAAGGAACAGAAATTGGGTTAAAAAGATCCCTTAGTGATTTGGAAAATTACAAAACATACACCACATGAAAGAAGGATCACACAATGAAGAAGTAAATACCCATAAATTAAAGTATATTATACATATAATAAAATCTTGGGAAGTACATACACCACCCAAAATGAAATAGTGGAAAACATAGCATGAATCTTACGACAATAAAAAGGGAGATGAAAACCCCTTAACAGGTTTTTATAAATCGAGTCATAAGAACAAGAGTTAATAACCACAAAATGAATCATAGAATACAATGAATATAAATATAATCATTATAATATATATCAAATGTCAGTACACAATACACAACATGCCATAAATAAGTGGTGAACAAAGGATATCTCACTAAATTAAAAGAGAGATTAGAAACCCCTTCATGTTCGACTTGACCTATTCGTTCTTTGATCTAATAAATAATAATAAAAGTTAATTTATACTTGATTAATAACCTTTTTTCAAGATTATTAATCCTTTTATATCACATATTTCAATGTTATTAACATTATTCAATCATTTATGTTAATAATGGTTGTTTTGTCGATATTTGGTACTTGAGTCAAAAATGAACTTCTAATAATTTCAAGTTTTTCATGTGGTCAAAAGACCATTATCTGTAACGCCCCGACCCCAGTTACCCATAGTCAGTGCATTATTACATAACATTGGCATGATCACAAGAAATATCAAATCTCGAAAGACCGATTGGTTTAGTGGACTTGGAAACACTAGATATATTCATAAAGTTTTACAATACATCCTAAAGTGAAAAACTACTAAAACGAAATAGTCTCCAAATTCGACACTCATATCCCCACATACTATCCCGAAAAGTCATTCAGAACATACTTCTTCACATCCTGGGAAAAATAAAACATAGAAAAGGGGTGATCTCCAATGCCCAGTAAGGATAACAATATAGTGGAATCTTTCAAAAATAAGCATAAAAATTTAAGGCAATATATAACTAAAACAAATGCCTTTTAAACTTGAACTTCAACAGAGTATGGCAAAAGAAAAATGAAATAATGCCATTTAGTTATTCACGTGGATATTATACTAATCGAATAATAACATACAATATCAATAACCACTTTCATAATGATGGAATGCATAATGCTGAACTTTAATTTCTTTGTCAAGGCCTCGTCCCAAGACCTAGGGGCTAACTGTAATCGGAACCCAACCCGGAGTGCCTCTAATAACCGGACACCAACCCGGAGTGCCTCTAATAAATGGACACCAACCTGGAGTTCCACTAATAACCGGAGACCAAACATGAGTTCCTCTAATAACCGGAGACCAAACCGGAGGGCTTACTTTTACCGGTCCCCAACCCGGAACATACTTGTCTAACACATTCATCTGAATGAAAGGTTGAAATATAACATAAACATTTGGATTAAAAATAACTTATGAAATGTCAATACATTAAACAATAACCATGAGTGACATAAGAATAACTTATCCTCTGTCAAAAATATCATAAAACCTTCAATAAAATATGGATGTTTTTTATCATAATAAATCAACTTCAAATAGGCTTAAAATCCATCAAAGGATGTTGACATAGATGAAATCAAAACTATTTTAGAGAAATATATCTTTTTTTAAATCGTTTTAAAAGTATCATAATTATAAAACAATACATTCAATTTGAAAATATTCTTATTAGCTTGTAAGGGATGCTTCTACGATTTTATAACCGTGGAAAATAACCTCACCCGCCGTATAAGTTAAAAAAACATTCTTACCTTAATTCTGTCGAAAAGGTTAAAAAGAACCTTATTTGGAAAATGAAGGAAAGATTCCTTTATAAACCACTTATAAAAAATTCAAACAAGGGTATAAATTACTTTATCCCATATTCTTGTAAATAGTAAAAATGTTTTAAAATACATTTGGAATAAACATGGATGTGGATGATAAAGAGATCTCAGTAGATTATTACGTATAAACAACCTCGGATAATGAAGAGATTGTGAAATATCCCTTACCAATTTGGTAACTTACGAAACATACGACCCATGAAAGAGGTATCATACAATGAATATGTAAATACGCATAAATTAAAGTTTATTACACAAAGAATATAATTATGGGCAGTACATACACCACACAAAAGGTAATGGTGGAAATATGGCATGAATCTCACGGGAATAAGAAGTGAGATGAAAACCACTTGACTTGTACTTTTCCTTGGTTGGGGTAGGTTAACCTCCTGTATAATGGTGAAATAATTGTTATTAAATTATACAAGAATCATATACATTCATATGATATCATATATGATCTTTTAACATTGCTTTGTTAATAATATCTTAGTATTATCGTCGTTTCGGGTGTTAACTTACTCGTTTTCTTTTATATGTTTTGTAACATAAGCCATATTTTTCATGGATAGGTTGTATATTATTCATATCCAGAATGATATCAAGTCCTTAAACATAATTTTTAAATCATAAAATGATAATTATACTTGAATGGATATGATGGAGAATGAATCTCATTGCATTCGTGGAGACGGTAGTCCGTACGTACGCACGAGCGACAATATCATTCTTTTGATATTAAAATAATATATAAATGGTTGTTATATCATATATACATAATCATTAAAATGTTATATTTATTATTTACATGAGTTACATATCATTATTATACCCACCCAAATAATAATATATTGAATAACAATTACACCACGACGTGGAGACGGTAAGCCGTACGTACGCACGTATGGTGACATGTTATTCAAAGGGTGGATAGAATACTGAATATGGTTGTACCATATTTATAATAACATCACATTATATATATGATACTGGAGTTATTATTTTAGAATGGTAATTACAAAGGAATAAGAATTGGAAGAAGAAAGGAACTTGGAAAAGGGTGGTGAAATCATTACCTCTTCTTCGGGTTCTTCCTTTTGATTTAACCAAAAGGGCTCCTTAGGTTGGCATTAGGATCACAATAATGTCTAGAGATTGTAGTGAGGGATTTTGGGAGAGTATTTGGGCATATTTTGGCTGAACAAAAAGGTTTTTATGGTGTGAATAAATGAGAAGGAGGAGTGCCCTTTTATAAGAGGGGTGAGGGGCACCTTTGGAAAAGCTAGAAATATTAATTTATAATAAATTCATATTCGGTTTCTAATGTCTCCAAAGTTGATTATTTAAATTTTATGGTTGGTATGGGTAGAAAAATACTCAACCAATAGAATTTAGACTGGTTTGGGTACTTATATTAACCTTATCTTTAAGTATTAACTCTAAGTTAATTAGTTTCACTTTTATAATGTCTCATTGTATTTTTATATAATATGGTTAAACAACTTACTATATACATCCAAGAGACCCCAAGTGGTCCATTAATGATTAAACTATCATGATATAAGTCTCTTTTCAGAACCTTAGATTTTTTGGAATTTAATATCAATTAATAATATAATATTTGTTTTAATAACTCTTTTATGTCAATTTTGACACTATTCAATAGTTGATTTTTGTGAAACTCATAACAGATTGATTACTTCGAACAAAGTAAATTAAATCAATAATAATATATCATATTATCCTATAAAATTAGTTTAATTCATTAAAAGTTTCATATTATATTTTTTTGGGTATTTATAATATCAATTATTTTAATTTTTCACTATTATGGTAATTAATGCATCATCATTGTGTCATAAATAAATTAAATTATTTAATCTCTAAAAATTATAAATTAAATATCATTATGTAGGAAATCGTTTTATATTTCTAATTAATATATATAGTTGAAAATCCAACATATATAACCCTATGTAAAAATTGTTTTTCTAAAAGATATATACTTGTATCATTTTTGTATTCATTTTAACTTAATTAAAATAAAGTGTCTCTATCACCTACAAGTGGCACCATGGGGTCCCAAAATCGACCCAAAGATGCCTATGGTCGAACATGTATCAACCAATAAAGTTAGGACACGTTTTAGGGTAATTTATTATTATTATAATATTATTGTCTAACCCTTATTTACCGGATTTACCCTTAACCATGGTAAATAAAATATTTACCGCAGTAATTATTCAAAATGTCTAAAAATAAAAGTTACATATTTTTCACAATTTGAAAATCCTGATTCCAAATATGGAATCCATTTTTCGTAATTCAAAACACAGAAGTGGCAGAAATTAATTTAAAATTAATTTCGGATGTCAAAACAAAAAGAGATTTTTTAAGAGATAATAACTATCAAAAGATTGACACTTTTTTATGTTCAGTTTGATTGTAAAATTATGTCCAAGGACCAACATTATATCAATTGGTAAAAATATATTCTAAATATACTTTAAAACCACTCAAATTCATAATTTATCATTATTAATTATTTTGATTAAAAAAGTTGTTTTTAATTAAAATTTCGTAATTTTCACTATTCATCAAAATATGAAAGTTATCCTAAAAGTACCAAAATTTCACCTTAGGATAAATTCGATATTCCGAATCCAAAAATGAAGTCCATTTTGAAATATAAAATATATATAATTTCAAAAAGTAGTTATTACTATTCATAACGGCTAGTTTGATTGGTTGTGGTGTGTGTTAGAACTCGAAGTTGCGTACAACACACGCTACTATATTATTCAAAGGAAAGTATACTGTGGAAGCTTGGGATGTTTCATTTTAAATTTTTGATGTCCCCATTTAGTCAAAAAGTTTAAAATATTGTATTTAAAAAGGGTTCACTATTAAAAGTTGATAAAAGTGCAATACTGAAAATGAATTTGTTCTCATAATATGGATTCTAAAATTATAAGGATTATATAAAGTTTAAAATTTAGTTAATACTATTCATAACCTCTTTTGAATGGATTTATTTTGTTAAGTCATGGTGCGATTGAACTCGGTGTTGAATGTAGTGCAAGTTACTGAATTATTTTGACAAAATAACACGCTATGAAATCTTGGGGTGTTACATTATCCCCTCCTTCAATAAATTGCGTCCTCACAATTTGAAATTGTTCTTCGAATATAAATGGTTGAAAATAGAAAATATATTTGTGGGAAAACCCACATCGGAAATTGGGTTACTAAAATTTAGTCTTAATATGAGGAAAAGAGAAATGAAAGGGTCACCACCAAATTATGATCTCGATTAGGAGAACATTGGTGGCAATTAGAGACATATAATTGGAGGAAAAACGTAAATATTTATAGGTAGTGATTGAGGTCATCAATCACAAACAAGTATAAAATTGAGGTCCTTAAACTCATCAATCTATGATGATTTGAAATACCATCGGTTCAACAAAACATAGGGTATTGGGATAACACATTTTTGACGTTTCAAAATATCTTAGTTGAAATCCCACATCGAAAAATGAATTAATGAGAGCTCTATTTAAAATAAAGAGTGGAAAGTATGAAGATTACCGAAAATAACACATACTAGGGTTCCATGTAGAAAAATATGGATATAGAAGAGAAATATAACCATCAATTATCTGATGGAGAGTAGTAGAGAACATGGCTATGAAAAGGCCAACAATCCCAACGCCATAAATTAGTAATGATTTAAGGTACCATCTAGGACAATATTTTTGTTCTATGTTCCATTTATTAATGTTGAGGAATTTATTTATGAGATTGGATAAGATCATAAGGAGATATACTTACTTTATAATTAGACTTTATCCATTAATAAATTTCTACCACAAACTCATCTTTCACTCTAAAAGATAAAAGAACGTAAAAAATTTTCTATTTATACTATTCGTATAGGGTTCCAAAATAAATGAATTTATAATTCATCTACCAGATCTTTTAAAAAAACTGCATTATTTAATCCAAGACATCTCTTGGGCCAGTGGTAGGTGATACACCCTTGTCGCCCTTCAGTTGCGGGTTCAAGTCTCGTGGCCTTACCGGTCGCGACGGGTTGTCGCCCGACCTCTGGGTTGTCCTTTTATGGCAATCAAAAACTAATCTCAAACTAGAATTTATCCAAAATAATTCTGTCCAAACTCACAGTCCAATATTTATAAGGAATTTAAACTTAATGTAGATCATTTTTACCCCGTAATAGCATATGAATACCTTCATCATGTATTCTTTTAAAACACAGAAACATCCTGAATTACCATAATATTTATTGATTACATTCATGCTCCCTTATTCCATATAGAATGCTGGATATACTTCATCAATCCAAAAATGTTTTAAACCCCAATAATGATGGAATATACAAATCATTAATCAGCTTCATGGTAGTCAAGAATATCCAACATAATTTATCCAAATCAATCATGTATTATTCTAAAATCACTACCTCGGTATCAGAACCATATTATGGTTTATCTTTCTCTCAACCATATATTTTCCAAAAATGTAACCTGCTATTGAGTCACTTTTCCTTATTCCACACAATCTCAAGTCCTTAATGAAATAGTACTACAGTACAATCCTTATATACTCCATAATTATAATAACAAGTACATTGTTGATACAACACTCAAATGACATAATCAACATAAGAACTCTAATCATTCCTCTTCATCTGTGGTAGTATCATAACTTGATTATTATCCAATAGCATCATTTGCGGCATAGTCTCATGACTGGGACATAGGTTCGCGTAGTGTCCAAACTCCTTGCAAATGAAGCATTGTACATTTGATACTATTTTCTTACCCTTGCAGCCACGTACTTTGTGCCCTTTTATTCCACACTTATAACAAACTCCCATTCCTTTCAGGAAAGTTCCAGGGTGTTTCTTCCCACAGTTATCACATATGGGAAAAATTTTATTTTCCCTCTTCCCTTTATCCATCATTCTCTCTTCCATTCTTTTCTTCTCTTGCTTCCCTTCAAAGCCATAGGACTCAGTAAAAACTTTACTTATCTTATCAACACATGATATTATTTCTTCATATGATGATAATACATGCGAGACTATTTCTCTTATAAATTCTGTCTTAAGACCATGAAATATATGATCCTTCCTTCTCTTTGTATCATGTGCATTGCTAGAGTTCTCATTCCTTCTACTGGGCGCCATTTCTAAACAATGGCATACATTAGATTAGTTTATGAATAACAATACCTAATCCTAAACTTGTAAAACACATAACATAAATTAAATTGTTTATGGAAATAATCCATAATCATAAAAATTTCTCTTTGAGGAAGTATATACTCATAAACCCTTCATAATGATTTGTAATGAAAATGAGAGTTATCCTAAGCATATCCCCCGGGAGTGTCGTAACCAAGAGTGCAGCAAGGCCCATTGTTGCGCACCAGTTCCTGTTCGAGTCTAGCTCAAAGCGGTGTTTTCAGGTTTTACCCCTAGGTACATCTGTGCCAGAGCCGCCTCTACCTTCTCGTATCCAGACAGGGATGTATTGCTCGGAAAACTCAAAAAATCTCTACAATACCAAAATTCTAGGAAGTTCTTCTATACTAATCCTCAAAATTCATCTTAAATCTATGTGCTCTAATCAGAGTTTGTGTAAATCTAGCTTCCAAGGTTTGTACTAAACTTCCTCTGATACCAACTGTAACGCCCCGACCCCAGTTACCCAGAGTCGGTGCATTATTACATATAATTGGCATGATCACAAGAAAGATCAAATCTCGAAATACCGATTGGTTTAGTAGCCTTGGAAACACTAGGTATATTCATAAAGTTTTACATTACATCATAAAGTGAAAAACTACTACAACGACATAGTCTCCAAATTCCAAACTCATATCCCCACATACTATCGCGACAAGTCATTTAGAACTTACTTCTTCACATCCTAGGAAAAATAAAACATAGAAAAGGGGTGAGCTCAAATTCCCAGTAAGGATAACAATATAGCAGAAACTTTCAAAAATAAGCATAAACATTTAAGGCAATATATAACTAAAAAAAAGCCTTTTAAACTTGAACTTCAACATAGTATGACAAAAGAAAAATGAAATAATGCCATTTAATTATTCACATGGATATTCTACTAATCAAATAATCACATGAAATATCAATAACCACTTTCATAATGATGGAATCCATAATTCTTAACTTTAATTTCTTTGTCAAGGCCTCGTCCCAAGACCTAGGGGCTAACTGTAATTGGAACCCAACCCAGAGTGCCTCTAATAACCGGACACCAACCCAAAGTTCCTCTAATAACCGTACACCAACTCGGAGTTCCTCTAATAACCGGAGACCAAACCGGAGTTCCTCTAATAACCAGAGACCAAACCGGAGGGCTTACTTTTACCGGTCCCCAACCCGGAACATACTTGTCTAACACATTCATCTGAATGAAAGGTTGAAATATAACATAAACATTTGGATTAAAAATAACTTATGAAATGTCAATACATTAAACAAAAACCATGAGTGACATAAGAATAACTTATCCACTATAAAAAATATCACAAAACCTTCAATAAAATATGGATGTTTTGTATCATAATAAATCAACTTCAAATAATCATAAAATTCATCAAAGGATGTTGACATAGATGAAATCAAAACTATTTTAGAGAAATATCTCTTTTTTTAAATCATTTTAAAAGTAACATAATTATAAAATAATACATTCAATTTGAAAATATTCTTATAAGATTGTAAGGGAAGCTTAGACGATTTTATAAAGGCGGAAAATAACCACACCTGCCGTATAAGTTAAAAAAACATTCTTACCTTAATTCTGTCGAAAATGTTAAAAAGCACCTTGTTTGGAAAATGACGGGAATATTCCTTTATAAACCACTTATAAAAAAGTCATACAAGGGTATAAATGACTTTAACCCATATTATTGTAAATATTAAAAATGTTTTAAAATACATTTTGAAGAAACATGGATGTGGATGATAAAGATATCCCAGTATAATATTACGTATAAACAACCTCGGATAATGAAGAGATTGTGAAATAACCCTTAACAATTTGGTAACTTATGAAACATACGACCCATGAAAGAGGTATCATACAATGAATATTTAAATACACATAAATTAAAGTATATTACACAAAGAATATTATTATGGGCAGTACATACACCACACAAAAGGTAATGGTGGAAATATGGCATGAATATCACGGGAATAATGAGTGAGATGAAAACCACTTACCTTGTACTTTTCCTTGGTTGGGGTAGGTTAAAATCCTGTATAATGGTGAAATAATTGTTATTAAATTATACAATAATCATACAAATTCATATGATATCATATATGATCTTTAAAATTCCTTTGTTAATAATATCTTAGTATTATCATCGTTTCAGGTGTTAACTTACTCGTTTTCTTTTATATTTTTTGTTACATAAGCCATGTTTTTCATGGATAGATTTTATATTATTCACATCCATAATGATATAAAGTCCTTAAAAATCAGTTTTAAATCATCAAATGATAATTATACTTGAATGGATATGATGGAGAATGAATCTCATCGCGTTCGTGGAGACAGTAGTCCGTACGTACGCACGAGTGACAATATCATTCTTTTGATATTAATATAATATATAAATGGTTGTTATATCATATATAAAGAATCATTAACATGTTATATTTATTATTTACATGAGTTACATATCATTATTATACCCATCCAAATAATAATATATTGAATAACAATTACACCACGACGTGGAGATGGTAAGCCGTACGTACGCATGTATGGTGACATGTTATTCAAAGGGTGGATAGAATACTGAATATGGTTGTACCATATTTATAATAACATCATAGTATATATATGATACTGGAGTTATTATTTTAGAATGGTAATAACAATGGAAGAAGAAGTGGAAGAAGAAAGGAACTTGGAAAAGGGTGGTGAAATCATTACCTCTTATTCGGGTTCTTCCTTTTGATTTGATCAAAAGGGCTCCTTAGCATGGCTTTATGATCAAACTAAGTCCTCTAGGCTATAGTGAGGGATTTTGGGAGAGTATTTGTGCATATTTTGGCCGAACCAAAAGGTTTTGAAGGTGTGAAGAAATGATAAGGAGGAGTTCCCTTTTATAAGAGGGGTGAGGGGCACCTTTGGAAAAGCTAGAAATATTAATTTATAATAAATTCATATTCAGATTATAATGGCTACAAAGTTGATTATTTAAATTTTAAGGTGGGGATGGGTAGGAAAAAACTCAACCAATATAATTTAGACAGGTTTGGGTACTCATATTAACCTTATCATTAAGTATTAACTCTAAGTTAATTAGTTTCACTTTTACAATGTCTCTTTGTATTTTTATATAATATGGTTAATAAACATACTATATACATCCAAGATACCCCAAAGTGGTCCATTAATGATGAACCTATCATGATATAAGTCTCTTGGCCGAACCATAGATTTTTAAGAATTTAATATCAATTAATAATATAATATTTGTTTTAAGAACTATTTTATGTCAATTTTGACACTATTCAATAGTTGATTTTTGTTAAACTCATAACAGATTGATTATTTCGAAAAACGTAAATTAAATTCATCCTAATATATCATATTATCCTAGAAAATTAGTTTAATTCATTAAAAGTTTCATATTTTATTTATTTGGGTATTTATAATATCAATTATTTTAATTGTTCACTATTATGGTAATTACTGCATCATCATTGTGTCATAATTAAATTAAATTATTTAATCTCTAAAAATTAAAAATTAAATATAATTATGTAGGAAATCCTTTTATCTTTCTAATTAATATTTATAGTTGAAAATCCAATATATATAACCCTATGTAAAAATTGTTTTTCTAAAAGATATATACTTGTATCATTTTTGTATTCATTTTAACTTAATTAAAATAAAGTGTCCCTATCACCTAAAAGTGGCACCAAGGGGTCCCAAAATCGACCCAAGGATGCCTATGGTCGAACAGGTATCAACCAATAAGGATAGGACACGTTTTAGGGTAATTTAGTATTATTATAATATTATTTTCTAACCCTTATTTACCGGATTTACCCTTAACCATGGTAAATAAAATATTTACCGCAGTAATTATTCAAAATGTCTAAAAATAAAAGTTACATATTTACACAATTTGAACATCCTGATTCCAAATATGGAATCCATTTTTCTAAATTCAAAACACAGAAGTGGCAGAAATTAATTTAAAATTAATTCCCACTGTCAAAACAAAAAGTGTGTTTTTAAGAGATAATAACTATCAAAAGATTGACACTTGTTTGTGTTCAGTTTAATTGTAAAATTGTGTCCAATGACCAACATTATATTAAATGGTAAAAATTTATTCTAAATATACTTTAAAACCACTCAAATTCATAATTTATCCTTATTAATTATTTTGATTAAAAAAGTTGTTTTTAATTAAAATTTAGTAATATTCACTATTCATCAAAATATGAAATTTATCTGAAAGTACCAAAATTTTACCTTAGGCTAAATTCGATATTATGAATCCAAAAATGAAGTCCATTTTGAAATATAAAATATATATAATTTCAAAAAGTAGGTATTACTATTCATAACGGCTAGTTTGATTGGTTGTGGTGTGTGTTAGAACTCGAAGTTGCGTACAACACACGCTACTGTATTATTCAAAGGAAAGCGTACCGTGGAAGCTTGGGATGTTTCATTTTAAATTTTTGATGTCCCCATTTAGTCAAAAAGTTTAAAATATTGTATTTAAAAAGGGTTCACTATTAAAAGTTGATAAAATTGCAATACTGAAAATGAATTTGTTCTCATAATATGGATTCTAAAATTATAAGGATTATATAAAGTTTAAAATTTAGTTAATACTATTATAACCTCTTTTGAATGGATTTTTTTTGGTAAGTCATGGTGAGATTGAACTCGGTGTTCCATGTAGTGCAAGTTATGGAATTATTTTGAAGAAATAACACGCTATGAAATTTTGGGGTGTTACATTATCTCTAGAATGATATTCATTATTTAGATATCAAATGTATCATATATTTATATTAAATTTATTTATTTATAATATTACATAACATTTTGAGATAAGAAATGAAATGCACCGTTCTTGGAGATTGTAAGTCGTACGTACGCTTGAATGCCACTTTCATTTCTATTTCATATTTATTCGAATGACAACATAATGATTCACAGGTATATTATAATTCAAGTATAATATCATATGATATATATGTTACATAATTTCATTAACACAATCCTTTATACCTTCCATGTATGTCTTGCACGAATCATATCACCTTGAGGGGGCGGTAGTCTGCACTTCCTCAATTGAAATTATCGTATATATGCATATTGGAAAGCATAAAAGAATGTCTATAAATAAAAATAATTGATGCATAGGTAAAATATAAAAATAATATATATCATATATAAATACAGTTCCATCATAATTTCCACCAGAAGAGATGTAGGAGAAGATTGAACAATCATCGTTTCGTGAGGCGTTAGTTTTCCATCCACATAAACAGTACGTTCGTTACCCATTAGATGGAGGTGTGTGTAAGTGTAATTGGAATAAATTTCAAACCAACATCATACTATATTTAGGATACTTTTGTGATTATAAAATAAATAAATAAATAGAGTTTAGGGGTTTGGAGAAGTAAAATAATACAAAAGAACATAAGAGAATATGAAACATTTAAATTGGGTATCTCCCTTTGGTTTGAACCAAAACAGATTATTGAAGTGCCTTCTGCCTAATTTAGGGATTCTAAGAGGAATAGAGGGACCTTGAGAGCTTATTTTTTTAGAGTTTGGATGATCCAAGGGGCTTTATAGGTGTAAGTAATGGGTTAGAGGTAATGGATTTTTATAATGGGGAGGAGGGGATCTTAATGTAATTGTGATAATATTATATTATTATATAATGATTTTCGGTTTTTAAAGGTCCAAAAATAATTAATGTCAAAGAAAAGATTACTATCTATCGAAATAAAATCATCCAATATGAATTTTCCAGGTTTTGGATATTATTTTAATCTTTATAATCATATTTATTTAAATCATTTGTTAATGAGGTAAACACTACATCATTATTGTTTCATAAATAATTTAATTTATTTGATGTCTAAACATTATAAAAAAATAAAATAAGTTAGGAAATATTTTTAGCTCTCAAATGAATACTTATAGTCAAATATATCAATTATATAATCCCACATTAAATTATTTTTAGAAAAACAATACATGTTTATGATATTTTTATTTTTACATTAAATAAAAAGTTACTAATATCATTATCTTACCCAAGTGGATTTAAAAGGACAAAAGTCTCACCAAAGGATTTTCTTGGTCGGCCCGTACTTATCCAATAAGGTTAGGACAAGTGTTAAGGTAATTTTATATTATTATAATATTGTTTTTACCTTGATATTCCCAATTTACCATTAACCATGATAAATAAAAGTCCAAAGTTACTATTCACCAAAAAAAATATTTTCATCTTATTGAACCAAATATTACTTAATAATAACAACCATGAATGTCTTATTTTCATAATTCAATTCATATAAGGGGTGAAATTTCATTTAAATGAAAAACTCTTCTTTTAACTATTACTCAGTGTTTTCACTATTCATCAGAAATTGAGGGTTTTCAAAACAAAATACAAAAAATTTAGCTTTTGTTATATTTGTTTTTCAAAATTAAAAAATGAAGTATATTTTAAAAAATTAAATACATATATGTTTCATTAATTAATTTAAAATTAATCCCCGATGTCAAAACTAAAATCTTGTTTTAAAAAAAATAAATATCAAAAGATTGAACTTTTTTATGTCCAATTTCAATGTGAAATTACTTCTAATGACCAAAATTGGATTAAATGGTTAAAATATAATCTAATTAAAACATAAAACAAAATAAAAATATAATCTTACCATATAAATAAATTATATTGAATGGTATTTTTGAATTAAAATACATTATTTTTCACTGTTTAATAAAAAAAGTAATTTTATCAGAAAAATACCAAAATTTTACCCCATATAAATTTCGATATCCCGATCCTAAAAAATAATTATATTTTTTCAAATAGTACATGTAAAAGTGACCAAATCAATTTTTAATGGGGGTTCACTATTAAAAGGTGATAAATCAACCATTTAAAGAATATTAGAGTATTTATGCAAAAAAAATCGATTAATTTACATTTTAAGACTCTAACATTTATTGGATTAAGGTAAATATATTTTACAAACAAGTGTAATCAAATTGTAGATAGTTCAGTTCATTCTGGCCATTACAACAACTTGTCATTAACTACCATTTAAAATAAAAATATATTTTTATTATTATTTTTTTATGACCCAACCTTGTGTGCAATTTAAGATTTCAAAGAAACAAGTTGTTGCCTATCAGGTACGAAATCGAACATAGAAACCCCTTTATTGTAAAATTAATATTCAATTCACAAATATTAATAATTATGAAAATGTAATATTCTTTATTTACTTGGGATGTTACATCTTTACCCACATTTGGATGTTGCATGCTAATAATTTTAAAATTCGGCTTTGAAACGTCATTGAAAGTCCCACATTGGAAAAAGAGTCAATAAAAATATCAAATTAAAAGAAATAAAGAGAAATACATAGGTCAATTGATATAGGCCATACTAGGATTCCATGTAGATAAACATGGATATAGAAGAGAAAAAAACTATTATGGTTTGATGGAAAGTGTTAGAAAAAATCATCAAGAGAAAGTTAGCCACTAAAAAATCACAAACTTGTGATGGGTTAAATGGTCTTTGATTCCCTAGTAGGAAAAGATAACAGACAATGTTTTTGTTTTAAGCTACATTTCATAAAGTTTATGAATTTATTTAAGATCTTGAATAAGTAAATAAGGAAACATACTTACTTTTTATGAATACTTTCATCCTTTACTAGATTTCTACCACAAACTCATCTTTTCCCCAAATGATAATTATTCATGATGACTAATTCACATTTAAGGCACTATAATCAACTTCAATATAATCACATAATCCATTAAATATGAACTATATTTTTCCCATGTCTTTAGACATTAACCAAAACTAGAATGGTTAGTACAAGATCAGATAATCCCCAAAAAAAGATAATCTTTTAGAAAAATAAAAAATATCCTTAATCTCGATGATTTTTCAAACAATACCCAAAGTTCAAAAAAGACCATTAAATAAACCAAAATCCATAAAATTCTCCAAAGTAAATCAAACTAATATTGAAACCCAAATCATAGAAGGATTTAATCACATAGTCTTTCCAGATAAATCGTAACATTTATCTCCAAATAACATTAGTTAATCATAATGTTTCATACTAAAAATTAATTAACCAATTAACATATTCTCCATGATAGGTTAATCATTTCAATTAATAAATCAAATTTTCATATGTCTAAAATGATAACATAGATTCTTCCAAAATAAAATTTCAATCAATAATCCACAAATGAGATCCCATGGTATTTTATTTCCCTCAAGTAAATAATGATTCCAAAAAAAAACATATTCTAAAATAAAATCTATCACTTAATCACCAAATCATTTAACTATATTAAGTATATCTATTTGATAAAACATAAGTTCCCATAATCAATTTATTCATGATCCATAAAATCATTTAGCTTAAAATAATAAGTCATACTATCCAGGGACTTCACGTAGGATAGTGGTAGGGGATTCACCCCTGTCTCCCTTCAATTGTGGGATTGATTCATATGGCCTTTCCAGACACGAAGGGTTGTCACCAGTCTTACGGATTGTCCTTTTCATAAAACTCAAAAATAACCCTAACATATTTTAACCTAAAAGTTTTCTTATAACTTTCAATTTCATCCCAATACATTAAGACCTCAACATCTTATATATTTTCATTTTTTCACCTCTATATGAAAAAATAAAACTATTCCCAATAGAAAGAACATCATACCTTCATCATGGTGTCCATATGGTTTTATCATCATATTGTTCACGTAGATATAAGGTACATGCATTGAAATAATGATTTAGATATTTTTCAAAATAATTTTCTTCCTTCTTTAAAATACACCTTGTAAATCTAGCGTCATATAATTGTCCGTAGAAAAACAGTTTCATAAAATAATCATGTATGACATATAATTTCAAAACATCTGATAAAACATGATTTGTATAAAACGGTCAGACGGAATATGAGTTAAAACATTCAACCAATGTTCCTCTCAAATTACCATATGATTGCACTGAGGGAATATATTTTAAATGAAAATATAAATTTGTTATTCAAGGGCCTCCTTCATTAGCACATTTTTCAAAATCACAATATGCTTTAAAATCTTGTGATAAGGTATAATAATTGAAAATTCCATGTTAATACTTACCTTTCTTGAAAATATGAAAATATTTAGAAAATATAATTTGATTTAATACAACCCATGATCCATGATGATATTTAGGTATAGTGGAGGTGTTGACATCTCAAACAACTACTATCTTGTGAGGTGTATGCGA
Source organism: Viscum album (assembly GCA_963277665.1). NCBI lineage: Eukaryota > Viridiplantae > Streptophyta > Magnoliopsida > Santalales > Viscaceae > Viscum > Viscum album. The sequence continues at coordinate 424,661,090 of OY728123.1, read as the reverse complement.
GATAAAGTTTCATAATCATCTGAACATGACTTTGCAATAATTACTGAAAGCATGTTATCAGGAAGAGATAGGAATTCCATTTGAGATCCTCCTCCTTCCATTTTTAACGACTATCCCTGATCTGAAAAGTTTATAAAATAAGGATTTAACTTAATTAATCGACATAGAGGCTAACCATGTGTTTATCAAAAACTCATAATCCTTAATGTTGTTAAAACCAACCTCTGATTCCAACTATAAGCACCTGACCGTAAAAAATACATAATCTTAAATTAAATGAATAATTCACATTGAGGATAATTTCAGATTTAGAGTTTTATAGAATTAGGACATAAAATTTACATTATATCTCAAAAATTACATGGTAGACACTTCTACTCAGTTTCCATTTTATTCATAAAATAAAAACTCTAGAAAGAAAGAGTCATGTCTAGTCTCATGATTTAGATAGGATGACATTTCCTTGATCCCATCCTTAACCATATTCAACATTGTGTCCTGTGAAAAACATTTCAAAACCTGGTATGAACATAAACATCCCCGTAAGGGTTATAAAAAATGAAAGAAAACATTAGTTCATCAATACATACCTAACAGAAGCTCTTTAACATACCTCATGAAATCATAAGATTTACATAGTAAACACAAATCATAATGGTAACTTGTGGCATCCATAACAGACATATGTTTTAGCTTTCTCAACTATGTAGGGAGTTACATTTGGAATAACCATCATATTATATCCCCTAAATCTCTTAGGAGAAACATTCACGTTTACCTAGGTCGTGTTACCCAATGCATTAGAGAGATATCTCAGGCTCACCTTCCCTAGGTTTATCATGGATCCACCCATATTCATAAACAATGCCGAAGAACCATAACATAGTCATAACATATTAAGCAGGCATAAATAGAGACAAAATTTCATCATTTATATTGTAATATATTATTTCAAGATATTGACATAATCAATTATTTATCAATCCATTTTCAAGAACCATTTAAAACATTTGATAAAGATATTTTTAAATCAAAGTGTCACATACCACTTTGAATATTTTAAATGAATCATCCTTTGAAAACATTAAAGTCCATATAAATAAATCCTAAAATCCATTTTGTAAACATGGACATTAATGAGAAATATTTAGAAGAATAAATCATTAAAACAATTTAACTGAAATTTTAATTAAATATTTTTTTAACAAAATGAGAGACGCTTGAATACATATAATTAAGGAATAAAATTTAATCAGAACTTCATAATATTATGAGAATAAAGGTATTCATGATATAATATTCCAAAGGATAATATATGGACCATATTAGAGTGAATTGGTGCATAACAACAATGAAGCCTCAATGGAATGTATATAGAGACGAAATCCATTATAAAAACTGTATCCTTATATTATGGTTAAATCTATTACATAATAATGTGTGAAAAATATAAATAAAGTCAATATTATTGGATATTTTTGTGCTAATAAAAAATAGAACATTCACACAAATTTTTGTCAAAACAATACCAATGTCTTTGATGTCTAACTCAATGAATGGAAATTGACTTAAAATTACACTTATCATGTTTATATCGTGGACTTGAGAATTTATCAATGGGGTGATTATGTTTATAAAAATTATATACAAAAAAAGTGGAGTGGAAAATAAAACATAAATAAATAAAAAATGATTCCATACTTAATCATAGCATGACATAATTAATAATTAGGAGAATAACCCAATGAATTCAAATTTGGTTAAAAAATTTCCTTACCGAGTTGGTAACTTACAAAACATACCCCACGTGAAAGAAGGATCATAAAATGAAGAAGAAAATACCCATAAAATAAATTATATTATAAAAAGAATACAATTATGGGCAGTATATACACCACACAAAAGGAAATAGTTTCAAACATAGCATGAATCTCACGAGAATAAAAAGTGATATAAAAACCCCTAACCCCGTTGTAGTCAATCAAGTCATTAGACCAAAAGTTAATTACCACCAAATGAATCAAGTAATAACCTGAATATAAAGAGAATCAAGATAATATATATCAAATTTAATAATACAACACACCACATGCGATAAATATGTGGTGAACAATGGAAATCTCACAGAATTAAAAGTGAGATAAGAAACCACTTGCCTCTTGTCCAACTTGACATGTTCGTTCTTTGATCTCCGGAATAATAAGCTGAAGTTAACTTATAATTTCTTAAGAAATATTTTTCAAGTTTATTATTCCTTTTATATCACTTATTATCATTTTATGAACATTATGAAATCATTTAAGTTAATAATGGTTGTTTTGTTGATATTTGGTACTTGAGTAAAAAATGAACTACTTATAATTACATGTTGTTCCTGTGGTCAAAATTCCATTATATCCATAATGATATTATTTATTTCGGTATAATATATATCATATATATACAGTATATGTATGTATTTATAATATTACATAGCATTTGTAGATAAGAAATGAAATGCACCGTTCATGGAAATGGTAAACCTTATGAATGAAAGAACACAACTTTCATTTCTATTTCATATTTAATAGAATGAAAACAAAATGATATATTGGTATATTATAATTCTAGTATAATATAATAGGATATATATGTTACATAATTTCATTAACTCCATCCTTTATATGTTCCATGTATGTAATTAACGAATCATATCACCTTATGGGGCCGGTAGTCCGCACTTCCTCAAATGAAATTATCGTATATACAAGTATTGGAAAGAATAAAGGTATGTTTGTAATTACGAATTTCCAAATATTAGAGAAAAAACAAACATAATATATATCATATATAAATATAGTTCCATCAAAATGGCCTCTATAAGAGGTGGTAGGAGAATATTGAACAATCATCGTTTAGTGATGCATTAGTTTGTCATCAACAGAAACAGTATGTTCTTTACCCGATAAACAGAGGTGTGTGTAAGTCTAGTTTAAATAAATTTCATAATAAGAACATAGTATATTGAGGATAATATTTTTTTCATTTAATAATGGAATAAAAATATTTTATGGAGTTGGATAAGTAAAATAAAACAAAAGTACTTAAAAAAGATGTTACCTTTAAATCGGGTAAATCCCATTGTTTTGAACCAAAAGGAATTCTTGAAGTGCCTTATGCCTAAAGTAAGGATTCTATGAGGAAGATATGGATAATAAGAGATTATTTGGTCAGTGGTTGGACGAGACCAGGGGCTTGAGATCTATGAGTAATGGGTCAGAGGTTTGGGTTTTTTATATGGGGGAGGGGCTCTTTAGGAATGTGTGAAAATATTATTTTTTATATAATAATTTTTGGTTTCTAAAGATCCAAAAAATATTAAACTAAAAGATAATATGACTCATGGAAGAAAAAAAATCATCCAATAATAATTTTACAGGTTTTGGATATTATTTTAATCATTATAAACATATTTATTTAAATCATTTAAAAGTGAGATAAACACTACATCGTTATTATGTCATAAATAATTTAATATATTTGAGGTATAAAAATTATAAAAACATACCATAATGTATGATTTTTTCGTAGATTTCTAATGAATTTTTATATTCAAATATATCAATTATATAACCTCACATTAAAATTGTTTTAGCAAAACAATACATGTTTATGATATTTTTATTTTTACTTTAAATAAAAAGTTTTAAATATCATTATCTTACGCTAGTGGATTTCAAAGGCCAAAAGTCTCACCCAAGGATTGAAATGGTCAGGCATTACTCATCCTATAAGATTAATACAGGTGTTATGGTAATTTTATATTATTATAATATTTTTTTTACCTTGAATTGCCATATTTACATTTAACTGTAGTAAATAAAAGTAAAAAGTTACTATTCATCAAAAAATATTTTCATCTTATTGAACAAAATTTTACTTACTAATAACAACCATGTATGTTGTACTTTCATAATTAAAATCACTTAAGTGGTAAATTTTCATATAAATTAAAATTTCAGCTTTATGACTACTACTTAGTGTTTTTACTATTCATGCAAAATTGGAGTTTTTCATAAAAATACTCAAAATTAACCCTTAACTATATTTGATATTCTGAATTCAAAAAATATTTTTGTTTTATCAAATTCAACACATAGAAGTTTCATTAATTAATTTAAAATTAATTCCTGTTGTCAAAATAAAAAATTGTTTTTTAAGAAGTAATAACTATCAAAAGATTGACACCTGTTTATGTCCAATTTCAAAGTTAAATTACTTGCAATGACCAACATTGGATTACATGGTAAAAAAATATAATATAATTACACCTTAAAATCATTTATAAAGATAATATAACCATATAAATAAATTATATTAAAAGGTAATTTTGAATTAAAATATAGTAATTTTAACTATTCATTAAAAAAAGAATTTTATCAGAAAAATAGACAAAATTTAACCATAGTAAATTTTTTTGTCTCGATTCGAAATAAGTTTTTTATTTTCTCAAATAGAACATATAAAAGTGACCAAAACTATATTTAAAGAGGTTTCACCATTAAAAAGTGGTAAATTGACCTTTTAATAGATAATAGAGTATTTATGCTTAAAATTTGATTAATTCGTATTTTAAGCCTTTAACATTTATTGGATAAATATAAAAAATTTTAAAAAAATGTAAAATAATATTGTTGTTAGTTCTGTTCATTCCCGCCATTAAATTATCTAGGGGTTAACTAACTTTTAAAATAATAATATTTTATTTTTTTAGTGACTTAACCTTATGTACAACATAAGATTTCAAAGAAACCCCTTATTGCGTATCAGGTATGCCATCAAACATAGAAACCCCTTTTATGTAAAATTTATATTTAATTCAAAAATATTAATACTTTTGGAAATTTATTATTCTTTATTTACTTGGGATGTTACAAAATATACTATAAATAAATAATGTTTTAGAGAGATAGAGGGCCCCTGAGAATGGGAATACATCTAGTCAAAGACCAATCGATTTAGTGCTCAGGTGAATGCACATCCACATAAGTTAGATACATTCCCATTTCAACTACAGGACTCATCATCAATTTAATGCACATATTAGGTTCATTTTTGAGATATATGTGGTGATATGAATCCTTTTCAAGAGTTATGGGTTGGAGAATTATATAAAAAACCCCTAAATTTTAACTATGTTAGTTATAATCAAGGACTAAAATATTATTAGAATTAATATTCTCTTAGGAGTCTAGTGCTTCCCCAACTACAACAGAATCAAGATTGAATCAATAAATAAATACGGAAGTATGTAAATTTAATTCAAGTACCACCTGAATACCCATTACATCCCCTAACCCAAAGCCCATTTCAACAATTTCCACCACATTGATGTCAATAATTTTAGCTATAAAATTATTTTTATCTGAAACAATAATTTTCTCTATGAACATAGTTGCTTTCCCAGCCTCGAATTTCATCCCTTTGAGATATAATTCATGATTCTATTCAAAAATATAATAAAGGGAAGACATAAAAAGATATGTACATTATGAATAAATTTTTTCTAATTTTATCCATGAATAGAAACTATAGAATAATTATTAATATTTACCAATGTGGTTACTGGGTACACTACCGAGTTACAAAGAGTTACATGAAAGTAAAGATGAAAAGGTTGTGATTTTATAAGGATACAATAATCTAGAGGACTATAAGATTAATGTGGGTGATAAAGAGGAGTAAAAAACAACAATAAATAAATTTTTTTGTATGAATTTCAAACCATTTTAGAAAAATATTAAACAATTATAGATGAGAAAAAATGAGGAGAGAGAGTATAACATTGAATTCGTGAAGAGATAATAGATGAATAATATAAAGAACTAGAACCTAAAATACCCCCATCTTCCATTACTATATATGATACCACAAGTTAAAGTATAAGTTTCATAAAAAATTAATGGAAATATTTAAAAAATCATTTCAATATTCCTTTTACTAAATAAATTTTACAAATATCTACATATAAAATATGTTAAATGATATTTTTTTTAAAAAATAAAATGGTGAAGGATTTGGAATTTATATCCCATAGTAATGAATGTATTACAATAATTTAATGCAATATATCACTGAATTTGATTGACTAATGAATCATTTCAATTCTATACACCATTAGGTCAATCATTTTGGAAAGTAATTTTTCGATCTGGGAATGAGAATCAATCTCATTCACTGATATTATTTCAATAATTAGGATAAGTTAAACCAAATCCGATATATCTAGTGATCTAAATTTCTCATCAATCACTAAAATATTCTAAATTAATCATATAAAATTTTATTATTAAACATTCAAAAAAATCCCATATTTCTTAATTTTTCATATTAGAGATGAAGGTTATATTCCTACCATTTTTGAGAGACCATCATGTCCAATAAGAATTCACTAATCAATATAAATAAATGCATATTTATTCTCATTATCAGCAAAGAGTGTGTTATTTCATATCATTTAAAATATGTAATGTAATAAACTGATTTGGATTATTGTGATGTTATTTTCCAAATTGATAAAGAACTATAACATCATTGATTATATTAATAATAATTAGAGAATGTGGTGAATCCATTTGATGATATTGTGAAGGATAAATAAGATCTTAATAACGATGAAGATATCCAAATAATCCCAAATAGTCAGCAGGGATAACCTTTTCTATGGGAATTATATCTGGTGTTCTCTCTGTCACTTATTAAGACATAAATGATTTTATTTGAATTATTTTCCATGTATATTTTGGTACTCATATCTATGAGACTAGTTTCCCATAAAAGTAATCATAAATTTATAATTATTCATAGAATACGAATAATTTTTTCTTAAATATAAGAAGAAGAAGAGAAAAGTTTCTTACAGAATCTCTGATATCTAGTGTATTAGTCCCATGGTGTGTAAAAGAAGTGTTATCTGAGGAGGTTATGAAATCGATCCATTAACACATATAAATAATCACACACCAAATAAAATCATTGATCAATAAGGAGGAAAAAAACATTCAGATATGGGGATAAATATATATAAATTATAAATAAATAGGGAATTCATATAGAAAGTTTTACCCCTAAAATGATGCCACATTATGGATAAGAATGAATAAAATGAGCTCATACTAAAAATAAAAGTTTTGATTTGAGAGGTTTCTGTGGATTACAAAAATTTAAAGAAAATTATAAGGAAATATATCTATCTACAACTATAAATTGACCAAATTATAGAAATACTGAACATGAATGAGTTATTTTATATATTTGTACTTTTGTTATTAAAAATAATAGTGTACCTAAAAATAATAATCATGGACCATTTTGACTTATTTTTTTGGTACATCAAACTATAATTACACATTTTTTTGTCATGAAAAATGCACCAATGAGTTTTAAATTGTTCCTGAAACATATATTACATAACATGGAGAAAGACATCTCTATGATTTTAAACGTTTATTTTCAATATAAGGGGGTTCATTTGAGGTATTAAGGATTAAAATGAACTTAGTTAACAAAATAATTGAAGAAATGTATTTGGTGGTCAACTAGTAGAAATATCACTTCATGATTCAATGAAACTTTATACATGGGTATATAATTTTAAGGTAGTGGATTCACGTTGTTCCTACATAGGCATGGGTTATAAAGGGGTTTCGAAAGTGAACTTTGGTGAAGGGGATTATAATATTTATTGGATAAATAAGATCATTATCACAACATTGTCAAATATATTTGAAAAATATCTCAACCACAAAATCCTGTTTTAGAAAATTATATTCAATTTGATTTTGATAAATCCAATAAAAAAGAATTCATTATTTTGAAAATTAGCCGTGTGGATTCTATAGTTATAATCTCTATAAATTGGGAAAAGTATTTTAAAATTATGTGAGGTGTAATGGAATTTACCATGGGAGCTGTGTTAGGATATGTGTTGATTATATCATTTATCCCATATTTTTGGAAATCTACAAACTCAATGATTCCTAGATAAGAAACACTTGTAAAAAATGATATTATTAGCTAGTATTTTCTTTTGGTATACTCATATCATATCTCATCCTCTAATAGGTAGCTTTATATACATATCATGATTTTTTGTGGTGCTTTTTGATAATGGAGGGAGAAAACCCAAGGTTTAATTCATGGATTATGTTTTTTAAAACAATTTTAAATCATCATCAAACAAAATAAATATTCAAATATTGTGGATAAAAACTAATTTTCAAGGATATAATTACCTCATGTGAAATTGAAGGAAGAGAAAGTTATAACTGATGAGATCTAGAATGAGACAAATTTATATGTTCATATATAAAAAATGGTCCTTGTATTTTTATATTGGAAATTATTTAATAAATGGGAATTATTATCCTAAGTTTTTTTATCAAAAAAGGATGATATTTTTTGTTGATATAGAATACAATTTATAGGATTATAAACTTATGATCAAACAATACAGAGATCAATTATACTGGTTGTGAGAGGTTAAATTTCAGATGTAAAATGTGTAAAAAAATTTCCATTCATCACCCATACAAGGACACTATTATATAGATATAATAGTTCTCAAAATATTAAAATATTATTATTTTTTACAACACCTTGTAGGGATGCTCATTATTTTGATAAAAAAGATTCATTACTATAAATAGACTCGAAATGTTGGAAGAATATATAGAATTTTGCAATATCTTATTATCAAATGTAATATGTTCGATGTTTGGTCCAATGATACCATGTAACCCTTTATAACATCCTTTTCTAATAAATATATTTGATATATATCAAATATGTCTCTAAATGGATGGATGCTAATGGCACCATGAAAATATAGCAAATGTGAAAATGATGTTTTTAAAGAAGAACATATTCTCTCAATTTGGAATCCCAGTGTTACTCATTAGTGAATGGGGTACACACATTAGTAACCACATAATAAAGAGACTTCATGTGGGTTATAGATTTAATTACAACACCATAAATCTATACCATACCATAACCAATGGGAAAGTGGAGCGTTCTAACTAAGAAATCAAGTAATTTTATAGAATATCTTAAACTTAAGCATGAATGATTGGAGAAAAAATCTGGATGATTAAATATGGGTGTAAACAACAAAATATAATACATTATTATGTACATAAAAATTTTAGATAATCTCTATGAATCCTTTACATCTACTATTATAGATTTATCATCAATCATATTTAGTTGTCCAAAAAGATCAATATAGTTTCAAAATATGATGGCAGAAAAAAAAAATCTACTAAATGAGTTGAAGGAAATTGTAAGGGATCCTTATATGAATATGAATATTTATTACTAAAGGGCCATGTACTAGAAAAATAAATACATCACTTCCATAAAATTGTACCCAAGAGATAATAGACTCTTTTAACTCAATGATCAAATTCTTTATAAGGTAGATAATGTCATGATGTTCGGGAGTTGTTATGGTGGAAAAAATATTTTTTTCCTGGATTTATAAAGATACATATAATTAATGAGACCCTGTTAAAGATGAATCGACAAAAGAAGAATCTATATATAGATACGTCTTATTAAGATCTGATTCTTTCAATAATTCCCGATTGATAATGAAATGTATGTCTATGTCTTGATTAAAATGAAGAATATTCTAAGAGGTGGCCCAAGTATATTCCCTTTATTATGTTTTTTCATTACTATAGACTATATTAGGATATTTCATAGGATTGATATTCTATTAATTATTACCCAACTACTATACAAGATGTTTAATCCAACTTATCACAAGTAGAGTATAATTTTCAGTGAAAAGAGACACCTCATGGAAATTCCATTTGACAATGACACAATTTTTTCCAATGAAAATCTCATTAAGGAATAGATATAATAACTATTCGATGATTGGGGAATGTTACTAGAACCAATAGAGACGTAATTTTAATTGGGTTCCCATTAATCAAGTAATCAAACTTTTAATTGAAGATATTAAGAATAGAATTGTTGACCATGGTTCAATTTGATCAATCTCGCTATGATTATTTCAATGGAAAACCTAGTAGTACTCTCTCATTATGTTCCCATACCACCACACAATGAAGGAAGTTCCCACTTTGTGAAATTTTTTGTATATAATACATGCTATTTAGTAGGATATTTCCTTTAGTTATTTAATTCTTGATGGAGTGAATCACCACGTTTTTAAATAAAGGGTTGTAAAAAACATGTAACTAACCCTGAAATTTTTTGTGCCCTATCACCTTCCACTCAACCAAAACTCCAATGACCGGTGTTCATCCATCTTCCTCCCAGTTAAATGATCCTTATACAATATTTTAAACTAAAACAAAGCCATAATCTTTCATCTGAAATCTTATCCATTTCAAGAAACCTCTATACGTAGCCACTCCTAATTTTTTCATATTCCATGATATTTCATATTTAAAACGTATTCTATTCCATAAAAACAAAATTCTATCACTATTACTCCCAATCGATCTATTATATTTTATCCACATGACAAAATTCCATTCCCCTCAGGGAAATTGACATGGTGGGACATGAGACCTCAATAACTAAACCTCCTAAAAAACACTCACCTTCTAAATGTATATCCAATGACTCTACACTCCAGTCCAAAAGGCAGAAATACTATTGAAGTAAACCCTCCCCAAAATCGTAAACATTACACTCATCAACCAAATCTTTTCTATCCCATTCTATCCAAGGAGAGATCCCCCCAACAGTGCATCCACCCAATTATGAACATCACAAACACCAAACACCAAGAATGGTTGGAAAAAATGTACCTGGTGTCTATTCATACAAAAAAACCATTGACTGGGGAATAATATAACTCACAAAAAATGTGGGATGAGGTTATTGAAACTCACTACTATATTCACCTAAAGAAAATAATATATGTCAATTAGGATGAATTTTTGACGTATTTTTTGTGTTTCTGGAAAAATATTTTTTGACATTAGTTAGGGTTCAATTTCGTCAAAGCTGTTATCAATGGAGGTTGAATTTGAATTTTTTTTCTATATGCAAATTTATATATTTTATTTTGTGTAGAAATAAATGTACAAGGATATTTTTCCTTATCCCAATATGATTGTCACCTTTCAATGGTAGTCCAAGATTGTTGGTGATCTAAATAGTACACATGGACCAAGACAAAAAATAGAACTCAGCTTCATGGAAGCCCCCTGACAATTATTTACATGTCTAATATTCATGCATGGAATTGTAGAGGATATCCCAATGGGAAATTACCCAATTAAAGGTTACGATTATTTTAAAAATTTCAAAGGGCTCATACGTTAATTCAAATAGATTTTTTCACATTTTTATAAGGTCTATGTGATTATTTCGAAACTGATATTGATGGGGGATATTTCCTCTCACATATATAAATGAACTTAAAGGTTTTTTCTTCTTCAATTTTGCAATAATCCTTAATGAGATTACGATCGGTTGACCATTATCTTATATTAAATATTGGAGGTTTGAAAAATATGGGGTAAAATTTTAATGGGGGCATTAGTACACATTATTAATAACTTATCCATAATGATAAAATCTCTTGATGTTTTTGATTTGGATATTACCGCCACACAGTCCTGGGAGAAGGAAACTATAGCACCCATCCTTCATCACCCTCCCCCAATTAAGAGTATTTGATTAATTTTTTGTAAATCTCCCTAATTATTAACGTCGATGTAGTATATTCTAAATTATTTTAGGGGGATATTTTTTCACAATCCATTCAAAAAATTTCTTAATTAATTTCCACATTCATCACTATTAACAAAACCGCACGGCAGAGCACTATAAAATCAAGGAATTTTCCCTACATAAGATTAGAATCGGGCTATTGATGGAAGATATATTGAGTTAGTAAATATAATTAATTATCTATAATATTGGTTGGATTATGTATTTAAGTTGCTTTAAAAGGTAAATTGTCTTACTTCAGAGATATTGGAGGAGGTCTCCTTCATATCTCATGCTATTAGGCTATAAGGACCCATCCCTAAACATTAAATAATATTTAGTTTAATGTTCACAGTACACTACCTTATATTTGAGGGTAATTATGGTTATTTGTATAAAAATATCATCAGACTAACATAAACATATATTATGTCGAATGTTTGACACTTCCAATTAGTATCCATTTTTTCAAAAGTATAATACTTTTATGATATAAAATGTTTTTCAAGATATATTTTCACTATAATCATATTGAAATCATCATTATCCCTACTCCTAATTAAACTCATATGATTTTTTTAATTTGGAATGAACATAGAAGGGCAGTAAGAGGCATATAATAGTAATTATTGGAACTCATTATTTAATAAATAATTACAAGAATTTTCATTTTTCAAAACAAATTTTGGGTTCAATGTAAACATCTTCTTAACTAAGAAATCAATTTCATTTCACAATTAATTTCATAAAAACTTTAATAATAAATATTAAAGGCATGGTAAATATTATAATTTTTTATTTACAATCATGAAAAAGTAATAATAGATTTTTGAAAAAGGAATACCTTTTACCCATAGGATGTTGCATATATTTTACTTAACATATAATCACATTTTATTTCCATATAAAATCATAAGATTTATATAATAACAAAAATAAATCAAGGATAAAACCTATATGAAAATTAGTATATAATATTCATATCATTCTTAATAATGAAATAAACTACCCAGTATACTTTCATAATTTCATTGGGGAAACCTAACAGATTAACAGTCTCTTTTCCCAATGCATTGGATGGACATTTCGGGCCCACCCATCGATTAATTATAATAAAACCAATAATATATGGTTTATAATGAAATAAAAAATCATAAATAACAATTCAAAATAACCATAAAATAATCATAATACTTGAAATATTACATTTTTGAGTGTCATCCTAATAAGAAAATATTTTTTAACCTATCAAAAACATTTTTAGATATTTAAATATCCATTACATTTAAACCCTTTTTAATTATATCTGGAACAATAGGAAGGATAATTTGTCATTGTATAAAACATGGAATATTATAAACTAATGAAAACATAAATTAATGGTCATGTTATTGGTAAAATCTGTTGATGTTTTATAAATTAAAATAGGCAATTTAATTTTCCTTTTTCCAAAATGTTCTATATAAAATATTTAAGAAGAATCATTTCTAAAAAATATGAATGTGTTTGGAAAACAAAAATAAAATATCCTTAATAATTATCTTTTTTCCTTATTGATAAATCCACAAAATTTTAGTTAGAATACAGACATAGATGAAAATTTTAATTAAAATAAATCTCGAAAACATTTACCACTATGTTCTTTAATGTAATATGTCACTTTACTTGAGTTTGACTCACCACATATATTATTTATATTCCTGAATAATAAAATTATGAAAGTTATTTAATTTATTAAGAATCTTTTCAATTTTATTATTAAATATATTTTCATTACTTTCATTTTATGTACAACTACATAATCTATTATTTTCAGATCAGATATTTTGATGATACTCAGCTAACATATCTGAAATAACTTTAATAAGCTGACAATAGTAAAAGTGGTCTTTATTAAATCACATAAAGATTAATAATATTGAAATATTTTTTATTTTCTATACAGAAATGTAATTTTAAAACTATATATAATGATATTTATGAAAAATGAATTATGTTACCATTCTCTAGAGGGTTTCTCATGTGTATGCATGCCAAACGATTCCATTTTAGACTATCATTATGAAAATAAGTTAAATTTTAATTTAAATTAAATATATTATTTGAATATAATAGATAAAATTTAATTTATGTATAAATACTTATATATTTCCTAGATTTGATGTCGTTATGGAAAATTAATTGCATCGCTTCGTTAAGGTGGTACTCAATATGTACTCACAAACGACGTTATCATTTTTCAATGAGAGAAAAGTTAATAAAATAAGTAATATATTTTATTTATAGAATTTAAAATATTTCAAGAATATATATATATATACATAGAAATTAGATCAATCATTATAACCAGATTTAATAGGTAGTTGTGGAAAATGAATTACATAGGTTCGCATGGTAGTGATCCTCCACACACATGACTGATTCAGCCATTTTTCATTTCATGGAAGATAAAATGGCTATAAGTATTGAAATAAATCTAATATGATTTCATTTGTTTTAATATTAAAAAAATAATCGATCAACTATATTTATAGGATGTATAATATGAAATAAAATGAAAATGCTCAGTTTAGAACTATATATCTTCTTCAGTAAATATCTATAGATTTATGCATGAAGACTTCATAAATTGTTTTCTGATCACAAAAGTACTCTAGGAAATTTGGCTGAATGTATGGAATTAAATTTGGTGATTATTTACCATAAATGGTTTTTATGTGTCAATAAAAGTGGACAAGAAGTTCCCTTTTATAAAAGGATGCATAAGAATTCTTCAAATTTATTAAAAGTATATAACTAATATAAGTTAATTATCCTTGATAAATAACATCATGTGGATATAATAAGAATATTTTATGCATATTAGTTTAAATATTCTCATACAATAAAATTTGGAAATATTTTTGGTGATGTTGGAACCCTTATCTATTAGTTTTGACCACCCACTACCCCTTTTGTCTATTCCCATTGTATCAAAGTGATTTAAAAAATAATGAGTAAAAAATGTTACTATAAAAGCAAAAGAAACTCATAAATAGAAATTTATTGATATGTGAAACCATAACACATTCACATTAATGATTATAAAAAGTTACTGGAATTTCAAATTACTTAATAAAATATTCGATATAATATAATACCATTAATTACATGTTTGGAACTATTAATTAAATTTGACATTGGTAAGAAAATTATTTAAATTAAATTAGAATATAAAACATTTAGAAATATGTAATAGTATATATTTATCTAAACAATTCGTGGGGTGAAATAAACTAAAAAATATAACTTTTTGAGTTTTGAAAATCAATTACTTGATTATTTTACTATGTACACTAGCACTATGTCGGTGTTCTATAAGAATTTATAGAAATTATTTAAAAATTAATATTTAGAAATCAGTTAACAAGATAAAGAAAATAACTTAAAATTAAAATAACCATTTATATACAATAATTTCTATTTTTATCCCTATCAAAAAATTAAAAGATATTAAATTAAAGGGAGTGAAATTTATGACTTTATATTTACTTAAAAATAGTTAATAAATTTTCTAAGATAAATGGAACCAAATTAACATTAATATGAATATTTTATGTGGAAATTATAACCCATTAAATAAAATTTATTAAATTAATGATTGTTATCATTTTTAGAACTTATTATATTATTTGTCACATTAATTACCATATTTACCATTAACAAGGTACAATTATTTACTACAATTACAATTCATAATTACCAAAAATAGAATGATCATGTTAAAAAATTCCATTAATGCCTTCAAATATTGAATAAATTATTCACGATTCACTATATATATTGGGGAGAAATTAATATAATATTTAAATGGAAAATAAAATAAGAACAACTTTTTGAAAAAAACATGTTTTTATCCCGAAAATTAAAACAAGGAAAAAATAAAAAATATGGCTGATTAAACTATAATTAATTATATTATTTTTAATAATCGAACTCTAATGTTATTTAAAATTATTATTTAAGAAAAAAAGTTATTTTTTTTTGTTTTCATTGAAAAATAAAATGTTGAGAAAAATTACAAAATTCCACCCAATGTAAAATTTGATATGAGGATTTCAAAAACCATTCCATTTTTTCAATTTAAAAATAAATAAATTTAAATAATTATTTTTTGTAAAAACATTTAATATATGAAAATCCATTTCTTAAAAAAATAATTACATGCTCCATTTAAACAGATAAATTACATAATAATATTATAATAAATATAACTAAATAAAAAATAAATAATTTATATTAATTGGATGTGAATATGATTTTTTCTAAAATTAAATATGTTTTTACATTATTCCCCCTTTTTTAAAATGAATCCTCGTAAATTTATTCGCTATTTAAATATGTTGGGATATCATTTCATCATGCCATTTTCTGATTCTCATATTGCTTCATCAACAATATGGTATTTCCATAAAATTTTACTTGATTAATTACCTTATTTAACAATAAATTCTCTCTTTGTTCAACAAAATAAATAGTTTGTTCTTCAAATGAATGACTATTTTCTTAATGAATTTTTTCATGGTAAAAACATGAGATGCGTCTGGAATGTATTTTCATTACAATCAAACATTAGATACATCATATTCCTAAGATAAACATTGAGGAAAGGCCTCTCAATAAGAATCATAACAAACATTCTCCATGATTTTATGTATTCCATTGAACCATGAACTTATCTTCTCGTTGATACAAAAATGAAAAACTCTTTTACATTGAGATACTTTAATAAAAATATAATCGCATACCCAAAAAAATGTCACTCCTCATGTTATCTATACTAATTTTCTGATTACTATAATCAATTATCAGGATTTGTTGAATCAACTTCCCCTTATGAACCATTTCATATATGAATTAATTCCAAAAAACATTCATTCACCATCTTCACCCCCACAATATGTTGTCTAAAAAAATTTCCATATAATGATTCTAATGCAACAATTAAATATTCAAATGAAAATTTTTAATATTACAAAACTCAACCAATGAAATATATTTAACCAAGAATACATGACATCTCATTTGGAAAACTCAAAGTCTGGCCAAAAAACATGAATTGTTCTCTCTAACTATCTTGCAGATTGAGGATGAAAATGTGTACAACAAAATAATTAAGTACCAAAATATTCCTATAGTATTTTCATGAAATTAATGGTGAATCTGATATCATGATTAGATAACATAAAAAAGTGATACAATATAATCTAATTATATCATTAAAAGATATTTTGGAAATTTTATGACTGTAATATGGGTCTAATGGAAAAAACGAGTATATTTTGTTAATTTAATATCTACTACAGAAATAAAATTGTTATCATGATATGTCGTTAGAAATCCAACCCTGAATTCCTTATATATATTATCCCATCTCTATTTTTGTCAATGGAAATTGATGATGAATACCCATTGATAATTGTAATTTGACATTAACCAAATGAAAATCCATGATTTACATCAAAAAATGAGTGACGTCATTATTTATTCCTTCCGACTAAAAATGTTCTTGAAGGTGTCTATATGTTTTAGTTCTGCCAGTATATGTAGAAATTGGAGAAATGTGATCTTCAATTAATAATCATTTATTCAACATGGGGTGACATGAAACACATAACCTCTTTCTAAAACTCAACACTCCATTGTTGTCTATATAAAATTTATACAACATACTAATCTTAACCAATTTTATATATTCCTATAAAAACTACATTCCTTTAGATATTTCTTAATCATTTAATATAAATATGATTATACATATAACTAAAACAAACGAGAGGATGTTTTAGAATGCCCAATTTCGAATCTTACTCTCATCAAAACATTAACCAAATGATCATGTTCTAGGTATATTATATTTAATGATAAATTATCTTTCTGAATCAAAGAATCATTTACTATGATTGATTTACCAACATGGAATTGAATTGTGAATTAATAATCTTTTAAAAATTCAATCTATCTCCACAATCTCATGTTCAATTATTTATGAGTGAATATATTCACAAAAAATTTATGATCATAATATCTTTCACAATTTATTCCATATAAATGATATCTCCAAATTGTTTATGAATACACTAAGATTCAGTTCAAGGATATTATAATTTTTATCATAATATATTAATTAGTGGAAAACATAAGCAGTTACCCAATTAATCTAAATTAAACAACAACCCAGTCCTCTCAAATAAGTATGACTTTAAATAATAGAGAAACTATATCTGGATGGGAGGGAAAAAATGGTTCATTCCATAATATTCATTTCAATTCCTATAAAAAGTCATTATATTCCCATATTTACATTAACCTGTCCATTTTACTAGTGAACATATGTAGTTAGTGAGACAATCGTGAAATGTTTTAAGAAAAACACTGACACTAGCCTAATAAACCCAAAAATCATCGAATCTCAGTCACATTTATAGGCCATTTCCATTCCTAAAAAATTTTATTGTTAGAGGGATCAATACTATTTGTATATATTTCTTATGATATATTAATGTATAGAAATCAAATTTATATAAAAAATCAAATTTAAAAAATTTCCCATATAACTTATTTTATTTCATTGTTTTCTGAACAATCATTATATTTTTTCATGATAATAATAACCTTTAAAATATAATAAAATATAATCAATATACATAACCAAAAGTTTATCCAAATATTCATGGAAACACAATTTATAATATCTATAATGAATGTGGGGGAATTGGTCAAGCGAAAGGAAATATACACATCTCATAATGCGTGTACCTATTATGAAACACTATTTTATGAATGTCATCATATATCACCTTATATGATAGTCCATGTACCTTACATCAATCATCTAAAAATATTGATCTCCTAGTATATGACCAAACAATTCATCGATATGAGGCAACATATACTTATTTTTAATAGTGATTTCATTGAAATATCTATAATAAATAATAATCCTTACTGAAAAAATCATTGTTTTAAGAAAAAAACATAACATCACCACATGGTGAAGAAATTGGGTGAATGAACCCATTATCCATAAATCCTCATAATTTCATTTTAAATTCCATGTATTCTACTTAGATAATTTGATCAGGGGTTTTGGAAATTTTATTAGATTTGGGAATTCTTTCAATAGTAGAATCAACCTCTTAATTATTTATAATACCAAGTAACTCGACATCATCGTCATCAATATAATTTATTTATAATTTTCCAAAAGAGTGCAAGAAACAACACCAATGACATGAACAAATCAAGTGGTGCCAAAAATAATGTATCTCTAGAGCATCCCCTCAAACTAAGTTACCCCCATCAATAGTCATAGAAATAAGGTCTGGAGATAAAATCAGGTTCATTCCATGGGTTGACAAGGAATCCAAATAATTGTCTAACTTTTTCCCCTCATGTCAATTTTGATTAATTTCCATTTGAGTACCCATCAGGCTACGACACTTATAGATGATATAGTATATTGATCAGGGTGTAGATCCCTTACCTATCAGTGAGTTATAGACAATGATAGAATCAATTTCAAGAACACAAAAGGTGATAATGTCATCCTAGAAAAATGAAGTCCAGTGAGCATTTCCAATGCTTCTAACTTCAGGGTATTCCCAATAGCATATGTGGTAGTGACGACAGCCATAATATATCCCTATGAGTACCAAATCAAACCACCACCACTTATATTTTCCTTGAAACATGACCCATCTATGCTAATCTTGGGGCCATTGTGATGAGGAGACCACCTCACCCATTGGCCTGGGTGACCAATGATAGCAAGTTGAGGTTGGATTCCCATGATGTGGGTCCTCAAAATATGGGCTTATAACCACCCTTTACTTGAAAAACCAAATCAATCAGCACGAACCAAACCCTTCCTAAAAATCTCTTTAAGAAATATTAACCCTCTCATATTTGGCTCCATTTAGAATAGTACAGATGCACCATCATCCTGTGGAAAACACTAAGGATCATGCCATCCTTTACCATAACTTACCATCAGCACCATGAAACCATTTTTCCAGGAAGAGGTCCAAATGATCCATGGAAACAAAGCTAGTGAAATTATAGAAACCAAACCACACTGCTTTATCCTATTCCACTATGATGAACATGTTGTCAAAGGTCTCCTCCATACCCTCCCTACAGTAATAACATCATGATTACATATGGATACCCATTTTTTTATTATATCATATGTATATAAAGAAAATTTCTAAATTCTCCAGGAAATAAATTTAACCTTCACTATGATTTGTTGCCTCTAAAGGGTGTGTCCCCACACATTAGATTAGAATGTATGCCTTGTGGTCCAACAAAAACCATTTATAATGAAGTAACATTAGTTTTAAGTGGTGAAAAAACACCTATCTAGTTCATCATTGATATTAATGAGATCGATAATATCCCACTGGCATTTTTTGTAGACTACTGTGACATACTCTAGATTCATAATAGCATAGAAAAAATAAAAGTTGGTGATCAAGAATCTAGGGAACTGGAGACTAGAACAAGCCAAGTCATGATGCTAGAGGGATATCTCCCCTCTCCCCATAATCCACCTGGAGTGAGGTTGAAGGGTCATTATTAGAGGAAAAAGTATAGGCCACAAAGAGGGGGAATTTCCCATATGTTGTCATAAACTTTCCTGGTACTTGGCCTCTATGAATCTTCCTCACTTCAGTTGACATTAAATCAATTCCCATGGATGCTATGAATAGTGTTTTAGATGTTTCTAAAGTTTATTCCCCCCCCTCATCAACAGGTATGGATAGCCTCCCCCATGATGCCCCATGACCTTCACTATCTGAATTTATGTCCCAACTAAAATAGACCATGATTTTATGAATTTCTTCTAGAACACCCTTTGGGACATTAATGGCAGAGAGGGAGTGCACTGAAATGGATGAAAGGACTGTATTCACTAGTGTTATCCTACCTCCAAATTAGAAGAAAATATTATTCCAATTTTTGGAATGTCTCGTAATTCTGAATATAATGTTGTTAAAGTGGTGATGTGTATCTTTCCAGAGGAGATAGGCGTCCCCAGATATTCAATGGGAAAATATTATATTTCATTTTTATGCTGCGATATAGGGATCTCCTCTGTAAATCCGAAAATCGACTAGTTATGAAAAATGTTCACTTACATCTATTGAACATTTTTCTACTCTAGTGAAAATAATCCACCTTAATTACCTTCATCCCCTGAATGGATCTAATTTTATCATTGATAAAGACAATTGTGTCATCAAAAAACATGATGTGAATTCATTCTCTTTATGCACTGGTAATGAGAAATTATGCATCATCAGATATCCTAGTTGATATGTCGATAGAAGATGTCCCAAGAAATAATGAAAATAATTGGAGAGATGGTTCCCCCTTTTATCATCCCTTTAACCACCTTATAGAATCTGTGGCACTTCCCTGGGAAGTGGAAGATCAGATAAAATGAGTTGACACACCTGAAAATCAAGTCAGTGGACCAAGTGGAAAACCCTAGCCAGAAATAACATTGATGATGATATACCATTCCAAATCATCACACAACATATCCATGTCTATATTTATGTCCAAGTAACATTGATGAACATTCATGTTGATATCACCGAGAACATCCTGGGCCAAGACAACCACTCCTTGAATGGACCTCTCTCCCCCACAAACCCATGTTGTTATACATAAATCATCCGAAGGAGGTGGATAGAAAGAAAACTATTTATGGTCATAAAAATAATATTATAACATATTATTCACATACCTATAGGCCTTTAGTGGTGGATAGCGGTGGGATCATTGATCTTGGTAATTAACAGCAATGTGGTGGTGCTAGAAACACATTCCAAACTCCCTCCCCATATGAAATCAGGGACTTCCTCCAACAAATCACCCTTCACCAATCCCATGAGCCTCTATAGATGGAGGTTGAAAAACCATCCATCCCCAAGGCACTCTCTAGATTGATTCTCATCACGGCCTCAATGAGAACCTTCTTGTATACAGCTACTTCAACGAGCTCATTGTCCGGGCTAGAAATTCTATAAGGAATCACCTGAAAAAATGCCTCATTCCCTCTCAGCTATCCATCTGACATTTGTGGGTTGGAACCTACTAAGAGATCTTTGAAATGAGACTTAGAAATACTCCAAATGGTATCCCGATCATCTATAAATATCGCTTCCTATTGAAGGATATTTAGTATAATAAGCCTACGTTTTTTATACAGGCATGGAAATAAGCGCAATTTTGATCTCCATCTTGAATACATTTAACATGGGCCTACTCACACACCACCTATTTGTTCATAAGAACCAACTATTCTAGGATATTCTTAATGCTAGAAATATCCATAAACAAGATGTTACAACAATCAGATTCCATGATGTCCTACATGGACTCAATTTACGTGGAGTGAACATTCAAATCATAGCGACTTGGTGAATTTTTGTGAACTAGACCTGAAGGTCACCATGATGTATCCTTAAGTATTTTATGAAAGGCCATCCAGTTGGACCCTTATGTTTTCCTCCACTATGAGTCCCCCACGACCTGATGATATCCCTAGAGGATGGGCCATGTTTGATAGAAACTTAATCAGATACCTCGATCCTACCATGGAGAAAATGAGACAAATAATGTGGGTTGTCAGAAAAATTGTGAACTAGATGGGTGTCCTTGGATTTGGGAAAAACCAAGATAACATGATCGCCTTACAGACCTCAGTCAAGATGACATAAGTTTTGGCATCCACCATGTTTGTTTTTGCCCCAGGTATACCAATCTCCTATAAATCCCAGATCCAAGAGGCCCTTACAATCCGAAAAATGGATGAAATTCACACTAGCAAGCTGATGAAAAACAACTGAACCTTTCTTGTCATTGGGATCCTCAATGATGTTGACATCACCAACAACCATCCACAGTGAGTCCCCCATATTAAAGGCTTCAAGTGTCTATCTTAGGGATTGTCTTATCTGATCATCACTACTAACATACATGAAGGAAGAAAAAAACTATTAAAACCTAGTAGAGATATAATTGGTGAGGCACTTCTCTGAGGACTGAACCAAATGAAAATAGTTATGATAGTTCAAGAAAATCCAGATGTAGTTGTTAGTGGGATCAAAATTCCTGATGTTTTGTATCTTAATTATTATAAATAAATCAACTATTTTAGTTCAATATTTCTTGGGTTCCAAGATTAACACAACAGAATAAATATGATATCATAACTCTAGAGAAAGAAAATAAGATTTTCCAATATAACCAAGGCCATGGAATTTTCAGATGATGATCAGAGTCATTATAACTAAGGGATCCTGGTTTTGGCCCCATGCAGAGAGGCCGCATTGTTTTGGATTCAAGGGTAGAGACAACACTATTTAGTGTGATACCAAATGTGTTTCATAACATGTTTAAGGGAGTCCATTGATACAGGGGGAGTAGAGGGATCCTTGGTTTTAGAGGGGGCTAAAGAAGCTAATAGTTCCAAGGGATATGGGGAGGGAGAATAGGGTTGGTTGATTGGGGATCCAAGTATTTAAGAGAATAAGAACAAGAAACTAGCATGAAATCATCTCCCTAGGTAGGATGCTTGTGATTGGAAAGCTCACTGGGAAAAGAATGCATCTGGAATGAAGTTCTAGAGAGGTAAATAGAAGATGAGAAACCTAAAGATCCAATAATATCCTCAAATTTGGACGTTCTATTTTTTATATTAGAGACCTCCAGATGAGTACGTAAGGTTAGCTCCTTGAAGGGGACCAAAGATAGGTAGGGATCCACTTGCCCCGACAAGATTATGGCTAAAGGTCCATGACTAAGGGGACGTAGCCCACCAAAAAGGTGGGGAAGAAGGGAGGAACAAGAAAAGGCTTGCAGGGAACCAATTCCTGAATAGGGTGGGAAACCAAAGATGGATTAAAGGGATGGGAGAACAAACTGGGGGTCACCGAAGGTTGATCAACCTATTAAGAATTATTCATATTTTTGTAAAAATGGAGGGAATTTCCTGGAATGTGTATGTAAGATAAGAATATGAGATCAGACTAAAACATGAAAAGATGTGACTAGCCTAAAGTGTCTTTCACATTAAGGGAGATCCTGTCGGGGAATGGGACAAAAATGTACATGTCAAAATAGATCCTATCAACTAGGGACTCTTCCAGATTCACAATTTAATCATCCATGTAGAGAAATCTCCCCAAAAAGTTTATGATGGACCTTATTAAAGATCCATTCAATAAAGGAACTGAGGTATCTAGATGATAAACCTACAAACCCACTCTAGATGAGTCTATTCCATGATGAACTTCCATCGACCATTAGTAAATAACAAACCTCAACCGACCCATGGATATGGGGGATTTGCACCAATCACGGAAAAAGTCCACTTATGAAGTAGTAACCATGTAGAAGGGTTTTAGGAATAGGGATCACATAAAAGCATAAAAATTCATCCCACATGAGTTTAAGAAGTAACAGTACATTGGGAGGAGTGGATTTCCCGAACCAAACCGTGCTACCATTATCCATTTGAGGCACGCAATAGCTTCAGAGAAGGCCTTGAGTGGGACATCTAGCACCTTCCAGAGACTATCCTTATCCCCTACTAGATGATCTAAGAGAACTGTAGGAAATAACAATGACTAAGGGAATGGAGGAGGGAAGAAGAGGGAATACCTATAGGAAACAATTTAATGATCCACTTCATGGGAGTCTCGGAAGACAAGGTTTGGTGACGGAAAGGGACAATATGACAATGTGTTAGGATGGAAAATGGCTAGAGAGGGTCTCACCACCTCCCCAAGTAACTCAACAATAAAAATATACTTTTATTATATTAGTTCCAATATATCATTCATGTGTTAAATTCTTTTATTTTCATGAACATGATTTTTTTAACATTCCTTTCAAATTCTAAATAGATTTTCAATTTCCTAGAGGTTATCAAATTATTAAATTGATTCTTATATATAAATGGAAATTAATGTTTTTGAAATACCTTTTCTATCTATAAAATATATATTTTCATGGTATAATGGAATATAATCCATGAAAAAAAGTACATCAACTTATAAATGGTAAATACAACAATATTTATATTGAAAACACATCTATAAATAATTACATGAAGATATTTATAAATTATTCTTATTTTAATACATCCTATACATTTTTTAACAATTATTCATTTTTATTTATTGAGGTGACATTTTTTATTTAAACCGAAATTTCATAAAGATGAATTAATGTGTAGCAACCGAATCAAACAAGACATTAGAATAACCCGAATTGACATGTATTGTAAAAATTACCATTTCTTCAGATAGTCTGGTATCTACCAAAGTAGTTTCAAAGGATTTCAAATCTCCATTCTTATAATATTCATATTTCTTCCAATAATTTTTTATCTTTATTGTACTTACATAAATAAAATAACCCACCTCACTACCTTTAAAATACGTTGTTGCATGCTTTTCATAATTGGTTTTACCACTAATAAGATCATTTACATTATAATCCTTATCCATATCCCCAATCATACCATAATGGAAGGACCTCCCATATTTCATAAAAAATTCCACATGGATCTTTTTATAGACCTATCAATAAATTGAAACATCATTTTCTTCCCATAAAACTTCTTTTCTATATTATTCTCATATCCCGGAAACATGGATCACTTTTCCTTCTTGTTTCCATCAGACACCTGATCATTAGAAAAAAAAATATTTCCACCTTCTCTACACAGAAAAAAGTTTTTCATAACATTTAAATTAATAGTAATGATATTCCATTCAATATTTTGAATTTAATACAAAGTGAACCTAAAAGAAATTATATCATGACCACGAAAAAAATTGTCCCATACCATTGAAATCTGGTGAACTTTTTTCAAATGTGGCCACCCAATATTTATCATATTCCCTAAATTAAAAGATGTTTTTTCCATCCTATGTTCAATAAATTTTGAAAAATATTTCTCAAGGAAAATATTATTAAATTTTTTCTTTTACATGCCATCAATCTCTTTTATTTATCTATAATTCATATCCATTTACTGTTATTGATTATCTTCTCCTTAGAAAATATAAATAGAAAGGGCTACAATTTGATTATCTGAAAACCATGATATAGAATTTAATTTCTGAATATTTAGACAATCCCTCAAGTACTATTGAGTTGAATATCCTCTAAATGTTGTAGGGGTTTTCCTTACATAATACTACACTATCAACATATTCCTCTATGGTAATTATGGCACTACTCTAGCGTCAATAACACTATCAGTAATAGATAGTATAAATTAATCCATCACTTTAATAAAGTGCATAGCTTTAATTCTATACATTTTGGGTTTCTAATTTGGATGGATATTATCCTCATGGTTCCTTATTCTTTTTATTCCCTATTTCCTCTAAGAAAAAGTATTTTTAACTGACATAGTTTGGGAAAAGAAACATAGTATTAATCAAATTTAATACCATGATAACCATAAATTATAATTTATTAAGAAAATTTACTTATATTATCCTGACCTATAAAAATATCTAAAACATCTTTTAATACAATCTCTAGGTACATAATCTTAAAAATTACAAAATCTAGATTTCAAAACTATGAGTTGAATATCATTCACTCATGAATTTTTATTGTTTGGAGTTTTATATTATTATTTCATCCCCTATACATAAATAAATATTAAATCACAATGAATACACTTACACATACTATATATTTTTCTAATAATACAAAACATTTATGATAAAACAAGTTCTATTTTCAGAAGATATATTCATAATTTTCATATTGACATCATACTTACACTTACTCATCCTTAACACATTATGAAATGTCTTTTAAATTTAGGATGAGCACAAAAATCTTAGTAAGGGACATATAAAAATAAATATAGAAACACCATAGTCAATAAATACTTATATAAATTATCCTTTTTAAAAATAAATATAAGGTGTAAAATAAACATTTTATTATAAATGAAATAATCTTCTCACCAATAATCATTTCATGAAAAAATTCCTAATAAAATATATTATTCACTCCCATAGGAAAAAAGTATAAATATTTAAATGCTCATTAAATATAAAAATATTTCTAAAAATTCCAAAAAAACATAGGGATTGAGGGTCTTTATTTGATTTAAACATGGTATCTTATAAAGAAATCCAAACATCAATTAATTATTATAGTTGAAATAATGGTTTTGGACATCATATATGATAAAATAGATATTTATATTTCTCTGCTTTTCAAAATATTAAATTTAATATTTGTAAAAATATTAATTTTAAAATCCATAAAATGAAATTAAAAGGTGACATAAAATGTGATTCCAGGAATGTTTATAATATATTTCTATTTAAATTGGTTCACATTCTATGATATAATTCAACATATGAAGCCTCGAGTCTAAATGATCTATAATATTGTAAACCAATATAAAATTGAAATTATTATAGATAGAACTAAACAAATAATGAAAATTATAGGCTTTACAAATTTATAAAATAATTCCATTTTTATCTTTTTATTAGAAATTAAAATAATATCATTTTAAAGTAAAAAATTTTTTTTTTTATAAAAAAATATTTTCTTCATAATTTTTTCTATTAATAAATGAAATTAATAATTTTTGGTGAAATATTATACTCAAATTTAAATATTTTATTTTAAATAACCATTTTTATAATTAATCTATTAATTTATTCTAGGCACAATATTAGACTACATCTCATTTCGTTGTTCAGGCCTTATTTTTCTAAAAATTGTTTTGATGTAATTTGTGAACTAATTTTAAATTAAATCAATTTAACTTTTTAAAAAATTATTTAAAATGATTAACTTAATTTTTAAATCATCATTTCATTTTTATATTAATTTTAATTTTGTAAAACTTTCATAAAAAATTAATTTTTTGATGAATATGGGGAATAATAATTTTTATTAAAGACTATTTTTTCTTTTAAATAATTTAACAAGATATATTTTTCATTAAAATTGTTTTAAGAGTAAAATTATTTTTATTATATTCTAAATAAAATAATATATTTGATTTTAATACATTTTAAATTGATGTTTGAAATAAATCATTTTATACTTACGAAAACATTTTCATTGTAAACCACTTTTTGTCCCACTTATGTGTTTAATATAAAATTAAATTGTAATATTTGTGGATATGAATTTGGTAAAATTGATTCCACATTTTTAATAGTAAAAATGATATTATATTATGTTTTATATAAATTATTTTTCATATAGAATTTTCAAAATAAAAAAAACTCATTGTCGTTCTCATTAAAATGGCCTCACCAGGGCGTAAAAAATAGTAATGGTATCTTTTCCAATTAGAATTTAATAAAATATATTATATGGTAATATTTCACTTATTACTATCAAATTTTTTTATTTTATTCCCATTAGGTTACATTTTTATTTGGGGTGACCTTTTTGTAATTTATTCTTTTATAAAATTCTATATGGGTATTCTCCCCACCATATAAATGGAAACATACTCTACTATTTTATTAAAAAAAGTAAACATCATTTATTTTTGAAAATACTAGCCCAAATTAATTAATTAATTATCTTAACATGTCATAGGGGTATTTTATTGATTATAAAACCCTCTTAGGAAGACCATTGGTTCACTCTTAATGATGTTGTCCAATTAAGGGAGTCATTCTTAACTGAGAATTTCATAATTATTTTTTTCATATACTCCATAAAATATTTTTTAACTATGATAATATAATAATATCAGTATATAACATATTATTCTAGGTTATTATTTCAATTAAATAACCAAAATCCATATTCTCTTAAATCTATTGGAAAATCAATTTATCGATCAGGTGAATCGCATACTATAGCCTCACAAAAAGATGTAATTAATTTTCCATCATTGGCTCTCAAAGATAAGTATAATGATTGAATTAATTTATATATATGATATATATTAAATAAAAAAACTAAATTACAATTTCACATATAACTTCATATATTTTCGACCTTTGGAAATGATAGCATGGCTCGTGAATACGTGTGGATTACCACCTCTAGGAGGTGATGTGATATATTTTTTATTTTATTTAAAAATGAATTGTAATAAAGATATTTTAAATTAATATATATGATATAAAATTAATATTTAATTTTGAAATATTATTTATATTTATTTCATTAAATATAAAAAAAATTGGAAACATCGATCACGTGTACATATGACGCATAGTCTCCATGAACAACATGATTCATTTCTTTATCTCAAATTTTTATGAATGAAAATAAATAAATTTATTTATTTATATATTTATATATTTATATATTTAATATTTAATATCTTTATTTCATGATTAACATTATGAATATTATTGAGAAATTATTAATGTAAAATGATTAAAACTACATGACAATAACATTCATGAAAAAGGAAGGGGTTATCATTCAGAACAACAATTTTAATATAGAATTCATAGTTAATGGGTGAATAAATGTTATATGTAAATCATATATTTTATAATATATAAGATAAATGTTTTTGAATATATGTAAATTAAATAAATATAAATTATATTTGAGGTTTTAATGTGATTTTAATTAATCAAACTAGAGGAAATTGATTTTTCTCTCACTTTTACTTATGGGATACCTATTACATATTCCCCATTTGATTATTTTGTGTGATTTATATATGAAAAATAAATAAATTTTATTATTCATTTCATTTAAATTAGGACATATAAATATCATTATGGTTGTATCTTTCTTATGGCGTACAAGTCAAATTTATCAAAGTTGAATGGTTTTGAAGTTATAATATCAATGTTTATCAAGATTTTTTTATTACATTTTTATAATAAAATAATATGACATATCTCTCGAGAAAATCATGAATTTTCTTCCCCTATGTTTATTTATGTATATTAAATGTTTTAAATTCATTTTACACTCTTTACAAACTCAAGAGACAAAAATAGTATTTTTTTAAGGGAAACATTTTTTCTCTATTTGGTCGAAAATAATTTTTCTAACATACACATGTTTTCAAAAAATTATTTGAATAAGGTATTTTATATTAATATACTTTTTTTAAAATCATTTTTAATAGAAAATTTATTTTTTAAAAAATAAAAGTAATCTACTTTGTATTTTCTAAATGAGGTATTCTTTTCATTTTTATTGAAAATGTGAAAAAATTAATTGTTTTAACATACACATCCTAAAATAAATTATACATAATATGACGAGTCAATTATTTGTATCATTCAATACACATTTACTATTTTATACATTAAATAGGATATTTACCTTATTATTTGGAAAATTTTTATATTATTAAAATTTATTTCAATATAAAAAGGTTATATACCTCAAGAAATTTTCACATAGAATTTTATAGGAATTGTTCAATTATGGTGTCATTCCTTTATGTTACCAAATTTTTAACTGGGATATGGACCAATGATACCATATTAATTATTTATATGGACGGTTTTCTATATTAATGATTTGAATTTTAATAATCCCATTCAATTTTTAGAGGATATACTATGATTAAATTATAAAATTATTTTGAAACCTTTTTCTATAAAATATGTTTTTCCATGATGAGATGCTTATGAATTTGATTTAAATATCATGGTTTATGATATGATGAATTATTTATGATATTGTGTCACAAGTATATGTGATTTTAACAATCTGACAAGTGGGCCCATAATTATATATCCCTCTAATGCATTAGTTTATGTTAGAAATCTCATAATATAAATAGTACATCAGTAGGGAATGAAAAAATTTAAACAAGGAACATTGTACACTATAACAGTATTAGTAGTGATACATTTTAACGAACTGTTCTCTATGTACATGAATATTACATTTATTTTTCATAATAATTAATACATTAAAAAATATATACCCTAAGATCGTATTAGTTAAATGTATTTTGAATATTTGAACATAATCTTCGAACATGGGGAATGAACATCAATATATCCCATAAATAGCTTCCCATTTTTTCATACATAAACCCTCTCTTTATATCATGGGGAATAGAAAACACAAAATGGGTGATTTCAAATGCTCAGTAAGGGTAAACATGGAGAATATAAAACAAAACTTACATATAATAATGTGAAAACATGAACATAATGATTAAACATCAAAATCCTGATTCATGAGAAAAAATATGGGTAGTACGTAAGGCATAAATCATAAAGGATCGTTAATAATGATAAAATTCCATTGGCATAAATCAATGAATTTTGGAAAACTAATAATCCCATATTATGATTTCCATTGTAGACATGGCATTGCTGCCAGACCATCATAGTGTAAAAATTACATTAGTGAACCATGTTTAATTGTGGTTTCATCCATGCATTACTGAACAAAATTTACTTGTTCTTCAATCCCTATATTACAGAACCAGATTTACATGTTGTACCTTCCATGTTTGACTAAACTAGATTTATATGACATTATATTCATGTATATATAATGAGACCTAAATCACTACCCATTTCATTAGAGAGAGATATAGGTCCCACCCATATCATAATAAAACCATTCTTATGTATTCCAGAAAAACATAAAAAATCACCATAGTGTAACCCATGATCTAAAATAGTTTTATTAAACATCATTACATCATAATTGATATAAAAATAATGGATTTACTAAATAACATTCCATCATAAACATAATAAAATAATTGAAATAATAGGGTTATAAATATAACCCTACATAAAGAGTTTCATTTTATAAGGAAAAATAATTTTGGAAAATATTTTAAATTAATTCTGGAGGAAAATATCCTTTCTTCTTCAAAAATGGGATCCGTCCTCAAAATGCCTCACAAAATAGAATAAATAAGTTTTTTTGTGAAAATAGAATTGTATGCCTGTAGGTAAAGCTTCAAATAAATAATGAATTATTGAAGAATAAAAATTCTTTCATGTTGTACATGTTAAAAAACAATCTTCTAATAGTTTTCCAAAAGAGTAAAAACGTACCTCATACCGAAAATGAAAAAAGATTACATTCATACCATTTCATAAAAATTAATCTATAGAGAAAAATTAACTTCAAAAACATATAGAAAGATATAAAGAATATTTTGTAATAAATATTTAGGAACCGTGTACGTGGATGATAAATATACCCTAGTAAATACTAAAGAATAAACAATCATAGATAAAAATGAGATTTGTAAAGTTCTCCCTTACCTAAGGTCCGATTTTTTTGGTATGTATCTAAAAATTTTGTATTATGGGTTTAATAATATTATAATATTATAACATAACAATAATAATATCTATTATATCATATATTATTCACTTATTATTTTATATTACCCATTTATTTATTTATTCTATGTTAAAGCAACGTTTTGGGTAATAATAATTTTATTTATATTACGTGTTATGGCTAGTTATTCATGATCTTATAAAATAGACCATGATTTTCATTCTTATAGAATTTAAAACATGATTTTTCTTTCATAAATATTTAATATAGAAATTTATATAATAGATTTATAAAGGAAATGAAATACACCGTTCATGGAGACGATCGGTCGTACGTACGCATGAAATTTGTTTCTGTTTCCTTATTGAATTGAATGGAAGCATACAAATTATATATATATATACATAATTATATTATAATTATTATTTTATATTTTAATTCTTATTTATTATATATAATTTATAACCATTATTGAATTGTTATCGTGGATAATGAATGTTATCATGTCGTGGAGATGGTGGGCCGTACAGACGCACAAGTGATTATATCATTCACGTAATGGTTAAATGGTATGGAATTGGATGGTATATAATAATAATTATCAGTTTATATTAATTATTTACATATATTATACACATCATTTTACCCTTATAAATTTGGTATTGTTGAATGACAAACTACACCACGGCGTGGAGATGGTAAGTCGTACGTACACAAGCATGGTGATATTGTTACACTTAGGATTTCTACAAGGAGGTATGAGGTTGTAACATAATTATAATAATATCTCATAATGTATAATATAATGTATTTATAACTTTAGTATTGAAAAAAATAAGAAGATGATGTTGAAGAATAAAAGAATATTGAGAGAGGGGATAAAACAATTTCCTCCTTTTCGAGTATCTCCCTTTGATTTGAACAAAAGCACTCCATAGAATATCTTTCTTCCCAAATTCTGTTATTTAAGAGGAATTGAGGGATGTGGGGAGGATATTTGTTTTGGGTTTGTCCGAGCCAAAGGGAATTTTAGGTGTTGATAAAATAGAAGGAGAAGTGCCCTTTCATAGGAGAGGTCACGGGCACTTTTGGAAATTCTTCCAGTATTAATTTATTATAAATTTATTTTTTGTTTATAATAGTCCCAAACTAATTTATTTATGATATAAAATGATTTTGGGTCAATATATCATAATCCAAAAAAAATTATACTTATTTTAATTTTTTTAAACATTACCATTTTGATTTATCCTTATTTAATCTATTTAATTTTATGTATGGTAATAATATTCTAAATATTAAATGGTTCTCAATATTAAATTATGTGCTGTAAATTGTGTATAATTGGATAATTTATAACATTTTAGACCATATAAATTTCACTTATTATTTATTTATTTTTTTGTGATTTTTAAATAATTTAATAATATGTTATTTTTATAAAATATCAATATTGAAAATTTTGACACTATTCATTTATTTGACTTTAAATTGAATCCAAATAGAATATAAATTAGAAAAACAACATTAAATACACTCATAACATGGAATATAAACCTGTCAAATTTGTGGAGCACAATAATTAGTTCATATGAAATTCATTATAATATTTTTTAAACATTTTATTTGTTATTTCAATCAAGAAGATAATTTATACAACAATATTTTTTCATCATTAAGGGTTATTATTTAATCTATAAAAATTATTAATAAATTCATATGATGTAAATAATTTCCTTATTTTTTGGATACATTTTATGTTTAATGTTTTATCATGCTAATCACAATATTAAAATTATTTTACATAAAGCGATAAGAGTGTGACATGTTGTCACTTTCTTCTGATTCAATTATAATTACATCACCTTCATAGAAAAAAGTCTATTAAATGAATCCATTCTAACCCTTATGTAATATTGGTCGACATAAATTCATTCAATAGTATTTTTTCAGTAGTTATGGTAATTTTAGTATCTTTACCATAATGTTTGTTACCTTAATTAACCATATTTACGTTTATCTGTGATAAATAAAAATTATCATAGTTACTATTCACAATTTCCAATAAAATAGTATCATATTAACATATTTTAAAACCATTGATTCCAAATATATGGAATAAGTTTTTCAAAATTAAAAAAAATCATTAATTAATATGAAATTAATTCCCTTTGTTAAAACTACAAAGCAGGTACTTATGAAATTAACACTATCAAAAGATTGACAAATGATTATGTCCAATTTAAATGTAAAATTAATTCCAATAAACAACATTGTATTTAATGATATAAAAAAATAAAATTAAACATAAAAACAAAATATAAATATAAATTAACTACATAAATTAGTTAGATGAAAAGGTAGTTATGATTTAAAATGTAGTATTTTTCACTATTTAATAAAATATAATTTTTAATCTGAAAATTACCAAAAAATGAACCAAATTGAATATTGATGTACCACTTCCAAAGAAGATGTATATTTTTTCATATAGAACATATTAATGTCTTAAATACTATTTATAAAATTTTGGTGCCATCAAAAGGTGACAAAACTACAGTTCTTTAAAAATACTTTTTCTATCTGAAAAAATGAATTTGTTCAAATATCATGTTATAAAAAATACATTAGACGGATGTTAAGGTTATATAAAATTAAAAATTTTGTTAATAATATTTATAATGGTCTGTTTATATCCTATTAAATAATAATATTTTATTAATATATCTTTGTTTAGTAAAGCATGGTATTGCGTAAAACGCAAGCTATTGAGGAAGGTATCACTTGAATATAATGAAAGCAATGTCAGTGTTGAATGTAGTGAATGATTCTTTTGGTTTTACATAAAACATAATCCAAACATAATTTTTTTATTCATTGAAAAAAAAATATACTCAGTGTTGTGTGTATCATACTCTAACTCGATTTAGTGTGAAAATAATGTTTAACTTTGTGAATTGAAAAATATAAATAAAAATTTTAATTTTTTGGAAAAATGGTCCATAAAATCTCAGGGTTTTACAATATACACCACTTAAAATTAATTTCTCCCCTAAAATTCATCATGTTTATAAAAGGGACACTATAGTAATGTTTCTTTCATGGAAATTCCCCTCGTAAAAAGGAATACTAAAACATCATTTAAAAAAAGGAATGTTTGAAACAAAATGGTTTCCCAAAGTAACTCATCACAAGGTTTCCACATTGAAGAACATAGGTGGGAATTGAAAACATGGATATGGAATTGATAAATAATTATCTTGTTCTAATGGACAGTGATAGAGAACAATGTTATAGAATGTTAAAAACTAGAAATCCATAAATCTTAAATGATTTAAGGGACCATCTAGTTCATTTTATAAGAATGTACTAGGATAAATTGTTTTGTTTCAAGATCATTCTCTTAATGCTAATGATTTTTTCCGGACAATAAATACGCACTTGTTTTAAACAAAATCTCACCATTTTTCGTTCCATGAACAATTTCCACTTTATCTATTATTTAATGAAATGAAGTTTAATTTTTCATTCTTGAAGTGATAGCAGATCATGTGACAGAATTATAGGTCATTCCATATATCTTATCAAAAAGGTTATAAAAAGTTATCAAATATGCATAAGTCCACATATAGTTAGATAATATATTATAATAAATAATTTCAAAATGGAATATAAATTATACCATCAATAAAATGAAAACATTACAAACATTTCAAAAACCAAAAATATAAAACTTTAGAAATAGGTGAGATAAATTAATACAACATTTATCTCCGAAATCTCATAATGTTTTTATTTGTTGTCTCATTCCAAACATGTTAATACCTTAACCATTTAATCTCTTAAAACATGGTAATAACACGAATTACCATAACACCTTAGTGAAAACATGAATTCTATCAAAATTATCTCTTTCTATACACCAAAAATTTCAAAACATTCTATATACCCAAACCATGATATCACATTATCCTTATATCAGTCTTCAGGTTATTAATAATATCCAATATTTCATTATCTTCTTATCCATTCCACATGCTCATATCATGTTCATTCCAAAAATATATATATCACTTTTCATAGTTATTGGTACAATATGCTTATAGAAAACCACAACGGACAAAAAAAAAATATCTTCCAATATTCTATAATAACATAAAATATATTCTACAACACTATTTTATAATCCAATTACATAATCACTTAACCATTCCACTATTTTGTTGTCATTATCAACATTGTTAATAGAGACCGCATGTGATTTACCTTGGCCTTTGGGCAGAAAAAATTATCAGGGTCGATAATAATCTATAAACCTTTCATTAGGTAATTGGATAGAACAATTCCCCATTTCCTTTCACCTATAGCATTGAAGTGTGGGTGGTGTTTTATCTTTATACTTTTCTCTATTCACTTCATTATTAAACTTTTTTCTATTACTTCTCTGAGGACCCAACCCCAGTTTCCCGGAGCCAGTGCTTTATTTTATTAAATTTTAATATAAACAAGGAATATGTGTCCTGAAGGAACAAGTAGTATAGTATGTTTCGGAAACAAGAAACATATATTAGTTCAACAATACATATTGAAATGAAATAAAACAAAAATATTTTATATTAGAAATATCCATGCCACCTATATTATCCCTCCAAGTCACTCATAATTAAATTCTTCACATCCTTGGTATATGAATCATAAGAAAGGGGTGAGATCAAACTCTTAGTAAGACTATGCAATATAGTGTAAGATAACATAAAAATAAACATTAATCAGGGTGAATAGTTGGAAACACCTGCCTTTAAAAATAATAAACTTGAACACATTATAGAAGGAATATGAGATTAGTAAAAAAATTCCAACATAATCATGGGTATTCTACTAATCGAATAACCACATGACATTTCAATTACTAGCTTCATAATGAGGGATGTTCCTATTACAGAAATTCTGAGACATTTTTTCAAGGCCTCTTCCTAGACGTCTAAAAATTACTAGGGCCTCATCCAAAATCATATCTCAAATTGGGAAAGGCCTCTGCCAAGTCCACATCTATTTGTCTCATCAGACCTACCAATGGATCTAGGGGGTATAGTAGGCCCCATCCATCACAAAATATGTCAGATTAATTCCCCATTTGATCAGGGATAAACACAAATGACATATACATTCATATTGAATAAACATATGAAATATAAATAACATACCCCAAACATTAAACTTAAACACTAACCATTTAGTGTAAACATCTAAATGGTTTTAAGAATGAACATCCACGGTAAAATTATTCATCCACCATCCAATTAAATAATATAAACGATAAAAAAATATTAATCCAATCAATACATAATAATCAAAAATATTGTAGAAACAGACGAAAATACTCTTACAATATCATTGAGTAAATCTTGAGATAATTACACTTTTTTTAAGAAGAGTTATTTTGGAAAAGACATCGTATAAAACCAGAAATTAAGTAAGATAGTATTTTAATAATAAAATTAGTGATTTTAGAACATAATGGTTGGTAAAAATAGATTATATAGTTCCCTTGAAAATATGTAAGAATTTTAGAAATTCCCTTGAATCGGTATAGTATTTTAGAAATAATTGTGAATGTTCATTTTAAATCATGTATCTACAAAAATAATAATGATGGGTTATGGTTAGTAAACATATATATAACACTAAATCATAATTTATGAGTATTAAAAAATAATACATTATAATTTCATTGAGGTATTTAGACAATAAAAGTAAACCGATTATAAATAAAGGTTCTGGTGGAAAACCCTTACCTTAAGTTCGAATGTGACCCCCTGTTGATCTTAAGGTACTCGAATATGACATTATACTTATTAATAACTTGTTTAAGAACCTATTAGTAATTTTTTTATTTTATAACAATCATTTTTAGTTAATTTATGTCCATATTTATAAGTTATTATATTGAATTCTGTCATTCTGGAGTGTTCGTTTTCTAGATTTTCATAATCTGTTCAGTTGTTTTTAAGTAATGGAGTTCTTGTGGAATGGATGTAAATCTCCAGAATTGAAATTAAATTTTATTTATGAACATACAGAAGAATAATTTTTCATTTATATAATTTTATTACATGGAATGAAGAAGAATCATAGGTGTAATATTATTGACATTCACTTAGATTATTTTAGATGTATTTTGATTATTAGAAACTAGTTTGGTCATATTATTGAATAATTTGTACTTGTACTATTTTATGAATATTAATTAGGTTATAATAAATATTTTATAGTCTGGTTCAACCATAAAAATGGTTTCATGACTAGTAATGAAGGAGAAATTGAGGAATAGAACTGTGTCGTCCACAAAGGTTATAAATTGGAACTTCATGGACGTTGATTTTATTTATAACATACATGGAAGAGAGTAAGAATATTGATGATGGTTCTTCCATTAACATGATATAATTCCAGTATATGGATGATAATGGAGTTAACATGGTAATTTGGACCTAGTAGGTGGGGATAGTATAACAAAAGAAGATAAATTGAAATGAAACTAAATGAAAACAATGGGTGCTTTTCCTCTTGAAATAAACTCCTTGAGAACCTCATTAAGCGAAGGTTTTTTGGTATTTTTTCAAGAAAAAGAGATTCATGGCTATGGGGAGTGACTCGGTAATGGTAATTGGGTAGAACGATTAAGAGATTCATGTCTTAGAGGAGTGAAGAGAAGAGAGAGTGATGGGGATTTTTATAGTGGAGGAGGGGAGTGAATTTTGAAAATTTTACTCATTGTTGTATTATTTACGACAGAAAAAACAATAGTATTGTTTCATGTGACCCCTAATATTAATAATTGCATTTTATTTCTTACCAAGTGGTCTTACATCACTCATGATGTCATAAATTGTTTATTTAACAAATAATTTGTATATACGGTATTTTACTGTTTTTCACTATTCATAAAACATTCATGAATTTTATAAAAATCCCAAAAATTTACCCTAACCATTTTTTGATATGTAGAATTAAAAAATTAACTCCATTTTTCAAAAATAATTTTTTAATTATTGTTAATTTATTTCTTAAATAAAATCAATTTTAATTCAAAAAATAATAATTTTAAAGGTGTTGTTAGTTTTATATCACATTGAAAAATCAATTATGATCTCATAACCTTATTACCATAAGAAAATAAAATAATATAGTTATTTACTATTTATTAAGGTCAAATTAATATTCATATTACTATTCCTAAGGGTGTGTGTTACTATTCACCTAAAATCAAGTTGGTTCTATCAGCCTTCAAATGACTTACTGATCAGAACTCTAGATGAATGTTTCTTAAAACTCAAAACATAGAAGAGGAAATGTTTTATTTAATGGCTTGATTATAAAATATTTTTTTTATGGAATTAGTGTTTCATACAATCAATATTTATTTTCAAAACCTCCGGGTGTTATATTCTCCCCTTCTAAATAAAATTATGTCCTCGAAATTCACCGAATGTAACCTTACAAAGAGATTTGTGTAAGTCATTAACATATGCTCCTTAGGCTCCCATGAAGCCTCTGGGATTTTATGATTTCACCAAATTCCCATTTCTAGAAATGTCGTCTGATTCCTCAATAGTTGTTCTTTAGTGTCCAGAATCTGGATAGGCTCTTCATAGTAAGACAGATCATATTCTAACTCTATAACTTCAGAATGGAGGAGATGTGTTGGGTCTGGAATGTACTTTCCCAATAATGAGATATGGAACCCATTGTGTACATAGGGAAGGTGTGGTGGCATAGCCAAAAAATATGCAACAGCTCCAAATATCTTCAGAATATCAAAAGGCCCAATGTTCCAAGGACTCATCTTCCCTTTCTCCACAAATCATATAACACCCTTCAATGGAGATATTTTAAAGATATTGTGATATCCCACTTGAAATTTCAGATACTTCCTTCGATTATCATCATATCACATCTGTCTACTTTGAGATTTTTTGATATGAAATTGAATAATATTTACCTTCATTGTTGTTTCCTCCACAAGCTCTAGTCCCACATGCTTCCTTTCTCCTTCTTCATTCCAACAAGTTGGTATAGGATACCTCTTTCTGTACAGTGCATTATATGGTGCTATTTGAATAGGGGAATGGAAACTATTTTTGTTGGGAAACCTCAACTAATGGTAATTATTGATCCCACATACCATGGAATTCATGTGAACATGATCACAAAAATTCTATTGAGGATTGGATTTTCCTCTCTAATTTCTCGTCAGTTTGTGTGTGGTAAGAAGTACTCAATTGAAATTAGTTATCCAAATATTTCTAATGACTATTCCATAATTTTAATGTATATTGTGGGTCATGATCAGACACAATTGAGATTTTTACTCCATGAATTCTCACATCTTAATTGATATAGATTCTTACAAGGTAAAATAGTGGAAAATATTCCCTTATAGTGAGGAAATGTAAAGATTCTATAAGTCGGTCAACAATTACCCATGTCACATCATTATTCATTGGAGTATTGGGTAATCGAGTGAAAAAATACATAGTGATTTCAACCCATTTTCACATAGGAATATGTAGAGGTTTCATAACTCCTTTTGGATGTTTCCTTTCGGCCATCACGTGTTGATAGACTATACATTTTGATAAATAACACTCAATTTCCCTCTTCATGTTATCCCACATGAAATGTTCCTTCAAATCTCTATACATCTTAGTTCTAATCAGATGTATATAGAAATTTGAACTATGGGAATCATCCAAAAAAATATTTTTTAGTTCAGGTACACCTGGAATGAAAATCCTCTTCCCAAATTTCAGAACTCCATCATCACACGAAAATTCCACCATCTTCCCATATTTCACATATTTAATTTTTTTTTGAAGGTTCTCATTATTAGGCTGGGAATAATTAATTCATTCTAGTAATAATGTCCAGGAAACCGTTTGAAAAAGTAATTATTTTTCACCTTCATTGATAATTCCCATGTCCATCCTTACTAGATCCATGTACAAAGGACCCTTATCAATCCTCATTTTGTTGAGAACTCCATGATCCTTCCTGCTCGATGCATCAACTACATTATTTTCCATTCTAGGGTGGTAGTGTATGGCATAATCATAATCCATGAGTTTTTTGAGCCATTTTATTTGCCTCATGTTGAGTTCTATCTGTGAGTAGATATAATTTAGACTCTTGTGATCGGTATATATCTCAAATTTTCACCATAGAGATAATGTATACATATCTTCAGGGGAAAGACTACTACTGCTAACTCAAGATCATGAGTGGTATAGTTTTGTTCCTACATTTTTTACTACCTTGATTCATAGGAAATAACTCTTCTATTTGGCATAAAGACAAAACCAAGTCTCTTATTGGCGCATCGCTAAAGATCATAAAACCATCATTCCCTAATGTAGGGTTTGGATCAGAGCATTAACTAATAACATATTTAATTCTTTGAAACATTCTTAACATTTTTTACCTTATGAACTTAACCCCTTTATGTTTACGCTTAGTCATTGGGTTGGGTAAATGGGAGAATTTCTGAGAAAAATGTCGATAATAACATGCTAGACCAACAAAATTATGTACATCAGCTATATTTGTTGGAATCATCCATTATTTTACTACCATTTTCATGGGAGGATAAAAAATATTTCATCTTTAGTGACAATGGGCCACAAAAAGGAAACTAATTGGAGAAAAATTTCACAATCTCTAAACATCCCATATAATTCATTTCTTTTAAGAGTATTCAGAATAGTGCACATGTGATTATCATATTCAAAATATCTTTAAAATTAAACAAAGATATCATCAATAAATACCACCAAAAATTCATTGTGATATTCCTTGAATACTCTATTCATTAGATCCATGAAAACAGAGGATGCATTAGTTAGTCTGAAAGGCATTATTGTAAACTGGTAATGCCCATACCCGGTTTGAAACACTGTTTTTGGAATGTCTTCCTTCCTCATATGAAACTGATGATGTCAATATAAAATATCAATCTTCGAAAAATATCGGGCTCCATGAATTTAATCAAATAAATCATCAATGTGAGGTAGGGGTAATTGTTCTGAATGTTATAACATTGAACTCCCTATAGTCAATGCACAACCTCATAGATCTGTCTTTATTCATAATGAAAAGAAGAGGGAATCCCCAGGGAGAAAAAATGGGGAGAATAAATAATTTATCACTCAATTCCTATATATTTTTTAGTGCAACTAACTCCATAGTGGCCATTATAAAAGGGTTCTTTTATATGGGCCTTGAACCAGGAATTAAGTAAATGGAAAACTCAATTTTTCACTCTAGAGGATATCCAGTATAATCCTCTAGAAGTACGTCAACATATTCTTTCACAATAGGTACATCATATATATTTAAATTCCATTACTCACCCATATATATTACATTAACTTCCTCCCTAATAATTTAATTTAGTAGAGCTATTGGGGGTGGAACTATATGTGAATCAGATGGTGATGTTTCATCCCTAAAGATAAGGTATTCTACACCATCCTAAAAAATTGTAGCCACCTGATTTTTGAAATAAATTTTCTTATCATTGTTGGAAAGACAATAAATACCATGCTTTATATCAAATTCAATCCTTGTTATGATAATAAAATTTGCAGATAAATCATGTTTATATGTCCTAATCAGGAAAACCTAATAAAACGTTGTTAAAAAGATACTTCCCTTATGAGTTCTGACTAACAACTCTCTTGTTAAATCCAATTGGAAATATCTAATGTTGTTGGAAAACCATGAATATATGAAGAATGTGATGATACAAAATCAAATAAAGCATTGGCTACATTTGAGAAAATGATTAAATTACATTTCATCACACCATTAGTAACTACAATATAAATAGTTGTGATCACATAACCTTGTACCTTCTCCATTGGCCTTTTCTCTTGCAAGTATCCTTCACGCATTATAGAGTCATTTTCATAGTGTCCCATATCCCAAAAATTATATCATTGAACATTAATAGCTTCTCTCTTACCCATAAAATCACCATAAATATGGACTTTCTATCAACATTTTTAGCATACGCCTTTTCCTTTTAATCATGTACCAAGGTGTTTCTTTGTAAAATTATCACAGGGTGGAAATTCAACTCTTTCCTTCTCCCCCATTTCCTTACTTTCTATTCCTGAGTCATCATCTATCCTCTTATTATATTTCATTCCCTTAATGTCATATCATGTAGATAATTCCTTATCTATCTTTATATCACCTGAAACTATATCCTCAAATTGTAAAAACCATTGGGAGACCAAATTCCATTGCAGCAATGGCTTTAGGGCCTCAAAGAATCGTTTAATTATACTCGTAGGATTTCTTATGTAGTCTACATAATTCATTTATAACCTTGTAAATTTACCTTTATACTTTTCAACATTATTATTTTCCTTTTTAATCATATTTAGAAACTAACATTCCATATCCAATTGCTGTTAATGAGGAAATTATTTCTCTATATAGATTTCCTTAATATCCCTCAATTCCATCTCTTCTATCTCCTCATCATCATTTGTGTTTTTGATTAATGGCCACCCCTGATCCGCATCT
The DNA here is from genome assembly GCA_963277665.1 of Viscum album. NCBI lineage: Eukaryota > Viridiplantae > Streptophyta > Magnoliopsida > Santalales > Viscaceae > Viscum > Viscum album. The sequence continues at coordinate 424,617,446 of OY728123.1, read as the reverse complement.
CCTAATAGATGATAAACATTCCTTGATGACCTTTTCTCTTTCATTACATCCCTACATGAAAAATATCCTTACTATGGAACTTATCTAGTTCTCAACTAAAAATGGTTTTGTAGTCCCATTGAATTATAGAGGTTGTTTCCCCAAAAAGTGATCTACCAATGAATCTCCATGTGGTAGATCTAGATGCTCCATACGTGTAGGTATATTTTTCATAACCTGAGTATGTTGTCCTTGTATAGTTATAAGTTGCTCTGTGCTAGTTGTAGCTCTAGATCCAAAATCATTATCCCGCATCAGAGGTAAATCCCTACATGGGATACACATAATCGTGTGGTACATTTTCAGCCCCTAGGCCCTATTTATTGATAATGGAATACACTAGATTAGGTTATTAATCATAATATATAATCATAACTTAGCAAAAATATTTAGCATAAACTGAAATCCTACACATGGCTAACACCATAATTAGAAAAAAAAATCTTTGAGTAAAAATTTAAATTTCAATTCATAAAAATGGATTGTAATGAAAATGTGAATTATTATAATCATATACCCTAGGTTTTCTAATCCAGGTGTGTAGTAAGTCGCGTTGTTGTGTACTAGAATACCTCGGGTCAGGCCCGAAACTCCTTGTCTGAGTTTTCACTGCTATGTACATCTGTGCCAAAACTACGTTCACTTAAAATATCAAGACATGGATGTATTTTCTATAAAGATACTCAAAATATATTCTTTATGAAAATAAAAATGTTCTCTTATACACATATACTCATAGAACATCGTAGGGAGGTTTTCACTAATCTATGTTTTCTCAATATAGTTTCTAGGTTTTCGACTAAACTTCCTCGGATACAAACTGTAAGGCCCCGGCATAGTTTCCCAGAGCAGGTACCTTATTTTCATACATTGGATTATAATCAAGGAATATGTATCCCAAATGACCAAGTAGTTTTGTATTTTTTTGGAAAAAAGATACATATATAAGTTAAACATTATATCATGAAAGGAAATACAACACAAATTTATTCCATTAGAAACATCCATGCCTCCTAGATTGGGACTCTGAGTCACTCATAAATAATTTATTCATATCCTGGGAAAATAAAAAATAACTATGGGGTGAGATAAAATTATAATTAAGAGTAATAAATAAATCATATGATAATATAAAAATAAACATTATTTATGGCGAATAATTAAAAACACATACCTTTAAAAATAATAAACTTGAACACATTACGGGAGGAAAATGAGATGAATAAATAATGCCAAAATAATCATGGGTATTCTACTAATAGAATAAAATCATGAGATTTAAATTAAAAGATTCATAATGGGGTAAGTTCATATCTTAGGTAATCGGAATCATATTATCATGGCCATTTCAAGGACGTCTAAAAATGATTATGCCCTCAGTCAAAACCAAATCTCAAATTTGGCAAGGCCTCAGCGAAGTCCACGTCTATTTGCCTCACGAGACCTACTGATGCATAGAGAGGCTATAGTGGGCCCCACCCATCACATAAAAACTTCAATTTATTCCTCATATGAGCGGGGATAAACATAAACCACAATAAAATTCCTATTGAATCGAACATATGAAATTTAAATAACGTTCCCCTAACATTAATCTTAAACACTAATCATTTAGAGTAAATTGGTGTATGGTTTTAGGATAGCACATCCATAGTAAATATAGTAATAAAACATAAAATAAAATATGGTTGATGATATCATATAATAATTATTCCAATAATACATAATAATCAACATGATTATTGAAATAGATGAAAATACTCTTATAAAATCATTGTGTAATTCTTGAGATAATTACTAATTTATTTTGAAAAGAATATTTCTTTTGGAAAAGACTCTGGATAAAACCAGAATTAAATTAAGGTAATATTTTAATAATAAAATAATTTACTTATTAAATATAATGGTTTCTGAAAATACAGTATAGATTTCCCTTGAAAATAAGTAATAATTTGATAAATTTACTTCAATCAGGCTTGTATTTCGGAAATAATTTTGAAAGTTCCATTTAAAAAATAAAACTATCAATAATATTAGGATGTTTTATTGTTAATAAGAATATATAAAACACACACAAATAATTAATGAGGAGAAAATAATAATACATAAGAACTTTATGGAGGTATTTGGAAAATAAAATAACCAGAATGGAAATGGTGGTTCGGGTGGAAAACCCTTACCTTAAGTCTGAATGTGTTCCACTCTGGAACTTAATGTCCTCTAATATGAAATTATACTTATTAATAACTTATTTATGAACCAATTATATATGTATTCTATTTTTCATAATTATTTTTAGTACAATTATATCCTTATTAGTAAGTTATTATATTGAATTATATCGTTCCAGAGTGTTCATTTTCATGATTTTCATAATCTGTTCACATGTCTTTTAAGTAATGGAGTTCATGTGGAATGGATGTAAATATCTCGAATAAAACTCACATATTATTTAGGAACATCCAGATGTTTTCATGGTCATTTCTATTGTTTGTTTACCTATAAATATGATGAATCATTATATGAAATATTAATGGCATTCACTTAGATTATTTTAGTGGTATTTTGATTATTAAGAAATTATGTGGTCATATGATTTAATAATATGTACTTAAATTGGTTCCAAAATATTTATTAGATTATATTACATATATTATATTCTGTTTCAACCATCAAAATGGTTTCATGACCAGTAATTAAGGATAAATTAAAAAATGAAACTTCTTTTTCCACAATGGTTTTAAATTGAAACCTCATGGACATTGATTTCATTTATAAAATAAATATGGGATAGTAATAATACTAATTATGGTTCTTCCATAAACAAGATATAATTACATTACAAGGATGATACTAGAGTTATGACAGTTATTTTAATAGAGGAAGTGGGGAGAGGATAACAGAAGAAGATAAATCAAAATGACACTGAATGAAAAAGAAAGGTGCTTTTACTCTTGAAATAACCTCCTTGAAAACCTCTTAAATGGAAGGTTTTTTTATCTATTGGAAGAAAAAGTGAATATTGGATGGTGGGAGTGACTAGGGAAGGGTATTTGGGCAGAGATTTCATAATTTTAAGGGCATATAAGAGTGAAGGGAAGAGGGAATGATGGATAGTTTCTGTAGTGGACGAGAGGAGTCAATTTTGAATATTTTATTGAATATTTTATTATTTACCACAATACAACCAATAGTGTTGTTTCATGTGACCCCTAATAGTAATAAGTGAATGTGAGTTCGAACAAAGTGGCCTTAAATAAATCATGATGTCATAAATAGTGTATTTAAATGACAATTTTTATATACAGTATTTTACCAAATTTCACTATTCATAAAAATTCATGAGTTTCTGAAAAAACCAAAAAATTCACCCAACCATTTCTTGAGGGCTAGATTCAAAAATGATCTCCATTTTTTAAAAATAATTTTCAAGATGTTACTAGTTCAATTTTTAAATAAGACCATAGTTAATTCAAAAAATAACAATTTTAAAGGTATTATTATTTTTATATCACATTGAAAAATTAATTAATATCTCATTATCATATTACCTAAGTAAAATAAAATAAAATAATTATTTACTAATCATAATGGTCATATAACTATTCATATTACTATTCATAAGGTCATGTTAATATTCACCAAAAAGATAGTTGGTTCTATTAGACTCCAAATAACAAACTGATCACAACTCTAGATGACAGGTTTTCAAAATTCAAAACATAGAAGAGGAAAATTTTTATTTAGCAACAAGATTATAAATTTTTTTGTAGGGACTCAGTGTTTCATTCAGAAAATATTTATTCTTAAAACCATGGGGTGTTACCACTTCAACACTCAACTAATCTATGGCCTTATTTTCTACACATAACAAATTTTCATGTCCCTTTAAGAAAATATCCACCATACTTTTTTCCAAACATTGAGCATAGAGAAAGCATTCATCATCTTTTCACCATTTTTTGTGATTTTCCCTTGAACTCCATATTTTTTTCTTTCCAAAACCATCACATTGATATGTAACACAAACATTCATTTCTAATTTGATAGCACAATTCCCAATCCCTTCTTAGCTAATAAAGAATTTTATAGCTAATGACCTTCAAATACTGGGTTTTAAGCCACTATAGAATCAATTGACTTTACTTTCATGTAGGATGATAAATCCATGATCATACCTTCTAATTATTCTAAAATCATCCTCATATGTACCAACAGATTCATCATCCTTTTACTTAAGCTCAAGGAACTGCTTTTTTATCTTTTTATGAAGAATACGAGGGAAGTACATATTGAAAAATAAGATCGTGGACTCATCCAATTCCATGAAATCAATTTCATCTTACTGCATTGTATTCTTGATTAGAGTCTACTACAGGTATGCTTCACCTTTTAAATGATAAATAACCAAAATTACTTTTTCATGATTTGAACAACGAAGGGTGGAAGATATCTTTTCAATGGTACTGATTCATTGTTAAGAAACGAGTGGATCATAATATCCACTGAAACAAGAGGATGTTTCCTCATGAAGGACTCAATAAAATTTTATTCCCTTCTCTACTCATTGGGAAATCTATAATGAGTCATATCTTGTGTAAGTATAGAAATACGATTTTTAAATCCATAAACCATAAAATTTGGTGGTTTAGGATGATAAGCATTGCATTTACTAATGCATTAATCATTAACACATTTCCTTGGGGTCCCATCCATCATCTAAAACCCAAAAAGAATAGTGTGAGAGGAAAAACTCATACTAGGAAAACAAAAAAATCCAGGGGTACATTAAATGTCTAACAAATTAGGTTTAATCATAGGTTATTGAAGAACATTACCATTATTATATGACTATATATTATAGTTATAATTTCCCATAGAGACATCCCTAGAAAAACCTTATAAATATCTCTAGGGATCTCACTTAAATTATCGCATCCTAGTTTCCATAGGTTGATGAAGCCTCTTCTCTGATACCAACTATAATGACCCATGCTTGTTGTACATGGACATTACCTTTATTTTTTATAATAATTAATACATTACATAATTATATGACGAAAGAACATATTAGTTTAGTGTCCTTGGAAACATGGAACATAATCTTCTAACATGGTGAAATATCTTCAACATATTTTATAAATATCTTCACCTTTTTGTTTTCATACAAAAAACCATTCTTTATATCATCATGAAAAAACATAAAAATGGTGATCTCAAATGGTCAGTAAGGGTAAACATCAAGAACATAAATTAAACCATAAACATAATTATGTAAAAACATCATCATAAAATTGAAACATAAAAATAATGAGTTATGAAATAAATATTGGCAGTCCATAAGGCATAAATCATAAAGTAACATTAACCATGATAAAATAGCATTGGGCTAAAACATGGAATTTTGGAAAATAAAATATCACATAATATGATTTCCATAGAATCTAAGGAATTACTTCCATAATCATCATAGTAGAAAATTTCCATTACCAAATTAAATTTACTTATTTTTTCAATCATGTATTACCAAACATGAATTACAAGTCGTCAAGCCCTATATTACTGAACCATATATACCTTTCATTCCATACATCTCTATATCATGTGATTTAAATCATTACACAATGAATTATTGGGAGATATATGTCACCCTAATATTATAATAAAACCATTATTACATGTTCCAAAAAAATAACCATTTCTTAATCTATGAAATAAAATGGGGTGTCAAACATCATTCCATCACAATTTATATAAAACAAATGGATTTCATAAATAAAATTCAATTATAAAAAATAAAATAATATTAATAACATGATAAGAAATATAACAATGTTTAAAGAGTGTCGTCATAGATGGAAAAATAATTCTAATACAACACTTGAAATTAATTCCATAGGAAAATATCCTTTATTCAAAAAAACGTGTTCCTTCCTCAAATATACATTAAATTTTAGAAGAAATAATTTTATGTGAATATAACTTTGTAAGATTGTAGGTGAAGCTTAAAAAAAATAAGGCATTATGAAAGCATAGAAATATGTTCATGTTGTACAAGATAGAACAACATTATTCTCATACTTTTTCCAAAATAGTCAAATAGTACCTTGTACCAAAAATGACAATAGATTCCATTCATATTGTTTTGTAAAAATTCACTAATGGATAAAACTGACTTTAAACAATTAAATAATGATATAAAGAATATTTTGAAATACATATTTAGGAAACATGGTGGTGGATGATAAATATACCCCATTAAATACTTTCTAATAAAAAAACATAGATAATAATGGAGTTATCATGGTCATTTGGACCAAGGAGTTGGGGAGATGATAACAAAAGAAGATAAATTGAAATGAATCTAAATGAAAAAGAATTGTGCTTTTCATCTTGAAATAACATCCGTGAGAACCTCCTTAAGGGAAGGGTTTTAGTTATTTTGTCAAGACTAAGAGCTTATAGGATGTGGGGAGTGATTATGGATGGGTATTTGGGCAGAACAATTAAGATATTCAAGGATTATAGGAGTGGATAGAAGAGGGAGTGATGGGGGGTTTTATAGTGGAGGAGAGGAGGGAATTTGAATATTTTACTCAATATTTTACTATTTCCATCCAAAACCCCTATAGTATTGTTTCATGTGACCCCTAATAGAATTAAGTTCACGTGAGTTCCAACCAAGTGTCCTTACAACACTCATGAAGTCATAAATAGTTTATTTCACTGATAATTTTATATAACGTATTTTACCGTATTTCAATATTCATCAAAAATTCCTGAATTTCATAAAAATACAAAAAAATGACCCTTAAAAGTTTTTCACATATATAATTCTAAAATGGACTCCATTATTCAAAAAATAATTTATAAATATTATTCATTTAATTTTTAAGTAAATCATAGTTAATTTGAAAAATAAAAATTTCAAAGTAATAATTAGTATTAAATCACATTGAAAAATTAATTAAGATCTCATTATCTTATTACCTTATGAAAAAAATTAAATCATTATTTACTATTAATAAGGTTCATATTACTATTCATGTTACTATTCATAAGGTTGTGTTACAATTCTCCAAAAATCATGTTGGTTTTATCTGCCTCCAAAAGACTTACTGATGAAAACTCTAGATGACTGTTTCTAAAAATTAAAAACATAGAAGAGGAAAAGTTTCATTTAAAGGATATATTATAAATTGAGTTGTTTTGTAGGGACTTAATGGTTAATTCAATCAATATTTATTTTCAAAACCATGGGGTGTTACATTCTCCCATCCTTAAAAAAATTTCAACCCTGAAATTCAGAGAATGTTACCTCACAAAAAGATTTGGGTATGTTTCCAACATATGCTCCTCAGGCTCCCATGTTGTCTCTAGGATTTTATGAAATCTCAAAAGTATCTTTTCTATAAAATTGGTTTGATTCCTCAAAACATGTTCTTTAATGTCCAAAATCGGGATAGGATCGTCACAGTAAGACATATCATGTTCTAACTTTATACCTTCATATGTGCGGACATGTGTTGGGTTTGGAAATTACTTTCTCAGCAATGAAACATGGAACACATTGTGTACAGTGGGTTGGCTAGGTGGCATAGCCAAAATATACAGAAAAACTCCAAATCTCTCTAGAATTTTAAAAGACCCAATATACCAAGGGATCAGTTTCCCTTTCTCCCTAAATCTCATAACACCCATCCATGGAGATAATTTCATGAAAACGTGATCTCCCACCTGAAATTCTAGGTCCTTATTTAGATTATTTTCATAGATCCTATGTCTACATTAAGATTATTTGATATGACCTTGAATATTATTTACCTAATTTGTTGTTTCCTCCACAAGATCTGGGCCCACAATCTTCCATTCTTGAACATCATCCCAACAAGTCAGTGTACAAAATCTCTTTCTGTATAGTGCTTCATCTGGCTCCATTTGAATACATGAATGTAATATATTATTATTGGAAATATCCACTAAAGGTAAGTATTGAACCCACATACCTTGTAATTTAAGTGAACATGATCTCAACAAGTCTTTTAAGGATTGGATCTTCCTCATAGATTTCCTGTGAACTTGTTTGTGGTAAGAAGTACTCAATTGAAATTCATTATCCAAATAGTTATGATGACTATTCCATGATTTTAACATAAATCATGGGACATGATCAGACACAATTGAGATTTGTGCTCACTAAATTCTCCCAACATCATTGATATAGATTCTTGGTAGGCGCTATAGTGGAAAATCCCCCCTTATAGTGAGGAAATGTGAATATTCTGTAATTTGATCCAAAAATGACCATATCGCATCATTATTTATATGAGTATTGGGTAATCCTATGAAAAACACCATGTTGATGTCATCCCATTTCCACGTATAAATAGGTAGTGGTTCCATGACTCATTTCAGATGTTTCCTTTCGGTCAACACTTGTTGATAGACTAAATATCTTGATACATAATCCAAAATTTTCCCCTTCATGTTTTCCCACCAGAAATGTTTCTTCAAATAACTATACATCATAGTTCTACATAGATGTATATAAAAATTCGAACTATGGAAATCATCCAAAAACACACTTTTTAGGTCAGGTACAGCTGGATCACAAAGCCACTTCCAATGTTTTACAACACCATCTTCACACAAAAAGGCACCCATCTTCCCATCATTTACATCATTTATTTTCTTTTGAATTTTATATTTATCATGATGAGAATAATTAATTCTTTATAATAAATATGGTTCTGCAACCATTTTAAAAATTAATGATTTTTCACCTTCTTTAACAATTTCCATGTCCATCCTTACTAGGTCCATGTACAAAGGATCCTCGTAAATCACCATTTTGTGGAGAAATCCATGATCCTTCCTGCTCAATGCATCAGCTACCTTATTTCCAATCTAGGGTGGTAGTGTATTGTACAATCATAATCCATGTGTTTTCGGACCCATCTCATTTGCCTCATGTTTATTTCTATCTATGAGATGATATACTTCCGACTCTTGTGATCTATTTATATATAACATTTTTCACCATGTAGATAATGTTTCCATATCTGCAGAGCAATGAAAATTTCTGCTAACTCACTATAATGATTGGGTAGTTTTGTTGATGAATTTTTGACTACATTGATGCATAGGTAATAACCCTACCATTCAGCATAAGGACAAAACCAACACCTTTTTTTGGTGCATCGCTAAAGATCACAAACTCATCATTCCCATATGGTAGGGTTAGGATCAATGAATTAACTAACTTCCTCTTCAATTATTCGGAACAGTCCTCGCATTATTTTTTTCATATGATCATAACCCCTTTATGTGTATGCTTTGTCATTGGGTTGGCTAAATGGGATAATTTCTGAACGAAATGTTGATAATAACCTACTAAACCAGTAAATCAATGTGCCTCAGGTATATTTGTTAGAGTAGGCCATTCTTTCATGACCTTTTTCTATATAGGATAAAACATATTACATCTTTTGAGATAATGTGGCCCAAAAAGGAAACTAATGTGAGCCAAAATTCATAATTTCAAAATGTCCCATATTATTCATTTCTTCTTACAGTCTTCAGAATAGTGCACAGGTGATTATCATGATCATTGTAACTTTTGTAGTATACCAAGATATCCTCAATACATAAAATCAAAAATTCATCTAGATATTCCTTGAAAACATTATTCATCAGATCCATGAAAACAGAGGATGAATTTGTCAATCCAGAAGGAAATATTGTAAACTCATAATTCCCATACCATATTCGAAACGCTATTTTTGGAATATATTCCTTCCTCACAAGAAACTGATGATATCCATATCAAATATCAATCATCAAAAAGTATTTTCCACCATGAATTTGATCAAATAAATCCTCAATGTGAGGTAGGGGATACTTTTTCTTAATGTTATAACATTGATCTTCCTATAGTCAATGCACAGCCTTTTGGATTCATATTTCATCCTTACAAATAGCACAGGGGCTCCCCATTGAGAAAAAACTGGGAGAATAAATACATTATCACTCAATTACACTAGTTTTTTATTCAGGTCAACTAACTTAAATATGGTCATTCTATAAGGGGTCTTTCATATGGGCCTTGAACCAGGAATTAAGTAAACATAAAAATCAATTTACCACTGTGGAGGATGTCCTGGTAAATCTCCTAGAAGAACGTAAATATATTTTTTCACAAGAGGTACATCCTCCAACTATAAATACACTACCTCACCCATAGATGTTACATTAACTTTCTCCCCAATAATTGAATACAGTGGATCTAATGGGGGGGATTTATATGAGAATCAAATGGTGATGTTTTCTCCACATTGATAAGGGATTACACATCATCTTAAACATTGTATCCTCCTTCTTATTGTAATAAATTTTCGCATCATGGTTCAAAATCCAATCCATACCAAGGATTGTATCAACTTTTATAATTGGTATGACAATAAAATCAGTAGATAAAGCATATTTATATGCCATAATGGGGACTTCCTAACACAACATTGATGCAATGATACTTCAGATAGGAGTTTTAAATAACAACTCCCTTATTAAATAAAATTGGAAATATATTATTTTCTTGGAACAATGTGAAGATATGAACGAATATAAGGATCTTGAATCAAATAAAGCATTGTATAAGTTTGAGGAAATGGTTAATGTACCTACCACCACATCATTAGGAACTTCAATATCAGTAGTAGTGATCGCAAAATCATTTCCCTTCTCCCTTGGCCTTTTCTGTTGCATGTTTCCTTGAAGCTTTATACAATCATTAGAAAAGTGTCCCATCTCCCAACAATTATAGAATTAAACATTAATGTAATATTTCTTCCCCATACAATCACTAGGTATTTTTCATTTATTTCCACATTTGTTGCATACTCCTTTTCCTTTTAAACATTCACCATGGTGTTTCCTTCAATTATTATCACAGGGTTGAAATTCAACTCTTCCCTTCTTCCCCCATTTCCTTACTTCATTTTCCCGAGTCTTAAGTTGCTCTCTTTTTATCTGTATTTCCCATTAATTCATAAGACATAGAAAATTCATTTTCTATCTTGGTATCAGATGAAACTATATCATCATATGATGAAAAACATTGGGAGACCAGTGCCTGTTGGAGGAATGTCATTAGGCCATAAAAGAACTGATTGAACATACTCCGAGGATTTTTTATGTAGTCCACTTCATGCCTAGATAACCATGTGATGTTAGCTTCATAATTTGGAAAATTCTCATTTTCCTTTTACTTCGAATTCAGAAATGACCTTTCCACATTTACTTGTTGTTCACGATGAAAGTATTTCTCTATGAAGATTTAATTAAAATTCCTCAATTTCATCTCTTATATATCCTCCTCCTCCTTTGTTTTTTGGATTAATGACCACCACTGATCTTCATTTCCTGATAGACGATAAACTTTCATGATGATATTCTCTATTTCATCAGATCTTGAAGAGAGAAATATCTTTCCTATGGAACTTATCCACTTCTCAACTCTAAATGGTTTTGTAGTCCCATTGAATGATGGAGGTTATTTTTGCATAACGTGATCTACCAAATCTCCTCCATTTGGTATATGTGGATGCTCCAAAGAAGTAATTTTATTTTTCATAACCTGATTAAGTGGTCCAAGTATAGTTATATGTTTCTTTGTGCTAGTTGCATCTCCAGATCCAACATCATTATCTTGCATCCGAGGGAAATCCCAACATGGGATAAGTGTAATCACGAGGTTCCCATTTATTACACTAGGCTCCACTTATATATAATGTAATACACTATATTAGGTTATGAATTGTAATATATAATTATAACATAGAAAAATACTTATCAGAAATTGAATACTATGCATGATTAACCCCATAATAAAAAAATGGTTTATTTGATGAAAAATTTACATTTCAATACATCAAAATGGCATGAAAATAAAATGTAAATTATCCTAAGCATATACCTCAGTAGTGTCAAACCAGGTGCATAGTACGGCCCATTGTTGTGTACTAGTATACCTTGGGTTAGGCCCAAAACTCCTTGTCTGATTTTTCACTTCTACATACATTCGTACCAAAACCACGCCCGCTTGTAATATCAAGACAGTGATGTATTTTATATAAAGATACACATAATATATTCCTTACCAAAATACTAGGATGTTCTAGTATACTTATCCTCAAATACTATCTTAGGTACTAATTCCCTAATCGATGTTTTCTAAATCTAGTTTCCAGGTTTTCTAATAAACATCATTTAATACAAACTATAAGGACCCGACCGTAGTTGCCCAGAGCTGGTACCTTATTTTTATACATTGGATTGTAATCAAGGAATATGTATCCCATAGTACCATGAAGTTTGGTAGATTATGGAAATAAGATACAAATATTAGTTAAACATTAAATAATTAAAGGAAATACAACACTAATTTATTACATTAGAAACATCCATGCCTCCTAGATTATGCCTCTGAGTCACTCATAACTTACTTTTCCATATCCTGGGAAAATGAAAAATAAGAAACATGTGAGCTAAAATTCTCATTAAGAGTAAGAAATATATCATAAGATAAAATAATCATAAACATTATTCAAGGTGAATAATAGAAAACACATGCCTCTACAAATAATAAACTTGAACACAATATTGAGGAATATGAGATGAAAAAATAATGCCAAAATAATCATGGGTAGTATGCTAATTGAATAACCACATGTGATATAATCACTAGATTTATAATGAGGGAAGTGAATATCCCAGATATTCTGAAACATTTTGTCATGGACTCTTCCAGGACGTCAAAAAATGATTAATCCCTCATCCAAAACCATCTCTCAAATTGGGCAAGGCCTCAACGAAGCCCACGTATATTTGTCACATGAGACATACCTATGGACTAAGGGACTATATTTGGACCCAACCGTCACCTAATATGTCCAATTTATTCTCCATTTGAGTGGGTATAAACATAAAAAACATTCTTATTGAAATTAACATATGAAATGTAAATAACTTTCCTCGAACATTAAGCTTAAACTATAACCATTTAGAGCAAATTGATGAATGGTTTTAGGATAGCACAAAAACAGTCAATACTGTCATAAAAATAAAATTTAATATTCTAGATGATATAATATAATATTATTCCCAATAATATATAATAATCAACAATAATATTTAAGTAAACGAAAATACTCTTATAAAATCATTGAGTAATTCTTGCGACAATTACACTTTTATTTTGAAAAGAATAGTTCCTTTGGAAAATATATTGTATAAAACCAGAACATAATAAAGAAATTATTTTCATAATAAAAGTTTTTATTTTAGAAATATAATTTTTTCTGAAAACAGATTATAGATTTCCCATGAAAATAGGTAAGAGTTTTAGAAATTCCCTTAAATCAGGATTCTATTTTGGAAATAATTTTGAAGGTTCCTTTAAAAAAAAGTCACTATACATAAAATTAGGAAAGTTTAATGTCGTTAAAAATAATAGAACACACACACATAATTTATTATGGGTAGATAATAATACAAAATAATTTTAAATATGTATTTGGGCAATAAAATTATCCCGAATTGAAATGGAGGTTCGGGTGGAAAACCCTTACCTCTAGTCTGAATGTGTTCCGTTCTAAAACTTAAGGACATGGAATATGAAATTAGACTTATTAATAACTTTTATAAGATCCTATTAGGAAATAATTTTTTTCCTATTTATATTTTTTCATTTCATTCCTTTTTGGTAAGTTATTATATTTAATTTGGTCGTTCGAGAGAGTTTGTTTTCTTGATTTTAATAATCGGTTCACTCTTTTTTAAATAATGGAGTTCATGTGGAATGGATATAAATATCCAGAATTAAAATTACATATTATTTATGAACATCTATAAGTGCTAACAGTAATTTCTATCATTTTTTACCTGTAAATCAGATGAATCATTTAATGAAATATTAATGACATTCACTTAGATTATTTTAGTGGTATTTTGCTTATTTAGAACTAGTTTGGTCATACTATTTAATAATAAGTACTTATAATGGTGCCTGAATTTTAATTAGGTTATAATATATATATTACACTCTGCTTCAATGATCAAAATGGTTTCATGACTAATAATGAAGGATAAATTGAAGAATGATACTTTTTTCCACAATGGTTATAAATATGAACCTCATGGACATTTATTTCCTTTATAAAATAAAATGGAGAGAGTAATAATATTTATGATGCTTATTCCATTAACATGACAAAATTCCATGATATGGATGATATTGGAGTTATCATAGTCATTTCGATAGAGGAGGTGGGGAGAGGATAACAAAAGAAGATAATTCAAAATGAAACTAAATGAAAACGATGGGTGATTTACCTCTTGAAATAACCTCCTTGGGAACCTCCTTAAGGGTGGGATTTCTGGTCTTTTTGAAAACTCAAGAGCTTCTTGGATGTGTGAAGTGACCTCGGAAGGGTTTTTGTGGAGAAATTTGAGGATATTAAAGGAATACTGGAGTGAAGATAAGAGGGATTTATGGGGGGGTTATAGTGGATGAAAGGAGTGAATTTCTAGTATCTTACTCATTATTTTATTATTTCCCCCAAGACAACAAATACTGTTGTTCATTTACCCCTAATATTAATAAGATCATGTGAGTTAGAAAAAAGTGGCCTTAAATCACTCATTATGTCATAAATATTGTATTTAACTGATAATTTGTATATACAGTATTTTACAGTATTTCACTATTCATCATAAATTCTTGAATTTCAGACAAAATACGTCAAAACTCACCCAAACCAATTTTCAACGTTTAGAATTCAAAACGGAAATTGATTTTTCCCAAACAATTTTCCAAAAGTTATTAATTTAATTTTTAAATAAAATCATAGTTAATTCAATAAATAATAATTTTAAACGTATAATTATATTTATAACCCATTGAAAAATTAACTAATAACTCTTTATCATATTACATTAAGAAAATAAAATCATATCATTATTTACTATTTATAAGGTTCATATTACTATTCATGAGGTATGTTAATATTCACCAAAAAGTATGTTGGTTCTATCAGACACCAAATAACATACTAAACAAAACTCTAGATGAATGTTTTTCAAAATTCAAAACATAGAAGTGGAAAAGTTTTAATTAAAAAATAAATTATAAAATGTGTTTTTTGTAGGGACTCTATGTTTCAGGCATATAATATTTTTTTAAAACCATGGGGTGTTACAACTTTCAAACTCAACTACTTTGTGGAATTTTTTCCACACATAAAAAATGTCCTAGTCCCTTTAATACAGTATCCACCAAGCTTTTTTCCACACTTTGAGCGTGAGGAATCATTCATCTTATTTTCACAATTATATTGAGATTTTCCCATGAAATCCATATTTCATTTATTTTCAAAACCATGACATTGATATATAAAAGAAACATAAATTTATACCTTGATAGTACAATTCACAATCTCTTCATAGCTACCAACATATCTTATAGCTAATGCATTTCGAATACTTGGTTTTAAAACACTGAAGAATCAATAAACATTACATTCAGGTAGGATGTTAAATCCATGATCATACCTATTAAGTCATCTAAAATAAGCCTCGTATTTACCAACGGATTCATCATCATTATTCTTAAGCTCAAGGATATCCTTTTAAATATTTTTAGTAAGAATACTATGGATGAAATTATTGAAAAACATGTTTTTCGAATCATCTAATTCCATGAATTCAATTTCAACGTGCTGCCTTGTATTCTTGATTGGAGTCCACTACATGTCTTCTTCGCCTTCTAAACAATAAAAAACCAAAATGAATTTCATATGTTTTGATCATCACAAGATGGACAATATATTTCCAATGCTACTGATTCATTGTTCAACAAGAAGTGGATCATAATACCCACTCATACAAGGAGGATGTTTCCTAATGAAGGACTCAACAATATGAATTTCCATTCTCGGCTCATTTGGATGTCCATAATGATTCATAGCATTTGTAAGTATAGGAATACAATTTTAAATTCCATATACAATTATATTCGGTTGTTCAGGAGTATAATCTTTTCATTTCCTTGTGCATTGATCATTATCACATTTCCTTTGGGTCCAAGCCATCATCTAATTCTCAAAAAGATTAGTGCAAGAGGAAAAAATCATACCAGGAAAACCACATAATCACGGGGGGTAAATTAAATATCTAACATATTATGTTAAATCCTAGGTCATTCATGATCGTCTCCATAATTCTTGGATTGTATATTATAGGTAAACATACCCATATAAAAATCCCTAGACATAAATTATAAATATATCATGGGATCTCACTAAAATTTCCACATCGTAGTTTCCAAAGGTTGATGAAACCTTTGCTCGGATACCAACAATAACGACCCATGAATGATTTAAATGGACATTACATTTATTTTTTAGAATACTTAATAAATTTCTCAAATATACGATGAAGGGCTATATTAGTTTAGTGTCTTTGGAAACATGGAACATTGTATTCTAACTTGGTGAATGATCTTCAACATCTTCTATAAAGATTTTCCCCTATTTGTTTTCTTACCAAAAACCTTTTTTCATGTCATGGTGAAAAAAAATGGTGATCTCAAATCATGAGTAAGGGTAATCATCGAGAAAATAAATTAAACCATAAACATAATAATGTTAAAACATGAACATAATGTTTTATAATCAAAATAGTTTGTAATGAAATAAATTTTGGCAGCGCCTATGGAATAAATCATGAAGAAATACTAACCATGATAAAATTGCATTAGACTAAAACATGGAATTGTGGAAAAAAATAATCACATAATATTATTTCCATATAATCCTTGGAATTTTATATAAGATCATCAAAGTGGACAAATTCTATTTCTTAACTGGGATTACTTGTTGTTCCAGCCCTGTATTATTAAACCTGATTTATATGTCGTTGAGCCCTATATTACTGAACCAGATTTACTTTTCTTTCTAGTAATGTCTATCTCCTGATATTTAAATATTTACCCAATGAATTAGAGGGGGGTATAGGCCCAACCTATCTCAAAATTAATCCATTCTAACATGTTCCAAAAAAATACATTCACCATTGCATAACCCATGAAATAAAATGGGGGTTTAAACATCATTCCATCACAACATATATAAAAAAAATGGATTTCATAAATAAAATTACATTATAAAAAAAGAATCATATTAATAAGATTTTAATAATTATAACCCTACTTAGAGTGTGTCATCTTAGATGGAAAAATAATTCTGAGATAACATTGTAAATTAATCCCTGACAAAAATTTCCTTACTTCTTCAAAAAATGTGATCCTTCATCAAAATGCCATACAATTTTAGTAGAAATGTTTTAAAGTGAAAATAACCTTGAAATATTGTAGGGGAAGCTTCAATGAAATACGACATTATAAAATAGTAAAAATCCAATCATTTCATACAAGTTAGAATGACATTCTTCTCGGACGTTTTCAAAAAAAGTCCAAAAGCAACTCATACCGAAAACAAAAATAGATTTTGTTCATACCATTTTGTAAAAATTAACCAATGGGTAAAATTGTAATTAAAAATTATATATGTATATAAATAATATTTTAAAATATATATTTATGAATCATTGTGGTGGATGATAAGTATACCCTTGTAAATACATATGAATAAACAATCACAGATAAAAATGATATTTTCAATGTTACCCCTTACCTATGGTCAGATTTCTTCACTATGTGTCTGAATGTACAATATAGTGGGTTTAAAATTATTATTAACATGTAACATAACAATAATAATATTTATGATATCATATATGATTCACTTATGATTTAATATTACCCGTTTATTTATCACTTCCATGTTAAGGTAACAGTTTGGGTAATAATAGTTTTATTTATTTTTTCGTGTATTGAATAGTTAATCATGATATTATTACTTAAACTGTGATTTACATACACCCAAAAGGTAAAACATGATTTATATATCATAAATATTAAATTTATAAATATATATAAAAGATAGATAAATGAAATGGTATACACCATTTATGGAGACGGTAAGCCATACGTACACATGAAAGTTGTTTCTGTTTCAATATTGAATTGAATGAAATCATGTAATTGAAATATATATATATACCTAAATACATTTGAATTATTGTTTCATATATTCGATTCTTATTTATTATATATAATTTATAATCATTCTTGAATGGTTATCATTCTGGATGAATCTCATCGTGTTATGGAGATGGTAGGCCGTACATACACACGAGCGGCAGTATCATTCACTTATATTCATTATATACATCAATTAAACTCATCAGTATACCCATCCAAATTATGTATTGTTGAATAACAATATATATCATGGCATTAAGACGGTAATTCGTATGTACACACACATGGTGATATGTTTATTCCTAGGATGGCTAAACGGAGGTTAAAGGTTTTCCCATAATTATAATAAAATATCACCACGTATAATATAGTAGATTTACTACATTAGAATTGAAACATAATAATAAGAGGAAGTAGAAGAAGAAAATAATTTTGGGAGAGGTGATAAAATGGTTACCTCTTTTTTTAGTATCTCATTTTGATTTGCACCAATAGTCTCATTGAAATTGATTTCTACCACAATTTTGGTCTCTATGAGGAAGAGATAGATTTTGGGAGGTGTTTTGGGTAGGGTTTGTTTGAGACAATGGGCTTTTGAGGTGTGAATAATAGAGAATGAAAAGTGCCCTTTAATAGGAGAGGTGAATGGAACTTTAGGAGAGTATTTAAAAATTAATTTATTATAAATTTATTTTCGGTTTCTAATGGTCACAAACCCATATATTTAAAAGATAATATGCGTATGGGTTGAAATACCCTCAAAAAATAAAAATTATAATTGTTCTGAATTTATTTTAGACCTTATCATTTTGATTAGTCCTTATTTAATATATTTAATTTTATTTATGGTAATAATATTCTAAATATTAAATGGTTATAAATATCTACATATGTTTTGTAAATTTTCCAAAATTAGATACTTTAAGAAATTTTACACCATATAATTTTTACTTTTTAATTTTTAATGTTTTTGTGATTTTTAAATAATTTAATAATATGTCTGTTTTATAAAATATCATTGGTGTCAATTTTTAAACTATTAATTTATTGGATGTGAAATAAAATCTAGACAGAAGATAAAATCAAACCGAAATATTTAATACACTCCTAAGATGTCATAGAGATCTAGAAAATTTGTGGATAACATTAATTAGGTCATATGATATTTATTTTTTTATTTTTAAAACCATTTATTTGATATTTATGTCAATAAAATAATTTCAACATCACTATTGTGTCATTATTAATTGTAATTATTTAATTTCCAAAAGTTATAAATAAATTCACATGATATATATAATTTCATTATATTTTTGGAGAGTATTTATGTTAAAAGTTTTATCATGTTTATCAGTATATTAAAATTATTATACTTATAAGAGATAAGAGAGTGGAATGTTGTAACTTTAGTTTTATAAATTATAATTAAATCACATATTTGGAAAAGAATCCATTAAATTAATCAATTCTGACCCTTAGGTGATCTTGGACGACTTTGGTAAGATATCTTCCTTTTCTGGAGTAATCTGTGGCACGTTTTTAGGTACTTTTTGTAGCTTTTAGATTCCTTTTTTGGAGTAGTGTCTTGGGAAGTGTTTTGGTGAATTTTAAATGGAAACCTTACAAAAGTGGGTTTTGCATGGTTTGACAAACAGTTCCAACCATGAAAACCTACACAGAGGGCTCTGCACGGTTGGGGAACTGTTTTCCCTAACCGTGCTCCTCTTCCAAGTAAACTGTGTGCATATAATTTAATATTTGAAAATCCTTTTTTATAACCACTTGAACCCCACAAGACTCCCATATATGGACCTTGTCTCGAGCATGAAAAATTCTAGGTGATCCTACATCCTTCCATAGGGATTCCAAGGTCATCTAAACACTATTGTTTGATATCAAAATCACTAATTAAAGATCATATCTCTTCCCAATAAGTGGATTTCATCCCATTACATCTCTCGTTCATTCCTTTATATTTTATAAATCATTTCATTGAATATTTCAATTGTTTCCATGGAACTTAAACTATTAGTTAAGATCTAGATCTAGGCTTTTGGATCTCGATCTATACTTTCAAAATCTTGATGTCATTGATCTCAATTTTGGTTTTGGGAATGAGAACATAATCTTGATCAACTATGTTGTGCCACTCGGATTTTGGGGATTGACATTGGGATAACTTCCGAAAATAAACAGAGTTATGTGGTATAAATCAAACTCTCATAGACATTAATTTAATATGTGTATTTGAGATTATAATTTTCTAGATTCCATTAATAATTTATTTCCTAAATTTGAGTAATTCTGAAAGTGGAATTGAATTGAGTGGCCTTGGTGATTAATTGATAATTGAATCACAGAACAAATGATGTGAATTTACCCATATAGACATTTTGGAGATTTTTCATGGGTTGAGAAATTGTGATTGAGATATTGAATTGATTGTGTTAATTTAATTAATTGTGGGAAATTGATTATGAAATGATGTTGGCTATGAAATATAATTAATTGTAATAATTAATTATATTCCATAATGAAGATCAAGGATAATTAATTGTGATAATTAATTATACTTGTTGACATTTGATATAGAATATTAATTTTGAATAATTAATTATGGAATGATACTTGTGTTGATTGATTAATTAATTGAGGAATTAATTATTGGATTGTGTTCTTAGTAAATTGTGGAGTTAACTAATGGAATTATAAATGTTTAACTAATATTTGCATTATAAATGGAATTATGTGGCTAATTATTGTGAATTAAAGAATAATTACATGGATGAGATTATTTTGATTCAAGCCATGGAATTATAAACCAATTAATTGATGGGACTATGACATGGTGTTCCTCTCCAATACTTATCCAATCATGAAATTATAGAATGATATGGATGATGACCTACACTGAATGAGATATAGAGTTACATGCATGATGAACTACACTTAATGATATTTGGGGTTCTAGGAATGATGACAAACACAGAATGAATGATTATAATAAATGATGATTCAAATGAGATTATGGTGCTTGACATGACACTCAAAACTAAATTAATGATAATAATGAATGACAATTCAATTGGAAAACATGAGTTGAAACTGTACCTAATTTGATGATTAAAGATTAAATGACAATGTAATGATCAACTAAATATCCATTGTATTTATTTCTTTATATAAATTCATGAACTAAATTATGATTGGACTTGTTATAGACACCATTGGTGGTGGCCTACTGAGTTTTAACCACACCCTATTCAGGCTGCATGATCGTCACCTGGTCAAACATTATTGTTATAGGAAAGGATAAGGGCAAGGCCCTAGGATAGGTTTTTGTTTAGGATTTATGAATAGGAGAAGGAACTGGGCGTGGTTCCGGATCTTCATGGTACTTTTTGTCTCTTTAATTTTAGTTTCATTATAAAAACTTGAAAATTTCATTATCATATCATCTTTTTTCCATTCAGTTGATTATTGTATTATCCTGGTTTAGTTATCATATGATTTGGTATAATTTTTGTTATTTATACGATTTAGAACTTGGCTATTGTTATTTTCTTTCACTGGTTCTTTATTCTAATAAAAATTGGAATATTATCCCCAAGATTTACATTCCGAACGCTCACTACTATTTAGAACCCTCTAGAGTATGAGGAGTAATTCTTGAGGGCATACAGTGACCGGCTAGGGAACCGTTTTGTGGCACCCAGGTTAGGACATCACAATGTTGTATCAAAGGAGGTTTTCATCTCTTTCTACATCTTGTGTCCAACAGTTTTGGTAACAGTATATAAGAGTCTAAGAAGAGTTGAGGCTAGGTAATGAGCTAGTGCGTGGGAGTTTCAAACCCATGTAAAATGGAAAATCCAATTACTCTGGGTGGGATTATTGTGATTTCTATTTGTTGTTACAATGGGATATTATGTCACTTTGTGTGAAAATATTGTGTTGTGCTGTGATATTTGTTTTGAAAATTGTTGAATTTTGATTCATGGCCTAAAGAGGCCTGATAATGGAGCTTGCATATATCATTCTAGTAACTCATGGTTGTTGTAACGTGCATAATTCTAGGTACTCACATGAAAACGTATTATGGGAAAGTTGTTGAACTATTTTTCCTTCTGGTGACATTGAATCAACGACGAAAAATGATAGAAAATGGGTGTCTAATGGGAACCTTGATTGAGGAAATGAGTATGATTAATTAATTAATTTTTGAATTAATTAATTAGAATGAATGTACCATTTTTAACCATGACCAAAGAGTAGGATGGTTGAGGGTAGTGATAAGGCCTCAATGTTGACCGTATAGAGTGAAAAGGGGGAAAGGACATGATGGACATTATTTAAGTTTCTCCTCTTACTTGAATGTTATAAGGTTGTTTAAAGATACCTAATATGTGTGTTTGTATTTGTAGATAACTTTATCCACGATGCTTGTTGAGGGAGTGACCAAGGTGTATGACCCAGAATGATCTTCCAGACATGGAAATTGAGGTACCATTTTTCCAAGCTAAGGGGGATGGGAATAGTTACAAGATAAATTTTCTTATTTCATGAAATTCATGGAGAGAGTCCTAGGCTAGGTTCAGAAAATCATGTCCGTGTTGAAAAAAGAGTTTCAGCTGCAACAGCCTCCTACATTTACTTTATAGGGTCGACTTGAGGGAGATGAATTCTTGATTGAATCCATAGATTTGACACTTGATCATTTGGAGACTTATGTTGGGAGGAATTTTAATCTGGCCTATTATATGTTATGAGATTCAGTGAAGCGCTGATGGGACATTCAGGTATGATCTGAATAGATGAACTAGATATTATGGAATTACTTTTTTGAGAAGTTCTTAGAGCACAACTATCCAAATATGTTGAGACAAGAGAAGTCTTAGGAGATTACATATTTGACCTAAGGAAGAATTTCCATAAAGTAGTATGATGTACGTTTCATAGATTTATATTTTTCTCCTCCATCTTTGGCGGTAGATGAGGTTTCTCCGGGAAAACTATTTCAAGACAGACATTTGTGTGAAATTATTTCTCAGTTGAATATATATAGGCTGAATAAATTATCAAAATTCATTATTCAGGCTCTCAATTCAGAGGGTAACCTAAAGAAGGCTTCCAGTACAGGATAGGTAGCTGTAACTGGATGATCAGGGAGTGTGCCTTTCATGAGTAGGAAGTGTTGGTATGAGAATATTAGTTTGGACAGTGAAAGTCATGGTGGATAGTCCGGACGAACAGTTGCACTATATCTTACACATTGGATTTTCTACTAGTGTCGTAGGTAGGGACACTATCATACACATTGACTTTGACCACTAATAGTGTAATGGTTTTGTGTAAATATGGGAAACCTAAAAAAGTTCTGCGAGAAGTCGTGACAAGATGATGCTGAGGGAACAGCTACTCAGAGTCAGAAATTGGTAAGGGGGTATTCTAATCCATATAGGTATGGGAAATGGAGGTATACTAGCAGTGGTGATAGAGGTAATAGATGTGGGTATTCATGGTATGATCACCCTTATTAGTAGATTTTTACTACATAGGTGATTCAGACGACACCTTATGGAAGAGGGGCAGGACAGTTACATGTAGTTCCACCTACAGTTGTGGAGAGTAAGGTTGGTGCATTTATTGTAAAAGGAACTATTCTAGTTGCTTCTACTTTAGATACTTCCTTGTTTGATACTGGTGCCTCTCATTCCTCTATATCTAAAAATCATTTTTATGGCTTGAACCTTGAGGTGGATTCCATAGGGTGGGTGATAAATATCGATACACTATTGGGAACATAGACTATGGATATCAGTTTATGCAAGGGATGTTCATTAGAGATCAAAGAGTATCAATTTCATTGCGATATCTATTTTCTTGATATAATGGTCTTCTACCTGATTAGGGTATGTACTGGATAGTCACATACTGATCCCACATAGATTATTACAACAAGAGAGTGGCCTTTGTATCTCTTGAGGATGACTAGTATATTAACCATGGAGAATGGGATATCCATGCAAGCTGAGATGGGCTAATTACTCAGCAATTGGGAGAGCTAACTACCTAAGTTTTTAATTTATTGTTGTATTATGAGATTGGTTGGAAAGGTATTCTTACACTAGTAATATAACTGTTCCATGTTGTCTTTCATGAAGACTTTTCAGGGTTTCCACAAGAGAGATAGGAGGAATTCACTATTGAGCTCTTCCTAGGGGCTGATCTGGCATCAATTCCAACGTACGGAATGGAATTGATTGAGCTTCAAGAGATTAAAATGCAGTTCGAGGGGTTAGAGGATTAATGGTTTATCCATCCAAGTATGTTTCCTTCAGGGTCACCTATCCTATTTGCAAAGAAGGCCGGCATGAATTTACTCTTGTGTGTCGATTAACAGATGTTGATGAAAATTACTGTGAGGAACCAAATCCACTTCTGCATATTGATGATCTGTTTGACTAGCTTAATGGGGATTGTGTGTTCTCAAATATTGATCTTCGATCAGGGTACGATCATGTGAGAGTTCTAACCTCTAATATACCATGAACTTCATTAAAAAAGGCAAGGCCTTTAGGATTTTGTCGTAATTCTATTTGGGTTGACAAATGATCCAATATTATTTATTTTATTGACATATAGGATGCTTCATCCGTATATAGATAAGTTTGTGTTTGTATCTTTGGACGACATCTTTGTGTAATCTAAGACTAATGATGATCATGACCATCATCTTGACATCATCCTAGTCACACTGAAAGAGCATCGGCTATATGAAAAGCAATCTAAGTTTCATTTTTGGATTCAAAGGAATCACTTTTTTAGTCATATATTCTCAGAAAAAAGCTGTGGAAGTGGACCTAGAAAATGTGATGGAAGTGGATTCTTGGGAGCAGCCCAAGAATGTTTTTGATATCTGATGATTTTTGGGATTAGGTGGTTATTATAGAAGGTTCATGCATGACTTTTTCCATCTGGTACCACCACATTCTAGTTTAAAAAAGAAAGGAATAAAATTTTATTTAATAGAAGCTAGCGATAATGATTTCTACGAATTTAATAATATCTAGACATCGACATCAATTTTAATATTACCTGAGTTGGGTGAGGATTACATAGTGTATTGTGACACTTTTGGGATTAGAGTTGGAGCTATGTCGATGCACGGGGATTGACTCATTGCATATGGGTCTCAGCAGTTGAGGAAACATGAAGAGAATTACCTTACACATGACCTCGATTTGGAATCCGTGGTTTGTTCTCTTAAGTTTCGGAGACACTATATTTTTAGTGAAAAGTTTACAGTTTTTATAGATCAAAAGAGCTTGAAGTATATCTTTTTACAAAACCACGTGAATCATTGATAGTGAACATGTGTAGAGTATATGTGGTCCATTGATTTTGAATTGGCGTATACACCCAGATAGGGAATAGTCTGGTTGATGCATTGAGAATGAAAAAAAGTACATTATTGTTACATGAGTCAAGAGTAGAGTGAAGTATGATGAATTTGCTAGAGGAAATTCATATGGTAGTTAAGGGGAGTCGGGAGAGGATGTCACTAGTTTATATAGCTTGGGAGTCTACACTCTTGAGATGGATCGGGGACATGAAGTGTAATGATATAGAGTGTTTAGCCTTAAAGGAAATCCTTAAAGGATGGTAGATACCTTCAGACTAGATAATTGATGAAGATGGGATCATCTATGAGAAAAATCAGGTTTTTGTGCCTAGGAGTTTTCGAGAGGAACTCATGCGAGAATTTAAATTATCAAAGTGGGTGGCACATCCTAGGATGAAAACAAATTTCCATGACCTACGATGACAATTTTGGTTTTCAAGCATGAAAAAGAAGATAGTAGGGATTGTAAAGAGATGTTTCACCTGTCAAAAGGTGAAGGCAGAACATCCACCACCAGGAGGCCTATAGCAGCCATTGCCTATTCCGGAATGGAACTGAGATGATGTAAATATGAATTTCTTGGTAGGTATTCTAAATATTCTTAGCTGGAATAATGCTATTTGGGTCGTTGTGGATCTACTAACGAAGGTAGCACATTCTTTCCTATCAAGGTAACCATTATAGTAGACCAACTGGGAGAACTGTATGTAAGAGAGCTAGTTTGTTTGCATGGGGTTCCATGAACTATGGTTTCAAATCCTGATATGTGCTTTACTTTATGTTTTTGGAAGGGTTTATAAAAGGCTCATAGTTCACATGTTTTGTTAACTACGGCCTTCCACCCACTGACACATGGGCCGTTGGAGCGTACCATATAGGAGTTATAGGATATGATGAGAGCATGTGTCCTTTAATTTGGAGGTTCTTGGGACAAACAATTGGATTTAATAGACTTTTACTATAACCATAGTTATTAGACAACTATCTAGACAGAACTATATGAGGCACCCAATGTTATACCTTTTAGATAATTTCTATGTTGGTTAAAGGCGGGCGTGTTAGAGTTGTTGGGACTGAGTCTCATTCAGGAAACATCAGAGTCAGTCTAGTTGATTCGGAAATGTATGGTTGTGACTCAGAGTAGGCATAAGTCGTATATAGTTAGATGGATATGACCCCTAGTGTTTTCAGAGTGTGATCATGTATTCTATCGGGTGTCGCCTAGATTGGGTCACCATAAATACTAAGTCGGGGCACGTTGACACCCAGGTTTGTTGGACCGTTTGAGGTACTAGAGAGAATCATGCCAGTGGCATATCAATTAACCCTACCATAGAAATTCATTAGTATGAATTATGTTTTCCATGTGTCAATACTACAGTGGAACCACCCCTACTCTTCTTATGTGATTGATTTGGAAGAGTTTGACCTCAAGATAGATGTGTCCTTAGAGGAGAATCTGATACGTGTGTTGGGAAATAGTGTGAAAGTGTAATGGGGAAAGATCATTCCATTAGTTTTTGTGTTCTGAAAACATGGAAATGTTCATGAGGAAACTCGGGAGCAGGAAGCAGACATGAGGGCTCAATGACCCAATCTTTTTGGCTCAGATGCTTAGAGAAGTTCAGGAGTTCAGCTCGAGGATGATATGTTATAAAGTTGGGAGATCATAAGATCCCGAACTTTTCTAGAGTCATCTCGTGCACCTTTTAAGGTACTTTTTGAAGCTTTTAAGTAATATTGATTTTGAGAAGTGGCTTGGGGTGTGTTGGGTTGAATTGTTATGGAAATAATGGAATTTTTCTTTCCCATGGTTTGAAAAACCATGATACTAAACCGTGAAAGGTGTGCAAAACTTGATGGACAGGTCCACACGGTTTGTGCATGGTTTGAAAACCCGTGAAACCAAACCATGAAATCCATAGAAACCTCAACATAGGGGTCCACACTATGGGTGTAATGTTTTCCCTAACCATGCCGCTCAACCCAAGAAACCATAAAGGAAGAATTTAATATCTTAAAGTCCATTTTAAAACCACATGAACCCCTTGAAACAGTTATATTTCAACCATGGATCAAGAATGAAAAAATCTACGTGATCATATAGACATTTATAGGGATTACAAAGTGATCTAAACACAGTTCTCCGAGATCAAATGCCCAAATTAAAGATATGCTCTCTTCCCATTAAGTGGATTTCATCCCATTACTTCTCGTGTTCATTCCATTATCTTTCCTTGATATTTTTCATGGCAGATTTACACCGATTCCATAGATCTAACCCTATGATTTGAGATCTTGTTCTAGGATTGTGGATCTATATTCTAATTTCCAAGATCATTATTCCTTTGATATCAATTTTGGTTTAGGTATTTAGATCTAAAGAATGATCGACGACGTTGTGCCACTAGTATTTTTGGGATTTTCATTGGGATAACTTTTGTCAATAAACCGAGGTATGGGGTCTAAATAGAACACCCATATTAATGAATTTGACATGTGTATGTGATTCTGTGATTTTCTATATTCTTTTGAGAATTGATTCCCTAAATAGGAGCAATTTGGAAAGTGAATTGGAATTGAGTTACCATCATGATTAATTGATAAATAAATTATGGAACAAATGATGGGGGGTTTCCCAAATAGATATTTTGGAGATTTTTTATGGGTTGATATATTCTACTTCTATATTGAATTGATAGTGTTAAGGTAATTAATTTGGAAAATTTAATTATTAAAATTTGTTGGCTATGAATGATTATAAATTGTAATAATTAATTATCTAACATAATGTTTACAAATATAATTAATTTTGAGAATTAGTTTTGGAAATTTGAGATTTGATATGGATAATTAATTGGGAAGAATTGATTATGCAAAGTGAATTGTGTTGATTGATTAGTTAATTGATTAATTAATTAATGGATTATGTTCTTAGTTATTTGTTGTGTTAACTAATGGAATTTGAGATGTTAAACTAATTTTTGGAAGAGTATAGGAGTGATGGGGCTTATTTTTGTGTATGAAAGACTGATTAAATGGATGATATTTTTCTGATTGTAGACGTGGTATGCTAGACCAATTAGAAGTTGGGACTTGGACATGGAGTTCTTCCCCAATAGTAATCCAATCTTGAGATTATGGGGTGCTTGTCATGAAGACCTACACTGAATGAGATATAGAGTGATAGACATAGAGACATACACTTAATGATATCTTGGGTGCTAGCATGATGACCAAAACCTAATGAATAATGATTATAATGAGATTGTGAGTCTTGATATGATTCTCAACACCAAATGAATGATAATAATGAGTGATTATTCAATTGAAAAACATGAGTTTAAACTTGAAGTAATTTGATGATTAAATATTAAATGACAATGTAATTATTGTTTAAATATACATCAAATTTATTTCTTCATAGAACATCATGCACTATATTTTTGACTGGAAATTTTTTTACACCATTGGTGGTGGCCTGCTGAGTTTTACTCACACCCTATTCGAGCTGCCTGATCGGCACCAGAGTAGACTTTTTGTTGTAGGACAAGATAAGGTCATGGATCTAGGATAGGTTCCAGTTTGGGATTGGATAATGGGATAGGGAACCAAACATGGTTCATGATCCTCTTGAGAGTCAATGCGTCTTTAATTTTAGTTTCATTTTAGACACTTGACATTTTCATTGTCATAAAATGTTTTACCGTTCATGTGAGTATTGTATTTTCATTTTTTGGTTATCATATGATATGGTATTGTTCTGGTTATTTTTATGTCTCTGAACATGGTTATTTTTATTTTATTCTGTTTGTGTTTTATTCTGATAAAATAGGTTGAAGCATCTCTATGACTGACTTACCAGACCCTTACTACTATTTGGGACACTCTGGCGTACGGGGAGATGTGCTTGAGGGCATGTGGCCAATCGGCTCGAGGCACCATTTAGTGGAACTAGGTTCATTATGTAACAACATTAATTCATACAAAATGATTTTTTAGGTGAAAGGGTAATAGTAATACCTTTATCATATTGTTTGTTACCCTAGTGTATCTGATTTAAATTTAACTTGATAAATAATAATTATCTCGGTTACTATTCATATTGTCCAAAGAATTAAATGTAACTCATTTACAAAATTTGAACCTACTGAATCCATATATTGAATCGATTTTTCAAATTTCAAAACACTTAATTTTCATAAATTAATTTGAAATAAATTATCATTATCAAAACAATAAAGTGTGTTTTTAGGAAGTAAAAACTATCAAATGATTTACATGTGTTTATGTCAAATTTAAATGTAAAATTAACACCCATTAACAACATTTTATTTTATGAAAAAAATATCCAATTAAACATTAAATCCAATTTTGATGATAATCTTAGTATATAAATAATTTAGAAGAAAAAAATGGTTTGGATTAAAATTTAATATTTTTCATTATTCATTAAAATTAAAAAATTTATCAAAAAATTACCAAAAAATGATCCAAAGTAAATTTTGATTTCCCAATTCAAAATTAGATGTCTATTTTGTAAAAAATAATATATTGACGTGTTAAAAATTATAGTTAAAATTGGTGCGCCAATAAACGGTGGAAAAACTGCATTTTTGAAAAATAAATCTTTTATCTGAAAAAATAATTTTTTTCTTATATTGCATTATTTTAAATACAGTAGATGATTGTTAATGTTATATAAAATTAAAAAACTGGTTTATAGTATACATAAATTCTAGTTTATATCAAATTAAATAATAATATTTTTTTAAGATATCATTTTTTAGTGAACCTCAATATTGGTACAATGCAAGCAATCGAAGAAGGTCACTCTTGTGTGGAATGCATGTGAAGTCAATGTTGGGTGTAGTGAAATATTCCTTTTGTGTTACGTTGAACGTAATACAGTCATAGTTCTCTTATACATTGAACGCAATCCATACTCAGTGTTTCATGTATCATACGCTAACTCAGTTTTCTATGAATGGAATGTTTGACTTAGTGTATTGCAAGATATAAATGAAAATTTTAATTTATTCAAAAAAAGTTCTATATAAGAATTTGTAGTTACATACGTTAAAACAATCATAGTTTGTGGAGTCAAACCAATCATCTATATAGTCTTCTAAATGATCCTTGACTACCATGGAAATGATTTTCATTTCTTACGTGTATTCGAAAAAACTAGGTCTTATGATAATTTTACGTTATTAAGGATCATATTCTTATAAAACATTATGATTAATATCATATTTACTAAAATGATTAATTTCATGGATCAAGATTATAATCTAAGATATGAATATTTTTTTTCAAGTTTTATGCTAATGTACTCCTTCCCTTATTCTCAAGTTACGTTTAAGTCATCATTTAAATCTCCCTTGTGTACAATACGAAGCATTTATGTGCAAAATTTATTATATATCCTTCCATATGTTATGAATAAAGGTCTTATATTTGATATATATATAAATGGTGTTAGTTTTGAGAAACATGGTGAGAGATGATACAGTTAACTTTTGAACCAGTTGTTTATGAATCTATGTTTCAAAAGACACTAAACCTTTATCTTCTTCATCTTTGATATTATAAAATAAAATGAATACTCATATATTAAGATCTCATATATATATGTATGTAATTTATGGGTTTCTATAGTCGGTGTTTGTGGATACTTGTTTTTATCCATGGGAACATATGATGATAAAAGTTGAGTGAGAAACCATAGAATAATCCTATGTATTTGGGAAAGTACAATATTATGCTAAAAAAGGAGTCTGGTTTTCATTGGAAAAAAAATCCACTCAAGAATACTAATAATAGACATTATTTTGTTAATGTTTTATAGGGTAATAATGTCCTTACAATTTTTTAGGTATATTACATCCATCATTCTGGAGCATGGTGAGGGTCCATGAACTGCACACCTCGTCTAACACTCATGGGGAATATTGTTACATTAATTAATATTTTAATTATTAACATTTCTAAGGATTTTAATCGATAAGAATCATCATTGAAAAATTAAAAACCGCATGTGTCAAAGATTTAAAAAACATTGTCTTTATTTAGACATAATATAAATAATTTTTCCTTATAATAACATCTTACACAATGATTATTATTATTTAGACATTTCTTTTTAGTTTTAGTCAATATATTGAAATGAAAGAAATTATTTTAATAAAAAATGTATCAGACAATTTAATGATTTTACAAATGAGTTACCAAATGTAATGGGAGTGGGAATGAAAAATATCATTATGTTAATTATTTAAAATTATCAATCTATTATTTTTTATGAACATCAAAAGAATAAAATGGGATAACATCTTTTAGTTGAGTCCTTAATGAGGTAATTTCCACCTTCTTAGGACGGGTCTACATATCAAATAAATGGTGGTAAATGGATTAGTCTATAGAAATGATATTTTTTACTCTGTTGTTTTAGAAATTGAAAATTTCATATTAGTTATCTATCATTAAGAAGGATAATTAGATCACTAGTGAACCCATGTGAGTAATTCGTGTAAATAAGAATAAATTGACTATAAATTTTTTGATGTGTTTTTTAGCTAATTTTCTCAATATGTTCATTCCACATATTCTTATCTAGATATTGAAAATTTAATTACATGATCTGAAGAATAAGGATGATAAATATAATGTTACCTATAAGGAAAATTTTAAAAGACTTGTGAGGTTAACTTCTAGAATTTTCATCCAACCTGAATGTAAAGTTGATTGATTCTACAGTGGATTAAAGATAATTCAATGAAGTGTGTCACCCATAAAATATTCTAGTAACTTAGAATAGATCATTGGATATTCTGTCATGGTAGAAATGGATATTGTGGTTACCCATCAATATTTTGGATTGCGATAAGAAAAAAATATTTATTTTAATAGAAATTATAAAAAACATTGATCGAAGAAAATGATCCATCCTTTATGTATGAAGTGTGAAAGGAAGCATGAAAAAATTGTCTTAAGAGG
Source organism: Viscum album (assembly GCA_963277665.1). Taxonomy (NCBI): domain Eukaryota; kingdom Viridiplantae; phylum Streptophyta; class Magnoliopsida; order Santalales; family Viscaceae; genus Viscum; species Viscum album. The sequence goes on along the minus strand of OY728123.1, from coordinate 424,584,843 downwards.
ATAGGTAAAAAAATTCTATAAAGGAAAGAAACCAAGAGATATAATGATAATCTAATGGTAATAATTTATCTAATGAATTGAATAGTGGGAAATGTCCAATGAATGAACCCTTTGCACCACAGCTTTTCAAATTCAAATAGTATGGGAATCATTCTATGATATGGTAAAATTTGAATTTTAATGATTATGATCAAAATTAGCAACCACCAATGCCAAGAGAAAAACGAAAATCGCATGAAATTCATATTTTTTATTAGGGGTATGACAAAAATGTGTTCAATGTTACGCTTACCATACACTGTAGAATATCTAAGGTATTATATGACTCATGAACTACCCATTAATTTACATTTAAATAATTTTATGAAGTTGTTTAAATTCCACCATAATTATTAGATATTTAATTTTTATTAGAAACCCCTAATGGTATATCAATTTTACCGCATGTCTATAATTCATATCAGGATGTGTTTTAGGGAATATTCCTAAAGAAAATATTTGTATTATCCCTCTTATTGAATTTGATGTTATATTTGGGATCACTATTTGAATTCTACCCTTTATCAATGGTTCAAAACCATTGGTAAAGGCCTAGAAACTGTTGGTATATTATATATCAACGGTTTCCCAAACTGTGGGCAAGTAAGTTGTGGGAAAAAGCTTATACAAATGGTTTTTTGTAAACCATCAGTATATGTGTTAAAGTAAGAGATATTCAAATGGTTTCAAAAACCATTGGTATATGTTACCCTTATACAAATGCATCTAAACCATTGGTATATAGTGTTCAATGTACATCCAAAGCATATACCAACGGTTTTTAAAACCGTCGGTACAAGTTTATACCAACGGTTAAAAAAATGTTGGAATAATATACATCAAAGGGTTATACCAACTGTTTTGAAAACCATTGGAATACATATGATGCAACACCACAACAGTAGCAGCCACCTTCAACCTAGAACCTGCAACTCATGACCTCCATGAACACAAACCCCCATAATCCAAAAGGGTAAATGGGATGTTTAAAATTCATCCAAAATTCAGAAATTTAGAAATTTATAATGCATTCCTCACTCAAACAACAACACATGAGAAAGGTTCATAATACAATACATTAATCATCCAATACATCTATAATTGAGATGAAATAACACCCATAAAACTAATACAAAATTAAAATCCAATACACATAACAGTATTCAAAATTAAGACTTCATTAACAATACACCCAGAATCCAATACATACAGAATTTAGAATTTTAGAATTGAAAATAAATAACACCCATAACAATATTCAAAATTTTGAATTCACTCCTCACTCAAACCGCAACACCAATACGCACAAGAGAAAAACCCTACATGTTATAGGAAGCACATGGGATGTTTACTCATGGTCATGGGTTGACAATCTAAAAACCAAGGGAAAAACTTGGGTAGAGTGGATAAGGATCATGAAACCCATAACATAGACTATGGTAGTGGTCATCATCTTAGACCTAGGATGAGTTATAGGAAGTGAATTGGATGTTTATATTAATATAATGATTATGTATCCATGTATAAATGGCTCCTGATGTGTTTGTAGGAAACATTGGCAAATCTCAGCATATGAGATGGGCTACCAGAATAGCCTGTGTGTTTTTCATAGACATTTCAATTGGAATAAGGGGGTATGTGGATAATTGTAATTTCATCTCCTGGGTGTGATGTGAGATGAATCCCCATTTTGGGTAGTGGGTATGAATATTCAATTATGTCTTTGGTATTGAGATCCCAAAGGAACTTTGGTTTGGTCCTAGAACCCACTGTTTGAGGGTGGGACTGGTATATTAAATGTCATGTGTTTTAGAATAGGGGTAGGGCTTCCTCACATGATAAATGGATTGTGTGAGGCTGGACCATAGATCCTTTTTCTAAAGTATCAACAGAATCTGGATGTGTTTGGTTGGTTTTCCGTATCAAGTAGTTGTTTTCACAAAAAATATTGTCCTTTTCAAATAAAAGTGAGATAGTTTGAGTGTTATTGGCCACACCATGCATTATATTGAGTTGGGGATTACTCGTACATGTCACAAATTACCCATGGATCGTTTTCACAATGTATCAATAGAATCCGAAGGTGTTTGGTTGGTTTTTCGTATGCCAGTTGTTTTTTCACTTAAAATGTTGTCCATTTCAAATAAAAGTGTGACACTTTGAGTGGCACTGGCCACACCATGCCTCAGATTGAGACAGGGTTCACTCGTACATGTCGAAAATGACACATGGTAATGTGTCAAACTAATCAGAATATGTTTTGTTAGTTTTCCGAATGTCTGTTGTTTTTACTTAAAACAGTGTCCATTTTTAAAAAAAGAGAGACACTTTTAGTGATGTAGGCCACACCGTTCCATGGATTGAGGCAGGGTTGAATCATACACATCAAAAATGACCCATGTATCATTTTCCTGTAGTATCAATACAATCAGAGAGGTTTTGGTCATTTTTCTGTATGCCAGTTGTTGTTTTCAATTAAAATCCTATCCATTTCAAATAAAAGTGATACATTTTGAGTGGTATCGTCCACACCATGCATTATATTGAGGAAATTTTGACCCATAAACATCAAAAATAACCCATGGATCATTTTACTAATGTATCAACTGAATCTGAATGCGTTTGGTCAGTTTTCCATATGAATGTTATTTTTTTCACTTAAAATCTTGTCCATTTTTAATAAATATGAGATAGTTTGAGTGGTATCGGCGACACCATTCCTTGTATTGAGGAAAGGTTGACTCGTACAGATCCAAAATTACCAATGGATCATTTTTCTAAAGTATCAATATAATATGAATGCATTTGGTTGGTTTCTCATATGCTAGTTGTTTTTTTCACTTCAAATGTTGTCTGATTCAAATAAAAGTTAGAGACGTTCAATTATACAGGCCACATCGTGCCTCTGATTAAGGCGGGGTTGACTCTTATACATCACAAATTACCCATGGATCATTTTACGGAAGTATTAATACAATCAAAAAGCATTTGGTCAGTATTCCATATGAAACTTGTTGTTTTCACTTAAAATCATGTCTGTTTCGAATAAAAGTGAGACAGTATGAGTGGTACCAGCCACACTGTTCTTCATATTGAGGAATGGTTGATACGTACATGTCAAAAATGACCTATGGTTAGTTTCCATAAAGTATCAATAGAATCTGAATGCGTTTGGATGGTTTTTCGATTGCAAGTTTTTGTTTTCACATAAAATGTTTTCCATTTCAAATAAAAGTGAGATAGTTTTAGTGGTACCGTCCACACCGTGCCACATATTGAGGCAGGGCTGACTTTTACACATAAAAAATTTCCCATGGTTCATTATTATAAAGTATTAATTGAATCTGAATCTGTTTTGTTGGTTTTACGTATTCAAGTTGTTGTTTTCACTTAAAATGTTGTCCATTTCAAAAAAAAAGTTAGACACTTTGAGTGGTACCGGCCACACCGTGCCTCAGATTGATATGGGGTTGAATCCTACACATCAAAAATGACCAATGGATCCTTGTTCTAATTAATAGATAAAATCAAAAAGCGTTTGGCCAGTTTTCCATATGTAAGTTGTTGTTTTCACTTAAAATCATGTCCATTTCAAAAAAAGTGAGACAATTTTAGTAGTACCAACCACACCATTCCTCAGATTGAGGCATAGTTGACACGTACACGTCAAAAATGACCCATGTTTCGTTTTCATAATGTATCCACAGAATCATAATGTGTTTGGTCGGTTTTCCATATTCAATTTGTTGTTTTCACCTAAAATGTTTTCCATTTCAAATAAAAGTGAAACAGTATGAGTGGTACTGGCCACACCCTGCATCATATTGAGGTGGGGTTGACTCTTACAAATCATAAATGGAAAATTCTTCATTTTCATAAAGTGTCAATAGAATCTGAATGAATTTGGTCAGATTTCTGTATACAATTAGTTGTTTTCACTTAAAATGTTATCCATTTCGAATATATGTGAGACACTTTGAGTGGTACCGGCCACACTATCCTTCAGATTGAGATGTGGTTAACCCAAACACGTCACAAATTACCTATGTATAATTGTTCTAAAGTATCAATACAATGATAAAGTGTTGTTCGGTATTCCATATACAATTTGTCGTTTTCATTTAAAATCTAGTCAATTTCAAATAAAAGTGGTATAGTTTTAGTGGTACTGGCCACACCGTGCCTCGGATTGAGTCGGGGTTTAATCGTACACGTCACAAATGACCAATGGTTCTTCTTCATAATGTATCAACAAAATCCGAATGCATTTGGTCAGTTTTCCATATGAAAGTTATTGTTTACACTTAAAATGATGTCCATTTCAAATAAAAGTGAGATTGTTTGAGTGGTATTGGCCTTACCATGCCTCGGATTGAGGTGGGGTTAACTCGTACATGTCAAAAATGACCCATGGTTCGTTCTCGTACAATATAAACATAATTAGAATGTTTTTGGTCGGTTTTCTGTATGCAAGTTGTTGTTTTCACTTAAAATGTTGTCTATTTCAAATAAAAGTGAGACACTTTGAGTGGTACCAGCCACTCCGTGCCTTAGATTTAGGCAGGGTTGACCTAAACACATCACAAATGACCCATGGATCCTTGTGCTAAAGTATCAATACAATTATAAAGTGTTTGGTCAGTTCTCTATGGTCTAGGAAGGAGGGTGGGGGGGCTGTCTGGGGCTTGTCCGGGGTCCGGGGAGGAGGGTGGGGGGATGTTTGGGGGGATGTCCTAGGTTCATGGGATGGTATTTATATATTTTATAAGAAAATTCATTCAAGGTTAAAAAAATTCATTATATCGACCTCTAATCAGACCACCAATTTTCTAAATTCAACTAAAAATTTACAATTTCATTAAAATAGGGGGATTTCACAGAAAATCATCAAATCATGTTTTATTATTTGTAGATAATAAATAAATATAATGTGACCTACTTAATCACACATATATTCCGACACAACAGATCAATAAACATCAAAGGTTAGTAATATCAGTAAAAAATGAAATGGATCAATCTTTACCTCATCGATATAACTATCATCATCATCAGCTTCACCCTCACCCTCATCCTCATCATCATCGCCATCACCTTCCTCACCCTTGTACTTAACCACGGCCTCCTCCTCTCCCTCCTCCTCCACTGCATCAGGCTCCTCCTCGCCATCATCTTGACCACAACTAGAACTTCCAACTAGTGCACCATATATAGAATGCATCGATGAAATGTATTCCTCACAAGAATTTTTGGCCTCTGGTGGAAGTGTTGGACGTATATCTTCCATCAGTTTCATAAATGCAGTGTTTTCCATACCAGACCGTGATGCCATCTCTATGCCTCTTTTTTCAGCCTGTTCTGTATGTGGCTTAACCTGTTGCAACTCACTAGCTCTACTATTCATACCTGAGGAGGTTCATACCTCATCAGAACTATACTCTTCCCAAGCCAGCAGCATACTCTACCAGGGTGTTCATCTCCCAACACCTGGTTTAAGTGATCGTTTGGCCCATAATTGTTAGGTTCCTGGGCATCAAGGGCCTCTAAAGCAGCCTGTTACAAATATAAATAGATTATTAAGTAACAAAATAGAGATTAAAATTTTAAATCTACAATGTAAAACGTAAAATCTACTGTTCATTCGGTTCATTAACCACACTTCCATCTTTCTTCATTCTACTCGAGCAAAATAGTTTTTCTCGAGGCACACATCCATCTATATTCAATTTATGCCTCTACAATGACATTGAATGTAGGAAAACATAATTAAAAATTGGATACCAAAAAACATTAATTGAATAAATAAATTTATATAACAACTTTAGTGATCTAATATATTACCGAGGAAGCAATAGAAAGTGAAACTCATAATGAAATATTATAAACTACCATACCATATATCTCTCATGATCTGGCATTGTACTACATCCCAATGTGTGGACGTATTTCTTAGCATCAATGTTTCTTTATTTCTTCTAGATACATCCTAAACAATCATCAATAATTATTATTAATGAAAAACATGAAAATTTTCATTTAAATATTTCAAATTTTATTAATACCGTCAATTGGCTGGTCTCCAAATGAGTAATTATTTTCCTATACTATTCTGATGTTCAATCATCCACAAAAGGGACCACCTCTAACTCTGTTCCCACCCTATCATGCCATCCAATGTAAAACACATTCTTATAAGCTCTCCAAATATCACCTAAATCCTTTAGGTGTGCTGGTCGTGCACCCTCACCATCAGGTAAATTAAACCGCAGATGAAACCAAAATATTAATTTATATAAATACAAAAATTAATATATTATATTAAATAGAACAGATTTTTTTTTACCCATATCTCTGCACATGCTTTATCCTTGACTAAATTTGGTAGCTGTCTCCATCAGAGTGGGCTAACAGGAATGATGTCAGAGTATTTGCCAAGAGTCGCCAAAAAACTCCGGCGTTGTTGTGCTGATTTTTCAATCATATGACTATCATCATTGTAGTCCATCGTCAATTGCGTGAGGTGGTTCAACACCGCATGCATGCGTGTACACCCCTAACCCCGTCTTCTATCAGTAGATGTATCTTTTATGAATGAAAAACAAATATTTTATCAATACATGTTATAATGAAAATAAATAATGGTGTAACAACTTGTTAGAGTTGTATAAGTATACCTACGATAGTCTGATTAATTGGCGTTGCTGGATCCAGAGAAACTGAAGGATCACCCTATATATATGGAGTGACTCCCAATGTATGCTTCGCAGGGATAGATTCTAGTAGAGTAAGAGTCGAAGAATATGGAATATAAAATCCTGGGGAGATCGAAGCAGTTGTAATATAAGATGAGAGGGATGGCTAGACAAATGCTGGATGGGGAGTGGGAATCATCATCGGATATGATATAGACGGGTGAGTAGGGTGATATGTAAAGTGTGGTGAAAAAATGGGAGGCCTAAATATCCCATGTGTCACTAACGGCACATCGGGATTAGAATGTGGGATGGATGGTATGTCAGTGGGAGTGGCAGGGTCTAATCGGGTATGCCGATATGATCGTCTAGCTCCCTCACCACCCCCTGGTATGAACACCCCATGTACGTGGACCACTACTCTGCATCTCATCAAATAACGGTCACCTAATAGATGGATCTTGAAGAATGTTTACAAAAAATTAATCACGTGACATTATATATAATTTAAATAAATATATTTAAAATAAATAACTCACTACTGACACTAGTTGGGGACTGCCCAGCTCTGTCATGTGACGATTGTTGTCCATAATCTGTTTAAGTTGCCTCTCTTCAATTGGTTTCATTTTCTGCATTTGAAATCCAATATGAAAGTAAATAGAAAATGATAACTATTCTGTAACCAAAAAAACAAAATAAGGGATATAGAATAAGGGTATTCATGATTAATTTAACACTACTAAAAATATGGCCTTTAACAAGGATAGAAAAGGCCTTTAATAGTGCAAAAAATCTCTATTAATGTCGGTCATGATAAAGAGGGGTCCCCTTTATCAGTCCTCAAAAAAGCGTTGATAAAGACCCCTTTTATCTGCGCTAAAAAAAGCACTGATAAAAGGGGTCTTTTATCTCTGCTAAAAACAAGCGCTGATAAAAGTAAAAAAATTAAAAAAATTTAAAAAAATAATAAAAATCCTACCAATCGGGGGGGCTTTTATAGAGCTTGATCCCCCCTTTTAAGAGCGCTTTCCAGCCCCTCCAGACTCCGCAAAAACCCCCATCCACCCTATATCAGTGCTGCACCCACCCACCCACCCCCCCCCCCCCCCTTTATCAGCACTAGCCCCCCAATTCCACCCCCCCTGCGCGCCACCTTGCCTCCACCAAGATTTTATCTCGAGTCCTCTTGCTTGCACGCCTAATGCCTTTACCACTCTGCCAGTTTTTATATGTTCTCCATTTAATGACATATCTATTTATATATATATATAGTTATATTTATTAATATACTAATATATAGTTATATTAATATATATATTAATAGTGATATTAATATATATATTTATTCAAATATTAATACATATTCATATCTATTTATTTATATATATTTAGTTAAATTTTTTTATTTTTTTTATTTATTCGTATATAAATTTATATTTATAAGATAAATTTTAAATACATTTATAAAATATGTTTTTTTGTGTTTATAATTAATAAATTAATACATGCATACATACACACATATATACTACTCACACACAACACACACATATATTATATCTGTGTATTTTTTAGTATAATTATACATATTTATATATATTTACAATTATTATTTATTAATAAGTATATATATATGTTAGAATATATAGATAATATATATCATTTTGTTAATACAAATGCATACAAATACAAATACACACACTCACATTATATAGGTATATAAATATTCATATATGTGTGTTTTAAATAAAATGAATGTTAGTTTTTCTTTAGATAAAGAGTATATATTGAGAAATATATTTTTTATATAAGTATGTTTTATTATTTATTTATAAAATTAATTCTTTATGTGTGAATATATGAAAAATATGTATATATTGTTATATATTTGATTATAAATAGCAGTGCATTATAAAAAACAACAAAATTTCAAAAACATAATATCAATATGAATGTAATACCTTGGAATAAATTCAGTCCCCACCAAAAAATCCAATAATACCCCCTTAAACAAGGCTGAAAATCTACCAAATGTAAAAATGTCGAGGTACCTCGACTAAAAAATCAGTTTTGGAGGCCTTTTGTGCCTTTTTTGGACTCAAATAAACCTTGACCGAGGTCCTCCCAAGTTACAACAACATAGATCTCGTCGCAGGATTCGATTTTATATGTATTAGAGCTCAAACGGACACTCAGATCAAAATTTATGGTCGTTTGAAGTTCGAGTTGCGTTTTCAACATATTTTGGATCTTTTTTTATTATTTTTATTTATTATATATTAAGTGTAAATGTATATTTATACTTATATATTATATTTATATCAATATAACAATATTTATATATTTAAATAATAATATATTTTTTTAATGAATTTTTTTTTTAAAGTAGACTCTTTATCAGTGCTTTTTTTAAAAGCGCTGATAAAGACCCCCTATTATCAGCCCTACTAAAAAAAGTGCTGATAAAGGGGTACCCTTTAAAAGCGCTAAAAAAAGCTCTATTAAAGGTGGTACATTTATCAGATCCAAAAAAGCCCTAATAAAGGGGTACGTTTATCGGCGCTAAAAAAAGAACTGATAAATGTACCCCCCCTTTATCAGCACTTTTCCATTAGCGCTGATAAAAGCTGGCGCCGGGAATGCCCTGTTTTTTGGTAGTGTAACTAACCATTGTTTTAGGCGAGCTTTAAAAATATATATAATGAAGTCAATAAATCATAGAAGATGTAAATGGATTGGTTCCAATGGAAGTAGGGATAGTGTCAATTCCATCATGAATGGATTATTTTATAAATTTCCCACCACAACTTCAGGTACATAGATAGCTCTGACAATTGAGCTATTGGAGTCATAAAAAGAAATAAATATAATGGTTCCAATGGTAGTTGGGATGGTGTCAACTCCATCATCACCATCCTCAAAAATATATCTTGGAATTACTTCAACTATAACACCAAATTCATGTCAATGTTGGTCTTTGACATAAGAAACTTGTTTATCCATTGATGCCAATACATATGGTTCTTCTGTAGCAATATTGAGAGTCATATTAATTACATGAAATCCACAGTGATCAATAAATATTCCATGTCTTATAATTGAATCAAACCAGTGATATTTCATCATCGTGACTCATCCATTAGAGTAATAATCCAACATTATTTTTTTTCAACGACTCCATAATAACCCACATTTTCAAATTGTGTTCTACTATATGATGCACTGTCATAACGATCTGTTGTAGCAGTAACCATAACACCATCATTTTGTGTTCTCATGTTCTTTTCTCGTTCAGTGACAATAAATTTGTACCCATTTATAACAATTGATTTACAGTCATGAACCACGGTATTACGACCAAAAGACAAAGATCGTACATCCACAGAGACAGATTCAGCAGGAAAACTCAATGCCTACAATATAAATGAATATTAAAATTAATTTAATATTAATTTAATTATTTTAAACAGTAATAGTTTTACCTTCAATTTTAACCAAGCAGAAAAATATTTGCTATGAAAAGTCTCCCTCCTTCTCAAAGATAAATAATGATGATTTCTATTTATCATTGTTTTATGTTCCCTGTAGATAAAAAATATAAATAGTTTAATTGATATGTATATATAAAATATACATATTCAATTTATTTAACTGATGTAGTCATTGAACAAATAACTGTTGAACAAAACCGTGCGATGTTCCATTTCTCGCTCTTCAAGGCTTAATGTCTTCAATGTATATGATCCATGAATTCATCCAGTTTGAGGAAGTGATGGAAAACTAGGTTCAATTTTCTCATACAGTTCTTCTTCATTTCTCATTGGTATGTTCATTCTTGTAGTAATATCAGACCAATTCATTGAGTATAAATCCATACATTCTAGAGCCAAGTAACCGCTCACGATAGAACCTTTGGGATGATTCCTGTTTCAGACATAAGACTTTAATGTGTACATATTTTTTTTATTTTTATACACCCAATGAAAATAAACAGTTCTTCCGAGAAGTATTTTAGTGGTAATAGGGACAGTTAGATGCAACATGCATGTTAAAAATGATGGAGGAAATATTTTCTCCAACTCACACAAAATTAATGGGGCATCTATCAACATTTTTTGCAAGAAAGTCATGGACAACTTCTTAGCACAAAGATCTATAAACAAATATCACAACTGAATAACATTCAACCTTGAATTATTGGACAAAATATGATGGATTTCTATTGGAATCAACTCATACAAAATAATGTGATAATCCTGAGTCTTCAAAGATTTCAGCTTCAACTCTTTTCTGTTGACACGTTTAGATATGTGACTGAATAGAAATTAAGAACTCTAATAGTCTCTAATACTAAAAGTAAATGTTTATTTTTGTAGGTTTCATAAAATAATAAGCACATGGAACTAGCCAATTATTTTCACTGATACGCATAGGAAGCAATTCTGTTCTGATGTCCCAATACACCAAGTCATGCAGACACCGTAAATCAAATTTTTTCTTTCCCTTAACATTTAGAAGTATCGAAAGCAACATTTCACATATATTCTTTTCAATGTGCATTATGTCTAAGAAATTATGTAACAAATTGGTTGACCAATAAAGTAAATAAAAAAAGATACTCATCTTCCTCCAATTTTAATAGGTTTCAGTGGAAACATTCATTCTATTTCCAAATTTCATTTGAACCTTCCTGAATAAAAAACTGAAATCTTACAATTCTTTAAGAACATCATTTCTAGACATATGCTGAGGTGGATAATCAGTCTCTATGGTATTATCAAATATTCGACGATTATTTCTATATGGATGTCCCATTGGGATGAATCTTCGATGTCCCATAAAACTAAAACTACAGAAATGTTTCAGTTTTCTGGATGATGTATTATTTATACAAATAGAACATGACAGTTTTCCCTTCTTGCACCATCCATAAGTCATTGCATAAACCGGAAAATCATTGAGTTCCCATATAAGCACAACACACATCTGAAATATGCCTTTCAAATATGAATTGTTTGTATGCACACCAACATCCCAAAAAAGATTCAAATATTTTATTAAAGGTTTCATATATATGTCAATATCAATGTCGGGATCATAAGGACCACATATGAGTATACTCATGAAAGTGAAATGTTTTTTCATACACAACCATGGGGATGATTATAATTGTTCATAATAACTGTCTATGTTCTGTGTGAAGTTTTCATCTTCCCAAATGAATTAAAACCATTTCATAAAAGACCCAGCCTCACATTACGCACGTCAGCTACAAAATCAGGATAAAATCTCTACCATGAATATCCATATGCAGGGTGAACCAACTCATTAGTAGTCTTCTATATCTCGGAATCGTGCCATCTCTTTTTTATTGATATTTCATCAAAAATAAAAAGATTCTTGAGTTTGGGGCTCAATGGAAAGTTCCAAATTACTTTTTGTGGAATGAAGGTTGGTGTTCTATCAGATTTGACTTCTAGTGGGATGTGCCACATTTTATTCAATCATTTCGTTCAGTAGTTTCCTCCCAGAATAAACTGCCATATTTTGGGAAAGCATGAATTTTTTTCTTGAAAATCCATGTTCCTCAACTCAATTTTCTTACATATAGTGGTTTGAGGGAATATATGTATCATCTGGATGTAAATCCTTCAACATGGTAAGAATGTAATCGATTGTTGTATTGGAAATCCCATGCATAGTTTTCCCATGAAACAATCAGATTAAAAATTCTAGTTTTTTCATTTTATTGCACTGTTGATGTACTAGAGTAATGGTAACATCAGTCAATTTTTTCACCCTGAAAATATCATCATTTTCATTAGATGCATCATTTGTCCTAATATTGAAGTCTTCTTGAGTCGAAATCCTTTCTTTTTCATGATGACGAATAAACGGGAACCGGTAATCTAAATAATTCTCCAATCTAGTCCTTTCATTTCGATCATTAGCAATTTGAGATTTCATTTTCTCCCCACTATGATACCACAAATAGTAGTTTGCTTGAAAACCATATTTGGATATGTGGTATCTGACTTATTTATTTCTCATCCAAGCCCTACCAATAGAATTGGAACATGGGCAGTGTATGCGACCACTATCTAAATCATTGAAATGTGAAAAATCTAAAAATCACTTCAAATTGTTTTGAAAGTCACTTGAGATGTGATAGGTTTCATACATCCAAATTCAATCCATTCTGTAAAAATAACTTTTATAATTCATTTTGTAGTACCCCCTGTTTCTGGTATATAATACTTACGTCATCGTTTTTCATGGTTTTAATGTTAAGGATGATGAATGGGAGTGTCTAGAGAACTTCGATTGATGTTTTGAGGCAAAGGGGAAGTCACACAGATGGCGCATGGTTTGTCTAAACCATGCGGAATAAACCATGTGTAATTGGTCGTGGAGGTAGTATCTTCCACACCAGCAGCCCTAACTCAGGATTTTTCTTCTCCTAAGGTCTGAGAAGGTTCTCCCATATAAGAGGAACAAGCCTCAGGACCAATTATGTGTTATAGGTATCCCAAATCATTCACGCATGTTCAATAACTTATTCTTGGAACCCTTATGGTCATACTATTCATTGCCCAATTAGTTCCCCAATTGAAGTGCACCCCATGGGTGGATAAAGTTTAGGATTCTACAACAATAGGTTGTTCATTGATTGTAACAAGATTTAATTTATTAATGTATAGACAAACGCATTTATTTTTAAATATGAGATTAATAATAAAGTATTTTAATGATACATAACATAATAAAGAGAAAAAAATAGTGATACTTTAAAGGGATAGATTATAGACCATCTTCTATATACTCACAGACATTTATCAATCAAGTATTAGTCATTGATTCAATATCAAATTGGGTGAATCATAAAATTTTACAAAATCCCTAGAAATAGGGAATAATGACAGTAATCTTTCTAGATAGTGAAATAAATGGAGAAATGATGAGAAAACAAGGATATCCTTATAACAAGATCTGGGGGGTGGGGTTGTCCAAGAGGGTGGGGTGGTGTCCATGGGGTCTGTCTAAGGGGGTGGGAGGGCTGTCCAGGGGGTGGGGTGGTGTGCAGGGGGGCTGTCCAAGGGGGTGGGGGTGTCCATGGGGTGGGTGTGTCTAGGGGTGGGGTGGTGTCTGGGGGGGGGGGTTGTCCAAGGGGGTGGGGATGTCCAGGGGGTGTCCGGGGGGGTTGGGGTGTCCACGGGGGTCGTCCAGGGGGTGGGAGGGCTATCCAGGGGGTGGGGTGGTGCCCAGGGGGGATTGTCCGAGGGTGGGGGTTGTCCTGGGGGTGGGGTGGTGTGGTTTCTTGGGGGGGGGGGTATCTAGGAGGTGGGGGCTTTTAAAGGGGGTGGGGTGGTGTCCATGGGGGTTGTCCAAGGGGGTGGGGGTGTCCAAGGGGTTGGGGTGTCCAGGGGGTGGGGTGGAGTTCTAGGGGGGTTGTCCAAGGGGCGTGGAAGTTGAAAACTCCCCTCCCTCCCTTGAAAGGACACACCCCCTGCTAAGTGAAATTTGTATAAGAAAATCATCATCAATTTTCTTATCTCATCTGACCATATACCATACCCTCCAAGGAATACCCTATAACTCGGAAATATCATAATGTTATACACAATCCCATAGGACATAATCGATATATGGCCAATTTCATCAGCCACCCTCATTCACATCCCAACATAACACCCCTCTTGGTTGTAACCATACCCCATAAGACATAAGGAACTCACATAACAATTTCCAACATACCCAACTCACTCAATAATATAACCCCAAAGAGTCACTCAAACCATTATTCCATTCAAACACATTCCATGTACTACATGAATAAAGAAACTAAGGATGTCACAATATATCTTCTTTTGAAGAGGGGTCACTACAGAAAGTCTACAAAAACAAAACCACACCAACACAACAACTTAAATTTTTCAATATAGACAGAAAGATAAATAATATAAATCAATGAAACAGTTTATCACATTATACATGAAATCTATGAATCATATTTATATTACACTATACATGAATTCCCCCTTAAAACTAGGTTAATTATACAACCAATACCTCTCATAATTGAGATAACATAACCCACAAAAAACAGGACCACAATTATTCAACACCTTAAATGGGTTTTCACTATCCAAATGGTACACTAGAATGCCTTACTGTACAAATGGAATGGATTCCACTAAAAGTAAATTCTACCCAAGGCCCAAATCACATTAAATAATATAAAACCTCACTCTCATTATCATCTCTTGCATAAGGGTATTGTGGAAAGGTAACATTATTGGAGAAATTTAAATATAAGATGAAGCAGACCACGCGGATCTCGTTTAGGCAAAATAAAAATATAAAAAATACAAAAATAGATTCCCACTTACAGATTAGAAGTGTAGAAGTAAATAGTTACCTGATTTTAGAGAGTGCTTCGAGATTTATCTTAGGGTGAAGAGAGAGAATCTACAATGATTAAGGTGGATACAATCGAGCGGAGGGATTCTGGAAGTGATACTATTTTGGGGGAAACTTTCCCAACAGTTTGTTAAAACTATTCATAAAGATCTTATTTACCAACGGTTTCTAAAAACCATTGGTATATATAGATTCTCCAACATTTTTGCAACAGTTTACTTAAACCATTGGGAAAAGATATTTCTCATCTCATTATCCCAATGTTTTGAAGAAACCATTCGTAAAAATTAATTATACCATCGGTTTATTCAAACTGTTGGTATACATGTGTTGGGAAACCTAAATTTTCCAGCAGTTGATGTATTGGATTTCCTTATTTGCATCTCACATTATTCACTGATGAGGGGAAGTCATGTTTGATATTTTTAACAATTATACGAATATATATCATAGTAACAATAAATACAAACTCGTATTTTATATCACATCTACTATAGGGGTTGTGATTCTTATTCAAAATGGGTTTTTATCTAAGATGGTTTGTTCGAATCTCAACTATGTGATATGCCTATTTCGAAGGATTTAATTGTTTTATATTCAGAAGAGTTTCATACTCTTCTATGGAATCATTAATTTAATTTCTCAGTAGATTTAATACCTAGTGAAACACTTATTTCAATGAATCTTTATAGAATGAACCTAATTGAGTTGCATGAATTGTAGAAGAAGCTCCAATAGAATATTGATAAGCTATGTATTGATAATTTTGTGCCATTGTGGGGTGAATCAATTCTTTATGTAAGGAATAAATATGAATGAAGAACCTCTTCACTGATTTTGAGGAACTAATCCAGACCATAATCCTTAACAATTAGCATCTACCCACATTAACGACTTATTTGATCAACTACAAGAAAATCAATAATTTTTTATGATTAATATTAATTCAGGATAATGTTAATTAACGTTCAATATGGAGGTAATTCCTAATATATCATTATATACAAGTCAAAGACACTATGAATATAATGTGATTCCATTTGGTCTTAATAAATCTCTGAATTTAGACTTTTATTGGACTAATATATTCTTTAAATATTTCTTTGATCAGTTTGTATAAACGGTACAGGTGAAATTATAATATATTCAAAGAGTAGTGAAGAGTATTATGATAACTTGAGGACAATAAAAAAGGCTATATATAAAGAAATTTTTTATGAAAAAATTACAATGTATTGCATTTGGATATAATTAATTTCATTATTTGGTAAAATAAATTCAAGATAGGGAAGATCCGTGGATCCATAAAAGACAAAATTTATTGAATTATAGCCCAGACCCAAAACTATGACTAAGATCCATTGTTTTATTGATATGGATGGATATTATCGTCACTTTCAATATAATTTTAAAAGTATTTATTATCCACTCAAAATGATAATGTGAAAGTGAACCATGTTTTTTTGGATAGTAGATATTGAAGAAACTTTCGACGAACTAAAGTGAAATTTGGTAGTGAACCAGTGAATGCATTAACTGGAGTGTAGAAGGGATTGTAATCTATAGTGATACATCTAAGAATGGACCGAGTTGTGTTCTCATATAGAATAATATGGTGGTAGATCATCTCCTCTCAAACATCAATGGATAGTGAGAATAATTACCCAAATAATGATTTTTAGTTAGCTCTCATAAATTTTTCATTAAATATGTGGTTGAATTACCTTTATAGATAAATTTGAAATATACATAAAAATCATAAAAGTTTTAGTTTTTATTAACCTAGAAAGAATTGAGTATGAACCATAGAATACAGCTAATGGTGGTAAAATATTTTCACTATTCAATACATTAGCACCCTAGGAATGCAGACATGTTGGTTGATGATTTGATCAAAATGAATCATGATACCTTATCGATGTTGAGGATCAAAAATGATCCAATATTTCTATTCATTCAAACTATTGATCATTAAATTGTTATGGAAGTGGATAAATGTGATCTTTCTCAGATGATTGTCCAACTATCATTCCACGTAATTATTAAAGGGTTTCAAAAGGTTTATGTATAACTATATACAATGGTGGAAAATGTTGTTGTGTTTAAGCTTCATTGTGATGGAATTATAAGGTATCAAAATAGTGTATCTGTTCCTTACATGTCATATTTGAGGAATGATATTTTGGATGAAGATCATAGTACTTCATTATATATTCATCGTGGATGTATGAAGATGTATGGAAATATGGAAGACTATTTCTATGTGATATCATGGAGAGATATATTATTGAATTAATATATTGTTTTATAGTATAATAGTAATTTAAGGGTAAGAAACGAAATTTTATGGGGAATTTGCATCAAAACTGATACTAAAATAGAAATGGGAAAACATTACCATGTATTTTTTTTCATTAGACTCACCAAAATTTCAAAAGGACATAACGTTTTTAGGGTTTGAGTGAACTTCCTTACAAATTCATCACTCATTATTTCTATCATAAAATATTTATATCAAGATAGGGTTTCTCGAATATAGTTTAAGGATTGGATAATGTTTCATGAAGTACCAAATTAAATTTTATCTCATTAGGATTTGAGATATAACTCAAATTTAGAGAAATGTATTCTGCGTTATCTAGATATTATATTATGCTTTAATACTAATTTTCATCATTATATAGATGGTTAGTATGACATTTCCATTAATGAACTATAGTAAATGTGTAGACATTATTTTAAATATTTCAATGATGGTTGCATCAACTTGTTTTTCTATTTGAGTTTTCATACAAAATAACTTTCTTTCAAGCATTCAAAAGTCACTTTATGAATCCATATATATAAATCATTATATAAAACCAATTTATTATTTTAAATATAGAGAAATAAATCTATTGGTAATGGAGATAGCTGATGAAATTATAGAAAAAGTCACAGGGATACGGTTTTACAACATGGAATCTTAGTATCGATAGAAAAGTTATGTGCATAGTTCTCATCAATATCAAAAGTCTTTTATTCCAAAGAGTGTTTTTATCCGAATTTATCCAATATATATGGTTATTACAATTGGGATGAATGGATATTTTTTCCCAATGTGTGTTTCTCATTTTCAATATTCCTAATTGAGTAGGGATGGTAGCTTATCGATTATCGCATACACCGAACCTCTCTCATGTTCCTGGTGTGTTCCATGTAACCCTCATAAAAAGTACATACTTGATAATTAACATGTATTAAACTAAGATATCATTCCATTTTATCATAACCTTTTTTATGGAGAATGGTATGTAATAATCATAGACTATAGATATAAAGTATTACAAAATAAGACTACTCACCTGGTTAATGTTCTCTATAGAGATCAGAAATTCTATGAATATATGTGGGAAATTGAGGATGTGATGAGGTAGAAATATATTGTTTTTTAATAGTGTGGTAACATATTATCTATTGATAAATTAATTTTAAGGGTGTTGGAATATAAAACCACATGATTTTATAATATATTTATCAATAAATAAAGTTAATTTCTTTGATTGCTTGGGATAATTAAAAACCCATGTCTAATTGAGTTAAAATATCATATAAAATTATAACATGGAAATTAAATAATAAGGGATGAATAATGCTAATTATATTAATAAAATTATATGGCTTACACATAAATAAAATAAATTTGTTATTTATCAGTTGATTATAATTGAAATTAAAATTCGCTTGAAAGTAAAAGAAATGTTTTCCTGAAAAATTAATTTTATTAACATAATGTGTTCTTATCTTAATAAAATTAAATAACCACTATTAGTGATTATATTAAATTAATTTTAATGATTATATATTCAAAAAATTATTTTATCATTAATCTAATAGTTTTAAAAGTCACGGTATTAGAAAAAAAATCATGTTTCATGCTAAAAAGTGTTTTTTATAAATTGTTTCATCTCATTTTGAGTGTTTATTTTAAAAGAATGTTTTTCCAATATTATAAATTTTATTTTAAAAATGAACATAGCTTATAAAATAATCCGATCAAAATTATATTTGAGTTGTTTTTTTAATTTTAAAAAAGTATGTTATTCAGTGAATAGTGAAAATGCTGATTTTTATTAAAAATTAAATTTTATAGAATATAAAATGTAAATTTTTCATTAAAAATGTTTTAAATAATAAAATTAGATCCATTATAATATTAATAATAAAATTTAGTTCATTTTAATAAATTTTATGTTTAATTCTTATAAAAAAATTTATTGTTAAGAAAATATTTTCTTTGGAAAACTGCTTTTCATTGAACATTGGTGTTTAATTTAAAATTAAATTAGTCCACTCATGTGAGTTTAATTTTTTAAAATTGATTGAATAATTGGAATATGAATTATTAATATTATATAATAACCATAACTTAGACTTCGTTAATTTTTTAACAGTAATAAAAATTACCTGGGATTATAGATAAAACAGGTTTAGTGTTGGGTTAATCCAAATGATAATGGTATGTTTTCAATTTAAACATTAATAAATAATATTTAATAGAAATAATTTTCCATTATTCTATTCCAAAATAAAATACCTCGATCTCTAGTTGAATTTTCCTGGATAATTGACTTTTTTTATTTTATTTGTTTATCAAATTCAATGTGGGTCATCTTCAACGTCCTATAAAAGGACAACACATCTTCTCTTCTGTTCTATTAATGTATGAAAATTATTTTTTTTCATCTAGTTCCAGCCAAAAAATCTTCCTTACATCTATAAAAAAATCCTAGGGTCCATTTTTACTATAAAACCCTTCTTCTAATGATTTTATATCAACCCTAAAAACGTTATCTGAAAAATGGTATCATTATTAACTAAGTGTATTTGTTTAATTTCTTCTCCCATCTTAGGAAAATATTATGCAAAAAAATGATATAAAAAATAATATATTCCATATAAATAGTATATACTAATTTATTTTTAAACCTAATTCAATCTCCTCTTCGATCTATTATGAAACGAAACAGTCAATCCTGTTTACAGTTGACTACCTCCTCGCAAACTGATACAATTAGTTTTCCCTCACTGCCCCTCACGTTTGGATATAATGATGTATTTAATTAATAAATATATATTATTAATTTTAAATTATTATACGTCCATTAATATAATATCACAACTACCTTCTTATCTTCTTATCCTTTATAGACTGATAACATTGTTGGTGCATATTTGTGGACTACTGCCTCTCAAAAATGACGAGGTTAATTTATTCATTTTATTTTTACATTGATGGTAATAAGGATAAATTTAATTAATATATATGATATATTTTATATTTAATCTATAAAATTGTAATATTTTTTACCCTTATTTTATTCCATATTAATAAAATATGGAAGCATAGTTCTTGCATACAAATGGCCTCCCATATCCAAAAATGGTGTAATTTATTTATTTATCTCTAACATATATGGATAAATATAAATTTATGTATAATGAATATATATTATTTTAATATAATGATAAAAAATTATAAATATTTGGAACCATGATAAAATTATAAGGACCCAAACTGCCGGACAAAAACACACATGAAAAATGATGCAGTTTTCACTCGGAATAGTGATTTCAATAAATCATTATTTATAAAAAAAGTGATAAAATGTTATATATAAATAATATATGTTGTTATATATATATATATATATATATATTTTTATTATGTTTTTTTATATAATTATAGTAAATTTATTTCTATTATCCACTGTATTATAACTTTTATGAAGGAATTTTGACCTATATATGATATGGGATTTCAATTTCACTTACTATTTTTTGAGATCTATAACATATTCATCGCATGTATATTTTGTGTGGGGTATTTAAACCCCGTTAAAGTATCATATGATTCATATCATGCATATTAATGGATAAACATATCTATATAAGGTTATTTATTTCATGGTGTTATCATTCAAAAGTTACAATATTGGTAAGGGTTTAAGGTTACAATCTCATTGTTTTTTAGATTGATTATCATTAAGTTTTAAATGTTGCAATATTATTATATTTTCCCCATTAAAAAATATTTTTATTTCAAGATATTTCACATCTTTAATTTATCTACCTCCTTAAATTTATGATGTGACTGAAGGAATATTTTTCAAATGAAAGTCGATTTTACTTCTCTCTTTGTTTGAATATATTTTCTCATCGAAATCCATGTTTTCTTAAAAATTGAAAAATGTTTTTAATATTTATCTTTGGTTATTTAAATTCATTTCAATCATGTTTCAATTTATAAAAATGGTGTAAAATTAACATTCAATTCATTTTCTAATTGTTGTACTTTT
Source organism: Viscum album (assembly GCA_963277665.1). Lineage (NCBI taxonomy): Eukaryota > Viridiplantae > Streptophyta > Magnoliopsida > Santalales > Viscaceae > Viscum > Viscum album. The sequence continues at coordinate 424,563,350 of OY728123.1, read as the reverse complement.
GATTTATTAACATAAAATTTGAAAGGAAGAACTGTTTTTATATACACAGCAGGAATGGAATTTCCTAATGTCATAGAAGCTCAATTATTAAAATATTCCATTATAAAATTATACGGTAATTTTTTGAATAAAAATATTACATTAATTAAATGCAAAATATTATATTATAAAATAGGATCTTATTGTGAAAAGGATGCTTTCCCGAAAAAAGGACCAATTGGTCTTTTAAATGAATTTTCAAACTACGATGTCATCCAATATTGTTACATAATATTTACTATATATATATGATCAAATGATAAAATAAACAATATTTCTATATATTCCTTAATATTATGATGAAAATATTTTTTTAAAATGAGATCATTTTCTTAAGATTTTTTTAGGATGAAATGTTGGTGAAACTATGTTCTTTTCCACATGTTATGCCACGATGAATGATTATGAAACGTGTGTTCTTTTTAAATGTTATGATATGATGAATATTTATGTTATTTTGGAACACACACACACATATATGTATTAATATGAAATTTTTGTTACACTTGATCCGGGAATTATGTGTTCATCTAATTCATTGGTTAAAGATTCATTTCTCATGAGATAAAAGGAATCAGATAGATAGTGAGCCACATTAAATAAGGGAATCTATCAAATAATATTATCTTGGGAGTGAACCTAGGATACTCTTATTTTAACGTACTAGACTAGATACACTGGTGCCCATATGACCATGCTAGTCCTAACATAATCCCAAGGTAATTACCAATCCTCATTGGTTGGAGACAAACACCAAGCATCAAACAATATGAATTTGGGAACGACATTCCACAAAAAAATAGAATCCGGATAAACTGGTCAGTATACACACCATAAAAAATACATAGAAAAACGTATATCATAAATCAAACTTGTATAACATCCCAAACTATAACCAAAAAGTTCTAGACTATAGGATCAAAACCTAAATCCCAATGTACATCACATCTCATGCCAAATTATTTTTAACTACTACCACCTCCAAGTGATGCTTGCCCCTTATTCAAACCTGGATGGAAGAAGTCAAAAAAGTCTAAAATAAATATGTATGGAGTGAGATAAATTTCTAGTGGGGTATCAATAAGGATTCTATAATAATATTACAAAATTCGTAAACAAAATAAATATTTCAATTTTAAATAATATATTAGGGAATTCCAAAAGAATATTTTAAAAAAGCATGCATTGATTTTTAAAGAAAATGGTAATACTTAAATATATTTCTTAATAAAAAATTTATATAAAATAGATTATATAGATTCATAGGAATTTATAAACCATTATAGATGAAATGGAATATATATCATAATATTAACAACAAGCAACATGGTCATATTCCAAAAGGTACAATAGTTCTAGGTTATGGGATCCTCACACACACACATCATGACAATGGACATGTGAAAAAATATCCCTTTGACATTGATCAAAGAGGTATAACCAACATCATACTAAAGATAAGAAATACCAATAATTTTATGATAGAGTTTTAAAGATTCAATTTGTAGATAGGGTATTCCAATCCTAATGTGTATGTCCCTAATAAGTCATTAACATGGTAGTCTTACATGATCTCAAACAAAAATTAATAATGGAAAATATAATTCAAAATTTTTCAAAATAACATTAAATACCTTTCCCATTTCAATAATTAAACTTCTATTTAAAAATAAAAATTAGTTTTTATTTAAAACATTCCTTATTTTTATAATAAAACCATTGGGCTTCTATCAAACTCATTTATTGGACATTGTTAAAAAAATATGATATAAATTCTATAATTAAATATCAAAATTAAATTTCCACAATATAAATTCCATATTTTCAAATAAATAATTTAAATTACACAATTTTTTTTCATTTAAAAACCACACCCTAATTCAATATAATTGTTATTTTTTCCAATTTACTTCGAAATTCGATTCAAATCCCCAATTCAAAAAAATTGGGGTTTTAAAAAACCAATTGAAATTAATTAAATTAAAAAAATAATAATTTAATTTAAATCAAGAAATTTAGGGTTAATCAATGTTTCCATCACAAAAGGAACTACCTACCATGGGATCATGGGTTAATGAAACACAAATCCCCAAATGGGAAAATTAAAAGAATAACATCATAAAAATGTTTTGAGAATATTAACAAGATTCAAGATCTTAAAAAATAGTATTAGAACCTAAAACAACACATATATCTATTAATACATAGGGAGTATAGTAACAAGGATTGAATAAAGATAACTTGTAGAGTAAATATACTAGGAAGAGATTGAACGTTATTTTCCCTGATCTGATTCGCTTCTAGATGTGTGTAGAGGGGACAAAATAAACTATTGTGAACCTACACGGAATAAAAAGTTGTATTATAGTCATACAAACCTATGACTCATATAATTTGGAGGTTTTGGTTTTTTAAAAACAATTTTCAAATTAATTAAATCTAGTATGCACGATCAGCTGGGCAGGTGTGCTTGGTTAGAAAAAACATGTTCCATAACTGTGCACCCAAGATGCAGGGTTTCATTGTTTCTATATACTGAATACATAGTTTTCCCCAATTTCCTTCGACCATGAAAGCCCCCCACAACCTCTATTTTTATGGTTTGCACTAGAAGGGCATAGAGTTTCTCAAAACCATGTGCCAACCGTGCACAGCCCAGGAATGTCCAAATATATTTCTATTTTTCACCCGAAACATACCTAAATGAAACCCAACCAATGTATGATCAATATTATGGTTCAATAAGACCTGAAAATAATTATATGATGTTACCACCTCCCCACTATAGAAATATTCTTTCCCTATAATTCCTTTTAAGAAGCCTCCATGTAAAATATATAAGGCCACTGCTCTCTCCAGTGCCTCCCTATCACACATATCTAGAGAATAAGAACAACTCTACTATAGAACACAAACCAATGGATTCATCCTCCCAGAAAGCATCTTATTTTAGAATCAATTATCCTAAATGGATATTCTATCACAGATAAATTAGGCTTAACATCTAGATCACTCAATCTATAAACATAATATTGATCAGAATGATACTTTCACAATTCAGCTTCACAAAAGATATTATGTGTCGACATAACATGTGGTGGATGTAATAAATGGTAATCCAACTTCCATGCCTTCTAATCACCGTAATGTTTTTTCAAAAATGAGATGAAATCTACCTTTCCTCAAAAAAAAATTATGACCCAAATTGGGTGAAATGTTTTACAACTGCAAGCCACCAACTATGAATTCCAATTTTCTACAGTGATGGTCAATATAAGAGTTATACCAAAGTTTTTCTTCATCATCATCTAATGAAAAAACTAGATATTTAATGTTTACCCTTGATCCAAGCTCTATCCAACCAAGGAACATTCCCCAATTTCCAACTAATATAATAGAGATTAATACGGTGATTTATACTGGGCCTTAAAATGAGTCATTCTAATAAAAAACTGGTAACTATTTTTAAAAGGAAAGTAAACTAGTCCTAAATGGTTATCCCAAGCCCCACCATAGTTTTCAAGGTTGGATTGAAGAATATCCTCCAGAATCTGTACAGATCTATTTTTCTGGCCATCAGAATACGGATTGTATGTCGTGCTCAAATAGACATGACACCCAATGCCTCTCTAAGGACTCTACAAAATTATATTTGAACATAGGATCCATATCATAGACTATAGATTATGGACTTATGTGAAAATGAACAATCACTTTACCATATATATTTCCAAACTCCTCGAATTTAATTCTATCAGTATTCGGTATAACGTGAAGTGATTTGGTCAACCTAATGATCATATAAATTTTTAATTCTTCGTTCTCTAGGCATGTATAATCCCAACAAAAAAATATGCATATTTCTCATCACACCTCCATGTTGGCATAGGAACTGACTAAAGAAAACCCAACAGCTTTTGATTATTCTCCTTCGGCTATTGGAACATATAAAAACCATAGATAAGATAATAAATTACCCATAGAATGGCCGGAGACCAAAATTATTATTGCATGTAAATGAGAAAATCCCTGGTTCCTGTGTGCACTTCCCCCTGGAGTTATGTAATTCCCCCATCACATTCTTTCTAACGACAATAGATACAAAAAAACTATTTTGATAACATAGAATACCCTCCATGGAGAGAAATAAATCCAACAACAATATTCCCGCCATATAGAGAGTATCTAATGAAATAGTACTCATCATCAAGATTTTGTTCCTAAAGAATCATTTTAATAAGAGAAGATGTCATGTGAACACTAGCCAAGGAATCCACATCCCATTATTCTTGGACAAAAATATAAAACTATGAAGAAAAGAAGAATCTAGTTTCACACTACTAATGCCTCATTCATAACATGGGTCATAAGATTCCTAATCAAGGAATATTATTTGATAATCCCTTTCCTTATGGTATTTGATATGTCAAAGTTGACATATTTCAGGTACTCCCCCTAAATCTGCTAGCGGAGATTCAAATTTTTTTAGAGAAGATGTAACTCAAGATTTTATTTTTATAATACAAGGTAAACCTTTCTATGAAAAGTTAGTAATTCCAACTCTTAAGAGAATTCATCACAGCTGTATGTTCTAAGTCATGGGTTGGGTAATTCTTCTTCTGTGGCATAAGCTGATGAGAGCCATAACCAATGAAAATATCATGCTTCCAAATAATGCTTCCCAAACCTAAACCTAAGGCCACAGATAATGCGGTATAGCTCTACCCATCATCAAGAAGGTTCAACACCAGCCTCGTGGTAAAAATACATTTCAAATAAATAAAATAATACTATATTTTTTCCTCCCATGTTAAATTTACCCACTTTAGAGTTAGATCATACAATAGAGGAGTCCATTTTGGGAAGTCGTTCATAAAACAACAATAATTTCATTCTAATCCCATGATCTATAACATCCCATGTATTTATAGAATAGTACCTTTTCATATCTATTAATATTTATAAATAAGATCCTAATTTTACCATCAATAAGACACTTTTTCAAATATCATCCTCAACAGGCAACAACGGGTTTCTCTGAAATCTTACATTTCACAGAACTTTTAGTTATACTGTTTAGAATACAGTAATATTTTTATTTTTTAAAAGGTAGTTAATGCCTAGATGTTTTCTTGGCATGAATGAAAAAAACTGAATAAAATATGATTATACATGTATGTTAAAAGATTTTAAATTTATCTATAAATTTTATGGATTAACATGAGAATAAATCAAAATTTAAGCATTATAGTACACAAATATTTTTGAAATGTCATTTTACCGCCTTTTGATGATGACAAATTATTAGATCTAGTTTTTATCACTTTTATATGTTCTAGTGGAAAAAATAAACTTATCATTTATAAGAGGGACATTAATATTTTAGTTGGTTGAAATATTGGTATTTTTTGATAAAATACATATTTTAATGAATAGTGGAGATTATTTTATTTTAATTCAAAATAACCTATTCATATAATTTATTTATTTTGATAGATTTCACTTTTAATGGGTTTTAAATTGTAATTATATTTTTTTAATTTAATTCAATGTTGGTTGTTGGATGTAATTTCACCTTTTTTGGACGTAAACATGTGCCAACCATTTGATAGTTTTTACTTCCAAAAAACCCACATAATGGTTTTGACAACGAGATTTAATTTTAAAATAATTAAATTAATTTTAGTTTCTTGAAATTTAAAAAATTAATTTTATATTTCTAATTAGAATGTCAAATTTTTTTAAATAGGAACCTTTTATTTTTTGGAATTATTAATAGTAACTTCAGTAATTATCATTACTAACCCTAGTTAAAGGGTAATTCATGTAAATAATGGTAAAACAAATAAAATTATAATAATATAAAACAACCCTAAAACGTGTTGAAAGACTATAGGATGACATATTTATGACCACGAACATCCATAGGCCAAAATCTGGGCATTTGGGATCAACATGGGTGTGAAAATGACATTTTATAATTATTAATTTATAGAAATGGGAAATATAACATAAACATGAATATTTTAATAATATTTTTGATATCGTGTTATATAAAAAATATATATATCTATAAATAGTCATTAGAAATTATAAAATATTTACTAAATCATGCTATTTTGTTAATAATTTTTACACATTAAATAAATAAATTTATTTATGACACAATGATGATGAAGTGATTGCTTTATTAATGAATGATTCAAATAAATGATATTATAAATATTAAAATAAATATTTTTTGATCATTTTAATTCCATACACTAATTTATGGATTATTATGACATTTTAACATTGAATTAATTCTTTTGGTTTTAATAAATCAGGTTTTTATGACTTTTACAAAAATCAATTACTAAATAGTGTAAAAATATATAAATATGTGTTTAAAAAAACTATTTTACAAATTGATATAATAGTCCTAAAAATATAATATTTTGCGAAATGATTTTTATAATGTTAAAAATGTCATTATATGTCCACATTTGGTTCTCTTGTCATTTTATCGTATCTATAGTAACATATATTATGAAAATACAGGAAGACATGGTAAGAGTAAATGTTATTAACTAAGTGTTAAAGCTAAAAGAAAAGGTTAATTTTATGTCCTAAACTTGTCTACATCATATTATATGAGATACTTTAGACCCATAATCAACTTATTTTAAAATTTTATCCCTTTATAACAATTTTAATTTGAACATCAATTTATAATAAAATATTATTTCAAGACATTCCGAAGGGGCCCCTCTGCCCACTTGTTAAAGGTAATCACATCTACCCACATACTCACACATATCAAGCCCATTGGATCGTCCAACTTCTACTCACATAGTCTCCCAACATCCCTCCTTTCAACCAAGAAGCCTTACCTTGGGCATAAGGAGATTCGAGAACTCCTTTTTGGCTCGAATGAAAATAAGTTACCTGATTTAGAGGTAACATATTCTCTCAAGTTCCAATCCTTTATTTTCCATCTCCACTACTTATTATCTTATTGTTCATTGATTACATGACAAAAACAGTATCCTCAATATAATATGATGTTGTTATGTGAAATATTTTAACTGCACTTACACACACCTCTATCTAATGGATATGATCATATTGTTTCTGTGTACGGTGAACCAATGCCTCACGAAACAATGATTGTTCAATTTTATACTATCACCTCCCATGTTTGACATTATGATGGAACTGGTTTTATATATGTTATATATCTTATTTATATTTTTTGTTCCCTTATTTAATTTTTATTTACAATATACCAGAATTCATTCTAGGTTTGTAAATACGATAATTTCACTTTAGGAATATAAATAATGAACGAGAAAATTCATTCTCAAGGTAGAGGACTTCATATCAATATACTTTTATTAAGGAATATTTTGATGTTATACACCACCCACTTTTATATGAGGTTTATTAATCTAATTTTACATTTAATTTCATTAAAAGGGAATATTTCTTCTATGAAGCCTTTTCTAAACGACCAAAATGAATGTTTTTAACATATGTGGCGACAACGACTTCCCCGCCCACAAAACCGTTATTTGATATATGGATTCCTCTATAATCCTTAATTTTTTTAAAGAAGAAAAGAAATCCCTTATTTCCATTTTTGGGTGTTTTGGTATTACAAATGGTTTTAAAAGTAAATTTACTATTTCAATATATGGGAAAGATCTCTTTTGATTGAAAATATAATTTTATAACTAAAATTTTGACATTTGAAATCATTTATGTTTTATGATTATGTAATAGTACATGGAAATTTGAAGGTTGGTTACTTGATAAACTAAAGACAGGTGGTGACATAATAAACCAATTATTGGTGAATCCTAAAAAAACCATGGATGGGTGGTTACATTATAACCTACAATGCATTGGGTATGGAAGTTAGCCATATGGCTATTCCATTTAGTGATATGTGTAGAAGTCGACTATATGGTTTTTCCATTTATGTATGTTTATGTCCCAAGTTACCTTTATATGATATATATTTCATTCTATCGTCATTATGCTAATCATTTGGTTTCAAAAATGGTAATAAATAACCTATATTCGGTTAAATATAATAACTACTTCAAAATCATGAAAATTATTACATTATGATAATGTATTAATGGTGTTCACGTTTTCCCAATACTAATAGTATTCCTTCTTTTTTAGTCCATTACTGAGATTTTTAATGCTCATCCATGGTTTTTTATATGACTTAAAGAAGAATAGAGTCAATGACTGGATCAAGGAAAAGTCATTATTTTAAACCTGGAATAAAACATATTTCTTTTTAAAAATTTAGTATTTTGTTAAAAAAATTGGTTAGTGATTTGAAGTGTGAGATTTATAATAATCAAGTTGATATGTAAGAGTTATTACATAATTCTCTAAAGCTCTAAACCTAAAAAGATCATCGATGTCTGTTAAAGTCAATTTAATAACATACCTATTAATTATGTAATGTATAACGATGGGGCCTTATACATAGTATCAGAGGTCGGTTTAGATAAATTTAGGAGTTAGAATTTTGTTAACAGAATAACCATCAAATATTTTTACATTATGGTCAAAATGATATAGCATTTGGTGATTACCTTGTTGCTTCATATAAGATATGTTTGTTCAGATTTCTTTTCTGCATTGGAAATAGGGTAGCTTTGTTGGGAAGATATACATAGGGAAATTACAAACCTAATAAACATCATGATATGGTTGTAATTGGAACTGAACTGTTTGTTGTTGTGGTGGATCAATTCACTCAGGCCATAAATGGAAATGGTGTCCATGAACTAGATCAACCAATCCATCTGCAGAGGAATATGTCGATAGTGAAGCATTTCATGAGGCAACATTCCACCTAATTTGGAGGATCATATGACCTTGTGCACAATGAGATGTGAATTAAAGCACTGAAAATATTTTTGATGTAATGGGGAGTTCAGAAAATCCATCGTTTATTCTTGTTGTTTTCTATTTTGAAGGTGAAGTCGATCAGTGGTGGTCAATGATTAAAAATGTCAAAATAAGTGAAGACGTTGATTCCATTTAATTTGTTGATTTTATTAATATATTACTTGAGAAATATTTTCCAAAGGCTCTTCAACATCAAATAGAAAATTAATTCTTTGAATTGATAAAAAGTTAGGAATATTCTATGCTTTCATATAAAGAAAATTTCAACTATTTTTCAAGGTATGCACCAAATTTTATCAAGTACATTTATATTAAGATAAATCGGTTTTATTCAGGATTGAATCCAAAATATCGAAGGGTGTTAGATTCCCATGAGTTCAAAATCTCGAAGAAACTTGTCTGATGTGTTGAGAATATAGAAATGGTGTTTTATTATGATCATGGTTCTATGAGAGAAAACGAAAGCACTGATCCAGTTGGCCAACAATGGGTAAGAATTTATCAATAAAGCATGGAGGTAAGAGAACCAGATTTATAACATGTGAGATGTGTGGTAAAAATAATCATGGAGAATGGAACTTAGAAATAGGACCTCATGAATGTGGTAAGACTGGTCATATTGCTCGTAACTATACGAAAGATGATCAGGCCTGCAATGAAGGCCAAATGGTAAGATTTTTAAGATGAAATGAGATTGGAATTTGTTCCAATGTGTGTCTGAAGATTTTTACCCAAAGTAAAAACCAGTAATATCCAAAGAAGAAGGGTATGGAAAATTCATTTTCTACAACTACAGTTGGTGTGGTATCATCAAATGATGTGGTTAAGTGTATGTTACAATTTTTAAAAAAATATCCCAATACTCAATTTGACTTCGGATCATCACTTTCCATCATTTCCGAGTTCTTTTAATGTAAATTAGAAATATGACCTCCTGAATGTGACATAGAACATTTGGTAAAGTCTTTATGAGGAAGTATTAAATCAACCAGTATTTATATGAATATTCCTATTATTATTAGTTGAATGTTTTTTCAAACAAATCTTGTTGAACTTACTATAGTGGATTTTGATATAATTTGGTAATGGATTGGATCTTAGTTTATCATGACAAAATATATTGTAAATACAAGAATGTTTTATTCCATGATTTCATACCATTGATGACAAATCAAGAAGGTGAAATATTTATTAACATTGGCAGTGAATTTTATCTAGCTCATGTTGTTAAAAATAAAGAAATAGTTTTCATTTGTTATATTCCAGTTGTGATTGGTTTCAACGATGTTTTTCATGATGAATTTCATGATATTGATCGCAATTTAGAGGTTCAATTTACTATTGATTTAGTTCCTGATGCTAAGCCTATTTATAAACACCCTTATCAAATAGCTCAAGTAGAACTGGTGGAATTAAAAAATCTGTTGCAAGAATTACTAGATAACGGTTTCATTGGACCTAGAACACCACCAAAGGGGGCTCTAGTTTTATTTGTGAAAAAATAATGATGGTTCTATGAGACTATGTATTGATTACTGAGTCATGAATAACAACTATATTAAGAAAAAGTATTTTTTTCTTTATATTGATGATTTTTTTTATTAGCTCCAGGGAGCTCCGTATTTTTTGATGATTTATTTGACGTCTGGGTACTATCAACTGAAGATAAAGGGGGATGACATTCTAGAGATAACTTTCTGAATGAGATATAGGCATTATGAGTTTTTATTTAAATCATTTGGGTTATCTATTGAACCTAATGTATTTATGAATCTAATGAATAGAGTTTTTCTTCAGTGTTTTAATCATTTCATGGTGGTGTTTATAGATGAGGGTTTGGTATATTCTAAATGTTGGGAAGAACAAGAAAGTCACATAAGGACTATTTTAAAAAACATTATTGAAAAGGAACTATTTTTAAAGATTAGTAAGACTAAATATTTGTTGCAAAACATTATTTCCATGGTCATATTGTTTTTAAAAATTGGAATAACTACTGACCTTTATAAAAAAAATATTTTTGATGAGTGGCTAAGACCTACAAATATCACATTGACTCGTGGTTTTTCAGGAATAGCGGGTTATTACCGAAGGTTCATTGAAAACATTTCTCAGTTATCTATCCCACTATATAAGCTAACACATAAGGGATTTAAGTTCATCTGGACAAAATATTGTAATGTTAATTTTTATATGAATTCAAAATAATATTCGTAAATGCTCTAGGTTGGGCCCAACCTTCGAAAAATAGTGAACTTTTTATCCACATTGATGCATCATTAAAAGGAATTATTTGGGTCCTAATGCATAATGAAGAGATAATTTCTTATTCTTAACATAAGTTGAAACCACATTATTTAAATTACCCTACACAATATTTGGAATTAGCTACTTTTGTTTTTTAATTAAAAATTTAGAGGCCTCATTTGTATGGAGTAAATTGTGAAATATATACTGATCTAAATATTTTGAAGTATATATTCACTCAGAAATAATTTAACATCAGACAAATGAGATGGTTATAATTAATCATTTTTTATGATTTCATTATTCATTACCATCTATGAAAGGAAAATAAAGTGGTTGATTCTTTGAGTCGAAAGAGTAACACTACGTTAACAATTCAACATTTGGAATGAGAACCTTCGGTTTCTAATATGATGATTTTTTATTGGAAGTTATTGGTACATGTAATTCCTCTATTTTGTTTCTGGTGGCAATGATAGCATCTCTTCTAGATAGAATTAAGAAAGCGATGAAAGAATACAGTGATCTGTAGAAAAATGAAGAACTAGTTTAAAATGGTATGTAACCTAAATTTAGCATTGATAAAGACTGTATTTTGAGGTTTGGATAGAGATTATGAATTCATTGTAATTTACAGTTGATGAAAGAGTTGTTATGTGAATCTGGTAGTTCTCCATTTTCAGTTTATCCAGGTAGTTCTAAGATTTATAGGTATCTTTGGTAGTATTACTGGTCGGATGGAATGAAATGAGTTATTTCTTACTTTACTGTGAAGTATTTGATTTTATAATAGGTTAGAGAACAACAACATTTATCAAATCATATGTTTCATACTTTTCTAGTGCTGGATTTAAAATGGGAAAATAAATCCATGGATTTTGTAGTGGGATTACCAAAAACATCTCAAATTAACAATGAAATCACTAGTGTAGAAAACGTTTTTTTCGTCGGTTTCTAGCCGACGTTAATACGTTTGACATTATAAATATGGTTTTTGACGTCGGCTATTTAAAAACCGACGTCAAAAACATAAAATTGTGATGTTTATCACGTAGGTTATTTTAGAAACGACGTGATAAAGAAAATGGGAAGGGTTTATTACGTCAGTTATTTATCAACCGACATGATAAAAGGCCTGGAAAATGGTTTATCACGTCGGTTATTAAACAACCGATGTGATAAATAGGGGCGAGGGGGATTTATCACGTCGGTTCATATAGAACCGACGTGATAAACCGGGGTGAGCGTGGTTTATCACGTCGGTTCTAATAAAACCGACGTGAAAAACCGGGGGAGGGCGGTTTATCACGTCGGTTATTATATAACCGTCGTGATAAACTGGCGGGAGGCTGTTTATCACAACAGTTATTCAATAACCGACGTGATAAACCATTGTCCAGGCCTTTTATCACGTCAGTTATTAAACAACCGACGTGATAAACCATTCTCCAGGCCTTTTATCACGTCAGTTATTAAATAACCGACGTGATAAACCATTCTCCATGCCTTTTATCACGTCGGTTATTAAATAACCGACGTGATAAACTATTTTCCAGTCATTTTATCATGTCAGTTATTTAATAAGCGATGTGATAAACCAAATTTTTTTAAGCAGAATGCAGTCATCTTCTCTCCACCAGAATCAACCAGAAAACAAATCAAGAAATTGTACCACAAAAACAGAAGTAGGTCAAAATTAAGCATGTACATAGATAACATATAAAACTTACCCCCTAGAAAGCCCCCACCCTCATTTATACCCCATGGACAGCCCTCCCCCACCCCGTTGGAGCCCTCACCCTCTTGTATACCCCCTGGATAGCCCTCCCCCACCCCATTGGAGCTCCCACCCTCATGTATACACCTTGGACAACCCTCTCCCACCCCATTGGAGCCCCCACCACACTTCTGGACTGCCCCCCCAACCCCCGGACACCCCCAAATACCCCTCGACCACCCCCCACCCGCCTGAACAACACCCCCTCACCCCCTCACCCCACTTGACATCCCCCCACCACACCCTTGGACAGCCCCAAACACCCCTGGACACCCCCCACCCCTGGACAGCACTCCCACACCCCTGGACCACCTTTCCACATCCCTGGACATCCCTGCCACCCCCCCGGACTGTCCGCCCACCCCACCGGACAACCCTCCCAGACCGCTGGACACCCCCCCAACCCCACTGAACACACCCCCACACCCTTGGAATCCCTCCCCCACAGACCCAAATCCATACCAAAAAAAACCATCAAAAGTAGACCAAAACAAGAAGTAGAGAAAAATTAAACATTCACTTATATAACATTCAAAACATACACTGTCAACATCAAAAAAAACTAAATCCAACCTAAACAACTACCAAATACACAATTAAAACAACAATATTCAAAATTACTTTTTACATTACAAACAACTAAAATTAAGTCAAACCTGCAAAATAATTTGACCACTCCACTTGTACGTGATTGATGTCTTCAGCAGTATAGATTTGAGGGTCATCAAAAAGCTACAAATGAAAAATAAGATAGATAACGTGTATAATGAATAAATCAAATTGAAATATTATGGCAAAGTTTAAAAGGAAATCGTACCAGGTCAAAATTCACAACTGTCCCAGTTGTTATTATTTCATACATAAATCGTAACATATAATATCCGTATTCAATGAGGCCTTATTGTTCATGACAATTCTGTTTGAATGAGTGTAAATTCAATATATTATTTTTATGTAATAAATCAAAAATCAAAAATTATAAATGGAAATTTACCTTCGCATTTACATATTTGATCTTTGAATTTCTTTTCTTTGTGTTTTTTCGAAAGTAGAACCATGCACTGTTAGAAAATAATACGAATGGGGTAAATTTAAAATTCATTATAATATATAAAACTTTTGAGAAATTGAAACTTACTTTTCCAATATATTCTTAAAACTTTCCCGCACATCACCATGAACAGAGCATATCCAATAAAGAGCTTTCTCCCTTGGTCAAAAAATACCTAACATCCAATGATCACTGATAAAAGGAAATTTAATGTTAGTGGTTTTTTATGTTAAAAGATAATTATCTCTTTGAGAGAAATTTGTTTCATACCTCTCACAAAAAGGCATCATCCAACATTGTGTGATTATATTCTTTTCAAATCTTTCAGCAATATAAACCATTCTTTGTTCCTCATTCAATGCACATGCTTTAGGGGAAATCAATTGCGGGTCCATGAATCAATATACTTCTGTCAGCTCATTCCTCTGAAAAATTTTATAAAGATACCTAATACAAAACATACATAAGTATACATTTTTAATAAATATAACACAGGGAAAAGGTGTTAAGACTTACACGGAAAAAATTTGCACCGCGTTGATGCCCAACTTATCTCCAGTAACAAGCTCCATGATATCAGTTTTTTTAATCCCCACACTTATTTCACGTCCAAAAACATGAGATTCCATTGGAAACTCATAAAAACCCAACAACAAATGTGAATATCCTGACAATCTGTCAAGACCACTGGAATCTGTATCTGATGTCATAGCCTGTTGTCATTGTTGTTCTCAATACAGTATTTCTTTACCTTTGAAGTATTCCTATGAAAAAAATTGAAAAATATAGTAGTTTTCAAATTATAAAACAACTTTAATAAAAAAATAAAATAAAAGATATAACATTCATACCTCTATGGTAATTAGTCGCAGTTGTCTGGATGGCCAAACTAAAAAATGGCCGATACTCTGTCCAACTGTCGCCACCTCATCTGTAGGTATTGGTACCCTAGCGGATCTATCTATAATATCCTGTACAGTGACCCTCTGATTCTCTACCTCTAATTGTTGATGATGAACTGTATCTTCTATACAATATACCAACCTGTATGCTACTATATGATGTTGAGAATCATCAACATACAACTCGCAATATGTAAGAAGTTGCGGCGGAGGCGTAGGATAAAAAATGGGGTCCACAGGCAGAGGTGGGGGATTGGGAGCTACTGGCAGAGGTTGAGGATAAATAATGGGGTCTTCCGGGGGAGGTGGAGGAGTGGGAGCTGCAGTCTGAAATTTTCTTTGCATTTCTGCAAACATAGACTGCACTGACTCTCTAATCTTTTCCTCCATCGTCGCATTAATATTTTTAACTTCAGCCTCCAAGGATTCTATTTTTTTTTAAAAACCCCTTCAATGTTAGAAGTTGATGAACGTGGAAACACGTTTCTTACCGATACACCTGCCGGATATCCTCCTACACGACCAGTATGTTCGGGCCTTCCCAATGCTGCAAATAAAATATCTTCCCTCCCAATAGCTCTAAATAACCCCTCTGAACTCTGCTCCTCAAGAGAGTCATGTATTAATTAATTAAACATTTTTGTAATGATTGAAACTTATATGAAGAAAAAATTTAACATAAATAAATTAAATAGATATCTTACAATCCTCTCAGCTACGATTCTCGATTCTTCCGAAAGATATTGCCCTTTTTTCCCTTCCGAGTTCTCTTCCATTTTTCATGTCAAGATGGAGGGGATGTAGGGGCCACCACTCCAGAGCGTGAAGACTCAGCTCTTAGTTGTTGAAGTTTTTCTCCCATTATTTGTTCTTCCAATAATGCATACCCTCACCGAGATAAACTATGAGGGTATACATTTTTAGATTGGATCTCCTGATGATCTTTCCTTGTTTTCTGTAATTTAAGAATAAGACATCATTAAAAAAACATTAATAAAATCATTTATATAAGAAAGTTTATAAAAGTTTACATTTCCATTACCAGAAATGACTCTTTTTTCTACTTCCAAAAAATTGTCTCCATGTGTCTTCATCTATAAAAGGATATATACGACATGGATTGTCGTGACTCCTATGACCATAAATGAAATCAGATGAGAGGGTTGATTTGAAATCCCTCCATCTCCTGGCAGCCAACTATAAGCATTTCTTCTGGACTCCTCCAGTGTTAGGAATATCATATGTCATCTGATAAAGAAGAGGTTAAACATATTTTATATACTAGAAACATTAAACTAATGGTCAAACAATGACAAAAGATCTTACCAAAATCGTCTCCAACAACTGATAAATAATCGCTTTATCCGTACCTCTCCAATCATCATACAGAATGCTTACATTGGTCTTAGCTTGAGTTGCAAAAAAACTCTTAAAATCTTTGGCATTCGGACCTCTAGGAATATCATTATCATCAAACTCCACGACTATCCTCTGATCCTACGTACGGGAAAGTGATAATTTTACTAAACGTGTGCACCCACGTTTACCAACCTTTGAACTCTTTGTCGTAATAGGAGCATGTGAATGTTCATCCCCAGAGGTATGACCAACAATATGATCCTCTCCAGAATCATGTGGTTGATCATCTGAATGATCTGTCATTATCCTTCAAATAAAAAAAAACAAACGTCAGCTCACAAATATACAAATTTATATATTTTAATATTACTATAATCAGAAAATAGAAAAGTGTACTAAGTTACATAATAGTAAACATTGGTAATATGGTAACCATGTTAAACAATGGTAAAGATGACAAAGATGATCAATATGGTCATGATGGTAAAAATGGTAAAAATGTTAAACCTGGTAAACATTGTAAACATGGTAAAGTAATTTCCAGTGAACAAAAATAAGCATTTTAAAATTCATGTAATGGTTATAAACATGATAAAGTAAACTAAACAAACTTAAAGCAAACAAAAACATATACTTATTTTATTTTAAAACATGTTTTAAAAAATAAAAAACTTACTATATCTAACATTTATAGAAAAAATAAATGTAAACAAGAAATAAACATATGTTACCTGTAATTTTAGGAATGTGCAAATGGATTGTTTTCCCAAATTCCTTCATCGTGATTGTTCCTTATGGAACAAACTATGTCGTCAACATGATCATCATTATGTTCTGTTAATATTTCCATGGAAGTAGGGATCTCACATAAATCAGCATATTCATCAAGTTCATCCTCACCAACATATTGTTTTTTCCCTTGTAAAATAACAGCCCACTACATATCTGATTGATCTACTACATAGAAAATTTGTTTTGCATGTGTTGCCATTATAAAAGAATCAGCTGTGTCTTCCAATCTATTCAGATTAACAACTGTCATTCCAAATTCATCGTGTCTGACACTGTTGTTACCATTAAACCATTTACAGTTAAAAACGAGAACTTTAATTTTAAAGTAATCAACCTCCCATATGTCTTCAATCACTCCATAATATTCACTTGATGCAAAAATTGGGTTTTTGTCCTCAACACTTGAAAAATGCATTGCTTCTGCAAACACCAATACACCACTATTCTGAACTGCACTTCTGTTGTCCTGAGCTTTTGTATGAAATGTATAACCATTAATGTCATAACTGAACCATGTTATCACATTTAAACATGGACCACCCACTATCCATTGTAATGTCTCTGATATATCTGATCTACCAAGCAAAGTCTTTTTAATCCATGATAAAAAAGTTTTGTTGTGCTCATTCAAAATCCACATTTCTTTCTTCTTTGGATGACATTGTTTCAACTCATTAATATGCAATGTGATATACGGTTGAGCATCAGCTATGTTATTCAATATGTATGATTCTAAATTCTTCATCTGTTCAGCTAACAATGATTTGAATTTCAAGCCGCGAATCCCCTTTCCCTCATTATTAACTCGTTCATGGCGAGATGGAGGCAAACCTATGTGTTGCGCCGCAGCCAAGTAGCTCATACAAAACTCTGCTACCTCCTCAGAAATATACTTTTCAATAATGGAGGCTTCAGGTCGATATTGATTTTTAACATACCACTTTAATATTTTCATATACCATTCAAAAGGATACATCCAACGAAGATATACAGGTCCACAAAGCTTTATTTCTCGAACCAGATGAATCATTAAATGCACCATTATATCAAAAAAAGTTGGAGGAAAATACATTTCCAATTGACAAAGTATAAAAATTGCATCCTTTTCCAAAATGTTCAAAGCATTCACATCAATCGCCTTGTTACAAATTGAATTGAAAAAATAACACAACTTCATTATAGTCTTTATGACATGAATGGGAAATATTCCACGCAATGCAACTGGTAGAATTTGTTGCATCATGACGTGACAATCATGTGATTTCATACCTATCAACTTCAAGTCCTTCAATGAGATAAAAAAATTTACATTAGAAGAATAACCTTGAGGCAATTTGGTATCATGAAGACACTGACAGAAGCTAATTTTCTCCCTCTTCGATAATGTATGACAAGCCGGGGGAAGAAATTCTCGTCTTCCTTTAGGAGTGGGAGCTAACTCCAAACGTATTCCCATTGATAGTAAGTCTAATCTTGCATTCAATCCATCTTTAGTCTTTCCTTTAATATCTAACAATGTTCCAACCAAAGAATAACAGATATTATTCTCCACGTGCATGAAATCAATATTATGTTTAACTTCATGATACCTCCAATATGGTAGCTCAAAAAAAATTGACCTTTTCTTCCAAATATGTCTAACATTACCAGATTTCTGTGTCTTTCCCAATGTCACGTCAAGGTCTTTCACCCTCTCAAAATACAGATCAGGGGATAAAGGTTTTGGAGTAGTATCAAATTATTGTGAGCCATTGAATGCCTTTTTTAGTATTCTATAAGGGTGTTCTATAGGCAAAAACTTTCGATGACCCATGTATACTGTTTTCCTCCCATGATGCAATTGACAACATGACGTCTGTTGTTCGCAAATTGGACATGCTTTATGCCCTTTAACACTGTATCCAGACAAATTTCCATACGCTGGGAAGTCATTTATAGTGAACAGAAGCACTGCATGCAGTTGAAAATATTCCATTTTATAAGAATCATACACCCTAATACCATCAGCCCATAACAGTTCCAAATCATCAATCAACGGTGACAAGTAAACATCAATATCATTACCGGGTTGCTTTGGACCAGAGATCATTGTACTCAACATGAAATATTTGCGCTTCATACAAACTTCAGGAGAGAGGTTGTAAATTACCAATAAAATAGGCCATGAACTATGTGTGCTACTGAGTGTTCGGTAAGGATTCATTCCATCTGTGCACAACCCTAGTATGAGATTTCTAATTTTATTTCCAAATATAGAATATTGCGCATCAATTTTCTTCCATTGTGGACAATCAGCTGGACGACGTATTTTTCCATCACATACCTGCTCTTCAGCATGCCATCTTAACCTTTTTGAATCATGTGAATTAGAAAATAAACGTTTGAAATGATTAATTATAGGAAGATACCAAAATACCTTTGAAGGGAGCTTTGTAATCTCTACATCAGCCTATGATTTTTCTTTCACCTTATACCGTGATGTCCCACATTTAGGACACTCTGACAGAAATTCAGATTCATTCTTATATATAATGCAGTCATTCGGACAAGCATGTATATTCTTGTATCCCAATCCCATCGGGCATAATATTTTCTTGGCTTTGTAATGTGAATCTGGAAGATCGTTATCTTTTGGAAGAATGCCTTTCATCAATTGTAGCAGCTCTGTAAAACTTATGTCACTCCATCCATGCTTCGCCTTCAGGTTAATCAATCTTAACACTGCCGAAAAAACCGTAAAATCTGTACAACCAAGATATAATGGTTTTTTAGCATCACCATATAGACGTGAAACTGTCGGTTCTATCTCAATTTTTTTTGCTACAATATTGCGAATCATTTCTTAAATTCCATCCGAGTTAACATCTTGCGAATCATCATCATCAGTGACATTCCGTCCAATTTCACCATACCAAATATGAGGGTGGTAACTCGGATTAAAACCATGACAAATCAGATGATCTTTTATCTCTCTACTTTTCAACTTCTTCATATTCAAACATTTCAGGCATGGATAGAAAAAAATGTCACTACTTGGAACATTTCGTTTTGCAAATTCCAAAAAGGCATCAACACCTTCCTCAAATTCTCTGCTCATTCGATGTGCCATAATCCAACTTCGACTCATTATTACCTATAACAAATATCAACAAAAAATATATATTTTTAAGATAAGACAAATATATGTTTATATGAAAAGAATCGTAATTTTAATGTAAAACAATTTAAAATATAAAACAAATCTATAGGTATTTAAAAAAATATGCTTGAATATTATTTTTCAAACAAAATATAGTTAGATATAACAGTTTTAATTTTCATTGAATCAAAGAAAACCATGACGCCTACATAGTTTAATATTGATTGCGGTTTTGATGTTTTAATATATTAGATAAACTACCTATTTAATATGTTATTAATGGTTTCTGTAGACCCTAAATCCATTTGGTAAATATTTTCACACAATTATAAAAATCAATGGCTGTGTTTTTGGGAGGAATATGTTCAATCATTTGATTTTTATGTCCCATATTCTATAACAAAAGGCAATGTGGATACCAAATCCCTTAGTTTGGTTTTTTATTCTCAAAGGGTTTGTGATGAAAAAGAAGAGTATTAGTTGATGTATATGATAAATAAAATACAACTATATTTTATTTATGGTTATTATAGAATGAATTCATACCATATCATTTAGGATCTGCTCCCACCAAAAGTAACCCTCCTCTATTCGAAATGAATAAATTTAGATAATTATGCATGAATTCATACATGTATTGTTGTAAATAAACCAAAAAGAAGATTATTAGTACTATAAGTAAAACTAGGAAGAAACAACAAACTCTATATACTCATGAAAGCTACTCCACAACACTTCCATGCTACTACCATCTATAAAAAACTACAAATTGCTTTTAAAAACCAAAAAAAATTGTTTATATTTATGTATGGTGGGCATAACAAGTATACATAGTAAGATCCTCCCTAAAACATCTCATGAAAATGTTGAAGAAGCACACTAAAGCCCTATGAAAAAAGGAATCTAAATCATCACCTAAATAAGGAAAAATAGTTTCATATACTCACTATGGATCACTCAAAAAATATTTCATATCAATAAACCTTTTTGTATAAAAAATTATGTAAATATATATATATACTAAAATTAAGGTTCTCGGATACCACTTCTCCACTAGTTTTCCTCTCACACCCCAATGCTAATGTCATGGTCTCACCCTACCCATAAATCATCCTAAACCATGTAAAATTGTATCACTTCCATCAATGAATCATATATATCATAATAATTTAAGAATATTTTAAGTATGGGAAAGAAGAAATAAAATAAACACTCTTGGTTAAGATGATAGATCCGAGAGGAGGAGGAGGATGACGGTGAGGCGGCAGGGGTGGAGGAAGATGGAAGGGACGGCGGTCGGGGTGCGTAGACCAGGGAGGCCATGGCTTCTTTTACCTTCTGCACCACACCCAACTCACCGGTGCCCTTCCGAGGGCTGATGGCCATGGAGATCACCTCGGACAGCAATGAAGAAGATAAACAATGAAGAAAAATCGCAAAACATAATTATAGAATATCCGTGAAAAAAAAACGAACGAAATAAATTCGTGGAAGGCTTACTTGAATGTTGCTAGTTGAGATGATAGATCTGAGAGGAGTGAAGAAGATAAACAATAAAGCCAAAATGAGTTTAACGCAGGTCGATCGACAAGCCGATTAGGGTTTACCACGCGAGAGAGACGAGTCGACGGACTGTCAATCGAAAAATCGTAAATGACAGTCCAAGGGCCTTTTAAAAGTTTTATAACGTCGGTTATTATATAACCGACGTTATAAACTATTTTTTAAATTTATAACGTCGGTTATTTTAAAACCGACATAAAAAAGCTCCCGCGCTTTGGTTTTTTATGTCAGTTTTTCTATAACTGACGTAAAAAACCCCCTCGTGCTTTGGTTTTTAACGTCAGTTATTTTAAACCCGACGTAAAAAAACTCGTAGATATCTCGTTTTTTAAGTCATTTTTCTTATAACCGAAGTAAAAAACCAATTAGCGGGGGGGGGGGGGGGGGGTTTACGTCGGTTATTTGGAAACCGATGTAAAAAAGGCGATACATACGCGTTTTTTACGTTGGTTTCCCAATAACCGACGTAAAAAACCAAAGCACGGGGGGTTTTTTATGTCGGTTATTGGGAAACCGACGTAAAAAAGGCGATATATACACGTTTTTATGTCGGTTTCCCAATAACCGACGTAAAAAACCAAAGCACGGGGGGTTTTTTACGTCGGTTATTGGGAAAACGACGTAAAAAAATGCGTAGATGTCGGGTTTTTTACGTCGGTTTCAAAATAACCGATGTAAAAAACCCCCATGCATTGGTTTTTTACGTTGGTTATCTTATAACCAACGTAAAAAACGCGTAGATATCGGGTTTTTTACGTTGGTTTCCAAATAACCGACGTAAAAAACCCCCGTGCATGGGTTTTTTACGTCGGTTATAAAATAACCGACCTAAAAACCGAACAGGCACGATTTGTAACGTCGGTTATTAAAATAACCGCCGTTAAAAATCTACTCACCGCATTTTTACGTCGGTTATATATAACCGACGTAAAAAATGGTGACATAAAAAACGTTTTCTGCACTAGTGAATATTGGATATTGTTGATCGATAGACAAAATTTTATCATTTTCTTCTTATTCAAGATACTCTGCCTCTAGATAAACATTATCAATTGTATATTATAGAGATATTCATGTTACATGGAGTTACTCTATTCATTTTATCTGATCGTGATCTTAGGTTCGTTTCTAACTTTTGGAAGGGCCATTAGAAGTCGTTAAGAACTAAATTAAATTTTAGTACAACTTTTCATCAAAAATCAGATGGTCAGTCCGAATTATCAATACCGAACATACAATATATGATATGTTCTTGTTTAATGGATTACTGGGGACCATGGGATAAACATCATTATTTTTTTTAGTTTTCCTATAATAATAGTTTTTATTCCAGTATACCTATGGCCTCTTTTAAATCATTATATGGAAAGCAGTGTCAAACTCTGGCATTTTGGGATCTAGTAGGTGAAAGGAAGATTATTCGACCATAATTGGTAGAAGAGATGGTAGAAAATGTTTAGTTGATTCAGAATTACCTAAGGAAAGCTTGGATAAGGCATAAAAGTTATTCTAATAACTGGAGGATTGATCATTCATTATAGGTAGGCAACCTTCTCTTCTAAAATTTTCTCCAATGAAAAGTTTCTTGTGTTTTGGTAAGAAGGGAAAGCTGAGCCTATGCTTTATTGGACCCTATGAAATCCTGGAAAATTTTGGATCAGTTTCTTATAGGGTGGATTTCCCACTATGTTTATCATATGTACACAATTTTTTTATGTTTCAATGTTGAGGAAGTATATATTGGATCCATTCGTGTTTTGAGGCTATAGGTAGTCCATATTGAAGAGAATATTTCTTATGAGGAAAAACCAGTAGAGATTCTAGACCATAGCCAGAATGTGTTGTGGAATAAGGTGGTTAATTGGGTAAAGGTTTTGTGGAAAACCTATATGGTTGAAGAGGCAATGGGGAATCTGAAAATCCTATGAGGGATAAATACCCACAATTATTTAAGTAAATAATTTTACTTGAACACAATTTACAAAAGGGGGGAAAGATGAAACATTACAGGTATTTAAAGAATTGTATTTTTAAATATCAATTAAATTTTATTAATAAGATATTAATTTTATGTTAAATATGGAAGTTTTTTAGATAATGTACTCAACATGCAACAACACATTTATCCAAAATCTTATGTTGGACACAACATTGTGTTATACAGAAAAATATTAAAATATAACTATTATTGTTTTAAATTGTAGTTAATGCCTAGATATTGCATTAGAGGGAATTAATAAAACTAACTACAATATGATTATTCATTTATTTCAATGATTTTACATTAATCTAATAAATTTTAGATTCTTAAAATGAGAATGAATCCAATTTTACGGATTAAAATACTTTAATATTTTTAAAAGGTCGTTTTCTCGCCTTCTGATAAAGATCCCATTTTAAATCTTGTTTTTTCACTTTTATATATTCTATATGAAAAAATAAACATGTTATCTAGAGTCGGGAAATCAAAATTTATTTTGGTTGAAATTATGGTATTTTTCTCATAAAATCTAAATTTTCAAGAATAGTTAAAAATATTGTACTTTTATTCAAAACTACCATTTCATCTAATTTATTTATATTGATATATTTTCATCTTAATTTGTTTTAAAGAATAATTTTATTTTTATTTTATAATTGAAATCAATTTTCATCATTAGAAGTAATTTCACATTTAAACTGAACATAAACACGTGTCAATCTTTTGTTAGTTTTTACTTTTTAAAGACCTGCTTTCTGGTTTTGAAAACATGAATTAATTTAAAATTAAATATTAAAAATTCTTTATTTTCAATTTGGTAAAATTAATTCCATATTTTCAATCAGAAGATCCAAATTGTGTAAATAGTTACCTTTTATTTTGGACATTATGATTAGTAACTTGAGTAATTAATATTTTTATCATTGTTAAAGGGTAAATAAAGTAAATAAGGGTAAAAATAATAATATTATAACAATATAAAACTTCTTTAAATGTTTCATAATATTATTGGATGAGATATTTCAGACCATTATCATACTTATGCATAACTTTTGGCATTTGGGAGCCACTTGAGTGTGGAAATGACATTTTATAAATTTAAATTTATAGAAATTTTTTTTTACAAAAACATGTATCTTTTAATAAAAAAAAATTAATATTGGGATATATAACCGATATCTTGGACTATAAATAGTCATTAATAATTTAAAATTATTTCCAATATAATGGTATTTTATTTATAATTTTTAGACATTAAGTAAAAACATTTATTTGTGTCACAATATGGATTCCATGATTGCCTTTTTAAAAAATGATTCAAGTAAATGATATTAAAAGTATTAAAATAAATATAAATTGATCATTTTGATCCCATAAGCTCTTTTTATGGATATTATGACATTTTATCTTTGAGTTAATAACTTTCGTTCGAAGTAATCATTTTTTTATGACTTTAACAAAAATCAGTTACTAAACACTATCAAAATTGACATAAATGAGTTTTTAAAACAAATACGGTTTTATTAAATGATAAAATAGTCCTCAAAATATAATATTCATCTAAATGAAAAATATAGTTTTATAAATTACATTAATGATTCAATTTTAGTTCTCTTGTAATATTATAGAAACTATAGTAACCATATATTATGAAAATACAGGAAGACATGGTAAGATCAAATGTTTTCAACTAAGGGTTGAAGTTAAAAGAGAAGGATAATTTTGTAACCTTAACATGTCTAAAACCAATTGGTTGAGAGCGTTTAGACCCATAAATTACATAAAATCAAAATTTATCACTTCATAAATAGTTAAATTCAAAAATTAATTTATGATAAAATAATATTTCCATACATTCATAAAATAACCCTTCTCCCTCTTATAAAAGTCCATAATTTATACCCACTTACTCATATATCTGAAGCCCCTTGGATCATAGAAATTCATCTCAAATAAGCTCCCAAAATCCCACCTTTTCTCCAAGAATCCATATTTTGGGAATAATTAAATTCAAGAAATCCTTTTAGAATAAATCAAAATAAGTTAACCTATTTAGAGGCAATTCCTTCTCTAAAGTTCCTTTTCATTATTTTCCATCACCAATACCTATGATTTTATTATTATTTGATAACATAAAAACACTATAATCCTTAATATACTAGGATTTTTTCATGAAATGTATTCAAAAAACACTTACACAGACCACCATCTAATTGATACAAACACATTGTTTCTATGTAAGGGGAATTACCGCCACACAGAACGATGATTATTCAATTTTCTCATACCTCCTCTAATGGTAGAAATTATTATGGAAATATATTTAAATATTATATATATATTAAATTTATATTTTCTTTATTATTATTTAGTTTTTAATTAAAACATAACATTATTCTTTACATGATGTGTAAATACAATAATTTCATTTGAGGACGTGTGGAAAACATCCCCCTCAAAGTGATAGGAATTGTTCACGCTAAAATTGAAACATATAAAGTATGGTTTTATTAAACCTATTAGACATACATGAAATAAATATAATACTAGTATTATAATTTACATTTATATCATTTTATTATTATTCTTTTAATATGTTAATTAAATGAAAGTAACATTCATGTGTACGTATGGACTATAGTCTCCATTAACGGTGCCTTTAATTTCTTATCTCAAAATATTATGGAACCTATAAATACATATATACAAGATATATATGATATTTAAATCCTAAATAATATTCTGGAGATGATGGACTCTGACCACATGGGCAACTTATATCAAAATATGTTCATTTTCCACTCAAGTACTAAATATCGAAAAAACGACTGATATGAACTTAAATAATTTATAATTTTTTAAATAATTATAATAATTAATATATAATTAAAAATAAAAACGAAAATTGTTATTAAGAAAGTAAAAATAAGTATAAGTTTATTATTCAGGAATATAAATAATGAACAAGAAAAGTTGGACTCAAGGTAGGGGACTTTGTCTCAATATCCTTTCATTGATGCATATATTGATGTTATACGTTGCCTTCTTTTATACGATGTATAATACACCCCTTAGAAATTTAATTTCATTCAGAGGAAATATTTTTTCAACTAAGTATTTACGAAATTATAATAATGTATGTTTTAATCATATGCGGATTCAATGAATTCTCTGTCTCTCTAAGAGTTATTTAATATTTGGATTTCTCTATAAGCCTGAATGTTTTTTAAAAGGAAAAGAAATCACTTATTCATGATAAAAAAATGGATGAGTGGTACTAGGACATAAGACAGGTGGTAACTTGATAAACCAAAGATGGTTGGATCCATGATAAAAAAATGGATGAGTGGTTATGTTATAACCTCCAATGCATTTGGTATGGAAGTTGGCCATATGGTCATTCCATTTTGGGATATGTGTGGAAGTCAACCGTATGGTTATTACATTTAAGTGTGTTTATATCCCATGTTACCTTTATATGATATATGTTGATTTTGATGAGATTTATGGTAATATTTTGGTTATGAAAAGGGTAAAAATAATCTTATATTCTGTGATGTATATTTACAACTTCCTAATGGTGAAAATTATTAATTTAGGATTACGTATTCATGGTTTTCATGTTTTCCAAAGAGTATTATTTTTCTATATTTATGTATCCATTACTGATCATTTTATACTCATCCCAGTTTTTTTGAACTGTTTTTCATATGACTAAAAGAGGAACAGAGTCGAGGATGTGATCAAGGAATATCTGTGTTGTTTAAACATGGAATGAACCATGTTTCTTTTTAAAAAGATATTTTTTAAAATGGGTATTGAGTAGAAGTGTATACATTTTAGCAATCCTATTTATCAGTATGATTTATGAAATAATTCTCGAAATATCTAAACCTAAAAAGATCATCGGTTTGAATTAGAGTCGAATTAATTACCTGTCTCATGATTTACTAATGTTTAAAGCGGGGGAATTATATGAACCTACAATTCTGGAATACTTTTTGTGGTTGTTCACATGTCATAACATTATTTACCTTCTCAATATCTATTGAAATACCATTTTCTTACAACTCATGTCCAATGAACATCACTTCTTGAATCCAGAAATCTCGTTTTTATATCTTGGAATAATGTGAGAGATTTTTCAAATATTTAAAAATTGATCTTAGAGGACACACATGCTCCTCTTTGTATATTGAATAATCCAAGATTTTATCCAAACATACAACCACAATGGT
Organism: Viscum album; assembly: GCA_963277665.1. Lineage (NCBI taxonomy): Eukaryota > Viridiplantae > Streptophyta > Magnoliopsida > Santalales > Viscaceae > Viscum > Viscum album. Next base: position 424,535,346 of record OY728123.1, on the reverse strand, counting down.
AACAATATGATCTTGTAAAATCCTATTCTATAAATCCATAAATAAGGAATGATAATTTGTTAATAAAATTTGCATAAAATGGTACACATGATGGCGGTACATGCTCCAAAAGATAGTTTTATTAATGTTATATTATTTTATACTCAACTGATGGAAACCCGATTAGAAAACACTCTTCAAGAATAACTTTTCCCCTTTCAACTGAACATATATATCATCGGTCTTTGGAAATATATATATTCTCTTTACTGTGAGTCTATTGTGTTTCTGGTAGTCAACACAAAGGTGATGTGACCCATCACCTTTCTTATAAAAGAGAACTGACACCCTAGAAGGTGACACACTAGGGAATTTGAAAACATTCTCCAAAACGTGATCTAACAGGGACATCTTCCAATTCATATCAGTTAGTTCCATGAAAGAAGAAGGAATAGATACTTGATCAGTATCAAGAACCAAATTGATAGAAAAGACAACCTCCCTTACCAGTGGAAGTCCAACAATTTTATAAATAAAAACATTACAAAACTTGATGATAACTGAAGGGTGATCACAGATCAATGAATCTCACTATAGATCAAATTAAAACACATATATTAATTTTCCACACCATTGGATATGATGGCTTGTATACACTCAGACATAGGTCCCATTATCAATGTAATACATGAAAAACCACCATCGAGTGTGGTAAGAGAGAATTGTCGAAGATAAGAATCAATCTGTGATTTATCATCAATGGGAAAATCTATCTCGAATATGATTTCAAGAGGAATCATGTGAAGAACCATAAAATTCGATGTAATCACAACATCTAATAAAATGAAATCGTAAGCAGGACAACAGATACCATTCTCTTTATTCGTTCCATGTGGTGTAGTAACATACATCACATAATACAAGAGCAACATTGGTAGATTTAGAACATTGAAGAAATGTACTTAAATGAGTGAATAATATGAACCAGTATCAAATAAATCAGTCACTAATAATGAATCTATAATAATGGTACCTCTCAAAATCACTAGTCTATATCTACATACTCTAGAAACTCTTCTACTATGTGAAAGAAGAATCATTCCATATGATTGTAGATAGAAACCCTTTATTCATGAAGAATAATATTTCACGATATTTTTAAAAGGTTTGGATGATCCTATTCTACTTCACATATTAGATTAAACCTATAATAAATTTGTTAAGAGACCTAAACATCATCAAGATCCACATATCTTTGGTGAAGACAACAAAATATCATAAAAAAGGTTTTCCCTTATTCTATTACACTTCTGTGAGTCGTCTCATGTTTGAAAACCTAAATATATTTGGACAACACTATCGACTCTAGATAGAATTGGCTGTTTAAAAGATCCTAAAATTAGTTCCAATAAAATCCCCCTTTCTTCATCACTATCAGCATCATGTCCCACCATCTCATGTCTAGTCCCTCCAGCAAAATGGTCAAACACTTCATCTTTATTTAGTTAGGAATCTACAATAACTCAAAAAAAAACTCAATACTTCATAAGCAATCATTATCCTCCTGAGGATCATTGGAAAATTTGATAGATTTTGGAAATTGGTGAAGGAAATCTGGAACACAATTCAGTAAAACATCCCTTGGAGGTTTTATATATTCCGCATGAACCAGAACTAGTGGTGGTTCATATCATAGGGCATGGATCATACTCATAATCACCTAAAAAAGATTCATGCCCATGATAGGGTTTTCTCAATATGATTCATCAGTATATTCCTCATGGATCTAATTCACACATCTTCTTGAGGGAATGATGATGCATTACATCAACAGACTATATTTAACACATAAAATTAATACTCCATCATATCAGTGACGGAAATTAATCCAAATAGGAAGATATAAAATATTTGTATTCCATCCTATCAAAATCTAAGTCACAAAAAAAACTATAACTAATCATCAATGAGTCCCTCCCAAAACAACCCCTAGAGATATAAGGCCCATTATAATGAAAGATATTCTGACACTCAATTGAAACATCCTCCTTTTTCCTAAAAATATTACTCAACTACATACTGAAATATATTAATGATGAGAAACTTGAACCTATGATACTACTTTGTAATGAACCATCACAGATACTGGGTTCCCATCAATCTTGGCTAGTATATACATAGTTGGAAAGGGAATTTATGATCCCCATGGGTCGGAAAACAACACCAATCATTAAACAATATATAATTGGAAAAAAATCCCCAAATATAATGGAATAAAGATAAACAACTTAATTTTAAAACAAAAAAAATACATAGGGTGAACTATACCAATACCCAAACATGGTTAAATAGCCTAAAGTAAAATGAAAAAGATAAAAAAAATAACTACCCATGTTATAATTGAAATGGAAGCTCAATCCCAGGGATCAATAGCTTCTACCACCTTCATGTGGTGCTTTCCATATTCTCAAACGTTTCTGGAGGAAATATAAAAATACCCAAAGGCATAGGTCATATATGAGCTAAAATCCCATTTGGGAATCACTAAGGATTCCATAATAAGATTTAACAATTATTTCACCAATTAAATATTTGAATTTCAAATAATTAAGAATGATAATATTAGAATAATAATTAATACAAAACATTTATACAATTAAAATGATGTAAATATATTAAAAATGACTTAATAAACATTTTATATAAAACAAATTATATGAAATCACAAGGGATATCTAAAACAGTTGAAATGAAATGAAATTTATATCAAAACATTTACAATGAGAAACATGGTCATATACCCAAAGGTAAAATAGTTACAGGATATAGTATCCTCACACAATTTTATCATGAAGATGGAAATGTTCACACATATCTCATTGATTCTAGTCAAAGAGGGAAAACCAACATCCTACTGGGGATTTGATCATCAAATATGTTTATTTTACAGTTTTAAAGAATCAATCATTTTATAGGTAATTACCATCCTAGCATGTTTATCCCTAATAACTCAATAACTACATGTTATTACATATTATAAAATAATAACTAATAATTTTAAAAAAATTAATCACATCAAAATACCATTAAACACATTTCCAATTTCAATATGATAATTTCCATTAAAAAAATTGTGTTTTTAATCAAAACATGCATTTTCTATAAGATAAAACCACACTATTATAATCAAACCCTTTTTGAAGCTCATTAATCAAATATGAATTGGAAATAAATTCTATAATTCAATTTCCCCATTTAATTTCCATAATTTAAATTAAACAATTCAATTTCAACATATTCCCTCAAATACAAACGACACCCCAATTTAGGGGAATTGGGGATTTTCCCCAGTTTCATGCCAAATCTAATTTAAATCTCCAATCCAATGGAATTTTTTTAATAATATAGTTGAAAAAATGAATTTAAATAAAATAATGTTTATTAAATAAATAAATTTATTCTTAATCAAATTGTCTATCATATATGGAACCATATATCTCAGGATCACGGGATCACAAAACACAAACCCCTAAATGGGAAACTCTAAAGATAAATGTAGAAAAAATATCATAGAATCAAACAATGATTTAAGATAAAAACATTATTCGATCCTCCATCATCACAAATATCAATTAAACGCTAGGTATGGGGGGAGGGAGTGTGTGAGAAAGTGGATGAGAATATGAAACATATTTTTAAGGGATCAACATTGGTTTACCTAGAATTTATTTAAATCTAGAGGGCTATTGAGGAGCCAAAATTACCTATTTGGAGCCTCCAATGATGAAAGAATCATACATGGGTTCTATAAGTCTATCATGAACATTGACCGGGGGTTTGGGGGTTTTAAAATATAATTTTCGTGTTAAATAAATTTGGTAGAAACAATTAGTTGTGTGGGGTATCACAGTTATACAAATAGTGTTCCAATTACTATTAGATGAATTATTAATATGATCTATGAAATAAAGGGTATAATTTTAATTTGTTATGATCATTAATCATAACCTTTTTCTCATGTTATTTCTATTTGATAATTAATATCTCTCTAGGTTACCCTTTCTAAGAATTTGAGATCACTATTTCTTATGTTTCCATTTGTTATGTTACAAAGACATGTATTATTAATGATATATCTAAGAAGAATTATAATTATGAATAAAATAGTGGGAGATGATATATTTAATGGATGAAGTTATAGTTTATGTATAGAGGTTTTCAAAGATACAAAAAGATTATTGTACTTATGTATGTTCATGAAAAATGAAATCAATAATCATCTGTTAAGGTGTAATATATATTGACGAAAATCATGGTTAATTATATAAATTTTCCTTTATAATTAATTTAGTACCATATAAATTCATCCATAAAATAATTTTATGATCATTGAAAAGAATGAAATAGTTTTACGCAATATATCGTGATGAAATTTAAGATGTTTTTAAAGTAAAGTGTCACATACCTTGATTCGAACTCCTTGAATATGTTCTTTATCTTCCTAAATAATAAAAATATGTTGATTATTTAATTGGTTATAAAATAATTTCTTGTTTACTATTCTTTTTTTATTTACTATCACACTATGTATAGTTATTTAATCAATTAGGTTTACATCGAATGTTTTGATGATATTCATCTCATATGTCCAAAATGAATTTGGTATGTACACTATAGTAAACAAAATTGACGTCTTATCTAGTTTAAATACCTTGAGAGGTGAATCATGTTATGAAATATTTAAAAAATTATCCCTTTAGATAATGTTCATTCATTAACCAAAACACTACTCTCTCTATTTCCCATAGATATGTATGTGCATAAATGAAAACATGAACAAGACAAAAAAAAGATAATTAGTTCACCTACACTAGGATATTTAAAAGGATAATAAATATAGAATGTTCCTATGTACTGAATCCAATATCGTGATATGGGTTTTTAAATTTGGAATAGGACTCACTACCATTCACAATTTGACAGCTCACTAATCTCTCAACTAATGTGTGATCACTGCTCATTCAAAAGATTCCTATTTATATCACTTGAAACAATGATATTTATAACTGAATTGGTGTTTTATGAAGATATAATTTCAACCACATTATAAATAACACTTAAACTCAGAATTTGTAGCAAATACTTCTAGTCTATGTAAGATTCAATTTTACAGATTCCTTTTTCCAACTTTTGTGATACTTAAAATAAATTCATGAAGCAATTATATTTTATGAAAAATTTCTCTTTAAAAAACTCACAACCTTTATTGAAACATTCTCATTATCCATGAAAATTCATTTCTCTATCAGTCTAAATTCATCATACTATAATAATTTTAGTTAATTTCTTTCTTGAATAAAGAGCCTTTTGATATTCCATAAGTCTACTTATATTTTAACTAATGTAGGTACCCACCTATTTATTGCCATTGAATACCCTTTGGAAACTATTTAAGCTCGCTACCTATATTTCTTGAAACTCATCATTCATGTTCAAGAAATTTCATTTCTTCAATAAGTTTCTGGGAAATTTTTCTTAGTTAAGAAAAATATTGAATTTAATGAAAATTTTAAGGAACATCCATGGTCATGAAACCTACTACATTTCTCTATTGTGGCTCTGCAGCATTTATCAAAATAATAATTTAAAAATATCCACATATTCATGAAACAAATAGTTAAGGAATTTCATTACCCTTCCCTATTTCAGTTTCATGGTCTAGAAAACTCAAATTTTCCCAAACTTATCACCTCATTGATCTTTTGAACATAATGAATTTGAAAAACATTGTGAAATGATGCCACCTTGAAGATGAAATTTTTTGTACAACATCCATAGCTTACATACATCTATATTGAATATTATTCAACAAACCTAGTCAAAAATGGCATTCGAACTATGTGGATAACCATGTCCACTATCATTGTCAACAAATACAATCAAGCAAAAAATAATGGAAAGTTAAATCAGGGATTTATTCCAAAAATATTATCAACTCTAGATTAATAATCATGAAAAAGATTGAATTTTTATAAAACAATTATACATTAGTATATACCTATGAATAATCAATATGAATAATAGTTTTCTTTATAATCATAGATATGGTAGGTCGTATGTTTTCATGCGTAACAATTAAAAATTTTAAATATCATGTTGGAAATAGGATAAGTATTATATTATAGTTATATAATGTAAAATATATCATAAGTATCATATAATTTCATTTAATAAAATTTTATAAATCAACCATGTGATGTGGTTATAAAAAATTAATCACAACTCTTTGTGGATTTTGTAATCCACATGTACTCATAAGAGAAATTATCATTTTTCGATTGATAGAAATATATGAAATTAAATTGAATATTTTATTTAAATAATTATAATAAATTCACTATTATAAAATATTAATAATCCATAATTATAACCATCTATTACAAAATGTGATTCAAAATGAATTATGTGAGTTTGTGAGGTGGTAGTATGCTATACAGAGAAAGAAGTTTCTTTTCACATTTGATAGAAGAAGAGTTGCATATAATTGATTACATTAAAAAATAACATCTAAATATATATAATATTATGGTTTTCGTATTTCATCATGATTTAAGAGTATTTTAATTATATTAATGAAGAAAAAAATATGAAAATACCATCATTAGATCTACACCACTTATTTAAACAACATATTAAGGTTTAAAAATAAACACTTCTTAGATAGGTTTTCATGATCAAACCATAGCCTCATGCATGAGGTTATGGATATAAGAATGTAATATTCTCAAAGTTATGGCTGAATACATATGTTTTTTTAATGAGGATAAATGTCGGGATGATTCCCTTTATAAGAGAAGGGAAGGAAATTTTTGGAAATTTATAAATTTTTTAATTATTATAAATTAATTGTCAATGGAAAATGAATCTACAATGATATAATTAAAATATAGGAGGATGAATGAAAATATTATAATAAAATTAAATTTGGTACAATTTTAGGTGATTTTTTAACTTGTATCTTTTGGTTTTAAGAACTCCTCACCCTATTTTTCTATTATCGCAGTATCCATGTATTTTAACTCTAAAGGATCTGTGAATGATACTATAATAAGATAGGTGAAAAATAAATGGACCAAAATTTAAATTTTAAACAATATACAATACACATGTATGAATATAATACAAATGGAAATTATAAACTATATAATAACAAAATTATTGTAAAATTAATTAATGATTTTTAAAACTATTCAATGAATTTGACATTGAAAATAGAATAAAAAACATGAAATTAAAATATTAACAATTAATAAATATATAATTTGTTTTATTTAACTTTTTTTTTTGAAACCTAAATTATAAAATAAATATCATTTATAGAGTTCTTAGAATCATTTATTTTATTTTTCTACTGAATGCACATGCACTGTGTTGGCATATCATATGTATCTAACATAATTATTTCATCACTAATATATAAAAACTAATTTCCAAGATAAAAAATAGATATATTAAATAAAAAATTATAAATTAATATACATTTTACATGGTAACAAAATTTATTAAATATTAATTGAAATAGAGTGGCATTTTTTACATTATATTAACATAAAATAATATACAAGTCATCATAAAAGAGAAATGGTAAATAATTTCCACAAATACAAATACTTGATTATTTTGTGGTCCTTAATCTTCTAATATGTTAAATATAATTGTGATATTCATTTCTATTCCTTATCATATTATTTTTAACCTTAAATACCTAAATTACTATTATCGAAATCTCAAATATATATTATGGATACTATTCATAATCACTGAAAATAAAATAGAGATATTTTAAAAATTATTAAGACCTGATTACTAATAATGAATTCAATTTTAAATAATGAATTTCAATAAAAAGTGTAAAATAATTTATATATTAAAATTCATGATGCAAAGAAAAACTATTTTTAGAAAATTGCATTTTTATGCTAAAAATGGACTTATAAAAAATCAGGTATAATAATAATTTATATGTAATAATTTATATTATTTATAATTTAATTAGTCTTATGATACATTATAATAAAATTGTGACTTATAAATTAATTTATTTAATAAAAAATAAAATAGTTTTCTGAAAATTAGAATTTTTAAATTTTTACTGGAAAATATAAATTTTTAAGAAGACAACAAAATCTCAACAGAAGATAAATTTGATATGATTATTTCTGAAATTGAGGAAATTTATTTATATTAAAATTATATTATTTTTCAATAAATCATTTAAATAAAAAATGTAATTCCTAAAAGTGAATTTATTATAATAAATATTTTTTTCCTTTTTGGCTGGAAAAAATCCTATTATTCATATATTAAATATAAATCTATAAAATATAATTAATGAATTTTAATAATTCATGAAAATGAATTATTTTTATAGTACCTAGTTTTTTATATAGATATATATTTATTCTTTCAAATAGAGATACTTCTAATGCACAGTATACAAATCCAAACCTACACTACTCAAAGATACAACCGATTGTCTCTAAGACCATTACAACTCTTCCATGACATCAACCTAAAAACTAGTATCCAAAAATACCTTGGAATACATTATTACTAGTATTATCATCATTTAAATAGTGGATAAATTCAATTGGATTCAGTGGCCAACACAAGATGATAATCTTATTAGGGAGCCATGGGTTGTAGACTAAGAGTCTTAAAATTTATCCCATCTCCCTCTTTTTAGTGCTTTAGCTATACTTCATTTACATTAAAGTGTATGTCCTATATTCCTTCTTATTTTTTACTTAATATCTATTTTTTGAAATATTCATCAGAATACAAGGAATATTATTTTTACCCAGGTTTGTATTTCAGGACTATTTCTTATTTTAAATCAACTAAAAAATTTCACGTAAAAATTTTTCATTTTGGGGATCACTCAAAATTTACACACTACAAATATCACCGAAATTCATCTATAAATAATATTTTTTAATTTCTATGGTTTTTCATAGGAGTTTTTTCATTCCTTCTTAATTGTTCTTTTTTTTAAAATTTCACTCTTGTTTTTATTACACTATTTTCTCATTAATATAAAATAGTGATGTTATTATTTTATGTTATGTAAGGGGAGGATTATTCAAACCACATGAATTTTTTTGGTTCAATGATCAAGGATATATTTTCCATAATATTCTTTGTTTTTAAATTAAAAATTCATAACAACCATGGAAATAAAATAAGACGTTCTAGGTGTACTTCATTGAAAATCTATTTATTGCATATTTTATCTTTGTAATACAATGTGAATAATGAATAAAATTTTCCCTCTAAATTTAAATATTTTTATTTTTTTATAAATAGATGACATGAATATTTTTCATATACTTATTTCCCTACATTTTAAGATCCAATTCCCAAGAGGTATTGTAATAAATTTATTCAATATTTATTACATAACAACATTCATGGGAAACCTTAGACATGCATCACTAATAAAACATTTTCATTTATCTCTTCAATTTATTATAATTTTTAAACCAAATTGAAATTATTGAGACTATTTTTCGAACCCCTTTATCAATTGGATCAACCTTATATCTGACCTTCATATAACATCATTTCATCCATGAACTACCTTTATAAGAATCTTCGTAAAAATTATATTTTCTCCCCTAATTCAAATAATATAATTTTAGGTTTTTTAAATTAAGATTTATGAGGGACATTGTTAGAGTTTGAAACAATTGGGTGATAATACCATGTAGGGTGAGATTTTATGTTTTTTATTATGATTCTCGGATGGAATACCCTGATATTTTCACATTAATCATATAATAAGTCATATATTTTGAAAAAAAATATTGGAGATGATTTTATACTGGACTTACTAATGATCACCGTCACTATACTAATGAAATTGTTATATGTATTAAAATTATTTTTATGATTAGAAAAAATAAAGGTATCGTGATGGCTGTAATATTTTTTTAAAATTTATTTTTGTTGAAAAATGAACAAAAAAGTAAAATTCAAAAAAATGGAAAATAAAAATTGGAAAATATATGCCATTTGTTCTAGTATGAATGAATAGAATATATTAACAGAGTTTAGTGATGTGGGTGATTCACATTGAAATATTAATGGAGATTATTTTTACTATGTTTGAATAAAATATCATGAAAAAATATAAAATGGATTATCTTTTCTTTTCAATCCAGAATATTTATATCTACATGATGAACAACCCACTTATACCCTATAAATCAATTGAAACTTAATTAAATTTCCTCTTAATTAATATTATTTGATTTCACTAATATTGAGACTAATATATGGTGTATGCTTATGGATATAATTTAGGATCTTGATAATGATCACAACTCTAATTTACATATTCCTGGAGTGATGAGTAAAACTTTTTAAAAATGGTAGAACACATCATGGATGTGGATGTTCAAGGGAAATTTAATAATTTATTATGGAATGAGTGGGTAATTTGAGATTTAATTTAATGGTGAGGTATTATAAGACACCAATGGGAATTTTTTATTAACATTTAATGATTTCCAGTTAATGATTTGTTTTATTGATATTTTTTATTTTATTTTCTATAGTCGATGTTTGTTTTCCAAAAAAATTTCTTTAAGTTATTTTCCCTTAAGTACAAGTAATCATTCCATTATGGGGGGTTTACACTTTATAAATATTCATATGTATTTATTGTCACTAATAGTGATTTTTTGACTTAATACTGCTTAATTTTGTGAAATTCTATCTCTCTATTGAAGGTTTTGGTGATATGAATAATATTTTATATTTTAAGAGGTATGGGAAATTATACATAGTTGTAATAGAGGAAATTTTGTTCACGGGACTAATAGGTTAAATATTGTTAAATTACTAACTCTAAAATCACAACCATGACCTAAATATGTGAGCTGAAAGGGATATTTGAGTAGATTACTATGTTTAGAGTTATAGTTCAATTATTCCTTGACACTTGAATGAATGTGTGGTCCAAATAAATAGGAACGTTGAGATGGAATTAAATATATGGTGAGTAAAATAATATTTCCAACCAAGATAGAACTATTTTATAAAGGAAATATATAAGTGAAAAAAAGCGAGAAGATAATTCCCAGACATATTGGCATGGATGATTAGAGACTTGTGTCGGTTGGTATTAAATGTAGTATAAAGTGGACATAAGTTGTAGTGGAACCATATGAGATAAATGATAAATTGAGTGGCCATGCATCATATCATGTGGACGTTTGACCGAGTGGAATTATATTATGGAAAAACATATTGCTATAAAAATTTATGATAAATGAATCACTCTACAACTCTTCAATCAAAACACATCTATAAAAGAGGAATTTTTATTGGACTGAACAACTGAAGAGGGGTGAATTGAGTTTCTAATTAAAATTTTTGATAAAAATGTTTTAAAATGTAATCCAATTATTTATTTAAAACAACCCGATTAAGTAAAATGGTATAATAGAATAATCTTATATCATCACAAATATTCTAAATTTTTTTATGAAAATAGAGTTAAAATTCATTTTGAAAATCTTTTAACGTTTTAATAAAATTTAATTGTATTAAATACCATATATAAAACGCATATTGAATCCCACTATTAGGGTAGTTTTTTTCTATTATCTTTTTAAAAATTAAAACATCTTCTTTTAAAAATAGAGAAAATAAAACAATAAAGCACACTACTTAATAAAATAAGAGGATTGGATTCAAGACAATACATAGCCCTCTTTAGATTGAAATAACCCAATTCCATGTAGTTTATTAAAGAATAAACCGAGACACAATATGAGTCACCCATCTAAAAAAGAAAACTAGACAGATGTATTAAATGGTATATAAAGCATATTCCATAATAATTAATGGTATAAAATATGAAAATAATGAAATAAATAGAGTCTTGAACTCATAAAAAATATATAGGAGTGTATCTTAACGAATAAGCACATTAAAGCTAACACATCAAAAATGTAAGATAAAATAGAGGTAAAAATGATACTTTGTGATAATAATTAATGGATCTCAATATAATCTTCTTCTGTTGAACAATCGTATTGAATTTTTACTTGAAAATATTCAACAAAGAATTATTTCAAAATTAAGTAAAATATTGAGTCCTGGTAACATAGTGTATGTCCTCATTGTAACATTTTTTATTGTATACATATCTCTATGATCTATGTACATTCACCAACTCATGATCTCTACGAGACAATCTATTAACATAATAGATATCTTCTCAAATTAGAAATTCTATGATATTAATTAATTAATCATGAAACACCTTGTGACATTAATTACAGAGGCTCTAAATTTAATAATTCATAATATAGCCATTGGATATTTTAAAAATTAATTACTTCTTATGTTAGACATGGTAATTTGGTATTTTCTTACACATGGTTACATTGAATCATGATTACATATAATGGATATATTCCATGGTAACTTTCCAGGGTTACATTAACACAGTCACTTTTCATGGTAACTTAGCATGGTTAATTATTTTTTGGGGGGTCTCATATCTTCTTTATGTGTTCACTTCAATTCTTCTTGTGGTCAATTTTTTATTCTCTTGGTCACCTCATCTCTTTATACAGTATCATCGATACTTCTCATGATAACTTTATTTCTTTAGATGATATATTGTCTACTTCTCACAGCCACCTGATTTCATTGTACTATCACTTTATTTATTTAAAGGTTAGGTTTAATCCTTCATGTGTTCACTTGAACTTCAACATGTTGTAGGATTTGTACACATTTAGTCATTGGAAAATCATAATGTTGTTGGTTTAGTACACATGTGTTCACTTAAACTTCATAGTCAGTGAAATGTATTCTTATGGAGGTTTATCATGTTCACTTGTATATATAACAATTTTATCATTTTGTTTATAAAAATAGTTAACTGTCATAAATATTATGATAATTAATAAAATAAGAAACATTAATTGGGATCATTTAAATAATGCGGTTTTAGACTAATGAAAAAATATCCACCTTTTAAGTGATCACAAATAACTATATATATATATATCTACTAAGTTAAATAAAAAATTTAATAAATTAATTGAATATATATGTTTTCCTCTAGTAATCTCAATTTCAATGATAAAATGTATTTCCCACCTTTCCTCACAAAATTTTTATTAAAAAAAATTATACCATATGCTAATTAATATTAAAAACATTATTTATTTATTAGAAAAAATAATTATAAAATACTAAACAAAAAACATGATAAAATTTAGTATTTCATTAATACCACAAATTAAAAAAATTACCATGAGTTTCCATGTAATGAATTTTGAGAAGAATGAGAATTTGTAAAATATCTTCTTTTAGTTATGAGTATGGGATCCGTTATATTTTAGGTGGAAGCTAAACAAGGTTGGGTTTGTTGGGTAAATATGCAGAAGAGTTTTTTTATTACCACACACACTGAAACATGGTGAAGGTGTTGGACCCCATGACTAAAAGAAAGTATAAAAGGAGTATAGAGGTGGGTATAGTCTTAGGTGTGGTAGAAGTAATTGGTGTCTTAGGAGGGACTTGGATGGTAGTGTTTTTAGTGTATAGGTAAGGCTCTAAAACCCATGTTAATTAATTTACTACCCATTATCCATGTTCCATTACCATTAAATTATCCTCTATCTTTTCTAAGAAGGCTTCTACAACAGTTTTCAGAACATTCCGCATTTAAAATTGAGGCTTGAAATCTTGGGTCATGAGAGGAATTATAAGATCACCAGCCAATGATCTGGACATTTTCTTTAGGCCTAACATTGTGAAGATCAAACTATGATATAATTTAATGTCTATACATATAGTATCACTATATCTAATATCATATTTGATATCTTTTCTAAAGAATTCTATTGCCTTAGTGGCATGGGTCTGAAATCTAAAAAAATACCTCTTCAATTACCTTGTCAAACTCATTAAAAAAATTAAACCCAACTCTTATGTGTTTTATGATTCTATAATCATTTAAAAAAGTATAATAGTAGTAGGATGAGTGGTTAAAGAATATTAAATATGGTCAATAGAATATGAAGAATAAAACAAATAATTTATAAATATCTATTCTAACATCAACATCAAATCTTCAATATCATCTATCAACCCACAAACATGTGCTCTGAATCGTAAATCTCATTTTTCATCACTTCCATTTTGATATGAAATCCCAAATGAATATGATAAATTACTACAGTCTTCTTATTGTTTGATATCATCCTCTCTAACGGGCTCCAATGAGATCCCAATTCCAATGAATGATTCTTTAAGAACATCCATTATATCTGATTTTAAAACATTAAAATCCTCTTTTTCCACATGTGATGTTGATGTAATAGAAGATGGTATGGGATTAAATGGGTCCAAGGTTTCTTTTACACCATCTAACATACATTCAATCTCTAGTTTCACTGACCAGAATTATGACTCATTAGTATCATTAGCCACTTGTTCAATTTCAAGAACATCTTCATTGAGATATCAAATAGGTACTTTTATATTTGTATCCATAGGATACTCACAATAATTATTAGTAGAAGTTAAAACAAACCCAACCAAAACATGATCCCAAAAAAGTATTAGTTGGTGTACCTCATGTAATTATTGAGAGTTAGTCTCAGTAATAATTAATCCTTAATGCACTCTTTGAACCGAACGGATGGTAGATCCTCCATAATCGAGTAGAACGCCCCCATTATCATCATCATCACAATAAAATTTTTAAATATATATTACTACCAATCCTGGGGATATCTCCACCTTATAATGTGTATCTAGTAAACATGGTCTTAGATTGCTTCCAGTATCAGTAAATATAGCAGATTATTTCTCATAACATTCTTAGACCTCTTCCAGATCATCTGAATCTCTATCTTCCCCATCAAAAGAAAAAATACTAAAACTTTTGTATAAATAATCTACCTATATATCAATTCAATTTCCTGATAAGGTAAAGGATTTTAGGAATATATAGTTCTAAATGAAATTGAAAAATATGATTCCCTGTCAAATTAATATGCTTCAATGGATTCTTCATTAAGGTCTTCTATTTCAATTTATTCTCCTCGATCATCCACAAAATAATCATAATAATTAGTAAACTATTAGAAAACATCATCAGGCTCTAGAAAAATATCAACATAATTCTTCGGTCTAACTAAATCCTTGATCAAAATAAACTTTTTTTATATATTTTCACTATCTCTAATCATTTATGTTTACCAATTGTTCCAATTTTATTTCATGTGATGAATGATATTATATTTATGCACAACCCATCAAAGGAAGTCCCCTTTTCCATACCAAAGGAACTAAACCCTTAGAAGTCAATATTGCTAATATGAATAATGGATATGGAAGGGAATTAAACTTATAGTAATTCTTACACAACTCTGACATATGATTTTTTTCATAGTTTGATAAACAAATATTAATCACATTATATTTCAATAAGATAAAGATGAATTATAGGTGCCTCATAATAATAAATTCCCCTATACTAGGTCAAATTACATGTTTTATTAATTTAATAATTAATACATATTCACCACTGTGCTCCATTATAGTTGGACATTTGGGAGTCATATTTTCAGTAAATTCCTTAAGAGAGTTTTGGAATTAAAAATGGCCATTATTTATAATATATGAATTTAATAGTATTTATATTCACCTTTATAAGGAAAAAATAAGAACTTTACCAAAAATTAAAAAAAAACATAAAAATTTCTCCATTAACCATTATCTTAGTGGAATATCCTTTATCTCCAAGAACAATTTCCACATGGGAATAATATTATTTAAACAATATTGGGTAAAATTAATTCCCAAATTTTTTGAACAATTCATTCAAGACATTCTGCTAAATTTATTTCTACATTATAGAATTTCATGACATTAGATAGTCAGTATCAGCATCCTTATCATAATAGAATGATCGATTGATCAATTTAAGGTTGTGAAACTAAACTGTAAAACTCAAGATGCCTCTAAATTTTATTGATTTTTTTGGTGGTTTTTATCCAGGAAGAGGTGTGGCATTGTGATGTTTTTGTACCTCTACATTTTTCACTATGATTCAATTTCAGAAGGTCTAGTTCCATGTTTGAGAGAGATATTCAAGAAAAATATAATACAAGGCTTAAAAAATAAATTTGTTTTTCAATAATGAATATTCATAGATTCATATAATAATTTCAATTTAAATTAATTAATTATCTAATATAATAATTATAGAATAGAAGGAATTCCATCCAAAATCTTAATAAAAAATCAAGGAAAATATCATCATGATATGTTTGATGGATATATATTCAGGGTCACTAATTTATGGTTAGTATAGTCACCTTAAATTCATGGTATGTATACTGACCATATAAATAAATTATGATGATATGTATAGTGAACATAGATTCATTGTAGGTACAGTAACCAAATGACTAAGTTGTAATGGTCATTTAACTAATTGTATGAACGAAAACTCATTATTTCTAAACTGGCCATGTGAGGTGAACATCACGATTCCATATCAATAAATGAAAAATGGAAATTTGATTAAAATATTAAATAAAAAATATCTTCTTAATCATTGAAGTTATGCATTCTAATATGAATTTAGACAAGTATAAGAGGTATTACTAAAATGAGTGGTTTAAGAATTATTAATATTCCCTATCTCAAATATGATATAATTCATTCCTTAAATATTCAATTGTTTTAAAAATATTCTAGTCATATTAAATTCAGTACAAATTAATTTAATAGTAATACCCCCTTCGATAAATGATCTCTGAAAATGTGAGGTCTTATATCAATAAATGAATCATTGAATGAGAGTGATGATTTTTTAAAAATGTTAATATAACTTGTGTTATCATAAAATATAGGAACATTTCAAAATTTAAATCTATAATTTAGTAATTTTTGTTTCATTGAAATAATCTATCTACAAAGTTTGATCCCCTATTTCATTTGTTTTTAATAAGTCAAAATGTGTGGTTGCATATAACACTGATGATTGTTGAAGTAATATTAAATGTTTCAAATATGTTCTAGGTAGTTTTTCAAATTAATACATGTGGTAGACAAAGAAATATTATTTTCATGAATTGAAGAAGAGGAATCAAGGATGATGAATATTTAATGACTATGAAAATATTGGTTTGATTTGGAAGAAGAATAATTTAGAAGAGGAATTAAAATATGTCCATGTAAAATAATTTTTAATTATCATAAGGAAAGGTTAAATAATAACAATTGAGAATATTTCATGGTATTTGAAAATTGAAATATTGATTACTGTATAACACATTATGAGGGTTTATCAAAAAAGAATTGGACATCCATCTAGCCAGTTGAGGGAACCAGGTGGAACTACTACCAATGTAAGCACCGGGTTTAACCACTAGAAATCCATTATAGTGGAGATCAAGGATTGAGGGTGCATAGTGCACCCATAGGAAGTAGAAGGGAGAATATGATCCACCATGTGGTGAAGAGTGGAAGTGGAGATTATTTTCATTGGTCAATGCCAAAATGGTTAAAGAGTAGACCATGGTACTTGATTCAAGAAAGAGGAAAGAAAATTCAATATAATAAGAAACTACTCTATATAGCTCATTTCTGATGTGGGATGGATAAGAATAAATATTATTCATCCTCCACCGAAACGTTATGCACATTTATTTTATTATATGAATGTTAAAATCTATTTTATCCAATTATTTCATATAATTGTCTTCTTTCTCCTTTTCTTGAGGAATGTACACAACATTGTTACATCTTTCATTTTCAATCCACAATCTTCCATTTGAGTCCTTTAACATAGTTGGGTTGGTCACATTGTACTCCAGATATCATGGTGGTTATAAACCAAATAATTCACAATCAAATTCATTCACTCCAATGAAAAAATAGATGTTTCTTGAGTTGAAATTATTTCTATATGAATATAACTACCTAGAAAAATTGCATGCCGTCATTATTACAAAGTTATGATCAAAATAAAAAATTTAGGTATTCACACTTGAGTGTTTCTAATGAAAGGAGAAGAAATAGAGAACCTGATCCTCTAAGGTGAAAATGACAATAAGATGTATGGTGAATTTTTAATGATTTCTTAATGTAGTTCTTTGGTGTTTCATTTATGAGTCTAATTAGACACATGCAACATGTATAATTAATTCATGTTAATATTTACTTGAGGACACCTCCACCTAATGGATAATGTAAACTAATCCTTTGGGTATCTAAATTGTGTAGCTTGAGTGGTGGGTATTTTCCTACCATCTGAATTTATAGTGTACCCAAACCCATAGTTATTCTATTTTGAGTGAGGTGTATAAATATTCATGCAGGAAGATGGGATGATTTGTAGATATTTTAATATCAATGTGAGGAAGAATGAAAAACCTAAAAATAACTAATTTTTCAATTTAAAAAGGAAAAATATTATAACTTATAGTTTTAGTTCATTCATAATTTCAATGAGGAAAATTAAATTTGTTACTCATAAGACATTAAAATGAGGATTAAAATAAGTGAATTTAAATCATGAAATTTTATTGAGATCCCATGCCCAATTTTTTAGTACAAATATGTGAATGGAGGCTATGAGATATATATAGAAAATTGTAATATTGTTATAAAACATGATACGTATTTATATTTAATGAATGATATGAATTTTTTTGAATATATTGTACACATCATAGAGAGGTTGGGACATCAGTAGAAGGAATAGTTAATGTGAGAATTGGACATGACCAGGTGTGATCCATCAAAATCATGGAGGATTATCAAAAAATCAACCAAAACTGGACCAAGACATCAATAATGGGGAAATATTCACAGTTATAGGTGGTATTATAATTTCTCTTAGGTGATTCATGATTAGAATTATCTAGTGTGGATTCTAGAGTGGGCCAGTGTGGATCCAAGTAACAGCATGGGATACAGTATAAAGAACCTCATATTTGGATTCAAGAAAATAATGGTGTGATTTTATATCAACCATTGTATTTTATAATATAATTATAGTG
Source organism: Viscum album (assembly GCA_963277665.1). Classification (NCBI taxonomy): domain Eukaryota; kingdom Viridiplantae; phylum Streptophyta; class Magnoliopsida; order Santalales; family Viscaceae; genus Viscum; species Viscum album. The sequence goes on along the minus strand of OY728123.1, from coordinate 424,516,258 downwards.
GAAAATCCATGTTTGGATTATAAAAAAAATGTCAAAGAGTTGGTATTTATGTCAAACCATTTAAAACCCAGTGTTTTGTCCCTTTATATTTACTCTACTATTTGAGGTAATGCTAAGTTACATTATAAGAGTAGATCAAGGATTTAACCTTCTATATTGGATTAAATTTAGAGAAAAATGTTAAGAAATAAAAATGGATAACTGATTCACTTATCCCCCTCAGTGATATCACACTAATCGAGATTCTATAAGTGGTAATTTTTGATGGTAACATCTAACAGATCCCAAAGGCATCGAAGGATAGAGAAAATTATTTAAATAAATATTTCGGGTACTATCATTTAAAATGGTGATACTTATCATGGGTGGATAAATAGGGTTACACATTGTCTCCAATATCTTGGGGTAGAAGTAATATATTCAGTTATAGTAGGATGTACAAGCTACGATTAAAATGATTCTATTACTGTTGAAGATAAGTGGTACCTGGAAGTATAGGATAAAGAAAAGGTATAATGTAATGTAATGGTTCTCCAATACCTCAAGGAAATATAGGATAAACTGATATGAAATTAGGAAATCAATATTAAACTCATTGAATCAATACCCCAGAGCTGGAGGTCTAGATTTTAATATATAAAAAACGGTGGTGTTGAATATATTGATTTATACATCCTATGAGTAGATGAAATTATAAGTAGAATTAGAGGTTTTTATGATTAATTTTCATTACTCAACCACTATAAATAACTTGATCATAAAATTTCAAGATAAATTTGATTCAAATGTTTCTTCATTAGATTACCAGGAAGATATATCACCATTCGAACATCAGAATATTCAATTAGCATAATAAAAAAATAAAAACAAATATTTTAAGAAGAAATAATAAGATGATATGTTTTTAAAATCATTTAAAAAAGGTTACACTATAGTCAAATTATAATTATATTTATTTGATTCTAAGGATAAATATGCTAAATAAGACTACATTCAAATTGGGGCCTTGTTTACAGTGATGTATAATAGATAAAAAGGAGGAAAATGGAATAATACACTATAATGATTCAACTATCATCTGTTTAGTCATTCATCATATGACTATATAATGAGTAAATCCAATACCACAAGATCTGATAAAGAAGAATACTACTAAAAGAAAAATTCAATGATACTTAAAAAGGTTGAATATGATAATTAAAATAATAAATACTCAAAGAAAAATAAAATAAAGAAAATTATTATAGAATTTGATTAAGAATAATCATCATTATGTTTGACAAAAGATTAAATACCTTTTATAAATCAATTTTGCCTAATGAGGACATCAAAAATAGTAAAAACGCTTTTGAAGTTATAGAAGATAAATATAGAAATATGCTAGAATGGTACATAAAATAAAATATTGAAGGTAATATTTAGAATAACATGAGGATCAATAGGAACAAAATAAAATTGAAAAGGGATAACAAATACTATTTTAAAAAGGAAGAGACACATATTATTGAGGTAAGTGTATATGTGAATAAATTAGATTAGTTATAAAGGAAACAAAAAGCTTCTGAATGAAATTTATACAGAATATAATAATTCAACAATGATGAAACATAATTCATTAATGTGAATAAAAAACATGTTGAACATAGATAATCATGAAAATATGGTAAATGATATTGTATAAATACATGATAAGAAAGAGGTATAACTATCAGAGACATGGTCTTTGTTTATTTTAGGTAAAAGTGAGTTTAAAAATATTATATAAGACTACCCCAAATTTTTGGATCCTATGGTTTAATTACATAAAACTATTAATAATAAGGTTCGATAAGAAATTGTTGTTTATATACCTAATGAATATCAATGTAAAATTTTTACTTCTAATAATGTAGTCCAAAGATAAATGATTGAATATATATAGACCAATAGAAATATTGATTATAAAATATTGCACAATTTAATATTTTAGTAATTAATCGAAAAGGATTCTCCTAAGTATAAGCTTCCCTAATCTTGGAAAAAATGGAAACAAAATTTTTTACGGATGAGTTTTTATCAGTCTGGATAATCAAGTTTTAGAGGTTATTGATGGTTTTGTGGAGTTTATGTTCATAAATATTTTTCATTATGGTATTTCATGTCACTACAATGAAGGAATCAAGAATCAAGTGGGAGCTATGTTGAAAATTTTAGATCATTTTATCCAAATGAGAGGTATATGACCATGACCTCATGTAAACAATCAAAAAAAAATTGAACCCATGATGAATATGTGAAAAATAAAAACTGGTGTATATGATACTGAAAATGAATATACATTCAAATCAGAATTATTAAATGATGAGGAAATAAAAATTAAACATTATAAAGAATCTACGTATAATAAGTCGTTCATATTCAGAAGAATCTCTCAATATGAATACTTTTTCTGAGAAACCATGATGTCCATCCTTAGTACTTTATAAATGAATTATATTGTACTAACATGTAGGGAATTGGAGGATATGGATGCATCCCTTATGAGGAACTGCTGATGTGCGGATGATGTTAAATCTTCACTACGTAGATAATTTTTAAATTTTGAACAACATTATTGATTTGTAATTTGAGGTATTTAAATCACCCACTCATCTCTATTCTAAATAATATTAATTTGGGGTAGTTATTGGTTTATTTCAACATAAAATAGTTGGGAATATATATCTATTTCCATTTAGCATTCTAATTTTTTTATTGAAATATGTGAAGGATTTATAATTTAATTGATATAATATGTTTATTTCAAGCCCCTGTTTGGGAATATTTTACCTTTATTTCACATGAATAATATTTTACTAACAATTTAAAATCTTATACCACTTAGAGATAGACCTCATTAACTATTGGATATTTCTTAAGAGAAAGGTTTTATTTCTTTCTTACCTTTATAATTACTCTTAAATTCTCTTATAATAGAAATAACCACTTTTTTAGAATAAAATGAGTTGAGACCCCCCCCCCACCACACTTTCATATTAATTATAAAAATGGGCGAGAATTTTTTCACCACATTTTCGCTTGAATGATATATTTGGACATTAACAAAATATAATAAGGGGGTTGTTTTTAACCCATGGTTCATTTATTGTTATTAAGACAAAAATTGTTGGGGATATAACACTAAAAATCAATAAAGAGATATTAAATGTTTAAAACTTCTCATAAAAAAATTAATATTTCATAAACCAAGACCTAGAACATGAAAATACTTATTTTCATGAACTAAATAATAAAAATCAATCCTAATGGAGATTTGAAGTCAATGTAACTATTGATTTTTTCATGAAGATTAATTTCAAAGAAGAATTAAATGAATTATATTAAAATTAATATTAATTTTTCAAGAGGTATGGTTTAAGAATAATATTTGAGATTATGAATTTGTATTTGAATATTCTAATTTATTGTTTTGTATAAATCCATGTGAGAGTTTAAAAAAAATTAGGCAATTCGTTTTTTCAAGAGTGGGAATCATGTGAACCCAATTAAATGGTGGGAAAAAGGTTCCAACTCTAACTAGCTAGAATGTTGGAGAATGAGGAGTGTGGGTTCACAATTTTCCCACAAGAAGTGAAAGGAATCAAAGGCTCCACTATACATTCCATCATGGTGGTGGTGGATTCTGGCATGATTCGGTGCTAGTAGGGTTTGGGAGAGGATCCTGGGACTCACTTCTAGAGTGATAAATGAATGTTGAACGTCCAAAGGCGGCACTCAATTGAACGCATTTTTGATTTGGTATCATTGATCACATGGGGGAGTGTTTCTCCAATAAAAACATACACACATTTCCTCTTCCATTCAATCACAAAAATCTAATTTATTCTATCCTTTAATAGGATTTTCTTGTTTCTACATCACTTTTGGGATCTATACCTTGTTTCATTGTCTATAATTTTGGAGACATGACATTCAATATGAGGCCATGTACTCATTTTAGTTTAACCTATTGAACTCTTGAGATCTTGGAAATGATAAAGAATTTAATTTCAATAAAATTCATGCACACTCCTGTATAATGATATTTATGTTGATCCAATATGATCAGGAGATGAATCGGACAACCATGAAAATATATATGTTGGTATTATTGCAGAGATAATATCGAAATGATAAATGAATGAAGAAACACTTATATGATACTAACGAAAGGAGAATAAATTAATAAACCTATCCTCATTGGTGAAAATGATAATGATACTCTTTGGGAATTTATAATGTGAGCCTAATTCTTGTCCTTAGTTCTTCATTTTAGTGTATGATGGATTTTATATCGCATGTGTAATACCTTCATGATAATATTGATTTGTGGATTCAGGCACTAGATGAATAGTAAAACTTGATCCTTCAGGGGTTTAAATGTTGAAGGGTGAGGAATGGGTATTTTAATACCTCATGAAGTTAAAGTGTACCTAAAACAATGGGTATTACATTTTTTTCATTTTGATGATTTTTAATGAGTGAAAATGGGGTGATCCATGACAGTTTTCATATCCATGTGAAGAAGAATGGACAAATATAACATAATTCATTTGGATAATGGAGAAATGGGAAATATAATACATTAGAGACTTCATGGATTCAATTTTTTTATGAGGAAAATTAAATTTTTATTCTCAAATAAATTAAACGAGGATTTAAATATGGGAATTTCAATCATTTATATTAATTGAGATCCCATGAACATTTGTTTAGTATAAATAGGTCCATGCATGTGGTGATAAAGATAAAATAACTTTATTATAACTTGAGAAACTAATACATATTTGTATTGAAAATATAAGAATAATTTTTTTCATCCTTTGTACACATCTTAGTGACATTAAGACATTAGAAGAAGAAATAATGTACCAGAGAAATTTACACGAAAAAATTTCATTCATATCCGTTATGGATGAAGATTAATATATTATCCTGAATTGGATATACCCCTTATTAAAGGTGTAATCTTCTCAGTTAGATTTGTGAATAGAATGTAACTTTTTTTATTCATGTGTATAAGTATCCAATGTGGATTCTCGAATAGGCTAGTGTGTATTTTTTTAACTCTGTGGGATGTAGTATGAAGAACCTCTTGTGCAGATTCATGTGAGATATTGTGTAATTTTATATCAACCATTTTAATTCATAATAATAATATAGTATAGAATCAATGTTGGGTTGTATTACCAACATCAAAAACAAAAATGTATTTATATCGAATCTTGTAAAACCTTGTTCTTTGCCCCTTGTATTTTCTACATTATTTGATTTAATATTAAGAGACATAGAAATAGAGGATTGAGTCTTTTACCCTCCATGTAGGATTATTGAAAGAGTTATAATTTTTAAATACAAAAGAGGATAAATGATTCACCCCCTCCTCAACTCAGTTATCTCACACTGATCAATGATCTAAAACTAAAACTACTTACATCTACATACTTTGCTTCATCAATGGAAAATTCAATAGATTTATTCTTTTTTTACAACACCATAAATCTAGAGAATTAATGAAAACATACATGTTTTAGAGGTTCTTTTACTGTGAAATTTATTTCTAGAAAAAGATACAGTTTAACAACTCAATAAATCAAATTATTTTTATTAGGAATAGAATAATCCTAAATTATGTTTACATTCGAAATATTTGATAACTATTTTGAAAATTTTGAAATTAAATTATTTCCAATAATCATGAAAAAATTCACATATGAACACACTAAACGTAATATCTTTTTGGTTTTTATTTAAATGTAGTAAACATCATATCACATCAATATATATCATTTGATCAGCTATTTTTCTAATTTCATCAACATCCATCACACATCTAGTACTCATAAGAGTATCACTTACTTTGGATATATCTATACCAAATAATTTTAGATGATATATTTTTTATTTTATTTGATATTAATGCATTTCATCCATATAATTAAAAATATGAAAATGTTGGATGGATTTTAACTCACCAATTAAACTCATTTCAAATTCATTTTCTATCATTCTTTAAAACAATGCGCATAATGAATTTCCAGAAGAAACAAAAATAATATCATCAATATATATTTTAACTAAAAAATATTTTTAAGTTATTTTAACAAATTAGTTTGGACCATTTATACCTTTTAAGGAACCATCTTAAATCAGAAACAAGATAATCCTACCATGTGAAGCTCTAAAAAATTATTTTAAATCATAAATAAATTTAGTTAATTTTTTTAATCAATTTTAAAAATTATATTTCTCAAATCAAGGGGGTTATTGAAATAAAATAGCCAATAATATAACCATTTATAAAATCACCCTTGATTTTAATTTAATATATATTTTAAATTAAATGAGATCCATTGTAAAGTAATATCCCAATGGATTCAATTCATGCTAATGGTGCAACAGGTTCTTCTTAGTAAATACTTTATTCTTGATTGTATCCTTTTATAACTATTCTATCATTATTTAATATTATTTTTTCTAAACTCATCGTCCTTGTACATAATCACTCATTTACTTCCAATGGTCATGACGTATTTAGGCCCTTTTTCGTGATCCTGAAATTTGTTCTTTTCAAATTTATTCAACTCATCTTTCATATCAATAATAAAAAGTTTATCATATATAACCTCAATGAAGGTATTATTTTCAATATATTATTTCAAGGCTTGATGTTAAACCTAATTTTTAAGATAAAAATTATTCTATGTACCAATATCAAGATCTCCAACTACAACATCTAAAGTATGATATCAATGAGTTCTAATGTCTCTAGGGAACGAAGTACTTTTTACATCGTTCTCTTCCATGAGACAAAATTTAAAAAGATTCACATCACATGGTGAGTTTTTTACATCATTTATTATAGAAAAATATTTATTCTAGGTTTATATATTGACATTAATGTTATAAATATCACACATAAGGTTTTCAAAATAATTTGTAGTTTCATGTGCATCCATTTAACTATATTTGGAATGTACAAATTATTACACGAGTTTAGTTCTTTTGTTGAAAACCCTATATGATTCAATAGAGTGTAAATTACCAAGGAATAATACTTCAACACTTCTTAACTAAAACTTATGAAAAAAATTGTATTGAGTATAAAGTCCTTGCATCCAAAAACATTAAAGTAATTAACCTTTGGTTTTCATAAATTCCATAACACATAAAAAGTGTTCTATAAAAGTAATCTAAAAAATCCAGTTAATAATATATAAAAATTTACCAACAAATTTTACAAAAAAATTATCAAGTATGTCATATTAATTAAAAATATTCAAATAAATATTTTGAAGAGACCAATTCATTATTTCTACAACACCAATTTACAATAGATTAATAGGATGATAAATGTTGTGATTGTAGACAAGTTATGATCACAAATATTAAAATTCTTGATTTTAAAACTCACATATATTTCCACAATTTCAGCACTTAATATTAAGAACAATAATATTTTATACTATTTTTTCATATTTTTTTAATATAAAAATTATAAATGATTTTGTGAGATAGAGATAATACCCAAGTGTATCTAGAATAGTTATCTACAAGAAAATAGGAATAATTATTCCCATTTAAGCTAAAAATAATGTAGTTTCAAACTATTCCATTGGATCCAACTCTAGCGGTTGATAATTTGTAAAATTTTTCATTTGTTTTAAAGCGATCATATGATTTTTTTCATTTTTGACATGGGTTGCAGATATTGTCATTTAGAAATGATACTCTATAAATAACATTGAAAAATCCATTCCTTGTTATATTTCTAAGAGAGTGATGGTTACAGTTTCCTAGTATATTATTCAAAATTCAATTACCTTTTTTTAAGGAACTTAAGAAATAAATACTTTGACAAAATAAAGAATCTAAATCAATAGAAAAAAATATCATTACAAAGTAAAACTAAAAAATATTTAGAATCATAAATTTTCGAATAATTATTTTAATATCTAACAGGATAAAAATATCATATAATTTTTAGATGATATGAACATTTTAATTTAAAACATCAATAAAGAGTGAAGGATTTGACAATGTAAAATTATTTTTCAATTAGTATTTTCACCAGGATAGATATGACAATCATCCACCTTGATAATACATTTAAAATTTGACTCATATCTAGTCATGTGTTGAGAGAATACACTGTCTGGATACCATAAATTCTTACTGATTCTCATTGAAAATAATTGACACATACATTTAAATAGGAAATTATTTTGGTACCCACAGATTATTGGGTCCATAATGGTTAGCAATTAAATATTTTAGAAAAAAAACTATTTAACATTTCTACCATAAATTGACTTTATAATTTTTTAAATAAAAGCATGAATAGTTCCACAATAATATGAATTATTTACACAATTTTAATAGCTTGATCTAAGAATAAATTTACTGTAAAAAATATTAATTTGATCAGCATGGTATCCAATCTCAATTGGGTAAGTAGTTGTAGTAAGTTTTCCAATAATCTGTTTCAATTTTTATTAACAATATCTAATACATTAAATAACCATATTTATTTTTTTCATATTGCATTTTAGTTTCTTTGTTGAAATTTAATAAATCATAATTATTTTCTTTTTTAGTAGAGAGATTATTTTTCCCACGAATAGAAAATTAATATTGTTTATTAAAGTGTACATACTTGTGTATAAGTTTATTAAAAGATTTTTTTATTATATTTCAGATTAAAAATAAATCTTCACGAGTCATATTTCCATCAATATATTTATTATTAACGAGATTATAAATATTATCATGATATGTGGAGAAAATATTTAGTTCCTCAAAAGTTTTAGTCTTAGAATACATGTTTACATAATTATCCTTGCTTCTCTACTCAAGTAAAACTCAGTAGATTTTTTATCAAAGGTTCTCCTAGTAGATTTTATACCCTTTTATCCTTTTTTGTTTATATTCATGTATTTTATTATACATTATTTTTGGTCATTCATCTTTGATATTCCCTTTTCTCTTGTATTCATAGCATTTCACTTCACGTGTTTCATTTTACTTTTTCTATTTCCCTATTTTTCCTTACATTCCTTTATATTTTGACTTCATGGAGAATTTATTTTTCCATTCAAATTTGGTTAATATCTTGGTTAGATGAGAAATATCCTTATAATATTCATAGGGAAATGTATACATATTTGATGTATATTATTTAATTTTCTCCATCATGTTTAACTTTGATGTTTTAAAATAAATTGATTTTATTTTAGGTTCATATTCATTTTCTTTCCCATTAAATTGGACTTCATATGTCATGAGTATTATAATAAAATACTTCATTTTATATTTATGTATACTTCATAATTGTCTAATAGAAATAGTGGCTCATCTCCACTAATCTAGTATGTTATCTAGGAGCCTCATCAATTAATTTTACCTTTTGTTTTCTTCTTATGTGTGTGTATTGTATTAAAATTTTCATTAAACCTGAGATATATGTCATAAATAGATTCTTTATGATTAATTTAAAAAGTATTATATTTAATATTAATGGAATTCAGATGACTTTCTTGACCGTTCAATGTTCCTTCATGAGACACAAGCACTAAATTAAAAATATAATAGTTGTACAGGATGAAAATTTTACATTAAGTTTATCTTCCATTAATTTACAATATAATTCATTCCTATCTTTAATGTTTCAATCAAGAGAGTCCCTAGTGTAATAACTCTAATTAGCTCTAATAACATTTGGATTTTTCGATTTATCATTTATTAGACTCTGAATACAAAATCCAATCCTTTAAATACTAATTTTCATTTTAATCATACAAAAAATATAATTGGTTCTATTAAAAAAAGGATTGATTATAGTAGTTCTCATAAGCCTTCTGTTATCTGTAAAGATGTTATTACCAATGCATTCAGCGGTGTTTGAAACTCCATCCATTCTACCTGGTAGATGATGTGTTGTTCTTATGTTTCCATGCATTCCCTTTTTCTATGGTTGGTTGGATTTCATCCCATTCAATAGGGATGTCTTTTCCTTGATGAAAATTGGATGATGTGGTATCAGTGCCCCAATATATGGATTCTCCAAAGATCTCAATACCCAGTATTGGTCCACATCATTGATTATGTCTTGTTCATGGAACTCATTACCAGTACCACATCATGTTGGACATGAGTTAATTATACTAATTCATACCAAATGGGTTAGAAATCATCAGTTAGGAGAGTATTCATGCTAGGAATCATTGAGAATGACTAGTTGTTGGTCACCTTGGTCACCAACGAATCTTCTTCATGGGTTAAAATATCATATGAGGTATCTTGGGCATAGAAACCAAGAAATATTGTGTCAATAATGAGGTATTTTACTACATTGAAATATATATTCAAAGGTATCATACATCAAAAATACAACTATTTTTTTATGGGGTATGTGTTTTGGGTTAGATCACAATATCTACGTCCTATAGATTTGGATCGAGACGTCTGGTTGAGAAGTATTTGGGAATGTAGTTAATGACTTATTGAGATGGGATTGGATGATAGAAACACCCCATTATGGTGGATCAGATGGTATCTCCTTAGGAGGGAATATATCACACCTGACATTTTTTGATGGATTAGAACATCTCATCGAGGGAGATACAGGGAACGAGTTTAACATCTTATGGAGAAAAAATTGGCTAATAGAAACACCCCATTTAGGTAGATCAAAATGTTTGACATAAGAGGGAAGATGTAACACATGGATTGATTGAAAATGGATTAGGAAACCCCATACGTGTAGATACGGTGCATGATTTTAATGTCATGTGGACATAAGATTAGTTTACTGAAGCTCCCCAAGGAGGTGAATCAAAAGTTGTATCCCTATGAGGGAAGATGTCACATGTAGATTAATTTTAAATGGATCAAGACACCTCATGGAGGAAGGTTTAGGGAATAAGTATAATATATTTTGGATATGATAATTCTTGATCAAAACACCCCGTGGAGGTGGATATGTTGGTGTGTCCCTATGAGGGATGATGTTACACTGGGATAGTTTACTAATGGATTATAACACCCCTTAAAGGTGGACACGAGGAATGAATTTAACTTCATTTGGAGGAAGGATTGGTTTATCCAAAAAAACACAATGGAGGTGGATTGGAAGATGTGTCCCTAAGAGGAAATGTTTCACACATGGAGAGTATACGAATGGATCATAACACATCGTGTGGGAATATCCGAGAGGTGGTTCCCAAAGAGAGAACTCCTGAGTTTACCAATGAAAGAATTAAACTTCAAGGAGAACCCATACGTACCATATTTAGTGGAAAAAAGATCAAGACTGATAATGTTATATGTTGTTGTTTGAAGTATTTTTACAGGACTAGTCCATGATGATTAATGCCATACGGTATGTATGGTCTTGTTGTGAAAGGAGCATTGATGAGGGATAGTATGGGGATTTTGCATGAAATATTCCCTTTGTAAGAGGATTTCACATAGAGGAATGGTGGATGATTATGAATGGAATCTTCCTGAAATGTTAGGATTGATCCCCATGATGGGATAGTATAGAATCTTACGATGATCATACATAGGGCATGATGTGTACGCCACACCAGATAAAGCTAAAAATTCACATCATGTGATTTGGACGTAGTTATGTAGTTTAACATCATATGAAAAAGATGTGGATATTTTCAGTTTGATGTCATGTAGATTGGACTTGGGGGGATCACTCCTCACCCAGAGGGCTTACATGACCAATTATCATGCAAAATTAAGCGAGGCATGGGATTGGCACATCCATTGAGGATTGTTCAATCATGTGGTCCAAGGTAGAGTCCAAATGCATTGAACAAAATGGGGATTGAGAACCCATAATTATAAGAAAATAGTGAACTAGAGCCTCCATTTTCACTTGATATTAAGTGGGGAGATACATAAGTGGGTGGAATGGGTAACTTGGGGACTCGAGAAGCAACTAGAATATTCCATGAATTGTATAGGGGCCCTGGGTGCTGAACCTTTGTGAAGGGATAGTGCTAATGGTAGGTACCCTGGAGATGCCTATGATATGTGATTCTAAAATATGGTACTTTTTAGAGGGTATTAAGTTTCTTGGGGTATTCTCTATGGTCAAGAAGCATTACTAAGGAGGATAATTCATGAAGAAGGGTGACCCTACTTTAGACTACTTATCTGATTCAGATGGGCAGTGCTTTGTGACGGTCGAATGTTTAACCAATCCTGAAGTACCATAAAGGGAGTTATTATTTTTAAAATTGATTGGGACTTAATGAAAGTAATATCTACTATAGGAGGTGGATTTATATAACACAAGGGACGTAGTTTTTTAAATCAATGATAACTTGGGTGATCTATTTTTTCATTCATTCATGATGGTTAGGTGGTTTCCAAAAAAATTATAGATTTTCCAAATTCTAAAGGTCCACATCCATCGCTAAAAAGTTAGACTACATTGTGTGTTTATTGAAATGGGTACCAGGGAATAATGGAGGTATTCACAAAGCAATATGTCATTCATGAATAGGTTGACTCTACGAGTCTAATTTCCGTGTTTAAAAAGATTAAAATCACACCTCAAAACATTAGAAAAGTGCTTCGAGACTCCGAATATTATTTTGTAGAGGTTACCGTAAGCCTCTATTATCTCACAAAGGTGATCCTATCCCATGAACATCATGATCTCCACCCATTCATGAAGACTCATCACATCATAAAATAGATCCTTACTAGGTTTCTTGGGAATCATCCGTCAGCAATTTCTCCAAAATTACATTTTCAACCATTCCTTCCTCGATATATTCTATAGAATGCATATTTTGGACCAACAAATTCCCACCCCCCCCCCCCCCACCACCGCCAAATTTATAGTGGGAGCTGATGGGTAAAATTAGGGTTACATTCTAATGGAAAATTAACAAAAATTTGAAATTAACTCCCCATTATGAAGAACATTGTTGAAGCTCATTCAAGTTTCCTAGATTAGCATGATCACCATGAACTCAAGTACATACTTATACCTATAAATAGGGTTGGGCCACCTTATATGTTTCACTAGACTTTATCAAAGATAAATTCTTATGATTTCTTTATACAAAGCTCATAATCATGGAGAGAACTCTATGTTTTAAATATTTTCCACATGGTAAGCTCACCTCTACACAATATTTTATTAACGAACCTAATCTATGAACTATACCTTCGCTAATGAGATCATCATGAATGACCTTTATGAGAAACCATTGTGAATGTCCTCTATGCACTAGGCTCAAAAATAACTAATCCTTAAACTAAATGGATGATCAATGAGATGACTATTATTCTCATAATTAGTGAGGAAATTGATGGGAATATAATTATCATGTAGAGGTGAATGTGTCGTATAGTGCGTCAAATTAGATGTTTATTTTTCACTAGAATTTCTGCAGTATAGCAGAAACCCATGGTCGTCTCTCGACGGAGCCTTGGACCATTAATTCCAAAATTTGGTTCTGATTATGACATTAAAAAAATGAAAGGGGTTTTTATAATTCTTGGGTTTGATGATTAAATATTAAAATAGAAAATATTAAAGGGATAAAACAAATTATTAATGAACAATATTAATTATCGATGAATGGTGAACGTGGAAATGAATCTCATCACGTTGTGGAGACGGTAATCCGTACATACACATGGGAGAAAACATCATTACCTTAAAGGTGTGTAATTGGATGGTATATTAATTTTACAGATACATTATAATATTATTTTCATTATTTATATACATATTACTCATCATTATATCCATCCAAATAACATAGTGTTTAATAACAAATTACGCCACGGCGTGGAGACGGTAAGTCGTACGTACGCACGCAGGGTGACATTATCATTCATAAGATGGATAGAATAATGAATATAGTATTTCCATATTTATAATAACATCACAGTATATAGAATATACTAGAGTTATTATTTTATAATGGAAACAAAAAAGAAAGAGTAAGTTGAAGAATAAGAGAACTTGAAAGAGGGTGGTGAAATCATTTCCTCTTCTTCGGGTTCTTCCTTTTTATTTTATCAAAAGGGCTCCTTAGTTTGGCTTTATGACCAATGTAAGGCCTCTATGATTAAGGTAGGATAGTTGGGAGGATATTTTGGCAGGGGTAGGCTGATCCAAATGGCTTTGGAGGTGAAGATTTTAGAGAAGGGGAAGTTCCCTTTTATAAGAGGGGTGAGGGTCACTTTAGGAAATGATTAAAGTATTAATTTATTATACAATAATATTCGGTTTATAATGGTTCCAAATGAATTTATTTCGAGACTTAGGTGGTTATGGGTCAAAATACACTCAACCAATAGGTTTTAGACATGTTTTGGTTACCGTTTTAACCTTAACATTTATATTTAACTCTTAGTTAAGGTTATAACTTTTACCGTGTCTTCTTGTATTCTTACTCTATTTGGTTAATAAACATACTCTAAACATACAATAGAACCTCAGTAGGCTCATTAATGACATATATAATATTATTTAAGCCCTTTTTCCGAACATTAAATTTTTAGGAATATTATATCAACAAATAATATAGTATTTGTTTTAAATATTAATTTACGTAGATTTTGACATTATATGGTATTTTGTTTTTGTGAAAGTCATAACAACTTTATTACTTAAAAAACGATACATTGTTTCATCACTAACATTTCATATTCACCTATATAATTCTTGTATTTCATAAAAACATTGAAATTATTTTTTTTTAATATTTATAATACCATTTATTTGATTCTTTCATTAATAGGGTAATTACTGCATCATCATTGTGTCATTAATAAATTTAATTCTATAATCTATAAAAATTATAAATAAAATACCATTATTTAGGAAATATTTTTATCTTTCTAATGAATATTTATAGTCGAATTTATATTATGTATAACCCTCTATAAAAATGGTTTAGTTATTAAACACTGATTTTAACTCTTTTAACTCTTCTTTAAATTAAATAATAATAAATGTCTTAATCTAATACAAGTTGACCTAAAGGGTCATATTTTATTCCTATGTTTTTTTTGGTCGAATTACACTTATCCAATAGAATTAGGAGATGTGTTAGGGTAATAATATTATCATTTTTACCCTTAATTTCCCTATTTACTTTTAACCATGGTAAATAAAAGTAAAAAGTTTCTATTCAACAAAAATTATTTTTATCTTATTGAACCACATTTTAATTCTTCATATTAACCATTTCTCTCGAAGTTTCTAAATTAAACTCACAGAAGCGATAAAATTAAGTTTTATGTGAATTTACAAATTCTCATTGGAGATAGGTAAAAGACGGTGAACAGTTCGATATAATTTATATATATATATAATTATTATAAACTAATTCCAATTAATTAAATTGAACATATATAGGTATTATGTATCTATTTTGGCCTAAAATAAATTAAAATAAAATAAATAATTATTTAAATAAAAATTCGGTTTTAAACAATAACTCAGTGTTTTTCACTAATCATCAAATATTAAAAGTGTTCAGAAAAATACCAGAAATTCACCCTAAGATAATTTTGGTATTCCAAATTCAATAATGAAGTCTATTTTACCAAATTAAAAATATAAAAATTGCATTTATTAATTTAAAATTAATTCTTGTTGTCAAAACAAAAAGCGTGTTTTTAAGAAATAATAACTATCAAAAGATCTACACTAGTTTATGTGAAATTTAAATATGAAATTACATAGAAATACATACATTGTATTGAATGATAAAAATACAATCTAATTATACTCCAAAACCATTAAAATTGATAATTTATCACTATTAATTATTTTGGTTAAAAAAGTTGTTTTTAATTAAAATTTAGTAATTTTCACTATTCCTCAAAATATGATAGTTATCAAAAAAGTACCAAAAATTCACCCTAAGATTATTTCGATATTCCAAATCCAAAAATTATGTCCATTTTTAATGATAAAATTCATAAATTTTAAAAAATTGGGTATTATTATTCATGACAGTTAGTTTGGTAAGTCGTAGTGCACTTGAACTCGGTGTTGCATATAGTGAATGTCATTGAATTACTCTGAAGAAATAATGTACTATGAAATTTTGGGGAGATACATTCTTCCCTCCTTCAATAAATTTCATCCTATAAATTTGAAATAGTTGTTCAAAAATAAAAGGTTGAAAATTGAAAATACATTTGTGGGAAAACCCACATCGGAAATTGGGTTTATAAAATTTAGTCTTAATAAGAGGAAAGGGGAGATGAAAAAGTCTCCACCAAATTATGATCTGTATTAAGAGAAAATTTGTGGAAATTAGAGACACATAATTGGGGAAAAAAATTAAATATTTATAGGGAGTGATTGAGGTCATCAATCACAAACAATTGTATAACTGAGGGCCTCAAAGCCATCAATCTCGGTTGATTTAAAATATCATCATTCAGCAAAACATAAGGTAGGATAACACATTTTTAGTTTTAGGATCCCTTACCTAAAGTCTAAGAATTCATTTTTCATAGAATAAGAGAAGAAGAATATATATATATATACTTTCCAAGTAGAGTTCCATCCTCTAACTAATTTCTACAACAAACTCATCTTTCACTCTAAAAGATAATATGAATTAAAAAAATGTTCAATTTATCCTATTCGTATAGGGTTCCAAAACAAATGAATTTATAATTCAACTATAAGACCCTTTTAAAAAAATAAACTATGATATAAAATCTAGGACATCATGTGGGCCAGTAGTAGGTGATACACCCTTGTCGCCCTTCGGTTGCGGGTTTAAGTCTTGTGGCCTTGCCGGACACGAAGGTTTGTTGCCCGGCCTCCGGGTTTTCCTTCTTATGGAAATCGAAAAATAATCTCAAACTAGAATTATCCAAAAAAACTTCTGTCTAAACTCACAGTCCAAAATTTATAAGGAAGGTAAACACAATGAAGATCCTTTTTTCCACGTAATAACTTGTGAACACCTTCATCATATATTCTTTTAAAACACCGCAAAATCCTAAATTACCATAAAACCTTATTGATTACATTAATGTTCCCTTAATCCTTATAGAATATTGGATAGACTCCTTTTATCCAAAAATGTTTTAAACTCAAACAATGATGGAATATACAAATCATTAATCAGTTTTCAAGGTAGTCAAGAATATATAATATAATTTATCCAAATCAAACATGTATTATTCCAAAATCACTACCTCAGTATCAGAACCATATTATGGTTTAACTTTCTCTCAACCATATATTTTACAAAACATTTTACCTTCCATTGAGTCACTTTTCTTTGTTCCACACAATATCAGGTCCTTAATGAAATAGTACTGCAGTACAATCCTTATATACTCCATAATTATTATAACCGGTAAATCATTGATACAACACTAAAATGACATAATTATTTAATAACAACATAAGAACTCTAATCATTCCTCCTAATTTTTGGTAGTATCATAACTTGATTATTATCCAATAGCATCATTTGGGGCATACTCTGATGATTTGGACATTGGTATTTGTAGAGTCCCCACTCCTTGAAGATGAAGCATTGTACATTTGAATCATTTTTCTTACCCTTGAAGTCACGTACATGGTGTCCTTTTTCTCCACACTTATATCAAACTCCCATTACCTTCATGAATTTTCCAAGGTTTTTCTTACTATAGTTATCACATATGGGAAAATTCTTCTTTTCCCTCTTCCCTTTCTCCAACTTTCTCTCTTCCATCCTTTTCTTCTCTTGCTTCCCTTCAAATCCATAAGACTCAGAGAATTTTTTACTTATATTTTTAACACATGATACCTTTTCTTCATATGTCGAGAATACATGGGAGACAATTTCCCTTCTAAAATATGGCTTAATACCATGAATGATATTATCCTTCTTACTCTTTGGATCATACATATTGTTGGAGTTCACATTCCTTCTACTAGGTTCCATTTCTATTCAATGGCATACACTAGGATAGTTTATGAATTAAAGTGAATAATTCCAAACATGTACAATACCTAACGTAGATCGAACAGTTTATAGATATAATCCATAATCATAAAAATATTTTTTAGGAAGTATATAATCATAAACTCTTCATAATGGTTTGTAAAGAAAATGAGAATTATCCTAAGAAAATCCCCAAGAAGTGTCGTAACCAAGAGTGCAGTAAGGCTCGTTGTCGTGCACCAGTTCCCGTTCGAGTCTAATTCAAGACGGTGTTTTAGAGTTTTACCCCTAGGTACATCGGTTCCAGATCCACCTCTACCTTCATTTATCCATACATGGATGTACTACTCGGAAAACTCACAAAATCTCTACAATACCAAAATTCTAGGAAGTTCTTCTATACTAATCCTCAAATTCCATCTTACATCTATGTTCTTTGATCAGAGTTTATCTAAATCTATTTTCCAAGGTTAATTTTAAACATAATCCGATACCAACTATAACGCCCTGACTCCAGTTACCCAGAGTTGTTGAATTATTGCATAACATTGGCATGATTACAAGGAATCAAGTCCCGAAAGACCGATCAGTTTAGTGGTCTTGGAAAATAGATTGCATACATGAACATTACATTACACTTTCTAACATACAATACAAAAAAAATATTTCTTTCAGAAATCCATTATTCCCATTATCTTAACCCTACATATCAATCATAATACACTTCTTGTAATCCTTGGAAAAAAACATAAGAAATGGGTGATCTCAGATGCCCAATAAGAGTAAATAATTCAGCAGAAGCTATAAACATTTAAGGCAAGATGTGTGATAAAAACAACACCTTTTTTAAACCTAAAATTAAACATAATGTGAAAAAATAAATCAAACATTTCCATTTTAACATGCACATGGATATTATACAAGTTGAATAATCACATGTAATAACTAATTTCATAATGGGGGAATGCCTAACACCGAACATCATTACCACATATTCAAGGCCTTGTGCCAAGAATATAAATAAATTTTTTTTCAAGGCCTTGTGCCAAGACACTAGTCTGTCTCATGAGACCTACCGATGCACCGAGGATCTATATCAAGCTCCACCTGTCACTTACTAAGTCCACAACATTCCTCATATGAAAAAGTTGAAACATAACATAAACATTAGTATTAAAACTAGCATATGAAATTTCATTACATTAACCATGAACCATGAATGGTATAAAAATATAACATCCACAGTCAAACATATCAAAAATAATTCAATATAACATGTAAGATTTTATTATAATATATCAACCTATAATCAAAAATAATATCCAATAAAGGATGCTGACATAGTTGAAAATGATGAGTAAAACATTTTGAGAGAAATATCCTTTTTGTAAAATAATTTGAAAGAAAAAAATTTATAAAGGAAGTAATTTAAAATAGAATTTTGAATCAAAGTGTCCCATACCACTTTGAAACATTTGAAAATAATTATCATTTCAAAATATTCATTTCCATATAAATAAATCCTTAAAATCATTTTGAAATCATGTACATTAATTAAAATTATTTAGAAAGATAAATCTTTAAAAAATTTAAAATTATGATCTTGAAAAAGAGTACCTTTCAAAAATCCTTAAAATATTCATTTTGAAATCATATTTATGAAAAATGGACATGGATGATAAAAATTTCCCAGTAAATACTTACACATACACAATCTCGGATAATAATGAGATTGAGGAATTAACCCTTACCTTTCACTTTCCTTTAGTTGAGGGTATGTTTGACCTCCTGTATGAAGATAGTAGTATGTTATTAACTTATACCAAAACCATATTAATATTTATGATATCATACATGATTTATTTATGACGTTATACTACCCATTTAATAATAATTTCCACATTAAATTAACATTTCGGGTAATAATCATTTTATTTATCGTACGTGTTTTAACTTGTTACTCTTGATTTTATCACTTAGATAAAGATTTAAATTCTTCCATAATATAAAAAATGATTTATATATAATATATATTTACAATATAAATTTTTATAATAGAAATATATATGTAATGAAAAACACTGTTTATGGAGACGGTAGTCCGTATGTACGCATAAACGTTGTTTCTGTTTTCATATCATATTGAACGGAACTAAGTGAATAAGATATATGTAAGTATATATATATATATATATATATATACATTAGCATTTTTATGTCATATATTACATACTTATTAGTAATATATGTTTTTATAATCATCGATGAATGGTGAATGTGGAAATGAATCTCATCGCGTCGTGGAGACGGTAATCCGTACGTACGCACGAGAGACAATATCATTTCTTTAAAGGTGTGGAATTGGATGGTATATTAATTTTATACAGACATTATCATGTTATTTTCATTATTTATATACATATTACTCATCATTATATCCATCCAAATAAGATAGTGTTGAATAACAAATTACACCACAGCGTGGAGATGGTAAGCCGTACGTACGCACGCATGGTGACATTATCTTTCATAAGATGGATAGAATAATGAATATAGTTTTTACATATTTATAATAACATAACACTATATATAAGATTCTGGAGTTATTATTTTATAATGGAATCAACAAAGAAAGAGTAAGTGGAAGAATAAGAGAACTTGAAAGAGGGTGGTGAAATCATTGCCTCTTCTTCAGGTTCTTCCTTTTGATTTGATCAAAAGGGATTTCTTAGGTTGGATTTCTGACCAAAGGAATCCCTCTAGGATGAATTGAGGATAGTGGGGAGGATATTAGGTCAGGTTTTGACCGAGCCAAATGGCTTTGGATGTGTTAATTTGAGAGAACGGTAAGTGCACTTTTATAAGAGGGGTGATGGCACTTTAGGAAAAGATTAAAGTATTAATTTATTACACAATCATATTTGATTTATAATGTTTCCAAACGATTTTATTTCGAGACTTAGGTGGTTATGGGTCGAAATCCACTCAACCAATAGGTTTTATAAAATTTTAGGTTTCCATTTTAACCTTATCTTTTAGATTTAACTCTTAGTTAAATAGTTTAACTTTTACCGTGTCTTCTTGTCTTCTTACACTATATGGTTAATAAACATACTCTAAACGTACAAGAGAACTTCAAGTGGCTCATTAATGACATATATAATATTATTTAAGCCCTTTGGATGAACCTTATTTTTTTAAGAATATTATATCAATGAATAATACAGTATTTATATTAAATATTAATTTATGTCAATTTTGACACTATTTGGTATTTTGTTTTTCTGAAAGTCATAACAACTTGACTACTTCGAAAAAGATACATTTAATCATCCCTAACATTTCATATTCACCTATAAAATTCTTGTATTTAAAAAAAACTATGAAATTGTATTTATTTTAATATTTATAATACAAGTTATTTGATTCATTCATTAATAAGGTAATTACAACATCATCATTGTGTCATTAATAAATTTAATTATATAATCTCTAAAAATGTTAAATAAAATTCAATTATATAGGAAATATTTGTATATTTCTTATGAATATTTATAGTCGAATTTATCTTATGTATAACCCTATATTAAAAATGGTTTAGTTATTAAACTTTGATTTTAACTCTTTTAACTCTTCTTTTAATTAAATAATAATTAATGTCTTAATCTAATCCAAGTGGACCTAAAGGGTCATATTTTTTTTCTAAGGTTTTTTTGGTCGAATCAAACTTATCTAATAGAATTAGGACACGTGTTAGGGTAATAATAATATCATTTTTACCTTTAATTACCCAATTTACTTTTAACCGTGGTAAATAAAAGTAAAAAGTTACTTTTCACCAAAAATTATTTTTATCATATTAAACCACATTTTAATCCTTGATATTAACCGTTTCTCTTGGATTTTCGAAATTCAACTCACAAAATCGGTAAAATTATATTTTATGTGAATTTACAAATTCTCCTTGGAGGTGAGTAAAAGACGGTGAAAAGTTCAATAAACTTTTTATATATCTAAAATTATTATAAACTGACTCCAATGAATTACATTGAACTTATATAGGTATTATGTATCTATTTTGACCTAAAATAAATTAAAATAAAATAAAAAATTGGTTTTAAACTCTAACGTAGTGTTTTTTACTATTCATCTAAAATTAAAAGTTTTTAGAAAAATACCAAAAAAAGCACCCTAATATAATTTTTATATTCTGAATTCAATAATGATGTCTATTTTAAAAAATTAAAAACACAGAAGTTTCATTTATTAATTTAAAATTAATTATCATTGTCAAAAAAAAGCGTGTTTTTAAGAAATAATAACTGTCAAAAGATTGACACTTGTTTATGTCAAATTTTTATATGAAATTACTTGGAAAGACCAAAATTATATTAGATGATAAAAATATAATCTAATTATACTTCCAAACAATTAAAATTTATAATTTATCACTATTAATTATTTTTATTAAAAATATTTGTTTTTAACTAAAATATAATAATTTTCACTATTCATCAAAATATGAATGTTATCAGGAAAGTACAAAAAATTCACCCTAAGCTAATTTTGATATTTTGAAACGAAAAACGAACTCAATTTTGAATGATAAAATTCATAAATTTTCAAAAAGTGGGTATTATTATTCATAACGGTTAGTTTGGTAAGTCGTGGTGCACTTGAACTCGGTGTTGTGTATAGTGCAAGTTATTGAATTACTTTGAAGAAATAAGGTACTATGAAATCATGGGGTGTTATAGTTTTCTTCATGATTCTCTTAACTTCCCAATTTTGGATTTCTACTTGTTCATTATTTTGGGGTGATATGTTGTAGAGGCTTTATGTACAAACCCATACTTATGAAGCAAATTTTTCATGTTGCAATTTCAAAAATGTCAGACATGATCACTAATGACGAATCTAGGTAATCCAAACCTACTAAATATTTGGGAACTCAAAAAATCAACAACCACTCAAGAGTCATCAGTCCTAGTGGCATTTTCTTCCACCCATTTAGAGATATATTCCACCGCCAATAAGTTGTACACAAAACCAAATGAATATGGAATTATCCTCATGAAATCAATTCCCATGCATCGAAGATCTCACAAAATAACATTGGCAGTTGGGACATTTTATTCCTCTTAGAGATATTCCCTCTGAATTGACATCGACTACATGAATTGCGAAATCTATGGGCATCCCAATACAATATCAGCCAATAATGTCATGATTCAAAGAACTTTCTAGTTGTATGTTGATATCCAAAGGGGCCCCCATATGCCAAAGTGTGGAACAAGGTCAAAACAGAAGTAAACTCGTGGAAAGGGACCCACCGGAAAACTACATGGTCACCAAAAATTGTCCACAAATACAGTTCATCCCAAATGTACCACTGAGAATCATGCATAAGTCTCTGGGATTGTGAAGTGATGAAATCAGTGGGAACCCTAGATGTTTCTAGAAAATTCACAATGTCTGCATACTGTGGGGTAAGGTCCACAGCATCACAAAAGATCTCATGAGGGAAGAATTCTCTAATGGGGAGGGGTGAGTCAACATGATGGTCCAGTGGTTGGAAAATCCTACTAATGTGGTCAACTAACACATTTTCCCCTCCTTTCTTATCTATAATCTCAAGGTCAAACTCCTAGTAGAGGAGAATCAACCAAATGAGGTGGGGTTTAGCTTCTTGTTTATTTAGGAGAGAATAAAGGGAAGCATTATCATAAAAGAAAATGATTTTTTACCAGATAAGATATGAAT
Source organism: Viscum album (assembly GCA_963277665.1). Taxonomy (NCBI): domain Eukaryota; kingdom Viridiplantae; phylum Streptophyta; class Magnoliopsida; order Santalales; family Viscaceae; genus Viscum; species Viscum album. The sequence goes on along the minus strand of OY728123.1, from coordinate 424,492,526 downwards.
ATAATTTTTCTAAGGCAAACACAATAGAAAGAAGTTCTTTTTCATTGGTTTTGAACTTTACCTAGGTAGTGTCAGGGGTACGTGTGGCATATTCGATGACATGAGGAGCTTTATCAACCCTTTGAGATAAAACTTCCCCAACTTCAATGTTCAAGTAATCACACATATGCTCTAAAGGGAGATCCCAACATGGTGGTTGGATGAAGGGATGTGATGTGATACTCCTTTTTAGGTAATTGAAAGCATCATCATTATTTTTATCCAACCCAAACTCAAAATCCTTTTGTAACAATCGGGACAACAGAAGTATTATCTTACTGAAGTCTTTAATGAATCGATGGTAAAAACCAGCATGACCCAAGAATTATTTCACCTCACGAACCCATTTTGGATAAGGAATGGTTGAAATAAATTCATTTTTTGATTTATCCACATGAATTCCATCTTTTTAAATAACAATCCCAAGATCTATTCCTCATTCCACCATGAAATGACATTTCTTGTAATTTAATACAAGATCTATTTCTATGAAATAATGGAGGATAGAACATAGGTGAGCCAAACCATCCTCAAAGTAAGTTCCATAAGCTGTTAAATCTTCCATAAAAAATTCCATGCAATTATCTAGGTACTCTGAAAATTTACTCAACATACAACGCTGAAAAGTACCAGGAGCATTAAAAAGAACAAAATTCATCCTTCTTTTTGAAAATGTACTGAATGGACAATTTAATTTTAGCTTCTCTTGATCCTCATGGGCTACATAGATTTGGAAATAACCTGAATATGAATTAAGGAAACAATAATGGGACTTACCAGCCAATCGTTCTAAAATTTTTTCAATGAAAGGTAGAGTAAATTGGCCCTTCCACGTGGCCTGATTCAGTCGATGGTAGTCCACAAAGACTCGCCAACTATTTTTCACATGTCTTGGAACAAATTCATTCCTTTCATTTGACACAACTATTATTCCTATTTTTTAGGATCAATTTGCATCGGGCCAACCCATTTACTATCAGATATAGGATAAATTATCCCTGCAACAGGTAATTTACTGACATCCAATTTTTCAACATCAAGTATAGTGGGATTCAACCGACATTTTGATTTTATTATGGGCTTAGGATCATCATCCAAAACTATATGGTGTATACAAATATATGTGATAATCCCGGGAATAACAACCAATGTCCAACCTATTTCATATTTACAATCTATCAAAAGGTTGAGCAGTTTTGATTCCTAATATTGGGAGATGTTATTGGCAATAATGACGGGAAAATTGGTCAATACATGCAACATAGGAATATTTTAAATTATATAGATGTGGTTTTAAATCCATCACCGGTGGTTTTTTGACTGAGGGAGGGGATTCAGGTGGAGTGAGGTCCATTAAACTGTCTATCTCCTCATATTTATTCTCTAAATATAAAGAATATATTGAAATGAGATTTGCAGAATCATCGACAGCCATGGGCACCTTTTAATGAACACACTCATCAATTAATGAAAAAGATTTACACTTTTCAGAACCCACGCAACACTCAAAACATGAATCAAAACTCATATCATCCATGTGTCAAGAAGATGAAAACGAATCAGATTATTGGTTGAGGAGATAATTGTGTTTGTGTACATCATTTGAGAGAACCTACATTGAATAGACTGGAAGAGTAGAGTGCTCTTCAATTGGGTGTTTCATAGCCTTAATGAAGTTAAAACATGCCTTTTCTCCACTGAACAGCATGGATAGTGTACTGTTGTGAACATTGATGATTTTCTTTGCTGTTTTGAGGATTGGCCTCCCAAGTATGAGAGGACCGTGTCCTTGGGTTCAGGTATCTTCCATCTTAAGAATTTAGAAATCAGTGGGGAAGATTAGATTGTCCAATCATACAAGGACATCCTCAGTCACTCGTGTTGGATGCATTGTACTCTGATTGGCAAGTTGCATGACAATGCCTATTGGTTGAAGCTCTCCAACCTATAGATAAGTATAAATTGAGTGAGGAATTACATTAATGGAAACACATAAATATAACATAGAAACAGAAAATAAGGTCTCCCCTATGTTATAAGGTATCATGAATATGCCCGGATCCTTTCACATAGTAGGCATTATTGGTTGAATCAAGGCTGAAACATTTCTTCCTAGGTTGACTCTTTCATTCCCCTTTAGCCTACGTCTATAGGGGCAGAGTTCTTTGAGAAAATTTGCATAACATGAAATTTTCTTAACTGAATCCTACAATTGAATGTTAACTTGAAATTTTTTAAATGTATCCATTATTTCATTATCAATATCATTATCAAAATTATTTTTATATTTAGAGATTATTTGGGGGAAAGGAAGAAGAATTCATTGTTTATTTGAATCATTAATGATAATTTTATTATCATTTTTATTTTTTTTCTTCATTTGAATATTTTATGTTTGGGTGAAGAGATTTTCTATTAGGGGGACATACCTAATGGGAATAATCCTTAGAAGGAGAAACTTAATTACCACTATGAAGTGTAACAGAACGTACATTACCCTTGTCCCTCAGATTGGAAATGGTATGGGATGGTAGTTTTCCACAACCATGCATCTTAAGCTCACCGATGGTGTTTTCCAACTACCCCACTTGATTTTGTAGGTCTTTAATTAATTATTGTGTGGTTTTTTGGAATTGGAGGTTCTTTTCTTCCCTTTGATTTACCATATCCTAGAGTCTTGGTTTACATTTTGGAGGAGGAGGGTGTTTTTTTGAGAAGTTGAATGATAAGAATTTTTCATACCATGGCCTTGTTGATACCAATTCTTTATGGGGTAGCTTGAGTTTCCTCCTTGTTAGTAATAGGGTTGTGCATGCCACCCGAGGTTAGGATTTGGATATAATGGTTCTTTATTGAAGGGAGGTGCTTTCTAGTATGGACTCCCTAGGAACACAACTATACAAGACTCATGTGAATCTTGAAGTTGTGGGAACTTGTCAAAAAAATGAGTATTGTCAAATCCAATACCACAATGTATTGGAACTGTAGAAGACTGTGGGTTACGTTGTGCATGAGCTAATTTCCTTATAAGATTATGCATCTCATCATGTTTATCATCTACCTTTTCTTTTAGGGCTGAATGGAATACCTCATGTACTCCTTGGGTTGGTTCAATTTCTCGTGTACCAAATTGTTGTTCATTTTGAGCCATGTTGGTTATTATGTCACGAGCGGTGGAAGGAGTTTTATCAACAAGGGACCCACTAGCTATATAATCAGTTATTCCATGATCCATAGGTATAATTTCCTCATAGAAGTATTTAATTAGAAATTGATCACTAATCTGTTGGTGGATCCAACTTGAGCAAAGCCTTTTGAATCTCTCCCAATATTAATGAGGGGTCTCTCCTTGTGATTTCCTAATTCCACAGATTTCTTTTCTAATTGATGAAGTTTAGGAGGAACAGATGAACTTCTCTTGAAAGAGTCATTTAAGGTCATTCCAGCCCCCAATTGTTTAAGGCATATAGTATAACCATTATTTGGCTACACCATCAAGGGATAAAGGGAAGGCCCAAAACTTAATTAGGACTTCAGACACATTTTAGTGATTCATTGTGGAGCACACTATATGAAACTATTTGAGATGTTTATGAGGGTACTCACTCGGAAGTCCATGGAATTAGGTTAGTAGCTGGATGAGACCTGATCCCAGGTCAATGTTGGTTGTTTCCTTAGGATGTTGGATGTATTCATGTTTGTACTCCACATATGGGGTGGTCAATTCTTTTAATGTTATATTATTTCCAGCCATGTTTTCTAGGATTTTATTGGGCTCTATTTTTGATTTTTTTAACACATTAGTTTCCAAAAGGGGTTCCTTATTGTTACATGATTGGCCTTCTATAGATGCCTTGATTTGTGTGTGAAGTGTCTTTTCAATTTTAGGGTCAAATTCAAGCAGTTTTTCTTTTTCTAATCAGGTCAAGCAAATAAGATGTGAAGATTAATTTTTTTTCTTATTGAATATGGATAAATTCACTTAAGAATGGTGAAAATAGGATAGAAAGTTATAATAAAGAAATATAGAGAGATATCTAGATGAAGAAGAATAAGAGAGAGAGAGAGATAAAGAACACACCAAAACAAATAAAAATAAAGACAAAAACCCAAGACAAAAACAATCAAATAGGGGTGGGGTATTGAAATAAGTATTAATTAAAAAGTAAAATAAATAAATAATAGGAAATAAAGAAATTAAATGATCTTGGATCCCCAGAAACAGTTCCAAAATTTGATCGTGTCATTGAGCGCGTCAAATTTGATGTTTATTTTTAACTAAAATTTCTACATTATAGCAGCAACCCTAGGTCATCTCTCGGCCGAGCCTAAGATCATTAAATCCAAAATTTGGTTCTGATTATGAAATTAAATAAGATAAATGGGGTTTTATAATTCTTGGGTTTGATTATTAAAAATTACAATATAAAATATTAAAGTGATAAAACAAATCAAGAATGAACTAGATTAATTATGTGCCATCAACCTGGGGAAATCTCATGATGCTCTTCCTTCATCGATTCAAGAGATAGGGTTATGATATTTTAACCTATGATTTTTAACACCTATAATAATAATGTTAATGTTTTTATACAAGGATACCTCCTAGGGTTCAGTTGGAAGCACGCAATGATTCACCGGATACCACCGATGATTGGGTGATTTGTGTTTGAATTTATAACTGAAACACACCAAGGAAACACACGAACAACTCGATACATTATCCATATTTTTATTTTATTTCAATGTGTTACCATGAAATTAAATTTCATTTCCATGATAGTGTTTATTTGAGTTCAATTTACCGATATGAACCATGAAAAAACAATAATTTAAAGGGGGGAGAAGAAGTGGTGAATGGTGTGTGAAACCTCACATAAATGGGTACCCCCAAGCATGATCATATGAGTCGATCATGATGTACCAGTACATAACACATTTAAATAAAAATATAGGATGAATAATAACAATATAAAAAAATGTAATTGAAAAGACTATTCAAATATTACCACATTAAGATCAAGATTTACAACATGTTTCTCCTCGAGTGATCACAAGGGGTACAGAAACACATGGGAGGGGAGGAAGAGAAAGATTTTGTGGTGGAACATACAATGGACTCAAGAATATAAAATATTAGTGTGAGGACTCCTTTGGGACACCAAAATTGCAGCACCATTCCTACGGTTCGAACTCACCAAATGGAGATCCCAAAGTTCCATTTTATAGGAAAATTGGAAGGTGATTTTGGGCACACAAATTTCATCAAACCACTTGTACCATGAGTTTTGGCCATTAGAAAATCAAATATACCATTTGACAAAGTGGAAAGATATAGCCCCACTTCCTCAATATCTCCACCAAATGTTTAGAATCTATTAGAGAAGTAGATCTGGAGATATGGACAGATTACAGAACCCCACATTTGACTTCGCACAAATTCGGTGTTCTAAACAGATCAGATCGGTTTGGCCCCTGTCTGGCAGAATTGGGCTTGGGTTTTTTCACTAGAGTTGTAGACAATTAAACTTTGGACCAAAAATAAAATTATGAGCCCATTTTTATTAACAAAATTTTCTAAACTAGAAAAACAGTGGATAGGTTTTCTTGGATCCAATCAATTTTGGCCCATTTTTCTTCCACTTCATCATGGTACCTCCAAATCATCTCCCCCTACAATGAAATCATCATAACAAGTAACATTTACAATTTTAATAGTTATAAAAACAAAATAATGGTGTCAAACATGAAGTTCAATTTGTTATTATTTTTATCATTTTCAATACAACAGAAGTTAGCATAGCGGTGTAAGGGTGAAAATGAAACAGTGAATCATGGTACGATCAAGAGGATAAGAAGTGCATCGGAATAGGAGACACTCATGACATTTTTAATAGAGGATCAATAGGTAAACCTACTATGAAAAAGGTTGAATATAAATGGATTTGGGCTGAGAGATGATGTTTTTATCCCAATAGTGAGTAGAGACATACAAAAAACTTGTTTAGACTCGTGATGATAGAGTATTAGTAGAATGGGATAGCTAGAGGCCACATCTGGAAGGACGTTTCAATCACTGCAGATACACTATAGAACCATGTTAATAATATTTATGGGGATTAGATGGAGGAAGAGGAATCCCCTTACCTCGCTATGATATGATCTTAAATGAGGTTTTGGGGGAAGTTCACAATAGATGGATTGATAACTAGGACTTGCAGAAGGGCAGAAATATCAATGATGAATTATCTTGGGCCAATTAGACATGCACCTCCTGCAAAAAAAATTGTATTATATGATGGTTTTGGGGTTATATGATGTATCATGGTCTTAAACATTCCATTTTTACCACTACCAGGACATCATACCATAGAAAATTCCACAACATTTTTGGTCTTTATGGATGTTTGTGCTAGGAACTAGTGAAAAATAGACAAGGATGAGGGATATCCCAGTCGATAAATTGTGTAGTTATTTCACAATAAAATCTGAACCAGTGGAGGAGGTACATAATGGGAAATATCAAGAAAAAATAGATTCTTCTTAGGCTACACACATGTCCTTAGGGATACTATAAAGGCAAGGATTTCTCCTACCAGATGATTTTAGAGGTGCTCTAGTGGTAGTTGTGGGGATAAAAAATAAAACCTGAAGCTCTTGTGGTCTGGATAGCAGTTTGTATTATCATAAAAAAAATTATTTGATGCTCCACATGAGGTATGACCATATGATAGTGTGTCTAGAAACCTTAGTTTTGGTTGTGATGTTGGTGATAGGGCAATATGTCAATTTAGTTGTCCCAGTATTTGATAAGATCTATATGGTACTTTTCCACATCAGCAAAGAGAAGACTCTGCATCATATGTGTGGTCCCCTCTATTTCATTTACATGTATTTGTATTAAAAATGGGGGGGGTATGAGTTTCTGAGCACCATCATTCCTCCCAGCATGAATATCTAGCCAGTGATCCTGAACATCTCTGACTATTTCTCATTTAAGTTGGAGATTGTGTAAGAGCTAGAGATGTTTCGGATAGAATAGTGATTTATGTTCCACATATTCCCCCTCCTTCTGAGGGTAATGAATGATGATGGTATAGAGACCCTTGAGTAGTGATCCTACCACCTAGCCTTCCATGGTAAGTTACTGGTGGCGATTGTCGATTGAGAGATGATCTTAAAACCGTACAACCAACATAGGTAAGCTAGAAAATTCATATGAATACATTCATTGACATAATAGGTATACATAATGGTACTCAAAAAGTGTCAAAGATCGATCTTGAGGTAGATTTGGTGCATTTTCACATGTGGGGATGAAAAGTGTGGAAGGAAGAGCCATGACCTACTATCTCTTATGGGATTACCCACAATTACTCAATGAACTATGAATAAAAATATCATGGGGTGATGTAGAATCATATGAATACTTGGTTCAATGATGGAGAGGTTCCAACACAATGGGTTCGATACAATTAGTGGTTTGAGTACATTGTGGAAGAAGAGCTTGCACAGTGACTAGGGAAGTAGCATCAGGGTCAGTAGTCCCTTGCCTGACATAGGAAGAGACCATAGGGATAGGAGCAGTACCATAAAGTTTCTCTCCCATAGAGATGCTATCATGAGTGGAGGTAGAACCCTCTAAAGTGATCCTGAGGGTGTTTTCTCAAAGCTCGTAGAAGAAGATACATCACCCATACACCCCTATAAATTCCATGTTTCTTAATCCTTGGAATGCCGGAGAACGTTTCTAGAATCGCATCACCCCTTAGGGGGTGTGGAAATATCTCACCACTGATGGAATATAGCATACCATTTTGGGAAACAAAAATGTGGGATTATATATTCCCCACACATCAGAAATTGAATACATGGTAGAGATGGAGGCTATATTTTACTCTCATGGTTCCATGAATCACATGATAGACATAGTAAGGGTGTGGCATGACATGTCTTCCCCTCTAAACATTCATGTGGGGCGCATGGATTTTGGAAGGGCCAATGGTAAGGAATTGGTATATTCCTAGGGAAGTGAGTCCAACTGGGTCTCATAGATTGGCATACATCCCACTATCCACTAGGTAAATCCTCTAAGATTTTAATTGTTTTGGAAATCACCAATCCATTAAACTTATTAACTAATCCCTTCCTTCACATTTATTGGAATCATTGAACATATAAGAGGGAGAGTATTGTGATGAGACTCATGAGGAGGGTGAGGGAACATAAACCCATGAAAGGGTGAGGTGGGGCCCGTCCTAAAATCAAGACCAAAGGCTTCCATCCATCAGTTGAAGCATTACCTATTACTAAGGTGGCAGCTATATATGGACCCCTACATGGGGAGATAGATATGCACCTCCTGGAACTTATCAATGGACTATACTACTCATTTATGTCTCCTCATTCCATGAACCATTTCAACATACGATTTTTCATTATATGATTGTCTAAAAAATATTTGAATGAATATTCAAACTACACTTGAGGCTCAGTTTCTAGGATCCACATCTGAGGTGGAAGCACTATAGGTAGATGTGGCGAGAACGAGTGATATTCCAAAAACAAAAATGGATGAGGAGACCATGAAGGTAAAGACAACCATGGAGTTGATGTTATAGGGGACCTCTAATGCCACACCCTTGAAGGAGGGGGTGAAGTTAGGGTCTACTATAGGATTGGCAGAAGGATACTTAATGGTGTAGCCAATCATAAATGTTCCACCAGAGGTAGTCATTAGAGTAGACGTGGAAATGTAAGAGGCTTCAATGGCACCACCAATAATTGTAGTAGTTGTATAGGCTTTATTGGAATAAATTTATACATAATTTCCACCATTGAATGTTTTAAGAGTCACAGTTGAGATATTTCATCCAAAAGGAGAATCTAAGGTGGCTTGAATATTTGCGTTCACATCAAAAAATATCAATGGGGGTCGTGGAGGCATCCATTGTAGGTGAAGGGGCTAATGGGGATTATTTATTCGAAAAATATATACATCCACTCAAGATCAAAAACCAACACTTGGACGATTCAAAGGATTATTTTTTAGTAATCTCCCTCCTTGGGAGCCTACAATGTTTGACGTTTTTTAGGATTTCAGCTCAAACACTACCAAGGAGACTTGTATTGTCCATCACAGGGCATAGAGGTATGTGTGGAACTTCATCTCCACACCCTGATATATGACCTTCCCAATCAAGTGGGATTTATCCACCACTATATTGTAACATTAGGGGATCATAGAGTGGAATCTAGTATCCTTCATGCATCGGATCGAGACTTCATTATAGAGTAGGTGCATTCCAGATAGAAGATTCTTGAAATATCATGGAATAAATACATGGTCGATGGATCCAAGGAACTTGGCATAGTTGAATGGGATGTTTTCAACCTACGAGGATAAGTTCCAAAAAATGAAATGATCTTTACTACTCACGCTAGGATCATTAACAGTATAAAGGCCTAGTTGGTAGTTATCGAGGCTACGACTTAAGAGGTGGAATCCATAGTGGGCGGGTACAGGGTTGAATAAAGATAATAGTGAATCAGGGATGAAGAAGTTTGTGATAAAGATGATGAAGATAAATAAGACCTTGAAATGTTCTTGCAAGACCTAGATTCCACTCAGGGGAGGCTGGGCGAGATCAAGTTCTATATATCTTTGGTTGACCTTTGAATGGATTTCAAAAAGGATATACTTCATTATGTGGATGACCCTTAGAAACTTTGGTTTGTTTGTTTTAAACCCCATTCATTCTAAAACATTTTTCTTTTTTCTATATTATAAAATATGATTATATTTGTAGATATTCAATGACCAATCCATAAGAACATGTGAGTCTTGAATGGTGTGAGAAATAAAGAAAACCACGTGGTTACTCATTTATATGAGAGTGTCAAATAATTTTCAAACACTCAGGTTCTTCATCTATATATTGAACACCAAGGGTGATCGGTTCGATGTGTCTATAGCTTGATAATTGGGATATATGAACATCTGATTTTCTTCCTATGTTCACTAGTGAAAAAATGGGGTAATTCCATGGGTGTTGAATCTTACCCAGACACATGGGAATGGATTTTGTGAATCAAAACACATGACATATCATACAAAAAATATAGTGGAGTGGGGATACGAGATAACTACATATCGTGTTCTAAACACAACATCTATATTATGTTACCTAAGATGGGGGAAAACAAATGAGGGTAGACCACTGACCATGTTCGAAACATGAGGCATGACTCAGGATGTAGTCAAAAGTTTTCATGGGTGTTTTCCCAAGATAGTAGGTGAGATAATATGGGATTACACTATTCCATTTGGGATTATTAAACAAGGAATAGGATGTAGAATTGAATAATGGGTAATTCTAATCATGTACATTAAGTGATTGAACATACAAATAGATTCCAAAACTTCCATAAATATGCCACAGTGGCATAGAAAACATTAGTGTGGGCATTTCAGTCTGAGAAATGGTAGAACTTGTCTTCTAGGGGATCTTCATCTCAAATAATGAGTGATGGATGAGAAAATTGAATGATGTGGTATGTGAGTAGAACATAAGAAAAGGGCATCTTGGGTAGGACCTAAGATTATTTATAGTTTTACTTCATGCAATGGGGACTATAGATATGCAGTTTAATATCATATGGTTTGGATTATTGTTTCTTCTAGAAATGGGGATGACCTTGTTTGTTTAAGGTTAAAACATTCCAATCAATTTCTAATGGGTTTATTCATAGAACCAGAAACACCCTATGATTCTATATCCATTTGGGAATACTTTTCAATGGTAGGTGATCATTAGTTATGGACCAATGAGGATTGAGAATTTTCATTGGTCGAGAGGATGGGAAGTCATGCTCATCACACCTTTTTGGGGGGAATTATTGCCTACTCCGGGACTCTCTTTTAGATTTAAGTTATCTTCACGAATCTGAATTAATTCACCAAGCATGAAAATGAGTTTTCCATTAGATTTTGAAATCAATGATTGATATCTATGGGATTTAGAGAACCTTTTTTATGTATTTGAGGTTCTTCATTGATAGATAATCATCTGTATGTATCAGAGATTCTTAGTCAATGGTATCCTTCAATATATTATATAAAAAATCTCATGGTCATTATGATGACCATACTAGTTTTAAATCCACTCAGTGGGGCACTTGATGTTTATTGTTATTCAGAAAGACAAGGATTATTTCAGAGTTGGGATCGTACCCGTCGATTGGTTACCTATGTATCCTAGTTAAAAAGGAATTAGAACCCACGTAGTTCTATAAAAAGGATATAGTTTAACATCATATGGTATGGAAAATACTTAATGAAAGATGGGATTGAACTTTATAAATGATACCTATGTACTCGAATTTTAATATAGAGATCAAAGTCCACATAGTTCAGGGAAAGAAATATGGGGGGTATGCATAGTTAAATGGCCCAAAAAGAGATGCCATTATTAATTTTACATTTTAATCCCACGTGAGTCATGCTCGGTGTGAGAAACAAGAAGTATCAGTATATATAACAATGGTTCCATTAAAGATGAAGTTATGAGAAATGATGTGGGGATTATGTATGTATGACGGCCCAAGAAAATGAAGACTTTGACTTAGGAAATAATCCCAAGAGTAGGGTCCATAAAGGTATTTGTACTTTATGGAGATTTAGAATTTTAACCCCGGACATACTCCTGAAAAGGAATCCCCAATTAAGCGGAAATTATGAATGGGGCTTACTCCGGAGAAGGAGGCCCAGGTTAAAAGGATATTATGACTGGGGCTTACTTCTAAGAAGGAGGCACAAGTTAAAGGATCTTTAGACATGGGGCTTACTCTTGAGAAGGAGGCCTCGAACAAGAGATCTTCTCATCTCAAAGGATGAGGTTAGATAGCAAACCCCTAACCATGGTGACCTAAATCTTGTATGTCACAAGGTTTTGGGAGAGTTTCTCATAGAATTCCTTTCAAATAAAGAAACCAAAAAAGGATCCCTGCCATAAATGGATTTGAAGAGGGTTTTGAAGGCTATATCTTTAAGAGGAGAGGTGAATTTGAGGAAAGGAGGTGACTAGGAAGGAGGCACGCAAGTAGTGTTCTGGTGCTCAAGTCTTGGTTGTGCAAGTATACTTGCACGACATGAGTCACCTTGGGAGATGAATAATCTATAGGGTAATACTTGGGCGACCTTGAACTCAAGCCCCTAGAATCATCCCTAGAAGCTTTCAAAAGGGTGTCACGCAAGTTCCCTTGAGAGGGAAGGGCAGCACGCAAGTTTCTTCATTTACCTTATGGGATAGACATTAGGCGTGCAAGTATTAATGTGTTCTAATACTTAGAGCCTTATTCGTCCTATTTAGAGCTTCCTTTCTAGGTAAAAAATTACCTTAGAAGTGTTTGGAAGACTTCAGATAGAGACTTGGGTGACCAGAGCATGAATCTGAGTTTTTGAAAATTCTTCCCTAGAGAGGGGGGCCCAGAGGGGCTATTTATAGGCCACTGGGCACCTTGTGAAAAAAAGGGATAGGGCGCACAAGTGACTTGTGCAACACACAAGATACCGGTGCGACACCCTCCAAATGAGTTCCAGGTTCATCCCTTTGTCAATTTTTGATGTTCTTAAAAGGGTGACCCTCATTGGGCTTAAAGTATTCCACTTTTCCATTTTTTGGACACTATGATGGAAAGTATCATCAATAAAAGTCCCACATCAGTGTTGGATTGGAAAAAGTAAAGAGGATTTGACTCTAAGGAAAATGAGAAGCAAGGGTTCTACGGCGTACAGGTGTTGGCGCACAGGTTCTGGCACACAGGTTTCGATGTGTAGGGTTGTAGGATCGCCTATACATATGGGCATCATGTCGCGCAAACCATCCTACTGGCATAGCTTTTGATCTCTCGCTGTGCAAGTGTCTTCATCTCCTCGGTCAATCGCTCTTTTTTTGTCGTGCTTCTCTAGTAAGGATTTTTACTTGCGTGACAATACTTGCTTGGAAGTACTTGCGCAGCCAAACTTGCATGGCCAAACCTTCGCGGATTAATTCATTAGCAATTTTTTTTTGTTTTCTTCACATGTATTTCATAGAAACGGACTTATGTAAAAGATAAATGTTAGATCTTTTTGCAGATTCAATGGCTCCCAAAACTATTGGATCGGCTGTTGAATTGGACATCAATAGAATATATGATATGAAGAACATCATTGGCCATGACTATTATGATATATGTGATAGAACTCTCCCATATTTGGCTAAGTACTCGAAGAAATATCATGTCAAATTCCCACGAATCATTTACTTGCCATTATATGGCCATGGTCATCTGCAAGGAGTCAACATTCCAGAGGCAAAGGATTATATTCCTCATTCCTAGTTTCAGACATACACCAATTTCACTTCAGAAAATTTTTCAGTTGCAGGATAATTTTTCAATTCTGGAATAGTGGATAAGGAATTCATAATGCATCATAGCCGATGTGCTCCAGATTTGAAACCTCACAAGCCTGAGCTGCAGCCGCATTTCTGTCCCTCTATTTTCGGAAATTCTCAGATGGATCAATCCAAGGGATGGGATAAAAGTAAGGATTTCCATCCCGGAGGAGGTGTGAAGCCGACTTGGATGTGGGAATATTGGGTGCGACAAACCTGTGCAGAGTTTGTCAAGGATCTTAAGGGAGTTGCAATATTTTATGTCGTCCAGGCTGGGAAAACATATGTCTACAGGAATGATAATTTTGTGCTAGAGATAATCAGCCGCTGGAGCACGAAAACCAATTCATTCCATTTGAATAATGGGGAAGTAGGCATCTACCTATGGGATGTCTACAAGATCTCAGAGGCTCCAATTTTGTGAGTTATTTATGATGAATTCATCCCCCCCAAGGTGACCTGAAATTATTTGGAGAAGACTACGACTTTGGATTGAGATTTATTGAAAATTTTCCACAAGATCAATAATTCAAAGTCCACCAAAACAAATTCTAGAAAGGATATTCATCCATAGTTGTGGATGGATATGTTTCTCATCAAGAAGAAAGAGAAGGGGACCACCTGTACTCATCCTACCAGCTGCCCCTGAATAGAGCAGAGGGGTTCTCTTGGCTCATTATGGCCAACTCTGGAAGTGGGAGAGTTTGAAATGTGGGGGTATGAATTGGATCAAAGAATCCTAGAGAAGACCCATATGGAGGGAGTTTTAGCTTTGTGGATCAGTGTTTATGTTCTTCCAATTAAGGATTCGAAGGGAGGTGTCTGGCCAGGGAACTTTGTTATTGCAGCCAAGTTGGCTGAGAGAAAAATGGTTGGGTTGGCCACCCCAATTTTGGTGAATATTCACAGGAGTTTACTCCATGTTTATATAGGTAAGTCTCCGTTGAGAATAGTGGGACCATTCAATGTTTTTTGGGGATATATCACCAGTCACATCCGGATATATACTATATAGAGTAGAGTATAGGTTCTTGGAAGTTCTTTTAATCCATCGGTGCTGGCATTTTCCAGAATTTCTCCATTGTCCCTAAATTTCAATAATCTGAATGTAAGGCTGACCATGTTCATGAAATTTTGTTTCCTTCCTTATAGAAACCCACCATCCTATTGTTTTGTTGATTATAGAATAGCTAGCCTGGAATTGAGGTCATATATGCTGGCTTGCAGAGATAGTGTATTGGCCACCAAAATTGACAGAGAGATTATATGCAAGGCCTATGCTCCATAGAGATTTTCAAGCTAATTTAAGTGTCAGTAGAAGATTGTTGTATCCCCTACCATGCACATCAGGTCAGAGCAGCATCCAATGGTTTCCCGACAACAATGGATTCTGACAGCTATGGAGAAAACTGGGGAAGTGTTTGATATACCAGTTACTGGAGCGACGAGTCAATTGACTACATGGTATGCTGAGAACTGGGTAGCATCACACCCTGAAGGGGTACTGAATCATCTGGTCCCTCGGGTGGGGACAAAAAAAGAGAATCGTTAGGAAATAAACCCTTCATCTAGAAGGTTATTCTTCCTCACCTAGAGCTGATTCACTGGTTTACTCACCCGGGGCCGATTCACCAGATTCCTAGGATCGGGATGATGAGGCACGACATGCGTCAATGAAGCCACATGCCAGATATAATCCTCCTTCCAGAGTCAAGAGACCCACTCCATTGACTCCTGGTGAGTTATATCATTGAGGCGATTTGGTATCCATTATTTTATAGAGCAACAAGTTTCATTTTCTTATCATTTATCTTTGATTGCAGGAGCTAGGAAGAAGTTGAAGTCCCAGATTTTAGGACCCTCCTCATGGTCTTCTGGTGAAAATTCTGAATATTTACGACCAGAGGTTGTCTAGACATGGAAGAGATTATATTGTGATGATGAAACCGCCTGGATGGACTTATGAAAAGGGCTACATATCCCTGGAGTGGGGAATATCTAGGCTTATGCTGATATCTACTTCGAGGATAACCCATTGAAGTGAGGGCTTGCATCAGAGAGCTGGAAATACTCATATGTGCCACTAATGATTCCATTCATATTACCAAGCTAGTGAAGGAAATGATGGATTGTGGCACCACTAAGGGGATTGGTGCTTCAGTAGATGAGGAGTGGCATGATTACGTGGCTCCTGAAGATATAAATTTCTTTTCTTATTTTCTTTGCAACTTAATTTCAGTCAAAGCATTGTTACTCAAATAAATTAATTTCTTCATCCTATAGCATTTTAAGAAAGGAACTACTAAGGTCCCTTCACCGCAGTACGGCCATGGTGGTGCCGCTATTGGAGCCACTGAATATCCTCGTGAGCCGGGTGAGGTATCTCCAGGCTGGCAAGCCATGGAAGAGGAGTTAAAAAGGGATTTTCACTCTCCAATTCCTGTATTTGGATGTGATGATGTCAACACACCCAAACAGTCAATGAAGCAAAGGCATCGAAGGAATAATTCCACGGCTAGATGCTTCATCAGTAGTGGTAAGTCATTCGGATAGTCATGAATCCTAACTCATGATAAGATTGCTCATACTTATTGGGATTGCAGGGGCTTCTTCGATTTCCCCTTTGAGAGCGAGGACTGACCCTCCTCTGCAAAATATAGAGTGTGCTAGAGAATAGTCAAAAATTCATGCTGACCTGGCTTCTCCTGAAGAAACGCGGAGAGAAGAAGAGCCAGCTTCTATTCCCAGTACTGCTATTGTTTCTACTGTAAGGAGAGAAGACCCTGCTTCTGAAAAATTAACAATAATTCATAGAAAACCGACTGAAGACATCAAATGACTTCCATTCTATGATGATTTAGGTTCAACACGTGCACCAGAACATTTGGTGACCACTGGAAGAGACTCCGCAATTTTCTCTGAGGAAGCTGTTCAGGGTCGGAGGTTGTGGGAAGAGGGTCGCCAAGAATACATGTCAAATTATCCCACTTGTGAGACTAACTAGGTATATGAGATATCACTGGATGAAATGATGAAACCCGGGACGTCTTTTGAATAAATTTTAGATCATGATAAATTACCATGTGATTTAAAAGATTTTGGACGTGAGTGTTATCCTTCGTCCTATTGAAATTTTTTATTACATCTCTGACCATGATTTTTTGAAATATGCAGTTCTGTCTGAGCAAGATGCTAATCTGTTGATGCTTGAAGGGGTTAGAGAAAACCCTATCATTGTAGTGACGCTAGCTCAAGTAGAGCTTAACCCGACCGAGATTCCTGAAATCTGTCTTGAAAATCCTATTGAAGCTAGGAAAAATGGGGAGGAACCTTCTCATTATGCTGATCTACCATTGGATAAAATATGATAATATTTGTTGCTGTACTTAATTTTCAAGACAGCTAATCAAATTTTTTTATCCTTTGGAACTAACAAAAGCATTGAATTGACTATGAAGGGCTGTCAATTTTAGTGGCTAGATCTGGAGGTGAAGCCTCAGCCTCAGCCCCAACGAGAGTAGAAAGTGAAGTACCAAGGGTCAGGGGGAAGGAGCAAAATAGGGAACTTCCTTAAGTGCATTAATTGCGAACTATATTCCCCCCTATGATAGTGATTCTGAATCAGACCCAGAGGTGCAAAAGGCGCTCCAATTATCACATCGCAAGGCATGGCAGAATATATGGAAGAGCGTATCTGAAGTGACTCTTGAAGAGATGTCTTCGAAGATCCCTCGACTATAATCCTTGTTCATCATGTTGGAACTTATTGGTTTTGGATATCAAGAGGTCCATACCGCGGTGAAACAAGTCATATTATGGAGGGAGAAAGAGAAAATGTGTCGTCAAGATCTGACCAAAGCGAGGTTGCTGACCATTATTGGTGAATTCTAGGCTGCAGTGTCCCGAGCTGAGGATGATCATGCTACAAAGCTGAAGGAGCTAAAGCATAAAATCAAAGATAAAGTTGTCCAGTAGATGCATCTTCAGCAATAGTTAGATGTCATTACTAAAGAACTTGACCATCTTAACAATTCATTGGAAGGATTATAAACGAATGAACATTAAGTGGCTATTGAATGAAGCTTGGGATGATGTAAATAAAATGATAAGTTATGTTGAAAGCCTCTTGTAATTCTTGAAAAAGAGAAGATACTCCAATCTATGGATGTTCTTCTAATCTTGTGCATCATTGAAAAAGTCATTTCATCTTCAATCATTTGTACATGCATTCTCTATCTAATTACATATATATTATTTTTTTACCTAATCTAATGGGCCTAGTAAGCATAGTTTGATTTTTTCTAGGATTATACAAATAACCCCACAAACTTTGCATCTTTTGTTTCTCAAAATTTCCTAAATCATACAATATGTACATTTTGCGAGCCGGTACTCAAATTTTGTTCTGAGTTCCTTTTACAAGTTCCCAATTTAATGAGTACCCTATCTTTTTTTGGAAGTTTAAAGTCATGCATGTCGGAAATAAAAGGATAATGTTTATGGACAAATAGCTTTGACCAAATGTATTAAAATTGACTAAATTTATTGATAATTTGTTTGAAAACATACTACCACATTCAAGTATGGGTGTAAACATGTAAACTTTGACTTAAGAAATTTTGAATCTGAGGGATGATATGAAAAAAGGGCTAAAATGAATTAGAGGAAGAATTCCCTAAGAGTGAAGTTAACTATATTTGACAAACCTGTTAGGGGGTTGAATTATGCAGGGCCACTTAAGGGCGTTGTCTATATAGTCAAATAATATCATCTTTTGTCTTACAGGTCTGTTATGTAGACTACTTATGCATCGCCACCTAGGGGAACATGTTGCATTGTCAGGAAAAAGAACTCTCAGAAATTTTACTTTTCAATTTCTAAAAGCTAGTGGATATTTATGGAGATTCAATTTTTCCAAAGCACATAGTTTTTTGTATGGAGAGAGGTACCTGGATATGGAGAGGATATTCCCAATCAATATTTTCAAAGAAGTGGACGAATGTCACTCCTTTGAAGGTCTTACCCTAACATAGGGAAGGGAAATATAAACTTAGACGTGAATACATTCATATCATGAAAAATAGTATGGGACAAATATGTTAAGGATGGAGGTTTATACAGATCCCTGCATATCGTTGTTAAGACCAACAAAGACAAAAGAGGATTTCCCCTCATGAATGAAGTTAACAATATTTGACAAACCCGTTAGGGGGTTTGAATTATGAAATGCCACTTAAGGGCGTTGGTTGCATAGTCAAATAATATAATCTTTTGGTTGACAAGTCCGTTATGTAGACTACTTATGGAAGGCCACCTAGGGGCACGTGTTGCATGCTTAGGAAAAATAATTCCCGGGTATCAGACATTTTGTGACCAAAAGTCATGAAATGCTTTAAAGAGATCTATAAGTATTTAAGGCTAGGAATATGACACATGAAAATGGGTATTATCCAATGAATGAAGGAGATACATAGGTCAATGTGGACTAGAATCATGTTGTGGCTGGGTCCTGAATTGAGATGTTGGACTTCAATACATATCTCATTATGACAAGAATCAAACCATACATAGTTCATGAAATAATGTTTAATGTCAGGTTAGACGAGAGCGTAGGAGATTTAGTTTAGGGTCGTAGAGTTTGTAACATGATGAGGGAGACACATTGTGTGTTTGTTATAAATTGGATGTGAATAAAGACCAGGGTTTTCATACCACATTCATGTGCTAATAGGGGGACTTTTCAGCTAAGGGTCTGACAGTGGAGTTTGGGGATAGGCCCAAAGACATGGGGCTAGGTTCGAGGGATGCTCGAACGTTCCTACATATCCCATAAGGATAGGAATCAATCCATACATATTTCTTGAAATACCCTCTATACAAATTTGGTTTGTACATGTGAAGGGTGAAAGGGGAATTTAGTGCAATGATGGTTGGATCTATGATTAAAGGTTTGGGCATTGTCTTGTATGCACGTAGTCCTTGGAATATAACATGATTGGAGATCAATATCAATAATGATTCCCTCTCATGTGATGGTGTCATAGACTATTGTAGTTTATTGTCATACAGGACAAAAGTGCGAATACTTTAAGGTCATATGCATGGACCGGTGCTAAATAGTTTAGCGTCATGTAGCTAGGACGTATTGATGTGAATTTTAATGTCTTGCAGTGAGTAAAATGGAGGACTGTATAGTTATACGTCATATAGAAAGGACGATGATGAACCAATGTGAATATATTTGTTTTTTTTTGGGGGGGGGGGCTTCACAGATCAACATCGTATGAGATAGAGGTGAACCGAAGTGAAGATATTGGTTTTGGGCTTGAACCTCGGGAGGTTGCCTACGTACCCAGCATAGAAGGAAAGGATCAAAGTCTGCATAGTTCGATTGAGAATAAATTGGTGATTGAGTTGTACTTGAGGACTACCCGAAGATGGTGTTGGGACTTACGCGTGGTTAGAGGCCCATAGAGGGTGTTCTGGTCGAAGCTTACTCTAATCTCACGTGATTCATGCTCGGTGCCAGAAACGAGAGGTAACAACAACCCTAATGACAAACAGTTTAACGTCATGTAGGACATATAAGGGACTGTTTCACAGTTTAAATTTCATGTGTCACAGACATGGGGTGCGTGGAAGTTTAATGTCTTGCAGCTCATACGAACAGTTTAATGTCATGTTGGACGACAAAGGGAACAAAGTTGAACATCATGTTAGACGATAGAGGGGCTATGTAGTTTAATTTCCTACAGCAAGGAAAAAAGGGACCATGCAGTTTATAGTCTTGCAGTAAGGACTAAAGGATGTATTTGTGTAAGAAAAAATACTTCTTGAAGAATATTTCATTGTTTATAGTTTTAATGAGTTCTCCATCCATTGATATTAATGAATAAACTCCATTGGTATAGACCTTATGTATTGAATAAGGTCCTTCCCACATTGGTTTCAGATTTGGAGTTTTCATTCCAAGTATCATTGGAGATATGAGGACCAATACCAATTATCCTTGAATGAATGAACAAAGACGAATTTTTTTATTGAAAGCTCATGCTATTTGATTTTGATAGACATCCATGTGGGGAAGGGTACACAATCTATTTTCATCTAATCATTCCAATTCATCAAATCGCTTCTGAGATTGTTCATCTATGGATGACATATCACAAATGGCTACTCTAAGAGAAGGTAATTGAGCATCAATGTGCAAGACTGCTTCTATTCCATATAACAATGAATATGGAGTTGACCACATTGTAGTGTGGGTGGTGGTCTGATAATCCCATAAATCATGAAAAAGTTTATCAAGCCATGATTTCTTATCATTATCTACCATCTTTTGTAGTGTTATTGAAAGAGTCTAATTGAAAGCTTCTATTTGTCCATTGTCCGCTGCATGATACTGAGATGAATGGTTGGATTTGATGTTGTATTCTTGATACAAATTTCTCACCTCAGATGAACAAAAGTCGGTGCCATTGTCTATAAATATGGTATGAGGGACACCAAATCTGATAATGATGTTAGACTTGATGAAATTAACAATTCCTTTAGAACTAACTTCTTTGACAGGTGTTGCCTCAGCCCATTTGGAAAAGAAATTAGTACTGGAGGAGGATCTCTGAGATCTTCCTCTTCTTCTTCAATATGTGTTACTTCCTATGATTATACCTGCATAGTAGATGACGAATCAGAACATCTATGGTCAGGATAGAAGTTAAAACTTGAACATCTTGAAGAAGAGGATGCCATTTCTAACCCTATTGATAATGAAGGATCTTCCTGAGGTTATAAGGAGGAGATGATGGATTGAGAATCGACATCATTATTTTCCTCTAGTATTGTTATAACATCCTCTGATATGGTTGATGAAGTATAGAATTTCTGGATTTCAGTAGATGAAATGAAGACATCTCCATTTAATCTTTCATCACCACTTGGAAAATCAGAAATCTCTCCCATGCTGTCTGGCTCGATTGTCGTAACTGACATTATAGATGTTTCCATAAGAGTGTTTGGATTTGGGTCTATCATGTCAATTTTAATGATAGGAAACACATAATCCATACTCACATGTATGAGTGGGTTTAATATACTCTTTTCCAAACCATATGAGGCATTAATTTTGGTTACCATCTTTGCTAGGGATTTTTTCTTTACCTCCATGTGATAAAATTAAGCCTCAATGTATTGAGATTCACATGTTTTTAATGGGGATTTGTCACCATAAAATGTACCTATTTGACCATTCAGACAATATTTGAGACATTGATGGTATGACGAAGGTACGGCTGCATGTTGATGTAACCAAGGTCTTCCAAGAAAAATGTTGAAAATTGTGTCCTAACGAACAACCATTAATTCTGAATTCGAAACAAGGTCTCCAAACTGAATTCTAAGTGTAATTTCTCCTAGAGGTTCATGTTCATTCTTATCATATCCTTGCAACATCAAAGTAGAATAAGATAAATCAGATTAGGTGAGGCCCAATTGACGGAGTGTATGAATAGGAATGAGATTGACTCCTGATCCATTATCAATGAATGCTCATCGGATGTCTATATCATTGAATTTGCCAGATAGATACTATGGTATGTTATGTCCATGTAAAACATTATCTTCTTCTTCATCTATTAAAGATATCACTGCATGGAATTCTGCAAGATCATTCTCTATATGGTAAACCTCAGCCGCATCAATTTTAGTTTCGAATTCTTGAGGACTTGAAAAAGCCTCAATAAGTGGCTCCCGAAGATCTTTTGATAGATTCAAGGAATCCAGAATTGATATCTTGGCCGGTACTTGGCCCAAATGATTCAAGACATCATACTTTTAGTATAAAGGTTTGTGTTTTCCATCAGAAAAATGTGGTTTTGCAGGTGCCTTGGATGTTGATTCTTTGGTAGTATATGCATCTCATATCAGGGTAGGAGTTGGAAACACTCATGGATTCTATAAATTCGACTGACTAGGTCTATCTATTTGTCGATAGGAAGAAGGTGTGACCTCTAACTAGTCTTCCAAAATAACTGCATCAGGACTGAATCTGCCATGTGTTGAAGATCTTTCTTGTTCCTGTTGTGCCTACTAAAGGGCTTTTCCACGAGTTTCTGCCGCCTATACAGTTCTAGAATGGGTAGGATTGAAATAGTGGCTTCTGGAATACCCACATCTTCCCCTGTATCATAAACCTTTGTCTATTCCTCTAATTCCTCTGTTAGATACAGGGATCTTAGGCTCATCATAATCAAAACTGTCATTAGCATAAGGATCTGTTAAATGAATCATGTTAATAGAACCAAATATTAATTCTTCATCAGATTAAGATTCTACCTAATTATCCAATTCTGGTTGTGCCATTTGGTGGGGTAGTGACCGTGCTTTTGAAGTAGATGGAATAAAATCTTTCATAGTCAAAGACAATTTAGGCTTTGACATGAACTCTTCTTCTTCTGACTGCTCTTATTTTTTCAAATTATACTGCTTCTTTTACGATTTTCCTTCTGATGTAGGGGGTTTTTTTGTGGCATTCATAGTAGAAGACACAATTGGTTGATTCAATTGTGTATGTAAAATGGCATGAGTTCAGTTTATCATTTTCCTGACTGTCAAATCATCATATTTCTGTACATTGTTTCTATTGACTTCATGCCACTCACCTTCTTCCCCTGGATTAGTAGTAGTAACACATGCTACCTTGGCTGAAGAACCATTCAGTTTTACCTATCTAGAGTCCACCATCTTTTTCAGAAGGTATTTAAATACAAAACACTCCTGAATGGGATGCCCCAACATCTAATGAAATGGGAAATAGTTGGGGAGGTCTTCTTCTCCTTCCTTGTTTGGACTTTTGGGCCATGGAAACTAAACTAGATTGTTTTCCAGAGCTAAGATGAAGTAGCCAGGAACTTGTTCATTTGGGAAAGAATAAACGTTGTCCTTAAAATCATCAAATTGTTTCTACCATTGATCTCTTTGATAATCTTGATGAGGTGACCATTGTTGTTGATGCTCAAGAGGTGGAGCCCTTAGATATGATTATGGTTTTGAAGTGGAAGCAGGTACAGGTGCTTGATTAAGTGTAACTATAACAGTCTCTACATTCCATATTCTCCTTCCTGGAACGGATGGAATTACACGAGTTTTAGCCTTTGTCTTTTTAAGAGAGTTTTCGATCTGGTGAGTGATTGAAGTAAGGTCTTGAAGCCCTCCTGTGTATTTCACACGGATCAACGGTGTGCGTAATTCATCACGCAAATTTTCCACACAAATTGGCAAAAAAAAATCTTGAGGGAGTGCTAAACTTAAGGAATATGTTAATTCCTTCCATCGAGCAATGAAATATGAAACTATTTCATTTTCCCTTTTCATACAATTGGTAAGATCAATAACTATTGTATATGGCAATGTTGTGCTAAATTGAAGAAGTAACCTTTGACAGAGATCTTCCCATCCAGTAATTGACCGGGATTGCAAACTTTTATACCAGACAAAAGAAGGCCCTTGTAATGACTGCACAAAACACCTGAGCTTAACTGATTCTTGTTGTTGAGGAGTTCCCATCATAGGATCACAAAGAGAAACAAAATGTGTTAATTGTTGTTTTGGATAACCCAAACCATTAAAAATTGGGAATTTAGTATTCATAAAATTTTATGGGGGAGAGATTACATCCACCCATTCCGGGTAATCTCTCTTTTCTGGTTGAACTCGTGCACGCTTTCCTTCCATATCTTCCAATCGATCTATTAATGACTCAATGATAGTCATTAATTTTTGAGAAACATCTGGTTGAGCTTGGACCTGAGTACGTGCAATAACTGGAGTTTGGACAGGTGTAGCGACCAGGACTTCCACTGATGGTATTATTGCTGGTTATTGTTGCGTATGACGCGTAATATTGGACCTATGAAGGTGTACTTGTAAAGGGGGATATTCATGATCCATCCTAGTAGCTACAACAAAATCCCTTTATTTATTTACTCCAGCGTACTTAGGAGGATGACTACCTTGAAGTAGTTCTGCATTTAACATCCTTAATTCCATCATTTATTCTTTTTCGGTGTGAATATTTCCTCTAATGAGAGTGATTCGCCTTATCCAGAGGGAGGGTGGAACGTAACCTAACTTGTACCCTTTTCCTTGGCATGTTCCTTTCTGGAGTATGGAAGGGAATTACTCAAAGAAATATCTTTCCCCTGGGAAACCCTCGATCTTATGGTACGCACACCTCCTTTAATCGTTTCTATGTGCATAGCCTCTTGAACATGAAATTCTTCATCTGATCCCTATAAGTGAGCCTCATATTCTGGGGGATCAATGACAAAGTCATTGATGACATTTATCGATGCATAATGTATTGCAGCCCTTCGGTCAGCACTTCTGCGATACTGTCTTCTTCCATGTTCTTTATAATACATTGGTTTTTGTTTGGTTGATCCCTCAAGAAATTCTTGATGAAACGTAATTTGGAGGGAATATCCTAATAATTTGGCTCTGCATTCCTCTTGTGACTTCTTCCCTAATAGAGAGAAGGCTGACTTTTGTTGAGGGAGAAATTGAGAATTTGAAAAAGTCCCATGTCCAGTGGATTGGGGATGTTCCTATTTTTCCTTCTCAACTCCTCGAATACTATTTTTTGATTTGGAGGGATGGATTAAAGGAGTCCCTAGCCTGGAAAGATAAGGTGGCCCTTGAGCTTCTACATCTGAAACATTCTTAAAAGATCTCTTAATTTTGCGGACATTAGTCTGGAAGTTGGCCAAATGAATCAACCTACATCCACTCAAATCACATGGTTCAGATAACCGTTGGATTATTTATGACACCTATGTCACCTAATGATGTGCATGCTATAAACGAGAAGCATGTTCGATATTCTCATTTCCTTGATGCAAGAGTAATTTGACAAATTGTTCTTTATATGTCTGACTTTGCGAAGAACTATTTGAGGCATGTTCTTGAGAATTCCTTTGATTATGCACAAAAACAGTTAAATATGTCTAGCCATGGGAAATTACATTTCATGAGACCACTTTTGGAGGGCTTTGTTGACTGGAGAGAACAGTGAAATGCAATGCTCCATGAACTCCCCATCCCCTGATATGAATATCAGATGGGGCATTGGTAATTAACTGGCGCAACCATTTCAACGCACCAAAGCATGAATGCTAAAGGGATCTCTACTATTTTTCAACCTTTGGATGTCAGGAGACTGAGAGATATTCCAATTCAATTTGGAATTGCAACCCTTCTATTATCTTGACATGATTTTGATATTCATCCTAAGATAATATTTTATCTTTTAAGTGACAAAGAGTTTTTCATATGTTGGGATGAATATCATGAATACAATCTCTTGTCAACATTTTTGGAATATCATACTAAGAGTCTGCTAAAGGCCAAAACATGACTGGTATTTCACCTTTCACCAGTTGTTTTCTCATATTCATCACTTCCTCTTTGTCATTTGAGGAAGATTCTTCTACCTGATTAGACTAAACCGTGTACTTCTTTGTTTCTTCATCATATTCAACAAGATTAGTAGATAATTAATTTGTCAAATTTGAAGAAGAATGACCCAGGGGTGTTTCGGAGAATGACCTACAACCCAGGCTATCTTCTGATTGAGAATGTATTTCACCTACTAGCGGTAAGGCATCATACATGACTGGCTTCGTATTTTTAAGTGCCTCAAGATAAGAGGTCTTTCTCGTTACTGCATTGTCCATTGAAGAATTTTCCAGGCAATGAGAATTATTACTGCGGATAGGAATTTCACAGCTAAATTAATCATCATCATGGGGAGGACCACAATGGTGGGTTACAAAAAAATATGAAACCTCTTGATCCTTGGTTTTCTGGCCACGCATATGGTTATCATGGCTTTCATATGAAGATAATACTTTGAGATTGACTGAATTTTCATGAAGAAATCCGTCATGAGGAAGTGTCTGATGAGGAAATTCATAATTATCATTGTTACTTTCAGAATCTGGAAATGAGAGAGTAGAATCTTGAGTTGCAACAGACAATTGTCTGTGGGCTTCAAGAACTCTAGCAATGATCAAGGCCTTATTGCAGATTGGCTCTTGATTTTTCAACTGTGCTGGATGGGACTTTTTCATGGATGCCTTCTTACTCATTTTGGAAACCACATGATGAATAAATTGGTTTAAATGGGCAGGTGTATGTGCCTACTCAGGAGAAATGGTCTGGTTTGGCTGATTATATCCATTTAAATCGAGTGTATGTGCCCGACTTGATTGTCCGTATGACATGGGGGAGTATTCCCCACAACCCTCTTGAACTAGAACAGAGGCATGTATCGGCTCTGGAGTAACTTTTTGATGAGTCACTCCATTGATAGGGATTTATTTATGATTCTTTACTAGTGATGCTAATGAAGATATTATAATATTCTGACAGGTATCCAAAATATGGGCAGGGATTTTCTTCTGCTATTTCACCGTTGTCAGAATGTGCTTGGTGACTTAAGCTGCAAGAATGGGAATATACATGCATTCCATGTCTGGAGTTGGTGTATGTGACTTCTCTTGTCCTCTTTTTCCTATCAATAGATATTGAAAGTACTTATGCATAGGGTCATAGAGTTGAGTCTGCTCCATATTTGTCATCGGAGCTTTCTGAATGACTTCTCTGATTGCTACCAAACGAGACTGTTAGCAGACTTGATGAACATTGGAAGGTGTATGTGCCTTCTATTTATTCTCCATCATGTATGGTCGACAGGTTTCCTTCAATACTGGCAGATGAGACTAATGACAGAATTGGTGATTGTAAAAAGGTGTATCCTACTAACCAGTTGCCACCATATTAAATTGGAAAACTTTTTTGGTTTCAGTCAAATGAGCATGCTGACTGGCTGATGAATTATTAACAGGTGTATGTTCCTGCCTATATTACTCCGCTGGAATTGCCTAGTGGGATTTGTGTGTTACTTCTAGACGAGTCTGTTGAGAAGTGAAATTAGGACGGATGGGTGTATATGCCCGCTCGTTTCTTGGCATCAATCTAGGTTGATGGAATTGTCTAGAGGGGGAAGAGGTAAGAACCTACTCCATGTTGGCTGAATTTCTCCTCTGACGGTTCTTCTTGTGTGCTCGGGTCTGAGGGACCAGAGATGAACCCCTAAAGGTGATACCCTCATCATGTTGGGGGTGACCTATTGCACGACTATGGTGGCGATTGTTGGTGGGATTCCTCATAAAAGAGTCATGTCTTCTTGAACTGAGGAATTGAATGACCTCTTCACTCACCTCCCTATAATACAGGAGGGACGGGTTGTTGCATGCCGGGGATAACGACCTGAAATAGTTTGAAACGGTGGTTCACAGCACCTGCTTTTTGACCACTCGTCATCACTATCCAGACAACCAGGTGGGTTATTAACCTGGAGGGCTTGTTGAGTGGCCTCCAGAGTCGAGATGGTACCGTATTGATGGTATTATCTTACCAATTCATTCGAGGACCATTTTGAAGATGCTGAGTAGATTATATCTTCTTCAGAGTGGACGAAGATCCAGCAGGAGTAGCAGTCGAGGCATTAACAGGTGTGAGCTTTAAAGAATCCATTATGTGTTGTAGAGAGATATTGGAAAAGAGTGCATATTTGATATAGTATACATAATCAAGATAGTCTTGGCTAGACTACATCTTTAGGATGAACACATATGTGTTTTATTTCTTTGCTGGCCCTTATATTGAATTTAATATGGGCCAAAAAAATAAGTAAAACATAATTTTAACATGGTTAAGTATTCACATCGGGTTCACCATTTTTTGTTTCTTTTGGAAATGGGGATGACCTTGTTTGTTTAAGGTTCAAACTATCCAATCGATTTCTAACGGGTATATTCGTAGATCCGGAAACACCCAATGATTCTATATCCATTTGGACCTTCTTTCCAAAGTTATGTGCTCATTAGTTGTGGACCAATGAGGCTTGAGAACATGTATTGGTCAGGAGGATGGGAGGTCAGGCTCATCACACATTTTTGGGGGGAATTGTTTCCTACTCTGGGACTCTCTTATAGATTTATGTTATGTTCATGAATCCTTATTAATTCACAAAGCATAAATATGAGTTTTCCTTTAGATTTGGCAATCAATGATTGATCTGTATGGGACTTAAGGAATCTTTTATATGTATTGGAGGTTCTTCATCGATAGAGAATCATCTGTATGTATTGGAGATTCTTAGTCAATGGTATCCTTCAATATATTATATAAAAAATCTCTTATTCATTATGATGACCATACTAGTTTTAAAGCCACTCAGTGGGGCACTTGAAGTTCATTCTCATTCAGAAAGACATGGATTATATCAGAGTTGGGATCGTACCTGTAAATGGGCTACCTATGTATCCTTGTTTAGAGGGAATCTGAACCCAAGTAGTTTGATAAAAAGGATATAGTTTAACATCATATGGGATGGAAAAGACACAATGAAATATGGTCTTGAGCCTTGTAAAGGCTTCCTACGTACTCAAATTTTAAGGCAGAGATCCAAGTCCACATAGTTCGGGGAATGAAATATGGGGTTTATGCATAGTTAAATGGCCCAAAACGAGATTTCATGATTACTTTTACATTCTATGCCCATGTGAGTATTGCTCGGTGTGAGAAACAAGAAGTATCAGCAAAATTAACAATGGTTCCATGAAAGATGAAGTTATGAGAAATGATGTGGGGATTACGTATGTATGAAGACCCAAGTAAATGAAGACTAGGACTTAGGAAAGAAGCCCAAGAGCAGGGTCCATAATGGTATTGTTACTTTATGGAGATTTATAATTTTAACACTGGACTTACTCCTAAAAAGGAAGCCCAAATAAATAGGAAATTATGACTGGGGCTTACTCTTGAGATGGAGGCCCAGGTTAAAAGGAAATTATGATTGGGGCTTACTCCTAAGAAGGAGGCCCAAGTTAAAGGATATTGAGACTTGGGTCTTACTCCTAAGAAGGAGGCCCATACCAAGAGATCTTATCATCTCACAGGATGAGGTTATATAGGAAACATATAACCGTGGAGACATAAAGCATGTAAGTCACAATTTTTTGGGAGAGGTTCTCATAGAATTACAATCAAATAAGGAATAAAACAAAGGAACCAATCCATAAATGGCTTGAATAGGATTTTGATAGCTATATCTTGAAAAAGAGAGGTGGATTTGAGGAAAAGAGGTGACTAGGAAGGAGGCTCTCATGTATTTTTCTAGCATGCAAGTCTTGGTCATGCAAGTATACTTTCACGACATGAGTCACCTTGGCTATGAATAATCATTAGGGTAATACTTGGGCAACATTGAACTATAGTCCTTAGTATCATCCCTAGAAACTTCCAAAAGGGTGGCGTGCAAGTTCCCCTAAGAGGGAAGGGTGGAGCGCAAGTGTATTCATTTCCCTTAAGGGCTGGACATTAGGCGCACAATTATTAATGAGTTCTAACACATAGAGCCTTATTTTTCCTCTTTAGAGAATCCCATATAGGTAAAATCCATCTGGGGTTGGCTTAGTGGTACCTTGTAAGGCGTCCACTCCCTGGCAACGGAACTAGTGCAGGTTCGAGTCTCGCCAAACTATAATTTAGCTAGGGATGAGCGGCGCAGAGGTGGTGAATGGGGCCCAGAATAAGTGTGGTGTGGCAATCACCAATACATCATTACCCACAACTCGTTTTGCTGACTGGGGTTAGCTTAGTGGTACCGTGTAAGGCGGCCACTCCATGGCAACGGAACTGGCGCCGGTTCGAGTCTTGACACACTCGAATTTAGCTAGGGACGAGCGGTGCGTATGTGGTGAATGGGGCCCAAAATAAGCGTGGTGTGGTAGTCACCAATACCTCGTTACCCACAACTTGTTTGCTGACTGGAGTTGTCTTAGTGGTACCGTGTAAGTCGGACACTCCCTAGCAACAGAACCCGCATAGGTTCAAGTATCTCCACACTCGAATTTAGATGGGGATGAGCAGTGCGCAGGTGGTGAATGGGGCCCTGAATAAGTGTGGTGAGGCAATCACCAATACCTCATTACCCACAACTCGTTTTTCAAATCGGGGTTGGATTAGTGGTACTGTGTAAGGCGGGCACTCCCTGAAAATAGAACTGGAACAGGTTCGAGTCTCACCACACACCAATTTAGCTGGGGATGAGCAGCACGCAGGAGGTCAATGGGGCCCAGAATAAGAGTGGTGTGGAAAATCACCAATACCTCGTTACCCACAACTCGTTTTCCGACTAGGGTTGGCTTAGTGGTACCGTGTAATGTGGCCACTCCCTGGCAATGAAACTGGCACAGGTTCAAGTCTCGCCACACTCGAATATATCTTGGGATGAGCAGCGCACAGGTGGGGAATGGGGCCCAGAATAAGAGTGGTGTGGCAATCACCAATACCTCGTTACCCACAACTCGTTTTCTTAGTGGTACTATGTAAGGCAGCCACTCACTGGAAATGGAATTGGCGTAGGTTCAAGTCTCTCCACACTCGAATTTAGTTGGGGACGAGTGGCACGTAGGTGGTGAATGGGGCCCAGAATAAGCGTGGTGTGGAAATCACCAATACCTCGTCACCCACAACTCGTTTTCCGAATGGGGTTGGCTTAGTGGTATCGTTTAAGGAGGCCACTCCCTGGCAACAGAACTGGTGCAGGTTCGAGTCTGGCCACACTCTAATTTAGCTGGGGATGAGCGGTGCGTATGTGGTGAATGGGGCCCAGAATAAGCGTGGTGTGGAAGTCAACAATACCTCGTTACCAACAAATCGTTTTCTGACCGGGGTTTCCTTAGTGGTACCGTGTAATGCGGCCACTCCCTGGCAACGGAACTGGCGCAGGTTCGATTCTCGCCACACTCGAATTTAGCTGGGGAAGAGCAGCACGTAGGTGGTGAATGGGGCCCAGAATAAGCATGGTGTGGCAATTGCCAATACCTAGTTAACCAAAGGTGGCCACTCCCTAGAAACGGAACTGGCACAGCTTTGAGTCTTGCCACACTCGAATTTAGCTGGGGACGAGCGGTGCGCAGGTGGTGATTGGGGCCTAAAATAAGTGTGGTGTGGAAATCACCAATACCTCGTTACCCACAGCTCTTTTATGCCGACCGGGGTTGGATTAGTTGTACCGTGTAAGGTAGCCACTCCCTGGAAACGTAACTGGCGCAGGTTTGAGTCTCGCCACACTCGAATTTAGCTGGGGACGACCGGCGCGCAGGTGGTGAATGGGGCCAAGAATAAGTGTGGTGTGGCAATCACCAATACGTCATTACCCACAACATGTTTTGGATTACCGGGGTTGGCTTAGTGGTACTGTGTAAGGCGACCACTCCCTGGAAACGGAACAAGCGAAGGTTTGAGTCTCGCCACACTCAAATTTATCTAGGGATGAGTGGTGTGCGTGTGGTGAATGGGGCCCAGAATAAGCGTGGTGTGGCTATCACCAATACATCGTTACCCACAACTTGTTTTGTCTTAGAGGTACTGTGTAGGGTGGCCACTCCCTGGAAATAGAACTGGCACAAGTTCGAGTCTTGCCACACTCAAATTTAGCTGGGGATGAGTGGCACGCAGGTGGTGAATGGGGCCCAGAATAAGTGGGGTGGGGAAATCACCAATACCTCATTACCCACAACTCGTTTGTCGACCGGGGTTGGCGTGGTGGTTCTGTGTAAGGCGGCCACTCCATGGCAATGGAACTGGCATAGGTTCGAGTCTCTCCACACTCAAATTTAGCTGGGGGTTAGTGGCGCGCAGGTGGTGAATGGGTCCTAGAATAAGAGTGGTGTGGAAATCACCAATACCTCGTTACCCACAACTCATTTGCCGACTGGGGTTGTCTTAGTGGTACGGTGTAAGGTGGCCACTCCCTGGAAACAGAACTGGTGCAGGTTCGAGTCTCTCCACACTCAAATATAGCTGGGGACGAGCGGTGCGCAGGTGGTGAATGGGGCCCAGAATAAGCATGGTGTGTCAATCACAAATACCTCGTTACCCACAACTCATTTTGCCGCCCAGGGTTGGCTTAGTGGTACCATGTAAGGCGGCCACTCCCAAGCAACGGAACTGGTGGAGGTTCGAGTCTCACCACACTCGAATTTAGCTGGGGATGAGCGGTGTGAGGGTGTTGAATGGGTCCAAGAATTTGAGTTGTGTTGAAATCACCAATACCTCGTTACCCATAACTCGTTTTGCTGATCGGGGTTGGCTTAGTGGTACCGTGTAAGGAGGCCACACCATGGCAACAGAACTGGCACAGGTTTGAGTCTCGCAACACTTGAATTTAGCTGGGTACGAGAAGTGCACAGGTGGTGGATGGGGCCCAGAATAAGCATGGTGTGGCAATCACCAAAACCTTGTTACCCACAACTCGTTTTCCCTAGCAACGGAACTGGCACAGGTTTGAGTCTCTCCACACTCGAATTTAGTTGGGGACGAGTGCCACATAAGTGGTGAATGGGGTCCAGAATAAGCATGGTGTGGAAATCACCAATACCCCATTACCCACAACTCTTTCTTGGCTTAGTGGTACCGTGTAAGTCGGTCCCTCCCTAGAAATGGAACTGGCACAGGTTCGAGTCTCGCCACACTCAAATTTAGCTGGGGACGAGTGGCGTGCATTTGGTGAATGGGGCCTAGAATAATCCAGGTGTGGAAATCACTAATACCTCGTTACCCACAACTTGTTTTCTGACCTAGGTTGGCTTAGTGGTATCGTGTAAGGTGTCCACTCCCTGGAAACGGAACTAGCATAAGTTCGAGTCTCACCACACTCAAATTTAGCTAGGGATGAGCGGTGCGCAGGTGGTGAATGGGGCCCAGAATAAGCATGGTGTGGAAATCACCAATACCTCGTTACCCACAACTCATTTTTCCGAATGGGGTTGGCGTAGTGGTGCCATGTAAGGCGGCCACTCCCTAGAAATGGAACTGGTGTAGGTTCGAGTCTCTACACACTCGAATTTAGCTGGGGATGTGCGTAGCGAAGGTGGTGAATGGGACCTAGAATATTCGTGGTGTGTAAATCACCAATACCTCATAACCCATAACTCTTTTGCCTAGTGGTACCGTGTAAGGCGTCCACTCCCTGGAAACGGAACTGGCGCAGGATTGATTCTCGCCACACTCGAATTTAGATGGGGAAAAGTGGCGTGCAGGTGGTGAATGGGGCCCAGAATAAGCGTGGTGTGGAAATCACCAATACCTCATTACCCACAACTCGTTTTGTCGACTGTGGTTGGATTAGTAGTACCGTGTAAGGCAGCCACTCCCTGGAAACAGAACTGGAATAGGTTCGAGTATCTCCACACTCGAATTTAGCTGGGGATGAGGGGCACACAGGTGGTGAATGGGGCCCAGAATAAGCGTGTTGTGGGAATCACCAATACCTCATTACCCCCAACTCATTTTCCGATCGGGGTTGGCTTAGTGGTACCATGTAAGGAGGCCACTCCCTAGAAACAGAACTTGCGCAGGTTTGAGTCTTTCCACACTCGAATTTAGCTAGGGGTGAGCGGTGCGCACGTGGTGAATGGGGCCAAGAATAAGCGTGGTGTGGAAATCACCAATACCTTGTTACCCACAACTCGTTTTGAGGCTTGTCAGTATTGCAGAGCCAAATCTTCTCTTTGTATATTGGAAAGGATTCAAATGGAGTTCTCTTGGCTTCAATATGATATCCCACAATCAGAATAGTTCAAACATGGACCACTTGTGGGTCTTGAGGCATGATAGCATCCAAGTTAAATCATTTGTTAATAGACCTCAGAATATTCTGGTTAGTTGTAATATTACTGGATAGAATATTTCTGTCTCTTTTGTCTGTTCCTCCACTTCTTACTTGAGGAGAAGGGAACTCTGTGAGGATCTTAAAGCTACATCACTAAGGATGGAGAAAAGGTGGATGCTTGTTGGTGACTTCAACACTATTTTGACGCTTGAGGAAAAAACTAGGATGAACATTAATGGGGCTGTAGCCTATGATTTCTCTGAGTTTATTGATTCCTATAATTTAATTCGGATCCCTCTTGATGGATCTGACATCACATGGTGTAGATACACATGGGAAGGGAAGAAAGCCAGTAAACTTGATTGATTCCATGTCCAAATTGATGAACAGAATGACATACATGGGGTCTATGGGTTTAATCTTCCCAAGTATCAATCTAATCTTAATCCAAACATTGTTCATGTCAATTTCCAGAGGATGAGGTCACCCCCACACCCTTTCGGTTTAATAATTCTTGGCTTTTCATCCCTGGGTGCAGGGAAATTGTCTTGGAGGCTTGGAGGCATGAACTAATTGGGAGTCCTCTGTACATACTTACTGTAAAACGGAATCATCTTAAAGGATTTCTTAAGGAATGGAGCAAGAAATATTTTTCTAATATTAATGTGGACATTAAAAAGGCTGAGGAGGATCTTGGAAAGATTTTGATTAAGCATGAGAATCATCCCACATTGTCTATGGAGGAGATTAAATCACAGAATAATCTTGATGACCTTATCATGATTAAGGAGAGGCTGGATAGGAATCAACTGAATGTGAGGTGGCTTAAGGATAGTGATAGAAACTCTAAGATCTTCAATAGAATGCATAAGGAGAAGAGTGCGTGTGCTGGAAAAAATGTGATCAGAATTGGTAATCATATTTACTCTAATGATGATGGTATAACATCAGTTGTTTTTTATTATTTTAAAGGTTTGTACCCTGATAATGGAAATAATTTCTCCACTAAACTGGTGGAAAACATCATCCTCTATGCTGATGAGAAGATGAATCAGTCTCTTACAACCCCTCCTTTGAAGGCGGAAATTAGATCTGCTCTCCTCTCTCTTAATCTTGAGAGTGCTCCGTGTCCAGATGACTTCACTAATAAATTTTTTATGTTCTACTAGGATATTGTGCAGGATGATATTGAGAATGCAATAAAGGATTTCTTCTCACATTCATATATTCCCGATGGGATGAATTCATGCTTAATTGCACTCATTCCAAAGAAGGAAAATGCTTTTGATATTAAAGACTTCAGACCTGTTTCTATTGGGAATACAATTCCTAAACTCATCTGCAAGATCATTATGTGAAGGATTAGTGGAATTGTTGGAGGAATGATCAATGCGAATCAATTTGGATTTGTCCCTAGAAAGAACATACAACAGTGTCTTTTCATGTCCTCTGAGAGTGTTAACCTCCTTCGAAGAAAGTCAAAGGAAGGGAACTTTGACCATAAGATTGAAATATCTAAGGCTTTTGATACCCTCAAATGGAGCTTTCTAATTGAGATACTTTACAGGCATGGGTTCTTGAACTTTTTTCTGAACATGATTAACACTATTCTTGGATCCTCTCGGATTTCAACACTTGGGAATGGTGCACCGAGAGGATTCTTTTCTTTCTCAAGAGGTGTTTGGCAAGGTGACCAATTATCAGGTATTTTGTTTTCCATTGCAGAGGATTATTTAAACTGATGCATCAATGAGCTTGCTCATATGGGTATATATAAAAGGATGAGGGCTGGTGTTAATGATCATGCCCCATCCCATATTCTCTATGCTGACGATATCCTATTGCTAGGGCAGTCCTCATGGAGAACCATATTTAATATTAAGGCTATTTTCTCTCATTATGAGGATGTGGATGGACATGATATAAGCTGGGCCAAGTCCTCAATTGTTTTTGGCAATGGAATACCTACTGGAAAAAAGAATAGGATCACTCATTATCATGGGGTGAAGCGGGGAGGTCTTCCCTTTTAGTATCTTGGGGTGCCTCTTTTCCGGGGAAGGGTGAAATGACGATATCTTGAAGGTATTTATGCCGTCATTACTCATCAGCTTGACAGCTGGAAGGGGAAATCTATGTCCATGGCTGGGAGGGTTTTCCTTGTGAACTCAGTGATTACATCCAAATTAATCTACTCATTCTCTCTCTACAGATGTCCACGAGGATTGATTAAGGAACGTCAAAGCCTGGTAACAAATTTTATATGGGTAAGATCTATCTTTGAAAGGAAGTTGGTCACAGTGAAAAGGAAGGAATGTATAAAACCTGTGGAAATGGTAGTATTAGGAGTAAAGGATATTTGTACATTTAATGATGGACTGATTGGAATGTTTACTTGGAGGCTGATATCAAATGATGTTGATGATGAATTCATGTCGGGAAGGTTTAAGAAAAGGCTTGTTAATTGATATAAATACCATCTCCGGTATTAGGTATGGGCTTCCCTTAAGTAGGCATATACAATGATTATGCAGGATTAGAAATGGCTGGTCAGTAGGGATTCCAATATTAGCTGCTGGAGCACCTTGTGGTTGGATCGGCCCTTGCAACTCTTGAATTTCACACTTGAAGTTGCTTCTTTATCCATCTCGGATTTTCTCTCATATCAATTTTTGCATGAGCTGAATATTTCGGATTATTTCCTCTATCAAATTAATAGCTATGATTTTATGCATTGTGACAAAATGATTTGGTTTCACAGCAGGAATGGGATCTTTGACACCGAAGAATTCTACAAGATTTCATGTGGTGGGAATGACCACGCCCCAACCTGGCTGCTGAATTTTAGAGCTCCATTCATTCGGCCAGCCCGGTTTATCTTACATTGGAGGATCTGGAAAAATAGACTCTCCACTTATGAACACTTGAAGAGGGATGGATTTCATATGGCATCCAGGTGTTCTATTTGTAGGGATGGGGAAGAAACTATGCAGCATGTCTTTATGGAGTGTGATTAATCCCGTCAACTCTGGAACTATTTGGGTGTTCTGTTCGGAATAGCGATGGATTCGAGAA
This sequence comes from Viscum album, assembly GCA_963277665.1. Classification (NCBI taxonomy): domain Eukaryota; kingdom Viridiplantae; phylum Streptophyta; class Magnoliopsida; order Santalales; family Viscaceae; genus Viscum; species Viscum album. Next base: position 424,455,233 of record OY728123.1, on the reverse strand, counting down.
ACCAGATTTTTGATCTGTAGTCTAGGCTACTATAGGTGATCTACAGTGAGAAGATTTTCAACCTCTATACTACTGCTATTGCAGCGGTTTTTCGGCCTTGTGGGACTCAAGGAACAGGTCCCTGTTTGATGGTGTGGTTGATGATGTCCAGAAGGGAATGAGCTACATCCACAGGGAAGTGTATGCAGCGTCAGTGATCCAAGATGGTGTAATGTCTAACACCATTTTTTACCTCCAAACTCATAGGATGCTTGGTGTTTCAGGCCATCCACGCACACCCCGGATGCTTAAGCATAACAGATGGATACCACCTATCACTCCGTGCCTCAAAGTTAATGTTGATGGAGCCACATCAGGTGTGATGGGTCCAACTAGATGCAGAGGAGTATTCCGCGCATTTCGTGGGTTCGTAAAGGGATTATTTTATCACTATCTTGGCCTTGGCACTTCTTTTGAAGCTAAACTGCGGGCCATGATTCATGCAATAAGGTATGCTGTCCAATTTAACTAGAAATGGCTCTGGATTGAATCTGATTCAATGACTAATGTTTATGCTCTGAGCACTAGAACACGAAATGTTTCATGGTGTGTGCTGCCTTAGCAGGTTGACTGTCTCTGCCAAATCAATCAATTACATATGGTTATTTCTCATGTGTACCGGGAGGCTAATCAGGTTGGAGATACACATTCCAAAAAAGTTATAGTTAACCTTGATATGATGTGGTCTTTCACGGCCCCTGATTATTGTGCTCCAATGGGGGAGGCGGATCGATGTGGTCTCTTTCACACTAGCTTATGTAATAACCCCTTATATGCCAAACTCCATTTTTATTTTATATTATTTTTGTGGATCGGCTCATGCCGGATCCTGATCTTCTTGCTTATAGGTAAAAAATTACCTTAAAAGTGTTCATAAGACTTCAGACAGAGACTTGGTCGACCAGAGCTTGAATCTGAGTTTTTGAAAATTCGTCCCTATAATGGGGGCCCACATAGGCTATTTATAGTGCACTGGGCACCTTGGTAAAAAAAGGGATAGGGCGCGCAAGTGACTTGTGCAGCGTATAAGTTACTTGTGTGACACCCTCCAAATGAGTTCCCGGTTCATCCCTTTGTCAATTTTTGATGTTCTTTAAAGGGTGACCCTCATTGGGCTTAAGATATCCCCCTTTTCCATTAGTTGGACTCTGTGATAGAAAGGAGTGGCAAAATTGATGTTCCATAGGTTTTAGAATCATGCGATTAGGATGTGTGAATGGATGTTATTGACCTAGATCCATCCATATTATAATCGATTTTAGGAAGAAAACATGATTGGAATGTCCCCAACAAATTTCTATAAGTAAATAGAATATTAGAAGATTTGGTTCCTAAAAAATTCTAGGGAAAGTCGCACATTATTTAGGGTCATGATGCTTGGACCGTAGGGTGGTGTTTTGACGGAATGTGGGAGAACACAAATGAAGGATTCATGAAGTGAATTTTGGGGCATAAGATTCTACCTAATGTCATACAAAATACCCCTTAGGCAAATCCCTCATTGTTTGATGTGATTATTTTTGAACTGTGAATTCTAGATTAATGTCATGAACTGAGGACCCAAGAGCAGCTTAGGGCTTTGGACACAACATGAAGGAGAAGTCGACTGATCTAAATGGTGTCCAAGAGAGGCTCGTGTTCCAATTGAAATATTGGCGATATGTAAAAGATAGTTTATGGGTGTGATATAAGGACCATGACTCTATGTTTATTGTTGTAGTGTTTGTAATGGGGGAAATGGTTTATGGTATTTTTTCATGGATGACATGGAAAACCTAAGTTAGATATCTATTGGGTGATAGAGTGTCATGCCCAATGTGAATTTAGGGAAATGAGGGACCAACACAACATGAATAATTCCAAAGGATACTTTTACATTGTTTAATGTCATCATGCTTGGACTTAGGCCTCTAGTTTATGGTCATAGATTTTAGACCATAGAATTCATGTCCCTCAACCTTTTTAGAGGAAAACCCCCTGGTCGACCCCATTGACCATGTGATCCATGCTCAATGTGGGAGATTTGAAGTAGTATGCGGTTCATGTTCCTCATAGTATAGAACACATTGAGGTGCTGAAGAGGTTGAAAACCCTCACAGTTAAATTGTGGTGTCCAAGAACCATGTTGGTTAGTGGTGAGGTGAAAAAATGTATGATCATCTATTTAATGAGTTCCAAACAAGGGATATATTATTTTATGTCATATAACCTTTGATACAAGGGCCTAAAAACATTTTATAGACATTGAATTTAGACTCGAATTTCATTAGGGATATTGTTTGGATTAGTGGATGATGGTTATCCAAATCTGGGAAAGTGAAGATATCCATTTGTATGGTGTGGTAAGAGACTGTTACCTATAGGGATATATCTTCAATGGTGAGGATATTAGTTCATATCTCATTAATAGGATTCTAGGTTTTCTGGTAGGGTAATATATGATTCATCTCAAGATTGTAATATGAGGCCTCTACAATTATTACAAAGGTCCAAGCTACAGTTCTTCACTCTTCATTGAGTATAGGGGTATAGGGCTTATACCCTAAAATTACCATTATTTTCTTCCTCATATTAGTATATGAGGGATTCTTGGATCATTGGTGGGTAAAGAAAAATGATTGTGCATTATACTCTGAAAGCCGGCCCAATGGGGCATTTTGGAGTGATAACACCATTGGTGACAAATGGTTTTTTGTTGAATCTATGGCTTAGACCAGAGATGGATATTCTCGTAACCACATTGTATCCTATATGTATAATAAAAATCAACATATTTATTTGGAGAGAGGTTAAGTAATAGGATCATAGGAATTCTATGGAGGATTAAAAACATGAAAAAATGGTAAGAGGCACGTAGTTTAGGATTATAGTTCTTAAACCATGGCTCCGAGTTTGGGTTCACAGAGATTGGAAAATTTTAAAATAGTTTATGTTCATAATTATTTGACCATGGTTAGGGTTCCCCAAGGAAACATGTATAGAAAATAAGTGTTAAAATGCAATGTGAATGGGGTTAATAAGGCTCTATCTGACATGGACAAATCCGGGAGAAGGTTTCACATAGATTAATTTCATGTGTCATGGACTATGGAAATCAATTTAAAGTCTTGTTTCTTAGCCTAAGGGTTGTATTGGTATGAAGGGTAATCTTGAAGCATTGAAGTGGTAACCAACATGAATGGATCCAAGGGTAATCATGTACCCCATGCACACCTTGGGGAAAACCCCAGGATATTTACGGTTAGGATGCTACAACGTAAATGGGCGTAAGGGTCCAAAGGGTTAGAAAAGTTTTGGCTAGTCCTTAAGAGAAATAGTACATGTGTATCTAGGTATCCCATTAGGATGAGATTCAAGACACACATAGTATGAGAACACGGTGTGGTATATGACCAACACAAGTGGGGATAATAATCTCTAGTGAGGTAATTGAAGAATCTTATGAATGTCGTGGGGTATTTTTTGTTCGGGGCATGAGGTATGTTTTGATAACTAATCCAAATTTAATATATAGGTTATCTTAGTTCTAGATGTTGTAAACATGATCAATTATTTTAGAGGAATCATGATTTTAGGAATGTTTAACATTACCTCTTATCTGTGAGGAATCCTCATTTTAGATGTTGTAAACATTTAATCTTATTTTAGAGGAATAACGGTTTCAAATCGGGTAACATAGCTGTTTAAAATCATACATTATAGAATTATGGATTTTTAATTTAAATTCATACAACTCATACTACAGGGGGTAAATATTTTCAGTTCATAATTATTTGTACCATTGCAATCGGTATAAGTTTGTGTTTTGTGGACCAATGGGGTCTTTGTTCAAGGTGTTGAGTTTGGACCAAGTTCGAGCATTGCCTATAAAATATACGTGTAGTGTGGTGGAGTGAAAACACAACATGAATGGAGTTATAAGGAGTACCACCACACAATTCATTCCTAGTAATACTCCACATCATTTAAAACAATGATTCTTGTACATAGACTCCATGTTTGTGGTAATAGAGTTTAGAACAAGCCTCCCCATGTGAATTACCTCATGGGAAACATGTTGTCGGAATGTGGTTTGACATTCTCTTTGTCTATGGTAACCAAATTGCCTGATCCATTGGAATGGAACATTTTAATGAAATAAAATTCTTCCCACTTGAGATCCAAATTTGGTGCCTTCTTACCATGTATCATCGGTGTCCTAAGATCTAGTACCACATCTTGATTGAGAAATGATCACAGGTGAACCATCTTATTTAACTCCCTCTCTATTTTGTTATGGTTCCTCCCTAGATTTTGAAAGTCCTAGAACATATCCTCTCTAGGGTATTGCAGCTCATCTAGATGGATTTATTCCATTTTATCTTGAATATTATATTCATGGATAGTTATTCCGAATAAATACAACAAAACCTCATTGAGAGGGACCACCTATGTTTCAGCACCTGAGAATATGGGGTCACCTTGGTTGAATTCATGTTGTCATCTGGTAGGCTCGGTGGACATTGGGGATCTTTTTATTAAATCCCTTCTTGTTTTTTTACCACCATATACTATATAATGTTGTATAGGGTCTTATATAATGCTTCATGCTGTCCATTTTTTATGGATGGTATTGTGATGTATTTCTTTGTTGTATTTTTTACATGACATACTGTTTTTGTAGCTCTATTACCTTGATGTTTTTGTCATTATCAGTGAGAGTGGCTTGAGTAACTCAAAATACATTGATGATATGAGATCTCAAACACTTAAAATGGATTGGTTCATGACTTCATTATGGTAAATAACTACTTCCCACTTTAATAGGAAGTTTTTTGTAGTTATAATGAAACTACACTAGTGAGATATTTCAGGTGGATATGATCCCCCAACAACAAGTCCCCATTCTGTAAAGTTACAAGCATACATGTTGTTTTGGAGATGATATGATGTTATATGCAAAAAAGTTGGAAATTATATGATATGAATGACACATATTGTACTAATCATTTCAATCATAGACTATAGAGATCCATAAGTATCTCAATCTTAAAATCTAGAGGGAGATCATCAATCCTTCCATATGGTCACCACATGACGTAGCATGGATTTCCCACATAACATAGGTAATGACATCTCCATGGTTATAAAAGTGGATAATTACATCAAAACCATGTATTTAGAGAGTCTTTTCAATGTTAGGTCCACTCTGCAGTGTGAACATCACTACACATGAATGGATTCACTCATGTTCGGTTTGTTATGGAAGCAGGATGCCATACTGAAGATACCCACCAAAAGGAGTCGTTCATTCTGGTTGTTCTTTTATCATGGGGGAACCCATGGGTCGTGACATAGAATCATTAAAATCTAGCAAGTTTACCTATTAGTTTATGTCATCATCTTATATAATAGGATACTTTACCCTATAATGTTCCACATTAGTCATTATATCATCTTGGTCCTATTCTGTGAGGGACATGTCTAAATTGGACAAGGCTTCCACATGACCATTCTAAAATAAATGGTATATGAATAACTTCTGGCTAGGAAGGGAAATTGGAAATTAGATAATGTGTTAATTACATTAGGTTCAAAAGATCTTTCATTATAATGATGCAGTCACCAATAATTTGTTTTATGACCTACTAGGAATCTCCTCTCACATGAAACCATGGGAAATAATCTCAATAGAAAGCATGAGACCATTGATGAGAGTGTAACAACTTACATTGTTTTTGGTGACTAATTATGAAAATAAGAAAAAGTGTAGTGGGATTTCTTATAATGGGGTTATAAAGATGATCCCTAGGCCTACTCTATTGATCATTGGATCATTGTTAATTCTTTTGTCCAGGCTTAGAGAAGAAAAATGGAAATGCATCTTCCGAAAGAACATGCAATGGTCCACTGGGAGGATAGCCTCATACTGTAAATCATCATCCACATTTTTTTATTCAGGGACTCGTAGGGCAGTGAGGAAATCATCCAATTCCTGACCATTAACGGCTTAATATGGAATAAAAATGATATCAAACTACTGAATGATCAATACACAGCAAGCTAAATAGCCATCCAACATGGGGTGATGGAAGACATACTTCACAAGGTACACTCAGAATACCATATGTATCTCATGAAACTATAGATATTGCCACATCTTAAAAATATTGAAACCCTGTGGGGGCATCTCTTCCTGAATGGGGTGTATCTAGTCTCTATCTCAACGATAATCCAACATATAATGTATAAAGTTTTCTCTCTTCATTAATTGTTCTTTTGGGTGAGAAGGGCATAGAGGGACCATTACATGGTTCTCACGTATAGGACCATATGTTTCCATGGGATGGGTGGAATTAGAACTGAGGGTTATAGCATAAACTACTTGATTTCACCAAAGGAGTTATTGCACCCCTCATCCCCCTATTTAATGATTCATTTCATCATTAGACTCAATATTGGATTATAATTTTCAACCAGGTATTTGATAGATTGATGTTTGTTGTCTTAGTGGTCTTAGAGGGATCACAACTCCTAAAAGTTGAATAGGGGAAGAATTTAGCTGATGTATTTTATCATCCAAAATGTGATCTCAATGCCTCTGTATCATACAACTAATTCACGAAAATTCATAGAGGTAACCAAAAATAACCACTTCAAGAGGTTCATTATAATGTTGTAGTATTGAAAAAAGATATTAACGTTATCAAGGTCTCTGATATGGTCCTAAAAATAGATGATGTTGACCACTAAATTGTCAACATAGCTTTCCACCATTATTCCATGAATTGGTTTAAATATGTGATGAATGTCATGATGATTCGTGAGTCCTTATTTTTTTATGATGAATGGAATCACCGGATAACAGAAATTCAAATGTTGTGCCCTATAATTAGTAGACTCCTCTTCCTTAGGGGACATTCAGATCATGTAGTACTCTAGATAACCTTCTATGGAGTTGAGATCTTGGAACCTGATTGTGGAATCAATTAGAAACACTGTAATTGGAAAAGAAAAATCATCCTTTCAAAAATTGTGCATGAGGTCATTGAATTAAATAGTGCCTCTAATATGAGAATTATTCTTCCTAGTTGGAATGATCTTTTCTAACAACATAGGGTAATAAAATTCCTTTTAATGTTGGATTTCATGTGTTTATCGTCCTATGCATCAATCATAGCAGCATAAGAGGGGTCCTTTTTTGGGAGAATACTTTTACAGATGATGACTCACTGGAAGGCCAATATGGTGGATAAAGACCTAAGATTCTTTCCCTAGAATCTCATCATGTCTTATTTAAAATATATCACATTTCATCTTCAAGAAATTCACATACTGTTGTGCCACATCTACAGAACTGGCTACAATGATCAACCTCCACCTCGAATATTCCTCTGTACCATGTTTTTCCTGAATCAACTCATCAACAGTTATGGAGAAACCATTTTCAAATACATTAGGGGTGTCCTCAAAATCCTCTTTATCAAATGATTTAGGAGAATAAGTAGAAGGATGCATCTACTCTAGGATATTCGGCTCAAGGGAAACACTAATGCATGCTTGAGAGGAAACAAAATCCTCACTGAGGGGTTCTTTTTCTTCTAAAACATAGGAAAAAAATCATTCAAGACAACTCCATCTAGATTTCGACAACTGGGTCTATTCATGATGTAAATTTGATGGTGTTTTTTTCATTTCTATTGATTCAATCGTAATCAACATAACATGAAATATCTATATGAAATGGTATTCACGGGGAAAAAATATCAGTACATCATAGGAGTAGGGACCTCTTTTATGATTCTGGCATGTACACTGTAAGTCTATGTTGTTATATGTAGTCATACCTTATTTTTAGGGATTCCAAAAATATTCTACTTAGATACAATGATTTAGATACCTATGTCTGTCATTTTTAATGTGGAAAAATAATAGGGAGAATTATAATATCATCCATGTCATCCCATGGATTAGAAACGGTGGAAAAAAGATCATTAGTTCACTCAAACCCATCATTTTTAACATGCTTCTCTTACCTCTAGTAGTAGCGGGCTTCCATATACTGGGACTAAAAGGAGTCTAAGGTGGATAAATAACCTTGTAGTACCCATATTCAATAATTCTGGGGGTATTTAAGGAACTGTTCAAAAGAATAATGGACATCCACAAGATGATGATGGTATGGGCTTCCCAATAGCACGTGGTAGCTCGTATCCATTAAAACAACCACAAATTTAGTACATCATATCAAGAAAAAAATAGGGCCTTCATCTATAAATATCCACATGGTTTCTACACACTGCTTTCATATCCATGGACTATCATGTATGGGTGATCTAAGTATGCTTCAGTTTGTCCCAGCATATGGAGTGTATGGGTCGAGATGAGGATGATCTTAGAACCTGTATCCACTGTGAAGTATAGGATTTATATTCAACTAAATTTTCTATAAATATAAAATTAACATATTTTCCCCTTCATGATTTTTCCTTCATGTTATTTAAAAAACAAGACGATGGATTAGTATTCCACATGATCAACATATCCTGAATTGTTGGATACCATGAAAACTACCTCATCTTCAAACTAGAGATGTTTTTTTAGTGCTTATATAAGGAACTCATGCATTTATTTCAAAATGAGGAGGCCCTCAATGATATAGAACCTTACAGGTATCCTATAAATGTTCTTCAACACATCGTAGTTCTATTTAAAATTCATGTTTCTACCCATAGGGGGCACTCCATTGTGGGGGTGTAATAGGAACTATTAAATGAACAAACTTGCTCTAACTAGTAATTTAAATATCATACTCCAGACTAGATGATATTATCAGGACCACCTAATACTTTTCTATTGGATGTGGTTTGGATCTAGAAGGATGTAGTTTCTTATGGTACGGTTTCGATTGAAAAACTCCATCAAATAACTTTGTTGGATGTGGAGGCATACCTGAAAATAGTTTTAGGAGGATAGTGCTAGATGTGTTCTATTAATTTTTTTACCTAGTACTAGATGAATGAATGGCCTAAAATGTGACAATGTTTAGATTATTCTAGCACCATACATTTCCTTTTTCTTCCCTTGGATGGTGTTGGTCGGAGTATTATGGGGACTTACCAACCATTACTCATTTTCAGACATCAGGAAGTGGTCTATCAGGTCAACGGAATTCAAGGATGCATACTCCACCTATTCATTTGTTAGATTATCTAGTGTTGTGTGGAGACTAGGGGATGTTCCCAACATAGGGGTTGTGAAATTTCTCAAGGTGATAGATATTTTTTGAATCATTGGGGCCTATAATCTCTCATATGCGTTGTAGACACCTATTCTTCTGGGATTTGGAAGAAAGTGATGCAGATGCATAAGTACTATATCAAGAGGTATGATGACCACAGAAAGTTCTGACTGGCCAAAATGGGAATGGATCAAAACCTAGGAAAAAGTAACTACCCTGCGATCTCACTAGTAATCAAAATTATGTGTCCCAAAGCTGGAAGCCTACTTCAAATCACATGACCTTTCGTTATCACATTCGGGGTCACCAAATATAACAGCCCATAATTTTCAAGCATATATATTACATTTAATATAATAATATTTATTACATAACATAAAAACATGTCATAATTATATAGGTTTAGTGTTTTACAAAAAATGTAAATATAAACACCTTTTTCACAAAACAAATATATTTGATCCTATATTTTCTTTCATAATAAGAACAATTTTTACAAATATAACTTTATACCTTTATTCATATCATAGGGTAAAGAAACATAAAAATGGTGACCTTGGATCATCAGTAAGGATAATCAAGGGTATTAACATAATAATAAGGGCATAAGCTCTTGAAAATAACCTTTTAGAGTTATATCTTGGATATCAATGATCATGAAATTGAGTTATTGAATTAAACATAAATTTTTTTAGGACATTAATTATAAAGAACATAATTAATGGGAGTATAACTTAATGTATAAAATTGTGTTATACTCATAATCATATAAAATCATTGGAATATTAGTTAAGTCCCACTTCACATATTATCATAGCCAATAAATTTATTTACCTAACTAAGTTCACTCATTGTTTCCTCCATATAATGTTGAACTAGTTTCACTCTTGTTCAATACTTTTATTACTAAACCAGTTTCACTTCCCATTAAAATACAATCTGTCTATGGAGATATAAATCATAACAAATGTACTGGAGGGAGATATAGGTTCCACACATCTCATAATGAAATCCAAATATATGTGTTCCACAATAACATAATTAACTAATCATATAAGAATTCATGAAAAGAACTGGGTTTATAAACATTTCATCATTCAATAACCAAAAAAAAAGAAATTGATAACACAAATATAATGCCATCATATACATAAACTGACCAAAAATAGAATAAGGATAATTATCTTGAAAAATATCCCTAATAAATAATATTTAATATCAAATAATAATATCTTAGATGGAATGTAATGTTGAGATATCACTAGAAAAAATTCTTTGGAGAAACTATCCATTTTGTTTTGAAAAAATATTTTCTTAAAATGATACACAGTTTTTAAATAAGAAATTTTCATTTAAAATATCTTTATGAGAATTTTCGTTGTGTTTCATATAATTAAGGTAGTATTAAATAGAGAAAAACCCTTCATGACTTATTGGTTAAAAAAACATTCCTTATGAACATTTTCTAGAAAAGTCACAAAGTTTCTTTTTTGGAATGTTAAAAAAATATTCCTCTCAAACCATTTAGTAAAAAATTAACACATATGTATAACTGACATTACAAACTTTTATACTAATATTAAACATATTTTTTGAAATATTTATGGGAAACTTGTAAATTTATGAGAAACATTCCTAAGTATATACTTACATATAATCAATCCATGATAATAAATAGATTGTGAAATTAACCCATAGCTTAGGTCTGATTCCCATTAGATGTATTTGAAAATCTAGTATAATAGTTTATATATTGTTATTAATTTATAAAAAAACCATATTCATGTTTTTTATATCATATATGACCCTAATATATCATCTTATCACCATTTTGTTATAAATATTTCATAATTACCCTTTATTTGGATATTAACTGCTTCCTTATCCTATGCATTATTTGTCGTGTAAGTCATAGTTCTTTTTCATACGATATTACTAAATACTCAAAAGAATTATGTTATGGTATTATATTTCATATTTATTAATTGTATAAATTTATATAATCATTTTTTAATGGTGAACATGGAAAATAAATTGTATCGCATCTTGGAGAAGGTTAGGTCGTACGTACGCACGTGGGAGAGTATAATTTCCTTAGATGTGAAATTGTAAGAAAGATGAGGGTATATTAATTTTTCCATACTGAATATAATATTATAATTATCATATATATATATATATATTCCATCATTATACTCATCCAAATGAGGTGGTGATGAAAAAATATATTACATCACGGTGTGAAGAAGGAAAGTCGTATGTAAGCATAAGTGGGTGCTTTTGTTTTTCATTATCTAGTTAAAACATGGAATATAGTTTTTTCCACACCCCAACCCCTTTTTAATTATTTTATTTTATTATTTATTGGTCTCGGTTAGCCTCACCAAGGTGTAGGGCGAGCGCTCGTCTAAAATGTTTAACATTTAATGTTTTTAGTGAGTTTTGGGCTGGTGCGCGGTCACTGTATCGTTAGCGATGCCCATGTATTCGGCCCTAGTGTATGCGAAGCTGCTAATAGTTCAAATATGTATTAAATTAAATAAATTAATTATGTAAATTGAAAAAGTAAGTTAAAATAAATTTTACTATGATAAAACACGTTTAATGTTTAAATTATAATAATAAAAATACTATTGCGCATATGATTATATTATTATTACATAATTTTGAAATAATAATATTTTTATTAAAATATTATAAATATAATTATTATTATTTTTAAATGAAAGGAAATAAAAATTATTTTTATGTTTGTTATTAATTTCATTTTATAGCTATTATTTTTATTATTATCATTATTATTACTATATTTTTATTAAAGTTATTATTATTAGTTTTAATTTTTACTATTAATAATAATATTAGTATTATTTTTATCTACCTTTTTATTTTATTTTATTTTAATTTTTGTCTCGTCTTTTTTTTCTCCCCTCATTTTCCACGCGGATGACCCCCTGTTCTTCTTCCGTGCGGTGCATCACTCTGTAGTACCTACTTCTGCCTCATGCGCCCAACAATAAGATCCTCTCTCGTTCCACCAACTTGAGCAGCGCAGTGACCCAATGGCCCATCACCGTCCTTCCCACCCTAGCGCTCGCCCGCTAGCCCACTTGCTCAACCGCCAGCCACCTCACCCTCCTACTTGCCCCAACCAACCTCATCTCCTCCCGTGTAGCCCGCCACCCTAATTAGCCCATTTACCCAGCCACTGCTCACCCCTCCTACATTCGGCTGGGCCCTTTTCACACCCATCCTCACACACCCTGTAGGACTCCGTCACCCAGGCCTCACACCCCCGCTGCCCGGTGCCCTACCCCGCTCACCTACAGCATCCCACATCCCCAACTTCCTCTTGCGCACTACGCACCCATGGACCAAGGTCGTCACAATCTCCTGCTCCCAGCGAAGCAGTTTCCCCTGCCCCACCTCCCAGCATCATTCGACCACCACACACTACCTTCGAACTAATGTCTGGCCACCACCACCTCCTGGCCTCCTCCTATCATGCTGCCCCTACCGCCCCCTTCACGGTCAGCGCGCCCTCAACATGCCTCTGTCTCACTGCAGTTGTCTAGCTGGAGTGCGTCCCAACTTATGTGCCTCTCCGACCGGCTCATGACCATCTGCGCCCCCTCCCTGTGCGTGGTATCCCCCTTGTGCACATGAAACCAGCCTCAATTCACTACACCCTCGCCGATCTAGCGTGAACCCCTCTTCTAATATAAGAATACCGCGTCGGGTCTTATTCTTTCGTGTTCTGATTTACACCACCGATTGAGAAGAGGATTGAATCTATTTCAGTTCACTACCAACATCCAAGGTATATATATATACCTGTTGTTTGGTTTCAAAATTACTAAGTGGTTTTCTATGGGTGTTTTAGTCCTTTTGTCTATTTTTGTGGAGTGCATTGAACCCAACAGTGCGTTTTTTGGTGGTTTCCGATAAAAGTGTCAAATGATGAAAATTCATCTTGGATTCACCTTTGAGGTAGGATTTCCCTTTCCACTTCCTTTTTAATTTGAGATTCATTTATTTCATGCTTTCCACACCTTGTTTAATTTATAAATATTGATGTATAATTCTTGGTTTCGTTGGTTATAATGCAACGGTTGGTTTGGACATGTTAATAAATATTTTACATAAGAAATAGTGATCGTGGGTTTCATGAATGAGTTTCAAGTAGTGTTATTTTTAAAAGAAGTGTGTATTTGGTTATCAATATCGATTTTGGTTTTATAAATAAATGGGTGTTGAGATTAATGGTGTTTCAAAATGAATTGTTGATTAATGATCAGTTGACACTTTTATAAAAATGTTTTCCCTCTTTAAATAATGTGGATTTTGTGTAAGTGATGGATGCCTGTTTGTGAAAAAGAAAAGTTTTAAGGCATGTTTAGACACATTGTAAAAATCAGTGATAATTTTTTTATTATGGAAACCTCCTGGGGATGTTTCTCATGTCATACATGCATGTGTATAATGGATGGGATGTACTTAGTATGGGATCCTTGTGATCCATTATGATATTGTCTAATGTTTGAATCTTTAGGTTCTTTGATAAATGGTATGAGATCAGTCCTTGGAGCGGCTTAGGGGGATTCATGTTGTGCATTATATATGTGTGTGTGTGTGTGTGTGTGTGTGTGTGTGTGTGTGTCTTATTAGATTCTCAGCTTCCATCGGTTGGATCACCCCCTCTCTTAAATACCTGAGACATGGGAATTTGGAATATTGAGAGAATATTCTAAGAATGATTGATGCGCTGGTAGGTTATGGTACTGACTAGGGGCCCATAGTAGGTGGATATTTTAGGTTTATTACTATGGTATTTTCCCTTGTCCTGTCTGAGAAAGGATGGTCCAGGGTATTCGGTGTTTTTATTTCATCGTGTGTGACATGTCAATGATGATAAGGTCTCATGTATTGGAGTCTACTGGTTTATTCTTGATCTCATATGTTCACCCAGGTATATTTGGATTTTGTTGCCTATTTTAGTGAGTATGATGCTTATACATATACCTACATTTACCTTGTTGTGTGATATATTTTGTACATTTTTGGTATATTGTTTTACTTACAGAGTTGATAACTTGTTTTGATTAGGTTTCTAAAAATGGTTTTTAGATAAAAGTGTTTAATCCTCTCTAAAAAAATTTGAAAATATAAACATCACTTTCCATTTTTAAAAGTCCATTGATACTAATGAAATGGACATATATTGTAACATGATTAAGGGAAATGGTTCTTACTTTGATTTTAATTAAAAAATTTGGAAAAACATACTTTTATAAATTGTATTTCAAACATGAAATGATGTTTCTTTTATTTTAAAAGTATTTAATTGGGACTAGATATTGGGCTAACCTACTGAGTTTTAATACTCACACCTATATTTATTTTCATTTTTTTAGTGTTGGTGCAGGCTACAACATGAGTGTGCTCTCCTTGGGTGACAATTCATCGTTGAGTAGAGGAGAGACCCGCGAGGTTACACAGATTTAGTTCAGAATTTGTGTTAGGTTAGTTTTATTTCCATTTAGTTCTTGTTTAGATGTTTGGTTTGGTTATATATTTTTAGCATATCCTTCTTTTCTACTAATTTTATTTAATTATCTTTTGTTCTTGGGCCAAATCATTCCTACCTATTTCGTTTTGACGCCCGAAACTAGTTTCCATACCGTGGGGATCTGGAACTCCCCTTAGGACATGCAGCGGACCAGCTCGGGGGACGGGTTCAGGGTCGACCCAGTATGGTTCATGATAAAATGGTATTAGAGGAGGCACTGGTTATTGGAGGTGTCTGGTAGATGAAGATTTGAACTATTGGGGCTCAGGAGGTAGGTTACGGCTCGGTGACTAATCACCACATGTCGTGAAGAGACTTGATATATCGGGTAGTTTGGGATTTGAGTCTTTTTTAAATGGTTGTTTTGGATTGAGGGATGAAATTGGGGGGTGAATCAATTCACATTGTGGCCTCACAGGGGGTGGTGACCCATGTGGAGTCCAAGTGTCCAGTTTAAGATCCCCTTAGTGTTATTTTTTACCTGGGGCATGGCTAACCACCATGTCACTAGGATAGGAACAAACACTAGTTCCTCATTACAATGGTTTATAGTTTGTTGTGATTCATTTTTAACTCAGTTGATGTGAGTTTGCATTTAAAAAGAATGTGATTTCGAAATGAAAAATGTGGGTTTCTTCCAAATTGTATTTGAAATTTGTAAAGAGGGTTTTTTAATGAGAAACTGTATCAGTTTGTAAAAACATTGTATGTACTTGGATTAGGTAAGGAAAAAAAGTTTTTTTTACCTTGTCACTCTTTATAGAGGGTCACACGTGTGTGGGTATGTATGGAGAGTGTGTGGGGGGCACTTGTTCGTAGATGATTAGAGAGAGATTGAATGAACGAACATGTGGTGGTTCATATAGTGCCATATGTAGGTTTTAAATTTTTTATGAAATAATGATTTTTCAAAAGTTACTTATGCTTGTGTTTTTAAATACTTGGCTTATGGGCCGATTTCCCTTGGCTTGTTTTGTTTATTTGATTGAGTTTTTTCTTGATGCCAATTTCAATGGTGTTTTTTTCTTGTTGTTATGGGTATGGCGCCCAAAAAGCCTCCAAAAGTTTTTAACGAGTTATGCCAAGTTCCCAGTTATTTTTGTGTGTTGCCTCCTTATTGGGGAAATCGAAGTCTGTTAAAGGCAGTTGTGTAGTTCAGAAATATTGTGTCTTTGGGTTCTTGGTAACTCTGTGGGGTTTTATTGTAATTATCATCCCATAGTTATTTGAGGGTTCAGTTCAGGACTAGTAAAGGTGGGATGTCTCATTGTCATTAGAGTATCAGGTGTAGTTGGTGGGGGTCGGCACTTGTGACGGTTCCATGTCTGGTAAGGGGCTTCATCTATACTGACTCACATTTTGTTGGACCATTCTCTCACATGCCACTAGTGTGGCCGGTTCAGGCATTCTAAGATGCCTTGTCACATCCCTCCGAAGTCTAGTTACTGTGTGACTGTTTGGGATACCAGAGTGAGTTCAGAAAGAATCATCATTTGGGAAGTAGTTACATACCAGAGGATGAAAATGCCTGACTGTGAGTCAGGAGATGCTTCATCCATTAGGGCCCTAACCGAAGGTCTCGGGGTGATGCTCACACACAGTCAACAATTGCTGAGGGTGTGAAGAACCTCGGTTCGGATCCTGTTTTCTTATTTGGGGATAAAAATATCCATGTATTCCTTATCATATTCTTGTTTCCATCGAAAGTTCTCCCTTATTGTAGTGGTGTGATGATCTCATTCTACCATGATCGACATGGCCTTATCTAATCTAAGTGTTGTTTCTAAATTGTTTTGTCTCTATGAAGAGTGTGGGACAGTGAATAAATGGGAATGTTCTACTTTTGATTTGTTCTCAGTTGTTTTCTTTAGGGGGATGGTTGTTTTCAATAAATTAATGGACGAAACTTTTGAGTCCTTACTTAGTTTGGTTCCTCTCTATAGGATTTCCTTTACTGTGTTTGGGTTTTGTAAGGGATTCCACTATCCCAGTGTCTTATTGTTCTATTTTCCCCACAATATATTTTCTTAATCCTAGTGGTGGAGTTGTTCTATTAGTGTTGAGATGTTGAGTTCTGTTTGTCTTGGGAGTTCCCGCAGCCCCCCCCCCCCCCGAGGGGGGTAGGTCGTGTTTCAAGGCTTCTTTGTTAGTAAATACTTGTGGTGAGGAGAACCCTCCCATGTTCTCCCCTCATTTTCGGGTAGTGATATTTCATTAATTGGTCAGGTGTGATGTGTGTTGGTAATGGTAACCCCGAGCGTCTCAGTTTCTTCTAGATTGGTCTGGCTATATACACTAGTTGTGTCAACTATTGTCTTGGTGACTTTCAAGGGGAAAGAAGTGTCTATGGTTGGGATAATCTTCACACCCCGGCCCCTTTTTAATTATTTTATTTTATTATTTATTTCTCTAGGTTAGACTTACCGAGGTGTTGGGTGAGCGCGGGTCTAATGTTTTTAAAATTTAATGTTTTTTGTGGGTTTTGGCCTAGTGCGTGGTCACCGTATCATTAGAGGTTCTCGTGCGTTCGGTCCTTGTGTATGTGCAGTTAGTAATAGTTAAAATAAATAATAAATTAAATAAAAAAATTATGTAAATTTCAAAAAGAAGTTAAATGAAATTTTACAACGATAAAACAAGGTTAACGTTTAAATTATAATAATAATACTACTATTGGTCATATGATAATGTTATTATTAATTAATTTTGAAATAATATTGTTATTATTAAACAATTATAAAAATTATTATTATTATTTTTAAATGAAACGAAATAAAAATTATCATTTTAATAATCACGAAGTTTTTTATTAATTTCATTATGTAGGTATTATTATTATTATTATTATTATATTTTTATTAAATTTATTATTAATAGTTTTTTTATTATTAGCATTACTAATAATATTAGTATTATTTTTATCTACATTTTAATTTAATTTAATTTAATTTATTTCTATTATTATTTTTTTCTTCCCTTATTTTCCATGCGGATGTCCCCCTGTTCTTCTTCCACGCGGAACACCTCTCTGAAATATCTACTTCTGCCTCCTGCTCCCAATGAGAAGCTCCTCTCCCGTTTAGTCTCATTACACTACGCAATGACCCAGCAGCCAGTTTCCCTCCTGCTCGCCCTTCTACTCACCCTCCTGCTCGCCTGACAGCCCTCCTGCTCACCCACCATTTGCCTCCCCCTCCTGCCCACCCCAGAAGACCTCATCTCTTCTCGTGCAGCCTGCCACCCTGCTTAGCCCCATCGCCCAGCCCGTGCTCACCCCTCCAGCATCCGGCCACACCCTCTACACACCTGGCCTCAAGCACACAGCAGGTCCCTGTCACCCTTGCCTTGCACCTCTACTGCTTGGCACCCCTACTCCACTCACCTGTAGTGACCCGCAACCCCCTTTTCCTCATGCACGTTGCACACCCACAAACCCAGGCCGCCACAGTCTATTTCTCCCTGTGAATCAACTCGCCCCTGCTCACCCTCCCCACGTCGTTTGACCATCGCAGCTCCGCCTCTAAACCACTGTTCGGCCATAGCCCCCTCCCGGTCTCCTCCTATCATGTTGCCCGCTCCATCCTCATCACGATCGGTGCACCCTCAACCTTCCTTCGTCTCGCAGTAGCTATCCACCAGGCGCGTGTCCAAGCTGGTGTACCTCTCTGGCTGGTCCATGGTCATCTTCCTCCGACTCCATTTACATGGCATCCCCCTTTTGTGCATCCAACCTGCTGCGATGCACTACACCCCTGCTGCTCTGGCATAAAACGCCTACCAAAGTACGTGAAGATGACCTCAGGTCTTATTCTTGCATGTTATTATATCTACCACCGATGGCGATGTGGATTTCCTCTATTTCTTCTCAGTGGTGACTTCCAAGGTATAGAGTTATACCTGTTTTTTGGTTTTGCACGTATTAAGTGGTTTTCAAGGGGTGTTTTAAGGATTCTTTCGATTGTTGTGTAGTGCATTGAACCCTACGGTGCATTTTTGGTGGTTTTCTATAAAATAGTGAAACAGAAATAATTCAGATTGATTTTGACTTTGAGGTAGGATTTCGCTTTTCACTTTCATTTTAATTCAATATTCATTTATTTCATGTTATCCGGCCCTGTTTAATTTATAAATATGGATGTATAATTCTCAGTTTCATTGTTTATGATGAAAAGGTTGTTTTGGACTTGTCAATAAATATTTTACATAGGAAATAGGGATCATGGGTTTCATGAATGTGTCCCAAGTAGTGTTATTTTTAAAATAAGTGTGTATTTGGTTTTCAAAGTTGGTTTTGGTTTTATAAATAAATGGTTTTTAAGTTTTAAGGTGTTTTAAAATGCATTGTTGATTAATGATGATTACACACTTTTATAATAATGTGTTCCCTCTTTAAATAAGGTGGATTATGTGTTAATAGTTATGTCAGTTTATGAAAATGAAAGGGTTAAAGCCCCGTTTGGACACTTTGTGCAAATTAATGATTTTTTTATGAAAACCACATGGGGATATTTCTCAAGAAATACTTGAGTATTTATAATGGATGGGATGACCTTACTAAGGAATCCTCGTGATCCATTATGAGAGTGTTTAATGATGGTATCTTTATGTTCTTTGATAAATGGTATGATATCAGTCCTTGGAGTGTCTCAGGTGATGCCTATTGTGCATTACTATATATATTTGTGTGTGTGTGTGATTGGATGCTCGACTGATATCAGTTGGATCACACCCATTCCCAAAATACTTGATACATGGGAATATGGCATATTAAGTGAGTATTCTATGAATGATTATTGTACTGGTAGTTTGTGGTACTTACCATTGGCCCATAGTAGGTGCATATATTGGGTTTATTACTATTGGATTTTTTCTTTTCCTACCTGAGAAAGGATGGTCGAGCGTATTGGAAGTGTTTTTTTCATTGAGTGTGACATGTCAACATGGATGAGGTCTCATGTATTGGTGTCTTCAGGTTTATTCTTGATCTCCAAGTTTCATATATTTCTGTTCATCATTTGTTGATTTTAGAAGTAATTATTATGCTTATATGTATACCTACATTTCCCTTACTATGTTTATTATTTTGTACATTTTTGGTATATTTTTTCCTTGGAAATTGGTAAACTGGTTTTGATTAGGTTTGTGAAAATGTTTTTCAGATGAAAGTGTTTAATCCTCTTTGTAAAAATTTGAAAATTTAAACATCACATTACCTTTCTAAAAGGCCATTGACACTAATGAGATGATCCCATATTTGAAATTTTTTAAGGGAAATGGTTCGTAAATTGATTTTAAGTAAAATATTTAGAAAACCATACATTTATACATTGTAGTTCACATATGAAATGTTGTTTCTTTTATTTTAAAGGTAGTGCATTGGGAATAGATATCGGGTTACCCTACTGAGTTTTAATACTCACACCTATAGTTCTTTTCTATTTTTAGTTTTTGTGCAGGCTACAGGTTGAGGGAACTCGCCTTGGGTGACACTTGATTGTTGAGTCGGAGAGCGACCTGCAGGGTCACACCGAGTTAGTTTAGACATCGAGTTATATTAGTTTTTTTCCTTCAGTTCTTGTTTAGTAGTACTGTTTAGTTATATATTTTGAGCTGATTCTTTTTTCCACATATTTTATTGAATTATCTTTTTTTCATGGGATAAATCATTCCCACCTGTTTCAGTTTAGTTCCCAACACTAGTTGGTAGCTCATGGGGATAACGAACGCCCCTCGGGACATACCACAGACTGGCACGGGTGACTGGTTTAAGGTTGACCCAGGATGTTTATTGACAGATTTTCTGTAATCATAATAACACTTAATAATATAGCTGATAATGTATCTATTACTCTATAATGGTGAAATATCATGTAAAGGATGTAGAAGATGAAATAATCTTGAAAGTTTCTGTAAATATGATTACCACTTCTTCAAATAACAACATTTAGATCTCCTATTAAGTACACTGGGGTTGGTCTTTTGAGAATATCAAAAACATGATAATGTGTCTATGGAATTTTATAAGAGAAATTGGATGTTTATTGTTGAGATTTAAGGCTTAATATGATGTGAATATGTAATTGAGGATTTTCTCTAATATAATTGTGTTGAGGGTGACTTTTGTAATTTCTAAAAATTTTAATTTATAATAAACTCAATAATAATTAAAATACCTCCAAAAGGACAGGGACTAGAATATAAAATGGTATAAAGCTGTAATATTATCAAATAATAGATTTTATACCAGTTTTTCTATTATTTTAAACCACATCATTTTTATTAACCCTTAGTTGAAGTATTTTAATTTTAACTTAGGTAACAACATTATCAATATTAAAAGGTTTTAATTTTTACATATGTGATCTCAATTAAATAATAAATAAAAATTTGAAAAAATTATAGGAAATATTGTAATTATATTTATTTTTAAATATGTTTTATGATTTTTAAATCACTTTAAAATAGTATTTTGATAAAATATCATTATGGTTAATTTTGAAACTATTCTATATTGGGAATTTTAAAAATATCATGTTAACAAGTTAATTTTGAAAATAATAGTTTATTATACAAAAATATGGTCAAGGTATTATATAAAATTCATTTATCACATTAATTATGTCAAATTAAATTTATTTTAATATATTTAGTAACATTTATTTTTTACATCCATTAATAAAATAATTACTACATCATCATAGAATAGCTATTTAATATAATTATATGTTCATTATGAATAAAAAGTACCATGATATATAAATATTATATATTTTATAATAACATTTTTAGTCAAATATATCTTCTGGAAAACCATATATTGAGAAAGATATACTACTTAAAACATTTATGTGACATCTTTTATGTAATTCCCTAACCCCAAAAGCCCAGAGTCAGTGCATTATTAAATAACATTGGCATGATCACAAAAGATCAAGTCTCAAAAGACCGCTTAGTTTAGTAGCAATGGTAGTACTAGATATATTCACAAGGTTTAGATTACATCATTAAATGAAAAACTATAACAATACTGTTTCCAAAGACAACATTGAGATCCCATAGAATATCCTTGCAGGTCAGTCATAATATAATTCTTCACATCCTGGGAAAAATAAAACCTAGAAAGGGGTGAGCTCAGATGCACAATAAGGATAACAATATAGCGGAAACATTCATAAATAAGCATAAACATTTAAGGCATTTTATAAGACTAAAACAAAAGGCTTTTAAATTTTAATTCAGCATAATATGGAAACGATAAAATCAAATAATTCCATTTAATTACTCACATGGATATTCTACTAGTCAAATAATCACATAAAATATCAATAGCCACTTTCATAATGATGGAATTCATAATTCCATACTTTCATAACCAAATAGTCAAGGCCTTGTACCAAGACTACAAATAATATTTTGTCAAGGGCTTGTGCCAAGACACTAGTTTGTCAAATGAGACCTGCCGATGCATCAAGGAGCTATAGTGGGCTCCACCCGTCACATAATAATCCAATGCATTCCTCATATAAAAATGTTTAAACATAACATAATCATTCGTATTAAAACTAGCATACGAAATTTCAATACATTATCCAAAAATGGTATAAAAATAACACATACATAGTCAAACATATCAAAAAACCTTCAATACAATATGGAAGTTTTGTACCATAATAAATCAACTTCACACAAACTTAAAATCCATCAAAGGATGTTGACAAAGATGAAATCCAAACCATTTAAGAGAAATATCTCTTTCTATTTTGAAATCATTTTAATGTAGCGTAATTATAAAAGAAAAAGTTTATATTTGAAAATAATCTTATAAGCTTATAGGGGAAGCTTCGAAAATGTTATAACGGTGGAAAATAGCCGCATCCGCCGTATAAGTTAAAAAAAAATACATTCTTACCTTAATTTTGTCGAAAAGGTTATAAAGGACCTTTTTTGGAAAACGACAGAAAGATTCCTTTATTAACATATTATAAAAGTCAAACAAGGGTATAAATGACATTAAACCATATTCTAGTAAATACTAATAATGTTTTCAAATACACTTTAAAGAAACATGGATGTGGATTATAAAGAGGTCCCAGTAGATAATTACGTATAAACTACCTCAGATTATGAAGAGATTGTAGAATTAACCCTTGACTTGTATTTTTCCTTGGTCGATGGTAGGTTAACCTCCTGTATAATGGTGAAATAATTTTTATTAAATTATAAAAGAATCATATACATTAATATGATATCATATATGATCTTTTAACATTACCTCGTTAATTATATCATAATATTATCGTTGTTTCTGGTGTTAATGGATTTGTTTTCCTTTATATTCTTTGTTATGTGAGTCATATTTTTTATGGATGGGATGTATCTTATTCATATATAGAATTATATAAAGTATTTAAACATTATTTTTAATCATCTAATGAAAATTAGTCTTGAATGGACACGATGAGGAATGAATCTCATCGAGTTCGTGGTGACAGTAATCTGTACGTACCCACGAGCGACAATATCATTCTCTTGATATTAAAATAATATATAATTGGATGGTATATCATATATAAAGAATCATTATCATGTTATATTTATTACTTAAATCAATTACACATCATTATTATACCCATCCAAATAATAATGTATTGAATAACAATTACACCACGACGTGGATACAATAATTCGTACATACACATGTATGGTGACATGTGATTAAAAGGATGGATATAATAATTAATTTGGTTCTACCATATTTATAATAACATCACAGTATATAGAATATAATGTAGTTATTATTTTATAATTGAAAAAACAATGAAAAAGGAAGTGGAACAAGAAAGGAACTTCAAATATGTGATGAAATATTTACCTCTTCTTCAGGTTCTTCTTTTTTATTTGATCAAAAGGGATCTGTAGGATGGATTTCTGACTAAAGGAAGTCCTCCAAGATAAAGGTGGGATAGTTAAGAGGGTATTTGGGTAGAGATTGGCCGATCCAAATGGCTTTGAAGGTTTGAATTAGAGAGAATGGATATTTCCCTTTTATAAGAGGGGTGAGGGGAACCTTAGGAAAAGATAGAAATTATATTTTATAATAAAATCATTTTCAGTTTCTAATGGCTCAAAAATGGATTATTTAAAGTATAAGGTGGGGATGGGTCAAAAAACACTCAACCAATAGGTTTTAGACGGGTTTGGGACACTATATTAACTTTATCTTTTAGGTTTAACTCTTAGTTAAATAGTTTGAAATTTACAATGTCTCTTTATATTTTTATATCATATGGTTAGAAAAATCTCTATATACATCCAAGTGAACCCCAAGTGGTTCATTAATGATACATATATCATTATATATATATTTTTGGACAAACCATATATTTCCAAGAATAGGATATCAATTAATAATATAACATTTTTTTTAAAAAAACTCTTTTATGTCAATTTTGACACTATTTGGTATTTTGTTTTTTGTAAATTCATAACAGCATTATTAGTTTGAAAAAAAAAATCATATAAACAACTATAACATATCATATTAACCAATAAAATTAGTGGAATTCATAAAAAGTCTCAAATTAAATTTATTTGGATATTTATAATATCAATTATTTTAATATTTCATTAATTAGGTAATTACTATATCATCATTGTGTCAGAAATAATTTAATTATTTAATGTCTAAAAATATTAATAAACCACCATTATATAAGAAATCTTTATATATTTCTATTTAATATTTATAGTGAATTTATCTTATGTTTAACCCTATATTAGAAATGATCCAGTTATTAAACATTGAATTTAGCACTTTTAACTCTACTCTGAATTAAATAATAATAAATGTCCAAATCTAAACCAAGTGGACCAAATAGGTTCATATTTTATTAAAAATATTTTTTTGGTCGAATTATACTTATCCAATAGAACTACGACATGTTTTAGGGTAATAATAATATCATTTTTACCCTTAAATACCCTATTTACTTTTAACTCTTGTAAATAAAAGTAAAAAGTTACTATTCACCAAAAATAATTTTCAACTTATTGAACCACATTTTTCTTACTGATATTAACTATGTCTCTTGGTTTTTTGGAATTTCACTCAAAAAATTGGTAAAATTTTGTTTTATGTGAATTTCCAAATTCTCCTAAGAGGTGGGTAAAAGACGGAGAAAAGATCAATAAAATTTTTATATATCAAAAATTGTTATAAACTGATTCTATTGAATTACATTGAACATATATAAGTATTATGTATCTATTTTGACCTAAAATAAATTTAAATAAAATAAAAAAATATTTAAACAAACATTCGGTTTAAAACTATAACTCAATGTTTTTCACTATTCATCAAAAATTGAACATTTTTAGAAAAATGCCAAAAATTCACCCAAAGATAATTTCAATATTCCGAATCCAAAAATGAATTCAATTTTGAAATATAAAATTTATAAAATTTCAAAACGTGGGTATTAGTATTCATTACGGCTAGTTTCATTGTTTATGGTGTGTTAGAACTTGATGTTGCATACAACACACGCTACTTTATTCTTCAAAGAGAAGCGTACTGTGGAAGCTTGGGGTGTTAGATTCTCCCCTCCAAATAATTTCGTCCTCAAAATTTCTAGAATATTACTCCATGAAAAGACTTGGGTGGTTCTTCATCATAAGTTCCACAGGTTCCCACGTTGCCTCCTCCATCTTATGGTTTCTCCATAGAACTTTTACCAAACAAGTTGTCCAGTTTCTCAGAACTTGTTCTCTTATATCAAGAATCTTGACAGACTCTTTGCAATAAGACAAATTGGGTTCCAGTTCTAATTCCTCATAGGTGAGTACATGCGTTGGGTCAGGCATGTATTTTGTCAACAATGATATGCAGAATACATCATGAACTTTGGATAGATTTTTGGGTATTTCCAAATGGTAAGCTACAACCCCAATTAGTTCTAGAATTTTGAAAGGTCTGATGTACATGGGACTTAATTTTCCATTTTTACCGAAATGTATAACACCCTTCCATGGAGATACCTTCAAGAAAACAT
The DNA here is from genome assembly GCA_963277665.1 of Viscum album. Lineage (NCBI taxonomy): Eukaryota > Viridiplantae > Streptophyta > Magnoliopsida > Santalales > Viscaceae > Viscum > Viscum album. Next base: position 424,429,354 of record OY728123.1, on the reverse strand, counting down.
GTTCTCCTACCTAAAATTCCAAATCCTTCCTTCGGTTATCAGCATAGCTCTTCTGCCTACATTGAGCTGCATTGCTGTGGATTTGGATAAACATTACATTTTCCATCGCTTCCTCCATAAGTTCTGGGACTACGAGTTTTCTTTAACCAACATCATCCCAACAGGTTGGTGTGCGACATCTCTTTCTGCATAACGATTCATATGGTGTCATCTGAATACTTGAATGGAAGCTATTGTAATAGGTAAATTCTACAAGAGGTAAATATTTATCGCACATACATTGAAAGTCAAGTGAGCATGATCTCAACATGTCTTCTAAGTTTATAATAGTCTGCTCGGATTGTCCATCATTTTGGGGGTGGTATGCAGTGCTCAAATAAAGTTTACTATCCAGGTCTTTCTGAAGACTTTTCCAGAATATTGATGTAAAACAGGGATCATGATCAGAAACAATCGATAGGGGTACACCATGATGTCTCGGAACTTTATTAATATATAGTCTTTCTAGATGTTCAAGTGGTAATCTTCCCTTATATCAAGAAAATATGTTGAATTGGTAAGATGATCAACAATGACCCATATTGCATCGTTCCTTCTACGAGTCTTTGGTATCCCCATGACAAATTACATCATGATATCATCCCATTTAATATCAGGTATGGGAAGAGGTTTCATGACTCCTCCAGGATGTTTCCCTCCAGCTTTCACTTGCTGAAAAACAATACATCTAGAAACAAAATCAGAAATCTCCCTGTTCATGTTGTCCCACCAAAAATGTTCCTTAAAATCTCTATACATTTTGGTTCTCCAAGGTGGTATAGAGAAATTGGAACTTTGAGCATCATCCAAAAATTCCCTTTTTAGGTCAGGTATATCGGGAACACAAAGACTCTTCCCAAATTTCAAAATTCCTTCTTCATGCACAAATCCACTCAATCTCCCATCATTCATAGCTTTAATCTTCTTTTGAAACTCATCATCATCGGTCTGATAACTCTTTATCCTTTCTAGTAAATATGGTTTGGGAACCATTTGAAAAACATTTGATGTTTCACCTTTCATGGTGATTCCCATATCTATCTTTACTAGATCCTTGTATATAGGATCTTTTTCAACTCTCATATTATTAAAAACTCCATGATCCTTTCTACTCAAAGCATCTGCCACCTTATTTGCCTTCCCCGGGTGGTAGTTTATAGTGAAATAATAATCCTTGATTAGTTCTAGCCATCTACTTTGCCTCATGTTGAGTTCTTTCTTTGAGAAAATATACTTTAAACTATTATGATCGGTATATATCTCAAATTTTCACCATAGAGATGGTTTCTCCAAATCCTCATTGCAAAGATTATAGCTGCTAACACAAGATCTTGAGTAGGATAGTTTTTCTCATGAATTTTTAGCTGTCCTGATGCAAAGGAAATAACCCAATCATTCTACATAAGGACACAACCAAGTCCTTTCTTTGAAGCATCACTATAAATAACAAACCCATCATTCCCCAATGGTATAGTCAAGATAGGAGCATTGACTAATCTTCTCTTAAATTCTTCAAAACATTCTTCACACTCTTTTGTACAAACAAATTTAACCCCTTTTCGTGTGAGCTTTGTTAATGGGTTATCCAACAGGGAAAAATTCTAGATGATATTCCTATAATAACCTACTAAAACAATAAAAATGCGTACCTAGTTTGTACTCATCGGTGCAGACCATTATTGGATTGCTCTTGTCTTAGAAGTACCAACGGATATTCCATCCTTAGTGACAATATATCCAAGAAAAGAAATCTCCTGAAGCCATATTTCACACTTGATAAACTTCCCATATATTTCATGTCTTCTACGAGTCTTCAGGATAATGCGCAAGTGATTTTCATGATATTCATAGATTTTGGAATATACCAATATATAATCAATAAATACCACTACAATGTCATCAAGATATTCCTCGAAAATTCTATTCATTAGATCCATGAAGATAGAGGGTGCATTAGTCCACCCAAAAGGCATTACTATAAACTTGTAATGCCTGTAGCTGGTTCAAAATGATGTCTTCAGAATGTCTTCCTTCTTCACGCACAACTTATGGTATCTGGATTGAAGGTCAATCATTGAAAAGTATTGAGCTCCATGCAGTTGGTCAAATAAATCATCAATGTGATGTAGGGGATACTTGTTCTTTATTGTTATAGCATTGATCTCTCTGTAGTCAATGCACAACCTCATAGATCCATATTTCTTCATCACAAAAATTATAGGGGCTCCCCATGGAGAAGCACTAGGGTGAATAAATCCTTTATTACTAAATTCCTCTAGTTGTTTCTTTAGTCCCACTAATTAAAAAGTCGACAGTCCATAAGGGGTCTTCGATATGGGCCTTGAACCAAGAATTAAATCAATGTAAAACTCAATTTCTCGTTCGAAAGGATGTCCAGGTAAATCTTTTGGAAACACATCACCATATTCTTTCACAATAGGTACATCATCTATTTGAACATTCCTTTCATCACCCCCAGTTAGTTCATTCTCTTCCTCCCCAATAATTGAATTTAGTTGAGCTACCAGGGGTGGATCTAGATAAAAATTAGGTGGTGGTGATTCTTCTCTAAAGATAAGGTGTTTTCTATCAGCATCATCAAAAATACTAACCTCATACTTCTTACAATAAATTTTTGTGTCATGGTCTAAAATCCAATCCATACCGAGGATTATATCAAATTCAATCATGGGTATGACTGTGAGATCAGAATATAAAGAAGATTTATATGTTCTAATGGGGATTGATTCCCAAAACATTGTTGCGATGATACTTCCCTTATAAGTTTTTACTAAAAACTACCTTGTTAAATCAAATTGTAAATATCTAATTTTCATTGATAACTTGGATGATATGAAACAATGTGAGGATCCAGAATTAAATAAAGCATTTTCAAAACATGAGGAAAGCATTAAATTACCTACCACCACATCTTTTGAAGCTTCAACCTCACTAGTAGTGATAACATAAGCTTAGCCTTTATCCCTTGGCCTTTTCTGAGGTAAGTTCCCCTAACGCTGAGGACATTCATTTTCATAATGCCACTTTTATCTACAACTGTAGCATTCAACATCGACAGCCTCTTTCTTCCCCTTGCAATCATAAGCTTCGTGGCTTTTTTCACCACAATTGTAACAGACTCCCATTCCCTTCAAGAAAGTACTAAGATTTTTCTCCCAACATTTACTACAGGATGGATATTAAACTTTTCCCTTCATCCCCTTATTTCCATTTCTAGAGTGCTTATCAGATCTCTTCTTCTCTTGCTCTACTTTAAAGTTGTAAGACATAGAGAATTGTTTTCCTATCTTCATTGCACATGAGACTATATCTTTGTACGATGAGAAGGATTGTGAGACTAATAATCAACGGAAAAATGGTTTTAACCCATCAATGAAATGATAAATATTACTTCTTGGGTTACGTATATAATCTGCAGCATGCCTCTCTAACCTTGTAAAGTTAGCCTCATACGTTGCGACATTCTCATCCTCCTTTTTCCTCAGACTTGGAAATTGCCTTTCCACATCCGCTCGATGGTCACGAGGAAAGTATTTTTCTAAGAATAGCTCTTTAAACTCCCTCCATTCCATATTTGATACTTCATCATCTTACTTTGTGTTTTGAATCAATGACCACCATTGATCAGCATCTCTAGTGAGGTGGTAAACTGCCATGATAACTTTTTCCCTTTCACTACTTCCCAAGGCATGGAATATTTTCTATAAGGAATTTATCCATTTCTCATCTAGTAATGTATTTTTACGCCCATTTAAGGTTGGTGGTTGTTTCCTAATGAAGAGATCTAACATTGATCCTCTATGTTGTGGATCAGGGTGCTCCATACGGGTAAGGTTATTATTCATAAAATGAGTTAGTTGTCCCAGTATGGTGATTAGCTCATCAGCACCAGTTTTATCACCATCTGCACTATAATTATCTCGATAATGATGGAAATCCCTACATATTGTGCATGCATTGATACAGTTTTCATTCCTTCCACTAGGCTCCATTTTTAAACAATGTCATAAAATAGATTATTTTATGAATCGAAATACATAATTCCAAACTTTTAATAAACTTTACATAAATTGAACAGTTTATGGATATAATCCATAATCATAAAAAAGTTTTCTTTGAGGAAGTATATACTCATAAACCCTTCAAAATGGTTTGTAAATAAAATCAGAATTATCCTAAGCATATCCCCCTTGGAGTGTTGTAACGAAGAGTACAGCAAGGCCTGTTGTCGTGCACCAGTTCCCATTCGAGTCTAGCTCAAAGTTGTGTTTTAGGGTTTTACACCTTGGTACATCTATGCTAGAGCCGCTTCTACCTGCTCATATCCAAACAGGTATATATTGCTTGGAAAATGCACAAAATCTCTAGAATATAAAAATTCTAGGATTTTTTTCTATACTAATCCTCAAAGTCTATCGTAGGGTAATGTGCTCTAATCAGAGTTTATCTAAATATTGTTTCCATGTTTTGCACTAAACATCCTTTGATACCAACTATAACGCCCCAACCCCAGAAGCCCAGATTCGGTGCATTATTACGTAACATTGGCAGGATAACAAAAGATAACGTCTCGAAAGACCGATTAGTTTAGTAGCCTTGGTAGTACTAGATACATGCATATGGTTTACATTACATCATAAAATGAAAAACAACAACAACATTTCTTCCATAGAAAACACTGAGATCCCATATACTATCCCTGCAGGTCATTGATAATATAATTCTTCGCATCCTGGGAAAAATAAAACATAGAAAGAAGTGAGCTCAGATGCTCAGTATGGATAACAATATAGTTTCAACTTTCATAAATAATTATTAACATGTAAGGCAGTGTATAAGACTAGAAAAAGCCTTTTAAAGTTTAATTTCAGCATAATATGGAAAAGATAAAATCAAATAATGTCATTTACTTACTCACATGGATATTCTACTAGTCCAAAAAACACATGAAATATCAATATCCACTTTAATAATGATGGAATGCATAATTCCAGACTTTCATAACCACAAAGTCAAGGCCTTGTGCCAATACTACCAATAACATTTTGTCAAGGCCTTGTTCCAAGACACTAGTTTGTCTTATGATACCTACTGATGCATCAAGAAGATATAGTGGTCTCCAACTTCCACTTAATAAGTCCAATGCATTCCTCATATGAAAAGGTTTAAAGATAACATAAACATTTGTATTAAAAATAGCATACGAAATGTCAATAATTTATCCATAAATGATGTAAAAATAACACATCCATAGTCAAACATATCACAAAACCTTTAATACAATATGGAAGTTTGGTACCACAATAAATCAACTTCAAAAAAACATAAAATCCTTCAATGTATGTTGACATAGATAAAATAAAAACCTTTTTTGAGAAATATCTCATTCTATTTTCAAATCATTTAAAAGTCACGTAATTATAAAAGAAAACATTTTTATTTTAAAATATTATTATAATCTTGTAAGGTAATCTTTGACGATGTTATAATGGTGGAAAATAGTCACACTCGCTGTATAAGTTAAAAAAATACATTCTTACCATAATTTTGTCGAAAAGATTATAAAGGACCTTGTTTGGAAATTGACGGAAATATAACTTTATAAACATATTAGAAAGTCAAAAAACGGTATAGATTACTTTAACCCATAGTCTAGTAAATAGTAATAATGTTTTGAAATACACCTTTAAGAAACATGGATGCGTATGATAAAGAGGTCCCAATAGATAATTACGTATAAACAACCTAAAATAATGAAGAGATTATAGAATTATCCCTTACCTTGATCTTTTCCTTGGTAGATGGTTTGTTAACCTCCTATATAATGGTGAAATAATTTATATTAAATTATACAATAATCATATACATTAATATGATATCATATATGATCTTTTAACATTGCTTTGTTAATAATATCTTAATATTATCATTGTTTCGGGTGTTAACGGGTTCATTTTCCTTTATATTCTTTATTATGTGAGTTATATTTTTTTATGTATAGGATGTATCTTATTCATATACAGAATTATATCAAGTCTTTAATCATTATTTCTAATCATATAATGAAAAATTTTCTGGAATGGATACGATAGGGAATGAATCTCATCTCATTCGTGGAGATGATAAATCGTACGTATGCACGAGCGAGAATATCAATCTTTTGATATTAAAATAATATATAATTGGATGGTATATCATATATACAGAATCAATATAATGTTATATTTATTATTTATATAAATTACACATCATTATTATACACATCCAAATAATAATGTATTGAATAACAATTACACCACAACGTGGAGACGGTAATCTGTACGTACGCATGTATGGTGAAATATCATTCAAATGATGGATAGAATAATGAATTTGGTTGTACCATATTTATAATAACATAATATTATATAGAATATACTGGAGTTATTATTTCATAATGGAAACAATAAAGAAAAAGAAAGTGGAAGAAGAAAGGAACTTCAAAGAGGTGATGAAATATTTACCTCTTTTTTGGGTTCTTCCTTTTGATCTGATCAAAAGGTCTCTTTAGGTTGTCTTTCTGACTAAAGGATGGACTATATGATGAACGGGAGATAGTTTAGAGGGTATTTGGGAGATTTTGGATGAGCCAAATGTCTTTGAAGGTTTTAATTAGAGAGAAAGGGGAGTGCCCTTTTATAAAAGGGGTGACGGGCGCCTTAGGAAAAACAAGAAATATTATTTTATAATAAAATCATTATCGTATTATAATTGCTCAAAAATTGATTATTTAAATTCTATGGTGTGGATGGGTCTAAAATAACTAAACCAATAGGTTTTATATAGGTTTGGGTCACTATATTAACTTTATCATTTAGATTTAACTATTACTTAAATAGTTTGACATTTACCATGTCTCGTTGTATTTTTATATTATATGGTTAATAAACATACTATATACATCCAAGAAAACCCCAAGTGGTTCATTAATGATACAAATATCATTATATAATTCTTTTTTCTGAACCTTATATTTTTAGGATTGGAATATCAATTAATAATATAATATTTTTTTAATAAACTCTTTTATGTCATTTTGACACTATTTGGTATTTTGTTTTTTCTAAATTCAAAAAAGTGTTATTACAACAAAAACAATTCATATAACCAACCCTAACATGTACTATTAACCTATAAAATTAGTTTAATTCATAAAAAGTCTAAAATTACATTTATTTGGATATTTATTATATCAATTATTTTAATATTTCATTAATTAAGTAATTACTGCATCATCGTTGTGTCATAAATAAATTAAATTATTTAATGTCTAAAAAATATAAATAAAATACCATTATTTAGGAAATATTTTTATATTTCTAATCAATATTTATAGTCTAAATTATATTATGTGTAACCCTATATTAAAAATGTTTCAATTATTAAGCATTGAATTTAACACTTTTAACTCTTCTTTGAATTAAATTATAATAAATGTTCTAATCTAATCCAAGTGGACCAAAGAGGTTCATATTTTATTTCAAAGGTTTTGTTTAGTCGAATTATAATTATCTAATATAATTTGGACATGTTTTATGGTAATAATAATATCATTTTTATCCGTAAATACCCTGTTTACTTCTAACTATGGTAAATAAAATTCAAAGGTTATTATTCACCAAAAATTATTTTCATCTTATTGAACAACATTTTTCTTACTTATATCAATAATTTGCATAAGATTTTTGAAATTCCACTCGTAGAAGCAGTAAAATTATGTTTTATGTGAATTTACAAATTCTCCTAGGAGGTGGGTAAAAGACGGTTAACAGTTCAATAAAATTTTTATATATCTAAAATTATTATAAACTGACTCCAATGAATTACATTGAAATTATATAGGTATTATTTATCTATTTTGACCTAAAATAAATTTAAATAAAATAACTAATTATTTAAATAAAAATTCAGTTTTAAACTATAACTCAGTGTTTTTCACTATTCATAAAAAATTGAAAATTTTTAGAAAAATACAAAAAAATCACCCTAAGCTAATTTCGATATTCCGAATCCAAAAATTAAGTCCATTTTGAAAGATAAAATTTAGGATATTTCAAAAAGTGGGTATTACTATTCATAAGTGCTATTTTTATTGGTTTTGGTGTGTTAGAACATAAAGTTGCGCGCAAAATACGCTATTGTATTATTCAATGAGAAGCGTACCGTGGAAGCTTGGGGTGTTACATTTTAATTTGTATTAAACAAAATATGTTAAATATCATAATTCCATCTAAGCGGCACAAAAAGTCCAATAATAAATTCATATCATTAATAAATGTTTATAATGATTCAAATATTCATTTATATTAGTTCATAACATACATTTTCCCCATGTAGACACATATGGGATATTTAAGGGGAAAAAGTGACATTTTTTAACTTTATTTCATTTAAATATTATATAATTCATCTTCATGATCATGTGTCCATTATACAAATTAATTCAGATCCTTAGGTTTTAAAGGTAATATTATATTCATCAAACAAAACATTTGTATTTTTTAGGGTTATATTGATTTTCTAATTAGGTTTTTAACCTAAATTACCCAATTTCTTATTTTCTATAGAAAAAATAATTTACAAATGTTACTATTCAAATTTGCCAAAAAAATAAAATGGAAATATTCACCAAATTCATTGATTATGAATCTAATTTTGGTATTTTTTTAAAAAATTATAAGAATATATGTTAAATAATTTATTTTAAAAATAAAACTTGTACAATACTATGGAAAACAATTAACGTGAAAAATACATTTTGAATCATGAAATGTTTCTAAAAGAATATCGTGTAGAAAATAATTTCAAACAAATGTAATTTTATTATTTTAAAATAAAATTTAAAACCAATTCGAAACACAATTTTACCTTCTAAATACTTTAAAAAATAATACAATTTTGAATAAAAATCACAATTTTCACTATTCCTTAAACAATGTTTTAGAAAATTATAAAAAAATAAATCTGTGAAAATATTAAAATAATGAATCCAAAAATGAATTTATTTTTTCAAGTCTTATTTATAGAATTTCTAAAAATTATTATCAATTCCTAAAAGTAAGAAAAACTCTTTTTCAATGAAAACATATTTTTCGAAGAATAAAGTGACATTACTTAAAGATGTGTGATCATTTTCTACGAACATAACAATACATTCATATTGATTTAGACCATTATATTTATTTTATCAATTATCTTTTCATATATATCACTACAAATTTAGCATCTAGGTTAATTGAACCCTACTCTGATGCCAATTACAATGGACCATACTTTTCATACATGGATATTACATCAAAAAATAAGATCATTCTTTACATAACATGACAAACCCACACAAAACTTTATAGGTTTATTTTCATGAGAAAATTAGAAATATAAAAAACATATTCACAAGAACTCTACATTATCCCCAAATTATTCCAAAAAAACTAGAATCCTTTTTGACAAATCTTACATAATATCATACTTAATATCTTATGAAAAAAACATAATGAAATAGGTGATCCCAGATGCTCAGAGATGGTAATAAAGGTGGATAACATAAGTATAAGGGAATAATATCATGAAAATATGTTCTTAAAATTTTTTCCTGAAAAAAAATGATCATGATATTAAGTTATGTTAAAAATCAGAGATTTTTATATTATGTGATTTATAAATAAGATAATTCAAATAAGTATAACAAAACTAAAAAAATTATGGCATATTCATAAGCATAGAAAATAATTTCAATATTAGTCAATTCCCACTACCAAGACCATCATTTCAGACAATATCCTTTATTAAACCGAGTTCACTCCTCATTCCAACCCAATATTACTAAACCATGTTTACTCCGGTTCAGGTCATGTATTACTGAATCAGGTTCACCTCTATTTTTAGTAAAATTTATCTCATGAGTTTAATTATTTAATCAATTAGTTTTAAGACGATATATGTCCCACCAATCACATAATTAAAAATACGAGTGAAAATGAACACATTTCATTTATCTTATTATTACCCAAGAAAAAAACATGTTTCATAAATATTTATTTTAAGCATAACCCATTGAAAAGAAATGGATTTTATAAATATCATTATTTCATACACATAAGGAAACCAGAAAATAAATAAGGATAGTATTCTTGAAATAAATCCCCAGTAAACAATAAATAAAATCAAATAATTTTATCTTAGATGGAAAATAATTGTGATATGTAACATGAAGTGATTCTTTAGGAAACTATCCTTTTTCATTTCAAAAATAAATTCTTAAAATATCACTAAATACTAAAAGATAGAAATTTCATAAAAATTTAACTTGAAATAATGTAAGGTAAACATCTAGGAAAAATGGATTCATGAAAGTGAAAAAATATATTAAGTCCATATTTGTTAGAAAACATTCCTTTTATAAATTGTTTCAAAAAAGACACAAAGAACCACGTTTGGATAATAAAAAATATATTCATTTCAAACCATTTAGTTAAAAATTTGCACATCTGTGAAATTAAAAATAAAAATTCTTAAAAAAACTATAAATATGTTTTGGAATGTATTATTAGGAAACATGGATATGGAAGGGAATTAATCCATATTATATACTTATAAAAAATCATTCATAATAATGACATTCGTAAATTAACCAACACCCTAGGTCTGATTTATATAATACATATCTAAAGCTCATGAATAATAGTGTAAATAATTTTATTAATTTATAATATAACCATTATAATATTTAAGATATCATATATTATCTGACTATATAATATTATCACCCATTAGTTATTAATTCTACCTTATTACCCATCTTTCAGGTGTTAACTGCTTCATTTTCATATGCATGTTTTGTCGTATAGGTCCATGTTTTTACAAAAATGATATACTTCCATCATCTCCAGAATGATATTAAGGTAAAATTTGAAATATATATACATTATATACATTTATATAATCAATATTTAATAATGATTCGGGAAAATTAATCTCGTCGGTGAGACGGTAGGCCAAACATACGAATGAGAAATGATATCACTTATTTAATGGTGATAGGGTATGAAAGTGGATGGTGTTGGTCGGAGTGAATACTCAAGAGGGGGGTGAATTGAGTTCCAATTAAAATTTTTGTTAAAAAGTATTTATCTTAAAATCCCCCAATTTAAAAACAAAGTTATACTGTAGTGAATTTATACAGATTGTAAGTGTTCAATTGGCTTCTTAAAGATGGATTAGATCTCAGTCAATTTAATCACAAGATTAAATTATATTTTGAAGCTAACCTACTAGTTCGCAACAAATATAAACACTTGATAATTTAACTATCAAAGTAACTTTAAAATAGTTTTTTATTTCAAAGTAATATCAGCGGAATATAAAAGATATATGTAGTATATTTTAGACTTATACTGAGAAGAACATCAGATATAACCAAGAGGTTCAGTCTCAAGTAGAGACTTAGTCCTCTCAAACAATTTATATAAATTTTATCCACACCTTTGATCGGTGTTAACAATAGTACAATATTGTCCAGGTCATAAGACCTCTAACACAATTCTTCGTCGGAAAACAAAGACAACAGCACACAGGTTATTCGGGTCACACTTGTCCTCTAACACTATCCTCAGTAGGACACAGTATGATGTATGGAGTTTGGAATGAGGATTTAGTATCCTCCAGTTTAGTACAGGAGACAGTGTGTTTGTAATGTATACAAAGTACACACACTCCTCAAAATCTAAATAAATGAATCACTTAGAGAGAGTAGGTAAGAGTTTAAAATGCTCTAGATATTAGTAGTGCAGCTCTGGACTCGTTGGACTCAGTAGAAATGATTCTGAGTCTATCTCTATTTTTTCTATTGAAAAATAGAGTATCTTGGTTCAGCATGGTGTCCTTCACATGTGAGTATGTTATCTTGTTTTTAGTGTTCTTCTTGTGTTATTCAGTAGTGCTGGGTTGCATGCAATAGAGTTCGTTGAAGATCTTGCAATATCTTCTTCGAGTTCCTCGTGTGTTCTTTTTTCATGTTTGTGCATGGAAGAATTCTATCACTATGCCTTTTCACAAACCGCCTTTTACTCCAGCTCGATCTTCCTTTTATTCAATGAGCTCTGGCAATGGGAATGATTACTTTTTCATAGGTACAAGCTACGGTCCCCTAACATTCCAACAACTAACAATAAATATAATTAATTACATTAAAAAATCAAATATGACCATTGGGATTAAATAAGGGTTTATAGAAATTCAAACAGTTTTCAAAACTATTGGTGAGTCATGAGATCGGTGAGTAATTTTGAATCTGCATCGGTATCGGTAGCATCAGCATCGGTAGCTCATTGATCATCGGTATCAGTAGAATCAGCATCGGTAGCTCCTTTATGCAACTGTTGATGTTGCGACCGTTGTCATTGGTGCAACAGTTCCTATCATCAGTGCGATCGTTCATCATCGGTGTGACCATTCATCATCGGCGCTACCGTTCATCATCGGTGCGACCGTTCATCATCGGTGCGATATGAAACTAACTAATGGTGAGTCAAGACATGGAATTCTCACACAGTGTCTGTTCAATCCAGAATACTTCCAGGTCAACCGTAAAACATAAATTAACATAGATAAATATATGTAGACATTATTTAAACATATATAATCATATTTAGAACAATTTGAACAATAGACAAAATTGAAATAAATAAAACTAAGATTTGTGATTATTAAAATAACCATCTCACAGAGATTTCAACAATCTCCCCCTTTTTGATAATCATGAATCAGTGGAATAAATGAAGAGAGAAAAAATAATGTCAGTCAGTATGCTCCCCCTATATAAAATGAAAATATTCCAAAAGATAAGATAAGGTTAGAATAGCAAACAGAACTTCTCCCTATATAATATAGATTAGATAATACGATTCATTCTCCCCTTTCAGCATAGTTTCAACTTAGATATATAGTCAACATTTATCCCCCTGTGTATATGTATTGATGTAGTAAATAGTGAAGCAGTCATACAAAGTAGGAATTTGTTAAAGATACATCATGGGATCATATGCATATTCAGTTCATCCCATATTCATATTAATGATATCTCATCCCTCATTTCGCATTTCTCATTTCTACCCCTTTGGGATTATCAAAAAAAGAAAAGAGAAGGAAGATAAGAAAGAAGATTACATTTGAAAAATAAGGTTTGAAAATGAGTACAAAACTCACATACAAAATTGAAAAGTACAGGAAATTGACACCCTATCCAAAATTGACAGATACAGCTATTTCTTGGGTTGAAATAAAGCATTTCCTTTGGAAGTTGGAGGAATGGATGGTCCAGAAGGTGGGTGGGTGGAAGGCTGAACTGGCCAGATGGACAAAGGAGGCAGGATGAATTTAGCTGGATGGATTGTGGGTTCTAAGCTAACCTGGTGAGGAGTAGAATATCTTTCTGAAGCAGTCTGTTGAAATATTGTTCGAATACTGGAGAGATCTTGGGAGACAGACAGCTGACCAAGAGCAACATCTGGTGAATTAAGAGGCTCAGTAGTTTTAAAAACAATGGCCTTGGCTTTCACATGAAGGTAGGGTTTGAGAGAATTGATGAAGTCTTTAATTACTTCTCCATCGTACATTATTTCCTTTTCAAAATCATCCTTATTTTGCATGAAAATTTCTAAAGTATGAGTAAAATCCTTCAACTACTGAACTTGGGCATTAAAAAGATTGAGAAATTGGAGGTTGTCTCAAATTGTCATCCACAACTTTAAAATGGTGATTCAACTCATGCTTAGTGTAAATCTTAGATAAATAATGATCCAATTTCTTTTTAATCTCTTTTTGAGCCTTGGTAGCATTGGTTGAATACAACTGCACCATTCTATGTATATGATCACTATGCTCTTTCATCTTTATTAAAGAATCCAATTCATAAATCTTTCCAAGAGATTCCAACTCTTCTTTAATAACATCCTTTAAAGTATTAATCTCATGACTAGTAATCTTGGTCACCTTTGAGGAACTAGCCTGGGCAACAACTTGAGTGATCTCAGCTTTCAATTTCCTAAAATCTACCTTCTTCAGATGTTCTATCAGATTTCATAACACTTTCATCATACCCGAGATGGTTGTTCTGAACTCTCCTGATAGAGAAACCAAATTACTGCCTAAATCAGTGATTGTTTTATTCAAAGAGGAAAAGTTCCTGCCAATAGACTCACTATAATTGCACAGGTCTGGTTTGATAAGGCTTACCACTCTTTAAGCTAAATAATCCATAGCAGCTTCGGGTAAAGTCACAGGTGCAGGAGCAGGAACATGAAATAACTCATCTTTCATAGTCTCTATAAATTCTTGAATCAATTGATCCCTAAATCTGTTAAAATCAGATTTTGCGACTGTAGGATCAGATATAACCTGAGAAACAGAAGGATCAAGTCCAGATTGAGAAATAGAAGGACCTGGTCTGTCTGTTTCCACTTGCATATATTCGGTAACTAATCGAGCCTTAACTAAGTCACTTACTCCTATAAGATCCATTCCTTCTTCTTCCTCTTCCTCTGGATAGTCTAATCCCATAACAGCAAGACCTAGATGTTCTTCCCATGTGGCTTTGCATGAAGGATACATAGGTTTCACAAACTGAGCTCTTCTAGGAATTTCAATAGAGACTTCCTCATCCTCATCAATCTCCAACTTTTTTGTTCTCTCAGCCTCAGGGACATTTTCGTGCACATTTGGTTGGGGTTGAGGATCATATTGGATCACATTCTGACTTTCAATTGGTCGAGCATTAGCATCATCAGAATCACCACAATCACTGTCACTGCTACTACTATCACTATCACCATCAGCATCACCCTCATCACCATCATTTCCTTCATCATCATTATTATTAACTGAATACTCACTTGAACTATCTGTACTACCAGATTCATACTCCTCAGAAGTTGATTCATGAGTCTCAAATTCTTCTCCATCATCTAAAAGAGGTTCTATCTCTGTTAACTTGAGAGGAGGGCTTGCTGAACCAAATTTCATCCTTCTTTTCTTTGGGCTCACTGTATCATGATCACTCCTGTCATCAGGATGTGATTTATGCTCCTTTTCAGCATCAATTCCATCTTCATCTTATTTTTCTTCTGTTCCCTGCTTACTGGACTCACTAGTTCCCTTAGGAACAACTGCTTCCTCTTCTTTATCAGAATAAACCACTTCTTCACCAGGTTTTAAACTAGGATCTCTCATCCCCTTTGGTCTTGTTGGATGATCAATATGATTGAATGAGTCATACAACTTATCCTCATCAGCAACCCAAGACTTCATCGGTGGGTTCCAGTTTATTTTCATCCTCTTACAAATAACCTTGTTAATAAAGAAGCTAATGTATGAGATACACTCATCTCCATCATCAACACAGTCCAAGAACTTCAGTATGGCAGAGATTTTCTTAGAATAAAAAAAATTTGTATCTTTCTTTGATGGTTTTATCATCTTAGCAATATGCTCAGCAAAATTTCTACACAGGTTGATCTTTTCACCATACAATAAAAGAGATAACAAAAAAATATCCAGATACTTTACTGAAGCAAAGTCACCTTTTCTAGGACGTATTTGATGTTTAATAAACTTAAACAGGATTCTACTCTCACCATCCAACTGAGCAGCAGATATACTCCTCGATTTAGACTTCCCAGTCAATAAATCTAGGGCTAGCTCATATGAAAAGTAATTAGTAGTATGATGGATATTAACAACGTAATCCTCATATCTTCCATTGTGAGGTACTCCCAAACATTCAGCCCACTGTTTCGATGAAAATGTAATCTTTTTCACTTTAACAACTGAAGACAATCTCGAAGCCTCTACTCCATCCAAAACAATACTTAATCTTACGTAAAACTCATGCACCAACTTCAGGTAGTAGAATCATTTGTTATTACAGAACCAGTCTTTCCATCCATGTATCTCTAATACCTTCTATAATGTCGACTTTCTCGATAACACCCATTTTGTATATTTAAAAACAGTCATTATTTGTATCATTTAGGGTTGCAAAATAATAAAATATCGATTAAGTAAAATAGAATCATTTTAAAAAAACAATAAATGTTTCAAAAACACTATAACTCAATCGGTAGCATAGATTGGTTTCACTGATCGGTTTCACAGATCAATTTCACAGATCTCTCATACATAACCCTTGTTTAATCAAGTCTATCCTTTCAGAACATAAGGGCTTGGTGAAAATTTCAGCTAATTGATGTTCAGTACCTATAAACTCAAGAGTAATGTCACCTTTTTGGATGTGATCTCTCAAATAGTATTACCATACATCAATGTGTTTGGTTCTGGAGTGAGAAATAGGGTTCTTTGAAATGTTAATTTCACTAGTGTTATCACAGTTGATTGAAACATGTTTAAAATCATATCCATAGTCCAAAATAGTGTGTTTCATCCACATAATTTGTGCACAACAACTACCAGCAGCAATGTATTCTACTTCAGTAGTAGATAATGCAACAGAGTTCTCTTTTTTACTACACTGTGATACCAAGGACTTTCCCAAAAGATGACATGTTCCAGATGTGCTCTTCCTATCTATCTTGAAACCAGTAAAGTCAACATCTTAATAACTCATTAAGTCAAAAGATTGTCTTTTGGATAAAACAAACTAAAATTTGCATTATGTTTAAGATACTTAAAAATTCTTTTAACAGCAATAAAATGATGTTCTTTAGGATTAGCTTGAATTCTTGCACACGTACACACACTAAAAATAATATCTGGTCGACTGGAAGTAAGGTAAAGTAGACTCCCAATCATACCTCTGTAATTGGTTTGATCCACTCGTTTTCCAATTTCATCTACATCATATTTACAAACAGTACTCATTGGTGTATCACTTTCCTTAATACTATCCAAGCCAAAACGCTTTAAAAGATATTTTTTATATTTACTTTGATTTAAAATAATACCATTTGAAAAGATATTTTTTATATTTATAGAACCAGTATTTCTATCCTTGTATCTATAATACCTTCTATAATGCAGACTTGCTCGATAACACCCATTTGGCACACACTTCTTTCTCAGCTATAACTTCCAGAGTTTCTAACTCTGGGTTTATTGACCTCTGCGTCATGCTGCTGGACTCTCCTCGAGTGCTCTTTACAGGTGAAGAACCTTCAGATTCCTTGCCTTGTCACTTCTGATTTGACATTGGATATTTGAGAGGATTGAGAGGTTTGGAGAGGTTTGAAAGGTTTGGGTTGCAAGAAAGAGAAGAGACAGTTCGGCAGGAGATGGAAGGTCAACAGTCTCATAGAAAAAGAAATATCTGCAGGTCATTATTTGTATCATTTAGGGTTGCAAAATACTAAAATATCGATTATGTAAAACAACATCATTTTAAAAAAACACTAAAGGTTTCAAACACACTATAACTCAATCGGTAGCATAGATTGGTTTCACTGATCGGTTTCACAGAACAGTTTCACAGATCTCTCATACCTAACTCTTGTTTAATCAAGTCTAACCTTTCCTAACACAAGGGCTTGGTAAAAATGTCAGCTAATTGATGTTCATTACCAATAAACTCAAGAGTAATATCACCTTTTAGGACGTGATCTCTCAAATGGTGGTATCATACATCAATGTATTTGGTTCTAGAGTGAGACATAGGGTTGTTTGAAATGTTAATTACACTAGTGTTATCATAGTTGATTGAAACATTCATAAAATCATATCCATAGTCCAAAAGAGTGTGTTTCATCCAAAGAACTTGTGCACAACAACTACCAGCAGTAATGTATTCCGCTTCAGCAGTAGATAATGCAACAGAGTTCTGTTTCTTACTACACCAAGATACCAGGGACTTTCCCAAAAGATGAAATGTTCCAGCTCTGCTCTTCCTATCTATCTTGAAACCAGTAATGTCAACATTTGAATAACTTATTTAGTCAAAAGATTTTCTTTTTCGATAAAACAAACCAAAATTTGCAGTATGTTTAAGATGCTGAAAAATTCTTTTAACTACAAGAAAATGAGATTCTTTAGGATTAGCATGAATTCTTGC
The DNA here is from genome assembly GCA_963277665.1 of Viscum album. NCBI lineage: Eukaryota > Viridiplantae > Streptophyta > Magnoliopsida > Santalales > Viscaceae > Viscum > Viscum album. The sequence continues at coordinate 424,411,200 of OY728123.1, read as the reverse complement.
ACACAAACACACACTAAAAATAATATCTGGTCGACTAGCAAAAAGGTAAAGTAGACTCCCAATCACACATCTGTAATTGGTTTGATCCCCTGGTTTCTTAGTTTCATCTACATTATATTTACAAACTGTACTCATTGGTGTATCACTTTCCTTAATACTATCCAAGCCAAAACGTTTTAAAAGATATTTTGTATATTTACATTGATTTAAAATAATACCATTTTCATTTTGAAAAACCTGAAATCCCAGTTTCTGTAGCAGGTATTGTTCGGTAATGTAGTAGTTGGAACTATTCACCTTGGGCCACTGGTTTGGGCTTGGATCCCTTAAGTATTTCGGGCCACCCAGGCCTTCGGGTTAGTGGGGATTTCAGGCCCCTTTTATGGACTTCAGGCCACCTCAAGGCATTTGGTCCACATGCAGTTTCCCTAGACAGACTCTACAAAAAAGGGTTATCCCTAGAAGGGGATTCAGATTAGGTGCACTCACAAGAGTAGAGAAAATTGGATTTTACAGAATGAGAGTGTATGGATATGCCATCGGGACTAGCCTGGGCTTTCATGGGAAGCCTAGCCATATGGACACGCGAAGGTTGAGAGCTACTATCATCATGCAGATGCCAGGGAGGGGCAGTTCCTTGTAGATAGTCTGGTTGAATTCTTTAAGACCTTCAGGTCATGTAATCTCCTAAACCTATGGTCCATTTAATTTCTGAGCCTACGGGCCTTGTAATGGTTCCCCCTAATCCCTTGAAAGATAGGTTATCAAAAATCAATAAAAATTAAGGCTTTCGGGCCATTCGGGCATACTAATATAACTCCCATACTCAATTCATGGATTTTAAAAGTCATCAAACCAAACTCTCTATATCTGTGAGAAGTACCAATCCCTTTGGACTCATGTCTTTACATGTTTGTAAAATTAATTGAGACCAAATTGACAATATAATTGATTTTTATTCAATAATGACCATTCCCTAAGATTTATGAAATCATTCATGATTTTTAATTCCATTTTATCAAAACCAAAATAATTTTTAAAATCTATCTCTCATTTTATGAATTTATCAAATTCACTATGGCTGACACACACATAAAATTATTTTAGAATACTCTATTGATGGGAGGTAAATATTGGGGTTTTCATAAAGAAAAAAACATGTTATCTTTGAAAACTATAATTATTTTTATTAGAAAATTGTAGATGGAGAGAATACACCTAACTCAAAATCATTCAACATGAAGAATCCTTTAATGATTCGGATATATGGGCTCCAATTTTTTTCCTTTCGTAAATACTAATCACAATTTATCAATAAACTCATTAACCCATAGATCTATGAAACAAATACTCTATCTAGAGTTATTAAAAAAATATATGTATGGTTTTAAAATTTATAAAATGGATTAAAATCATTTAATTTAATTATATTGGTGTTATACATGAAGACTCGACGAAGCAATTATCTAAAGGGAATTGATTCACTAAAATTTCCTAAATAGGGCATAATGTTTGAAGTGAAATGTGTAAATACTTATTATAATGGATGTACACTAGAATTAATAAATCATTTGGACTTACAATCCTTCATGGAATGAAATTTTTATTTTAGCTATAAGTCATTTGATAGGCACATACTCCTAAATTTCAATTGACACACAATTACATGTCATGAAACTTATTTGAGCCATGAAATCCATTTAGGCCAAGAAATAAATTTTTATTCTGTGAATGTCCTGAACATGATCCATTTCTAAATCTATCTATAAATAGTTCATTCCATGAATAATCATTCCATCTATGTAATAATTACTAAATCTAGATTCCATACCTCATTTAATATCTTCATTTGAAATCATTCCATAACATAAAGGAAACATCACAAAATGTTAATGTTCCTTAAAATATGGGTGTCACACTATCTCATTATATTTTATCTATAGTTTGAAAATACTTATTGTAAAAAGGAAACCACATACAATTCAACCATAATTTGTATGTAACGTGCACCTCTAAGATGGATGACTACATATATTATTATACATGGCTATTATCCGAGTCAAAAAACATCCTTCTTACTATCAATAGATGAATGAGAAAGGGTATGGATATAAATCAATTAATTTATCACCAAAGAGATACAAAAAAGTTCCATATTTATAAAAAAAATTGTATAAGATTAGAAACTATCACAAAATTAATGTAATATCTCCCAAATTGGAACAAGCTCCTCTTAGACTACATGGATATATATTTCTTCCACATATATAGTAATATAGTAGGCTACCGAAATCATCCTCAGAATTTTACAACTGATGATAGTTTTTATCTATCTCATTCACATTAAAGGACTAAATAGAATCAATAATATTTTAGGATGAAAATACTTCTCCCCTTCTTCCTCGGTGAAAAAACTATATCATTTAGAAATGATGAAACTCCTTCTTTCTATTTGATATTTTAATTCTACAACTATAACAGTATTGGTTCTTCCTTAATTCCTTTGAATTTTAGGATATATACTATGGTTGTATTGTGATGACCCATAGATGAGAGAGTCAATATTATTTGGATAAACGAAAATATTTATTTGTATTACATTATGAAAACTAATGTTGGTTTATTATTTAAAAGTATTAGTACAAACCTTAAATAACAAAACTCCTGCTTTTTAACTAATGGATAAATTTCTCACTATATAAGAAAGATCAAATTATATAACATGTATTCAAAATCACCCAGTGGAATTGACATAAATTAATCTTGTATATATTTCATAATTTCTTTATCTTCATAACCTGGGGAAATATAAACACTAAAAATGGATGAGATCAGATGCTCGGTAAGGGTAGATATCATCCATAATAATCAAGGATCTTAACTAGTTGTAAGATAAGAATATGCTAAAATAAATACACATAATGAAGGTATTCTCAATAAATCATATATTATAAATCATTTAATAACGTAATAATACATTTTGAAAATCCCATAAATCACATAATCAAGACATACTTGCGAATTGTGGATCATCCATAAGTATATAAAAAAATAGTGGATCATGTATCAAAACCTATATCCCACAGTGTAACCGGATTCACATACATATATAAAATGGTGGATCATGCTTGAATCACATATTTCCCAAAGAGGATTACACATCGTAACATGTTTCCCATTTTCAATTCATTATCACTACTCATTTCACCATTTTCTCATCAGATGTAAAGAATTACCCAATATAATGGAGGAATATACTAGTATCTTCCATAATATAAACATTATCCACACGTGCTGGAGATTTGAAAACATATAATCATTACATTATTACAACTTATGAACAATAATGGGGTTGGTGTTGCATTTTAAAAGTTATCAAATAAGTAACAACATAAAACAAATCAATAGATACTAAATTCAATCACAAAAAACAAGAACCTCATAAAATATTTTATAAGGTTGTTCATAAATCAAAACATAATTGAACATATGTCTTGTTATATATGGAAGAAAATTGAAATTGAATTTAAAAAATTTTATTTCAAAAGGAAAATATTTTTTGATATTTCTAAATACATTGTTTTAAAACCCACATTGAAAAATGAGATAATAAAACATATCATTTAAAAGTGGAAAAGATATGCATTAAGGCCATATAAATATATAAATACATGGATTTTGATGCATGAAAGGATAAAATTAGAAGTAAGCGAATTAATGGGGCATAGAAAAATATCCAACTAAGAGTTCGAGGTTCATTCTTCAGAACATTATATTTTTATATGATAGAACAATCAAGTAATAAGATTTGAATCAAAATAAAACAAATCTTTGAAAGATAAAATTGACCACCATATTAAATGGGAAGATAATTTATAAAAATAATATTAAAGGGAATTTTTTAAAAATTTATATAAATCAATGAAAATGATTTGTCATACAAAATTCCCTTATAAATTGAGGAGATTTAAGTCCAAAACTCTTGAATGTTAAAGCATATAATTGTTTTTAAATTAAAAAGAATAAAAAAATTCATTATAACTCATTGTTGTGTCATATACACCTCTTTATAGAAATTATGTCCATAATACAAAACATTTATAAAAGAGGGGAATTTGATATGACAACTCATACATTGGAATTCATTCATTCTGCACTTGCACCAAACATCCCAAATAATTAAATTAAGTTTATTTATTAAATAATTGATAAAATAAATCATGACTACAATAATAGATAAACCTCATTGAATATAATTCTATATATATATATATTCTCTTAACTATTTTCCTGTATTAATTGTTTATAATTGTAATGGGTTATAGAAGCTTTAGAGGAAAGAAATTGGTATTTATTATTATATAAATTTTCATCATTTAGACATTTTTAAATTTACTATAATGGATGATTTATAATGATTTGTTGAGTTTAAATTTCCAATCATGAGTTCTTTAGTGTTTATCCGTTAAGATAAAATCGACAACAAGGATATTTTTGGGATTGTATCCCACAAAGGGGTGTTTTTTGGTAAATGGATTGAATAATTATATAACACTTCTAGAACCACAATATAAATTTATTAAAATATTTATATCATATTTAACCATTAATTTTAATTTCATAATAATCCATGTTATTATTTCATTGGATTGTTCTAGTAGGCGGTCAAACATTCCCAAACATAAACATACCATGAATAATAGATGATTATGAGTATATTTACTTGAAATATCATTTAAATAGTATAATAATGAAAGTATTTAGTTTTTATTAGTATGAAATAACATAAATATAAATTTATAATAATAATATATGGATAAAAATAGTTATATTGTATAAATTATTTATTTTCCACATAGTCCTTTAATTTAAGAAGGTTAATTTTATAATAAATTTTTATCATTCATTCATATTTTTAATATGTATTTAAATTTTTATTGCCCAAAATTTTTTAATATCATAAAAATAATATTTATCATCTAAAAATATTATTTGGAACAACCCTAAAAGGTGTTAATGAAAATTGGAATAGATTATTCCATAAGGGAAATCAGCCACACTTACACATGGATAATGTTATCATTTTTGATATAATGGAAAAAATGAGTAATAGGGATTAAATATTTTTAATATAAAATAATATATAATTATTATAATTATACATTAAATTAATTTTTTATAAAATCAATGTTTGGTGGTGAATGAAAAATAACACGTTACTTTAGGGAGGCGGTAGTCTACACGAACACATGATTCACGGTTTTGTTTTTATTAATAGAAAAATGGAATGGTAGTTAATGATTTTACCATGTTTATACGAACATATAAGTAAAATAAAGATTCCAATTTTATCACTTTATTATTTTTATTGAAACTAGAATATTAATGTGTGCATAAAAAGAAATAGAGATGAGAAATCGATGTTATGAACTCAAACCTCACTTCTTGGAATACCTCATTTACAAAGGTGGTTAAGACATTAAGGGGTGGAATTATTGAGAATACCATAATCTATATAATGTAAATATTAATTTTGAGAATATTGTTTGGTATATTGTATTAAAAAAATATTATATTTTGGTGTGAGTGAAAATTTGTAGAGGGTAGACTATTTTATTAGTGAATGGATTGAAGTTTCTTAGATAATCAATCATTTTCAATAATAGGAAGTCACTATTAAGAATTGTTTCTCTAAAATCAAATATTATGGAGACTATAATATATATGGTTGATCAAGGACTCAAATAAGAATTCCTATATATGTTTCAATGAGTTTTATCTCATTTAAAATTACAATTTTTTACTTTTAATAATTTAGTATTTAATATGGTATGTTGTTTTTACCTAGGGTAAAATAATATTTATACATAAAAATAACATGGTTCTTATTAGAAACTTTTGATCTACAAATTATAAATCTTAAAACCATTTTCTAATTCAATTTCTAAAATTATTAAAAAATAATTTGGAAATATTAGATGTATACTGTTATGATTTTTTTTGAAAATATAACATAAGTTCTATAATGCAAATATGGGTCTGAAATTTTAAATAAAATTTTTTAAAATAATAAATATACTTATAAAATACATATTTAGTCTTATAAATATGTTTCCTAAGTTTCCAATTCATAAATATATTATAAAAATGTCCTAAGATTCATATAGTTTTTAAAATAGTATTTTGCACTAATAACCAAAAAATAAATATTTTTTAAAAATCCCCAAAAAATAATGGTAAGCTAATACTATTTTTATAATTTTAAAAATAGTCCATTTAGAATTAAATCTCTATACTTTAATATTTATTCTTTTAAATCAATTCACAAAATACAATGAAAAATTGTTTTTATAGGAAAATGACATTCCAAAAATAAAATATGTTTTTGTTATCAATTTCTATAAAACACTAATAAAGATAAAAACAATTAACCAATATTAAATTTTAATAAAAAAATAATTTAAAAATTATGTAGTTAGTTTTACTTAGTAAAAATTACAACACGTCGAAGGATATATTCAAAAACACACTAATTTATTAAATAGTTTTAAATAAAATTACATTTATACATACAAAATAAATATTTTGTATTTATTAATTTAATTTATCATACTCATGCATTATAATTAAATGGATAGTTTCTAACAGTATAAATATATTGTGGTTTAATTTTTGTTTGGTGTTTCAGGTGTAAAAAATTTTATATGATAGTAATAATTTAATGGGACCAAAATCTCTGGTCAATACATTCTAACCCCATTAAATAAATTTCATCCTCTAAATTAAAATTATTAATAAAAGATTAATGTATGAGAGGTTAATAATTACATACCCATAATTTAGGATATAACTTTTAATATTGAATATACCATGATACATAACATTCCTCAAATTACATTAGTATTTTATACAATCATATACCTTATTATGTATATAGCCTTATCATAAATTCCCCTTTAAAAAACATTCCCAAAACTATTTTAATATTTTAGATATTAAACTATGGAGAAGTCATATATTCAATAAAAAATTAACAGTTCTCCTCAACCACTAGTTCATAATGTCACAAACTATTCTATATATACAACTATCAATAAAATAAGATTAAATTCAACAAAAATAACGTGGTTCACATTTTAATTAAATATATAACTAAATTACAATGCAATTAATACTATACAACTCAATTTTCTTAAAATATATCAACTATTTATAACCAAAGCATCGAGAATACATTATACTTAATTTTTATCCATACACTAATCATGTGATCTCAATATTTATCGATAAAATATAAAAAATGAATAAAATAACCTTTCCAGGTTATCGATAACATTTTACTATATGTTTCCATATTCCTTAAGAAAAACTTCTAAATAATAATCCTATGGTATTTCACATAATACTGATAACTATTACTAATGAAAGTTACTAATATTATTAATATTTATTTTATACTAATATATCAACTTCACTACCTTATGTAAGACATGGAAAATCACATTTTTTATTTTAACAGTCAAATACTAAAATTTCCAACCATTTAAATATGATCCATAATTAAATTAGGATGCAGAGTGATTTTTGGATAAACACCATACTTAGGTTCATTTAATGAGATCTTATTTCAACCCAATACTAAATCCATATTGATTATGATAATTTCTAATAAAATTATATTAAATAATCATATGAATATGAATTATAAGTCCTAAGATGTCTTCTCCAATGATACAATCATTTGAAGTTATGGTACATTAATTTCATCTCTATCACACATGGCTCATCCTATAACTCTGCTGGATCTTCCATGGTTACTTAATGTTATATTCTTTCATTATTCATAACCTAATACCATAATGTAATTAGGAAATAAATCTTTCATAATATTATATAAATATATTTTTATTTAAAAAATATTATCCCTCGAGAATGTTTATCTAGCATGATAGTCTTAAGTCCACTCATCGTGCCATAGAGTGAATATCGAGTAAATTATCAACCAAAATTTTTAGCGCAATTACCACTATGTGAACCTATGACATATGAACATCAACTTTCTTGTATTAAAAAGGATATAATTTCTAGGAGAAATAGAATATTTATACCTTCCCAGATCATTAGGATTTTATTCAACACTAGAATATTTACCTTAGACATACCCCGAGGTTATTCATTAAGGTTCACTTATCCCAATCAACAAAATATTCAATATTACCTATGCTGGCCTAAAGGGTTAACATTTTCTTTAATATTAGGATAAACATTAACTTATCAAACATTGATGAAATTTTTAAATCCCAAATTATCATAAACTGTGATCATTATAATATCCAAAGTAATCTATAAACTTATTTTATACCATCTATGAAGACCTAAATATGTGACCCTCTAAATTACATAAATTATAGAAAATATTTCATTTTAATACATTCCAATTACCTTTTAGGTTTAATGACATTTAAAGTTAGGATAACACATTAACAAAAACACATATGTAATTTTTAAATAATAGATAAATTTCCCACTATATAAGAAACTACTTCAAAAATAAAAATTCTTCATAATCACTATCCAGTTCTCCACATTATTTTTCCTTCAGGGCATTTTAGAAATTTTGAATATTCATAACCTGGTGAAATTGAAACATAAGGAAGGGGTGATATCATATTCTCAGTAAGGGTAAATATAGGTTATGAAACTCAAGGATCCAAAATGAGTGTAATATGAGCATATGGGTATCATTAAGATATATAATAAAGTTAAACAAAAAAATAATATATCCTAAATCATGGAATAATATAATAATTCATTGTGTAAATATTAGAAATCATATAAATTAGACATACCTGAGAATTGTGCCACATTGATAAGAATAAAAATAATAGCAGAATGGATTAGGTATCAAAACCTATTTACACTAGTGGATTAATCATCTCAATATGTTTCCCTTTTGGATCTAATGATACTATTTGTTTCACCATTATCTCATTATATTTAAATCATTATCCAATGTATTTGAATGCAATATAGTTCTCTCCAATATCTTAAGGATTAACCATACATGTGTTTGAAAATAAAGAAATTAATCATAAAATAAAAAAACACATTATAATAATGGGTTCTTGTTAGATTTCAAAATGTATAACATAGTTAACCACATAAACACGATCAATCGATACCAAATTCAATCACCCAAAAAAGGAAATCCTATAGTCTTTTAGTTGGTGGATAATAAACTAAAACTTCATGAAAAATATCTCCCTTGAAATAAGGATAAAAACGGAATAAAAAATAAAAACCATTTATTTTGAAAGAAAATAAAGTTTTATATTTTTAAATGACATTATTGAACCCCCACATTAACAAAAAAAGTAAATATAATTTTTAAAGTGGAAAAGTAATGTAAGAATTTTTGTTAAATTGATACATAATTATATTTCATTATATAAAATGAGAAAATTGGGGATAATTAATAACATAGACATGAGTCATACATCTAATTAATAGAAATAGGATCATTCTTGATAATTTTATACTTTTATATGATAGAACAATCAAGTGGGAATATTTGTATCAAAAGAGAAATTTTACCCCTATAAAAATGAAATATAGCATAAAATAAAATGGGAAATAAATTAATAAAAAAATTATTGAAGGTAAAAGTTAAAAATAATCCATATTACTTAATGAAATATATTATAGTTAATAATTTCTCTTAAAATTGAGGATAATGTTAATCCAAAACTATTGAAGAAGTTATATTTAAATGGAAATTAAATTACAATGAGTTATATATATTTAATTATATGATTACTCAATCAGTTATAATATACATCAGAAAATATAAATTTATTATATAATATAATACTATCCTTAATGCGATGAATTAAATATGAAAAACCTTAAAACTTTTATAAATTTCATACCAAATAACCTTATTCATAACTATATCAATCTATAATTCTCAATGATAATTATTCTATACATACATATATATAAGTTACTTTTCACCAATTTTTTCCTTTGGGTGTTAATAAAGAGGGTCATGATAGGGATTGGACCAGATGTCGTGCGCTCTAGTGGATGGCCCAAATGTGGATGATGGTGTTATTCCAATGACACCTTTTGAGTCTTTTCCTTATGTGGATGGTTCACCATAATGTTGTGGGAATGGAACACTTCAATTTGGGTTCTCCAATGATAAATGTTTCAAATAATTTGTATACAGTTGTCCATCTTCCTCATTAATAAGCTCGATCCATAGTGTTCTGGTGATTCAGTTGGCCCCTAGATGCTCATAGAGGTTGATTACTTTCCAGTTGTTGACATATAGAAGAATGAACTTCATGAATATGCTTCATATCATAGGCTATATCTCATAGTGTTATGTTTTTAGTATAAGACAACCCTCAACTATTTTTGGACCTTGTTTGATTCCTATGGTCTTCATTTGTTGGAAGATATGTATTAGCTTTATAGGTTTTCTGTTACATACATTTGTTTAATAATGAAGTCCTTATGAATGCTTGGGCTATGAAGGATCTATGATGTGGTACACAGTGATTAATATATTCTCATTGGTATTGGGTGTGTGTCTATCATAAGGAATCATGAATTACGTTATTTTGGAACAAATTATCTGGCCTTCAATTTCTATTGCACAATCCTTCTATTCTGAAAGTGGTGGGAGATTATTTAGGGATATTTCTTGCCTTTAATATGAATACAAATAACCTAAAATATATAGAGAACTCTCAAATATATGTCGATATCAATCTGGATACGATGTTCCCGTCACATATTCTTATAAAGACGATAGAAGGCTTCAAGTGATTGCAGTGATTGGTTTTTCAAGCACCTCCTAGGCTTTTCACAGTGTGCAGTTTTCAAGGGCAGTTAGTGGAGACATGTAGAATGATCAAATTGATCCCCTAACCCAAGGGTGACCATGGTGCTTCAAGGTTTTTGGGATACCGTTCGTCATCCTTAGTGATGGAGGTGGAGTTCATCGATGAAAAAGAGGTGGCTATGTGAAATTCAAATACTTAATCTCGTGCACATGATAACAATTCTGACACTATTGGGAAAGAATCAATTGGTAACATTTTGACAAGAGATCTATATTCACTGATCCATTAACTTCAACTAGAGTTTTAAATTCCTAAATGGATGTCTACTTCTGCCCAAGGTTCTGAGATAACTGTAAGAGTTTCAACACTAAAAACTCCTTGGGGATAGTGTGACCCTATTGTATTCTTTTATATGAAACTATCCTGTGATTTTTCACCTCTATCCCTTAGATTTCATATTTTCATGATCCTTTTTTATAATCTTTTTAGAAATCCTTTCTTCCCAACTCTAGTTTTCCTAAACATAAATATATGATTCCTTAGAGGACATCATTATCAGAAGTGGTGGTGAGAGAGATAGGTTATACCCTTATTACACTTCAAATAGTGTTCCTTGTCTCCCTCTTCCAAGAGGGTATGGATCTATGTTCGTGTTTAGCTACTTCAACCAGTAGATTATCACATTAAGAATAATCAAATCTCAATTTAGAACCTAATATCCTCTCTCTATAGAAGGTTGTTTCCATATGGTGATTCTCCATACTACTAACCAAATCAATGTAGAAGTAATTTTGTAAGAGATTACCAGTTATAAATATGGGTATGTCTAGATAGAAGGCCAAAAACACTCTATTTTTAATTTTACATTGATCATTTGTAATTCTTAAGAATATGGGAACATGAAAAGTGTTCCTCTATTTCCTCTCAAAACATGGAAATATCAAGAATTGATCACTATCATCTTCAAACAAAAACAGCTACCAAGAAAGATTAATTGTTTTTCAATGAAAATAGTATATAGGAGATATATTTATCCTTAACTCAATAATAAAAACATATATATTTGTTTGAAAAGGACACCTCATGCAGAATTGATCAATGAAATGGATCATTGTAACACTGTGAATATAACATTAAAAGGATCAAATCTTTATTTATTTACTTTATTCCAGTGGTGATATATAAGGAAGACTGAATGTTTAAGAGTTTCTTACCTCTTTTGATACACAAATCATTCCTTGGTGTACAAGAGGGGATATCAACACTATCTTTGATATTTCTAAAAATAATGGAAGATATGGTTTCTATAACAATGGAATTCTCGACATTATAAATTTAGTTAACAATAAGGGGCTCCTATATTTGTGTTTTAGTAGGAGAAAATATACTTGGGGTAACAACCACATGGCTAACTGGCATATTTGGAGCCGCATTGATATATGCATCTCTAACTATCAATGATTAGACTCCATTATGAGGGAAAATGTTTCTCACATGTCTTTGTCATTAACCTATCATTCTCTACTATTAGTGTAGTTGAGAAGATGAGAAGATTATAATAAACTATTCTTGTAATCCTCGAATAGCATCGATTAGATGGTTTTATGAAAATGACGAAGAACTCCTAGGAACAAGAGGAAGATGAGAAAGCCTGAGTTGGTTATTCAAAGAGACTAAGATGACATTAGAAGGATATCCGTGTTTGGATTCATAACAATAAAAATGTGGATAATAAGGTGGAGATTATAAAATTAGATATTGAAAGGCAGGAAGCGGAACATAAAAATAGATGGGATGATTGAATCTTCCTGATCCTCTGTGATAAATAATTTTTTTGGTGGAAAATATCTTGGAGATCAAGAACTCATATAAAAAGAGATCTTGAATTATTTAGATTAAAGTAGGAGACATAAACCATTCTTATTTATATTCCAAATTAATGGAGAGAAAAATAATAAATTCAATTATAGGCTTGATAGTGGTACATACTTCTCAAATCTGAAAGTGGTAGCGAGTTTGGCTCTAGAAAATTTTGAAAGGGTTTTGGCAGTATATTCACCCAATAAAGATAGCAAAACCGGTCTTACTAAAGCTGCATAGGATTCTAAGGGGTGTTTATCAAGGCTTGTGTATTTTTCAGATAATTAAACATTAATGGGAATTCCTAATTGAGAGGATATTCATGAAAAAATTTACATCATGTCCCTGGACAATGATCTAGGCCTGAATGGATTTCTTGAGGCATTCTATGTGGTAGCTTCAGAATTTTTGGGGGTTCACGTTATTGAAAAAATTCAATTTTTTTGGGTGGTTTCGTTAAGAGAAGTACAAGATATTCTAGATTTGTTCTTATCCCATTTGTAAAGGACCCATCAAGCCTTAACCATCTTAGGCCTATATTTTTGTTTAATGGTTCGTATATAATCCTTGTATTTCTTCTTACTAGGAGATTTATTGGAGTGATTCATGTATTTTTTTCACAGGAACAACAAGGTTTTCTAAAATGCAGAAACAAACATTGGGTGATTCACATTGCCAAAAAATTGGTGGAATATATCAATAAAGGATGTATCATCTCTAATGTCATTATCCAGGTTGGCATGGAAAATGACTATGAAAAATTAGAATAGAGATTTATTATCTGAGCTACGAAAAAATTTGGATTACATTAATGGTTATGTGACCTGTGCTTCAAGTGTTACTCACCTCCATATCTCTAAATATCTCTAACAGGAAATGTGTTAGGCTTCTTCAAAACTGTGTAGGGAGTGAAACAAAAAGATGATTTGTCTCCCAAAAACTTCATTTTGGAACTGGATTCCCTATAGAGAAATATTCCTAGATGCATGGGTGATAGAATGATACTTCTATATCACAAATAATATGTGGATTTTATCATATCACACCTTATATTATTGGATGATGTTGATATTTTCATTTATATCAGGTCGATATATCTCTATAACTTAATGATTTTTATGAATGTTTATGGTGACTTAAGTAGACCAAATTTTATCTTGAGGTAACGTAATGTTTTTATCTCCCATAAATTCTTAGGTAAAAGATATAGGGATATTCAAGTCATTCTCAGTATAAAAAGGAAGAAAGACCCAATGATTTATCTATGGACTTTGATATCCAATGGGAGCATCAATAAATCCATCATTGATGATATTATTAATAGAATAATAGGGAGGATATTTAACTTGAAGACCAAATTTTTATCATTCAAAGGACGTGTCAGCTTTGATCAATACTATCTTAACATCCATACTGATGTATATTCTCTCAAAAATTAATCCTCCCAAAAAGACATTTAAAAACCTGAAGAAGATTAGGACAATCTTTTATGGGATTCTAATCATAGGTTCATTTACACAGGTCATATTGGAATCGAATGGTGAAATAGATTAAGAAAGGTGGTATTGGTTTATTGGATGTTATAGAGTCCATACAAGACATACATTCCTGACATGCATTGGATTTTAACTAAGTGGTTTCTTTATGGGAAAACCTTATTAATAATATATAGAGAGACTATCAGGAGGAGTAAAAGAACTGATGATCCATAATTTCAAACCATGTGAAATTTTTACATAAGAACCTGGAATATTTTCAATATTCAACTCAATCGATTGTGGAGAGGGAAGATATCGATTTATTGAAGGACATTTAGGCTGCAGAGAAGATTTATTTTCAGTGATTCCTGGTTCAAAATAAGTCTTTCAAATAGTTGAGTAGATATCCTCCTCTATTGGAAGAGATTATGAAAAATGTGTGGAAGGGTTTCTTCAATGGTGATACTATAAATGAAGAAGTTGATTGATGTTAATTCATGGGTTGGAGTTTGGGTGAATGAAATGGTCATGATGTTAGATCAATGCTTCATATAAAGAAAAATTGTGAAGAGTGGGATTCTAGATTATGGTAAAATTTGATCCCTTTGAGAATAAATTTCCTTGTATATAGGTTGAGAAATTAGGTGATATGAATAGAAGATAACATTCAATGGATTTTCATTTCCTTGGATTCTTATTGCTTCTGTTGTGATAGACCGTTTATTGAGTCTATTATTCATCTCCTTGTCAATAGTGAATGGGTTGTTAGTATCTTGTCCTCCATGGTCCATCTAGAGTGCTTCAACCATGAGGACTTCTCCACACAAGACTTCTTCGTCAATTGGTTTTTGGGATCAAAACATTATGAAATGGTGATTAATATATGAAATAATATTTTCACATCCATATGTTGGGACTTTGGGAGGCAAGGAATCATAGTAGTTTGGGTAAAAGAAACTTGATTTCTTATCTACAGGTGGGGATTTAAGGTGTTGATTGTTGAACTAGAATCGATTATTAATGGAGGATAGAGGCCACACATGTTTTTCCAATTTCTTAACAGAACTATCCTGGAGGTGGAACCACATGGCCAATGGGTTAGATGGTTCCCACCCACAATCGATACAAATCTCTATGTGGATGGCTCCTAAATGAATTGAAAAATAAGAGGGGAGGACTGTTCAAAGATCTAAGAGGATCTGTTCTCATTTCCTTTGGTGCTTTTTAGGGTTTGATGAACTCCATGGGCATCGAGGTGAGAGCAATAAACACTGACGTCATACTATGCAAGAGGTATGGTCTGCAGATAACCGAGGGTGAGTCAACTATTGAGGGGTTGCTGTATACTCTTAACGGGAAATAGGACCATCTGTGGGATATTATCTACATCATTATAAGTTGTTACATAGAGACCAATAAGGGAAATGTTCCAACCAAATTTTGGGAGATGAAAATTTTGCCGCCGATACACTATCTCAAGTAGGAAGGGAAGTGGAATATTTTAACATTTGCAACAATTTGGGATCTCATCAACTTGAAGGGAAACGTTTTTTTCAAGGTAATTCCCTTGCACTCCACCACTTTAGACCACCTTGGGATTACTTTTTTTTCTCTATGATGGGTAATTTTTTCCCATCCATTACTGAAATGTCAATTTTCAATCAGTAGGTGTCAATTATTTCAATGGTTCATACTAGTTATGTAGGAGAAGTATTGTTATTCAATCTTCATTAAAAGTCAATCCATCCATAATTATTAAATATTCTATGATGAATTATTTATAATAATTTTTTTGTTTATATTTATTTTCATGAGTGTTTTATTCTTTATCATAGAAAATGAAATTGATAACAAGAAAAGTTTGGTGATTTTTAACCCACGAAGAGTGTTTTCATTATTAATGAATGAAATGTTGATATAAAAATCATAAAACCAAAATAAATCATCATTTATATATTTATATAATATTAAACTATTAATTATTCTTTCATAATCATCCTTGATATAATTTCATAACATTTTTCATGTATGCAGTCAAATAGACCCAAACATGAACATAACATGATTAATGGATGATTATGATGTGATTTAGTTGAGATATCATTATAAAAGTAGAATAATGTTAAATTATAGTGTTTATTATTTATATATTTCATAAATATAAATTTATTAGAATAAATAAGGGATATGAAATAATTCTATAAAAATAATTAATTGTTTCTCTTTCTAGTCACTTATTTAAGATGGTTAATTTTATGGTGATTTTTTACAATTCATATCACTAATAGGTTATTCAATTTTTAATAGTAAAAAATTATTGATATTATAAAAGAATATTTATCCTTTCAAACCATATATAGATCCATCCATGATACAGGGTAATGTAAAGTGGAGAAAATTATTCTATAGAGGCGGTGGTCCTCACAAACACATTGATGATGCTCTCGTTTTCATTAAAAGGGGAGGGATGAGTAATATCGTTAAAAATTTCCTAATAATAAAAAAGTTATACATAAGATAATTAAATGTTGAATTTAATTTTTTTACCATCCTTGTAATTTGGTGAATGAAAAAAAACACGTCCCTTCATGGAAGGGGTAGTTTTCACATATGCATGATTTATGTTTCATTTTTTCATAATGGAAAAGGTATAGGATGTTAATTCTAGTAGCATAATTATTTTAATATATTTTCATAGTAAGTATAATAATTTTATTATTTGAATATGTTTTTTTAAAATTTATTAAGGATTTCCCAAAAATAAATAAAATGAGAAATTTATTTTCAAAACTAGTACCTCACCTTTTGGATTATCATTTTTGAGAGGGGGGTTAGACTTTGAGGTATGATTTTTTTAGAAGACCATGAACTATTAATTTTGGATATTAATTTTGCAGAGAGTTTTGTAAAGTGTTGTTTTAATGTATGGTTTTTGGATGTGATGTGAAATTGGGTGATGATAGGTCCGTTTATAAGTGCAAAGGGATGAAATTTGGGTAAATACCCAAAACATGACAATAATGGGAAGTCTCACTAAATGAAAGGGGCTAAAAAAATTAAGAAATAATGGATATTAGAAGTGATATGATTAATGAAGGACACAACCAAAAATTCCATAAAATGTTTTATATCACTTATTATTATATATTTACATTATCTATTTCAACATTTACCTCTACAACTATTTTTACCAAATGTAACATAATAATTATGAATAAAAATAAATTATCAACACATAGATAATTTATACCATTTGATTATAAATTTTATTTCTATTCTTTATTCAATTTTTAAAATTGGAAATAATTAATTTGAAAATACTAAATTTATAATGTCTTAAAAATACTTCTTATAAAAATATAACTTAATTTCAAAAATTTAAAATATGTGTTTGTAAACTAAAATAATTTTTAAAAATTTATAAAATGCCTTTTAAAATATATATTCGGTCTTAGAAATATCATTGTACATATAAAAAGGGTATTATGAAAAAAACCAAAAAAAAAGATATTTTAAACAATTAGAGACATTATAAATACAATAAATATGTTCATTTTTTGAAATTAATTTTCAATTATTTCCCCTTTAATCTTCAAAAAAATAAAAAATATGTAAAAAAACTTTTTTTATAGGAATATAACAATGTAATATGATAATATTTCTTGTTATTTATTTATATAAAACAATAATAATGATGGAATTAGTTAATCAATATTATATTATATTAAATTAAAATTTTAAAAATAATATACTTAATTTTATTTAATAAATAGTATAGCTAATTATAAAATGTGTTCTTAAAGACTATACATAACTATGTAATTTTTTTAAGAATAAACTTTAAATATATATAATTTCATAATTCAGGTACTCATATATATGCCTTCCAATTATAGAGCAAGGAATTAATAGAATAAAAATGTAACATATTTTTTTATACTTCCATGTGGAACATGTTATTGAAGATGGAATTAAATTAAAGATTCCAAAATCTTCAATCATTATATATATATTTTGGTTATATTTCTCGTATTTATTCATTTAATTTGAAAATTTCTTTTATTAAGTACCCTATTTAGTATCTCGGAACATGTCGGTTCATATTATCCTCCTTTTTATAATCACATCCTCATATAAATATTATTCCCACAATATTCAATAATGGAATTTCCATAATTCCCAGTAATCAATTTTGTGCAATTTGAAATTTAAAAAACTCACATTTTCATTATTAAATTCATTTAAATTACATTTATAATACAATATAAGACTCAATATTATTTTTCATCCCATATAATACTTCGCCAATTCTTCAGAAGATATTCATCATAAAATATCATATGCATATATCTTTAAATTAATCATTACAAGTAAACTCATTTAAATCAATGCTCATATATGTAGATCCTAATATCTGGATATCTCATTGCATCATTGTCAAAATGTATATCCCCTTACCCTAATGTTCACAAGTGCTTATCATTAAATCAATTCCCATATGGTTATCTTGTTTACATGTATCTACTCTCGATCTATCTTCTAAAAGAATCTTCATTAAAAGAATCATGATATTTCAAACTATGAAAGGGTCAAATTAGATGGAATCGTAACATTCAATAATTAAAAATATAATACATGAAATCATTACATCACCATAAGGAATTATAATTATTAGTGCCACTCAGATCACTAAAATTTCAAAATTATAAACAAATAATTATGGTTTTCATCCTTATGAAATTAGAGGATCCATACTTTATAATCCTTATAATGGTTATGAATCTTTTTTTTATCATTAATTTCATTTAATTAGAATGGAACATTCACACTAGCATCCTTATAAATTTTATCTCCACACACTATAAATTAGATCACACTGGTTTTTATTTTGGAGGGAGTTTCTCTGATAGCATGTGGAAATTAAAATATCAATTCAAGCCTTGGCCTGATACAAGTGTAGAAAACTACATGTTTGAACAAAATGGATTTTCTAATGTAGGCATGATCTTGTCATACTTGTGATATGAAATAATCGATGAAAACAGAATAATCGAATGTGGATCATTATAGAGGAAGATAATGTCATCTATTTGAAATCACACATTCTTTTATAAGGAATATTGTCCTACCAAATCCTTCCTTCATTGTAATATGACTCATATGAGAACATTTTAAAAATTATTGATGTGGAATACAAATATTGTGGATATTATTTGGATTTGATTCCCTCTGGTGGCATGTTGTGCCACCCTACAGGTGTTATTCTTTTTAATTGATGGATGGCCAAGTTAAGGTTGATTTTTCTCATATGTCTAATATTAGAAACTGTCATGATTTATAATATGGAAAGATAATTCCAAAAAATGTTTTATATCATTATCCAATTCATTAATATAAATTCATCTACTAATATGAAAAGTTTCACACATAGATCATATAAGGCCCAAGCCTTAAACATTACTTAATCTTGAGTTATTCCAATAATGCCCAATGAGGATCTTTTCAGGATTAGAGTTTTAGAGAATTCGATCATAAATCATGCATTACATTCCGTATTTAAACAAGGTGGTAACATAAAAGACAGTATTCATTTTTCCAATCAAAGGAGATATATTTACAACAAAACATGGATTATTTCGTGACACTTCCTCGATACTATCGCCACATATTGTACTTTTCCCTTGATCTGTGAAAAACATTTCAAAAACTTGGGATGAGCATAAAAAGCGCAGTAAGGTATAAAAAAATACGGAATGAAAACATTACTCCATGTATACATAAGAATCACTGAAATCATACGTTACTCATAAAACATAATCACTTTAACATACCTCATCAAATCATGAATAAATCATAGAAATAATAAGACATAAAGGTAACTTGAGGCATTCATAACATTCTTATATAGGGAGTAACGCTCATGATTACATTTGGAATACCCATCATAGTATATTCCTTAAATCTCTTCGGAGAAACCTTAAAATTTAACACCTTCACATTACCCAATGCATTGGAGAGCTATATCGAGCTCTACCACCATTAGTTTATCACGGAACCACCCGTCTTCATAACAATTCCCAAGAACCATAACATAATCGTTTCACATAAAACATGCAAAAAGGAAACATAACATTTCCACATTTCAATCACAAGATATCAATACAACACATTGAAATAATAAAAACATTATGAAAACCATTTTAAATACCAAAATAAAAGAAAAGTAAAGAATGGTATTTATTTTTCATTTAACAAAAAGTTATGGCTTGTAGAGGAAGCAGAAACTCAAATATTGGTCACGGCGGCGGAGAAGTCGTTGTCGTCACATACATAAGACAAAAACATTCATTTTTTCGTATATTAAAATAATTTGTATAAAAATATTCCTTTTTAATAAATGTAAAATTCAAAAGGGGTTTATACACCATATAAAATAATGTTGTGTATAAAATAAAATATGCCTTAATGAATGGAGATTGAGACGAAGTCCCTTACCTCGGGTCTGACTTGACTCGATCGTTCTTTAAATTCCTGAATAATAAACTTGAGTTAATTTATACTTAATTAAGAACCTTTTTCAAGTTCATTATTCCTTTTATATCACTTATTACAACGTTATGAACACTATGTAAATTTTTAAGTTAATAATGGTCGTTTTGTCGATCATTGGTACTTGAGTCAAAAATAAACTCTTTATAATTACAAGTTGATTGTGTGGTAAAATATCCATTATATCCAGAATTATATTCAGGTTGTAGATATCATATATATAATATATATCCTATATATACATTCATTTATAATATTACACAACATTTAGAGTTAAGAAATGAAATGCACCGTTCATGGAGACGGTAAGCCGTACATATGCATGAACGCTACATTCATTTCTATTGCATATTTTTATGGAATGGAATCATAATGATATAAAGGTATATTATAATTCTAGTATAATATCATATATAATATCATTAACTCCATCCTTTATATGTCCCACATATGGCATTAAGGAATCAAATCACTTTGAGGGGGTGGTAGTCCGCACTTTCAAAATGAAGATATCGTGTTTACCCAAAATGGAAACCATAATGTAATGAAATAAATTAAAGATAAATAATATTAAGGGAAATATAAACATATTATATATCATATATAAATATAGTGACATCTTAATGGCCACCTTTGAAGGTGTTATAAGAATATTGGACAATCATCGTTTCGTGAAGCAGAAATTTCCATCCACGGAAACAGTATGTTCTTTCACCATTAGATGTAGGTGTGTGTAAGTTTACCTCGAATAAATCTTATAAAAACATACTAGTATATTGAAGATACTGGTGGTGTTACAAAAGAAATGAATAAAATGAGTTTAGGGTGTTGGAGATGAAAAATAAAACAAAAGAGCATTAGAGAAGACTTTACCTTTAAATCGGGTAACTCCTGTTGGTTTGAACCAAAAGGGTTTCTTGAAGATCTTTATGCCTAAGTTAAGGCTTCTAGAATGAATAGAGGAATATTGGGAGCTCATTCAAGTAGAGTTTGGAGGATCCAAAGGGCTTGAGAAGTGTGAGAGATGGGTAGGAATTGGGGTCTTTTTATAAGGGAGAGGAGGGGCTCTTTTGGAACTCTTGAAACTATTATTTTATTATAAAATGAAATTCGATTTCTAAAGCTCCAAAAAATTTTAAAGTCGAGGATAAGGTGGTACATGCTCGAAATAAAATCATGCAATAATAATTGGACAAGTGTTGTCTATTATTTTAAACATTGTCTTCTTATTTATTTAAATCATTCATTAATGACGTAAACACTGCATCATCATTGTGTCATAAATAATTTTTTTTTGATGTCTAAAAATTATTATAAAATCACCATGATGTAGTAAATATTTTTAGATTTCTATTGAATATTTTTAGTAAAAAATATAGCTTATATAACCCCATGTAATAATTTTTTTAGTAAAACAATACATGTTTGTGATATTTTAATTTTTACTTTAAATAAAAGGTATTAATGTCATTATCTCACTCAAGTGGATCCATGCGGTCCCACAATTTGACCCATGGATTTTCATGGTCGGACATGACATATCCAATAAGGTTAGGACATGTGTCAAGATATTTTTATATTTTTATAATATCATTTTTATCTTAAATTAAACTAATTACCTCTAATCGCGGTTAACAAAACTCAAAAGTTACTCTTCACCAAAAAAATATTTTAATCCCATTGAACCAAATTTTACATAAAAATGACAACCATGTATGTCGGATTTTTGAAATTCAACACACAGAAGTGGTAAACAATCATTTAAATGAAAAATCAGTTTGTTTAACTACCACTTAGTGGCTTCACTATTCATCAAAATTGAAGTTCTTCAGAAAAATACCAAAAATTCACCCTAAGCTATATTTGATATTCCAAATTCAAAAATGATGTCTATTTTGAAAAATTGAAAACATATAAGTTTCATTAGTTAATATTATAATTAATTCTCGTTGTCAAAACAAATAGCGTGTTTTTAAGAAACAATATCTATCAAAAGACTGACACTTGTTTATGTCCAATTTCAATGTGAAATTAATTGAAATGACCACCATTGGATTAAATGGTAAAAATATATTCTAATTGAACTTTAAAACAAATTAAAAATATAATCTATACTTAAAAATAAATTATATTAAAATTAGGTTCTTAATAAAAACACAACATTTTTCACTATTCATTAAAAAATGAACATTATCAGAAAATACCAAAAATTTACACAAAGTAAATTTTGATGTCCCAATTATAAAGAAGAATTTTATTTGGTCCAATAGAATGTATAAGAGTGACCAAAAATATATTTAAAGAGGGTTCTCCATCGAACAGAGCAACCCTATTAAAGTAAAATTAATACTTAATTCAAAAATATTAATAAAAATAGAAATTTCTTATTCTTTACTTACCTGGGATGTTACATCATTCCCCCCTTTTGAGAATTGTGCCCTCGCAAATTATTCACTTAAATAAATGGGGGTATTCATCCCTCATAGCATTTTCAGATTCCCATGTTGCCTCTTCAATCATGTTGTTTTTTCACAAAACCTTTACTTGAAGAATCACCTTATTCCGCAATACCTGCTCCATGTGGTCAAGAATCTGGACCAGCTGTTCTTCATAAGATAGATTCTCTTCCAGCTGAACTACCTCTGGACTCAAAACATGAGATGGATCTGGAATGTACTTCCTTAACATTTTAACATGAAATACATTGTGTACCTGAGATAAACTCGGAGGTAAAGACACTCTATAGGCAAATGATCTAACTCTCTCCAGAATTTCATATGGTCCAATGAACCTTGGACTCAGCTTTCCTTTCTTACCAAATCTCATCACACTTTTCCATGGTGAAAATTTGAGAAAAACATGATCACCTACCTCAAAAAATAGTTCCTTCCTCCTGTTGTCTGCATAACTCTTCTGCCTGCTCTGATCTGTTCTCATGTGTCTCTGTATCAGCTGAACTTTTGTAGCCAACTCTTCCACCAATTCTGGTCCCATCAACTTCCTTTCACCTACTTCATCCCAAAAAAGCTGGAGTTCGAAACCACTTCCCATATAATTCCTCAAATGGTGCCATCTGTATACTGGAATGAAAACTCTTATTATAATAAAACTCAACCAAAGAAAGATATTGGTCCCAACTTCCCGGATAATCCATCGAACAAGCACGTAGCATATCCTCCAAAATCTAAATTGTTCATTCTGACTTCCCATATGATTGAGGATGAAAAGATGTACTAAAATTTAATTCAGTACCCAACGACTTCTGAAGGCCTTTCCAAAAGATAGAAGTAACCATGTGATCACGATCAGATACAATGGAGAGGGGAACTCCATGTAACCAGACTGTCTCTTTAAGATACAAATGGGAAAGTCGATATAGGGAACAAGTATCTCGTATATCAAGGAAATGAGCAGATTTAGTCAAGCGATCAACAATAACCCAGATTGCATTATTACATCGAGGTTTCTTCGGCAACCCCATAATGAAGTCCATGGAGATATTCTCCCATTTCCACTCTGGCACTGGTAAAGGCTGAAGCATCCCTTTTGGAAACTGCTACTCTGCTTTAACCTGTTGACAAGTCAAACACTTCACAGTAAAATCAGCAATATCTCTTTTCATTCCATCCCAACAGTAATACTCCCGAAGATCTCTATACATCTTAGTACTACCTGGATGAAATAAAAATGGAGAACTATGAGCTTCACATAACAACTCTCTCTTCAACTGTTAATCACAAGGCACACGCAATCTCTTCCCAATTCTTAAAACACAATCATTATTAATGTTGAATTTAGTAAACTTACCCTTCTGAACCAGCTCAACCTTTTTCTGCAACTCATTGTCTTGCTTTTGTGCTAGCTTAATTTGGTCTAATAGAGATGATTTCATTGATACTTGAAATAAAATAGAAGAACATCCTGCACCAACAACTTCTATGCCAAATTTCATCAAATCCTTAACCAAAGGATCATGTTCCAAACGCAACATTGTAAATGAAGCATTACTTTTTCGACTCAAAGCCTCAGCCACTTTATTTTCTTTTCCTAGATGGTATTAAATCGTACAATCATAATCCTTGATTAATTCCAGCCATCTCCTCTGTCTCATTTTCAATTATTTCTGAGTGAATATATACTTTAAACTTTTGTGATCAGTATATATCTCACACTTTACACCATACAAATGATTCCTCCAAATTTTTAAAGCCAAAAAAACAGCAGCTAATTCCAAATCATATGTTGGTAAATTTAATTCATGAGTGTTCAACTATCATGAAGCATAAGCAATTACCTGATCATTCTTCATTAGGACACAACCATTTCCTTTCAATGAAGCATCACTGTAGATAACAAACTCACCTTTCCTGGAAGGTAGTGCCAAAACTGGAGTGTTCGCCAATCTTCATTTCAATTCCTGAAATAAATCATCAAATTATTTTTTCCAGATAAACTTAACACCCTTCTAAGTTAGCTTAGTCATTGGACTAGATAATCGTGAAAAATTTCTAACAAACCTTTGGTAATAGCATACCAAACCACAAAAACTACGAATCTCAGTTACATTTGTGGGTCTTGGCCATTCTTCAACAACCTTTGTTTTTGCAAGATCAACAGTTATTCCATCTTTAGAAACAATGTGACCAAGGAAAGAAGTTTTATGCAACCAAAAATCACACTTGTTGAATTTCCCATACAATTTCTTTTTATTTAAGGTTTTCAAAATTACCCTTAAATGACTTTCATGATCCTCTTTACTTTTTGAAAACACCAAAATATTATCAATGAAAAAAACCAAAAACTTATCCAAGAACTCATGGAAAATTCTATTCATAAGGTCCATGAATACAATAGGTTCATTGGTTAGTCCAAAAGGCATAACTAAAAATTCATAATGGCCATATCTTGTACGAAACGCAGTCTTCGGAACATCTGCTTCCATTACCTTCAACTGATGGTACCCCAATCTCAATTCAATCTTTGAAAAATACTGAGCCCCCTGGAGCTAATCAAACAAATCATCAATATGAGGCAAAGGATATTTGTTCTTAATAGTGATGTTATTCAAGGCTCTATAATCAATGAAAAGTCTCATATAACCATCTTTCTTTTTAACAAATAAGACAAGAGCACCCCATGGTGATGTGCTAGGGAAAATTAATCCTTTCTCCAATAAATCTTTCAATTTCTCCTTCAATTATAAAAGTTCAATTTGAGCCATTCGATAAGGGGGTTTTGAAATTGGATTAGCATCAAGAACTAAGTCAACAGTAAATTCAACTTCTCGATCTGGTATTATTCTAGGAAACTCATCAGGAAAAACATCAAGATACTCATTTACCACAAGCACATCATTAATCTGAATGGTTCCTTTGTTTTCAACAATATGTGCTAGGTAACATTCATTTCCATCTTTTAAAATTTTCTCAGCCTCTTGATATGTTATCAACAGTAAGGGTTCATTCTTTTACACAAACTAAAATTCTTTCTGAAAAGAAACTTCTTTATCTCTACAGTCAATCTTAGCATCGTAAACAGAGAGCCAATCCATACCCAGGATAACATCAAACTCTAATAGTTGTAAAACAATAAGGTTTTCAAGTAGATTCCCTCCACGGATAGGATAGGAAGATTATTATAAAATCTTTTTGCCTCAAAATTTCCCCCTATGTGTTTTTAACACAAGTTCAAGAGTCATTTTTTGAGATGGAATTCCCAATTTAGTAGAAAATTTTTCAGAGATGAAAGATTGTGTAGACCTCGAATCGAATAACATGTTAGAATAATCTGAAAAAAAACAAAGTAACTGATACCACTTCATTTGATGGCCCAACATCTGCTGAAGTAGTTGAAAACGATCTTACCACACCTTTCTGCTTATAGTCTGACTGCTTCCCACCATTCAAGCTCTTTGTCGGATACTCATTTTCATAGTAACCCATCTCATTTCACTTGAAACACTTCACTAAATTTTAATCAAATTTGGTTTTACCATAACCCTGATCTTTTCCAGTCAATCACTAGCCTTATGTCCTATCTTACCACATCGGTAGCACTTCCCAGAATTCAAAAGTCATTCCCCGGCATGCTTTTTACCACATGTATCACAAACTGAAAACACAGTTTTCTTACCATCAGACATTTTTGTAGGATTCTTCCATTTCTCTTTCCACCTCGGCCTCTTCTTCTATTGGTTGTTATAGAATACCTGATCATCAGCAAATTCCATTTCCACCTTCTCAGCACATCAAACAAGATTTTTATAACTTTTGAAATCATGAGAAGTTAATGCCCTTAGATATTTAGGCATTAATCCTAAGTAAAAATAATTAATTTTACTATCATGTTCTCGGATAAATTTTGGAGCATACCTTGCCAAACGAGTGAAACTTTCTTCAGAAGTAGCCATTGAGTCTTAATCTTGCCTCAGTTCCAAGAATTGTTTTTCAATCCTAAGCAGAACATCCTTAGGAAAATATTTCTCAAGAAACATACCTTTGAATTCATCCCATTCAAGAGCCTCAATCTCATCAGCATCCCGGATATTTTTAACCATCGACCACCACTGATCTGATTCACCCTCCAAACGGTAAACATCAAGACTAACCTTTTGATTGTTTGAACACCACATGATATCGAAAATCTTCTCCAGTGCTTTAATCCACCCTTCAGCTAGCACAAGGTCAGATGATCCTCTGAATGATGGGGGATGTTGCCTCATGAAATGTTCCACCACTGACATGTTTCTCCACGGTTGATCTGGATGATCTCGTGCATGGATAACACCACCATTTATCAATTGATTCAACTATTCCATTACTGCAAAAAACTGTTCAGTTCCAATTCTGACCATCTCAGGATGCTGATTCGGAAGGTCATTTCCTTCTATATTCCTTCCTAGCACTACTTCCATATTTCCTCTATGGAAAACCATTCTGAACAAACATGTCTTAGATGAAGCAACATGGTAGTATTCAAATGTTATATCATTTCAATTTGACAATTAAAAAAATATTTACGAATAATCATTTAATAGAATTCCAACTCCTAAATTTATCTAAACCGACATTTGATACCAACTATAAGGCCCTAGCCTTAAACATTACTTAATCATGAGTTATTCCAAGAATGCACATTAAGGATCTTTTAAGGTTTATAATTTTAGATAATTAGATCATAAATCATGCATTACATTCCATATTTAAACAAGGAGGTTACATAAAAGACAGTATTCATTTTTCCCATCAAAGGAGACATATTTAAAATAAAACATGGATTCTTTCATTACACTTCCTCGATACTATCAACACATCGTGTACTTTTCCCTTGACCAGTGAAAAACATTTCAAAAAATTGGGATGATCATAAAAAGCTCAGTAACGTATATTAAAATATGGAATGAAAACATTAGTCCATGTATACATAAGAATCAATGAAATCATACTTTACTCATAAAACATAATCACTTTAACATACCTCATTAAATCCTGAATAAATCATAGAAATAATAAGACATAAAGGTAACTTGAGGCATTCATAACATTCTTACATAGGGAGAAACACTCATGGTTACGTTTGGAATACCTATCACAGTATATTCCCTAAATATCTTCATAGAAACCTTAGAGTTTAACTCCTTCACGTTACCCAATGCATTGGAGAGCTATATCGGGCTCACCTGCCCTTAGTTTATCACGGAACCACCCGTCTTCATTACAATTCCCAAGAACCATTACATAATCATTTCACATAAAACATGCATAAAGAAAACATAACATTTCCACATTTCAGTCACAAGATATCAATACAACACATTGACATAATAAAAACACTATGAAAACCATTTTTAATACCAAAATAAAATAAATGTAAAGCATGGTATTTATTTTTCATTTAAAAAAATGTTATGGCTTGTAGAGGAAGTCGAAACTCAAATACCGGTCACGGCGGCGGAGAAGTCATTGTCGCTGCCTACGTAAGACAAAGACATTCATTTTTTCGTTTAGTAAAACACTTTGTATAAAATTATTCCTTTTGAATAAAGGTAAAATTAAAAGGGTTTTATACCCCGTATAAAAGAAAGTTGTGTATAAAACAAAATATTCCTCAATGAATGGAGATTGAGACGAAGTCCCTTACCTCGGGTCTGACTTGACTCGATCGTTCTTTAACCTCCTGAATAATAAACTTGAGTTAATTTATACATTTTTTAAGAACCTTTTTCAAGTTCATTATTCCTTTTATATCAGTTATTATAATTTTATGAACACTACATAATTGTTTAAGTTAATAATGGTCGTTTTGTCGATCATTGGTATTTGAGTCAAAAGTAAACTCTTTATAATTACAAGTTCTTCATGTCGTAAAATATCCATTATATCCAGAATTATATTCATGATGTAGATATCATATATATCATATATATATAGTATATAAATTCATTTATAATATTACATTACATTTACAGGTATGAAATAAAATGCACCGTTCATGGATACGGTAAGCCGTATGTACGCATGAACACTACTTTCATTTCTATTTCGTTTTTTATGGAATGGAATCATAATGATATAAAGGAATATTATAATTCCAGTATAATATCATATATAATATCATTAACTCCATCCTTTATAAGTCCCACATATGGCATTAACGAATCAAAACACTTTGAGGGGCGGTAGTCCGCACTTCCGTAAATGAAGATATCACGTTTACCCATAATGGAAACCATAAAGGTATGCGATAAATGAAAAATGAAGAAGCTTAATGGAAACATAAACATATTATATATCCTATATAAATATAGTGACATCTTAATGGACACCTTTTAATGTGTTATAAGAATATTGAACAATCATCGTTTCGTGAGGCAGAAATTCGCCATCCACGGAAACAGTATGTTCTTTAACCATTAGATGTAGGTGTGTGTAAGTGTAGCTCGAATACATCTTATACCAAAATCCTAGTATATTAAAGATACTGGTTTTGTTAAAAAATAAATGAATAAAAATAGTTTAGGGGCTTGGAGATTCAAAATAAAACAAAAGAACTTTAGAGAAGACTTTACCTTTAAATCAGGTAACTCCTCTTGGTTTGAACCAAAAGGGTTTCTTGAAGAGATTTCTTCCTAAGGTAAGGATTCTAGGATGAAGAGAGGGATATTGGGAGATTAATTGAGTAGAGGTTGGATGAGCCAAAGGGCTTGAGAAGTGTGAGAGATGGTTATGAAGTGGGGTCTTTTTATAAGGGAGAGGAGGGGCTGTTTTGGAACTCTTGAAACTATTATTTTATTATAAAATGAAATTAGGTTTCTAAAGCTCAAAAAATCATTAAAGTTTAGGATAAGGTGGTCCATTCTCTAAAAAAAATCTTCCAATAAAAATTGTACAAGTTTTGGATATTATTTTAAACATTATCGTCTTATTTATTTAAATCATTCATTAATGACGTAAACACTACATCATCAATATGTCATAAATAGTTTTTTTTATGTCTGAAAATTATTAAAAAATAACAATGATGTAGGAAATATTTTTATCTTTATAATGAATATTTATAGTCAAAAATATATCTTATAAAACCCTAGGTAATAATTGTTTTTGTAAAACAATACATGTTTGGGATATTTTCATTTTTACTTTAAATAAAAGGTCTTAATGTCATTATCTCACTCAAGTGGCTCCATGGGGTCCCACAAATTGACCCATGGATTGTCTTGGTCGGCCATGACATGTAAAATAAGGTTAGGACATGTGTCAAGATATTTTTATATTTTTATAATATCATTTTTATCTAAAATTACACTAATTAACTCTAATCGCGGTTAACAAAACTCAAAAGTTACTATTCACCAAAAAAATATTTTAATCCCATTGAACCACATTTTATTTAGTAATGAAAACCATGTTTGTCGGATTTTTGAAATTCAATACACAGAAGTGGTAAAATTTCATTTAAATGAAAAATGAGTTTCATTAGTTAATTTTATAATTAATTCTCATTGTCAAAACAAATAGCGTGTTTTTAAGAAACAATATCTATCAAAAGACTGACACTTGTTTATGTCCAATTTCAAAGTGAAATTAATTACAATGACCACCATTAGGTTAAATGGTAAAAATATATTCTAATTTCACTTTAAAACCAATTAAAAAGATAAGCTATCTTTATAAATAAATTAGATTAAAATGCGGTATTGAATTAAAATACAACATTTTTCACTATTCATTAAAAAAATGAACATTGTCAAAAAATACCAACAATTTACACAAAGTAAATTTTGATGTCCCGATTCTAAAGAAAAATTTTATTTGGTCCAATAGAATGTATAAGAGTGACCAAAACTATATTTAAAAAGGGTTCTCCATCAAACATAGCAACATTATTAAAGTAAAATTAATACTTAATTCAAAAATATTAATAAATATGAAAATGTCTTATTCTTTATTTACCTAGGATGTTACAGATCATGTGATGATTCAAAAACAAAAAAAAACATTTCTAAATAAACCATGTTAATGTATTATTTCAACTTAAACACAACATCCATTTGGGAAAGTTATTTACTAAAACAAAATCACCAGAAAAATTAAATGTTGGTATAATCATGAGTAATTTAAACATTTCTATATCAAATGAGTGCATCTTTATTATTGAAATAATCACATAGCACCCCCAAAAATTCATCCACAAATATATATTCTTTGTAACAATGACATACTTCCAATCCAATATTCATCGCACTATAAAACTAAATTTATTAAAATTATTTTTAATCTAGGGATCATAAATATATTGATAAGAGATAATTTTCCATCCTTGTTGAACATTAATACCACACCAATAATAACAATGTGTGTTGAAAAATATCATGCATCATATATTTCATCCACAGAAATAATAGAAAATGGAATATAAATATTTCAACCAGTTTTTACACTTCATTCATTGTGATTTCATTTATCCCATTTCTTCCCATAACTTACCCCATTTTCTTATAGGCCCATTATTTAAAATGAATACAAATTTAATGTAAGATAATAGTATCACATAGTACTTGAGTAATGTGTCATCAATAATTCGACTCTTGTTCTACTTTAACCAAACTCATTGTATAAAATATGACGGTGTCATTTATATATCAATGTTTTTAATTCACCAATATTATATGATACCAATGGATATAAATTTCCATAAACAATTTGAATATTTACATATATCCTATGGGGGAAACCAAATGATTCACATGGATAACAATTTCTTAGTTTCATTTAAAAAATAGAGCATGCACTCATATCAGTACATAAGTTAAAAACATTCAAAAAATACATATAATTTGATTTTATAAATCATCTCTATGTTTGCACCATATTTCATTAAATTATTCTGTTTTATTTAATTAATTCCCACCCCCCTTAATACTGTATTTTATTCTTGTGAAACCAAGAGGAAGAAAAATCATATATCCATTTTTAATGAAATTTTCTTAAAACCTTATAGAAATTATATATTTTTATATAACAAATACATTTTGGAACTCCTCAAAAAACTATCCCTTAAAGGACACCCTCAAACTTTTACTTCATAAAAAATAGATTCATTAACTATTTGTTTTTTAAAAGCCTGTTTTTTGGGTTTTACCTTAATGGAATATTATCCATTATGTTGTCCATTTTGGTACGATTACACTTCATATTTATTTTATCATTTTGTGAATAAAATTCAACTCTTATTAGAAATACAGTTACAATACAAACAAATTATGAATGATAGGGAATAAAGAAAAACATTGTGCCCATCAATTTGAGAAGATGAATTGATAATTTTTTCACAATCAATTGTCCTTCTAAATTTTTTGTCTTTCTGTTACTGAAATCTCCATACATCCTCAAATATATTCCCATGTTGTTTTGTGAAACATGAGTAATTTTTCATTGTCATCCTTTTATTTATATGGGTTATTTTTTTTAACATGATTCCTCAAGGAATATGTATAATTTAAGGAAACTGTTACAATCTTCAATATTTCTTCTTGGGATAGTATTAATATTTGAAAAATACTTATATTATTAAAATCATTTGGACAAATCCTTCATAGAACTGAAGGAAATCATAGTTTATCGCCATTTTACAACCAATCAGGAACTTTTACTTCATTATCATGATGAGTATTTCACTTTACTCTATACATTTCCTTCTATTATTCTTTATCCATTTACTTTGTATTATCTAAGTCAAGTGGAATAAATAATAATACATTCCTAGGAAATAATTTTATCCTTTTTTGTTCTTCCTCATAGAATCTAAAGAGAGTTATATACCAAGTTAGTACATTTAGTTTCTCTTAGAATAATTTGTCACATTTCTTCACCTAGCCTATATCAATTTAGACTTCCATGTCATTCGTTCATAAATTCATGGTGTGTCCTCTTTTCAAAAAATTTATGAAACCGATTCTCTTTGGTTTTCTGATCTTCTTTGGATCCTTATGTTTTCATTGGGTTTCATTATTTTTTTCTCACCCATGGATGACTCTCCTTCCTTCTCCATTGTCTTCTTGAGAGTATTTTTTGGTCCAACATTCATTATCTTATTTCTCAATGTTGTATATTATTTCATCAATAGTTTCTATATTTTTTTCCTTTGTATTTTGAGACATTAATTGTTTTGTTTGATGTAAATATATTAGTCCAATGAACATATTTATGAAAATAAAAATTTATATCAATTAGAATTTCAAAATTGTTTTTGATATTACAATTTTTCCCATTCAATTGTGGATTTTGATTCAGATCATGATTTCTTCCCCTTGATGTCGGGACCCATTTTCATTCACATATAAACATATTTTATTTACAATATATATCCATCTGATTTCTTCCCCTTGGTGTATTTTTTAAAAAAAATCCTCATCCACTTTAGTGTGCATTTAAATATAAATCTAAATTGTAACACCCCAAGCTTCTACGGTACGTTTCCCTTCGAATAATGTGATAGCGTGAGTTGTACGCAACCTCGAGTTCTAACACACACCACAACTAATTAAACTAGCCGTTGTGAATAGTAATACCTACTTTTTGAAATCATATATATTCTATATTTCAAAATGGACTTCATTTTTGGATTCGGAATATCAAAATTAGCCTAGGGTGAAATTTTGGTACATTTCGGATAACTTTCATATTTTGATGAATAGTGAAAATTACTAAATTTTAATTAAAAACAACTTTTTTAATCAAAATAATTAATAGTGATAAATTGTGAATTTGAGTGGTTTCAAAGTATATTTAGAATATATTTTTACCATTTAATATAATTTTGGTCATTGGACATAATTTTACAATTAAATCAAACATAAACAAGTGTCAATCTTTTGATAGTTATTACCTCTTAAAAACACGCTTTTTGTTTTGACAGCGGGAATTAATTTTAAATTAATTTCTGCCACTTCTGTGTTTTGATTTTAGGAAAATGGATTCCATATTTGGAATCAGGATGTCCAAATTGTGTAAATAGGTAACTTTTATTTTTAGACATTTTGAATAATTACTGCGGTAAATATTTTATTTACCATGGTTAAAGGGTAAATCCGGTAAAAAAGGGTTAAAAAATAATATTATAATAATACAAAATTACCCTAAAACGTGTCCTAACCTTATTTGTGGACACATACCCGACCATGGGCATCCTTGGGTCAATTTGGGGACCCCTTGGAGCCACTTGTATGTGGTAGGGACACATTATATTAATAAAGTTAAAATAAAAATAAAAATGGCATAAGCTTACATATTTTAGAAGAACACTTTTTACATAGGGTTATACATGTTGGATTTTCGATTATAAATATTCATTAGAAAGCTAAAAAGATTTCCTACATGATTATATTTTATTTATAATTTTTAGACATCAAATAAGTTAAATTATTAATGACACAATAATGATGCAATGTTTACCTCATTAATAAATCATTTAAATAAATAAGATTATAATGATTAAAATATTATCTAAACCCGTCCAATTATTATTGGTTGATGTTATTTAGAATATGAGTCATCTTATCTTCGACCTCAATGATTTTTGGACCATTATAAACCGAATAAAAATATATTATAAAGTAATACTTTCACACTTTTCTAAAGAGCCCCTCCTCTCCCTTATAAAAGGAGACCACTTCTACTCATTCCTCACACCTCTCAAGCCACTTGGCTCGTCCAAACTCTGCCCAACTAAGCTCCCCACATCCCTCTACTCCTCCTTGAAGCTTCCCCTTAAGCAGAAATCATTTCAAGAAGTCCTTTGGTTCCAACCAAAGTGAGTTACCTAAATTAAAGGTAACGATTTCTCTTAAATTATTTTCATTTATTTTGCTTCTTCAACCGCCAAACTCTTTTTATTTCCTTTATTTTGTAACAACACCAGTATCCAAAATATACTAGGATGTTGTTATAAGAAGTATTAAAACTACACATACACACAACTCCATCTAATGGATGATGAACATAATGTTTCTGTGGATGGCAAACTAACGCCTCACGAAACGATGATTGTTCAAATACATCTTACCGCCTCTCATGGTGGCCATTATGATGGCACTGTAATTAAATATGATATTAATGATATATATTTTTTATATAAGCTTCTGTAATTCCATTTTATTTCATACCATTATTATTTTAATGTTGTATATACATACGATAATTTCATTTGAGGAAGTGCGGACTACCGCCCCCTTAAAATGATATGACTCGTTCATACCACACATGGAACGTATAAAGGATGGTGTTAATGAACTTAAGTAACATATATAAAATATTATATTATACTGGAATAGTAATATACCTATGTATCATTTGGATTCGATTCTTTTAAAATAAAAATTAAATGGAAGTAGCGTTCGTGCGTACGTACGGACTACCGTCTCCACGAACGCGATGAGATTCATTCTCCATCGTATCCATTCAAGTATAATTATCATTTAATGATTTAAAAATGATGTTTAAGGACTTGATATCATTCTGGATATGAATAAGATACAACAAACATGACTTATGTAACAAAACATATAAAAGAAAATGAGTAAGTTAACACCCGAAACGACGATAATTCTAAGATATTATTAACAAATCAATGTTAAAAGATCATATATGATATCATATTAATATATATGATTCTTGTATAATTTAATAACAATTATTTAACCATTATACAGGAGGTTAACCTACCCCAACCAGGGAAAAGTACAAGGTAAGGGTTTATTTCACAATCTCTTCATTATTCGAGGTTGTTTATACGTAATAATCTACTGGGATCTCTTTATCATCCACATCCATGTTTCTTAAAAATGTATTTCAAAACATTTTTACTATTTACAAGAATATGGGTTAAAGTCATTTATACCCCTGTTTGACTTTTTATAAGTGGTTTATAAAGGAATCTTTCCGTCATTTTCAAAACAAGGTCCTTTTTAACCTTTTCAACAGAATTGAGATAAGAATGTTTTTTTTAACTTATACGGCGGGTGCGGTTATTTTCCGCCGTTATAAAATCGTCGAAGCTTTCCATACAAGCTTATAAGAATATTTTCAAAGAAAATTTTTTATTTTATATGGATCTTAAATGATTTCAAAATAAAAGCAGATACTTCTTTAAAAAGAATTTTGATTTCATCTATGTCAACATCCTTTGATGGATTTTAAGATTATTTGAAGTTGATTTATTATGATACAAAACTTCTATATTGTATTGAAGGTTTTGTGATATGTTTGACTGTGGATGTGCTATTTTTATACCATTCATAGTTTATGGTGAAATTATTGACATTTCGTATGCTAGTTTTAACCTTTTCATATGGGAATGCATTGGACTTAATAAGTGACAGGTGGAGCCCGCTATAGCTCCTCGATGCATCGGTAGGTCTCATGAGACAAACTAGTGTCTTAGCACAAGGCCTTGACAAAATCTTATTTGTAGTCTTGGCACGAGGCCTTGGCTATGTGGTTATGATAGTCTGACATTATGCATTCCAACATTATGAAAGTGGTTATTGATTTTGCATGTGATTATTCGATTAGTAGAATATCCATGTGAACAAGTAAATGGAATTATTTCATTTTACTTTTTCCATACTATGTTGAAGTTCAAGTTTAAAAGGATTTTGTTTTAGTAATTCATTGCCTTAAATGTTTATGCTTATTTTTGAATGTTCCGCTATATTGTTATCCTTACTGGGCATTTGAGCTCACCCCTTTTCTATGTTTTATTTTTCCCAGGATGTGAAGATGTAAGTTATGAATGACCTGCAGGGATATTATGAGGGGATTATAGTGTGGACTGTGGAAACATTATGTTGTTGTAGTAATTTTTTTTATGATGTAATGTAAAACTTATGAATATATCTAGTGTTTCCAAGGCTATTAAACCAATCGGTCTTTCGAGATTTGATCTTTCTTGTGATCATACCAATGTTACGAAGTAATGCACCGACTCTGGGTAGCTGGGGTCGGGGCGTTACAGTTGGTATCAGAGGAAGTTTAGTACAAACCTTGGAAACTAGATTTAGATAAACTCTGATTAGAGCACGTAGACCTAAGATGAACTTTGAGGATTAGTATAGAAGAACTTCCTAGAATTTTGGTATTGTAGGGATTTTGTGAGTTTTCCGAGCAATACATCTCTGTCTGGATACGAGCAGGTAGAGGTGGCTCTGGCACAGATGTACCTAGGGGTAAAACCTGAAAACACCGCTTTGAGCTAGACTCGAACGGAAACTGGTGCACGAAAACGGGCCTTGCTGCACTCTTGGTTACGACACTCCCGGGGGATATGCTTAGGATAACTCTCATTTTCTTTACAAATCATTATGAAGGGTTTATGAGTATATACTTCCTCAAAGAAAACATTTTTATGATTATGGATTATATCCATAAATAGTTCAATTTATGTTAAGTGTTTTATAAGTATGGGATTATGTATTTTGATTCATAAACTGATCTAGTTTATGCCATTGTTTAGAAATGGCGCCTAGTGGAAGAAATGGAAACTGTATCAATGCACGCACTCCATGTAGGGATTTCCCTCCTGCTCAAGATAATTATAGTGGGGTTGGTGATGCAACTGGTGCCGATCAGCTAATCACCATACTGGGACAACTTACTCAGGTTATGAATAATAACCTTACCCGTATGGAGCACCCTGATCCGCAGCGTGGAGGATCAATGTTAGATCGATTCATGAGGCAACAACCACCAACGTTCAATGGGAGTACAAATCCCTTAGTAGCTGAGCAATGGATAAATTCCCTAGAGAAAATATTTCAGGCTTTGGGGAGCAGTGAAAGGGAGAAAGTTATCCTGGCAGTTTACCACCTCACTGGAGATGCTGATCAATGGTGTTCATTGATTCAAAACATGAAGGAAGATGATGAAGTATCAAATATGGAATGGAGGGATTTCAAAGATCTATTTTTAGAAAAATACTTTCCTCGCGACCATCGAGCAGATATGGAAAGGCAATTTCTAAGTCTGAGACAAAAGGAGGATGAGAATGTCACAAAGTATGAGGCTAGCTTTACAAGGTTAGCAAGGTATTCTGGAGATTATATTCGCAACCCAAGAAGTAAGATTGATCGTTTCTTTGATGGGTTAGAACCATTTCTCCGTCGAGCATTAGTCTCACAATCCTTTTCATCGTACGAAGACATTGTCTCATGTGCTATCAAGACCGAGAAGGAATTCTCTAAGTCTTATGACTTTAAAGCAAAGCAAGAGAAGAAGAGACCTGCTGATCAATCTGGGAATGGAAATAAGGGGAAGAAGGGAAAGGTTGAATATCCATCTTGTGGTAAATGCGGGAAGAAACATCCTGGTACTTGCTTGAAGGGAATGGGAGTCTGTTACAAGTGTGGTGAAAAAGGCCACCAAGCTCGTGATTGCAAGGGGAAGAAGGAAGCTACCAACGTTCAGTGCTACAATTGCAGGGAGATGGGGCATTATGCAAATGCATGTCCTAAGCGTTAGGAGGACTTACCTTAGAAAAGGCCAAGGGATCAAGGCAAGGCTTATGCTATCACTACTGCTGAGGTAGAAGCTCCGAAAGACGTGGTGGCAGGTAATTTAATGGTTTCCTCAAGTTTAGCAAATGCATTATTTGATTCTGGATCATCGCATTGTTTCATATCTTCCCAGTTTGCTAAGAAAATTAGATATTTCCAATTTGATTTAATAAGGGAGTTGTCAGTTAAAACTCCTAAGGGAAGTATCATTGCAAAAAAGTTTTGTGAATCAGTCCCCATTAGAGCACATAAATTTTCTTTATCTACTGATCTCATCGTCATACCTATGATTGAGTTTGATATAATCCTCGGTATGGACTGGCTTTCGGACTATGATGCGAAGATTTATTGTAAGAAGAAAGAGGTTACGATTCTTGATGATAATGATAAGGAACACCTTATTTTTAGAGCAGAATCGTCACCACCTAATTCTTATTTAGATCCGCCCCCAGTAGATCAACTTAATTCAATTATTGGGGAGGAAGAGAATGAAATAACTATCGGTGAGGAAAGGAATGTTCAAATAGAGGATGTACCTGTTGTGAAAGAATTTGTAGATGTATTTCCGGAAGATTTACCTGGACATCCTCCAGAACGAGAAGTTGAGTTTTCCATTGATTTGATTCCTGGATCAAGGCCTATATCGAAGACCCCTTATAGAATGGCCACTGTAGAGTTAGTTGAACTAAAGAAACAACTAGAGGAATTGAGTAATAAGGGATTTATTCGCCCTAGTGTTTCTCCATGGGGAGCCCCTGTTCTTTTTGTTAAAAAGAAAGATGGATCTATGAGGTTATGTATCGACTACAGGGAGATCAATGCTATAACGATAAAGAACAAGTATCCCCTACCTCGTATTGATGATTTATTTGACCAACTGCAGGAGCTCAATACTTTTCAAAGATTGACCTTCGATCTGGATACCATCAGTTGTGTGTGAAGAAGGAAGACATTCCGAAGACAGCATTTCGAACCAGGTACGGGCATTACGAGTTTACTGTAATGCCGTTTGGATTGACTAATGCACCCTCTGTATTCATGGATCTGATGAATAGAGTTTTCAAGGAGTATCTCGATGAATTTGTGGTGGTATTTATTGATGATATCTTGGTATACTCCAAAACCTACGAAGATCATGAAAATCACTTGCGCATTATCTTGAAGACTCTGAGGAGGCATGAATTATATGGGAAGTTTAGCAAGTGTGAATTCTGGCTTCAGGAGATTTCTTTTCTTGGCCATATTGTCTCTAAAGCTGGAATCTCTGTTGATCCTTCTAAGACCAAGGCAATCCAAGAATGGCCAGCACCTACGAGTATAACTGAGGTATGCAGTTTTATTGGTTTGGCAGGTTATTATCGACGTTTCGTCCAGAATTTTGCCCGATTGGCTAACCCATTAACGAAGCTCACACGTAAAGGGGTTAAATTTGTTTGGACAAAAGAGTGTGAAGAATGTTTCAAAGAACTTAAGAGAAGATTAGTCAATGCTCCTATATTGACTCTACCATCAGGGAATGATGGGTTCGTTATTTATAGTGATGCATCAAAGAAAGGACTTGGTTGTGTCCTTATGCAGAATGATAGAGTTATTGCCTATGCATCACGACAGTTGAAAATTCATGAACAAAACTATCCTACTCATGATCTTGAGTTAGCAGCTGTGATCTTTGCTTTGAAGATATGGAGGCACTACCTCTATGGTGAAAAATGTGAGATTTATACTGATCACAAGAGTTTGAAGTATATTTTCTCACAAAAAGAACTCAACATGAGGCAAAGGAGATGGCTTGAATTACTCAAGGATTATGATTGTACGATACACTACCACCCGGGGAAAGCAAACAAGGTGGAAGATGCTTTGAGTAGAAAAGACCATGAAGTTTTGAACAGTATGAGAATTGAAAGGGATCCAATTTTCATGGATCTAGTGAAGATGGACATGGGAATAACCAGGGAAGGTGAAACATCAATGCTTTTTCAAATGGTTGCCAAACCATCTTTACTAGAAAGGATTAAGAGTTCTCAGGCCGATGATGAAGAATTCCAAAAGAAGATTAAAGCTGTGAGTGATGGGAGATTAAGAGACTTTGTGTATGAAGATGGAATTTTGAAATTCGGGAAGAGACTTTGTGTTCCCGATTTACCTGATCTAAAAAGGGAATTGCTGGATGATGCTCATAGTTCCAATTTCTCTATACACCCTGGGAGTACCAAAATGTATAGAGATTTGAAGGAACATTTTTGGTGGGACAACATGAAGAGGGAGATTGCTTATTTTGTGTCAAGATGTATGGTTTGTCAACAAGTGAAAGCTGGAAGGCAACAGCCTGGAGGAGTCATGCAACCTCTTCCCATACCGGAGTGGAAATGGGACAATATTACGATGGACTTTGTCATGGGGCTACCAAAGACTCCTAGAAGGAACGATGCAATATGGGTTATTGTTGATCGTCTTACCAAGTCAGCACATTTTCTTGCTATAAGATAAGATCTACCCCTGGAACGTCTAGCAAAACTATATATTAATGAAGTTGTGAGACTTCATGGAGTACCCCTATCGATTGTTTCTGATCGTGATCCCCGTTTTACTTCAAGATTCTGGAAAAGTCTTCAGAAATACCTGGATACTGAACTTCATTTGAGCTCTGCTTACCACCCTCAGACAGATGGACAATCAGAACGGACTATTCAAACCTTAGAAGACATGTTGAGATCTTGCTCACTTGATTTTCAGGGTATGTGGGATCAATATTTACCTCTGGTAGAATTTTCCTATGACAATAGCTTCCATTCAAGTATACAGATGGCACCATATGAAGCGTTATACGGAAAGAGATGTCGTACACCAACCTGTTGGGATGACGTTGGTGAAAGAAAACTTGTGGGCCCAGAACTGGTGGAGGAAACAGTGGAAAAGGTGAAGGTAATCCAAAATCACATCAAAGCAGCTCAAAGTAGGCAGAAGAGCTATGCCGATAATCGAAGGAAGGATTTGGAATTTCAAGTCGGTGATCATGTTTTCCTAAAGGTATCTCCGTGGAAGGGAGTCATACGTTTTGGTAAGAAAGGTAAATTGAGTCCCAGGTATATCGGACCTTTCGAAATTCTAGAACGAATTGGGGTTGTAGCTTACCGATTGGCAATGCCGCCAAGTCTCTCCAAAGTTCACGATGTGTGCCACGTATCTCTGTTGAGAAAATACATGCCTGACCCAACGCATGTACTCACCTATGAGGAATTAGAACTGGAACCCGATCTGTCTTATTGCGAAGAGCCCGTCAGGATTCTTGATACAAGAGAACAAGTACTGAGAAACCGGACGACGCGTCTGGTAAAAGTTTTATGGAGAAACCATAAGATGGAAGAGGCAACGTGGGAACCCGAGGAACTTATGATGAAGAACCACCCGAGTCTTTTTATGCAGTAATACCCTAGAAATTGCGAGGACGCAATTATTTGAAGGAGGGGAGAATGTAACACCCCAAGCTTCTACGGTACGTTTCCCTTCGAATAATGCGATAGCGTGTGTTGTACGCAACCTCGAGTTCTAACACACACCACAACTAATTAAACTAGCCGTTGTGAATAGTAATTCCTACTTTTTGAAATCATATATATTCTATATTTCAAAATGGACTTCATTTTTGGATTCGGAATATCAAAATTAGCCTAGGGTGAAATTTTGGTACATTTCGGATAACTTTCATATTTTGATGAATAGTGAAAATTACTAAATTTTAATTAAAAACAACTTTTTTAATAAAAATAATTAATAGTGATAAATTGTGAATTTGAGTGGTTTTAAATTATATTTAGAATATATTTTTACCATTTAATATAATGTTGGTAATTGGACATAATTTTACAATTAAATCAAACATAAACAAGTGTCAATCTTTTGATAGTTATTACCTCTTAAAAACACGCTTTTTGTTTTGACAGCGGGAATTAATTTTAAATTAATTTCTGCCAATTATGTGTTTTGATTTTAGGAAAATGGATTCCATATTTGGAAT
This sequence comes from Viscum album, assembly GCA_963277665.1. NCBI lineage: Eukaryota > Viridiplantae > Streptophyta > Magnoliopsida > Santalales > Viscaceae > Viscum > Viscum album. Next base: position 424,368,393 of record OY728123.1, on the reverse strand, counting down.
CAGGAAGTCCAAATTGTGTAAATAGGTAACTTTTATTTTTAGACAATTTGAATAATTACTGCGGTAAATATTTTATTTACCATGGTTAAAGGGTAAATCCGGTAAAAAAGGGTTATAAAATAATATTATAATAATACAAAATTACCCTAAAACGTGTCCTAACCTTCTTTGTGGACACATACCCGACCATGGGCATCCTTGGGTCAATTTGGGGACCCCTTGGAGCCACTTGTATGTGGTAGGGACACATTATATTAATAAAGTTAAAATAAAAATAAAAATGGCATAAGCTTACATCTTTTAGAAGAACAATTTTTACATAGGGTTATACATGTTGGATTTTCGATTATAAATATTCATTAGAAATCTAAGAAGATTTCCTACATGATGATATTTTATTTATAATTTTTAGACATCAAATAAGTTAAATTATTAATGACACAATAATGATGCAATGTTTACCTCATTAATAAATCATTTAAATAAATACGATTATAATGATTAAAATATTATCTAAAACCCATCCAATTCTTATTGGTTGATTTTATTTAGAATATGAGTCATCTTATCTTCGACCGCAATGATTTTTGGACCATTATAAACCGAATACAAATATATTATAAAGTAATACTTTCACACTTTCCTAAAGAGCCCCTCCTCTCCCTTATAAAAGGAGACCACTTCTACTCATTCCTCACACCTCTCAAGCCACTTGGCTCGTCCAAACTCTGCCCAACTAAGCTCCCCACATCCCTCTACTCCTCCTTGAAGCTTCCCCTTAGGCAGAAAGCATTTCAAGAAGTCCTTTGGTTCCAACCAAAGTGAGTTACCTAAATTAAAGGTAACGATTTCTCTTAAATTATTTTCATTTATTTTGCTTCTTCAACCGCCAAACTCTTTTTATTTCCTTTATTTTGTAACAACACAAGTATCCACAATATACTAGGATGTTGTTATAAGAAGGATTAAAACTACACATACACACAACTCCATCTAATGGATGATGAACATAATGTTTCTGTGGATGGAAAACTAACGCCTCACGAAACGATGATTGTTCAAATACATCTTACCGCCTCTCATGGTGGCCATTATGATGGCACTGTAATTAAATATGATATTAATGATATATATTTTATATATAAGCTTCTGTAATTCCATTTTATTTCATACCATTATTCGTTTCATGTTGTATATACATACGATAATTTCATTTGAGGAAGTGCGGACTACCGCCCCCTTAAAATGATATGACTCGTTCATACCACACATGGAACGTATAAAGGATGGTGTTAATGAACATAAGTAACATATATAAAATATTATATTATACTGGAATAGTAATATACCTATGTATCATTTGGATTCGATTCTTTTAAAATAAAAATTAAATGGAAGTAGAGTTCGTGCGTACGTACGGACTACCGTCTCCACGAACGCGATGAGATTCATTCTCCATCGTATCCATTCAAGTATAATTATCATTTAATGATTTAAAAATGATGTTTAAGGACTTGATATCATTCTGGATATGAATAAGATACAACAAACATGACTTATGTAACAAAACATATAAAAGAAAATGAGTAAGTTAACACCCGAAACGACGATAATTCTAAGATATTATTAACAAATCAATGTTAAAAGATCATATATGATATCATATTAATATATATGATTCTTGTATAATTTAATAACAATTATATCACCATTATACAGGAGGTTAACCTACCCCAACCAAGGAAAAGTACAAGGTAAGGGTTTATTTCACAATCTCTTCATTATTCGAGGTTGTTTATACGTAATAATCTACTGGGATCTCTTTATCATCCACATCCATGTTTCTTAAAAATGTATTTCAAAACATTTTTACTATTTACAAGAATATGGGTTAAAGTCATTTATACCCTTGTTTGACTTTTTATAAGTGGTTTATAAAGGAATCTTTCCGTCGTTTTCAAAACAAGGCCCTTTTTAACCTTTTCAACAGAATTTGAGATAAGAATGTTTTTTTTAACTTATACGGCGGGTGCGGTTATTTTCCGCCGTTATAAAATCGTCGAAGCTTTCCATACAAGATTATAATAATATTTTCAAAGAAAATGTTTTATTTTATATGGATCTTAAATGATTTCAAAATAAAAGGAGATACTTCTTTAAAAAGAATTTTGATTTCATCTATGTCAACAACCTTTGATGGATTTTAAGATTATTTGAAGTTGATTTATTATGATACAAAACTTCTATATTGTATTGAAGGTTTTGTGATATGTTTGACTGTGGATGTGCTATTTTTATACCATTCATAGTTTATGGTGAAATTATTGACATTTCGTATGCTAGTTTTAACCTTTTCATATGGGAATGCATTGGACTTAATAAGTGACGGGTGGAGCCCGCTATAGCTCCTCGATGCATCGGTAGGTCTCATGAGACAAACTAGTGTCTTGGCACAAGGCCTTGACAAAATCTTATTTGTAGTCTTGGCACGAGGCCTTGGCTATGTGGTTATGATAGTCTGGCATTATGCATTCCAACATTATGAAAGTGGTTATTGATTTTGCATGTGATTATTCGATTAGTAGAATATCCATGTGAACAAGTAAATGGCATTATTTCATTTTACTTTTGCCATACTATGTTGAAGTTCAAGTTTAAAAGGCTTTTGTTTTAGTAATTCATTGCCTTAAATGTTTATGCTTATTTTTGAATGTTCCGCTATATTGTTATCCTTACTGGGAATTTGAGCTCACCCCTTTTCTATGTTTTATTTTTCCCAGGATGTGAAGATGTAAGTTATGAATGACCTGCAGGGATATTATGAGGGGATTATAGGGTGGACTGTGGAAACATTATGTTGTTGTATTATTTTTTCTTTTTATGATGTAATGTAAAACTTATGAATATATCTAGTGTTTCCAAGGCTACTAAACCAATCGGTCTTTCGAAATTTGATCTTTCTTGTGATCATGCCAATGTTACGAAGTAATGCACCGACTCTGGGTAGCTGGGGTCGGGGCGTTACATAAATAAAAACCAAATAAATATTTATCATAATCACAACATTTTTGGAATGGATAATTCCTCCACTTTTGTACCAACATGAGATTTATCTTAAAATGTTCTCTAGATATTAATTCCACCATATAATATTTTTTTCACATGATACCTCTTTGTGATTTTATGTGCTATTATCTTTCAATCCAAATTTTTCTGAAGAACCATGTTGGACTATTTCAAGATTTATCCATTCTCCTTTAATATTCAGGCATTTTATATTGAGTATGATTTTCACATTATCCATTAATTTAGGTTTATCTTCGAAATTCTTTATAATATATTCTTATTTTTCTTTATGTTTATTAAATATTAATTTAATTTTATTAAAAATTATTCTCTTTTATATTAGAATTGTTTATCATTGCTTGAGAATTTTTAATAGTGGTTACATGTTTCAATTCATGGATCCTTTCATCAAAAAATTTATCAGTTTATTCATTCTCCTTGAATGTATTGATATATTAATTTAAAAATATAATGCATATTTCTTAATGCTCTAAATTCATTACACATGTAACTCCCAGTTGTTTGTAGAACTTCCATCCATACATCATTAGTAAATTCGTATTGATACGGGGAAATACCCCAAAAAGTCATAGGGATCTAAAATAGTGAAGCCTAGGTGAATCTTCCCTAAAACTTTTAACACACCCTAGGGGGGAGGTAACTTGTGATAGTTAAAGTCTTTTATAGTTTGTTGGGAGTGTTGATTGGATGAAGTAATACAAGATTTTATCCACTATTTGAAGGAATTATATATCCTTTTATATTCAACATCGTGGTGGGTTATATACCACTATATATCTAAAAAACTACTATAAATATATAGGAATATTTTTTATGTACTTATAAAATATTCTTTTTAAAAAAAATTAATTCAACTTGTCAATTATTCAAAATTATGGTATTCCCAATAGATAAATAGTTCTTCTTATAAAAACCATTATCTTTATTACACAATAATAGTTGATTTATTACATTAAAATAATCTTATTACAACCCACATGATATATAATTATAGTGGATTTTCGAATTAGGTACATAACATAACATCTTCTATGTGTGTTATAATAATGTTATTAAAAATGTCCTTAACATTATTTATTGAAAACTTATTTACCATGATCAAAATACTCCTTCGAAGTTAAAACTGCTTGGGATAACCAAGGGAATAAATAATAATGGGGTGATAAATAAATCCTAATAATGTAAAAAATATTTCATAAGTGATACATGTTAGAAAATAGTCAAGTCAATAAAAAACAATTAGAACATGAATAATAATGAATGATGGATCATGATAGTCATTACATGGGAAATGTGATAACAATTTAAATATAGAATAATGAAAATTGGTCATGGGTAATCTAAAAATAATTTATAGTGAAAAAATTCCTATAATGGATTAGGTACACCCCTATCCCAACATGACTTATCTTGATACTAAACATTACTCAATGCATTAGAGAGTTGTCTGGTCACACCGATCATAATCATTTCATTTTCATTATTAAGTGTGACATATAGATCTTGTGATATGGATTCACTCATCATCATTATTTATTATATGGTATAGTAATATGGATTTCATACAGGTAATTAACATTAAATAATTATATGTTCATGAAGGGGAATACCCTTGATAGAATAATGGGCATTGTTTTCACTACACAATTGTTTTGGCATGTAAAATCGTGGTAAAATTTTTAAAGCAAAACGGTGTTACCTAAAAATTCATAAAAATTGTTGATGAGGGATTAAGGGGTGTATAATTATTTTTATATAGTATGGGAAGTGTTAAGGTCATGTAAAATCATATCCTAACATTAGAAATTTTGAAATAAAAGGCATCAATTAATAAAGAAACATGAATAGAGAAAATAATCCTTAGGAAATTTCATCATGGTAACATGTGTATATAGTGGATCATGGGTGGCTTAATGAGGGTGAAATGAAGGACTAATAATTTATATATACAATTTATAGTTATGGTAATATTTAATATCATATCCTATCGTAGGAAATTTTAGTTTAAAATACAAAACATAAAAGAAGTGCTTGATAAAAGATGAGATTGGAAGATCACTTCCGTGAGTGTGTGTCTCAAAATGAATGGGAGGGGCTTCTTGAAAGCATGGGGGAGCCTCAGGAGGACTCTTAAGAGTGTATGGAAGATTTCAAACATTATATAAGGAGTTTTAGTGAAATTGAATAGTATATTAGGTGGTTTTATATAGGAATAGAAGGAAAATTCTTTATTATTTTGGTTTTGGCTTCTACATAGTAGAATATCCTAAACTATAAACCATATCATGGATTTTACCCATAGTTTCTACCAGAGGGGAGTGGTTTATATTATTTTAGAAGTAAATGGTCCAAAGGTATTAAAATATAACCCCTGGTGATGTGGAGGTGCGTCATTCTATTAATGAAATGATTTTAAAATCTTAAAATATATTCTAAGTCTTGAAAGATTAATAATGGATTTGAAAAATAAATAAAATAAACATAAAAACACATAATTTTGAATGAAAATATATATTTTCTCTTTAATTCTATTAAATTAATTATTACATCACTTTCTGTTCAATGTGATTTAATAAAATAAAAAATATATTTATACAGTATTTAATTTTTACCAAAAAATTCATCTATCTCAAAAAATTATGAACAATTCACCATTGGATAATTTATACATCATTATTAAAATTATAATTACAATTTTATATAAATAAATTTCAACAAATGAAAATTTGCACTTATAAAATAAAAAACAATAATTACATTAAATTACAGGTTCTTGACAATAACATTTTTATGAACCCTCATAAAAATTACATTTCACAACATAAAATTTATAAGATCATTTATATTAAATAAAAGTTATGTTAAAATAATATTTCAATAAATTGTTTTTTATTTAAAATATCTATTATCTCATAAAAAGAGATTTCTTAATTGAATTTTAATATTAACCAAAAATACAATTTCTGTTTTTTTGAATCAAAAAAATTATGTATATAGTAATAATAATATGATGGAAATATATTCATTATTATCTATAAAATAATATGAAAACCTATATTTCTTTGTTATTATTATATATCCATTTCATACACCAGCAAATTCTATAAGGGTCTGTTACATAATGGTGGGACATTCTTAGTGTGACTCGATGGACATGGTTTAGAATGTGATCTCGATTAACATGATCTTAACAGGTAAAAGGTTCCCTCATGCTTATGTTTTCAGTTCTCTTATTTTCTAGGTCAAGGGAAAATCTATAAAATGTTATCTCCCTAAGGAGCTCGGATAAATGGGCTACATAGGGCATGATCCTACTGGTTGAGGTTATACTTTCCTTAGTATGTGACAATTGGATATGTTACAACCTTGTACTAAAACTAATTATGTGATCACTATTAAATGGATATATTATCAATGATAATGATATATAACATTATTTTAAATCTAATGTGAATAAAAAAATAATTTCATGTGTTTTTTATAACCATATTTTATAATAATACAATAAATAAAAATTAAACAAGGATTTTATTTTTAATTTTTTTAATCGTTACATTTTTGTAAGAATACTTTTTCAAAATATTTCTTATTTGATTTATCAAATAATTTATTTCTTTGTTTGGAGTAAAAATTATTTTCCACCTCAATAATTTTTGGTTTTTTCAAACAGATTTTCTTTCCAACTTCTAGATCAATCTTCTTTACAATCACATCATGTATAACCCATCTTATCTTCCCATTTACACATGATTATTATGTACCTATTAACAATATCATAAATTGGAGACTTTCTAAATGATTTAACAAGATTACTTCCACATGTATTACATTGATATAGTAGAAATTACTCTCCTTTTATTAGGGTTTTTTAAACCATCTAGCTACCCTTTATTCTTATTTCTTATTTTCATGAGAGATTAATCTTTATCGTGTTGTTGACTAGATATTAACTATATTATTTAAATACGTACCTCAAAAATATATTGAAAATAGAAAATCAATTATTAATAAAATCATTAAATTTTAAAATATAATAGATGTGTGATCTATTATCGTACTAGTTGTTAGGATCTCAAAGGGATGTGTCCAATACTATAAATGGGTGAATTATTCTAAGTAATTTTTATCTATTTAAAAAACAATTCCTATTTCAACTCCTCACCAGTTTAGTTAATAAAACACCCAATATATCTCATTATATTTCTTGTTTAGTTGTTATGTATATGTATATGGTAATTGGGAAACCACATAGTAAGACACCGGAATTTCATAATGAGTTTCACCACAAAGGTGGATGAGTACATCTATTGTAATACATGGATATTATCCCATGTCCATACTTTTATTCCTATAAAGGAAATAATCAAGGAAAAGGGTATCGAGCTAGACCCATTACTCTTGAACCAATTGGTTATAAATTATGCATCAACTTGGTCACTTCATGTGTGATGGGATGGTCTCACATTTCCATAATGTATTATCACCGGTGTTTTTCTAATTCCCCCTTGGCTCAATGGAATGGTCATATTTCTCATATGAAGTAATCGTATGTGAACCCTCAATCTTCCACAAAAATCTACCACATTATATAGATATTATCAAGCTCTATTATCATCTTAAACTAAATAATATCAAAAAAAAATTATGCTATGAAACTTCTCTCCTTCCTATTCAATGCACAAAGGATCTTCTGGCACAACACTGAAACTCCCACTTTCTCATAAATATTTCAATTCTGAAATAACAATATATATAGTTATTACATCTATCATTGGGCCAAGGGATATGATGTATATTTTTATTATCAGGTTCTATTTCTATTACTTCTAATTTTGACTTGTAAAATGTTTTCAGTGAACACATTGTTGAGTCATTGATACTCTCTAATTTTTTATTATTCCCCTTTATATACACACTGCCTCATCTGAATATACATATTCCGATATATAAAAAATTATAGTAAATATAATTATTAATTTTTTGTTATTTATCCATTATAAACATGTCAACTTCAATCATCTTTTCATTAAAACTCTCCTTGTAACCCAAATAAACACCAGAGATTATTTATCATTACCTTTTCCACTTACACAATAATCTAAAAGATATGTATCAAAAAATATACTTGTATTCCTAAGACCACCTAACATTGTTCTTCAAAAATATACACCTTTATTTCAATACTCATATACATAGATCTCCATGTATATTTATCCACATACTTTGAGGATTGTAGGAAGATTCCCTTTGTTCGATGTTCATCTATAGTTCTCATTATGTCTATTCTAAATAATTGACCTTTTGTATTTGAGTCTATTATCCTTTAATCTTCTAATAGAATCGAATTTTATATAATTTTAATATTTTTAACACGAAAAGGATCACCTTTTTTTCATCGCATTGTTCATTTTCTTATAATATATTACAAGAAATTGCTCCATAACAAGGAGGATAGATAATACTTATTATAAATCAACACTAAAATGGTTAAGGGTAAATAGATCTTTATGTTTTTCTTATACCTTATGCAATCATAGGATCCTTAAAATATGATCATTATAAATCTCATGACCCTCTATGCTTCGTATACATTTCATTAAATTTATCATTTAACTAGCAAGGAAGCCTCCTCAAGTAATGAATATCTACACATTTAAAATTACAATGAAATGATATTTATTATGGAAACAGTTTCAATGATCTCATAGAGAAGTCTTTAATTCAAAATGTACCAATGTGGCATGATATTTAGGAGTGTTACATGTCTTCAAAAATGTATGTGTAAAATCATAGAACTCGTGATGTAAGATAAATTCCACAAACCTTATTTTAGTGTGAGGTTGAATATATAGTGATATGGTTCCATCCATTTAAAATTGTGCACACTCAAATGGAAACCATATTTACCAATTTGTTTTATGTTAGAATAAAACATGAGCAAGTTTTTCAAAGTAATACTCAATTTGTGATATTCTTTTTCTTAAAATAGAATAAAGGAAGTTCTCTACAAAGGTCCCTCATGATACTCCATGCGGTGGATTACCCTGAATCTCTTACTCCATGATTTCACCAACCCTCACAAGCCCTCTACCTCATAACCATTTCTTTTTCTAGTAATGATTGAGGTCCCTCATATGGATAGTAATTGATTTTCTCAAGGTTTCTCCTATGGAATTATATTGGTGGATAATTTTTTATTACCAACTCTAATCGACTCATTTAAATTCATATGGTAACATAAATGTACTCCTAGATAATGATTCTCAAGACTCATACACAAACCAAGGGCATTATAAAAATAAACTATATAAATCTATCTGTGTACCTCACACTCAAATTATAACATCTCTACTCCTTTATAATGACTACTTCCCTAATTATATTAAATATTCTTAGTAAATTTTGTTATTAATAAATTATTATATATCGTTAAAGGATATCCATTATGGAAATAATCTTATACAAAATCTAAATAATTCATCCTCACAGTAATATTATTTTGAATCTAACATACTTCTTTGTCAATCTTCTTCTAACAAACAAGATTTACTTCTTAACATTCCTTCCAGTCCAGTGATAATCAACATATTTATATGAGACTAATTTTATTCCATATCGATAAAAATGAAATACTCATTCACTCATTTAATTAATTATATAGAAATTGTAAAAACAACCAGACCAAAAGAACAAAAGAGAAAAAGAGCAGAGGAAAGGAGGAAACTACAGAGGCCTAAAGTGGTGCAGACCAAGTGAATCCCCTCTAATCAATTTCTTCCATTCAATGGAGAGTGAATACAAGCCCGATGGAAGATAAATTATGTGGCCCTATAAGTGAATACCATTTACGATACAGTATTGGGGCCTAAGATAACATATGACGTTTTATATTATCTTTTTATATGATATATTTATACAATTATTAAAAAAAATATTTTGAAGATTTGGGTCAATACAATCAATCAATTATGATTTCTATAATATAATTATATCATATAATTATTGTAGTTTACTTCTGTCTTTATTTATATTTTTTTCTTTCTCCCTCTATGATTCTAATCTTATTTAAAATGGAAGAAATACATTGGTTTTTGTTTTAAAGGAGAAGTGTTTTCTTATAGTTTGTATTTTCCCCAATGTTGTTATTTTTTTAATTTTGGGAATATATTTATGATTCAACTTATTAATAAGAATATTTTCCATTTTTCATTATTAGATTAGTTCCTTTTCCTTATTCATCAATATACCTCCCCTTTAATATTTAATAACTCATGTAGTGGTGTTTTTCTAAAATATTATAGGCATGTTAAGTGGTCTCCTATATGACTTTAGGAATATTATTATCCCACATAGGGGAGTCTTCATATAGGGTAAAAATTAAATTAACAGGAATAAATCATGTTATATGTATTGATCACAACATTTAATAGATTATAAAGAATATTTTTTAGAGAAAAATGGAAACATACAAGGGAACACCCAAATACAACAAACATTCTCCTATCTCTATTCTTTTTACAAAATTATTTCTGTATTTTCTACTTCTATTTATTTTTTCTTCATATATTTACATATATATATATGTTGACTTTTTAAACCCCCTAATTTAATAGTATTCATTTTGTATTCTATTTTATATTATTATATTGGTAATAAAGGAATGATGTAGTTTGAGAGGCCTCCTATTAAGATTGTCTATGAGAGTGGACTATATGAAATTTATAGAAAATTAGATTTTGTAGAGTTTTTTTATTCATGAAAATACCTCCTTTTATCTAAAAATAACATAATAATTACAATTATATTTTTAGAGAAGAGAACAAGAGCTCATGGAGGTGATGTTTAAGGATTAATGTAACATTTTTCCTTAAGATATCCTAGTATAATTTTTTAAACATAGTTTTCTTTTTAATCAATTATATATAAGGGAATAAAAATTGGATTCTCCACACATACAAAATATATAAAATTCTCTAACTCCAATTTGGTCAGTTTTCCAATGAAATATTCATTAAAGGATTTAAGGGAAATTCAAGAACTAAAATAAAAATTCCCAACAATTTTCCTCCACTATATCAATTTTTATGATTTATATCAATTTAGTAATAGAAAATACATTCTTCTGATCAAATTATACCCATCCTATTTGGAATTACCACTCCTCGATAGTAGTATATTAAACACTCATTGGATATGGGAATGGGTCACTCCCTAAAAATCAATCAATATGTTCTTTGAGTTGGATTAACCATTCTATTTCCTAAATTTGATCAATGTACTTCATATCAAAAGTCAATAAATACCAAATATTTTACATATTTACTACCACATTGTCACATGTAGTAAAGTTATTAATTTTTCCATTTATTTATTATTCTATGTATCAATTCTCATCAAATTCAAGGATTCTTCTACATATAATTTCAAAATGTATACTAGGTCATCAAATGTGAAGTATTGATAAGATCATATAACGAATATTATATTCTTATAACCAATGAACATGAATTTTTCTAGCTAGTCTCAATGGAAATTATGGATTTTTTTTATCATCACCCTTAATGGGTATGGAGTAACTAGATAACCTCCAAGAGAATTAGGAATGAGATTACTATCAAAAGTGTAGTTGAATTTTACTGGCTTGACACCTACAAATATATTAGTTTGGTAGATCATCACATGTATGGATACTTGATAGAAAGATATTTGTTTGGTTTGATAAAAGAATACATGAGCACATTATATTTATATTCTATATCTAATTTATTATGTATTAAGAATACAATTCAATTGTCTATCACAAGTGTAATGTGTAATGAAGTTGCTATTTGGGACATTAAAGAGAACTCTTACATATCCATGTGAATGCAATTAAACCTAATGATTTTTTAACCTTAATGGTGTTGGGTAGTGTTTACTGTCAATAATAATTAATGTAAATATATTTTGATAAAATAAGTTTCAAATGAATTTAAAGTACATGATCATATGGGTTTAATTAATGAAGAAGAAAGTAGGAAAGCAAGGTTTCAATATATGTTGATTATAATCTTCATGTATAATAATATATAACAAATTTCATAATATGCCTCTATTAAAATAGATGGATGATAGATTTAAGAAGTCATCCTTGTATTTATTATGAATATAGGATTATTTTCATATAACAGTTTCCCATAGATGATAAATGTTATATAATCAATGTTTAAAATAAATAGTGTTCAATATTAATTTTAAATTGATTGAAGATGATATTATTAATGATTTTATTGAATTTTAATAAGAATATAATTTTTTAGGTAGATGAATAATTACTATAAAAAATCATTTTCTATTGGGTATGTACTAAAAATTAAATGATTAAATTGTAAAAAACATTTACTAATTGTCTATAAATGAGTTTTAAAATACATTATGATTATATAAGATTTTACTCATGCCTTAATGTGACCTATAATTTTTGTGAGTTTTAAAATGTATTAGAATTTAAATTTATTATTTTGATATTTTTTGATCAAATTAAAGTTGTTGAGAATGGTTTTAAATTAATTTAGAAGGATGATATTGAATTACAAAATTTTATAAGTGGTATGTTTTTTAATTATTTCAAATTGTCAAATATATATGAGAAACATGTCTACATAAAAGAATAGCTAAATTTTTCTGTAAGATATATATTAGTAACTTTGTTCTTTTTCATGAAAAAAACATCATGTTATAGAATTTTCATTGAGAACCTCATATTGTGGGATGTGATTGAAAGCTCAAGAATAATTTTGTGTCATCGTCCATAAGGTAAAAAGAAAACTCACATCACGTAGAACACTACACAAAATGAATTCATTTCCGGGAAAATAAATAATTTGAGATAGACATTATGGAATATGGTTATAAACATAAGAAGATGATGTAGAAGAAAACATGTGTTTTTATACTTTTATATTAAGTTGAATAACATTATAATTACTCTAAATTAATTTTAGTTGGTTCAGAAGACAACATTTCATGTTAATATTCCAACATATCAAGTATTAATATCTCATAGTTCATTTTATAGAGTAAATTTCTATGTTGAAACAAGATATGATAACAGCCAAGTATTGAAATCTTTGTCACTAATACATTTGAGTAACCATAATTTACTATTTAGAATCAATTTATAATTTTTAGAAGATAAAATTTATTTTCTAAAAAACTGGAAAACAATAGACTTTATATTTCTAAAGATGTATAAGAATAATATTACAATGATAAAGTTTATATCAAAGAAGCATAGAGTTGTGGAGGATAAGAATGGATGATAAAAAAAGATAGTTTTTAATTTTACATGGGATGTGTAAGACATTTTGGAGTGTCACATTAGAGATAAATAAATTCTCAAGTTGAATCATAAGGTAAATCCTAATGATTTATTTCATCACTTCCAAATATTTAATTCTCATGGTTATTAATGATCATGATTTAAGATTAAAAGATTATCTTCTAAGATATTGATTATAAAACTTTAATATGAGATGAAGATTCACTCTATAACCTTCTATTTATGTTTTTATATACATATGGGAAAAAATTATAAATTTTCTCAAAATTAAGTCCTGAGTATTATGAAATATTGTATTGATATGAATCTGGGATTTGAGGGATTAATAAAAAATTGTAAAAAAGAATTATTAATGATATTTTTTAAGAAACTGAATGAGAAATATTGAGAATAATTCATATATATTAAGTGATTAAATAATATATTAATAATGTATTAGGTTGAAATTTTTTATGATAAGTAAAATAATGGGTAAAATATAATATAAGGATGTTATGATTGTAGAATATTTTCAACATTTAAATTATTAAAATTCTACTTATGATTTAATATTATGACTTATACAAATATGATGAATGTTTCATGATCAAAACCATACCCCTGTTTGATAAATGATGAAAAGACATTAGCCATGTGTATGTGGGATAATAACCACTATACACCCTAAAATCACTCCCAGATTTTGAAAAATACTCATAAATCATGATATTCTCTTGTAATGGAATCCTACGATGTAGATAAGGAGAAGGAAAACATATTCTGATATGGAATTTACCTCTTCCAAGATTCAAAAAAATAAAAAGAAAAATAATATTAATACGATCAATAATTTTTCACTATGATGTAAATTGGAATAAAATACATTTTTCTTGTACTTCATTCATGAAAATATCAATTCTTTATTCGATGACAAATATTGAATGGAAGAATCAAATAAGGAACATTTTGATAATATATATTCTTCATGACATTGAAAATAATCATATAAATAAAATTTAATTGAAACTTATTATCAAAAATTTCATTTGGATAAAACAATTTCATGTTTGGAAAATAATATTTCTGGAAAATTACATGTTAAATAATATGATGATTCATGTGTATATTTAATTAAGATCATTAATATTTTCCCGAAAGATTTGGTAACTTTTATTATCGGATCTCTTGGAGACATGTAGGAATAAATCACCAAGATTAAAGATGAATCTGATATGATAGAGAATTACTTGGAACACAAGATGTAACTATCTTTAAATATCACAAAAAAGTGGATGAAAATAGTGATATGGTTATATTTCTTGATGATGTGTGATATCATGTGGTTTATTTGAACAAAATTGTTGGTTTTCATTTTAAATATATTTTGTGTTCTCAAATTCTAAAAATGTTTGTTAAATAAATGGAATTGATTTTATATGGACTTATGTTTCTAAAAATGTGTTTTCCAGTTTGAAATATAAAATAAATTGGTAAATCTTGTTGGGTTTTTCATGGATAAGTTTCTTTTAAAATAATTAGAGTTTTGTGTTATATTATTTTCTTAAATTTTCTTCCAATATTTATCACTTATTTTATTATTACATAGAATAAGTGAAATAGATGTATAATATTTTTCAAAGGATAAATTATATTTGGTGTCCATGAATCAAAGGTGAAATATAAAATGTATGGAAATTATCCATGTATGATTATCACAGTGGTCAAGTGGAAAAAAAAATACAAAGTAGGGAAAGGAGACAATATATAATAATAAACCAAGAGGAATTGTCTATATATTAATTAAATGGGCCACTATATAAATTTTTTCTGGATTCTAAAATTCAAATAAATAATAAAATACCACTACATAAGAATACAAAAATTTATGTTCGAATAACCACTCAACTGATATAGATGGTTGTTCTTCCAAGACTGATAAAAAAGAGAGACTCAACGAATATTTGGTGTGTTCAAGAGAACCAAGGTGTTTCAAATGGATTTTTAATAAGATTATTACAAGTTTAATGGATTCAATGAAGAGTGAACCATATTTGTTTCTTGGAATGATAATTTTTTAGTAATTCTTCAATGAATTATGATGAGACTAACTAGTTAGGTCGATCAACCTATACCGGTGGTGGTTATGACATTCATATGATATTTGTTACTATAGTAAATTTGAGATGAGTTAGTGATAAATATGGAGTCACATTAATGAAAAAATAGTTTTTTAATAGTTTCATTTTATTTGGGTTTTAATATTGTCAGAGTTCTAGTTCAACAAGGGGAGCACATTTAGGTTTTTCAAGGATGCTTAATTGGTGCTCGATGAAATTGGAATAATGGGACAAACCAAATCCCACTACACGCTAGAAAACTAATACCCATGAAGAAGGACAACATGTAAAAATCATTTTCAAAGGATATGGGATTTCAAATCATCATAAAAAGATACTTTTTAATTTGGGATTTGGTATGGATTTATATGAATCTCTTTAGGTTTTCAGAATAGGTGACACTAGAGGCTTCCATTTAGACAATCTGATATCAAATTATCTCTTAATCCTAAATTTATAAATAAAACCCAATTTAAAGAGATCTATCTCTACTATCCTCAATTTAGATTCCATTTTTCATTATTATGTGAATTAAAGTCCTATTTAGAGCACGTGCATTACCAATATATTTCTCTTATTATTATATTTTTAAAATTAATCATCTTAATTTATTTCTGGAAACTATGTTTTTATTTCTGTTGAGTTTATTTACTTATAATATGTGGTTATGAGTGATTATATGGGAGTTTTAATAGTAATTAATTGTACAAGTTTCTAAAAACTGTTTACCACTTTTTAGGAGAATTTTGTGTGGTCCATTTAAACATACATCTCAATTGGAGATAAACTAAATTTTGGGACAAATGCATTATTTATTTAATGTTGAGTAGAATATTTATTTTAGGGGTTTAAATTGACAACTGAAAATTTAAAATCCTGGAAAGTAACATTACACCATCCATAATTTCTTTTTGTTTCTTTTATTTAATTATTTAGTTCCAATTGAATGATAAGTGGATGTAACATAGCTCGATGGGAAGGTTATTTATAATTTTCAACATAAAAATTCCAAACACATAACCATCTAAGAATCAATTTATTTAATAATTAATTAATAGAGTATATTAAAACAATATATATGAGTGAAAAAATATCATTAACATAATATTGTATGTCAGATTATGGTTGTTTTAAATTTTTATTATGAGATGAATTCTATAAATTTATTTTCTGGCATTAAAGAAAAACCAATCATGTTCCCTTCCCATGTTCTATTTCAACTTATTTAATTCATATGTGTTTCTTTTTTAATGATTTTTTTAAAAGAAGAATAATAATAATTACTAATGTACTTATAATGCATCACCATTTTCTCTATGGATTCAAAACCCAATCATTTAACTAATAGTTGTATGAGGAATTAAAATAAAACTATTTTTATAAAGGTGCATAAAAAATTATGGTGTTTTGTTGGGAATGGTAGTGGTCCCTTCTTAGGAATTTTACCAATTAAAAAATAATTTATATATATATATATTCTAAAAATTATTAAATATGCTATATTTTGATAGTGTATTATTACTATTTTTGTTTTTTAGATATTGAATTCAAATAACATAATTTAGGGAAATTTTCCTTCTAATGAATGTTTTTTTGGATATTTGAATATGATTTTGATTTGAAAAATTGAATAACCACTAGGTATAGAGTTTTCGTGACTTATAAACCTGATATTCACTCTCATTATAACTGTTATTGAATTGAAAAACACTTTTAATTCCATAATGTGATACTTATATGATTTAATTTTATCCTCATTTATCACTCTTTAGAGATGTATTTATTTCTAAATTTAAGGTTATCTAGGATGAAATCACCAATATGAACCCTTATGTTAATGTTTTGTATATTAAAAATAGAATTCATGTCTCCTGTTTGGTCTATAAATGTAAATTTTAATTCAAAAGTAGTGATTGTTAGAGTGATTCTTAGGTTCCACGGTCATGGAAGAATAAATTCATAGTAAATGTTCAAGTGGAAATAAAAAGAAATTGTCAGTAGATGACTAATTAAAGAGAGATTAATTTAAATTTTAAAATATAAAATTACCACTAAAGACAACAATAAATTGGGGAAATTTAAGTTTCAATGAATCTAATAACAACTGAGAAGGGAGGGGATGAATCATTTGATAACTTTTTATGAGATTTAAAACATTTATAAACCTAACCCCTGAAACGTATTATTATTTATCTCCATATAAAATTTTAGGTAATAACCAGGCATGATAAAGTTCAATAAAAATTAAATATCATATTATTTAAAAGTTTCATCCTCATTTTGAGAACCTAATTCCTTTCCCTAGTTACTCCCATGGGTCTGTAGAAATAAAATATTAATAATATGTGAATAAAACTTGTGCAATTATCAATTATACACCTTCTATCTCTTGATATGTATGTTTATACACACTCTGGTCAATATACAATGTTTTCTTATAAAATAATAGATCCAAATAAATAATAAAGACTTTGTTGAATCTTCTTCAAAATTGTTCAGTCTGATATCTCTGGATCTGATTCTCTCAATATGATAATTCTAGATCAAATTCCATGAATACAGTTTTGTTTGATCCAATTTTCTCAGTACAATATTTCTAGATTCAATTATCTAAATACGATAATGATATATATGATTTTCTCATTACAATAATGATGGATCTGATTCTCACAATAATATAATACTTGATCTGTTTTTCTCAGTATGATAATTCTGGATTGGATTTTCTTATTATGATAATGTTAGATCTGATTCATTCAAAAAATAATGCTAGATCTGATTCTTTGAAAAATATAAACTCACTCTCAATATTAAAAAATCAATCTTTGATAAAATGTTCAATTCAATTATTCTTCAATCATATGGGAACTTTCACTTTTCAATTATCGAGCCACCACCTTTTTCACATGTGTGAATGTTTAGATTGGATTAATGATCAATGGAAGTATCTATAGGTGATTTATAAAACAAAGGTGGGAAACATGGAAACATTCTCTACTTACTCAAATCACAAAATCTCTAAAAATATCTCACATTTAAAACTTCAACATTAATGTCTTAAAACCACCTTATATATTTCAGATATTTTCAATAAATTTAAATTAATTTATGACCACTTCAATTAGTAATTCCTTTAACAAATAATTATGATATGTTTTTTTCTTAGCTTCATTATGATATGTTTCTTTCTCAACTAATTATGATTTTTTTCTCATCTAGTTAGCTTCTATTTCATTCTCAGCTCAGTACAATCTGTTTCTTTCTCAGGTCATTATAATATTTTTCATTATCATCTCAATTTCATATTTTTCTCTCTAATTTATTTACAATATAATTATTTTTTAGTATTATATTCTCATTAAGAAAATCCATGTATGAAAATCTGAGTGTGAATATATCAGTATGATTTCCCCAGTATGAAATTTGTAGAACAAAATTCTGGGGACAAAAAAAATCTCATTACGATTTTCCCAGTATGAAATTATCAATATGAAACCAGTGTATGAAAATCATAGTATGATTTTCCTAGTACAAAAATCCCATTATGAAAATCATTTTATGAAAATATGGGACGAAAATCTCAGTACAATTTTCATCATCCACTGGCTTAGTAATATTTTTTTCTTTCTCATCATATTACGTTGTAATTCCCATTATGATGGAAATACCATTTTGAAACACTAAATTTTTTCAAAACTATCCACCATTTATTCAATGGATTTTATCATTAAATTCTTCCTAATTTGTTAGAACTTCTTGATCAGCAATGTATCATCTATTTTTTTAGAAATTATGAATGATTTCTAACTCCTGACTTGACATTCATATTTCAAAACTCTTCATGAAAATCATTATTTTTTATATTCTTTTGAATTCAATTATTTTCAATATCATGTCGATGGAACTGAATATGATAATGTTTTTGATCAAAAAAATAAACTTTATGGTTTCATCTATGTCTAGTTCAGCACAGTATGATAACCATGGTATGGAAACTTGTGTTTGTAAAATAACCTCATTATAATAGACTGATTTTGATTTCTAGAAAACCAAAACACTCATTTATAAAGAGAGTTATTTTTAGTCAAATAAAATACATTTTTAAAACAAAACACCACAATTGTTCTTAAATCTCCCCTTTCGATTTTTTGAAAATCCTTGTTTGACAATTTTTCCTCACTCAGAATTTTTTTCCATAGATCAACTTTTGAAAGCAACTCTTGTTTTTCTACTTTTATCAAAACATAGCCTTTCTCAAAAGAGACTGTCCGGAAACAACACTATGATATGGAGTATTGATTTTTAATGAATTCCATTCCATAGTGGAAAGAATGTTTTGTGTCCATGTATAGATAAACTAACCCTAAATTTTATCTTTACCTCTCACTTTTGTTTTTCTCTCCCCCATTCTATGATTACCACAACATTAGATTCATTTGAGAATATAAGTAAAAACATATTAAAAATTAAAATCTATTACTTTATATCCACCTTTTTAAATATAATTCAAGGTACAATGGGTGTACTTCATTATGAGGTTTAGGAAGACATGGGAGGAGGATGAAAAATATGTTTCAGCCTCAATTCTATAAACCATTCTCTTGGCATTGCTTTGGTAATGATTTCCTCAATATGATACATTTTTGTAATTTATTCCAAAAAAAAACATCCCTCGTAGAAATTTTATATTTTATAAAGTGAAACTTGATAACAATGTGTTTTGATATT
The DNA here is from genome assembly GCA_963277665.1 of Viscum album. NCBI lineage: Eukaryota > Viridiplantae > Streptophyta > Magnoliopsida > Santalales > Viscaceae > Viscum > Viscum album. The sequence continues at coordinate 424,348,161 of OY728123.1, read as the reverse complement.
TAATGTTGGATAAGATTCTTAGAAAGAACAATTTCACTCTGATTATCAAAAAGTTTCTTCAATGGTTTATAAACTTTTTCATTCAAACCTTTTATCTTAACATTCATCCCCAACATATGAGTACAAGCTTGATTAGCTGCAACATATTCAGATTTATGTTTCCTCAAAGTCATTGAACATTGTTTCTTACTATACATACTCTTACAATATTCACCTAAGACAAATTTTCCTTTGAAGGTTTATTTTCTATCATTAAAATATCTAGCTCAATCAGCATCATTATAACCCTGAAAATTCATCTCACTAATTTTTTGAATAATAAAACATGTGATGTTTCTCCTTTTAAGTATCTCATCATACTCCTTACTACTAACATATGTAATTATTTTGGATTACATGGACATCTGGGAAACGGAGTTACAAAATAAACAATATCAGTCCTTGATGCTATAAGCTAAAAATACTTATTATTACCTTCGAAAGCCTTTCTGATTCACACTTTTTCTGGATTCATATTTAATCAACATTGTGCTCACTGAAATAGGAGTCGAAACATATTTTATTTATTCCATCGAAATCCTTCATTAAAAATTCTTTGGCATACTTTTATTGGGATATGAAAATGTATTTTTTCTTTTGTTGATCTTGTAAGACAATAAAGTTAGTAAATTCTCCCAATATTGGAATTTTAAAAAGCATCTTCATCTCATAAAAAAATATTTTACAAACTTCATCTATGGATCCAAAAAAAATTAAATCATCCCCATAAACAATTGAAATTAGAAATATCGAGGGAAAAACATTAACAGATAAGTTGTAGTTAACTTTTCCATTAGAATTGATCAACATTATTAATCAATTTTCAGGAATACCAAGAATGAATATCATTTTTAGACCATAAAATGATTTATTCTATTTAGGAACATTGTTTTCATCCTCATCATGTATAAACCCACATGGTTCTTCATTTCAATATTCTGTCCCAACCTCATGTTTTAAAAATGATGAATTTACATCCATCTGATAAATATAGTAATTTCGATGTGTGGCCACTGAAATAATGAAATATGATAATTTATAATCTTGAAATATGGAAAACGTTTTCTTCAAAGTTCACACATCCACCTATGCACATCATTTAGAAACAATCCTGGCTTTGTTTTTCAAAAATTCTCCATGTTCATTAAACATATTTTAATAATCCCTAGCAGTTTCGATAACATTATTATTTACAGGTTGTGAAACAAGTTCCAATGTAACATTATTATCAATCTAATCCATCTCTTCATTCATAGAATCGTTCCATTATTTGTATTGAAAAGCTTCTGAAATTTATTACAATTGAACTTTTGAAATAACTAATGTCTGATTATCTAATATCAACTTTCATCTTCTCTAAAAAAGAGCCTTCTAATTACTAATAATGTTTTCATATTGAACATGTTTTTGTAAGGTGGTAAATTTCATTGTTTCTTTCCCAGCCAAAATTTCCACATCACATGATTCTTTTTATTTTTGATAAGGATTTATTGAATTAATTTCACCAATTTTGGAATTCTCTAATTTATCCTCCTCACCATTCTCAATAATTTATTTATAGAACATTTATTTTAAATTACCTTCAAATCATATGAGTACAAAAACTTTGGTCATCTTTTTTTCCTATATTTGTAACTTCTTCAATTTATTGAATAACCCATAAAATTTCCTTCCATAACTTTCTCAATAAATGTTTGCAATTATGGATTTTTGATTTTGAGAAAAAATATACTTCCAAAAACATTGACTTATTTCAATGGTCGTTTTTTATTATAAAAATTTCATAAGGATCCATGTTAGTTTCTAGTCCCAATAAGAATATATTTTGAACATGTACAATAGTACAAACATATTCTCTACAATATAATTTTTAATGTTTGTATTAAGATAACATACTTCTTACCATTTCAAATATGATTCTATTATTTCTTTTTGCTACTCCATTTGTGGTGGAAAGGACCACTATACTAATGTTTGATGCTATTATTTGTCAAAGAAGTTTCAAAAGTATTTCTTGTAAATTCATTACCATTATTTGTTCTCAAATTCTTTATAGAGACCCCCATTTCATTATTAACATCCATTCTAAAAAAATTTAACATTTTAATTGCCCCTGACTTGTTCTTCATATACATGCTGTTTTTCAGCATATTAAAATTATCAATAAACGTAATAAAATATAAATTTTCTTTTATTTATTGATATCCCATCATCCCACATAAATATGAATGAATAAGATAAAGTGTTATGATAGATTGAATCTCAATTCTCTTATGACTTTTTTTAGTCATCTTTCCATTCTAGAATGTAATAAAACCATCTTAATCTCTTCTTCTCAATTCTGAAAAATTATAAATAGAAACAACATTAGAATTTTTATTCATGTATTTTTGCCAATGTTTCCCAAGTCATTAGTCCCAAAAAAAATTAATTTTAATCACTCATGTAATAGGTTTTATTGAACTGTCCTATTTGAAAGATATTCCCATTGGTTTTTTATCCTTTTGTAAATTATTTTTTATCATTCAAACTTTTGATGATAAAAAAATATTTTCATTCAACATATTATTTTCTATCATTGCAAATTTGAATTACACTATGTAAGTTGTGTTTTATCCCATAATAAATATAACATCATTATATTTCAATTTTTCACCTTCAATCTAAACCATTCTAATTCTTATTATTTTTATGGAACTATTATTATCAAAGGTAACTCCACCTCCATCATGACATTCAACATGTTTCATGATTTTTATGTCACTTGTCATATGTGAAGATAACCCACTATCTAGTATCCATGTTTGGTTCTAGAAGGATTTTAATACATCCTTCAATATTATGATGATCATGATCACATTTTCCATAAAATTTTTCTAGAAATTCAAATTGATATCTTCTTAGAATTCTTCTAACATCTTGAGAATTATCTTTTTTATCTTTCTGTATGTTAATAATATTTCTTAGTCTACATTAGTTATTTCTTCCACTTTTCACAAACCATCATCCGGGAAAAAATATGTCCTGACAAAAATTATAATCCATATTCCCATAGATTGCATAACACCGGCAATAACCAACAAATCAGGATTTTCTATAAAATAATATATTTCCCTGTAGAAAGTTTTTTCAAGATGATAACTTCTTTTAGCTCTAACATACTAAAGATATAGCCCATAGTTTATTTTCAATGAATTTTCGAATTTTATAGATTTTATAGGCTTCTTAAATCCTTTTTTTACCCAAGCCTTCCCAATACATTCTCTAGAAGTTGAAATGTCAAATGAATCAAATGAAACATTATTTTTGGTAATGGATGATTTCTCGTAATTCTCATATTGATCCTTCCAGCAACATTTAAAGTCTCATATTTTACATTTTAAGATTTTTTATGTTTTCATTCATATTTATAATGGTGATTTCCTTCTCAAGAACTTTTTACTAAAACATTTTAACATATTGTTCCTTAGTTTCTAGTTTCTTATTATGATCTTCAATCATCTTTCCTTATTTAGAAATTCTATGTTTGTAACTTATAATCACTTTGATGTATTCTTCCTCATACTTGATACCATTTTTACCCATTAGTAACATCATTAAATTCATTATTTATAACTCTAATTTCTTTCTTGAGAGTTTTTTCACGCAATACATGAAACAGGATTGGTTTTGAGCTGATTCTCTCTATAAGATTCTTCACCACCTTATTCACTCTCTAAGGAATATTTTGTTTTCTAAACATTTTCAATGATGGTTTTGAATTTCCCTAAATATTATTTTTTAAAATAATTTTTATTTATTAAGTTCAATTCAACTTTCTTACTCAACATAATTCTTTTTTTCTATTTTACTTCCTCTTGTATCTATTGGAGAACTTCTATTCATTGTCATTTTTGTTCAACTTATTCTATTGGGTTTTCTATCTAAATCGTCTTGATATTCTACAACATTATTTGTAGGGAAGTTCATATGAAAGTGTTTGATTCATTCACACTCAAAACATTTGAAATGAATTTTATCTCTATACATTCCTCTACCACTTCGATAGTTCATGGAAATAAGAGATATGATTCTTTTTCCATCAACTCATTTTCCCCTTTATAATCAGAGTTACAAGGATCCAAATCTACGACAATATGAATTTTCAACATTCTCATAGCTTATAAATTCATTTCATCATTCATATTGTCATCAAACATTGGAGATTTCCATATTTCATAAGAAATAAGAATTTTATGCAATTCATAAAGAGATAAATCATTTATATCTTCTAAAGAAAATATTTCTGAATCAAACCTATCCATAAATATTCTCATAAGTTTCTTCAAAATTTTAGAATCTTACATGACAAATCTTAATCCATTGTTGTTGTAAAAAACTCATTTACTCAGGTAAATAATTCATTAACTGCTTCATTATCTCTCATTATGATGTGTTCATACATACTATTCCAGATTTTTACCTTTGGTTCTTCATCATTTTTAATCCCTTAAAAAACACTTTCCAGCATGTCGAAAATAATCTTTAGTGTTTTGAGTCCCATATCCTTCTGAAAAACCTTCACTAATAAATATATAAGATTTCATTTCTATACTTTCCTTCAAGTTATACATTTCTCTTATCAAAAAATTTCATTATAGCATCTTTTAAAATAGGTGGATTACCAATAGTAGTACCGTAACACAACTTCATGGAAGAGTGATAGGAAATAAGAAATCATCCTATTTTTACATCTATAATAATGTTTTCCATCAATTATAGGAATTTCTCTAGTGTTGGCATAATTTATATTATCCTTGATAAGGATTTAATAAGGGAACCTTCCCTTTGAATCTAATTTATGTTTTGAAGGATAGAATAACAACGGAAAATGAGGGGTTGAATGAGATGTTAAATATTTATAAGTTTCAAAACATTTAGAAACATAACCTCTGCAAACAGTTACGTTTTATTTCCTTATCAAATTTTAGTAAATTCTGATTCTTGAAAAATTTGGAAAGATAATGTTAGACATGATTCTCTTAATAAAATATTCTAGATCTAATTTTCTTAGAATAATAATGATGGATTTAATTCTCTCAATACAATAATGTGGGTTCTAAATTTCATAGTATGATAGGGTTGGATCTGATTATATAAAGATGATAATGCTCGATTGTATTTTCTCAGTTTGATAATGCTGGATTCAATTATATCAATATGATAATGTTGGATCCTATTTTCTCAATATAATAATATTGGTCCGACTCTCTCAAAACAATGATGTTGGATCTGATTTTCTAAAAATGATAAACTCGCTCTTAATCTATAAACTCAAACATTGATACAATGGTCAGTTTAGTTATTCTAAAATTATATAGTAACATTTACTTTTGAAATCTCTATTTCAAAACCTTTTGTGCAAATCTAAAATTTTTTAATGAACAATTGATCTAAAGATGTATTCATAGATGTATTAGAAAACAATGGTAGGAAACATGCAATATTTCCCCGCTACCTCAAATATCAAAATATCTAAAAATTTATATCATTTAAAACAGAAACATTGAATTCCTCAACCCAATTTATATTTCTATGATATTTAAAAAATTTAGATTCATATTTTATGACTTCAATTCATCATACCATTCTCATCTTACTATGATCTGTTTCTTTCTTAACTTCGTTATGATCTATTTCTTTCTCACCTCATTATGATCTTTTTCCTTATCAGCTTAATGTGATCTATTTATTTCTTAGATAATTATGATTTTTATCATTCCCATCTCATTATGATCATTTTATTTATCATCTTATTATAGTCTTTTTATTTCTTATCACATTTCAAAATGTTTCTTTCTGAGTATGATTTCCCCAGTATGAAATTCCCAATAAAAAAATCTGAGTACAAAAATCTCAACATGAATTTCCTAGTATGAAAATCATAGTACAAAATTATTAGTATGAAAATCTCAGTATGATTTTCTCAGTATGAAAATATTACTAAGAAATCTCATTATGAAAATATATGTATGACTTTTCCAATAAAAAAATCTCAGTATGAAAATAACAGTACAAAAATATGGGTAAAAAATTATTAGTACTATTTTCTTGTTCCTCAGTCTCAACATCCTCTTTTTTATTCACATATCATTATGACGTAATTCCCATTATGATACAAATATCATTTTGAAACTCTAAAATTATCTAAACCTATCCACTATTTCTTCAAATTCTTTTATCATGAATATATTCCTGATTTTTTAGAACATATTAATCATAAAATAATCCCTAGATTTTGTATAGAATTTATGAAAACTTTTTAACCTATGACATCACATTCTTATTTAAAAACTCTTCAAAACATTATTATTTCTCATATTCTTTTGAATTCAATTATTTTCAATTTCATGTAATTATACCAGAATATGATAAACTTTCTAATAAACAACTTTATCTTTCTAACTTAATCTGTGTCTATGGACACTCAATATGAAAACCCAGGTCCTAAAACTTATGTTCAGAAAATAACCTCATAACGATGGACTAGGTCTGATTGCTAGAAAAAAAATCTTTGGACAAAGAGGGATATTTTTCAACAAAATAAAAATAAATTTTAAAGTAAAAATCGAAATATTTTCATTAGGAATCAAGTATTTAATAATTTTTAACACGTATTTGTTTTTAATATTTTTGAGATCAAAAAATATAAAGAAGTTACCACTACCATTCCCTAAAAATTGGACAATATTCTTTACTGTTAGAATTTACCTCCATAAAATATATTTTTTATGATAATGATGTACAAGGTGTCACTAATAAAATGTATGAATTTTATGATAGTGAATAGAACCATGAAAATACGATATTACTCATCCATGAGGAATAAAATAATATGAATTTTCAAGACATGTTCTCTACTCTAAATAAATAAAATACCAAATGATCTTACAATTCATTAAAGAAGATATAAATAATGAGAACCTTTATTGTATCATTCAATCCTCATTTTATTAAATAAAATATTAGGTTTCATAAAAATTACGAACACAGTGAAATCAAAGTGAATAATTACAGGTTCTTTGTGAATAAGAGAATGTGGGGGTTCCAACTAAAAAACCAAATCTATCCTCAAATTTCAAGTGAAAGAATGTATTTTCAGGCTTTAGGTATTTATAAAATTAGGCCCTTTGGGGTTCAGAAATAAAAATTCATCTCTATTATCTTATATTTTAATTTTATTTTATATATATTCTATTAATAATCCAATCTAAAAACATTTATATATATTTAAATTCATGAAAAATGGTAATCTATTTAAAATAAAAACCAAAGTTTTTTTACTAAATAAATAAATATTCATGTATATCTATCCCATTTTATTTTTAGCAAAAATAATTCATCAAGAGTTTTTAAGTGGATCATGATGAAAGAAATTATAGTGATTGAACAAGTTTAAATAAACTTATTATCTACAACCATTGGAATAAACCAAGGTCAATGTTGTCTATTTTCTCTCTTATATTTCCCTAAATAAATTGATAAAAAATTAAAATATTTATTATTTAAATATAAGTTAAAATTCATGGGATAAATGTACGGAAGGCTACCTTTGATTTATAGATATTTCAATTTTTATTTTTCTTTCATTATTTATTTTTAGTCTTTTATGTCTTGAGACTTATTAAGTATCATTCCATGTTAATTTTTTTGGCTTAGTGGAAAAAAATTATTTCAACCATTATGGAAAATTGAAAAGATTTATTTCTATTGAAGTCAATAATTTTGAATTGATCATTTAAAAAATCATGTGAATTTTGAAAATTATGGGGTTGATGACTGTTCAATGTAAATATCAAACACTATAATGGGTTTTCATTCTTTTAAATCTCTTCCATGTCACAATTTATTAGAGTTACTCTAATTGTATATAATAATAAGAAATATGTTTTACTATTTATTAAAGATATTTGGAAAATTAAGAATCTATATTAAAATGATTGTATCATTTTTTTAGAATACACATATGAAATTTCACCTACTATGAGAATGTCCTTAAATATAAACTATTTTATAATCCTATTATGCTGATAGTAGCCTTATTTTTATCCATAAAAGAAACATTAATCCATACCCACATTATACTTAAGGATTTATCCATAGTATTCATTGGAAACAATGTGGGAAGATCTAGATTTTCTTGAGTTTTAGGGTTAGAAATTTTTTTAATAAGAAACTATAGTATTGTTTTTACCAAAACACTAAACAGTTATAGGATGTTGACATGAAAATGGAATTACTCATTATTTAATGACTAATTTATGTAACCTTTTACCCGCTTTTTAAAGTTTATCCAATTCAATCCTTAGAGACCATTAATCTCCTTGTTATGAGACACATAAAAATCTATAATTCTTTCCTACCCTTCTATTATATTGAATAAAATTTGTATATTGAGATATATGTTTGGGGGATGATATCACTTCTCATGGTTTCTTTAAAATAAGTTTGTTTCTTGAAGGAGTTTTTATATCTAACTCATAAATAGCATGTTTCATCCATACAATTTCATGAATTTCAAAGTCCCTCTAGTGTATGTAAAAAAACCATTGATATTTTTTTCTTTTTCTGGAAAAAAATTATTTATGGTCCCAAGTCAATGGGAAAATGTATAATGGGGGTGAATTTTTATTTAAACATTTAAAAAATAAAATCAATCATTGGCCCCAGAGTATTGTGAAGGAGAGGGGGATTTCTTGCTTTTGAAGGTCCTACAATCTTTCCAACTGGTCTATTTTGTTATTCTGCATTGTTATTCTCTTCGTTGAAGTATGGCTGGCACAGTTTTCTGAAATTTGTCTTCTGCGTTAAAATTATAGATTTGGTGATGGGTGATGTGTGAAGGCTGCCTTTCTGCCACTCTTCATGCTATTGATTCTATGGATATGGTGATGGTGCTTCTGTTCCCAATGCTTTCTCCCATGTGGTACTACATTGGTGGATGGGAGTCAGAGGAGCGCAGCTAGGTATGTCTGGTTACTATATTGGTTGAGTCTTCCTAGTGATGTTCTTAGTGGTGATGTTGGGGTGAAATCACGTTGGATTCATGCTAGTGGAAAAGGGTTCTACGGTGTGTCATTTGGTTCAAGTTTGCGCTGCTATGATGCTTGTGTTCCCTGCTTCATGGTACCTTGGTCTTACTCTTGATGATTTTTGCTCCAGATGTGTAGGTTTCTTTGTATGAATTCTTGAATTGATGTGAGTCCTTGTATGGTTTTTGTGGTGATGTGGTGAAGTGGTGAAGTGTTGAAATGGTGATGTGGTGTAGTAGTGAAGTGCTGATGTAATGAAGTCCTATATGGTTTCTCGATTTTTCCTCAAAAGAGTTTGCATGATAAAAAAACAATTTTCAGTCAGACAAATAAACAATATCGTGTTATGATGAAAATATTACGAAATAGAAAAAAATATAAATATTTCATTTTTAAATTATTTTAGATCCTCTACGATCCTAAATTAATCTTATATTTTCTCAACATAGTCATTATATTAGTGCCTGCAAAGAAACATAACTTTTAATGGATTTATAACATGTTTTCTGACCTAATATTTTACAACACCTAAAGGCACATCCAGTTCCTTGATTTTTACCAGATTCTCAGCCTATTATTTATGGGATTTTATCTGGGATTCATAACCGACATAACATTTTCAAGACTCTATGAATGGTATTATACCCACTCCTTTCTCTATTGCCTATGAAATCCTGAAATGTAATGGAAATGTCAACGACAACACTTTGGTTGTTAGTATGTGGTGTGAGGGAAATAAAGTGACAGATCATCTTGCTTATTTAGCGGTGGTAGACCAAGGGAGCAATGTAACCTATTTTTCCACCATTCTTCAACTGAAAGTGGAGGGGATCGAACTGATTAGAGGATATCAACTCGGTCTTCATTATTTTTGGCCTCCTCAGGCTTGTATTTCTTGGACATTACTATGGTCCTGTTTTATTATTGGATTTTTTTTATATAACAAAAAATGCAGCATTGAATGAAAAAAATTAAAAAAATAACCAACAAAACATAATTTTTTTAGTATAATCACAAATACCTAAATTTATTTTGTTTAGGAAAATAATAAACTGAAACTTAGAATTAAAAATAATTGGTATAAAATATAACACAATGAAAACTAATAGAAGATGAAGACTATTGGGGAACAGTTGAAGTAATGTGTGTGTATCATAATGATCTCTAACCACGTAAAAAGTATAGAGTCGAACATTTAAAATCCATTGTGACCACACCAATGAAATATTAGTCATAAAATATCTCAATCATGTGTAAATTAATTATCTTATATCACTGCATTTTTTATTTTTCTTTTCATAAAAATCACCTACGTCATCTTTCCCCTTTGTTTCTCATTATAAGGGAGTTTTCTAAACTCATCTCCACCATTAAACAGATAAAAATGAATAATACGAAAACATTCAATTACCTATTTAAATGAAATTCTATAATTACTACATTTCAAATTTTAAACCACATTAAATATTCCTATTTGTAACAATGAGAATTTTTCAAAAATATAAAATTAAAAAAAAATATTCTCATAGACATGAAATAAAAATACATAAAATAACATCGAATGAAATATATAAACCCCAAAAAGAATCATGATTTTTTTCAATCAAAAACAACTAATACAATTTTTAAATAATACATGTAACATTCAATGTAATAAAACTATTAAAATAAATTGAACAAACTTATAGTTTAATAAAATATCAAAAAATATCTAAAATAGAGTATCATTACAAAAATACTACATATGTGTTAGAATTAATAATTTATGCACAAAATTATTAATCAATTGTAAAACTTATTTATTTAAACTAAGAAAAAATTAATAATTAAATTAATAATTAAAATGTTTTTTATAGAGATTCAATAATTAAATCTGTAATATCGATTGTGATTGTTATACTATTTAATGGTGGAATATTTTATAACAGATGGAAGTAGTTATGTTATTATTTTGAGAATGTAAGTTATTACTAACAATATTGTCAACTTAATCCTTATACTACCATGGAGGGAAGATGCACTAAAGATTTTACCATTATTATATGATGGCTATTGACATAAGAATATATAACCACTGTTATAAAGCTCCATCATTATTGAAGAATCTAATTACTTCAACTACTCACCCAAATCTGGGTAGTACAACCTCAAATAAGGTGATAACGCTAGAAATAAATAATTAGGAAATTAAATTTAAAAAATATTAACTGAAATATTTTTCATTATCAACAAAAGTGGGTAAACGAACATGTTACTGATAATATTATCATAATAAATTAAAACTATTGGAATAATTTCATCTAAATTAAAATATATTTTTAGAAAGTTAAAAAAACCCCTAAATAATATTTCAAATATAACACAACAATCATTCCTAAAATCAAAATGAAATATTTAGAATTTTAATTTCAAATGAAAAAGCATATTTATACATGTGATAATATAAAAAAGTTAAGAAACTGAATTAATGACATTTAAAAATGTTTTAATGAGTATTTTACTATAACAATATTTTATAAACAATAAAATCGATGAAATCAACTTAGAATAATAAATTCTAAATGTTCTAAGTTATATGTTATGTACAATTATCTAAGTGATGATTAAAATAAATCAAAATATAAATGTCTTTAAAACACAATAAAAACACTTATTATGGGTTCTATATCATTTATAATAATCTATATAATAATTTAAACAATTTAAACATCGATAATAAATAAGAAACAAATAAATATATTAATCAAATCATAAATATATAGAAGAAAGGGAAACCAAATTTCTATTAAATTATGTTATATTTATTCCATAGGGTTATATGGAATTCACAAAAAATGTGAAATCATAAATCATGCTAACATAGGCTGTATAAGGGAAATAATATTTTTTATTAACTTTTGTAATTGTAACAAGAGTTTTTCACATCTTGAATAAGGGTAACTATGTGTTATAAAACCGAAATATATATTTAATAAAAATTTGATTATGAAAAACTGTATCTTTAATACACATTAATTCTTCATTTTTTTACATGAAGGTACATATAATACAATTCCTAAATATTGTGATGCCTATAAACCATGGAAAATTAGGTACATAACTAAATAAATTGAATGGGGATACAACATTATAATTTAAAAAACCTATGACATGATCTTATAAATAATATTCCTTATGATGTGGAAGTGATCCTTGTTTGTAAAGAAGTGATTTTAAAATAATAAAATAGAATATAGTTTTTTATAGAGTCATTAGTGGTTTATAATATTAACCAAATATTTTAACAACACATTTTTTAAAGGGGAAATAAAATTGTGTCAGTGGATTGTCATACCCTACCTTTTGAGAATTATATTATATTATAATTTTTGTCCATTCCAGGGCTCAGGATGAGTCCCTCTTAAATTTTTTTGCTATTATTATGTTAGTATTGTTAATGTTTTTAATTTAAATTATATTATTATTATGATTATTATTATTTTTATGATTATTATTATTTTTTAAGATTGTTTTCTAATTTATACTTTTATCTTCTTCTTTTATCTTAGGGTTTCTTGTGTATGTAAACCCTCTCCCATACCCCTTGGAATTACACTTCATGTTCCCCCACCCCCACCCTCGGTTATGCTTGCTACCCCATGTTGGTCGCTCCACCTCCCGATGTTGGCCCACCTACCACTCTTCGGCAAAACCCGGATCCCCCAAAATCCAGCTGGTGAACTCACATACTCCTTCTTTTCCTCCCGGCCAACCCCATACATTTCACCTCTCTTTCCCAACAAACCCCCTTGTGCTTCCTAGACTCTCATCCAATGCCCATCCATGTCATCCTCTCCACCAGTGGGCGGCTCCCCTTCTGCAACCCCTACTAGAGAAGCAACATCTGGCCTGACCTCTTTACCATTGATATCTACTCTAGTAGACCCTTTTTCCTACTTTATATGGTTTGGTTCCTCATTCTTATAGGTTCTATCTTTATTAGGGCCTAATTTAGGTTTCTTGGGGTGTAAATTAGGTGCAGTTGAAGATTCGCACCAATTTTTTGGTATTTTGGCACCAAAGTAGGTGGTTCCCAGAACTAGCATCATTAGATGAATCAATTTTTCTTATTTTAATATATAAATGTGTCCCATGGTTTCATAATGTGTAGTGAATGGTATTTTTGGTATGGTTTGTCCATTTTTTAGTTATAAATGAATTTTTTATTAAGGAAATGGAAATGGTTTGGGTTGTTTTTGTGAAATGTTTTCAAAATGTGTTTTTGGGGTTATCTGGATGGTGTGAACTATGTTTTCAAGGGTATTCAAGATGTGTATATTAAAATGGGATTATCATTTGAAAACATATTTTTTTATGGTTATATTTTTGGTTCATATTGTGTTTAAATTTAAATAGTTTGAATGGTGGAAAGCTTGTTTTAAAATGTTTTAAAATACTTAATGATTTTATAATGGGGGATAGACCCATTGTCTTGGTTGGACATTATTGTGTATGTTCTCTTGTTTTATAGAAAGGGAATTTGATATAATATTTATGTGGTTTGAAGTGTATTTTCAATTGGTTTTAGTGTGAATTTGGTCTTAATGACTGTTTTGGTGTAAATTTTTATGGTGGTAACATTGAAATGTTTCAAAACTTGTTTTATTGATTTATTAAATTATATGTGTTGTGTGTGGTCCCATATTTTTGGTTTCGAGTTGTCAGGTCTAAGGTGACTCTCTTACATGTGCGTAGGTATATAAATATATACATGTAGGTTCCCCTGTTAAGTGTATATTCATCCGTGGCATTGAATGTACATCTATGGGGCTTGGTATGCCTATGTGTATATATAAAAATGCATAGGCCGGTGAGTAGAGACTGGTATATGAGTATATGTGTTCCTTTAAGGAACTCCTAGAACATGTTTATGGTCCATGTGAATGTATGCATAGGGTCTATGTGTCCTTTCATGTATGTGATGTCACATATTCTTAGTGGGGGAGTGGAACCTTTTACTTAGAATTTTCCAAGAGCTGGAATGGATGGCTTGGTTTCACCTTGAGGTCGGTCCCCTATGCCTTTAATTTTAATTCCAATATTTCTTTCTTATTTTAAATTATTTTTATATTTATACTATATAAACATGCTATGATATCTATTTTTCGTTTCTTGAAATGATTATTTCTTTGTTTTGGGAAATTGAAATATATTTATAACTACCATTGGTCTTAAGTGACTTTTCCGAAAATGTGATTTCCTAAGTCGTTTTGAAATGGTAATGAATACTTCGAAATGCATTTGTCATTTTTTCTGGTTAGTTACAAAAAGTGTTCCTTGTATGTAGTTAAGCTCGTTTGACACCTAATGATTGGTTTATGAAAAAAAAATAAACCACTCTTGAGGCATTCCCCCTTTTTTTATAAAATGATGTTTATGTTGAATGAGTGTTTTTTAAAATGTTCTCAGTAAAGAGGATTCTACTTTATTGTATGATGGAAATAGGGGTGATGCGCATAATGAGGGCGAACGATGGTGAGTGGTTTTATGTGTTTTTATTTAAAAAAAATGACAAGTACATATATGTTTGCATAATAAAAACTCACCACCACATGAAATTGAGCACAATTTGAGACCTATATCTATAGTTGGATGGACTATGACTAGAATTCTAGATGATACCGATGTGGTTTGTCCCCATTTTGTATAGCTGTATTGATTCTACGATACTAACTAAACATTTGTGATGATTGGACACCACTAGGTTTTGGGAGTGTTCCCTACTAGTGGCCCATGCATGAGAATGTAAATCATTATGGTTTATATTCCACATTTACAATGAGGTACTTGGATCCTAGGTCCCCAACTAACAGTATCATATTAAAGATTTCAAAAGGAGCTTGTGATAGGATTTTTAATTATGTTCTTTCATGTGTGTTTCCTATTTCATGAAATCTATATTTAAATTAAAATTGATTCCATTTCATTTTAAAACGTTAATGCATGTTTGAATTCTAGTTTGAAAAAGTAGTGGTAGAGGAATGATTTTCTAAAAAATTAAAACCTCTTTCATGATTTTGAAAAAAGGAAAAACAATATTTTAATGGGTATTATTTTCAAACTAGCATGTTTTGGGTCTCTTTTCTTAAGGTAAGGGAATAGGGAACTGTTATACCCTGTCATTCATACTGAGCATCTCAGTGCCCAAACCTACTTTATATTTTTAGTTTCAAGGTATAGTTTTGGATCAACCTAGTAGTGTGTGTGGTTTATATTCCATGGTGACTTTTGAGGTCACTTGAGTTATGTCTCGTATTTAGTTTATTCTTTTTTCTGGTGCCAGTTTGTTCGATTTATCTTCTTTTATTTATCTATTTTTTTCATTTTATGTTTTTTATCTATCTTTTGATATCGGGTAAATCATTCCAAAATGTTCATTTGACACCCAAGAAGCTGTACCAATCCGTGGGGATATGGAGCACCACTCGGTCATTGCCACAAATCGGGTCAGATGGAGACCCAACCTGGTTCATGAAAAATGGTATCAAAGGAAGGATATCTCCTTTAGATCATGTTTTTTGGGGAAAATCCTAGGGAAACAGGAGTTATGAACAACCAAACTCGATGTACTAGCTATGAATAAGCTGACTAGTCATCATACCTTGCATCTGTACTGAAGTTACCAAAGAATGTCAGGTTTTAACTGATTCCGTTGGTCCATATGGTTATTCATTGTTTAGGGGAAATGAAAAGGGAGTAGGTTCAGTGGTGTCTTCGAGCTCCTAGGGCCTAGAAATCCCTTTAGAGATAGGGACATTTCCCTAGTACGCTCTTTGTGATGGTGGATTGATTGGAGTATGCCTGCCAACCATACATCCAAGTCACTCGCTGACACTAATTTCCTCTTGCATTGCCTTTTCCCCTTTTCGGAGTATAGATATATTCATGAAAACCATTGTTTTAAAAATTTCTGAAATCAGGATTACTAAGTGGAAATAACTTGATGTTCAAAGTAGTGTAACATGGGTTTTTACCTTGTGACTACTATTTTTGCGAAGAGGGGGTGTGGGTCAACTTTTTTTCGAAAATGGAATGAATTTTGTTCTACCATTCGGTATTTACATGGGTAACCACATGCAAGTGTACGTCCTATGAGTTACCATTGGTGATTATACCTCCCACCATCCCAATTTTATTTATGGATGTGTTTTTAATGAAAGGATTGGTGTGTTTGATGATCCATAGTTGTGTGATGTGTCTTTTTGGGTTTTGGGAATATTGTAGTAGTGGGTTTTTATTTTTTAAATCCAATATTGTTTGGAAGATGTTCCATTTTTTGTTTCGTAAATGTCTAGTTGGTTTGTCATCTTCTTTGTGCCTTGTCTGTTAGTAGGGGTTTGTGTCTTGTGCGGCATGTTGATCTATAGCAATGTTGTGTGTCTTTTTTGTTTTGGGAATATTTTAGTAGGGGGTTTTACGTTTTGGAAACATGTCTTGTTGGTTAGTATTCTTCTTGGAGAATTGTTTTAGGGGGTCTCTATAGTGGTTTTTCTTGTGCATCTAGTTTTTTCTCAGGATACGCTTGACCAACAAACCAGTTGGTTTGGGTCTATAATTATTCTTACTAGTTATTGTATTCCCCCATTAGGAGCCAATACTTCTTTGAGATATGGCCACGGTGATTCTCCGATGGATGGGCCTCTAGCTGATCAGAGGAAGGAATTTCATTTTTAGTGCTACTGCAATGTTTATCTTTTTTTTCTTCATAGTTATGTAAATCCTCTCACAATAGGAGAGTGTGTGTGAGAGGTTAAAAGAAAATTTTGGTTTCCTTAATTAATTTTATGGTCAAAAGGTTAATTTTTAACATCATTATGTTTTTAGTCATGTTTAGAAGAGACCTGAAGTTATTGGTGTGGGTAACAACTTTATATGACCCTTAGGCCATTCCTTAGATTCGTCTAAGGAAGAGGTTTTTCTAGGACACTAGTGTGAGAATCTCATTGTAAGAATCTATTTTGGACACTTTCAAAATTCCCATACTGTAAGACTCAGTTTAACCTCACATTTAATTTAATGTTTCTTTCATCAATAAGGGTCATGTTCTATGATGCGTGGAAGTGTTGTGCTCCAGATCAGTTATAAGGACAAGGGTTTTGGGACATTACAAGGGATATTTCCTTGACATAAGTGTATTTCCCCTCAAGAAATTTCAAATTACTCCATTTTTTATGAATGTGTCTTTTATGTGTGGTTCATCTTGATGTTTCTCATATGGAGTAACCTAGGGTGATGCACTTTCACCATATTAGATTTCGTGTTGGTGATGTTCTGTGATAGAGTATGTGGATTTCAGGGTTTGTTGTGCCTTATGGTGATTCCTCAATTGCGGCCACATTACTTGTGGCACTAGAAAAAGGATTTTCATTTGGGGGTTTCTATAGCATCACTGTGAGATAGAAGATGGTTCAATCATATGAGCTCTAGACATAGGTCCTACAGTGAAGGAGTCGCATTGTTCAGGAATACCAAGGGTTGTGAACGACTTGGGTCAAATTCATATTCTCAGGATGGAATATTGATATAGTTAAAACATTCGGTGTTGTTAACTTGTTTCTATTGATCCCTTTTGGTGGAATTTTTTGGGAGGACCTTATTTCCACATGTTACCTAGTTTAGTGTAGTGGTTATCACTATGGTTTGTGAAGGATATGTCTTTTCCCTTCCTGAGAACCTGGTGGTTATGTCTTGCCAGGTGCATTCCCTTAGTTAACGACCCGAATGGGGTCTTTTGGGTAAATCATTATTAGTTTTGCTTTTGGGGTCATTTAAGGGTGTGAAGTGGCTGGATTGTCTTCACCTATGGTTTTTATTCTCTAGTAGTTTGGCCCTTCTCTCCCTGCCCCTTGGGGGTGTTTGTTAACTACTAAAAAATTTATATGTTTGTCTATCTTTAGTCTGTTCTAAAAGTGGGGATACCCAAGATGGGTTTCACTCAGATGTCAATGGAATGAATAAGTTTTTTCCTTTTTCATAATGTTAGGGATTCTGTTCAGGACTCATTGTGTCAGTTAGTTGGTTCTTATCTTGGGTTAGGTTGGTTTCTAATGGTGGGGAGTCTGTTTGGGCCTTCCCATGTCAATCCTCTAATCTTGTTCCTAGAAATGGTTTACTCCTACTTTTTCTCTTTGGAAAAGTGGTAAGGTTTTCATTTAGCAATGCCTGATGGATTTTTTTTAAAGAGATTAGATTATGTAGGTTTGAAAATTTTGATCCTCGCTCGAGCAATTAGAGGTTTTCTATCTCTTTGGGGTCGGTGACACTTAGCGGAGAGATTTTTGTTGCGTTTCTTGTGTTTTTTATTTAGACCCATTTCTATGAGCACGGTGTTCTTTCTTCATTATTCATGTTTCTAAATGGGATACTCTTCGAACCATAAGAGAGTATATGTTATATTTTTCTAAAGTGTTTTTGTATAATTATGACAGTGGGAAGCATTATAGTGTGGAGAATTGCCCCAACCTACCTTTTGATAATTTTCTTATTTTTGTATTTTCTGACTTTGTTGAGGATCAGGCCGACTCTAGATTGAAATTTTGTGTTATTTTTGGGTTATCATTGTTAATTTTTTTAATTTAATAATATTATTATAATGAATATTATTTTTATTATGATTTCTATAATTAGTATTTTTTATGTTTTTTTATTTTTACATTAAAATTATTTTTTTCTCTTTGGGTTTCTGGTACATGGAAACCATATCCCCTATAACCCTATCCAATGTGCTACAAGACCCACCCTGCCCCCCCCCCCCCAGTTTTTCTTGAGCCCCAAAGCTGGTTTCTCCACCTCTTAGTGCTGGCCCTCCCGACTCTATCTAGCAAACATCGTCACCCCCTACTCTATTTGGAAAAATCCCATCCCCCTGCTAGCCCAATACATGCCACATATCCTGCCTGGACACCCCCCCTCACACTGCCTCACCTCCCGGACAGTTCCCATCTTTTTTTTCCCTCTCGGTCAGTGTGCTTCTCCCCTATGGAAACCCCCTTTCGGAAAAGAAACCTCCAACATGACCTCTTTACCATTGTGATCTACTATAATAGACCATTTTTTTATTTGGTAGGGTTTTAGTCCATTTTCATAGGGATTCCTTCTTAATTATTTATTAATTTGGTATACTTGTAGTGTAGATGAGGCAAAGTTCTATATTCACACCAATTTTGTGGAATTTCAGCACTGAGGTTGGTGGTTCCATTCCCTAGCATTAATAGATGAATTTTTTATTATTATTTGAATTTATAAATGTGTTCTTTTATTTCATTTTGTTGTGCAGATGGTATTTTTGGTATGGTTGGTGTGTTTTCTAGTTATGAAATAATTTTTGATTAAGTAAGTGGAATTATTATGGGTTGTTTGGGTGCATATTCTATAAATGGGGCTTAGGGGTTGTCTGGATGGTGTGAACTATATTTTAATGGGTATTTGATATGTGTATGTTTAAATGGTACTTTTATAGGAAATAAGATTGTTTTGTGGTATGTTAAGTTTTTAGTGCATCTTGAATTAAAATTTTAAAATGTATAAATGGTGGAAATTCTGTTTGGAAAATGGTTTAAAATCCTGAATGGTTTTATGAAGGGGGATAAACCCATTATCTAGATCGGTCTTTACTCTGTATGTTTTCTTGTATTATAAAAATAGAATTTGTGGAACTATATATGTGGTGTGAAATGTATTTTGATATGGTTTTATTGTGTGTTTCAAATTAAAGATTGTTTTGGTGTAAATTTATATGGTTTTATCTTTGAAGTGTTTCATAAATTGTTTTATTGATTTATTAAAATATTTGCAAATTTTTCGGTCCTTTATCTTTGATTTAAAATCACGGGGTCTAAGGAAACTCACCTACATGTGTGAAGGTATGTAAATATAAACATGTTTGTTCCCCTGTTACGTGTATATTTATCAATGTAAATGAATGTACATGTTTGTGGCTAGGTGTGCCTATGTCTATATATAAAAATCATACACATGTGAGTGTAGAATGGTATATATGTATAAGCATACATGTAAGGATCCCCTTGAAATTTTTTATGGGCCATGTGAAAGTATTCATAGGGGATAGGTTTTTTTGAATATATGAGAAGGCACATATGATTAGGGGGAGCATCATCTTTATGTTAGAAAGCACCTAGAGTCGAAGTGGATAGCTTGGTTCCACCTTGAGGTAGGTCCCTTATGACTATGACCTAAATTTTAATTCTATAACATCTTTCTTGTTTAAAAATTATGTTTTATATTTGTGATATATAAACATGCTATGAAATATGGTTGTGGTTTCCAGAAATTTTTATGCAATGGTTTTGGGAAATTGAGAATATTTTATAATTCCCATTGGTCTTAAGTGACATTTCATGAAAGGTGATTTATTATGTGATTTTGAATTGTTATTTAATACATCTAAGTGTGTTTGGCCTTTTGGCTATTTAGTTAAACAAATTCTTCCATGTATGTAATTAATCATATTTAGCGCCTTAAGAATTGTATATGAAAAAGGAAAAAACCACTCTTGAGGAATGCCCCCTTGTTTTAGAAAATGATGTGTGTGTTGAATGTGTGATTTGTGATATGTTCCTAGTAAAGAGTCTTTTGCCTTATTGTGTGTCAAAAAAGGTTGATTATCGTAAGGAGGGATATCGGGGGTGATAGGTTGGATGTGGTTTTAAGAAAAAAAAATCATAAGTGCATATATGTATGCATAATAAAAACTCACCCCCACTTGAAATTCAGCATAATGGGAAACCTCGATATCTAGTTTGGAGAAATAGGACTAGTACACTAGATGATACGTAACTGGTTCATACCAGTTTTGTCAATAAGGATTGACGGTACAAAACTAACTAAACATTTGTGATGATTGGACACTACTAGTTTATGGATGTGTTCACTACTAGTGGATCGTGCACGAGGATGTATATCGTTGTGGTTCATATTAAATGTTTACACTAAGGTACAAGGATCCAAGGTCCCCAACTAACAGTATATTCTTAGGGATTTCCCATGGTTCTTGTGATATGATTTTCAATTCAGTTGTTTCATGATTGTTTACTCTTTTGTGAAAACCATATTTAACTTTAAATTTACTACCATTCATTTTGAAATGTTAATGCATGTTTGGATTATATTTTAAAAATGTAGTAGTATTGGAATGTTCTTTTTAAAAATGTAAACTTGTTACATGATCTTGAAAATAATGAAAAACAATATTATAATGGTTCTTATTTTCAAACTAGCATGGTTTGGGTTTCTTTTTTTAAGGTAAGGGCATATAACGTTGTTGTAATCTGGCATTCATACTGAGAATCTCAGTGATCATGCCTAATTTACCTTTTTATATTCACAGTCTAGTTTGAGATTGCACTGGCAGCGAGTGTGGTTTATGTTCCATGGTGACCCACACGGTCACTTGAGGTATGTAACATTACTTAGTTCTTTCCTTTTTTCTCTACTAGTTTTTACAGTTCATATTCTATTATTTATCTTTTTTGGAGTTTATTTTTACTTATCTACCTTTTTTTATCAGGTATATTGTTCCCAAAGGCTCATTTGATACTCGGGCACTTGTGCCAGCCCATGGGGATTTGGAAATCCACTTGGTCCTTTTCGTGGACCGGGTCAGGCACTAGGTCAGATGGCGACCCAGATTGGTTCTTGACATGGATACAATTTATAGTATTTATTAAATCAATTTTTTGATTTTAGGATGTCATAACACATACCATATAATTATAAAGTATTTAATTTTTACCCAAAAATTCATCAGTCTTGAAAAATTATAAAAATGTCACTTTTGGGTAATTTCAACATGATGCTTTTAAAAATAGTATTTATTTTATCACAATACATATATAATTATTATAATTTACACTTTCAAATAAAAAGTCCCCTTTAATAAAAAAAATTACTCATTTTTTTACAATTACAGTGGTCTGAACCTTATAAAATTAATTTTCACTTAATAATATTATAACTTCATTCATATATAATAGATATTATATAATAATAATAATATTTTATTAAAATATTATTTATTTAAAAAATTATTAACTTTCTCAAAAAGTGTATTGAAACTATATATTCCCAAAAAAGAAAACATGAGTTTCCTCATATCAAATTATATTTTTTTTCTAACTTATTAACTAATTATTATAAAGAAATAATAAAATTTAAATATAATCATTACTTGATAAAAAATATAAAAAATTATTCTGTTACGGTCTAGATACATATACCTTTATTACACCAGGGAATTCCCAAACTATAAGGTGCCAATTTGGGAGATTTTTATAGAGTGGTTTGCGAACATGGATTGGGTTGTATTCTCGATGATATTGAACTACTCCTAGAAATGGTATCACTCATGTTTTAGTTATTGAATCTTTTTTTATGAATAGAAAACTAAAAACCACAATGATGTTATCTCCCCATGGATCTTTGTTAGATGAGATTCATAGGGTAAGATCGTACTGGTCGAGGACATCACATCCTATGTCTGTAACAATTTCATTTACCAAAACTATATATATATACTAATAATGTAACCATTTTATAGTAACTATAACACCAATGTATATGATTCTTAACCATATTTTAAATATAAAGGTATGTAAGTTATAAAAATAAAAAATAACCAAAGTAATTCATGAGTTTTATAGATTTTAATTAAATAATATGGAATTTACCCTCTTTAAAAGGTTGTTTTGTTTATAAATATTTGGGTAATTACCTTATTCCCCCATCAAAAATTCTTTCCTTCATATTTCATTAATAAACAGATACAGTTATGGCTAATTTTGTTTCATCGCCTATGCTGGTTTTTAATTCACTTCCCAAAACTACTTGTTCCACCAGAGAACATTGACCAGGTGAGTTGTCTAATTCCTCAAGTGGGATACAAGAAACACATCAGATTATTAATATAGGTTTTCCAGGAGTTCTAGTATATATTTCATAGTTCTGATGTTAACAAGGATATCCAATGGGCCAATGTATTTTGGAATAATCCTTCCATTCTCCCAAAACCTCATTACTTTCTTCCATAGTGATATATAAAGAAATGATTTATCTCTTGGCTCAAAATCTTGGTCTCATCCAACATTTTATTCATAGTTTTTTCATCAAGGTTGTAATGAAATCATAAGATGTTGAATGGTTTTAACCTTCTTTGTCATCTCTTGGATGATATAATGACATATAATCTTCCACTCTCCAACATTATCCCCGCATGTTGGAATTCAAAACCCCTAGCCATATTGTTCCGTATAAGGCTCCATTTGAATTCAATAATGGAAACTATTATTATATAATAAATCCACTAGGGGGAAGGTGATGATCCCAAAATCCTTGTAAATCCTTTTAACAACATCACTGCTTATCCTGTAGAGTTTTAATGGTTCTTTCATATTGATCATCCACCTGGGGGTGATATGTTATTATAAGACTGAATTCTACACCAAACTCTTTCTGAAGGTTTATTCAAAGCCTCATGGTAAACCTCATGTCTCAATCAGATACATTAGATGGTTGTACTCTATAATGGCTCAAAACATTGTGGTCCATTACATTTTCCAAATCCTGTGTTTTGGGTGTTCTTTGAGGCAATGGTGTCTCAATTCAAGGGTTTTCCAAATTTTCATTTTTTTTCTATTAGTGAGTTAGGTTTCAATGTGTTGTATTGGTAGGTTGGATTAGGTAGCTCAGTGTCTTGAATCGGGTAATCATTAGGTCAATTAATATGTAGGTCGAGGTGTTGGTAAGTCAAGGCATTAATAAGTCAAGCATCGGTAGGTTGAGGAATTGATAGATCGGGAGTTGGTTGGTCGAGGCTTCATTGAGTCGATGTGTTTATAGGCCTGATGTTGGTGATTCATGTCGGTGAATCTTGGTTGGTGAGTTACATCAGTGGCCCAGCATTGGTGGCTCGTCTGTGAGTGAGTCTGGCATCGGTGAATCACGTCAGTGACTCACCCATCAGTAAGTTTCCTGTTTTTTCTAGTTTTTCCAGTTTTTCCACTTTCATGTATCCTTTGACATTAAATTAGTTAAATGTCATTTTGAAAGAGTTTTTTATGCAGTTTCAAATTGAATTAATCTCCTCAAAACATGAAGCTTTATTAGACTCTTAAACTATGTGGTCTAGATTATGAACTGGATTTAATAGCCTTTGAAATAGTTTCCCTTATAGATTTATGATTTGGACTTTCTAAATCCAAAATCATCTCTCCCATTGAACATTTCAATTTTCAATTGGTATTCTGAGAACCTTTCTCCCTAAAGAGTTGTCTGCCTATGCTATAGTTGTATGTTCTGTTTCCCCCTTGAGTCTTTCCTTCCAATCACGCGGCCCCCTATTTTTGATGCAAGGAATAATTGTTGATCATCAGTTGTTCTGTGTACTGATTCCTTCAACTCTATTTCTGTTGGTCACAATGTATGGTGGGTGCAGCAATTTTCACTTATGAATATATTTGTATCAAATCATAACAATGATAATAAGAATTAATAAATTGGGGGCTTGGAAGGTAATGATAATGAAAACGTTTTTTATATGTTATCCTTGATCCATGTTGTGAATTTCATGGGTTTTCTTCTCCTAAAAATCATGTCCATTGGAGGTCTATATTTTCACACCATACTCATGAATACATATTGATAATATTCTATTGAACAGTTATGAAGATAAAAACATTAATCAAGTATATCTATCTAATTAAATGGATTCCCTGGGATCAATCTTATTCTTTGATAACCCCTATTTTATTAAGTGTAATTAAATAATGAGTGTCGCTAAATCTAAATAAAACCTTCCTTGTTGTTGTTGTTATTTTGTGTTTTTTGTTTTTAATAATGAGGTGTTTTGGGGGTTTAAGTTTTATAGAGGAGCGATAAGTTGGCATGAATTTGGAGAATGATGGTGGTAGTGTTTGAATGAGTGTTCAAGAGAGGGGAGTGTCCTGTGGGACTTCTTGTTGGGTGAGTTTTTTTTCTGAATGTGATGCATCTCATTTAGTGGGTCTGGCAAGGATAGTTTAGGATGGATTATTCTGGAGAAGGATGGTGTTACCTTGTGTTTTACTTTCTCCTTAGGTTTCTAGAAATTTTTGTTTTATGAATCGGTGTTAGAATGGATTCTTTTACCTTTCTACTTCATTCTTTGTTTTTATTTGGAAGTGGCTGTTATGGTTTCTTTTCCTTATAGAATTTTTAATGTATTGTAGCTACCTGGGTAGGGATGGAATATTTAAATAAATGAATTGGATGGGGTTATGTTTCAAGTTGTGTCTTATAGTGAAGAGGAATTCATTTATGGAATTAGGAAGTGAACACCATTCATTTTGATATGCACATTTACAGGAGGCAGAAAGGGAAGTTTTTTGTGGGATGGTTTTTGTTCTAAAAACCCATAGGTCTGGCTAAGTATTTGGTACATATATATATGTGTATATATACATGTAGTTCCTTGGGATTTCTATAAACACCCCACCCATTTTGAGAACGACATTCAAACACCCCCATTTTTATGGGAGAGGGTATTCAATCCCAACATCCTAGTGGGAGGATGGATGGATAGTTATTGGATCTTCTCTACTTGCTCTTCTTGGTATTGGTATCCCTAGACTCTTTGAGAAAGTTGTGGTGTGGTTGTGAGGCCCATGTTTTTGTGAGCAAGGTGTGCTTCCCAAGTCTCTTGTAGATGAGTTGAGTGGTGATTCATAGGTGTCTTAGAGAAGGAGTTTTGGTTTGTGTCCCATGTTTTTTGGCCAATATGTGTTGTGGAATGTGGTTCACCAGTGTGCAGGATGATAATGATATTGGGGCTTGAGGAAGAGTGTGGTAGTGTTAGGTTGTTCACGGTTAAGGATGATTAGTTGTCCTGTTGAAAGTGGTGTGGGGTACCATATCATCGATGTGCTTACTAATTTCTTTACTTGACGTGCATTATTTGGTAAGAGTGCCTTAGTGACATTGGGGTGGATAGTATACCTTGTTAGGTGCATTTTTGTGTCTATTGTTTTCTCATAGGGACATTATAATTCTTCTCCCACTTGTGCATGGGTGACATTGGCTTTTCCCTACATTGTATAGTTTTTTTATCACCCTACATGTAAAAAATTGTTTATAGGTTTCCAATGATATTATGCGGACTGTGATGGAACTTACCATCTCAGACATTAGTGATAGTTGACATGTCATTGTTTGGTTTTATTTTGATACATTAGAGTTTTCATTGTATTTCCACCAGTTTAACATTAAACATACATGTGGGATGGATTTTTAGTTTCATTATATATTTTTTTCTTGGATTTTTTCGATGTTGGTACATCTTATCTACTAGTCATGGTTACTATAAAATGGGAAATTCCTCCTATTTTTGTGGTATTTCTATACCCTTGGGGTTTTTCACCACCCTGGGCACTATTTGAGGCAGGGAACTTGGGACATTATCTCTCTTTCATCTTGAGTTTGGAAGATCTCGACATCTTGTCATCCCTTCCCTCATCTTGATGAAGGAGTGTTATGACATAATGTTATTAGATTTGATGGATGAGTGGTAGGATGGATATTGGAGTTAAGAACAATGAGGATTTCATGGGTTGGTAGGGAAAAAGTGTTATGTGATCATGGTGTGTGACATAGGCCATGGAAGGCCTGCTAGGACATTGTATTCCCCCCCCCCCCCATGATATTATGAAAGGATGTTTTTCTTACCAAAAAACTATGTGAGGCTACACCGATTGTCTAGTAGAGACCCAATGAAAGGTAGAAGCATCATGACTACTTGTGTTCTTATTTTTTTGGAAACTTTTGGGAAATTAAAATAAAAAATTATTTAAATTAATCCAAAATAAATTCCTTTATACTCAGGATTAGGAATTTTTTGTTTACCTATCAGTTATAGCACATGATCACCATCCTAGATTGGATCAGGAAGTGGTGGATCATCAGGAAAATTTAGATGATTGGAAGCCGGTTGATCTTGATGAGGAGGACAATTAGTGGAAGAAGACAATTCGTTGTTTTTAGCTTCTGACTCTGGGAATGTAAGAGGGTAGTGTCTCAAACATGGAGAGATATGGTTGGATCAAGGAGTTAGTCATTACATTCAGATTGATCCAAGATCTGAAAGAGTAATTGAATCCCCTAGAATTAAGCTGGATGATTGGGGTAGCGCATCAGTGGTGGACACTTTACCTTGGAGATAGTAAGGAGACCGATGTTTTTTTTGGCTACCTTTGAGAAGGAGTTTCAAGAAGATTTCCTTTATTAAATAATAAAGGCCGAGAAGTTGTATGAGCTATTGATCCTCCAGCAGCGGAGTATGTCGGTGAGGGACCTGGGAATAAAGTTCAAGGATCTACACTTCTTTTCTGTAGATCTCTATCTAGATGGGGATTCTTGGGTGAGACATTTAGAGGAGGAACTTCGTCCTTCCCTCTAATATATTGTTACACCCTTCACCCTACAGACAAAATTTGAGGTTCACAAGAAGGATTAGCTATTGTAAAGGATTCACTCATGAAGAGGTTAACCAAGATATGGGATCCATCTGAGTTATTTTAATTGTAAGTCTATTATTAGTAATATTCTAGTGTTTGGACCATCAAGGTTTCGGAAGGTGGGGAGCTATGTCCAGAACTTTTAGTTTTGACCTTCTTTCCCTCATCCTTTTCTCGTAGTTTTGGGACCGAGGTGCTTCTCATATAGAGGTTTGGGAACCATTTGATTTTGTGCCAAGTTTGTGCTCAGTATAGTGGAGGGGGTAGTTCTGGGACCCACCTCAGTAGTAGCCACCAACCAGGCCATTTCAGTAGTAGGGATAGTAGACTTCTACTCCACCAAGAATAGATAGAGTGGGTGGAGGCCAACCACAAGGAGTTCATAGGGACCTTGACCTGGGCATGGGCAGGTATCCCACTGATAGAAAAGCGACAGAGTAGTTGGGGTGTGGTCATCTTCACACCATAGAGGTTGCAATTCTAGTAGGAAAGGATATCATTCGAGGTATGATCTATTTTTTCAATACTATTGTTTGTGCCTAGATTGATTCTGGAGCTTCTAAATACTTTGCATTACTCAGTATATCCCATCCAATAGGATTTGACGTAGACAGACTTTTTGTGCCCATGGGGTTGAGTACACCAGATGGCGGTCAGACCAGCTTTTTTGATATTTTTCAAGGATTTAGACTAATTTTAGGCCCACATTAGTCTAGTGGGGATATCTTTTTTCTAAATATGTGGCCATATATTTTTATCTTTAGCATCTATTGGTTTTAATAAATGCATTTTTTTATCGACTTTTTCTAGAGAAGAGTCATATTTTCCAATCTGGGTGGCCATTATTTTTCTTTCATTAGCGAGCGGAGTTTTCTAATGGGAAGTCAATATGTGGAGTCATTCCATATGTTTTTATATGAGATATAAGTAGAATACATGGATAGTGACATAGTGGAGGTCTCAAGAGTTGTTAAAATGTTCTTATATGTCTTACTTGAGAAGGTTGTGACTCTACCCCCTCAACATGATGTTGAGTTCGGGATATAATTACAACTCGGTGCTAGTCCGATTTTGATGGGTCCTTATCAGATTGCGCCTTATGAGCTATGGGATTTTCAGATATGGATTGAAGATCGGAGGAAGAATGGCTTTATCCAAACTAGTTAGACATTGTGGGGTGATCCGGTTATGTTTTTGAAGAAGGAAGATAGTTGTCTGAGGCTATGCATAGATTACTGGAGGTTGAATCAGGTAACTACCATGAACTATTACCCTCTCTTGTGGATTGATGATTTTTAGACCAGCAGAGGGGAACATGTTTATTTTCTATGACTAATCTGTGTCTGCGTATCACCAGTTTAGGTTAAAGGAGAGTGACATCTCAAAAAATTCTTTCAGGTGAAGGAATGGGAACTTTGAGTTCGTGGTTATTCCTGTCAATGTTGCGAATTCACATGTTGTGTTCATGGGTCTTATGAACTCCATAGTTTGTGATTTCCTCAACCAGTTCTTCGTTGTGTTCATCGATGACATATTCTTCTACCAGAAGTCATAGGAGGATCATACTGAGCATCTCAAGACTGTCCTGGAGGCCCTTTGATTGCACCAGCTCTACGGAAATCTATCCATGTGTCTATTTTGGGCATGGGAGGTCCATTTCCTTGGACAAGTGGTGTCTCAATAGGGTGTAGTAGTGGACCCATTGAGGGTTAAGTTATTTTCTTCTTGGGAAGCACCTAAGAATGTGTCTTTGATTCATATTTATCACTGTCTGGTGGGATATTACTAGACATTAGTACCTAACTTCTCACATGTAGTAGCTTTGTAGACATCTCTGATCAGAAAAGTGGATGCTTTTGTGTGGAGATAACATTGTCAGGTAGTGTTCAACTATTTAAGGGGAAGTTAGTCAGCGCCCCAGTGCTCAGGTTTCTATAGGATGGGGTGATGTGTGAGGTGTTTTTTGTTGCTTTCCATCTGGTATTTGGGTGTTTTTTAATTCATCAATAGGGAGTGATCTAATATGGGTCTTTGTAGTTACGTCCCCAAGAACGCAACTACACCAACCAAGATCTGAAGCTAGAAATGATCAATTTTTACTAAATTCGAGGTGTCTTTACCGGATTGGTAATTTCTTTTTTAGTCTTCATCGACCACTATATCTTAAGGGCATCGTTTCCCATTGAGATCTAAACATGCAACAATGGAGGTGGATGGAGTTTCTCTAGGACTACAATTTTTTGATCAAGAACACCATAAAAAAAGGGAACATTATGGCTGATTCCTTTAGTAGGAAGTTGTAGAATGAAGTGGATCGAGAATCTACAGATTATTTAAAGGAAATGGAAGAGTTGGCTACCTTGAAAATATATTTAGGAATGGATGGTAGTATAGGCTATTTGTTTCAAATGATGGTGCAATCATCTCTGAAGTAGCAGGTTGAATAGTCTTAGTGGGGAGACTCAGAGGTAGATGTAATGTGTGATAAAACTGACCAGAGTGATTCCCCTCTATAATGGTAGGAGAAGGTTCTGAATCAGATTTTTTTAGTGAGAAGCTATTTCTTCTAGTGGCGATGCAAGAGGGAGTTATCACTAATTTGCATGGCTCACCCCTAGTGGAATACCCGAGAGTTTCCAAGATGTTCCGTGGTATGAGGGAATAGTTCTGGTGGCCTAGGGTGAGGTGGGAAATGGAAGTGTTTGTGGAAAGGTGCCTAGTGAATCACTATGTAAAGGCAGAGTACTACACTCCCAGTAATTTTTTACAACCCTTATATTTTTCGAGTGGAAGTGGGATGATATCTCGATGTATTTCGCCATAAGAATACCTAGGTCTCAGGGTGGCTGCAATGCAATCAGGGTACTGGTGGATCGGCTGAGGAAATCAACTCACTTATTAGGTATCAAAGAGTCGTGCAAAGTGGATGCCTTGATAGAGAGGTATGTGGATGATTTGGTCCATTATCATGGGGTTCATAGATCCATCATTTTATATTGGGATTATCATTTTATGTTTTGAGTCTGGAATGGATTACGACATTCCATTGGCACTCATATATGCCTCAGCATTGCTTCCCAACCTCATCTGGATGGGAAAATAGATAGGACCATCAATACATTGGATGACATGTTACAGATATATATTAGAGAATTTGGTGGGTCTTGTGTGAAACATTTTCCTTTTTTTGGGTTTTATTACAATAATAGTTATCACTATTCCTTTAGTATGTCTCCATTTAAAGATATATACAGAAGGTTGTGTCGTTCACCCTTTTTCTAGATGGAAGATTGGGGGTATCTATTCTTGGTCCAAACGTGGTGCATAGTATGAATGAGAAGGTGTATCTTGTCTATGAAAGGATGAAGGTAGAATGAGACTGGAAGATATCATATCCCAATCACAAGAGAAGGACCATGGAGTTTATGGTTGGAGACCATGTTTTCATGAAGGTTTTCTCTCGACGTGAGTAGTGGAGGATCAGAAGAGGGAGTAAGCCTTATCCCTAGTTCATCATATTCTTCGAGGTGTTGGGATGAGTTGTTGAGGTGGCATGCCATTTGGAATATCAACCATAGTTGAGAAGGATCCATGAAGTCTTTCATGTCTCCCTTATATTTTGGTACCTTAAGGATGAATCCCATGTAACTGATTGGATAGAGATACATATCGGGGATTACACAACATTCATGGAGTGGTCATTAAAGATCCAGGATCGTTAGGGGAAGGCATTGTGCGGACGGACCATTCCCTTAGTTCCTCTATTGTGGAGGCTTGGTGACCAAGAGGATAATACTTGGGAGCGAGAGACGCAGATGCATGCCCAGTACCCAGAGATGTTTTGATTTTTGGTTGTGTGTTTTTCTTTGATAGGTAGTCCTTGAACGTTTTTTGTTGTGAGATGAGTTGTTTCCTTTTCCTGAAACATACGATAAAGTCTGAACATATGAAAAATTGGGAGACTATATTCTTAATCAAGATACATTAATTTATATGCGATTAAATCGATGAGGTCGAGTCAATGAATCCTAGACCGAAGAGTATCTTGACATGGAGGAATGAATTCCCCAATTTCCATGTCCCAAAAACTAGTGGTTGAGTGGGGTATCTTGTGGATGTTTGGGTTAGAAGGGGTAGTGTGAGGTGTTTTTGAATGTTGAGTTTTCACTCAAGCTTTCAAACAACACATGGGGTTTATCCTTGATAGGTATCTTACGGAGTGGTTGTTCAGGCCCCCCTTTCATATGGGCTGGGTTTTGAATTCGTGAGGGAGAGAATAGTCAAAGAGACGTTTAATGTAATGTCCTAGACCATCTTTGTCTGTTACATTTTCAAAATTATTTGTTTGGGTGTTATTGGATGCAACAGTGGCTCATTTCCAAATTTTTCCAAAACTGTAGTTTTTTCATCGGTTATTCCATTGTCGGTGAATCTCTTTAGTAGCTCAGTGTTGGTAGGTTGGTAGTGTTAGCTCATTGTGGGTGACTCACAGTGTCGATAGGTTGAGGAATCTCTTGGACGAGGCTCCGGAAGTTCGAGAATTGGTAGTGCAAGGTATCATTAGATCGAACGTCGGTAGGTTGAGGCATTAGTGAGTTGAGTCCCCAGGTATGTAGGGGTCAGTTTTTCAGGTGTTGGTGAGTCACATAGGTGACTCATTATTGGTGAGTCATGTTACTGGTTCATCCATTTGTAACGCCCCGACCCCAGTTACCAAGATTCGGTGCATTATTACATAACATTGGCATGATCACAAAAGATCAAGTCTTGAAAGACCGATTATTTTAGTAGCCTTGGAGTAACTAGATACATTCGTAAAGTTTACATTACATCATAAAGTGAAAACATCAATGAAATCTTGTCTCCACACTCATATCCCATTATACTATCCCTGCAGGTCATTCATAAAATACTTCTTCATATCCTGGGAAAAATAAAACACAGACAGGGGTGAGCTCAAATTCCCAGTAAGGATAACAATATAGCAGAAACTTTCATAAATAAGAATAAACATTTAAGGCAATGTATAACTAAAAAAGCCTTTTAAACATGAACTTTAGCATAATATGGAAAAAATAAAATTAAATAATTCCATTTACTTATTCACATGGATATTTTACTAGTTTAATAATCACATGCAATATCAATAACCACTTTCATAATGAGGGAATGCATAATGCCAGATTATCATAACCACGTAGCCAAGGCCTCGTGCCAAGACTACGAATAAGATTATATCCAAGCCTCGTCCCAAGACACTAGTTTGTCTCATGAGACCTACCGATACATTGAGGAGCTATAGTGGGCTCCACCCGTCACATACTAAGTCCAATGCATTCCTCATATGAATTGGTTTAAAGATAACATAAACATTCGTATTAAAACAATCATATGAAATATAAATAATTTCTCCATGAACCATGAATGGTATAAAAATAACACATCCACATTCAATCATATCACAAAACCTTCAATACAATATGGAAGTTTTATATCATAAAAAATCAACTTCAAATAAACTTAGAATCCATCAAAGGATGTTAACATAGATGAAATCAAAACTTTTTGAGAGAAATATCTCTTTTTTTGAAATCATTTAAAAGTCAGATAAATATAAAATAAAAAATTTACTTTTAAAATATTCTTATAAGATTGTAAGGGAAGCTTAGAAGAATTTACAATGGTGGAAAATAGCTGCACCCTCCGTATAAGTTAAAAAAAGACATTCTTACATTAATTTTGTCGAAAAGGTTAAAAAAGATGTTTGGAAAATAACATAAAGATTCCTTTATAATCTTCTTATAAAAATTCAGACAAGGGTATAAATGACTTTAACCCATATTCTATAAAATAGTAAGAATGTTTTGAAATACATTTTTAAGAAACATGGTTGTGGATGATAAAGAAGCCCTAGTAGATAATTACGTATAAAGAACCTCAGATAAGGAAGAGATTAGGAAATAAACCCTTAGCTTGTAGTTTTCCTTGGTTGGGGTTTTGTTAACCTCCTGTATAATGGTGAAATAATTGTTATTAAATTATTCAAGAATCATATACATTAATATGATATCATATATGATCTTTTAACTTTACTTTGTTAATAATATCTTAGTATTATCGTCATTTTAGGTGTTAACTTACTCATTTTTTTTTATATGTTTTGTTACATAAGTCATCTTTGTTATGGATAGGTTTTAGCTTATTCATATATAGAATGATATAAAGTCCTTAAACATTATTTGTAATCATAAAATGAGAATTATACTTTAATGTATACGATGGAGAATTAATCTCATCTCATTCGTGGAGACGGTAGTCCGTACGTACGGACGAGCGATAATATCATTATTTTGATATTAAAATAACATATAATTGTATGGTATATCATATATACAGAATCATTATAATGTTATATTTATTATTTACATGAATTACACATCATTATTATACCCATTCAAATAATAATATATTGAATAACAATTACACCACGACGTGGAGATGGTAGGCCGTACGTACGCACGTATGGTGACATGTCATTCAAAGGATAGATATAATACTGAATATGGTTGCACCATATTTATAATAACATCACAGTATATATAAGATGCTAGAGTTATTATTTTATAATGGAAATAACAATGAAAGAATAATTTGAAAAATAATGGAACTTGAAAGAGGGTGGTGAAAACATTACCTCTTCTTCGGGTTCTTCATTTTGATTTGATCAAAAGGGCTCCTTAGGTTTGCTTTCTGATCAAACTAAGGACTCTAGGTTGAAGTGAGGGAAATTGAGAGAATATTTGGGCAGGGGTTGGCCGAACCAAAAGGATTTCAAGGTGTGAAGAATTGGTTAAAATTGGTGTTCTTTTATAAGGGGGAGGAGGGGCTCTTTAGGAAAAACATAAAGTATTATTTTATAATAAATTCATATTCTGTTTTTAATGGATAAAAATTTGATTATTCAAAGTATAAGGTGGGCATGGGGCGAAATCATTTCAACCAATAGATTTTAGACAGGTTTGGGTCATTATATTAACCTTATCTTTTAGTTTTAACTCTTAGTTAATTTGTTTGACATTTACCATGTCACATTGTATTTTTATATTATATAGTTAATAAACATACTATATCCTTCCAATCGACCGCCCAGTGGTCCATTAATGATACTCCTATCTTGATATAATTCCTTTGTCCAAGCCTTAGATTTTTAGGAATATAATATCAATTAATAATATAATATGTTTTTTAAAATCTCATTTATGTCAATTTTGATACTATTAAATAATTTATTTTTTTAAAGTCTTAGCAGCTCTATTAATTCGAATAAAATTCATTTAAGTAATCATAACATGTAATATTAACCAAAAATATTCGTTTATGGCATCAAAACTTTCAAATTATATTTATTTTAATATTTATAGTACCAATTATTTCATTCTTTCATTAATAAAGAAAATAATGCATCATTATCGTGTCATAAATAAATTTAATTATTCAATGTCTAAAAATTATAAATAAAATACTATTACGTAGTAAATATTTTTAGATTTATAATAAATATTTATAGTAAAAAATATAACATATATATCCCTATGTAAAAAATGTTTTTCCAAAATATATATGCTTATGTCATTTTTGTTTTTACTTTAACTTAATTAATATAAAGTGTCATGATCACATAAAAGTGGATCCATGGGGTCCCAAAATCGTCCCAAAGATGCCCATGGTCAGACATGTATCAACAAATAGGGTTAGAACACATTTTAGAGTAATTTATTATTATTATAATATTATTTGTTACCCTTATTTACCGTATTTATCCATTAATCATAGTAAATAAAATATTTACCGAAGTAATTATTCAAAATGTCTAAAAATAAAAGTTACCTATTTACACAATTTGGACCTCCAGATTCCAAATATGGAATCAATTTTTAAAAATTCAAAACACAGAAGTGTCAGAAATTAGTTTTTAATTAATTCCCGCTGTCAAAACAAAAAGCGTGTTTTTAAGAAATAATAACTATCAAAAGATTGACACTTGTTTATGTCCGGTTTAAATGTGAAATTATGTCCAATGACCAAAATTGTATTAAATGGTAAAAATATATTCTAAATATACATTAAAACCACTCAAATTCATAATTTACCACTATTAATTATTTCAATTAAATATGTTGTTTTTAATTAAAATTTAGTAAATTTCACTATTCATCAAAATATGAAAGCTTTCAGAAAAATACCAAAATTTCACCTTAGGCTAATTTCAATAATCCGAATCCAAAAATGAAGTACATTTTGAAAGATATAATTTATAAAATTTCAAAAAGTGGGTATTACTATTCATAACGGCTAGTTTGATTGGTTGTGGTGTGTGTTAGAACTCGAAGTTGCGTACAACACACGCTATAGTATTATTCAAAGAGAAGTGTACCATGGAAGCTTGGGGTGTTACATTATCACCTCCTTCAAATAATTTCTTCCTCGAAATTTCTATAATATTATTGCATAGAAATACTTGGGTGGTTCTTCATCATAAGTTCCTCGAGTTCCCACGTTGCCTCTTCGATATTATGGTTTCTCCATAGAACTTTTACCAGACGAGTCATCCGGTTTCTCAACACTTGATCTCTCGTATAAAGAATCTTGACAGGCACTTTGCAATAAGACAGATCGAGTTCCAGTTCTAATTCCTCATAGGTGAGTACATGCGTTGGGTCAGGCATGTATTTTCTCAACAGTGATACATGGAACACATCGTGAACTTTGGAGAGATTTGGCGGCATTGCCAAACGATAAGCTATAGTCCCAATTTGTTCTAGAATTTCAAAAGTTCTGATGTACCTGGGACTCAATTTACCTTTCTTACCGAAACGTATAACTCCCTTCCATGTAGATACCTTCAAGAAGACATTATCTCCTTCCTGAAATTCCAAATCCTTCCTTCGGTTATCGGCATAGCTCTTCTGCCTGCTTTGAGCTTCTTTGATGTGGTTTTGGATTACCGTCACATTTTCCATCATTTCCTCCACCAGTTCTGGGCCTACGAGTTTTATTTCACCAACATCATCCCAACAGGTTTGTGTGCGACATCTCTCTCCGTATAACGCTTTATATGGTGCCATCTGAATACTTGAATGAAAGCTATTGTTAGAGGAAAATTCTACCAAAGGTAAATATTGATCCCACATACCCTAAAAGTAAAGTGAGCATGATCTCAACAAGTCTTCTAAAGTTTGAATAGTCTGTTCTGATTGTCCATCTATTTGAGGGTGGTATGCAGTACTCAAACGGAGTTTAGTATCCAGGTCATTCTGAAGACTTTTCCATAATATTGAATTCAAACGGGGATCCCGATCAGAAATAATAGATAGGGGTACTCCATGAAGTCTCAAAACTTCATTAATATATTTTCTTTCTAGAAGTTCAAGTCTTAGATCTTCTCTTATATCAAGAAAATGTGCTGACTTGGTAAGACGATCAACAATGACCCATATTACATCGTTCCTTCTAGGTGTCTTTGGTAGTCCCATGACAAAGTCCATCATGATATTATCCCATTTCCACTCAGGTATGGGAAGAGGTTGCATGACTCCTCCATGTTGTTTCCTTCCATCTTTCACTTGCTAACAAACAATACATCTTGATAGAAAATCAGCAATATCCCTCTTCATGTTGTCCCACCAAAAATTTTCCTTCAAGTCTCTATCCATTTTGGTTCTCCCAGGATGTATAGAGAAATTGGATCAATGAGCATCTTACAACAATTCCGTTTTTAGATCAGGTATATCGGGAACACAATGTCTCTTCCCAAATTCCAAAATTCCTTCTTCATACACAATGTCTCTCAATTTCCCATCATTCACAACATTAATCTTATTTTGAAACTCTTCATCACCGGTCTAAGAACTCTTTATCCTTTCTAGTAAAGATGGTTTGGAAACAATTTGAAAAATCATTGATGGTTCACCTTCCATGGTTATTCCCATATCTATATTTAGTATATCTATGTATATAGGATCCTTTTCAACTCTCATCCTGTTCAAAACTCCATGATACTTTCTACTCAAAGCATCTGCAACCTTATTTTCCTTTCCCGGGTGGTAGAGTATCGTGCAATAGTAATCCTTGAGTAATTCAAGCCATCTCCTTTTCCTCATGTTGAGTTATTATTGTGAGAAAATATACTTCAAAATCTTGTGATCAGAATAAATATCACATTTTTTTACCATAGATATAATGTCTCCATATCTTCAAAGGAAATATTATAGTATCTAACTCAAGATTTTGAGTAGGATAGTTTTTCTCATGAATTTTCAGATGTCGTGATGCATAGGCAATAACCCTATCATTCTACATAAGAAAAAAACCAAGTCCATTCTTCGATGCATCATTATAAATAACAAACCCATCATTCCCCAATGGTATAGTCAATATTGCAGCATTGACTAATATTCTCTTCAGTTATTCAAAACATTCTTCACACTCTTTTGTCCAAACAAATTTAATCCCTTTACGTGTGAGCTTTGTTAATGGGTTATCCAATCGGGAAAAGTTCTGGACAAAATGCCGATAATAACCTGATATGCCAATAAAACTGCATACCTCACTTATACTCATCGGTTTTGGCCATTATTGGATTGCCTTGGTCTTAGAAGGATGGACAAAGATTCCATCCTTAGAGATAATATGGCCAAGAAAATAAATCTCCTGAAGCCAAAATTCACACTTTCTAAACTTCTCATATAATTCATGTCTTCTAAGAGTCTTCAGGATAATGTGCAAGTGATTTTCATGATATTCATAGATTTTGGAGTATACCAAGATATCATCAATAAATACCACCAAAAAATCATCTATATATTCCTTGAAAACTCTGTTCATTAGATCCATTAATACATAGGGTTCATTAGTCAGCCCAAAAGGCGTTACTATAAACTCGTAATGCCCATACCTGTTTTGAAATTTTGTCTTTGGAATGTCTTCCTTCTTCACACACAACTGATGGTATCTAGATCAAAGGTCAATTTTTTAATATTATTGAGCTCCATGCAGTTGGTCAAATAAATCATCAATGCGAGGTAGGGGATACTTGTTCTTTATTGTTATAGCATTGATATCCCTACTGTCGATACATAACCTCATAGATCCATCTTTCTTCTTAACAAAAAGGATACGGGCTCCCCTATAGAGAAACACTAGGGAGAATAAATCCCTTATTACTCAATTCCTTTAGTTGTTTATTTAGTTCCACCAATTCCACAGTTTCCATTCTATAAGGGGTCTTCGATATGGGCCTTGATCCAGGAATTAAATCAATGGAAAACTCAATTTCTCTTTCTGGAGGATGTCCTGGTAAATCTTCCGGATACACATCTACATATTCTTTCACAATAGGTACATCCTCTATTTGAACATTCCTTTCCCCACCCACAGTTATTTCATTCTCATCCTCCCTGATAATGGAATTTAGTTGAGCTACTGGGGGTGGATCTAGATAATAATTTGGTGGTGACGATTCTTCTCAAAAGATTGGTGTTCCTTATCATCATCATCAAAAATCATAACCTCCTTATTCATACAATAAATCTCTGCATCGTGTTCTAAAATCCAATCCATACCAAGGATTATATCAAATTCTATCATGGGTATTATGATGAGATCAGCAGATAAAGAACATTTATGTGCTCGAATGGGGACTGATTCACAGAACGTTGTAGCAATGATACTCCCCTTAGGAGTTTTGACTAAAAAATACCTTGTTAAATAAATTTTGAAATATCTAATTTTCATTTCAAAATGGGAAGATATGAAACAAAGTGATGATCCATAATCAAATAAAACGTTTTCTAAACTTGAGGAAACCATTAAATTACCTACCACCACGTCTTTAGGAGCATCAACCTCGGTAGCAGTTATAGAATAAGCTTGGCCTTGATCCCTTGTCCTTTTCTGAGGTAAGTTCCCCTAACACTTAGGACATGAATTTACATAATTCCACATTTCTCTACAATTATATCATTCCACATTTACTGCAACTCTCTTTCCCTTGCAATCATGATCTTGGTGGCCTTTTTCACCACACTTGTAACAGACTCCCATTCCCTTCAAGAAAGTACCAGGGTGTTTCTTCTCACATTTACTGCAGGATGGATAATAAAATTTTCCCTTCTTCCCTTTATTTCCATTTCTAGAGTGGCCAGCAGATCTCTTCTTCTCTTGCTTTGATTTAAAGTCATAATACTTAGAGAATTATTTTTCTATCTTGATAGCACACGAGACAATGTCTTCATACGACGAGAAGGATTATGAGACTAATGATAAATGAATAAATGGTTTTAACACATCAAAGAAACAATCAATCTTACTTCTTGTGTTACGTATATAATCTGCTACATGTTTCACTAACCTTGTAATGTTAGCTTCATAATTTATGACATTCTTATCCTCCTTTTGTCTCAGACTTAGAAATTTCATTTCCATATCTGCTTGATGGTCACGAGGAAATTATTTTTCTAAGAAAAGCTCTTTGAACTCCCTCCATTCCATATTTGATACTTAATCATCTTTCTTTGTGTTTTGAATCAATGACCACCATTGGTCAGCATCTCCATTGAGGCGGTAAACTGCCATGATAACTTTTTCCCTTTTGCTACTCCCCAAGGTGTGGAATATTTTCTCTAAGGAATTTATTCATTTCTCAGCTACTAATGGATTTGTACTCTCATTGAATGTTGGTGGTTGTTGCCTCATGAAGCGATCTAACATTGATCCTCCATTCTATGGATCAGGGTGCTCCATATGGGTAAGGTTATTATTCATAACTTGAGTGAGTTGTCCCAGTATGGTGATTAGATGATCACCACCAGTTGCATCACCAGTTCCACTATAATAATATTGAGTAGGTGGGAAATCCATACATGAAGTGTGTTCATTGATACAATTTACATTCCTTCCAATATGTGCCATTTCTAAACAATGGCATAAACTATATAAGTTTATGAATCAAAATACATAATTCCATAATTGTAAAACACTTAACATAAATTGAACAGTTTATGGATATAATCCATAATCATAGAAAAATGTTTTCTTTGATGAAGTATATACTCATAAACCCTTTATAATGGTTTGTAAATAAAATGAGAATTATCCTAATCATATCCCCCGGGAGTGTCGTAACCAAGAGTGCAGCAAGGCCCGTTGTCGTGAACCAGTTCTTGTACGAGTCTAGCTCAAAGCGGTGTTTTCGGGTTTTACCCCTAGGTACATCTGTGACAGAGCTGCCTCAACATGCTCGTATCCATACAGGGATGTATTGCTTGGAAAACTCACAAAATCCCTACAATACCAAAATTCTAGGAAGTTCTTCAATTCTAATCCTCAAAGTCTATCTTAGGTCTATGTGCTCTAATCAGAGTTTATCTAAATCTAGCTTTCAAGGTTTGTACTAAAATTCCTCTGATACCAACTATAAAGCCCAGACCCTAGTTACCCAGAGTCAGTTCATTATTACATAACATTGGCAAGATCACAAAAGATCTTATCTCGAAAGACCGATTAGTTTAGTATCCTTGGAATAACTAGATACATTCGTAAAGTTTACATTACATCATAAAGTGAAAACAACAAAGAAATCATGTCTGCACACTCATATCCCCTTATAATATCCCTGCAGGTCATTCATAAAATACTTCTTCACATCCTGGGAAAAAAAACATAGAAAGGGGTGAGCTCAAATGCCCTGTAAGGATAACAATATAGCGGAAACTTTCATAAATAAGAATAATCATTTAAGGCAATGTATAACTAAAAAAAGCCTATTAAACTTGCATTTAAGCATAATATGGAAAAAATAAAATGAAATAATACCATTTACTTATTCACATGGATATTCTACTAGTCTAATAATCACATGCAATATCAATAACCACTTTCATAATGATGGAATGCATAATTCCAGACTATCATAACCACGTAGCCAAGGCCTCATGCCAAGACTACAAATAAGATTTTGTCAAGGCCTCATGACAAGACACTAGTTTGTCTAATGAGACCTACTGATGCATCGAGGAGCTATAGCGGGCTCCACCCATCAATTACTAAGTCTAATTCATTCCTCATATGAATAGGTTTAAACATAACATAAACATTCATATTAAAACTAGCATACGAAATGTAAATACTTTTCCCATAAACCATGAATGGTATAAAAATAACACATCAACATTCAAACATATAACAAAACCTTCAATACAATATATAAGTTTTGTATCATAATAAATCAACTTCAAAAAAGCTTAAAATCTATCAAAGGATGTTGACATAGATGAAATCAAAACTATTTGAGAGAAATATCTCTTTTTTTAATCTTTTAAAAATCACATTTTTATAAAATAAAACATTTACATTGAAAATATTCTTATAATACTGTAAGGTAATCTTCAAATATTTTAAAACGGTGGAAAATATTTTCACACACCGTATAAGTTAAAAAAATAAATTCTTACCTTAATTTTGTCGAAAATGTTAAAAAGGACCCTGTTTGGAAATGACGTAAAGATTACTTTATAAACTTCTTATAAAAAGTCAAAAAAGGGTATAAATAAATTTAACCCATATTCTGTAAAATTTTAAGGATGTTTTGAAATACATTTTTAAGAAACATGGATGTGGATGATAAAAAGGTCCTAGTAGATAATTAGGAATAAACAACCTTGAACAATGAAGAGATTGTGAAATAAACCCATACCTTGTACTTTTCCTTGGTTGGGGGTAGGATAAACTCCTGAATAATTTTGAAAAAATTGTTATTAAATTATACAAGAATCATATACATTAATATGATATCATATATGATCTTTTAACATTTCTTTGTTAATAATATCTTAGTATTATCGTCATTTATGGTGTTAAGTTACTCATTTTCTTTTATATGTTTTGTTACATAAGCCATGTTTTTTAGGAATAGGTTGTATCTTATTAATATCGAGAATGATATCAAGTCCTTAAACATTATTTTTAACCATCAAATGATAATTAGATTTGAATGGATATGATGGAGAATGAATCTCATCACGTTTGTGGAGACGGTAGTCCGTACGTACGCACGAACGATAATATCATTCTTTTGATATTAAAATAATAAATAATTGGATGGTATATCATATATACAGAATCATTATAATGGTATATTTATTATTTACCTGAATTAAAAATCATTATTATACCTATCCAAATAAAAATGTATTGAATAACAATTACACCACGACGTGTAGACGGTAGGTCGTACGTACGCACGTATGGTGACATGTCATTCAAAGGATGGATAGACTACCGAATATGGTTGTACCATATTTATAATAACATCACAGTATATATAATATACTAGATTTATTATTATATAATGTAAATAACAAATAATGAAGAAGTTGAAATGGAAAGGAACTTGAAATAGGGTGGTGAAAACATTACCTCTTCTTGAGGTTCTTCCTTTTGATTTGATCAAAAGGGCTCCTTAGGTTGGTTTTTGGATCACACTAAGGCCTCTAGGTTGAATTGAGGTAAGTTGATAGAATATCTAGGAAGGGGTTGGCCGAACCAAAAGGCATTGAAGGTGTGAATAATTGGTTATAAGTGGTGTCCTTTTATAAGGGGGGGAGGGGCTCTTTAGGAAAAACTGAAAGTATTATTTTATAATAAATTAATATTCGGATCTTAATGTCTCCAAAGTTGATTATTAAAATTCTAAGGTGGTTATAGGTCAAAATCCTTTCAGCCAAT
Organism: Viscum album; assembly: GCA_963277665.1. Taxonomy (NCBI): domain Eukaryota; kingdom Viridiplantae; phylum Streptophyta; class Magnoliopsida; order Santalales; family Viscaceae; genus Viscum; species Viscum album. The sequence continues at coordinate 424,304,729 of OY728123.1, read as the reverse complement.
AAATTTTAGACAGGTTTGGGTCCTTATATTAACCTTATCGTTTAGTTTTAACTATTAGTTTATTAGTTTGACATTTACCATGTCACTTTGTATTTTTATATTATATAGTTAATAAACATTCAATATAAATCCTATCATCCCCTCAGTGGTACATTAATGAAACACCTATAATGATATAATTCCTTTGGCCAAACCTTATATTTTTAGGAATAGAATATCAATTAATAATATAATATTTGTTTTAAAAACTCATTTATGTCAATTTTGACACTATTCAATAGTTGATTTTTGTAAAAGTCGTAAAAACTTTATTAATTCAAATAAAATTAATTTAAGAAATCAAAAAATGTAACATTAACCATTAAATTTATTTTATTTCAACAAAACTTTCAAATTATATTTATTTTTATATTTATAATACCAATTATTTGATTCGTTAATTAATAAGGAAAATACTGCATCATTATCATGTCATAAATAAATTTAATCATTAAATTACTAAAAATTATAAATAAAATACCATTATGTATGAAATAGTTCTATATTTATAATGAATATTTATAGTTGAAAATATAACATATAAAACCCTATTTAAAAAAAATTTTCTAAAAGATATATGCTTATGTCATATTGGTTTTTACTTTTACTAAATTAATATAAAGTGTCATTATCACGTACAAGTGGATCCATGGGGTCCCAAAATCAACCCAAAGATGCCCATGACCGGAAATGTATCAAAAAATAGGGTTAGGAAATGTTTTAGTGTAATTTATTATTATTATTATATTTTTTTTACCCTTATTTACCGGATTTACCATTTAACCATGTTAAATAAAATATTTACCGAAGTAATTTTTCAAAATGTCTAAAAATAAAAGTTACCTATTTACACAATTTGGACCTCCTGGTTCTAAATATAGAATCCATTTTTCTAAATTCAAAACATAGATGTGGCATAAATTAATTTAAAATTAATTCCCGATGTCAAAACAAAAAGCATGTTTTTAATTAATAATAACTGTCAAAAGATTGACACTTGTTTATTTCTGATTTAAATGTGAAATTATGTCCAACGACCAAAATTATATTAAATGGTAAAAATATATTCTAAATATACTTTAAAACCCCTCAAATTCATAATTTATCACTATTAATTATTTTGAATAAAAAAGTTGTTTTTAATTAAAATTTAGTAAATTTCACTATTCATCAAAATATGAAAGTTTTCAGAAAAATACAAAAAATTCACCCTAGGATAATTTAAACATTATTAATCCAAATAGAAGTCCATTTTGAAATATAAAATTTATAAAATCTCAAAAAGTGGGTGTTACTATTCATAACGGCTAGTTTGATTGGTTATGGTGTGTGTTAGAACTCGAAGTTGCATACAACACACGCTAATGTATTATTAGAAGAGAAGTGTACCGTGGATGCCTTGGGTGTTACACCATTTATGAGTCAGGCATTGGTGACTCACCCATCAATGAGTCATCTCAAGTTATTTTCCAATTTTTCCAATTTATTCTCTTTTACATATACTTTAATGTTAGTGAGTTAAATTCCATATTTATTGATATTTTTGGTCCATTTCAAATGTTATTTTTCTATTAAAAATATAAAGAATCCATTTAATTATAAATAGTGTGGTCTTCACTGTGATACAAATTTAATGGCCTTTGAAACAGTTTCCCCTGTATATTTAGGATCTGGCCATTCTAAAGCCAAAATCCTCTCTCTCTTGGAACTCTTCCATTTTCTATTGGTGAAATAATTAAATTTCTTCCCCAAGGATTCATGTTCATGTATTGTTATGGTATTCTAGTTTTTTCCCAGATTTCTTTCATTCTACTTGAGAGGAAACTTGACTTTGATGCAAGGAATAATTATTTATCATCGGTTGTTCCTAGTAGGTATTACTTCGTCTCTCTTTATTTTTTTCCCCTTGCGGGGTTGGTGTACTCATGTCCCCATATGAATATTTTCATACCCAAATATAACAATGAAAACAGTTTTTAAAAAATGATAGGTTGGGTAAGATGACAATGATGATGAATTTTTTATACATATTCCTTCATCCCTATTATGAATTGTATGGGTTGTCTTCTCCTAAAAATCGTGGCTCTGGATAGTCCCTTTTTGTGCACCTTACTCATGAATACTTGTTGATAATCTTCAATTGAATGTTTTTGAACATGAAAAAGTTTAATCATGTATATTTGGTTGATTAAATAGATTCCCCAAGATCAAACTTATTTAGTGATAACCCCTTTTTTATCAAGAGGAATTAAACAATGGGTACTGGTAAATCTGAATAATCCATTCCTTGTTCATGTGGTTATATGCAGTGAGTGGTAGAAATGAGGTGTATTAGGGGTTTTACTAAATGAAATGAGGGATAACGTTGAATTACATTGAATAATGATTGTTATAGTGGTTGAACGGGTGTTCAATAGAGGGGAGTGTGTAGTGGCATTCCATGATGGATGAGATATTTATGTTGAATGTGGTAATTCCCATAAATTTGGGCTACCAAGGATTGTTTAGGAGGGATGATATTTAATAAGGTTGGTGTTACCTTGTGTTCTCCATTCGCATGGAGTTTCCACAAAACATTGTTTTATGAATGTCTTCTAGAATGGATTATTTTTTTGGGCCTTTTCTCTTTCTGTGGATTTGGTAATGGTTGGTATGTTTGCTTCACCATATAATTTTTTCAGTTATTGGTAGTTTCTTAGGTATGGATGGAATAACTAAACAAATTATTCATTTGGGGGAATGTTTCGAATTGTGTCTTGAGGGGAAGCAATATTCATTTATTGAATTGGGATGTAATCATCTATCATTTCGACAGGTGTATTTAAAGGCAGTAGATTGTGAGTTTTTTGTGGTCTGATTATTATTCTAAAAACCCATATATTGGGATTATTTTTTGGTACTTAAATATATAAATCAAGTTCCTTTTGATTTCTCTATGCACCCCACACATGTTGAGCACAACGTTTTAAACACACCAATTGTTATAGAGGAGGGTGTCCATTCCCATCATCCTGGTGGGAGGATGGATGGTTGGTTATTGGCTCTTCTCGGCTACCTCTTCTAGTAATTGGTATCCATAGACTCCGGAGGAAGTTTTTGGTGTGCTTTTGAGGCGTTGGGGTCTATAGGTGGGACATTCCTCCCAATTGTCTTCGATATGAGTTGTGTGGTGATTCCAGGTGTCTTCGGGATAGAGTTGCGGTTTGTGGCCTAGGTTTTTGTAGGTGAGATGTGATGTTGTATGTGGCCTACGTCTGTGAGGGCATATTGTGATAGTGGGGCTTATGGAATAGCATGGTAGCATTAGGAAGTTCACTTTTAAGGATGATTATTTGACTAGGGTGAAGTGGTGTGGGGTACCCTATCATCGATGTTCTTACTATTTACATTACATGACTTGCGTTATTTTTTTGGTGTACCTTTATGAGGCTGGGGTGTATATTATACTTTGTTATGTGATTTTCAGTTTCTGATGTTTTCTTATAGGGGAATTACTATGTCTCTCCCACTTGTGGGATGGTGACTTTGTTTTTTCCCAACTTTGTACACTTTTATGCTCAACCTAGTTATATAAAACTATTTTCAGATTTCAGAGAGATTATGTGGACCATGTTATACCTTACTAGATCATACATTGGGTATGGTTGTTGTGTCACTGCTTAGTTTTATTTTTGTACTTTGGAGTTTTCTTTGTATTTCCTGCTATTTTACTTTAAACATACATGTGGGATGGATTTTGGTTTCTTTATATATATGTGCCTTAGAGTTGTTGAGGTTGATACATCTGGTCTACTGATCTTGGTTACTATAAAATGGGTAAGGCCTCCCATTTCTGTTAGATTTCTATACCCTTGGTGTTGGTCACCACCCTCGGTCCCATTGTGGGTGGAACACAAGGTTCATTATCTCTCCTTCGTCTAGATGAAGGAATGTCTTGGAATCTTGTTATCCCTTCCCTCATCTTTAAGAAGGTGGGTCATGACATACTCAGTGAGTTCTTACTACTTTCCATGTAATTATCATGGAGAGTGGGTTGAGAAAAAATATTCCTTGATAGTTGTCAAATTCATTATATTTGGTAAGCAGATCTACTACTACCCAGATGATGTTATTTCCATTTATAGTCCTAGGAAATACAATTAAGAAATGTTCGCTTATTTTTTATCATTTACATACAACTTTGGGAAATATATGAATTATACCCTAAGACTTATCTTAGTTTACCTTGAGTTCTTTGCATTCCAGTCACTGAGATACAAACTCTACAATCTAACTCTTAAAGTTATCCCGACATAATTTTTGGTTCAAATATATATATATCAAGGGGATTACTAGAATAATAGATAATGATGATCTATGAGCATCATCTATAAGTTCTTTCATCAGCTTTTGCTTCAATGGGACACATATAAAGGTTTGATACCATATAACTCCATCTTCAACAAAGTCAAACTCCATATTATATGATACCTTTCTCTATATAACCTTGTTATCCTTATGAGCCTCCATGATACTCTCAAGAGTAAATAATTGAGAATTCATTTGATAATGGTGATATAGAGTTCATTTTATTATTTCTATGTCCATCCTGTATATGTATATAATGAAAATATCCCTTGAAATTCTCATTATAGATTTGGTTTTAAGATATTTTCTACTTTTAGTGCCTCTTACATTATTTTCTTCCAATGATTCTAATGTATTGAACAATCATAATTCAATTTCATATCTAGAAACATTTATTAGGGCATATTGATCGTCATTTTTGTGAATATAAACATACAAATTTTATTATACATATATATTCCATACTTCTTCCTGCAGATATAACGTCACTACATTTTCAGAATGAATATCACTACATCCAATTATTGACCAATAGTTGGAATGTTCATCTCTTGGTTCTCTAATTGGAAAGGGGAATAAGCTATAATAGTTTCACCAATCATGAGTACACATCCCATGATTTTTTGGATGAATCACTACAGTTCACAAATACTAACCCACCAGTCAGTAATGTGAGTACAGGTGTAGTGATTATCCTCTACTTTATCTCTTCCAATATTTCTTCACATTCATCATTCTACAAAAACTTCTCCCCATTTTATGTTAGAATAGTTATTAGGCATGAAAAACGTGGTAATTTTCTCCCAAACTAAGGATAGTACCTATCTAATACAAGGATTAGAAAAATTTCCATTATAGAGCTTGGTTTGAGAAATCCTGTAATTTCCTTTTTATTAATATTCCATATATATCCCTTTATGTTTATAAAATAACCAATTAATATTACTTGATCTTTCCAAAACTCACACTTATTGTGCTTTTCATTTAATCAATATCATCAGTACAACATTCAAATGATCTATATCCTCCTCCGTCCTTTTGCATTGGATATTAATATAATCAACAAAGAATACAAAATATTAGTTATTATAATCCATAATGACTATATTTTTTAATTCCATTAAAATTTTAGATCATTACGTAGTCTAAGTGTAATCACTATGAACTCTTATTTAACATACATTGTACAAAAAGAAATATTGGGAATTTTCTTTTTCTTTATCATTACATGATAATATCCTAGAAAAATATCCACCTTAGATAAGTGTTATGATCCACACATCTAATTCAATAAGTCATCAATCTATGTAAGAGGAAACTTTTTCACTATAGTGATCTTTTAAAGTTAATTATAATCAATGTAAAGGATAATTTACCAATCCTTATTCTTGATGTAGAGGACCGGGGTACCCCTTAGTGAAGCAGTTCAATGTATAAAACCTTTGTTTGAATTGTCATTTAGTTTCTTTTCTAGATCCTAAATTTCAATAATGACATATCTATGTGGATTTATTGATATTTTCAAATATTTGGGTATAATATTGGTCGATTAAACAACCTATTGGGTAGAATAAATATTTGGAACATCTTGGGGAAAAACATCATTAAATTTAATTATAATGGTAAGGTCATATAAAATATATATTTTCCATAGTCTTACTCATTTGAGTTAGAAACACTTTCTTATAAATAAATAACATACATTCTTATGAGGATGAGACCAAAAGTGATTTATCCTCCTCCTTTCAATATTATAGAATTCTATAGAGATTTGTGATACAAAATTCTATTACCAATTTATATTGTCCATATGCAAGGTTAGTCAATACATGTCTACAATAGAATAAAAATATACTAAAGGTAGGAACATAATTTTTTTTAGGAAATTAATCCCACAAATTTTGATAAGGGAGTAGTTATATACATGATATTAAATAATTACCTGATTTTCATTTTTTACTGATAGAACTACTTCTATGTTCTATAGTAGTTCTTGAATAGATCTACTAAATGTGAATGATATGATGGAATGTGTAAAACTATTGTCACGGAGGAAATTTCATATTCATCAATTGATGATAATCCTAAATTTCACTATTTTATCTTGGTTCTAATCACTTACTTCATCCAAATTTGACATAGGGAAGATAATTTTTGAACAATGAAAATTATAAATAGGAAAATGTGAACACTTATAGTATAACTAATAAGTGAAATACATTCTATATCCTTTGAATATCTATTGTCATTCGATATTATCGAAAGTGTATTTCGTAACAAAAAAAAATTTAATTCCATTTTTATAGAATCTTGAAGATTTATAAAGATATTACGAAATTAAAAATTCATATTCATAGGAGTTTCAATCTTGGTGGCAATCAAGGACAAATTTTTGTTCACTAAGTGATGATAGAGTCTAGATCAACGCTCCATTTTTTATGTAATTACACCAAGTTAAAACTCTTCTAGATCCAAATCCACATCTAGTATCCTGATGTGGATGTATTTTCTTGGAAACCACATACTCTATACTTTACCAAAATTTAGTCATTTTTTCTTATGTTTATTGATATGCCAAAGTATTTCACTATGGTTTTATAATACTAATCCCCAAAATTAACTAGATGTAATTATAATACAAACTAAGATAACTCATATATTTGATACACCATTAAAAATGATTAGTAATATATAGGTTCACATAACACATTCCCAAAATATTGTAAGAGTTAGTGACAATAAGAAATTAGGTACATAAGATAATAACATGTATAGGGATAAAACATCATTATTTAAAACTCATTTAATATGCTCTTAATATTCTATTACTCTTCTAAACCTGCATGGGATAAAATAGGGATATACATAAGTAAGGGTTGAGTAATAGATCCCATAAAAGAATAATCAAATCACAACAAGACAAAAATAATACATGTTTTTCAATAGTAATATAAATGAGACATAAATGGGTGAAAGAAGTAAACATGAAAATTGAATCATGATATATGATGATAACATGGAGGCGGCATGGGAATGTGGAAAAAACCTAAAGTATGAAATAAGAATAAGTAAAGGCTAACTGAATATAACACATCACTTGATGGAAAAAGTCACAGTAAGTATTGGGTTAAATTCTTAATCTCAAACATAACGTCTCACGAGATAAAACAATACCCAATGAATTGGGGAATATATAATTTTTGTCCCTCTAATTATATTCATAACATGTACATGCATAGGTTCTCCACATAGATCAGGCAACATAAGGATATCTTTCATCACCTTTATTCAACTTATTAAGGATTATGGATCATATAAATTGAATCCCCAACAAATTAATTATAGGTTCATCTAGGTGGATACAATTTAATTGAAATGAGGATGATTATTCACTACACACATTTTGGGAATAGAAAATCACATGATAAAATCAACATCACAATGAGGGTATATAAAGAATCATCGAAGGGATAAATAATGGGGAAAGGGTCTAAAATAACTTGGAATTCTTGGGAATATTAAGTAGTATTTGTAAAAAACATTTCCAAACATAAAAAATTTAAAATAAAAAGTCGTAATATAGAAAAGGTGACTGAATAAAGAGTAAAATTAGAGGATTCACTTTCATGAGAGGGAACTTCTAAAATATTTGAAGGGGATTCCTAAGAGATTGGGGGAAAATTGGGAGGTATCTATGTAAGGAATAGAAGATTCAATTTTTTTTCTAAGGGTATTGAGTAAATATGAATGTGTTTCTTGGTGCGTTTCAATTGAAAATGTGGGGGTAATTATTTATTATTTTTTAACCAATGTAATTGTATTCTATATCAAAAAATTATTAAGACAAAAAACAATATCGTAAATTTTTTCCATCATTTATAAAAAATAAGAACCTATTTAATTATTTTATTTTTAATGAAACAAAAATCATTAAAATAATTCCCTTGGTGATGTGTAACTGGGATATCTTTATAAATAATATATTTTGAAACATTAAACTATAATAATGGTTTTGATGGAATAATTTAAGATTTTTAAAATAAATAAAATAAGATTAAAAACACCTTATTTTACAGGGGAAAAATAATTTCATTCATGGATAGTATTTATAGTATTTATGATGTAAATTTTATTTTATTATATTATATCATAATACATACAGTATAATTATACTGTATTATTTTTTAACCAAAAATTTGACAGTCTAAAAAAGTTTTGAAAAAATAACCGTCATATAATTTCGACATGATGATTTCAAAAAAATATTTATTTTATAATAAAAAATTATATAAATATGATAATTTAACCTTTTGAATAAAAAATCTAAATATATTGAAAAATATTTTTTTTTACAATTATGTTTTCTAATCCTTATAAAAATAAATTTTGACATTGTAAAATTATATAATCATTTATATTTAAAATATATTAATTAATAATATAGAATCATTTATTTCAAAAGTTCTTCAATTCATCAAAAAAATTTCTTGACTAAAATTATATGTTTCATAAAAATGTAATTTTTTCTTTATATTAAAATATAATTTTTACCAAACTTTTCCTATAATTAATAAAAGGTAATAATAAATGACTAAAAAATTCATTAATTTATAAAAAAATATACAAATTTATAATGTTAAGGTATAGATACATAACCCTTTTTATTATAGTGAATATCCTAAGGGTGAGTTGTTTGATGGTGAGATATTCTTGGTGTGGTTCGTAAAACATGATTTCGGTCATAATTTTTTTTGTTTTGTAACTTCTTCATTAGATAGTTTCACTCTTTATTTAGTTGTGGAATTATGGCTTAGGATTGCTAAATGAAAGGCTTAGTGATTCCATCATGCTATGAATATCAGATAAATTAAATTCACAGGATATGATCATTCTTATTAAGGGAATCGCTCACTTTTTCTATGAAAATTAAATTTATCATTACAATATATATATACTAATCAAATGATCACTATATTATTATTATTTTCTCAAAAGTTATGATCTGAAAAGAAATAACATATAAATATCAAAAATAACCATTGTATTGTATGATTTTTTATAATTTCATTTAATATTTACTCATTTACTCATTTTAAAATGGTAATTTAATTTTTAATGTTCATGTTGTTACATGAATAATCGTAGGATAGTTTATTAATCATAAACCCAATATTTTATATATTTCATAATGGTAACACAACAGCTGTGTAAGGGTATAACAATGTTTATATAATCTATATAAAGGTAAAAAGATAATTTCCTTCACTATCTAACACCTCGAAAATTTAAAAAAAATATGTATTCGATAGTGTATTTGAAATTAAACTCCAAGCTTAAATGAACCTTGAAAATTATTATTTAAATATAATATTTATAATAGAGCCAATAAATTGGTGGGTTTTAATCTGATTAACAACTTTAATATATATATATATATATATTTCTTTCCGAATATAAATTTATTGATAAATTTATATTAAATAATCATTCAATTTTCATAAAAAGTTATTTTATTTATCAAATATACTTATTCCACAAAAATGGAATTTATTCCTTCTAATAAGAATTTTTTTTGAATAATTTATATAAATTTTAGAAATTTTATTTTTTAAAAGGATTAAAAAATTTGATTTAAATATATCACTATTATCTTATAGTAATTTTTTTATTTTTCTTAATTGCATCCTTTTTTCATGAATATTAAAAAATAAAAATTGTATTGGGAAATACACATTTTTATTGAAAAATGTATTTTATTTTCAATTATTTACAAATTCGAATTCTATTTTTGATCAATTTTACAATTTAATTATTTCATTATGATGAAATATATGATAATTATATTCATGAAAATAATTTATATACTTGAATTTGGTATACAAATACTATTATATTAAAAAAGGAATTTTTCGGAAAAAATTACTTCTCATTGCGTTTTGGGGGTTTAAATTTTAAATTAAATTATATCACTTATATGAATTGAATAATGATAAATGTATTCCATATTTGTAATCATTAGGCCCAAAAATAGTAAATATGACACTTATTTTTTATCATTATTAATAGTAACTGTAGTAAATACTTATCATCTAAGTAATGGTAAATCTTGTAGTTAAGGATATAAATAAATTAAAAATGTCTAAAAATTGACCATAAAACGAGAATTTATTTACATTTATGAGTATATTTCGTCCATAAGAATCCAAAATTAGAAAATTTGGAAATATATTTCCACTTTCCTTTGATTATAACATTCATATTATTATTTTTAAATATAAATCTGATGTCATCACTCTCTTTTATTGTCTATGAAATTTCTTAATATGGATTAAAAATTTTACTTTTAGTTCTAAATGTTCATTTTTAGGTAAAATTATTATTTTTTCATGGTAATTTATTTATATTTTTACTGATTAAACCTTTACCTTATATTCTTACACAATAATGACATAATATTTATTCAATTAATAGAAATATAAAATAAATGATTTTAAAAAAAATAATGTAATATAATTTGAAAAAAAAAATTCAATAAATATATTAGATAAAATTAACATCCTAGGTATGAATGAAATTATTATAAAAAAATTGTTTATATTTTTTTTTCAAAGTCAAATAAAATAAATAGTTCAAAAAATGATTTTAATGGAATTTTTTAATAATTAATATTTTTAAAAGAATAATTAGAATTGCTAAAAATAATTTCATAGGAAAATTAATTGTTATATGGTTTAACATATAAATCATCGATCTTGTATGGGAAAATTTTATTTTATAATAAATATATTTATTATTAAATATGGAACTCTTCGTTATCATGGTAATTTTCAAAAGGGTTAGCATTGGAGAAAAAAATCGATAAGGGAAAAAATATATTCTAAACATGTGAAAATCTAATTTTATGTTATTATTTATAATAATTATAATTTAATTTTATAATTATATTCTATTTTATCCTTTAATCAATAAAATGTTTTATATTATTTCAATATTTTAAGTAATTCCAACAGTGTATATCCCCTAAGTTATAGAAGGGATCATCTTCTCCTCTTTTCTTCAAACATAAAATTAAATCTAGTTTGAACAATCCCTACAAAAATCACTTCCTAAAAACACTAAATTTGTTCTACTTATCCAGGTTTTGGAATAATACCATCCTTTGAGGGTTTAATGTGTATAGTAAAGGAATGTTTTTGAACAACATGTATTTTTTGTAATTAAATATTTTAGTTTTATATATTCTATTACCTCCATAAAATCATTATAAAACATTATGAAATAATGAATCCAAAAATTTATACATACTAAGATGTTTTATTATTTTTATAAGGACCAATATTAGTCTTCTCTTCTATCAAATGTGAAATGAAACTTTTGTTTATATGTATGGATGACTACCACATCACAAAAAAATTAACTTTTTTCCCTCAACGCCCTTCATAGATAGTTATAATTAGGGATATAATTTTTATATATAAAATTCATGACATTATTTTCATTTTTTAAAGATTAAATATCATTTTTTCTTTCCTCTCAAACCATTTATAATTGATAACATCATTCGTATGAACATGTGAATTATAACCACCACGATGTGATGTGACTCGTTTTACATCACCTTGAAACATAGATTCTATGTATATATATATATTTAAATAATTAATATATTATTAATTAAATAATTTTCATTCATTAAAGTTAAGTTAATTCTTTCCTTATTTCAATTTTGATCATTTTAAAAATTAAATTGTTACTCATGTGTGTGTATGGCCTACCATATCCATAATTCTAACATAGTTCATTTTTAATAACCATTATTCATGGTTGGTTTAAAAGTTTTAATTAGTATATGAAAATTAAAATTATTTTATTATTATTATGGGGATGATGGAATAATGACCTATTTGACCATTGTAAATCTAATAAACCCTTTTCCGACAAACAAGCTGAATAATTACAAAAAATCAGAGGAGAACTCATTTGATTAATTAATTGTGTATAAAATGTAAAAAAATAAAATAAAAGGAATAATAAACATGAAAAATGTTCATCTGAAATTAAATAACAAACATATTTCCATTATCTATGAATACAAAGAATGTAATTCACAATTTGGACTGAAATTAAGCGACACATTACTTTATAAAACTTGTTTTAAATATTATAATATTTACTTCCCTAAATCATTATCTTCCATGTAGATATTCATAAAATTATTTTATGGTTTTATTTGGGTTTTAAAAAATAAATTATATGTCCCTTTGGACATTATTTCAAAGTTTTTTAAAAGAAATATTTTTAATTATTTTTATACAAAACATTTTGAAAAAAAAAGAAAAATGGTAATGTTTTATTTCAATGTTCAATGTGTCAGTATTTTTTTATTACTATATTTTATATTTACTGTTTTTATTCTTTTAAAAGAATTAGTGTTTTATTCAATAAAAAACACTCCTTCACAATTTTCATAATAATTTAAAGAATGTTTCAAATGGAAATAATATTCTGAAATATGTAAATTATTTTCTTATGAGTGTACATAAATTTTCTTTCATGGTTATATGGGTTTTGAATATGATATTATTTTATAAAATTATTTATGTTGATTTGTGGTTTAGTTCTAATATAAGGAAAGGTGTTTCCATTATAAACTAATGATGTGTGGTTCCATTATAAACCAATGATGTTGGGTTCTATTATAAACCAATTACGAGTGGTCACATTATAAACCAATGATGGGTGGGTACGCTATAGCCCTCTAATAAATTGGGTAATGATTATGATGAAACATAGACAAGGGAGTTATTTAAGTTATAAGAATGATATATAATTTATGTACCAATTTACCAATATAATTTATCTATTATTTATATGTTTTTTTAAAATCTTATTATTTCACAAGGTAAGTTAATCTGCTTACATTTAATGAATGTTGTATGCTAATTTTTAATGGTGAAAATAATTACATTGAAAAAATGTTTTCATGTGTTTTTCATAGTCTCAACGAAACCTTTAATAGATTTATCTTGAAGTTTTGTTTTATTATAATATACTTTAGTAAAATCATTAGGTAGAGATGGTGATTTCTTGGGCATAAAAATATATATTTTGGGGCCAAATATTATTTTGAGAAAAAGAAAAAAATATATAATTATTAATGAACTAATTGTATTATTTTTTTATTGGTATTTCCATTCCTCTGAATTTTTTTACTCATCCCACAATTTTAAATGTTTTAACTGGTTTTAATTATGAGTGGTAAAAATAAGAATTTGTTTATAGAATCATAAGGATGTTTTAAATATGGACTAATTTTTTTAAAGATTTTTTTATTTTTGAAAAAATGAATACTAATAATATGTTTTCAACTTGTATTGTATGGTTTTATTACGTAAGATTTATAAAATAGTTTTTTAAAACAGTTAAATATAAAAAACTTATAAAATGTAAAAATAATAATTCTTGACTTCAAACTCAGGATTATGTAATTTTTTAAATTGGTCCTAAGAGTAGGTATGAGATAAATTTCTAGATAACAATAGAGATGAAGATGTTTTCATTTGATGTTAACCTAATAATTGTATATATCATTAAGGTTTTATAAGTAAAAGTATAACCATCATGTAAATGACATAAAACCCCTTTCGATTTTTATATGATTGGAGTTTAAGGTGACTAAAGATATTTTGGGTGAAATTAAATTATGTTGAGGTATATATAACCCTTAGGTTTAATGTGAATGGTAATTTCATAAGAATACCATTATATTTTTTGGGATTCAAGATTAAAGCTATGATATATCTTTTAATGTTAAATAATTTTTTAATATTGAAGACATTAATGTTATTTTTGAGTATTTTCATCATATCATTTGAAATATTATAGGAATTATATTAATGTTGTTTTAATAAATTGAAAACAAGCATGTAGGGGGACAACTCATTGAATACGACACGGTCGCAGGTATTGAACCTATAACTGAATAACAATAAGGTTATAATGCCTACCACTATCATATGTGATGCTCTGAATAGTATGAAAATTTTCCCAAAAAATATTCGATATATAATCCTTAATGTGATTTTGGGAAAACAATTATCATAGAGATAAACATGGGATTAAAATATGATGTGGTGACTAAGTTATATATTCTATTTCCTGAGTTAACAGCTATAATTTTGGGGAATATTATATGATGAAGGTAAATAGAATATTATGGTATTTTATTAAATGAATTAATGTTGAATTATCATTAGGACTCATATATGATTTTAATATTAATTTTTGGTGATAAAAGTTATTTTTGTAAATCATTAGTTTCTATTTGAGATTATGTGATTGGGGAATATACATTTCTTGGTATGAGATTTTAAAACTGATTACTTTTATTTGAACATAAATGTTAAATTAATATCAGAAGAATATTTTTTCAAATCATTAATATTTTTGGGTTTCAAACATATTAAATTATATTTTGAATAATTTTAAAGTTATTTATTTATCAACTTCTCTATGTTGAACTTTGTTGGTTATTATTGAGAATTTTGTTATTAATGTTGTATTTATTCACATAAAGGTTTATTCTTTTAGATAATTATCTTATATTATTCTAAAATTTGTGTTTCTGGTTAATGTCTAAAGTTAGGAAGAATGTATGTTTACCCGTTCATTGATAGTGTGACTCATTAGAAGCATATTTTAGTGCTGTAGTGGTATAAATTCTACTTGAATATTAATCTTTTTCGGAAAAATAAGATATTGTGGTTGAAATTTATTAATGAATAAAGGTACACATGTTAATTAATTATAATACCTTAAGTTATTATTCTATATGATAATTTAGTTCCTCAATTTTACAAAAATGGTCTTGAAATATAATTTTACCTCATTAACATCATTTAAAATGAATTTATAGTCATTTTCATGACTCTTTATTATTGATTTTATTATTATTATTTTTATCATCATGAATCAATTTCTTTTAATTAAGGACCCCTTTCACTCTCCATTATTATTTTGACATTATTTTTTTATTCATTAAAATATTTTCACTTTTCACATATTTTCTTCTATTTGTAACCAAGTGATGTGCTTTTCTAGATGACCTTCAAAATTCTTATTCTCTCTTATTAATATGTTGTTTTGATTTATCATTTTTACGAAGTGGGATTTTCATAATTATATTTCTAATTTTATAACCCTTTATTATAGAAATAAATTTATAGTTCTCGAATGATGTTTAATAAAGGTGAGAGAGTGTAACAACACAAGACATTAAAAAGAAAACTATGTTTGACCACATATATGACATGAAACATCTTACCAAAACGAACCAATAAACATAATTATTTAAATATGATCTTTATAACATATTCTTTAAAATACAGTGTATAAATTACAATAACTATTTTGTGAAACATATATAAAGATCCTACTCAATATACATGTATTTATAAATTCTTATTAAATAATATCTAATTTTTTTTTAAATTCATTTTATTATTAAAAAATATTTTTCTTTTAAAAATGATTTTATTAATTTTTTTGAGGAAAAATTACATATAAATTATGAAACATTTGGATATTTAATTTGATAAAAATTGAATAATCTATTAAATCATTATATTAGAATTTTCTTATTATGATATTTTTTATATTTTTTAGAAATGATTTATTTTTCCATGAATACTAAAAAATAAAGATTTTTACTAAAAACTATATTTTCTTTTAAATGATTTTATAATTTATATTCAATAATGGATTTTTTTAAAAATTAAATAGGTTAATTTTGAATAAAAAATATAATTATAATTTTTTATGAATGTTATACTTTAATTTTTCAATAAAGAAATTTTTATATTTAAGAAAGCATTTCCCTTAAATTTGTTTGTCATCACATTTTTTCAGTTTATTTTTTTTATGAAACACTCAAACTTTTATTAATTTAATATTGAACAATAGATTCAATATTTGAAATCACATTACAAAAATTTATTATATAGGTCCTTTTTTCATTATGAATAGTAATCGTAGTATTTATTTATCTTACTAGAAAGGGGAAATCATGTAATTAAGGTTAAAAATAAAATGAAAAGGACTAAAAAAAGCCCATAAAATTTGACATTATTTCATTTTAGGGGTTTATTCATACTAATAGAATATAAAAATAAGAATGGGTTAATTTTTATAAACTTTCATCTGAATATAATTGTTACATTATTTTATTTAACTATAATGTTAAAGATTTTACTCTCATTATTTTAATATTTGTGAAATTTTTTCATAGGGAAGAAAAACACTTATGTTAAATTATAAATGTTCATTTTAAATTTTAATTATATTTTTAAAAATTTATATTTATATCTAATTTTTTGTGATGAAATAATTACCTTAAACGTTTACACAACACCAAAATAGTATTTATTTAATTAATAGAGATATTAAATAAACGATTTCAAAAATAATAAAAATACAATATTTTTAATGAATAATTTAGTTATATAAATTTTATATAAATATAAAATTTTACGTATGTTTCAAATGGTTATATTAAAATTCATCACATTTCATGTTGTAATTAAAATCAAATTAACAGAATAGTTCCAAAAATGACATTAATTATATTTTATAATAAATAATATTTTATTAAATGATAAAAAGCTAATAAAAATATTATTTCCCTTTATTTAATTTGTATATGGTAAAAATTAACATCCATGATTCATTTTTTAACTTTTATTTTATAATAACTATACTAACCCCTAAAGAGTAAACACTTTGTTATCACGATAATTATCAAAAATAGTTAACATGGGTTAAAGCACCATGATAATGGTAAAGGCACAAATAAACTTGTAAGAACAATATTTGATGATATTATTTATACACATATTCAATATATATTCTAATTATATAATTTTATATTATGTTTTCCATGAATCCTTATTTATATAAATTTAATATATAAAGTATTTCCAAGAGTTTCCCTTCCCTCGATTATAAAAGGGAACCTCCTCTATAATTTTAATAAATCATAATAATCCATTTAGATCAGAAAATACCTTCAAAAATATATTCCTAAAAAACCTCCCCAAATTATAGTGGTATTTTATTGGTTACAATAAAACCTTATAGAGTTTTATGTGTAAAGAAAGTTATGTTTTCTAATGAAGTGGTACAGTTTTTAATCGAATGTTTTAGTTTTTTATATTTTTCTACACATATAAAATATTCATTAAACACGATGAAATAAAAAATATATATTACAAATCCATTGATTTATTATGTTAATTTAATAACCTATATCCATCTCCTCTTCCATCAAATAGGAAATGAAACATTTTTGTGTTTGGAGAACTATTGTCTTGTGAACCAATGTAATTTGTTTTCTATAACTACCTCATATGAAAGGTTATAATTATAGATTTAATGTTTATATATTATATTCATGAAATAAATATCACTATTAAAATATTATATGTCATTTTTTACCTTACCATCAATTAAAAATTTATAATGGAATTCATGTCTACATGTGGATAAACACATCCACAAAGCAATGTGATTCATTTTTTATCACCACATCACATGGAATGTTATATATATGTATTTATATATATAATTAATAAGTTATTTTTGAATTAATTACATTTTTCTAGTGATAAAATAATATATACATTATTTTCATCATGGTCAATGAAAAAATGTAAATGTTACTCATGCATATATACCCCAAACAGTCTCCATGATTCTAACACAATTCATTTTCATAACAATCACTCATGGTTTGTTTACACAAGTATAATTTTGTATAAGAAATTATTATTATTATCCTATATATTATTTAATAATGATCTCTATTATCATATTCAACCAACTGAATCCCATTTGGATATATGATTCGGGTAATGTAAAAACAACCCATGAGAACTTAATTAATTAGGTAATTATGTATAAGATGGTACAAAATAAAATAAAATGAAAAATCAAAATCAAAATTTTATTATAATAGTAAATAATTATCATAAATTTATTATTAAATAATATAAAGTGAAAGTCTTATTTCCAATGTATATGGTGTTAATGTTTTTTCTTGATGCCATAACCATTATTTTGTGTTTGGATTCCTCCAAAATAATTCATTTTCTCTTTAAATAAAATCATTACATCCCTTTGTTATTTATATATTCCAATATAGGTTTAAATAGAATGGATATTTTAAAACTTTTAAATTTTTTTCTTACAATTACAAGGATTATTTTTATGCAAGATTTCATTTTTCATAAATATTTTATGATTCATTAGATTTTTTATTTGATGATGGATGGTAAAATTATATACCAAGGATGGGTATTTCTATTATAGAACAATGATGGAAGGTTATGTTGTGAACTTCGTATGGTAGGTACATTTATAAACCATCAATATGTGTTTAGGTTTTAAAATAATGATTGGTGGGCCTTTAATTTCCTTAAAATGCATCAGTTAATGATCTAGAATGAAAGTTGACCCTCTAGGTTATTTAATTTGTAAGACTAATATGAAAATAATATAAAAATTTACATTCAGGATTTTTCAATTCTTTCTATATGTTATTATGGAAATATTATGATCTCAATGAAAAAGATAATGAGATTATGTTTTAAGAAATGTATATTTTACTTCTTTAGTGTGAAAATAATAACATTAGGAAAATTACTTCATATGATTTTCATGATCTCAAAGAAAACTTCATGAGTTATCATTTGTCCTTTAATATTTCTTATCAAATTATATAAGAAAATATTTGTAATATAAGTTTTTTTATTGAGTAATAACATTTTTATCATGGGTACATACATATTTTGAAGAAAAATAAACTTTTTAGAGGTATTAATGAACTAATGGGTATCTTTCTATCTTTTTATTTACCTTAAAAATTTATTTATTCTCCTCATAATTTTTTAAATTATTTTCAGATGATTTATGTATTATTATGATTGAATAATAGGTCATTTTAAGAATCATAAATATTTTTTTGAAATAAATCAATTTTTATGAGTTTTTTATTATGGAAAAAATGGTTACCTAAAGAATGTTTTGGAATTGTAATGTATTTGTTTATTATGAGTGATTTATAAAATAATTATATAACTATTTTAACCATAAATATCCTAGTGAATGTAAATATATGAATTCTTAACATAAAACTAACTGTTATATAATTTTTATAGTTGGGTTATTATATGTTATATAAAGGAAAATTTAAAATTAAACATCCAACATAAGTGTAAAACCAAAGTTAACTAAGGATAAAGACAATTTTTTAAGAACTATGTCGCTGTAATCTAAGAAATGTGTGAGGGTAAATTATAAATTATAATGTTTTTCTAAATATGAGATTAAATTTATAGAAGTTTATGGAAAAAATTATAAATCTCATATAATGGTATAAGGGAAACATACCAAAAAGAACATTAGAATTACCAAAGGATATGTAAGGTTAAAGAAACTTTTACAAAACACACATAAGTGTAAAAACCGAGCACATGTAAGGGTAATAGGAATCAAATAAGGATTTTGTAAGGGTATGGAAAAATATTATAAAATTAATTTTTCATAATGAATAATTAGAAAATATATTCTCCAAATAATAACTACAATAAGAATAAATAATAAATAATTAAATTCAAAAAAAATTATTATAAAAAAATAATCAGAGAAATAAATTTATTAATATAAAAAATAAACATATAAATCATATTCAATCGGAATTTAGATTTAATATTTAAAATAAATAAAGAAAATAATAAAATAAAATACTAAAACTACCAAAAATAACAATCTCTCCCTTTTTAAAACATCAAAAAGAAAACATTTCATTTAAAAAACACCAGACATTCTCTTTATTTTTAAAAAATTTCAAAATGATAAAAATATAAATATCCAAAAAATAGTAATATTTTTATACATAAGGCCAAAATATATATAAATAAATTAAATTATACATGTAAAATGAATAAAAATTAAAATAAATAACTAATATTAACCTGCATTCGAAAAATGCTAAATCTCCTTCAATTAATTCCAGAATTGGTTAAAAATAACATAATTATAGAATATCATTAGTAGAATATGGAAAAACCTATGTATAGTAATGTAATTAAACAAAAATATTCATTTAATATGATTTATAATATGATATTAAGAACAAAAATCTAATAATAGTTAACAAATAAAATATTATTCTTATTACATACTATGTCCAAAAAATGATATAGAAATTTTCTTCAAGGGTTTAGAATAACACCACTAGAGATATGTATCTAAAATAACTGATAATGGATAATCAATTAGAACCAAAATTTATAATAATAAAATTATATTGTCAATAGAGTTGAAACCTTTATCCCTTTAGTTTAAACATTATGGTATATGATATATAAATGTGAATGTTATATTAAATAAAAATATATTTTGATTATATAATGGATTCAATATAAAAAACTAAAATAAATTAAATTATAATGAATAAATGAAACATTTATATTGGACATGACTTCCCTGAATGTGATTTGGTAAATATTGTATTTCAATAAACCCCTACAAAAATAATTAATTTTAACATAGTTGGTGGATAACTAGTTTAAAAACAAAAACTTTTCGACATGAATTTTTAAGGAATATGTTTTTGGAAGATAAAAAACAGATTTATTTCTCAAATATTAAATAATTTGTTGAATATTATTTCAAATATACGAGTAAGGATTGAAATATTAACATATTGGATATTTTAAAAATGATTTAAAATATATATACCGATATATTAATTTGTTTAATAAGTGAGGGGTAACTACCCTAAATTAATTATTTTATAAAAAATTATATAAATATCTATTTATATTTAAAATAAACAAATAACCTTTGTATATTATTCTAATATTTTGAATTAAATATGTTTAAAACTTTTTAATTTCCAAAAAAACTAAAAATAGTTAAGGTACATTCCTAGAGAGATAAAATAAAAAAATGACATAGGATTTTAGATATTAGGCATCCCAACATTATATTTTATAACAAAATAAAGAATATTAATGGTGGATGATAGAAAAATCCATTCCTATGAATTTTACTAACATAAGTCTAATAGGATTTGAGTAATAACTTTTTTCTGCCAAAGCTATCTTAGATTAAGCTAAATTGATAGTAGATCTTTTAGCTATCTAAACGTATTTTAGACAACTATTTTTCTCAAAATAAAATCATAGAAACAATTTTATTTGTATGACCAAGAGATTAAGTAAATATAAAAGATAATTCATTGGAATAATACCCATCCATAATATATTTAAATCATGTCTCAATCAAATTAATCAATAATATCTCTAAAAAAATTCGTATTTTTCATTATTTGTTTAAAGATATTACAAATTAATCCATTATTTTGAAATTTTAGTTTGATCATAGATATAGGTTTACCATATTTCATATATCCTTGAAATAAATAAGATAAATATTTATATTATCAGCATCCTACTTCCAATATACATTCTCTTTATTAATTGCATCTACATCATTATAAATATTTTTATTAGAAAGAAATTATATTTCTCATTTTTTATATTTTCTTCCTTGGGGTTTTAACACACTTTCTCAACATTATTCATGTAAACCACAGATTACTTAATTCCTTATTCATGATATTTATAATTTACATCAAGAAAATATTTAACTTCATCATTTTCTTTTATATTTTTAATTTCTAAGTATAAAAATTATTCTTTTATTCCATATTCTAAGAAATGGGAATTAATAAATTTTCAATTTCCTCTTTAATATTCTCATTTTATTTGACCAAATTCTTATTTTTATAATATCAGTCTCATAAAATTTCAATCATTTTGATATTATCCATTTCTTAATTACACATTTTCATTAAGCAGTTGTTTAATATTATAATTCTTAGAATCCAAGAAACAAATTGAATAATTATAAATCTGTATTTCTTCATCAGTAGTAGAATCATGATACACATGTTTTGGTCTCAGAGTAAAATTTTATTCTACATCCATTGATCATTTATCTATTAAAATTTTTTTGAATTATTTTTTAGTTATGTAAAGAATGAATCAGTTACCTAATAATGTCCATACATCATTACAATGTTACATATCTCCTATTCACCTACTAAATAACTAATTTAATCATAACTATCTGAAGAATCCCATCATACAAATAATTCATCAAATTTTTTTCTCCTTCTATATATGTCATTATTTGAATATTTTAGTGATTGGAAGTTTGTCCTGGTATTTAAATTCATCCAAAAACCGTAATATAATTTATCTAAAAAACAATTATTATTTCTAATAATAAATTTCTTTTATTTTATATCATTTAATCATATGAATTTCTTCTTAAAAACACTGATTTAATATATTTTAAAACATTCCAACTTATTTGAGCCATATTTTTATCATTTTCCTAGTACACAAATTCATAAGAGTTAGTAAATTTTTATATTTTTAGATAAAAGTTATATCTTTCTTCTTTCTAGACTATTTATTGTAAATTTTTATCATTTTATATTCATACTGCAATAAGGAACAATTATTCCATCTATAGTGTACAAATTAATATTATTATCTTCATCTATCACAACATTATTAGAATTCCATATTTTTTTGAAATTTTTTCATTACACTTTAAACTATAAATGAATAATTTATTTCTTCTCCAAAATAGATCATTTTATTTTAAATACATGTAAACTGATGAAATATCTAGATTACTAACTCACATTTCTTCCATCTTAAAATCCTAGTATTATACATAACACATTACCATTTTTTTAACTTTTATCTCTTTTAATGAGTATATTATATAATTTTAAAAAAAATCATGACCTATTATGTAGTATCAATTGTGGTTAAAAAACATCTACATAGATCATAGTACAAAATATTCTCAACATTATTGATTAAAATGCACTTGTTCATATCATTACCTACATGTGTCATTGGATTATCTTTTGGTATTTAATCTGCTTTCTCCTTGATTTTCGAATTTTCCACAATTGTCTTCATCATGTATAGTTTCATTTATCATTTCCAATATCCATATTCACTTTAATTGAAAATTAGATATTTTGAGGTATCCAAACATTAGTTTCATTAATGCATTCCTTCTAATGGAACTGGTCTAATTCTTTAGACGGTAAGGTCTAAGATATGGTTATTATATAAAATATAAAAAAATTAAACATATATCCTATAATTTTTACCTTTGATTACACTTTTTTATCTAGGTTAGATTGAAATAAAAGACTACAAATGTGGTGAATAATAAATTAAAACATTTAATGAAAATAATCGATCACAATTTTAATATTAAATAAATAAAAAATGTAGGGATGTTTTGAGAATAAAATTTAGTGAAAATAAAAATATGAACATGATAGTTTTATAGAAGTTTGGATCACCAAGATCCTACTCCACTCTTTAATCATTTATACTCAGCTACAAGATCAATTCACACTAAAAACCCTCACTTTTGAAGATATAAAAATTTATTTATAGACTCTATTTTTTATAATACCTAGAGACACAACCAATACCTAACATTTAATAGGAGTCACAAAATAATATTTCCTATGTATTTTTTAGATTTAAAACACAAGTACCTTCCTTTTTTTATTATAATAACAAAAATTAGACATAAATTTGGGTGGGAATGACATAAACTCAAGATTACAGTTACAGACATATGAAGAAAATATAACACAATAAAACCAAAAAACAATCAAGCCCAATGAAGAACATAATATGTCATGTTTTTATAGATCAATGATTTATATCTACTTCATTAGAAGATTTTTTAATATTGAAGTCTTAGTGTTACAACACTAATGAAATAGAAATCACAAAAGATCTTAATCATGTGCCAATAAATTATCCAACCACACAACACACTATGATATTTATATATAGATAAATCATCAATGGTAATCCTCATCCTTATATTATCATTATACATGAGTTTCCTACACTAATAAACTTCATACAATGATTATAAATAAAACACTGAAGCATTTTGTTACTATTTTAAACATCGTTCTCAAATTCATGTATTAAACTTATGTAAACACATTCAAATACGCTTTTTATTATATAAGATAATTTTTCAAATTAATAAGAAAAAAAAGATTTTCTCACACACTTTTATTAAAATATATAAAGTAACTAATTATGAAACTTATTAATCCAAAAAATATTTTCTGTTACAAAAGTTATAATAAATTTATTAAAATATACTTGAATATTTTAGTATAATAAAATGGGAAAAATAAGTTAAATATACTTTTAGATTATTAAAATTTAAAAAAACACTAAAACAGTGTATCATCACATAAATAATGCATGTATGATTATATAAATAAAATATGAAACAAATGTTTAATCAATTTAATAATTTATAATTTTTGTTAAAAATAAATTTATAAATAAAAATAAAAAATTCATCGATTTTCATCAATTTAAAATTTAGTACACATTATTATCATTCTGTTGTGTGATGGCCTCATATTTTTTAAATAGTATAGGTAGATATAATTTTATCTTGTATTAGTATATTCTTGTACCACTGCCGACAAGGTCATTATTCCTCTACCATTGATGGACATAAAATTTAATTTAATACCATTATTATATAATATCTATGGATATAATAATATAATACCACTAGAAAAAAAAGGTTCCATAATTAAGAAATATCATACATCTACTGTTCACTCGAAGGAGTCGAGTGCTACTACTAATAAGGTGCTGCCACTAGAAATAAATCATTAGGAAATTAAAATTCAAAATAATAATAATTATATTCTAGAATAATCTAAGTGATGGATAATGAAGGAAAAATATTCTCTACAATACAATAATTTTCATTCAAACCCATTGTACCAATTAAATATAATTTAAATTCCCTCATTAGAAAGTTCAAAAAAAAACTCAAAAATAACATGTCAAATATAATAGACAAATCTCTCTCCAATTCAAAATGAAATATTAAAAATTTTAATTTCATATTAATTTCCATATTTAAATATGAAATAAAAAAACATTTTACATGATTCATTAAATTCATTCTAAAAAGTTTTGATGAGTTTGTTAGACTATGTCATGATTTTATAAACATTAAAATCAATGAAATTAACTCAAAATAAGAAATAATAAATATTTAAAGTGTATAGTTGAATATATATGTGTGAAGGAAGAATAAAATTAATCATCATATCAATGTTTTTAAAAGATTGTAAAATAACATACCATTGGTTAGATATTATTTATAATAATATATAGAATAATTTAAGAAATTTAATATTTTTTATAAAGATGAAGTAAATATATATATTTATATATATAAATAAAATTGTGAAGATATAATATACTGGAGAGCCATACTTACCAAAGAGTATGTTACATGCATGTGTAAGGGTAAAATAGAATTTTCAAAGAATTGAAAATTGAAAATGAGTTTTTCAATTTTTTTGGTAACAAGAGTTTTTCATAACATTCTTATGGGAGATAGAAGTTGTTTGAAACATGTGTAAGGTTAAATTTTCACTATATAAGGGTAATCTATATTTAATAAACATTGTGTAAATTTAAGATGGATCTCTATGTAAGGGTACACAAAAAAATTTATATTATTTATAAGGGTAACACAAGAGTTACATGATGGTATAATAATTATATAAATTCTGTAAGGTTAAGAAGATAATTTCACTGGATGTGTGATGGTAAAAAATAAATAAAACTTCTTACATAATGGTTTAAAAAAATCTCTTAAGAGTAACGGGAAAATTTCAAGCATAGAATAAGGGAAATATAAGAGTTGTATAATGGTATGTAATAAGTTATAAATGTTGTGTAAAGGTAAGATTAATATTAAATAAGGGAAATAAAAAACTAATAAATTTCACAATAGGGTATAAAGGAAACTTAGAAAAATATAAATTGAAATTACCAAAGGATGTGGAAATGTAAAAAATCTCAAAGCACATGTAATGGTAAAAACGAAGCTCATCTTTGTGTAGTAGAAATAATATAAGGATTACGATAGAGCAAGGGGAAATTTTAGAATATTTATTTTTTATAAGAAATAATTAATATATATTTATAATAATAATAAAAATAATAAAAATATGTGATGAATAATTAATGAACAATTAAATTTAACAAAAAAAATTATTATAAAAAAATAAAATAATTCTATAAATAAGTTTCTTAAAATTAAAAATAAAAATTTAATTAATTTTCCTTAAAGATGTGTATTTTTAATTTAAGAGAATAATAAAACAAATAAGATACAATAGTAAAAATCCAAATACAAACAATATTTTGGTGATTCCGAAGTAAAGTTTGTGGGGTGACATTATAATTGACATGGAATAACATGTGGGTGAAATTTTGAGGGATTGTTTTAGAAGTGTAAACTTGTTTTTCCAGACCATTCTACCCTTTCATCTTAATTAAGTGTTAATGTCTCATCATAAATACCAGTGTCTACAAAACCCAACCTTCCAACCCAAAACTCAAGAGATTCCCTAGTAAGTTACTTTTTATCAATACCACTTTCTCCATTTGAGTGGATAAATTCTAATTATAGTATCTATTTTTTAAAAATATGATGGATGACCATAATGTTTTTTGAATAACATTACTTTTCCCTAAGGTAATTTTAATTCAATCCATTCATGAAAAAAAAATTATAAATATATGTAATAAAATTGAGATAAAAAATTAAACTAAATATTTATTTATCATTATATTCATTATTTATGGAGAACTATATTAAATAGGAATAGCGGGGAAGGAAATTATATTTGATGTAGAATGAGTGATGGATCATTTTTTTGAGTCACATTTGAAATCATCTAATATTCATAATGATACGTTCCAAACTTTTCATCATTTTTTGTCCATTGAACCACTATCATTTTACCATATAACAACATCAACTTGACCATATGATTTAAAAAGAAACATGAATCATTAGTATAGAAAAAAACATAATAATAAATACTATGGTGATGGATTTGTGATATTGATATTTACTATAGCATTATAAAATTAATATTTGTGTGATCAGATGGAATAATTCTCATTGGGTGGGTGAAATTATACTTGGGTGTTTTATTTGGAATGAATATCTACTAGGAAAATTAAAGAAAATATAATTCTATTAAGAATAAAATTGAATAAAAAATTAAGAAAAAAATCTTCATTAATGTTATTTTCTTGATATTTTAACATGGACATGTTGTAATATTTCGATTGTGTGAAAATATTATTTGTGAAGGAGTGACAAAAAAATTTAACATGAAATGTTTTTATAAATTTCACTATAATTAATCATTTAATTTATTTAAGACACCGGGTAAATAATATTTTTTATTCTTTTAAAAAAATTAGTATCTATTTTGTAAAAAAATATACTTTTCTTCAATTTCAAGATTCTATTATAGAAAACATTAAATTTGATTGTTTTTTTTTTCAAAAAATATATTATTATTTCATATTATAAAATTCTTTATCGTATACAAATAATTTATTTTCATGAATATATTTTTTCCAAAATATAATTTCCAATGTAAAATTTTTATGTAAAAAAATTTCAAGAAAAAATTATTTATATTTCATTGATTTTTTCCTAAATAAATCTAATAAATTTTATGTTGAATTTTTATTCCTATATTTTTAAAAAGATTAATTCTTATATATCTTAATTATAATAAATGAAAAATATTCTTATAGAATCATGTAATATTAAATGGACATTAACCCCGTGATTAAGATTAAATATATTATAATAGACCATTTATGATTAACTTGAGTCTGAAGACACATGCAAGAAAAAATAATGGTGTGGTATTGCTATGAAAATATGCAAAAAAAATGAATGGATTGTGTAAGAATAAAACTAGATGTTGAATAATATTAATTTAATTAATTTTTACAGATCATGTAAGAATAAAATCCCACTTTATATTTATATTTTTACCTATTTAAAAATAAACACCCATTGTGAGAGGAGGAGAATTCCCATGTGGCTAATAAAAAACTGGACACTCAGCTATGATTTGGTAAGATTAGTAAAACAAAGGAACGTCAAATCTTGTTTTAATTAGAGAATGTTATTTTAAAGTCACTCCATTAATATGGGAAAAATTTCTTGAGGAATAATAGGCTTGACACTACATCTCGTAGTAGGTATGATGAGGATGAGTAGATTTATTGATCTACATACATCAGACTTGGTTATCGTATTAAAATTACCTTCATGAATTTAGTAAATTTGAAATGATTTTATGCTGATCAGGGAGTCTCATTGAAGATAAATGATATTATTTGTGGGTTTAATATTTATTGGTTTAAATTCTGGGGGAGTTCCTATTTGACATTGGGATCTCATTTAGGTTGTTCAAAGTTTCTCAATTGGTGCTTGATGAAATTAAAGAGGGGGTCAAAATCATAAAATTACACACTAGAACACCCTTAACCATCATGTAGGACCACATCTCACAATACTTTTGATATTTTGGGACACCTGTAATAATCATGGAGATATAGTTTGAGGGAATGAAATTAGAAATCATTAAGAATTTCTTTGAATCTTTTTGGGAAGTTGTGGGAGTAGATACTAAGGAGTTTCATCTGATAAATACTACATCAAATTCTCTATTCTTACTCTTTAAATTGTTAAATATCACCAATAAAAAAATATCACTCTCCCCTTTATATATATTTTATATTCCTTTTTTGGGAATAAAATTACTCTCTAAGGATGTTAATTGTATAGAATTATATATCTTGAATTATTATTCTTCATTTCAATCATGACTTTTATATTCTCTTCATCATTATTTATTGTTTTCAAGGTTTTTTTTTATTTATTTTGGTTCTGATTTAGTTTAATAATATATGAGGATGAGTGGTTTTAGATTATTTTTATTATCAATCAAAAATAAAATTTTATCTTCACTAATTATCTTTTTCTTGTATAAATGTCATGTTTTCCATTTAACACTCATTTTCTCTTCGGGAGAAATATATAACATAAACACTTTCATCTATAATTTAAAAAATGAAAATTTCAAATACATAACAATATGAGAACATATTTTCTTCATTACTACTCAATGGATTTTATTAAAGGAAATAAAAGGTGTGGATGAATTGGGTCAACATGAAAATCTTGATCCAATTATTGTTTTTTCAGTTAGTTATCATGAGTTAAATTTTAGGAAAGTGTTGAAATATTTTAACACTAAACATTTGAGGTTCCTTTACCCTTTCACTTTATCCCTTATTAACTTTTGTGTGCATATGTTTTTATTTTATTTTAATTAAAAATACATTGAAAATAAATTCTTACAATTAATCCTTTGTATCACATGGATTCAACAAGCACTCACTAAGTTACTAATAGTTCTTGTACATTAAATAAAAAAACATTATATGGAATACTAGTTAAATGATGATCCAAATTTTTTAAGTATTATCAAAATACAATCCATAGGAAATACAAATCCCTAAAATCTTTTATAGATAAGTTTCATGAATTACAATAAAAACTGACATCTACCCCTGATGTCTGGAACTCTCAGATATAAATTTATGAAAATAAGATTAAAAAGCATGAAAATTTATCCCAATAGATAAATAAAATTAATAAAGAAATATTTGAGGTGATTATATGATATTTCTATAAAATAGATCTGTGTTGGAGATCATGAAAACACTTTAAATCTGAAGTGTTTTTAGTTTGAAATAAAATTGGAAAATATGAAAGTTTCACAAGTTGTTCCTTAAAAAGAAGTAGTTAAAATAGTTTCTACCATACATATATCTCATAAAGATAATCACACAATAATTCCTCTATATTCTGGGAAAATCTATTGTGATTATCTAATGATAAACATGTGGTGACCCAAATTGAATTGTATCACTTTTGCTAAGAATTATTGGTCACGGAAAAACTATATTTATTCAAAATACAAGTTAAAACAGAAATTTTGTAAAAATATGAGTTGTGAAAAAACATCATAAACCCATAATTACATTAGTTGTGTATGAGAGAAAATTTTGGAGAGTTAGTTCGCCAAAATATTCTCAAAATGAATATGTTTTTACAAAGAAAACTGATCACCATCTTGTTTAGATTGGTCTTCAAAGAAAAAAGTCAATATTTACTAGATAATGTTGGTGGTGTGAATGGTTTAGTCCTAAGGTTATTTTTTATTGGAATAAATTTCCAATATAAATAAGTTCAATAAATCCTACATCAATGGGATGTTTTTATGATTCAATAAAACTATATCTACGAATTGGAAAAATCTTTTCATCTTTAATAGATTTGTAATCACAGTGAAATTATATTATGAACTAAATCAAGGTGGTCATTCTTATAATTAATGCTCATTTAATCCAATAAAACATAATTCATGTCTCATAAGATAAATAAAAATAGAAAACTAATATTTTGAAAAGATAAATAATTGAGATTTATTTTACATTGAGTTCCCAATGAAAGATAATATAGAACAAACCATGCCAAGGAAGGAAAAGAGAGATTCTTTACTAAAGAAAAAGAAGAGATACAATTATTGTGGTAAAGTAGTATATATCATTGATTGTTAAATGAATACCATGTCCACTGTTTTTTAATGATAAAATAATTTGTAAAAGGTATAATAAATATATGATATGTCACGACCCGTCCTCGGGGCCTGTGTCGTGACTACCCTAAGCCAACATTCCATAGGTCAGGGGCTGGCGACTAGCACCAAAGGCGTAAATCCCGATAACTGGGAAGGCATTGCCTTTATAAAAGTAAACAAAACACCACAGAGTACAAGTGGAAGTAAAACACTAAGTACAAAGAGAAGTGCTGAAAGTTAAATGGGCCAGAATACAAACCCAAAAGAAAGTACAACTACAACTGAACAAAGTACAACAGAAAAAGACAACAGCTGGAGGGACGGAAGTGGCTCCTGGGTCATCCTCCTCGGATCCTACCTGAAGGGTATGTACAGATGGCGCAACTCCTGGATCGTCCCCCATGGATCCTACCAAAAGGGTAGGTACAGATAGCCTCCACAATGCTCTCACCCTTCAACCTCCTCCGAGTGTCGTCTCGCCATGAAGTCCACCTCCGGATACTGACTCGCCGTGTAGTCCACTTCCGGGTACCGTCCAGTCCTCGAACACTCGGCCTCTGTCAGCACTGCCCGTCGTCTGCAACTAACACAACGAGGTGCGGTCATAGCTCGTGCAGGGGTGAGTATAAGGATACTCATTAGGGACCCCGAGACCCTCAAGGTATCACTAAAAACCAATAAGGATAACCACAAAGAAGATCTCAATAGATATCCTCTACTTAGGTATATGCCCATTCATATACCTAAGTTATCATGTAACCCATCTCAATCATGAGGAAAACACCAAGATCATGAAATCAATGGATAACCACTACCCAGGTATATGCCCATACATATACCTAAGTTATCAAGTGACCCATCTCAATCATGACGTAAACACAAAGGTCAAAAGTCTCAGCTCAAACCGGGATTTTCATTATCGAAACCATAACTGCTGAAGAGCCCTATCTCTGGAGTGTACAGTGGTCCTGTCATGACTATGAGGTACTTCTCACTAACCTAAGACTGCTTAGGTACTCCTCCTGTCGAGTACCGTGGGTCTGCCACCCAGACAGAGTAGTGCTTCCCACCGGGGTATACCACCCAAACACTGTAGTGCACACCCCCTAGTAGCCTGCTGAGGTACTCTCCGGATGAGTACTGCGGGTATGCACTGTCACAAAGGTAGTGCTCCGTCCGCTATGGGTCTGCACCTCACAAAGTAGTGCTCCGTCCACTGGGGTAGTCGACTCACTCCAAGTCGAGTCGGTCAAGCAGTCGTCAGGTCTCAGTCGGCTACATGGTCTTCGTACTCTGCACGCTCGTCTCTGAGAGGGTCTGCTCCACGAGCTAGAGGTGGATACTCCAAGTATCTCAAATTCCAACGAAGAAGAATCTCAAAGGACCGCCTCGACATAGGGGTCTCAATGCAACAGACAGCCCGTCAATCGGACGTCCGGTCTGTGAGTTATTAGCCTTTTCGTCCCAGGGGCCCGGTTGGTTTCATGAGTGAACCAACCCGGTCGTATCTCAACAGTACCCCGAACCCTCATAGGTTATACTCATAGGGACCGTTTCTCAACGATATCACCAACGCCGCTGACGGTTCGTCAAATGGACGTCTGGTCTGAAAGATAATAGCTTTTCAGTTCCAAGGTCCTGGTTGGATTTTGGGTGCAATCCAACCCGGCCACTATCCAACTGCAACCAAGACTCGGGTTAAGTATGCCAAAAGTTCCATCTCAACAAGAGGAAATCAACGAGATAGGCGGCACGTTAATCAGACGCCCGGTCTGTGAATTATTGGCTTCTTCGTTCCAGGGGCCCGGTTGGTTTCGTGAGCGAACCAACTCGACCACACTCCGACGGAATCCAAACCTCGAGCGGAGTAAGACAAAATATCTGTCTCTCTTAGAGGAATCCAACAAAGTCGACAACACGTCAATCGGACATCCGGAGCTCAAGATATAAGCGTTTCCGCTCTGAGGGCCCGGTTGGTTTCGAATCCAAACCAACCCGGCTGAACCCAAATTATTCCGAAACCTTGAGTGTGATATTCCGAAACAACCATCTCATTCCAAGGATCGTTACGCAACTGACGGTGCGTCGATCGGAGGTCAGTAGCCCATGATATGGGCAAAAGACCCAAGAGGGTCTGAAAACGTGGGGTCTAGGCCCGGGCCGACCCGGCCCGACCCCCCCCCCCCCCCCCCCTGGGTCGGCCCGAAGCGGGTAAACCCAAACCGGTTTGACCCGGATGGTCTCGACCCGGCCCGGCCCGGCTGGCTCGGTCCGGCCCGGACGGCTCTGTCCGGCTCGACCGGCCAGCGCGGCCGAGCGGAAGCCGCGGAGCAGGGGTGCGTGGTCCCCCCCCCCCCCTTGCCGCTAATTGAAAACGGTGACTCCCGCTGCCGCCAACATTCCGGAGGCGTGCCACCGCCGCCAGTCACCGGCATCGCCGCTCCTGCGTGGCATGCCGCCACCGCCATCCATGGACCACCGGACGCGCTCTGGTGGTCCGTTTCTCCTATCGTCTTCGCCAACGATCCTCCCGGGACCCGACCTTCACTACGGAGGCCTCAAAATTACCTTGCGGCCTCGTTTGTCATCGCCCATCAATCCGCACTTCAAAAAAAAATCATGCCATCTTCGTGGTTTTCCCGGCGCGGCGCGTCGGCACCGCGGCCCGACTCCGACCGCGGATTCGTTCGGCCCCAAAGGTGCGGCGCAACGGCGCCGCGCTCCTTCGTCGTGATTTTCTAAATTCCCGCACGGTCTTGCACGGTGCGATGGTTCCGCGCCATCTCCATTCCAAACAACAACAGGAACAACAACAAGTTAAGGGGGGAGGGTCGGTCATGTTTGTGCGGTCCGGCCCCCTCCCGTTAATCGATAGCAAGCGGTCCAAATTTTTAAATGGAGAACGGCGACGGTACTAATCACGAATGAAACAAAAATAAACCCCTGCAGTTCTCCCCGTAACCAAGATTTCCCAACCCGTAACATAATCTTCGCGGATCAACATAATATTTTGTTGATCCGGGTTCTTAGATTTAGAATGGAGTAAATGAGGGTTTACAAATAAGTTCCCTACCTTGAAAAAAGTTGATGAATGACGGTGTCAGGGAAAACGGCGTCGCAGGGTGAGGTTTCGTATATGCCGATGGAGAACGTCCGAGGAGGATGCAACGACTTCCTTCCTTTCACGCGGAGAGAAATTTGAAAGGCGGATTTTCGAGGATGAGTTCCCACATCGGTGCCTCCTCCTTTGCCGAGGAAGAAGAAGATGGAAGAAGAAGAATAAGTTCTTTTAAAACTTCCAAGCTCTCTACCCTTACCCTCAACACCACAAAAGCCAACCCATAACAAATAATGGTTCCACATTATTTAATCAACCCAAGCCAAGCTTTTACAAAATGAATTCAAAAGTTGAATTCACTTAATTAATGTGTGTGTTGTCTAGAGTTAATGAGGGAGAGGGTGAGGAAATGAAAGGTTACTCAAACAAAGATAGGTTTACAAAATTTAAGAGGGAGTTAGGGAGTTTAAGAGGAATGTGAAGGGGTGGGGGTTGTGTGGGCCCCACCTCGCCATAAATCCTCCCATGGGTGGTAAACTCCAAGTGGGTCCCACCCCTAACTCCCTTACATAGATTAAAACCACTTAAGAGAGGGTCAAGTGTTGTAACAAAACACTTAATCTACTTATCAAGAAAATAAAAATTGTAGATAAATTATAAATAAAACTTCCACTATTTTTATCATCTTCTCTCGGGTAAATGCAACTCTGGAAATGGCGTTCCTAAGCAATTATCGGTGCTACGGTTCCATCAGTGCCCTCGGAATTCGATTCCGAGCACCGGTTCAAAAGATAGAAATTCCCGCTCGTTCGTTCACTGAACGTACCCGAGCCAAACTTCAGAAAATGATTCCGGGCACACCGGGCCTCGGAATCAGGTACCGTCAGAAACTATGTTCTTATAAAATTCCAAATAAAATTAAGAAAAAAATTTCCTTAAAATTTCCGGGTCTTTATGTGATAGAAATAATATAAATTATTTGTTGAAGACATCAATTAAAATAAATAACTACAAGAAAGTTGGTTTGGTTTCAGATGATAGGATGATTGTGCTACTAGCTCAAGTGGATATGATGAAATGAATTAATTTGATTTAAGTACGTTCATTTTATTTGATTTCCAATAAAAAGTAAGAAAATTACACTCATGCGAATAATTATATTGAACAAAATACTATGTTTCTCTTGGAGTCTACTAATTTAAACCAAATAAAATGGGCATAAATTACTCTAAAAAATATATCTGAAAAAGTGTTACTATATAGGGAATCAACTCCCAACCTAGTTAATCTCACTAATTAATTTTGAATAACCACGTTATCCTCATATATATTTTGTGTATGTTTAATGTACAAGGAATTAACAGTGATGAATATTTAAAGAGAGATATAATAACGAGAAAATTGTGAAATTGTTATAGATAAAAGGAATATACATCTTAGAAGTGATCTTAATAATTGATATCAAGGAGTTTATTTGATGAAGTGACCAACCTCAATGAAGGTAAGATAAATTGTAACCATTGGAGAGAATTTTGGTTAAAATCACAAGAGTGAATAAAATTAT
This sequence comes from Viscum album, assembly GCA_963277665.1. Taxonomy (NCBI): domain Eukaryota; kingdom Viridiplantae; phylum Streptophyta; class Magnoliopsida; order Santalales; family Viscaceae; genus Viscum; species Viscum album. The sequence continues at coordinate 424,269,023 of OY728123.1, read as the reverse complement.
TTTTAAAAACTTGACCTAATATTTCAAAAAGGGAATTGCCAATAAATATGAATGGGGGATTTTTGAAACCATTAGTGTTGTGTTCTATTTGTTTTCAATTCTAATTTATATAAATATGAGTTAAAAATATAAGAATAAAATTTACATGAATTAGAAAACCATATTTAATGATTTTATTTTGAAAAAAGTAACCAAACATGGTGCCAATATTTGTTTAGTTCCTGATTTGTGTTTGAAAGATGTGTTTGTTGTTTCAAATTATATTTGAATTTTAAAGATATTAGAAAACATCAAGTGTGAGAATGTTATAGATTGATTTTTTTATGAATAATCTATTTATAATTTTAATGAAGATGACGAGAAGAATAATGGATAATTGAGATTAATAGATGTCATGTTTCAATGATTATACATTGGATTGCAGTTTTAGAAACCATATAGGTATATATCATTCATGAAGACAAATTTTCATGTATATCATACACTTGGATGATAAATATGGTATTATTTTATTTTGAGGTGAAGTAGGAGTTTCATTGATTTGATATTTCTTGGATGTACTATTTTTTATGTATAAGTTGAGTTTGAAGAATAATTAATTTTTTGCAGAAATTGAATAATTCAAGGAAATATTTTTCCTTCATCGGGATTGAATATTTAAAAATGAATTATTAAATTATGTAACATATTTAATAATTGGATATAAATTAATTCAGTAAGAAGTTTTCAGTTTATTTTATTTTATTCATGCTAAATGTTTTGTGGGATTTGGTTGAAGAGTTTCTTTTAGGCTATAGATGTTACTATATTTATTTTCTGATGAGAGGACTAATCAACACTACTATGACCGGTCACCTTAAGTGTCAAACAGAAATGATATCATTATATTCATTCTAGCTATTAAATACTATTTTGAACATCGATAAAGAAGTGAGACAGTTTGTGAAATAATTTTGTGTGCGAGGATTCCATGATTATTGTAGTATAAATAAAGAAGGATATCAAATAAATTCTCATTAGATAATAAATAAGCATACAAATTCAACCAAAAACGAATTATCTTCACCCAAATTTAGTATTTAAAGAAAAATCTTATTGGTGACGGTACCTGGGAAGAAATCAAGTGGATTCCTTCGAAATTTTATTTGTGTTATATTGTGTAACTTTTGGGGATAAGATTAAGGGATCTAGGCCATCTCCTAATCCTTTCATGATTCTTGATATAAAATATTTGTCTTGTTTGTTTGGGAAAATATTAAGAAGTGTTAATTAGTTATAAATAAAACCCACATTAATTCCCCCCACTTTAATGTGTTTTTATATATCCTTAGTGAATTACTATTTGAAATATAATTTTATCAATTTTATAGACCATCCCATACCTTTTAAATTCGTTTCAAAAGGGAAAGATTTTTTCCTTTAGGGTTTTGTGTCCTAGAACAATGGCGCTCATTTTTTGTCAATACATCCAGTACTATCATGTTATGTAATTTAAGATCATATGACTATGAAAATTTTAATGATGTTTAAAGTCATTGATTGAAGACATTTAAGTATAAAATATCTAGAAATAGTTTTGTGTGTTACAAAAACATAAGAATCAATTTTTTTTATTCATCATAAAATATATTTAATGTGATGGTGGGTAAAATTTCTTACACTATTTTGGAGTACATGGAAGACTTAGGATCCTGTATGAACTCAATGAGAGTGTATAATGATTTATCTAAAATGATTTCCCGTATATAATAATAACATTTCTATTTGTGAAAAGATCTGGAAAATGATAACTAAACCCATGAAAGGTGGGAACAGAGGGATAAAATTAGGATTACATTGATTAGGTGTTAGGTTCAATGAACATGTCTTCTATTTTTTGAGGTCAAAAATGATATGTAAGTACATGAAAAATATGGGGGCATTTAACTTGAAGTTTTTCTCCTGGTAGTTAGTGAATATACTTGGTATGAGGAATTGGTGATATTAGATTGGACATATCATTATTCATATGTCTGTATGAATAATAATTTTCCATCAACATAAAGGTTAGGATTAAAATTTATTTCTTGGGGTTTGATCCATGTTCACTTCAGTGGAGGCATAATATCAAAAATAGATTTTGTGTACCATAATGTAGGGTCATGGGGAAATACTCTTATCCACACGAGAATGGGTCAGGGGACCCTGAAACATTTTTTATGCCTAATTCTAGTTACCCTAAATATTATTTGTTCCATAGATTACATTAAAACTAGTCCTATCACATTATTTTTATTTATTCCATCAAATCATATTGGTAATTGAAGAATACTTTTATAACCTAATTTAAATTTCAATCACATTTTCATCACCTACATGTGGAATTCTTATATGTTTTTACAGATCTACCCGAGGGTGGTCAACAACCACATATCATTTTCCTCTCTTATTTAGGTATGTGATATCTTTTTCTATTTTTTCTTTTACCAACACTTTTTCAAATATTAGTCTTGAATAATCTCAAAATATGGATATATAATCCACATGAGTTACATTGCGTCACTTGAGATTAAATATTTTATTTAATAAAAATGTGATTTCCAAAATAATGGAAATAAATATGATTTCATTATAATAAGTAATTAAAAGAAGCACTACCACCATAAACACATTCAGAGAATTTTCAGTTGTTATAACATTCTCAATGAATCTTTTTTCCATTATAAGAACCCTCACAAACGCAATGACCAAGATGTGATCCACCAACTCCCATGCTTTTTTGGTCACATCTCAAAAAATATTACTTTATTTATAACATAAAAATATTAATAAATATATATTATAACCTATAGGGTTTTTAGTGGTCCCCCTAACCCCATATCAAAACTGCATGGCTTTGGATTTCTAAACAGTGCACAAATGGTGATAAGAAAAAAGTAGGTTCATAAATCAAGAGGTGTATTCTATAACTGAAATTATTCATTATGGTTTATTGATCTTAATTATAATGGATTACATGAATTGATAATCTTGTCTAAAAATTCATGTAATCCAGTTTAGGTGAGCACTATATACTTTTCAACTTCAACCATTACACCCCATCATTAATTTGAAGCTTCATAAAGGTAAACATAGCTACTCAAAAGAAATATTATTCAAAAAAAATTAGGGTATTAAATATTTAATCGATATAATTTACACATTCTTATTCCTCTTTAGTTAAAATATCACTATAAATGGAAAATGTGATTGAATTTGAATTCACTTATAACATATATGGATAATGATTCCAATCATGGAGCTACTTTCCTTATAGGTTAAATAAATTGTGTTATTTTTGAATTTTGTGAGATTCAATAGGAGGTCCAGCTAATATATAATATGTGATAACATATTTCTATATATTATCAATTGGTTGGTGTCATGTAATCATTTAAATTTATGAAGATAATCATATTAGATTCCTTTCCATGAATAGTTCATTTAAAATTCGTAGTATCATGATACTATCCATATTATACCCCATCCCCTCTCTCATCCTTCCCTTTTTGTCAATTCATTTAATTTTCAAAAAAAATAAAGCTAGAAAAATCTAATTTAATTTTAAGTATAATTAATTTAACTAAAGGTAACATAAAAAGGAAATATAAATAAAGTAAATTAATTAGTAATAAATATTAACCTAATAAACACTAAGAAATAAATAAGAAAAAACTACTTCTTTTTTTATGATTTTTTAGTAAATATACACTTCCATATGATTTCAATAAATAACTAATCATGCTTAATAAATCAGACATAATGGAATTCCACCCTAAAATAGTCCACCATAAAATTTTTATCCATACATATTTAAAAGGCAACTTACGGAGTCCTGATCACCCTATATCCTAACATGTCATATAACCAATATCCATTAGTGTGATTTGATAATATTTTATAACAACCCCAATCCTGATAACAAAATATTATCAACCCATGTAACCGAAATATCTTAGGTAGTCCTCTCAGTCTCTAGAGCATAAGGTAAATATTTAGGGGTGGTGAAGGTAAATTTAGTTAGTGGTTTTCAATACTCGAAACCAAAATAATCTAATAAATTTTGTATAAAAAATGTCAAATTTTCTAGGTACATGTAGGATAGAAGAGACACATACATTTTTTAACAAAAAAAAGGTACTATATACCAGGCATACTTATATACCTTGATAAAAATATATATATATCTACATTTAAAGATACATATTCCAAAAACACCAATATAGACCACTAGTCCTATGAAACTAGAAGATACCAAGTAATATGTATCCCAATTGATAAAAAGATACAAAATTATCCCAAGGGGGTTTACCTTGTGGAACATCCCATCATCAAACTTCATGGTTGGACCTAATTGTGAACACATAAACCGTTGAAAATAAGTACAAAAAACCTAAATAGATTGATACATCAATCCCTGTATATCTCTATGAGAAAGTGTTTTACCATTCATTAGATCACTCAAAAAAGAAACTACAGATATACAACAACAAAATATCTATAGTTTGATTATATCATACCCAGTATATGGCCACCACCAAACCCCTAACCAATATTCACAAATATATGTGAATGAAATAAAATTATAAGGCTGATGAAAAAATAAAGAATAACATAATATATTGGGTATACATTTTTAAAGTCAACGTTAACCATAATAAGAAAATACTTATATTTAAAGGAAGAAAAAGGGTGTCAACATACTTAAATGTTATCTTAGAATCCCAAATACTCATTATACCCCCCTTGATCAATATAACAAGGGTATAATGAAAATATACTAAATATGCATCCAGTCGTAAGAGGGTTAACTCACCTTGGAATGGGATTGTATCCTCTAGTTGAAAACAAAAAGGGAAATACATAGGTGATAGGCTCAATATAAATACACACACACACAGATATATATATATATATATATATCATTTCATTAGAAATTCCCCAAACACTACCATGTCCATTGATCAACATGTAAATAAGATTCACAATATATATTCCCTTCCACAAAATAGGAATAAAAAGGCAGTGATATACACATACATTAACACCCAAATACATAAAATAATAATCATATTACATGATATCATAGAAAGGATTCATGATATAGATTTTCATAATGGATAACATGAGTCATCAAAATTAACCAAAGCAAGTAAATCAGGTAAACATAAAACATTAATCTAAACCACATTGAGTACAAAATTTTAATTCAGGAAATGTCATTAAATTTATTCAACATATGATCTAGATTTAATTTCACTCCATCCAATTATGGTACTATTTATACACTATAGAAATTATGGACGAAGGAAGGTTCAAAATATATAGATTTGGTGAAACTAAATACTTTACCACGAGGAAGAATAATACGGAACCATTTCTTGATTTTTCCAACATAGGATAGAGTAAAGTAATTTGTATTCTTTTTAACTTTTGATGAAATATAAAACCAAATAATAAATTAGAATCATTAAATATATAAAACTATAAAAAATAATACACCAAAAAATAAATGAACAACTACCCAAGGATTAAATGGATTTGGGAATCTAGAGGATGGATCATATTAATTTTTTACTAAATGTTAGGTCATGGGATGAAGGAATCACTGAAGGACTTCCATAGAATATTCTTTGATTAATTTGGGATTATTATTATATCAAAAAATTCCAAGGATCCCCTAAGGAAGTATGAAAGTGTATATGGAGATCATATGGATGTTTTAATGGTGTAAATTTGAGGTTTAACCCCAAGATATGGAATTTAGGGGGTTTATTTTTATGGTTGAAAATAACAATATTACACTAAAATAATAAAAAAATACAACATAATTCTACAAAAAACAAAGTTCAAGGCCATTGAGTATTAAGTGGGGTACATGAATCCATTAGACATATTTGGGTTCCTGGATTTTTTTAGAACGCCTACCCAACACCGTTTATATCCCCCTCTTACAATAAATCATCCTTTATTCATAAATTAAAACTAATGCCATATAAACAATTACATAATTGAAAATTAAAGTAAATTTATAACCTAAAAGATGAGTTATAAGGCCCCAGCGCTAAGCATTACATAACTTTGAATTATGTTAATAATTCAATATGCGGATATTTTCAGGTTTAGAGATTAGCAAAGTTAGATCATAACTTGTACATAACAACTTGAATGTTAAAAGTAGACACTTCTACTCACTATCTATTTTTTATAAAACAAAAAATCTAAAAAAATAAAAATGTTTAGTTTCATGTGTTTATACATCATGACTATTCCTTGATGCTATCCTTGACCCTATTCCTCTTTAAGTCCTATAAATGAAATTTTGAAACATGATATCAGAATAAAACATTACTAAGGGATACATAAAGGGGGAAAATGTTGGTTTTTCAAAACAACATGTAAGCCATAAATACATTATTAGAAAGTAATAATTTTCACCTTAATGGAGTAGCAATGTAAAACCCTAATATTTCATAGTATGATATCTATTTAAAGTAATTTAATAGCTTATATTGAACACAACACTGACTTGGCATTCATTATACAAAAGAGTGAGTTTCAGTGAAACAACACATTAGTATTATAATTATTTAAACAATATATTTATTGATCAATTAAAAATATTAATATGAATATTAAAAAATAAATTTTAAATGTTATTTTTAATTTTTTTTAAATAAAACATATTAATAATGAAATGTATAAATTTTTTTAAAATAGTTATATATTTAGGAAAACTATTTACTTCCTTTTGTGAATAATATTAAAATTAATTTTACACTCCTGAAAATTGAATTTGTAAAAATAGAATTCATTTATGAATTTGGAATATCAAAATTATCTTAGGGTGAATTTTTGGTTCTTTTCTAAAAACATTCATTTTTTGATGAATAGTGAAAAATACTACATAGTACATAAAAACCGACATTTTCATTTAAATAGTTATTTTTATTTAAAATTTATCTTAAAGTCAAAATAGATAAATAATACACATATTAGATCAATTTATGTCATTTGAGTCGTTTTATAATAATATTATAGATATATAATTTCATTGAACATTTCGGTGTCTTACCCACTTTCTTGGCACATTTGCAAATTTCCGTAAAACATAATTATACTAATTTTGTGAATTAAATTTCAAAGATCCGATAAACACATTTTTCATCAGTAAGTAAAATTTCGTTCAATATGATGACAACAATTTTTGGTGAATAGTAACTTGTGAATTTTATTTACCTTAGTTAAAAGTAAGTAAGGTAATTGAAGTTAAAAGTAATATTATAATAATATAAAATTACCTTGAAACATGTCTTAATTATATATAATTATTTTATTTAGACCAAAATAAACTTTAGGACCAAAATTTGATCCCTTTTATCAACTTTCTTTTGAATAAGACATTTATTATATTTTTTTAAAGAAGGGTTAAAAGTGTTAAATTCAAATTTTAATAACTAAAAAATTTTAATATATGGTCACATAAAATAAATTTTATACTATAAATATTAATTATAATGATAATAATATTTCCTACATCATTATATTTTATTTTTAATTTTTATAAATTAAATAATTAAATTTATTTATGACACAATAATGATGCATTATTTTCCTTATTAACGAATTATTAAAATAATTGATATTATAAATATTAAAATAAATTTAAATGGAAACTTTGGAGGTAATCCAGGAATTCTATAGGTGAATATGACATGTTAGGGTTTGTTCAATATATTTTTTTAAAGTAATCATGTTTTTATAACTTTCACAAAAACAAAATACTAAATAGTGTCAAAGTTGACATAAATGGGTTGTTAAAACATATAGTATTTTATTAAATGATATAATAATAATAAAATTATATGATTCTTCGAAAGTACATATATAATGTTATATATTTCATTAAGGTACCACTTTATCTTCTCTTGGCATTTTATTGTATCTTTATTTACTATGTAGTATAAAAAATACAAGAAGACATAGTAAAAGTTAAATTATTTAAATAAGAGTTAAATCTAAAGATAAAGTTAATATAGTGACATAAACATTTTTAAAACCTATTGTTGGAGAGGATTTAGACCCATTCCCACCTTATACTATAAATAAATACATTTTGAGCTTCTATATATAAAATACCATGATGTAGGATGAATTTTTTTATTTTTAATAAACATTTATTGTATAAATAATAGCTTATATAACCCCATATAAAATATTGTTTTATATAAAGATACATTTTCAGGTTATATTTCCCTTAACATTAAATTAAACGTAATTAAATGTCATTTTCACATACAAGTGGATACATGGGGTACCAAAATAGACCCAAGGATTCCCTTGGTCAGAAATATCTCATCCAATAGTATTAGGACATGTGTTATGGTAATTTAATAATATTATAATACTATTATTTACTGTTGTTTACCAGATTTTCCCTTTAACCATGGTAAATAAAATATTTACTAAAGTTGTTATTTCTAATGACTAAAAATAAAATGTACATATATACACAATTTGGACCTCCTGATTCAAAATATGGAATCTATTTTTTTAAATTCAAAATACATAATTAGTATAAATTAATTTAAAATTATTTCCTATTTTCAAAACCAAAAAGTAGGTTTTTAAGAAGTAATAACTATCAAAATATTGACATGTGTTTATGTCTAATTAAAAAGTTAAATTACTTACAATGACCAAAATTTGATTAAATTATAAAAAAAATCTAATTAAACATTAAAACCATTTAAAAATTTAATCTAACCATATAAAAAAATTATACGAAAAGACAGTTTCAACTTAACAAGTAGTCTTTTTAACTATTCATCAAAAATAACTTTATCAATAAAATACAAAAAAATAACCCAAAATAAGTTTTGATGTCCCGATTCTAAATAATTTTTTTTTGTAAAATGTAACATATAAAAGTGACAGAAATTATATTTAAAAAGGGTTCACCATCAAAAGGCGATAAAATAACCTTTTAAAAATATTAGATTATTTATGCTTAAAATTGGTTTCATTCTCATTTAAAGACTCTAAAATTAATTGGATAAATAAAAAAACATTTATAAACATGTTTAATCATAATATTGTTATTTATTTTCATTCTATCTAATACAACGGCTAGATGTTAACTACCATTTAATATAATAATATTCTTTTATTATATTATTAGTATGACTCAGCATTGTGTGCAATGTATGATTTTAGAGAATCCCATTTTTGTGTTTTGGGTACACCTTCAAATATAGCATCCCTTATAAAGTAAATTTATTATTTAATTAAAAATATTAATAAATAAGAAAATTTTGTATTCATTATTTACCTACGATGTTACATGGGTACCATTATACATTATTTTGTAGCATACTTTAGTAAAATCCATGATGTGGTGATTACAACCATGTTCTTGATTCACACTAAAAAAAATATTTTTATTAAATCAATAATAGGTTGAATGGATAAATGTAAGTGGTATATTATATCATATGGATGAAAGGAAATATGGTGTTAAGGAAAAAAGAATCAAATTTATTTTAGGTTTTCGACAATTGAGTGTTATCATTGTGGGAAACTAGATTGTGTTATTAGGGGATATTCTGTGATGGTTTCTTTTTGGGATGATTGAGTTATATCTAATATAAGAGTGACAGGTTTTTATATCTAGATTTATTATAATACATTTATTTTATGTCTATAATATAATAGTTATTGTTTAAATCTTAGAGCTCCAACTATATGTTACCTAGAACGAGTTGTTTTTCTTTAGTAGCTATTAGAGGGAAGCATAATTTCTATTAGGGAACATTAAGAAATGAATTTTTTTGTATAGAGGTTTGTTGATGATGCAACTAAATTATAGTATTACATAAATATGTTTGATATGTACCTATTATTAGATACCAAAAGTTTTTAGAAGAGTTAAATCAATATGGATTTCCCTTGGGTTGGAAACTTGTTATTGAAAATTCATTGTTTTTATCTAAAAATTATCTGAATGGTCTTAGGATTATATTGTGACATCCCTGACATGGGAGCCTAAATCCCATGGTTATTCAAGGATGATCACATGGTGTTTTGAATATTCACTAATCGCTAAATGATAGTAAATACAATCAATGGATAAGCATAATCATTATGTAGTGATCTTCCCTCAAACAAATAACCAATAATATGAAACAATAATGATTTAAATTTAAATTAAAAAATTGTCTTTAAAAGTTCATTTAATGTAACTTAGATACCATTTAGATTATTGAAAAAAAAATTCCCAATTCAAGATGACCAAGAAGATAACTCCCATTTAGTGTGAGTGGCCTAATTCCTCCTCCAATATATGGTTTTACATCATCAAGTCCACCATCAAATCAACTCTAAAGATCCATCACCCCAAAAAATTGGTGTCTTTCTATTAGTTTAATCACAACATAATACATATACATACACACAGAGAAGAATGGGTAGGTTTGAATGTGAATACCTAGTAGTATTTTCCCAAATCACTCTCATATAGCCCCATGCTGACCAAATACTAACAATGTAACCAATTCCAATGAAAATATGTTAACACATTTAAAAAACTACATTTCCACAAGTCTAGATAAAACCCAAGATATACAATAAAATTATATAACTAATTGTTTTCTTGGGAAAGGTATCCTTTTTAAAATACATGCAGACATGTAACTAATGTTTAATCAGTATAATCAAAGGATATATGATAAATAAATAATAATAAAAACATAATTATATCATATGATCATAGTAAACACCCAATTTAGATCATCACCCCTAGAAGTGGTTCTTGAGATTTGGGGAACATGTTATCCATATTATATAAAAATTCACGGAACATCCCATCCTTACCAAACACACAATCCATTTGTATTCACTAAATAAATATTATTAATTTATTATATCTAACTTATTTAATAAATCAAAACTATTTTACAACCCATCAATCCCAATTCATCATTCGAAAATATTTAAGATTATAAAAAAGCAATTCTCAAGAAAATCATTAGAACCTAAACCAATGATTAAATATAAATCTCATCTCAAACCAACACCCATGAATTTATTGAATAAACCCCAAAATATGGTGTTTCAATTATAGAAAACACTAATTATTTAATAAATTTAAATAAATTATTTCATAACTACACACAAAGGAAAATGGACAAAAATATCATCAAAAAAATAATAAGGAATAACGTTATTATATGTAATGAAAAAATCCACATACATTTAGGGATGATAATTTAACATTCTATAAATATATCATCTAACATATGTGGTAACAATACAATCCCATAAACCCTAGTTGTAAACCCGGGATCATTATTATTTTTTTTATGAATAATGTCCATAATCCAAATACCTATATCTAATATTATGATATGGATCTATCATAGGAAGAATAAATATATTTAGAGGGATATAGAGAGAAATGGGAGATCAAATGATGCAAGATACCATCATGAAAAAACCTCAAATATAGTATTTATATTTTCAATTCTTGATAAAGAGTAATTACTGATGATAGATGACACCATATTTTAGTCCCAATGGATTTGATAGTTTCATAAATTATTTTTGGTGTATTGACAGAAGATTAAATAATCTAAATTAAATATTTTAATAATAAAAAATTATTATAAGATAGTGGATGCTTGATCAGACTACATGGATAGGTAAAACTATTTGTTGTTCATGATGGTGGATTTATCCAAACTCATAGTTGCAAGATCGCCCTACATGGTAAATGAAGACCATGAACTGATTGTAATATCACCTCAAGCTACCCAAGATCCCTACAAGGGGTTTTAAGACCATGAAACATTACCAAAAATTTTTATCTAAACTATTAAAGATATAAAAATTAATCCAACAATCCGAAAATTGAAAATAGGGATTACCAACAACACCTAAGACATTATAATTTTCCAAACCATAGGATTTTTCATTAATAAAAAATTATTCATATTAATTATTATTATGAAAAACTAGAGATTTTTGTAATATCTGATATTATTTCGCCCTATTTTTCTCTAGAATTTGACCATGTTTCCATCAAATCCACTCACATAGAATACTCTATAATCTCAAGATATTTTCCTATCTATCAAAAATCAATACAAGACTTTCCCTAAATAAAACATTTGGATCCAAATCAACAATATTGAATGAATGAACATGACATTGTACTTATTTTTAATTCATTATCCAATAGAAATGGAACACATTTTAGACGACAACATATTTTAGTGGTTACTCTAGTAGACAAGCCACATCTTGTCTTTTTTCCCCACCTCTATTGGACCCACATAACTGGGTACCAAACATCCTTTCCTCCCAATTCATCTATGAAAAAACCCAAGGACAACACACAAGAAGGCCCCATAATCAAACCTAAACACCAATGGTCATCACTGATGATTATCATAAGACTTCTATTGAGTCAGATACATCACAAATTACTTTTATATTAGATAAAATTGATCCATCATCTCACGCACCATGATAGGAAATAAAAGTAACCTCTCTTATGATTTAACCAAACATAGTGGTGATCAACATGACATTAATATTAATATTTGAAAGGAGACATTTACAAAATATTGGTAAGCTATTTTTTAAGATGAAATCTTATGAAGACAATAGATCCTTCCATGATCTCCAAAAATCAAAAACAAATTCTTGAATCATGTTCTATAGTGTCTATATAGTTTCATTAGTCTTACCTAAGGCGGAACAAAATACCCATGAATTTATTATAAAACTTCTTCATCATTAAAACATTACATGAAAAATAAACTCAAAACTTTAAGAAATAATAGGTTTAGTGCCTTTTGAATCTACCCACTTATGAAAATTATTTTATACTTTTTGTGATTGTTTCTCCATAATTTCATCATAATAGGTCTCATTCTAAACATTTACCAAGTTAAAATCATCCACATGACCCATGAAAGGAAAACATAATAATGTTTCTGAGATTAACTTTTTAGTAATGGAAAAATAAACATATAAATAATTTATATATGGTTATATCAGAAGTGTAATACCCTAACCTTGATTATATTCAATCATATCCCCTGGATATCATTCCACATGGACTCCAAAATGCAACATCACACCCCAGATGCTATCGACTAGCAGTGAGGAGCTATAAGTTTGTAATGGGGAGACTATTCCCATATTTTCAGATTACCCCATTAATTAAAATGATAATAAATATATAATTCATATTATAAATCAACCAAATATAATGTAGGGAAAGATACAAATATAACTATAGTAACATGTTTCCATAAAAATGGGTATATCATACATGTCATGGATCCCGTAATGGTAGAATTTATAAAAAGGCAAAAAATAATCAATAAAAAAGTAAAACTCATCCTCAATGTAATCTGAACTTTGGCTAAGTCATAACATCCTCATCACATGAAATCCCAAACTAAACAACGACATCAAGTTCTTACCCCAAACTCGTATCTTGAATTCCAACAGTGTTCTTCTTAGTTAATCATGTTCCATGGTGTCCTAAGAAGGGTTTGAGTAAATGTCAATAAACTACCACTAATGGTGATGCTAAAAGAACCCATCCATAATAAATAGACCATTAAAGGATTCAAATAATAAATTCGCCATTTTTGAAATTTTTATTTTTACAATTTAATATTTTGATTAAAAATGACATAAGATAACCAACAATTCATAGGCCCTTTGGTAGCACGTGAATTTTTTTTATTCCAACTTCATCCATCACTAGTGAGTCTTAATCCTGATTTTCATCATAAAACAACTATTTTAGGGTTTGTCTACCAAGGAAACCATACTTTTCCGATATGAGGGAACCCTCAAGAATCTATAGGTCATTCAATCACGTCAAATCCCATAGAGAATATAAAGGTAGTAGTGACCCTTTACACTCCAATAATCTGAACTACCTATGTGAACATGAAGAATTATCCATGACATTCCAAAAAATGATCTGGTTAGAATCCCCATCTTATGTTTGAGGCATTCCACTCATGTGATGAGTATAAATTGGGGAGATCATCCCCCACCATTTAATAACATGACTCAGAAGAATCTATGAAATTAATATATGGAGTTTGAAAAATATATATATTACCTCAATCCATGGGGAGACACCCCACGGAATTTTTGATAAAGAATCTAGTATAATCAAATGGTTAACTCATGGAATTTCATATAATTGGAATTTTATGAATCTATTGGGTTTAACACATCGTGAAATTCATGTGATTATATTAGTGTAATCCAAGACTCACTCATAAAATTAAAAAAAATTCAAGGTTTATACAGACCCATAGAAATCCTCTTAGGGCATTCTAACTTATAACCACATCAAAAAGAATTCATTTTACATTTATCGAAAATATCAAAAATATTTATCTAAATTATGAAAGAATTAATCAAGGGTAAAAAACCAAGGTTATCTTCTTTTAACATTCTTCTAATTACCAACATAGAACAACTCCCATGATTAACCTATCCCACTACATAATTACTTTAACATTTCACCCATTAAAATAATTACAAGTCATTAACGAATCCCAAGACATTTTAAAACATGTTTTTCATTTCGTAAAAAAGGGAAATACGATTTTATAACTCATATATACATTAAAAGTTCCAAATATCATTTCCAACATCGATGGTTTTGAAATTCCATTTCACAACCATCGAGTTAACACACAATTCTTTTTTATCCAATTAACATTTAATATTTCTTTCAATATTCTAACCACATTTTTAACATATAAATTCTATTTTGAAAATAAAATTACCAAGTTTATCCCACTTCCCATGTTATTTCCAAGGGTGTCTCTCTCTATGGCTCCATGTTTGGAAGAATGGATTTTAACAATGGGAAATTATAATTAAGACATTCCAGATAAAAAAAGTGAATTCCCTGAAATCTAACATGACCGCATAAAAAAACTAGGAAAACTAAGAAAAACTATGTTTTAATTGAATAGTATTTCTTACATTAGTTTTAATATATTATACATATCCTATATTATACATTGGTTCAATATGTAGATGGAGAAAATGAGAAACCAAACAATTTCCTTCAAAATAGGGTATGGAAGCCATAATAAATGAGACAAAATTTGAATGTGAAATAAATCCAAAATTTAAGTGATTAAGATATAAAATTACCCAATAATATACAATCCAATATATTTCACCCGAATCAAAAAACATTCAAATGATAACATGCCAATATAATATGTGGGGAAAAGAGAGGAACTTGTGATAGTGATAGGACAAAAGGAAGAGAAAGGAGATAATATGTAAAAGTGTTGGAGTGATAGTTTTGTAATTTTTTCACTTTTAAAGAGGGTAATGGTTTAACCACATTATTTCCAAAGTTTTCACCAACCATGCAAGCTTGCTTTCTATGGACCACAATGTCGGGCAGTTAATGAACAAGGTTTGAAAAACCATGTGAAAACCTTGTGCATGACTCCATAATTTCTTTAGAAGGATCATAGTTTCATGGATCCTCATTCATTATTTAAACATCCAAAATGGTTCTCATAGTGAAACAGGAATCCCATTAGGTTTCCCATAGCTTACCAGGAATCACAACTTATTTCTTATAGTGATCATGTATCAAAACAAATTTCCAATTTTGGATCTGGCATCATAACTCATTTCACCATTATTTCATGATATTTACTGATTTTCCCTACACATTAAAGGACTATATAGGTCCCAAAAATAACATTATTATTAAACACAAACATTTGTTTTAGTAGAAAACATTAATTTATCACATCAATTTAATAAAATAAATAACAATGGGTTTCACAATACTTTTCCAAGGGTATCACATGAATAGAAATACAAAAAAGAAAAACATTTTACCATATTCAATCACTTAAAATTTAAACATCATGAAATATTTTAATGGGTGACTTAAAAGTCAAAACATCATAGTAAAAAGATCTATTTTTAGATAAATAGGAAAATGTAATTCAAAATGTAGAAGAGATTAATGATGATTATCTTTAAAAATGAAATTTTAAATATAACACTAATTGATTTAAAATTATATTTAAAAATAATAAAAGATTAATTTTGTAATTTAAAACAAGTAAATGAAATGAATATCTATTTAATATAAATATATACTTAAGAGGATAATATATATATATATATATTATGGAAAAAATTGAAGTTTATATCGATTACAAACTCATTATCCCAGAATTAATAAAATTGGCCATAATGTGAAAAATAATATCATTGAATATCAAGAATCATTGAGGCTTCAATTTTAAACAAAAAAATATATATCTAAATGAAATATAATTAAGTAACAAATTTACCTAACATTTAATTGTTGAATTCTGTGAATGTTTTATAACCTCTATAATAAAAAAAATTGTCTTAATCACCTATGTGAGAACCTTATCCTTATCCATAACACTTCATTTAAAATCATTATACAAATTTATATTAGTTATTTCATATCCATTATCTATTATAGTTTTGGATAATCTTTATTATTTTGAACTATTTTCATAATCATGGATTTTGTATTCATTATTCTCCCAAATTTAACCATTCCTTGATCATAAAAGGTACAACATATTATGATTTCATATATATATAAACATATTATTTAATTCTTTGTTATTTTAATTTAAAGTTATTGTTATAATGATTGGATAGGATCATGTTTATGTGATTTTTAATTTATGTATAGTGGTAACAAAATGAATGTGTTTAATATTTATGTTACCAAACTATAACCAAATAAATTTTTATTTTCTTATTCATATATAATATGAAAAATTTTATGACATACTTAATATAAATTTATATCAATTTTAATTTACATTCATAAATAGATCCAAAAATAATATGATATAATATATGTATGAGTATGGTTATGGGAGAGATACTTCTGTAAAAATATCTGTGTCACAAAATTATAATTTAATTATATAGATTTTATTATGGTGGAAATTTAGAATTAATAAGACATATAAGAAGAATGTTATTAAATATAAATTTTCACATATAAGAAAACCTCTAATCCTATTGGTATATTCATCCCAAGTGGTTTGAATTATAATGATCTCTTTTTTGTAATGTCACTTGTAGTATGTCTATTTTTTATTTCTATAATATAAATTTTTAGGTGAATAAAATAACTTTTAACTAAATAAATTTTTAAAATCATCATTCAGTGGTGGTATGATAACCCTTCTCTTTATTAAACAATAATGCATAGTTTATTACATAAAATTGCAGATAGTAAAACCTGGAATCTAGATAAGTATAGTTTCTTTGTGAATTAGTACATATAATAACATCTTGTACATGGGATACAACGACATTTTTTAAAACATCCTTCACATGCTTCAAAAATTACATGGCTTTTAAAATTGCACCGGATATCCTAAAGACATAGGTAAGAAATGGGTGATCTATAAATCCCAATAAGGGAATAAAAATGGCATAAGGTAACACATGATAAAAAATAGTCACATAAATGGGGAATAAAAGGGACATGAATAATAAGTCATTATATATCATGATAATCATAATATGAGAAATGTGGAAACAACTTAAACCACTGCATCAAAAACATAGGTCATGGCTAACTACCAAGACATCATGATTAAAAAAGTCCCATAATGTAATAAGGTTTACACCCAATCCCAACATGAAATCTCATGATATTAATCATTACCAGATTTATTGGAGTGTGATATAATTTCGGTCACACCCATCACATTCATTTAATTATCATTCTTAAGTGTTACACATATATCATACAACATTGAATAATTTATCATCATATTTTATTCCCTGAATAGGTAGTGTGGAATAAATAAATTAAATTCCCTATTGAAAAAATATATATTTTATAAAGTTGAATACCATTGATAGAAAATGGGCATGGTATTCACTACTAATTATTTTGGCATGGATAATCAAAGTGATGTTCTAGTATCATAACGGCATCGCTTAAAAATTCTTAAAATAGGTTAATGAGAGATAAAGGGTTATATATTAATTTGGAAATAAAATTTGCAGTAATAGGGACACAAAAAAACATATCCAATCAAAAGGAATTGGAAATATAAGGAATAGGATAATGAACAAACATCAATAAGGAGAAGAAAAAAAAGAATCCTTACTTGAGTGTGTCACTCCAATTCTTAGGAGGTGATTCTTGAGAGATTGTGGGTGCCTTTGGAGGGATCTATATAGGGTATAGAAGATAATTAAATTATCCATGTATTTTTATTTAAGTTAAACAGGGTATTGTGTGGGTTTATATTGGAAAAGAGTGGGGATGTCTTTAATATTTCTCAATTGTAGGTTTTGGACTCTATAAACTAAAATAACCAAAACTAAAAACCAACTGATGGTATTTTCCAATTTTTTCTTCCAAATTTAATGGGTTTTTAATATTTTATAATTCGAAGTTCTGAACATAAAAAAATAATACCTTTTCTTAAGTGGATATGATCCATAGTTTTAGAGAAATGATTTTAAAATAACAAAATAAATTAATGGTTTTGTAGGATACATAAAAGATTTATAAAATTAATAAAATCAACATAATATCGAATAATTTTAAATCGAAAACATATATTTTGTCTTCTATAGCGTTTATAATATTTATTTCATCACATTTGGGTTATCATGATGTCCTGATTCTTACTTTACATTTATACGGTGTTTAATTTTTACACAAAAATTCGACTATATCAAAAAATTATGAAAAATTAACCATTAAATAATTTCAATGTTATTATTAGAAAAAAAATATTCATCTTATCCAAATAATTTTTTAAATTTTTTCATTTTAACATTTAAAATAATTATTTAATTTTATTGAGTAATAATGCATTTTGTAACATTAACACTTTTCGAACCCTTAAAAAATTTCATTTGACTTGAAAAAAATTATACGATAATTTATATGTACTGAACATAATATTTTATTAATATTTTATTTATTTAAAAAACAAATTACTTCATCAAGATAAATTCATTAATTGAATATGAATATAACCCGAAAATACTATTTTTGTTTCATTATATCAAATTAAAAATAATTTTTAATGTAACAATAAGAAGATAAAAATATATTAATTGTTCCTTAATAAATAATGTACATACTCATATTTATAGGGTATTGATACATAATACTCTTGTAAACTAGAGAACACCCTAAGAGTATGGTGTGTGATGGTGATCTTTTCCTGACTTGGTTAAACATACATGGTCCGGGTGGTGACCTCTATGAGATTGAACTTCTCACATAAATGGTTTAACTCATGATTATGTTATTGGATCACATCATCATATTGATCAAGGGGAAATCCAAAATATTTTATCTCCCTTGAAAACTGAGAAAATTGGGTTTCAAAGGGTATGAACCTACTATTTTAGGTCATCACTTCTTTTATCTTTGTCAATGGGATTTGTAAAAATACTATATTTGTTCTAATAATGTTGTTTCTATTTAATAGCTATATTGTCAATTTTAAGTATTCTTAATGGTATTTCAAATCTGATAAAATATAATAAAAGAAAATAATTTTATTTTTTTCTATAGCCATATTATATAATAAGATAATTAATTAAAACACAATGGATAGATTTTGTTTATAATAGTTCAGGTCATTACAATCTTCCCACCTTATAAAATTTCTCCCATGAATTATTCATTTATAGTACTAAAGTGAATGAGGGTAATTCGGTTTCATCACTTCTCTGGTTCCCAAATCTCTTGTTTAGGGGTGTGGTTTTTCCATAGCACATTGAGCAGGTGCATTGTCTTATTTTTCATAACATTTTCTCTATGATTTGGGTTCTTCACATTCTTCTCTTCATATGAGATATCATTCTCCAATGGTACCACCTCTGGACTGAGTACATGTGAGTTGTTTGTTATGTACTATCTCAAGATGGATAAATAGGATACATCAATTTATTTAGATAGGTTAGGTGGGAGTGATAGTTGCTCGGTCAACCATACAATGTGATTAACAATATCAAGGGGACCAATGTATGATGAAATATGCTTTCCATTCAACCCAAATCTCATGAATTTAATCCTTGTAGATATGTAGAGGAATACCATGTATCCAACACCAAATTCTAGGTGTCGTCGATGATTATCATTATATCTCTTCTGTAGACTCGGAGTACCCTTGATGTGCTACTAAAAGGTATTAAATTTTTCCACCATTTCCTTGACTATTTCAGAACCTAGAAAATTTTTTTACCCAACCACATCGCAACATTCTCGTGTTCTAAACCTATTCCCATATAGTTATTCATTGGGATCCATTTGGATGCTCGATTGGAAACTAGTGTTATATGAGAACTCAGACAGGTAAAGATGTTTGTCTCATCCTCATTTAATATCTGTAGAACTTTCTACCAACATGTTTTACTATGTCTGAATAGTCTGATCAATATGGACATCAGATTATGGATTATAGGACATACTAAAGTGCATATCTATTTTTAAGGAATTTTGGATACTTTTCCATGACTGGGAGTTGAATCTTTGATCACAATTGGACAAAATCTATATTTCTATGTAGTCTTACTAATTCTATAGTCTGTATTAGTGAAAGTTCATCTAGTGACAAATACTCTCAAATTGAAATTAAGTGTTTTATATTTATAAGAAAATACACCACAACCCATATATAATTATTGTGACTTCATGTATTTGTAATACCATTGAAAAATTCCATGTTGTTTTTTTTCATTTACATTTAGGTTTGGTTAATGGTTGTATCGTACCCTTTTATTTTTTTCCCTTACCCTTTAACCTGCTAATAAACAAGACATCTTTATGTATAGTCAACATTCTCATTAATATTTTCCAATCAATATTTTTCTCAGAGATCTCGATACATCATTCTACTTCCTTAATAGATGGAGAATTTTGATCTCTGTGAATCATCCAACAACTCCTTCCTTAACTCAAGATTTGATGGTATACATAATCATGGCCCAAATCTAAGAACTCCTTATTCATTAACATTGAACTATGAGGATTTACATTTCTTTATATATTCCACTTTATTATGAATTTCCAAATGATCTCTTTTAAAATCCTTTAAAATATCCAGAAGATATGGTTGGGTGATCATTTTTGAAATGATTAATGATGTTCCTTTTATTATGATCCTCATGTCTATAATTTCCAAATCTATGAATATCAGATCCCTCTTAGTTCTCATTAATGATAAAACTGATGTATCCTTTCTAATTAGAGAATATACCACTTTATTCACATTCACATGATGGTAGTGTAATGATTATTCATATTCCTTGATTGTCTCTAACCATATTTGTTGGAACATATTCGTCTCTTTTGGTGTTTATATATAAATGATACTTTTTTATCTGAATATATTTTAAACATCCCCAAAAGAGATAATGACACCATATTTTCATATCCAATATCTCTACATCCAACCCCAGATAATGTGTTTAGTACTTCTTTTCATGAACTTTCAACTTTTTTGATTCATAGGCTATGAATTTTTTATTCTACATTAACATACATCCTAAGACCATCTTCAACGTATCATTGAATTAGATAATAAATTCTCCCCTTATGGGTTATCTGATCATATAGGAAGTGATAGGAATCATTTTCATCTATTTTAAGCTCTCTTAATAGTCATGATTCTAAGAAAAAATGAATCTATTATGAGTTATCATATTAAGGGTGTTTTAAAATCTTGAGAAATTTATCACAAATCGACGATACTTCCTAGCCAACCCAACAAAACTATGGATATCTATAATAGATTTTGGCCTCAGACATCCATCAATTACATATTTCTTTGAAGGGTATATAGATGTCCTATTCAATTATATGATATTTATAAATAATTAGACTTCCTTTAACCATAACTCACATTTGTCTAACATGGTTAAAGCTTCTCCTTTCACAAGGACATAAGCATAGTTCTTATATCCTCCTCATGCATCTACTGTGTTTTAGAATATATTAGAATATAATCCATAAAGAATACCAAATATTTGTCGAGGTAATATCTAAAGATACTATTCATAATGTATAATAATATTTATCGATAATTATTGATTCATAGGGGAATTATGATTAACACATTTTTCCAATTTAATGTACAAAACCCAATCTTGGCGGTCTCCCCTTTCTTCAACCTAATGTGGTAATATCCTGACTGTTAATTCTCATTTGAGATGTATTGTAATCCACATAGATGGTTGAAAATGTAATCACTATATGGAAGGGGATACTTCTTCTTTATCATGATCTTGCTGACCATAAGATAATCATCACAAATGTGCATTGACCAATCCCTCTTTTTGATGGAGAGGACTGGTGCACCCCATGGTGAATCACATGGGCATATGAACCCTTTATCTAGATTCTATAATATTTGTTTATTTAGGTACGAAATTTCCACGACATCCATTCTATATATATTCTTGGATAATTTTAATTCGACAAATATAATATTGATACAAAATTTATCCTCTCGGTTATGATTAAGAACATAAAATTCCTCAAGAAACACATTAGAATATTCATTTATAAAATGATTGTCTTTATGGATAACTATTTCCTTAGAATTTATTAGTTTTTCTATCTATCCATCATTATAGGGAAATATTATCCACTCTAGATACTTTGGTGCTAAACAATATTCATCATCCTCCTTACGCTTGAACAAAATCAGAGAGAAATTCTTGATATAGTGGGTGAATTCATTATCTCGGAAATTCTTATTTTATATATATAGGAAAGGAAAATCCTACCCCTGAATTGCATAAAATTCCACCAATGGTAGAATGAAAATATTTTCCATGATGTTCAACCCTCAAATTTTTATTGGGGATTTATATACTTGGGATGCAATAATCACCCTATTACATATTTTCACTGATATCTCTACATTCATTCCTTATAGTGGTGTTTGAATAGTTCTACTAAAATTTCTTGATATGAAGGAATGTGTAGAACCATAATCAAAAAGTCAATTCTCTATTCCTAAATGAATAACTATAGTACCTATAACCACATCATTGTTAGGATCAACCTCAACAGTTGTTATGGAAAAATATCACCCTTGATTCTTTAAATGTGGTTGGTTGTCCCCAAAAACCCTTGACTTTGTGCATTAGTTTCAAAACTGGAATGGTTCCTTGCAGTTCAAGGAATGTAAATGGAATTGTGGGTTGACCAAATAATTCATTTCCTCCATTGTACTCACAGGATTCTCCTATTAGCAATCTCTAGCCAGGTTCCCTTTCTTCCCATTCCTCAAGCATTACCTTATTCCCCATAGGCAGTTTATGGGGTACTTCTTTCCACACCCTAGAAAAGTGGGATATTTAAATTTCTTGGCACCATAATATTTCTCCATAATACAACCATATATAAATTCCACTCTCTGATTCATATCCACATGATTCCCTTAACATTCACCTATCTTTATTTGTATTTTGAGGGAACATCAAACTATCTCCCCATATATATCCAATTCATGAATCACCATTTCTTTTTTTACAAAATGTTTTAGCACACCAAAGAAGAGGTCAACCGTGAATCCAGGGGTAATTGGAATGAAAAAGGAATATAATGCATGTATTTTGATGTTTTCATCATACGACTAAATATATTCATCGTATTTTTTCTTAAGGGAAAGAAACATCCTTTCCATTTTAATATACAGAGTGTGAGGATAATATTTATAAAAAATATTTTAATTAATTCTGTCCACCCCATCACATTGATCACTTCCTCTGGATTCATATTGTTGACCAATTTCTACCAATAATTGGTGTCTCCCTCCAAATGATAAACCACCTACAGAACCTTCCCTTATTAAGAACATTGATGGTTGGAGAAGATGTTATCAATGGAGTTGATCCATTGTTTTTTCATTGAGGGATTAGGTGATCCTTTTAATGTCAGAGTATTTTGTTGCATAGGTGAAACAATTGAATCTCTTTGTCTCTTTTGTGGGTTTGAAATCTACTCATAATCCTAGTTTATATTCAGAACTTGAGTTAGTTGAGAGAGAATAATTATAATGTTTGTTATTCCTGCCCGTATCTGATTGGGCATCTATTTGGAGCAATCATCACTTTGTCCATCGCATTGATTATTTAACTCATTCCACCTATTTTCCGGCCATTGGATGGACTAAAAATAAAATTAGGGATGAGAATATAAAACTTTTTAAAACATAAAGGCAGAATCCAATCACATTAAAGAGATAAATTATAATTTACCTTTATTCTTTAAAATATGGATTTCTTGGCGACAATATATGTTATCCTTGATCTATTTCATAACATATACTCATATGGGAATTTTTTTCCCTTGGTAATGTTTTATAACGATATTATGAATTTACAAAATCATATCCCCTGATTTTGTTAAACCGGGGGTGCAGTGTGGCCCATTTTAGTGTACTAGGTTATGTCGAGTCAGGATCGATGCACCTTGTTGGAGTCGTTACCACTAGGTATATCTCTTCCATACCTACATTCACTTGTAGAATCGTGAAAGGGTTGTATTTTTTATAAACCACAAACTCTATACTTACCAAAATTTAGTTTTTTTTTTCTTATACATAGTCTTATCCCTAAGGCTTATTATATAGTTTTATAATCCTTATCCCAAAAATAAGAGAACTTTTCCTTTGACACCAATTATGAGAACCATTCTCTTTATTACACTTTAATACATGGTTTTTTATATAAAAGTAAAATTATAAATATTGGGAGATAAATAATTCTACATTATTTTGGAATTAGTTATATATCATTACACCATGAACATGGGATTCATCAACATTATTGAATACTTCTGTAACATAATTCTATAATTCCAGGGATTTAAAACTGCATGTGACAATCGACGGACATACGTAAGAAATTGGTGAGATATAAACCATAGTAATGTAATAGACATGGAATATGGTGATAAATGTCATACAATATGTATATAAATAGGGAATAAAATTAACATGAATAATAAGGCATGATATACAATGATAACCATAACATTGTAAATGTGGGAAAACATTAAACACTACATCATAAACATAGGTCAAGGATAACTTCCAAGACATCATGATGTAAAATTCCCCATTAAGGAATTAGGTTAACTCTGTTTCCCACCATGATGTCTCGAGAGACAAAAATTTACCAAATTCATTATAGTGCTATATAATTATTGGTGCACCCATCACTTTCTTTTCATATTCATGTTAAAATGTTCCACTTATATCATAAAACATGGATTCATTTATCATCATATTTTATTCAATGATAATGTATTATAAAATTGATACATGTAATCCCCTATTAAACGAAGTATCAGTTTATATATTTGAACACCATTGATAATAAATGGGTATGGTATTTTCTACAATATTGTTTTTTCATGGAAGATCACAGTGATATTTCAGCCGCATAATGGCGTTGCTTAAGAATTCATAAAATGGGTTGAAGGGAAAAAATATAGTATCTAATAATTTTGAAATAAATTGGTAATTAATTTGTACATTTAAAAAAATATCCCATCAATTGGAATTGGAATATAGGGCATAGAAAAATTAAGAAACATGAATAAAGATGAAAAATAAAATATCCCTTACCCGAGTTTCTGAATCCGGATGCTTTAGAGGGGCTTATTAAGAGCTACGGGGTTCCATGGGAGGACTGAAGAGAGTGTATGAAAGTTTAAGGATGTGATAAAATAATTTTCAATAAATTGAAATGGGATATTTTGTGGATTTATATAGGAAAATAGTGGGGATTACATTAATATTTCTCAAACTACTATTTTGGACTCTATAAAAAAAATAACCAAAACCACATACATTCCAGTAGTTTTTTCCCATGTTTATTACCAAGTAGGATTGGTTTGAATTATTTTATAATTAAAAATCTAGAACATGATAAAATAATACCCTTTCTTAAATTGAGTTGAGTCATACTCTGAAATAAATGATTTTATGACCGTAAAATATATTAATGGTATTGGAGGATTGAAAAGGCCTTAATAAAATTAATTAAATAAAAATAAAGCTTCATTATTTTAAATTGAAAACATATAATTGGTCTTGGATACCATTTATAGTATTATTATAACACTTTTGGGTCATTATAATTTTATAATACGCGCCGTATATTTATACGGTACTTAATTTTTACCTGAAAATTCGAATGTCTCAAAAAATTGTGAAAAAATCACTATTTGATAATTTCAACATTCTAATTCAAAAAATAATATTCATTTTATAAAAATAATATTATGAATTTTTTAATTATTCATTTTAAAATAATAATCAACATTTACTTATTAATAAGTTGTTTTTTTATAAAATAGTTTTTGATCCCTTATAAAAATTACATTTCACGTCACAAAAATAATATGATCATTTATATTAATGTAACATATTTTTTATTAAAATATTGTTTATTTCAAAAATACTTTAAAAAATCTAGATAAAATAATTATTAAAATTAGATAATTAGAGATAAATACTATTTTTATTTTATTATATTAAAATAAAAAACCATTATAATTTAACAATAATAGGAAGAAAATGGATTCACTATTCTATAAAAAATAATATACATACACATATTTCTAAGGCTTTGATATGTATCCCATTAATACAATAGATAATGCCCAAATAGTAAGTTGTGTGATGATGAAACTTTCATGTGGTGGTTTGTAGTATATGGTTTGTTCTGTGATCTTGGTGAGTTTGAACTTCTCCCATAAGCAGATTCTCTCACGATTAAGTTGTTGGATCTCACATTGGGATTGGCCAAGGGAAGATCACTAATATTTTATCCCCATTAAAATCCTTGATAATTGGGATTCAGAGGATATGATACTATTGGTTGAGGCCATCACTTCATTTTTCTCTATCAATTGGATTTATTCAAGCCCTATATTTATAATAATCATGTGATCATTGTTCAAAGGCTATATTATCTACTGTAAAGACACTTAACGGTCATTTAAATACGATAGAATATAATATAAACAAATAATTTCATGTGTTTTATATAACCATATTACATAAAAATATGCTTAATTAAAATGAAGGGGAAATTATGTTTACAACAGTTTGGGTGGTAATGGGTGATTATGAAAAAAAATGTATCTTTTATGGAGGTGTTAGACCACACATACACATGAGAAACATTATAATTTATTCAATTGAATTGTACGGGAATAGATAATGTTCATACCAATAATATTATAAAATTTTTGTATATTATTTATAATAATGTAATTATATATATATATGGTTAGAATGTTTTTTAAGAGTGTGGATGATTAAGATAATGATTGGAAATTAATGTCTAAGTAATAATTACCTTCAGAATTTGGATCTTCTATTGATTTAACATTTTTAATTGAAGGAATTGATGCACTATTAAGGATAAGGTCTACAAAACAATTATAGGTTATCTTAGATATGTTAATTTGGATTATTTAAAAGAGAATTTTAAACAAGTGATGTGGCTATGAAAAGGGTGGAAGGGAGATGCTATTATTGGTGGAAACCTGGGACAAGTCTTTGGAAAAAATGTTTTTTAAAGGGTAAGGAAGAAATTTCATGATTGTAAAGTGGGTTAGGTATAAAATGTTTTGTTATATATATAGGTATGAATTTCCAACCTAAAAATGTATTCTATAAATTCTATGTGTAAAATTTATTAAGTAAAATTTGAGACGAATTCAATTACAAATTTTAACACTTATTAATCTTGATTAAATATTAATAATGATAATTATTTTATCACTAAAAATATGAGATAACACTTTGTTCCAAATTTTTATGGGATGTATCTTAATTTGGAATCCATTTAATATATTTTCATTCCAATATAAGAGTAAACTAAAATTTATATTAAAATATATATTGTGGTGAAAATTTGTTTTTTAAAGATATTTAATCATTAAGTGTGTTTAATATTATTTATAATTGATTGAAAATTGTTAATTCATTAGTATATATGATTATAAATATTATTATATTCTTATTCGGAACTAGATCCATTAAATTGAAAGTAACATTTTTAGAAAATTATAATTATTTTAAAAGTAAATGTTTTTATGGTAGTTAATATTTAACTAGGTAATTTTATTCTTAAAAATGAAATTGAACTCATTAAGTTATTTGAATATTCTGATTAAAAATATTAAAATAATTTTTTATGATTATAATTATAAAAATGGCCAATTTAAACATTAATATAATAAAACCTAAATGTACTATATACTAAGGAAAAAGTATCCTTTTTGTAACATCTTTTATAGTATTTATAAAGTGATTACTTTTATTAAAACACGCCAATTTAATTATTATCATTTAATTTATAATATTTTATTGAGTTAATTCTATTTTCATTTTAGTTTATTGTTTATTTCAAGGATATATATTCATTAAACATTTAAATAATGATAATCATTTACTAAAAATTGTTGGTAGGTGATATATACAACCAAAAATAAATTTTTTCATCGTTGTTTTAATTACTAATTACGACAAATTTTTTAGGATTCCATTAAGATAGAGATAACTCAAGATTTGATTCCAAAATAGGCATCAATATTTATAAATTGGGTATGACAAGGGAACTCGTATATTCTTTTATAATAGACATATCATAATAATGGGTTTCTTCCTTACCATTTATGGTAAATTCATCTCCTAGTTAATTTTAAGGGCTACCAAAGGGAATATGTTTTCCTTGAAAGTTTATCATCAGCATTCTAGAGATAAGTGATCATAATTTAATTTGGGATATGAAATAAGATTTCCCTATTTTTTTACTATAGAGATATGTGTAGATAGTTAATCCATTTCCAAAATAAAATCACAATTTGATAATAAGATTTGTAGGATTCATATTCCCATAAACATCTACTGGATTTTGATTTTTGAATTTGGATTCAATTTTCATACCAATGATTGTTTTTATTGATAACTCTATATAAAATCATTAAACTTTTATAGATATTAACAAGTGGGTAAGAATTTAATTAAATAGAAAACTTATAGTTTTGAGTTGTTGTTGAGCGTAACCTTCATTCTTCATTTTCATATCATCCATCAATAGTTGTGATTAGAAAACATTATCCTTGTTTCCATGGATTAGAAAATTGTTGATATTCATTATCAACATTATTTATTAGGTTAAGACACAAACATTCATAATTTCTAAAATAGTTTTCATGTTAAATAGTTTACATTCATTCTCCCCCATTCCATTGGTTGACTTATCCATCTCTCCTGTATAAAAATGAGCTCAATGGACAATAATTACACATTTTAAATATTCTATTATTCATATTTGGAATGATATTGGATAAATACTTATCCATTTTTGACATTTAGGTAGTTTAAAATTCTATTTATCATTATCATATTTTTCATAATTTTTTTGGGTTCTCATCCTTGTCTTTTTTAGTGCACTTAGTATTTCAACTATGGTAACGTTTTTAATCATATTTCATTATTGTTAGTTAGGAATGGTAACTAGATTTATCAGTCCACCTCCCATTATAATGGGAATATCATTGATAAAAATATTATATTCTCCCCCATATCCATTACTAACTCTCTTCATTCTAGTTCCAAACATCTCTAAAATTAAAACACAATAACATGGGGGATGAAAATTTAACATCGTGGGTGAATTAACCAAATCAATAACATAAAAAATATGTGTCCTCAAAACCTTTTAACCATTTACCCCACCACGTGAGCCAATAATTCCTTCTCTTCAACCTATATCAATCTTAATTAATCTACATTACTTTAATTTGGGTTATCCTATATGTCTCACCATAATCCATCGATTTCAATAAGAAATAAATCCTTCATAGTGGTTAATAATGTTAAAATGATCAACAGAATAATTTTTTCTAGAGTTTAAAACTGTGTGTAAAATCTCAGAAGCATCACTGATGAATCTAGATCTAAAATCTATATCATAAAATTTCTGGCATTGATGACAATAATTTTGACCCAAATTTTTTCATTTTAGCTTTTGAAAATCCATATAAAAACATGGTTCACTTTTATATGGTGTGAAAATTTACTTTTATTTTTTTAAATAATTATAAAAAACTCATACATAAATAATTCACAGTAATTTAAAAGATAATTTCTCCCACTTAACGATCCATTTATTTTTTAAATTAATATATCATCAGCATACATTTTAAATCCCTTCTAGAAAAGACATTTTAAAAATAATTATTTAAAACAAAGGGAAAAGGAAACAAAATAAGGGTGAGATCAATTTATTTTTAATGGATAATTAAAGGATTAAAAATTAATTTCATCAATGAAGATAAGAATAGCATAATGTATGATGACATAATAAAAGTCCATGAGGGAAACATAAATGAACTCATGCCAATAAATACCTATAACATAAAATATTAAAACATTTAAGATGAAATGGTCATTCGAATCAATAATATTGATCCATGTGATATTAATATTGATCATGCGAATCATTATAAAAATATAGAAAAAAATTAAAACCCTTTTGGATAACTTGGAGCATAACTATAATAATACCCTTTCAAACCCCATTCAGAACCTTTTCTATTAGAATAACCATATGGTTGAATTCCAATATTATCATAACCCACTATATTGGATATCTATAATTTTTATCACCCTTTAATAAATTATATAGGGCTCACCCATTCTTAATATGATATAATGGGGCCCAACCCCTGTATATGATCTATCAGGCTCACCGGTTTCATATAATGCTCATGTAAATTGAATAAAATACATTCATAATAAAAACCAAAAAATATGATAAACATAAATAAAATAAATGGGTTCCACATCAATTACTTCCCATTATAATTGACCTTTGGAAAATAAATGAGAAATGTAACAATCTATTTGAAAAATGGGTATCACATGGTAATGAAAAGAGTCCCATAAAACTCTCTTAGAAATCTGAATAAACCACAGAAAGGAAATAGGTTCCAGAAAAATCTCATTGAAACATGGTTATCCAAGGAAAAAAATGGTTTCCTTAACAATCTAATTGAAACATTTTTATAGCATGGAAAAGAAATTGGATCACAAAAAAATCTCTTAAAAACATGATTAACCCATGGAAAAAGAATTCTTTAATAAAAATTTAAACATTAAAACTCATTTAAAACAAATGGGTTCCATATAAATCTCATTAAAACATGGTTAAACCATTGAAAAGATATGGGCTCAATAAAAATCTAATTGAAACATGGTTAACCTGGGGAAAAGGAATGTATTCGTTATAGTCACTTTTAATCTATCATAATCCATTAATAAAAAGAACAAGGATATTGTAAATAAAAAATAACACCAATGGAGTATAATAAACAACAAGGGTTTTATAATTTTTTTAATGGAAATATAATTAAAATATCATTAACAACATTCTTGAGTAAAATAATATTTAAACATTCAAAGTTCCTCATACAACCATGAAAAGTATGAATCCTAATCCAAATTACAGAATAACTTTAGAATGAAACCTGTAATATCATGAGAATAACGAGATTCATGATATAACATTTCATAGGATAATTATATACACTTCATAAAAGAAGATATTGGTATAACAGAACAAATATCTCAAAGAAAGAAAATTGTGACAAAGATTACATTACCACTTTGATAACTCTGATACACTACTCCCCATGAAATATTGATCAACAAATGGATATGTAAATCCCCATAAATTTATTTATAATAATCATACCATACATTCATGATCAGTATATATATCATATAAAATTCATTAGGTTCAAAATAAAAAATAAATCTCAATGGAATTTAAATTGAGATGAAACCCCTTTCAAATTTGGTAACATTTGAATCAGTAACCAAAATGTTAATAATAATAAAATGAAATATTTAAATTCAAGGAATATAAAATAATTCATGATAAAATATATATGAATTACAATAGGTAAACCAAAAAAAATAAGTAAGTAGGAAATATAAAATTTAGATTATAGATTTAAAAATTTGGAAGAAAACCCCTTACCTTTAGTCTGATTTGTGTTGACTGTCCTCTAGATTCATAAATACTAAACTTATGATAATTATACAATTTCATAATTTCATTTTCCAATTTTATTATTAAATTTATTTCAATTATAATCATATTATATACAATTACATAATCAATAATTTTTATGTTAAAATTTTTTTACCATATTTGGCTTATGTGTTAAAACTGAGGTGGATAGGTTGAATATGGCCAATGAGTTAATAATTTATATATATCTAGAATAATAAAAATGACATAATTATAAAATTTTTAATTAAATTATAATTTTAGCATTATACACAAAATATTATTATGAAATATAAACCTATGTTATGGTAATAGAGATGGTAGGCCGAACATATGCATTAGTAAAATACCCATTTTTTTATGAACATTATAAAATGATGGTAAGTAACATTTATCTTTCAAGAATTACCATTGTACCATAAATAACATATTATTTAATTATACATACTTATATATATATATATAATTCTTGTGATTTTGTAATGAAAAATATTGAATCACATTCCTTTGAGGAGGTGGTATCACACACGTCTAAGAATGATGATATCACTTTTTTAGTGTGTAAAGTGGAAGGAAAAAATGATATGTTATATTTACTAATAAATTATTATGTCCTGAATATAATAATAAATTAATTTATATCATATTAAGTTCTATAATCCCTTACTTAACACAATACATGTATAATGTGATTGTATAACATCACTTTGCGGAGATGGTAGTCCACACATCCACAAACAATGTTATTGTGTTCCCATAAAATGGAAGGAAAAAAGGTTTGTGTTGTATAGTAATTACAAAAATTTTTAGAAATTATACATATCATTTATATCATATAAAAACAGTATAACCATCATAATTACAAACCATAAGAGGTGGTAAAGAAAAAAATGAAAGGAATCATTTCACAAGGCAGTAGTTTGTTGTACACATAAATGGTGATTTTGATACCCATTTAACGGAAGTCTGTGCAGTTTTATGTCTAAAACTTAACGAAAAACACATTATTATATTGATTATACTGATTTTATTATATAATAATAGAAAAATAATAATTAAATTATTGGATAAAGAAATAAAACAAAGGTGATCATTGAAGAATTTACCTCTTCCTCGGGTAACTCCTTTTGGTTTGAATCAAAGGAATTCCTTATTTTAATGTCATCTAAAAGTTATGCTACTAGGATGAGAGTATTGATTTTACAAGTTGATTTGGTAAGGGTTATTATGATCCTGAATGTCACGATAGGTTGGAAGATAAGGCCATGTGTGGTGGTCTTTTATAAGGTAGTGAGAGGACACACTTTGTATTATTGATGATATTAGATTGCTCCCCATGTTTTAATTGTCCCCCATGCTCCAAAGGTGGATTATAATAGAACCGTAGAGGCAGAATGGTCGAAATATGTCTTGAAAATAATTTTTAGACATGTGTATGTTCATTGTTACAAATATTGAATCCATTTTCCCAAATTCTAATCACATTAGTGGAAAATTTTAATTTAAAATCAATACCCCATATGGGATAACACAACGAGTGTTTAAAGTAAAATGTTCCAAATTTGAATTTTTTTTAATATCCAATTTCAATTTGAAATTGAATATAATGACCTAAATTTTATTTATTGATGTTTAATTGAACTTATTATATTTTAATACCAAATAAAATAAACTTTAAATGTATAAAAATTTTATATGAAAAGGTAGTTTTTCAAATAAATTTCAATATTTTTCACTATTCATAAAAAATTAACATTCTTAGAAAAATACCAAAAATTCCCCCAGGGTAAATTTTGATATTATTATTTCAAAAAAGAAGTTTATTTTTTAAAATAATATTTATTAAATATTAAAATTTTAGTTTTTAAATAATCTTTTCCTTAAAAGGTTGAAAACCTACCTTTTAGAAAAATACACACTTTTAATACATAAAAGTTTATTTTTTCTAATATTATGCCTATAAAACTTATCAAAATAATTACAAAACCTTTTATTGAATATATAATATATAAATTTTATTTATATAATTTATTGTTATTTATTTATTTAATTTCTCATGTTAAAACACCATTCTTGTCATAAAATAGTCTTCTAGAAAATCACACCCATTATATTAAATTGGTTTTTATATTAACTTCTAATTAATTGGTAACATATTAATTCATTAAATAAACATGTTTAAACCACATATATATATATATATATATATGTTTTTAAATCAAATTCATTCCTTCCATTCCAATATCAACAGGATAACTATCATATTAAATAATATTATTATATTTTAGTTATGTAAAACTCAATCTTGCATGTATCATACAATATCAAAGAGCCTTAATGTTGAGTGAAACACAACATAAACATGGTTTTGAGTATAACAAAAGATAAAATTTTCATTGTGTTAAGAACAAGATATAGAATAATTCAATTAAATTTGAAAGAATATATTTCATAAAATTTTAGGATGTAACATCCTTCCCCCTTAAAATGGATTTGGCCCTAAAAATTAATCAAGGTTATCAAAGGATTAACATTTTTAGAATACCTTTATTATAACCCAAGACATAAAAACGGTTAATAAAACTACCTATTAAAAAGGGGATGTTGGAAATATTAAGGTCCCCAAAAGTTCGGAAAACTTAGATTCCACCTAGGGAGAACATGTGTGGGAATAGATGAAAATCGTAAATAATTATAGATATTGGTTAATTTCATTTATCACAAACATTTTACTAATCAATTGAAATTTAAGAGCCTTAAAAATATAATTCTATGATGATAAATAAGTTCATAAATACATAAGAAATTTAATTTTTTATCATAATATTTTTTTCAAGATCTATTTCCAAGAGTTCAATAATTCTCTTTTCATTTATGCCAAGAGAAAAAAAGTTTACTTATATTATTACTAGAATTTAATCCTTTACTAAATTTAAACAAAAATTTCATATTTTTTCCAAATTGGTGATTATTAAAGAAGAATTTTCAATTCTTAGATCACTAAAATCAAACTTCTTAAAGACACATAACCAAAAAAGGTATATTTAAGCAATTCAAACTATCATTAGACATTAACCAAAACCGAAATGGATATAACATGGTATTATAATTCCCAAAATCAGTAGAACATCATATGATACATGAATAATAAAAAGTAATACCCAAATATAAATCTAAATTATTATATAAATAATTATCCATTAAATTATTCAGTAATTTCCAAACTATGTTTGAAACCCGAATATTAGAATGATTTGATCATATATTCTTCCAAGATAAAACAAAAATAATTCCTCATATAAAATCCCATATATTTTAAAAATAAACATAATCCTTAACTAAAAAAATTCATGCTAACCGGGGAATTTTGAAGGATAGAGGTAATGCATGAAAGATTCATTCGAATAAATAATTTTGTTTCATGTGATATCAATCTCGATCATAAGAAACATTATAAAATCATAATAATAAATTAAAACTATTTTGGGTAACTTGGAGCATCACATTCATAAAACCCTTTCAAAACCCATTTAATTGTATTTACCATATGTCGGACTTCCAACATTATCATTACCAAATCCTTTGTACATATATAATGGGCATCACACATTGTATAATAAATATCAGGCTAACCCAATCTCCCTGAAATATGGTTATCCCATGGAGAAAAAACGATTTCCCCAACAATCTCACTAAATTTTTTTTATCTCATAAAATGAAATTGGTTCCAAAATAATCACTTTGTAACATGATTAACCCATAGAAAAAAATGTGTTCCATAACATATTTATTTGAAACATGTTTGATCAATTTAAAAGAAATATGTTCCATAATAATCTCATTGAAAAATGGTTAACACATTGAAATGAAATGGACTCAATAACATATCTTTGAAACATGGTAAAACCTTTTAAAATAAATGGGTTCATTACAATATTTTTGAAACATTAATAATCCATCCAGAGATAGAATTGGGATGGTATCAACACAAAATATCACACTTTTGTCATAATTAACAATATGGGTTGTTGTATTTTATAATTTCCAATACCATTAAAATATCAGTAACAACATTCTTGAGTAAAATAATCATTAAACATTCAAAGTGTCACATACCACCTGGAAAAATTTGAATCATAATCCATATGAAGAAATAAAATTAAAATTAAACATATATTATTAGGAAAATATGTTTTTTTCATGATATGATATTTTAATAGACTGTTGTATTCAACGTATAAAATAAGATCGGTGTATCACAAAACAAACATCTCAAAGAGGACAAATTGTGATAAAATTGCATTACCGCTTTGGTAAACTTTAAAACATAATCCCCATTAAATAAAGATACTAAAACATATATGTAAATCATAATAAATTAATCTTTAATAATAAAAAATATATATTCATAGGAATTACATACACCATATAAAAGTAATTACTCCCATAATAACATATAAGTCTTAATGAAATGTAAATTGAGCCGAAACCCTTTCAACTATGGGAACTTTTTAATCAGAAACCCCAAAATTAATAATAAAAAATTGAAACATTTAAATAAAATTAAGCTAAAATAATTTGTTATATAATATATCAAAAGTTCTATTGATACACCCCAAAAAGGAAGTATGTTTTTAATAAGAAATTTATCATAGAAATGTACAACGTTAGATGAAAATCACTTACCTTGAGTCGGATTTGTGATCATTGTCCTTTATCTTCCTAAATAATAAAATTATAAAAGTTATTTAAATTCTTAATATCCTTTTACAAGTTTATTATTAATTTTATTTCAATTATATAAAATTTATATACAATTACATAATCAACAATTTTTAATTTAAATGTTTTTTCATATACGGATTATGTGTCAAAACTGACTTTGATAGGTTGACTACGGCCAATAAAGTCATTATTTAAACATATAAATAATAATAAACCTGAAATAAATATCACATTTTTATATAAATTATACTTATTAAATCATATAAAAACAATTTTTATGAAATATAAATGAACGTTATGATCATAGAGATGATATGTCGTACGTTCCCATTAGTAACGTTCCCATTTTTCAACGATCCTTATAGAAATAAGGTAAGTATTGTTTATCATTAAATAATTTCCATTATATCATAGAAACCATATTATTTAAATATATAAACGTTTATATATAGATTTATCATGTGGGGTTTAAAAAGTAATAATTGAACCCCTTTGAGGGGGCGGTAGTCCACATGACCATGAACGACGTTATCACTTTTTTAGTGGTTGAAATGCAAAAAGAAAATGATATGTTATATGTCAAAATATATATTTATGTAATTAATTTCATAAATATTTAATTTACATAATATTTGTTTTTTTAACTCATCCTAAATTTATTCCATGTACATTTAAACGTATCACAATACCTCGAGGAGGTGGTAGTCTCGAACCCAAAAAACGACATTATCGTATTCCCACAAAATGGAAAGAATGTAGGTATGTGTTGTAAAGCTATTAAATAAGAATTAATATATTATAAATAAAATATATATGATATAAAAATAGCATTTCAATCATAATTCCCATCCATAAGTGGTGGTAATTGAAAAAACGAACAACATCATTTCACAAGGCGGTAGTTCACCATACACATGAATAATGATTTCATTACCCATTTCATGGATGTGTTTATAAGTTTTTGTAAAATCACTAACCTAAAAACATCTCACTATATTTAGAATACTGATTTAATTATATAATTATGGACTAAAAAAATAAATGTTTGGATAAATGAATAATTAGAAAGTGTTTGTTGAAGAATGTTGCCACTACTATGGGTAACACCTTTTTTTCGCCAATGGACTTCCTTGGATTTATTTATGAAAAAATGGATACATCAAGTATGAGATAAGGAATATTGGGAGTGTATTTTTTCAGGATTTTTATGAGCCAAAATGTCTTGATATGTGTGAATAGAGGGCAAGGGTGGTCGATTTTTATAATGGATGGAGAGGACACAGTTGGTATTATTGAAATCATTTGAGTGATCCCCATGTTTTACTAATCCCTCAAGGGTAAAATGAATACATTTATAGAAAATTATACTTTTAATGGTCTAAATAATGATAGATAAAAAAATTAGACAATTTTAGGGTCAATTTTACACCTTAAATTCTATGATTATTCATTAAGTAAACACGTTTTTACCTTAAACACTGTAATGAATTTTAGTTACATTTACTAATATTTTTGGTCAATAAATAATTTGAATTAATTATAAATTAAAATATATTATTATTCAAAATTTTGAATCCATTTTTTCAATTTTAAATCACATAATTGAAATAGTTTAATAAAAAGTTAATCTCACTAATAAGGCTACACAACCTGTTTTTAATGTAGAAAAGTTCAAAATTTAAAATTTCTTTATATCCAATTTCATTGAGAAAGTGAGTAAAATGACCTAAGTTATATTGATTTATATATAATGGAAATAAATATGTTATAAAAGAATTTAAAAATAATTTAACTATATATATAAATTAGATAAAAAAGTTGTTTCGAAATAAAAGTTATTTTGTCTTCATTATTCATCACAAAATGAATATTCTCATAAAAGTACCAACAATTCACCCAAAGTAAATTTTGATATAAACATTTTTTAAAAAATAAGAATATTTTTTTGAATAAAATTAATAAAAATTTAAAATTTTAGTTTTAAAACAAGAATTCTATAAAAAGGTGACAATACTACGTTTTAAAAAAATACACACTTTTAATTTATCATCTAGATTTTTCCTTGTTTTGAGATTATGAAACATATTGTATGAATTTAATAAAATTTACTAAATATATTACATATAAATTTTCTTATTTTCGTTACCTAATAGTTATTACTATAATTTATTATGGTAAAACCCCATTCTTATCCTGAAAAAGTTTTTCATAAAGTCACATCCTTTTGGTTTAATTGGGTTTTATATTTGTTTTTAATTAATTTGTTACCAAATAATTCATTATATAAACATGAGTGTACCATATATTCATAATTTAGTTAGTAAAATAAATTTTATCTATTCTAAAATCTATTTTATAACTATCATTTTAAATAATATTGCTATATTGTAATTCCATAAAACTCGGTCATATGTGTAACACATGTTTTCGAACAGACTCGATGTCGCATGAAATGAAAGAAAAACTTGGGGATTCCTATAATATAAGATAAAATTTTCATTATATGTAAGATAATATATTTAATAATATAATTTAATTTCAATTAATATATTTCCTAAAATCATAGGATTTAACACCAAGTGTGAACTTAGACCAATTTGTCATGCACAAGGGGATGGTTGAGCTAATACCCAACATAATTGTTTAGGTATAATAATCCTAGGTACAGTTGTGATGTAACCTGCATCCACTTGTTTTATTTATATAATTATTTATTACTAAAAAATACCCTACTCTTGACCTTTCCAATATTTTAGGATAGCATCCTCTACTAAGACTCGTCTTTTAGGCTTTCCCAAAGGTTATCGTACCCTGCTACCAAAGGTATCTAAACTAATCCTAAATAAACTAAACCTTTCTATGATACAAACTAATTTGACCAAAACTAAAAATGACTTTACTCAAAAATGCTTCCATAAATAAACTATTTCATTATATAATTACCTCTACATCTCAAAAATTGATATGTTTCTTGTATTTCGAGACTAGCAATATAATATTGTTTACCATACATTATATAATTTCCCTATAGATTCATCATACTATGTCTTCCTCAAAACATCTCTAATGTTAAAAACATCCACATTCTCTAGGAAACATAAACATTGTAAATATGTGAGATCAAATTCCAAGTAATGTAAAAATAAACATATCAACATGTAACCCAGTCTTAGATCATACATATATGATAAAACTTAATAAAGTTACAAATATTAAATTTAATAACATTAAATCACTAAAATGGCTCAAATAAAAAGATATGAGAACAAATAATCCCATGTGATCAAACATATAACATGAGGTAAATATTGGTAAAATATGAGACATATCTCTCAATTTAGGTAGCATAACATAGTGATATATCAAAGGAGTGTGACACCAATATAATAATAGAAATAAAACATTTTGGATCATGCATCACCGCCTATTTCCCATATGCATCAGGAATCTCAACTTGTATCATAATATATATCAGTCATTATAACCAAATTCCTATAGCGGATCAGACATCAGAATCTATTTCCCAATTCTATTTGAGCATCCCTACTAATTTCAAGATTATTTCTTCAAATTTAAACAATTACCCAATGCATTATTGGTTTATAAATTTCCTTCTCACATCAAAAATATTGACCATACATATGTGTGCTATAATAAAAAAAATCAAGTCATCAATTCATTCAATCCTAGAAATAAGAATAGGATTCACATAAATTTTCAAAAGATATCACATGAAAAACCACATAAAAATATAAATTGACACCAAATTTAACAACCCCAAATAGGAACATCAGAAAAACTTTTAGTGTGTGATTTTTAGGATATGGCATGATGGGAAAATATACTTTTTGAGATAAAGAGTAAAATTTAATCCAAGTCATAAAAGAAAGTAACAAATAATATGTTTAAAAAATAAATATAAATATCATATGGATTGAACCATATTTTCATATCAAATTAAAAAAAGAAAACATTAGTTAGTGAAAACATGGACATTAAAGAACAGTTCATTTAAGAGAATTCAACACATAGGAGGAAATGGTATTATAATTTTATAGAAAAAAAATTATTCAAGTAAGGTTATTTTAATTAGAAAATCATTATACCTTGGGAAATAAAATAGTTCATCATATGAAAAATGACTTCATTGAATATAGATAAATATCGATGGTTGTAGTTCAAAAGATGTTTCACAACTCATATAATAATATTTGAGTTGTGGAACTCCCATACCAATACTTATTGATATCCATAGAAGTGTTCTAGCCTAAAATATGAAAAAATATTTATCTTAATAACTTATATTATATAATTATTCTTATTCATATATATAAATTTATAATTTATCTCTACATATAATTATTTAGTTTTATGAATTTTTAATTTTTGGTATGAGTAATCTTATTCATTTTAAACTAGTTTCATAAAATAAATGTTTTTATTCATTCTTATCCCAAATTTTGTCTTTAAAAATAACAAAAGGTTCTCCAATTTATGTTTTTTTTATTTGTAAACTTATAATTTCATTCTATTAATGTTTTAGTTGTAGTTATTGATGAAAAAAAATTGTAATTATATTGTTTTGTTGATTTTTAAAAAATACGTGGTGAAAAATAAATTAATGAGTTAACTTTTAATATTACAAAAATAGAAAACAAAAATCCATTTTTTTTAATATTAACTTCGAATTATTAACTTTATAATGAAATAATTTATAAAACATTATTTCATTTTTCATGTAGGGGATTAAATCGATCTAATAAGACTCTGCTATAATATATATGTAAGTATTGCTATAGAAGATACAATTTTTCTATAATATAATTATCAAAAAATTATTGTAATTTTTTTTATATTTTATTAAGGTGATTAATTATAATAGGGAAGATCATTAAGAAGAAGGTAAATGAAAAATAATTTTTCACTTAAAAATAATTCATGTTTCTTTTTTGGTATGATTCTTTTAGGATGTTAGTTTTTATAATTATTTCTTGTTTTTAATGTCACATATAGAATTACTAGTATATATTCCCAAAATAGAAATCATTAAGTAAATAACATATTTGTTTAATACACTCATTTCTAACACCATCATTTAATGGTGGTTATGAAAAATAAAACGTGTTGTTCATGGAGGTGGTAGCCCGCCCATGCAGATTGGAAACACTTTCATTTTATCAAATTAATGGGAGGGGAATATATAACTATTGTTATGTAAATATAACATAATATTATTATATTATTTATACCAACATATTTGTATACATATAGTAATAATTGGTATAGAGTAGGTTTTTTGACAATGATAAACAAAGTAATTTAAAGGGTAAGTAATTCTTACATTAAGAATTTGGATCTTCTCTTGATGTATCCCTAAGATGTGAATGATTCAAAGAACCTTGTTGAAATTTGGGGTTTCCAAATATGTATATAGAATCAAATATAATTCTAATTGCATATATTTTAATGATTACTTTAAAATTGGAAAAGATATTTGAAAAGGATAAAAGTCAACTCCTTTTATTTGTGAAAAGTAGACAAAAATTTGAAAAAAAATATTTATGTAATGGGTAAGGATAAAATTTGATGAGAGTTAGATGAGTTATGTGGAGAAATTTTTTGTTAGAAAATTAGGTAACATTTTTAATCTTAATAAAGGTATTCTAGAAGTTCTAACTATCCTTTTTATTTATGAAATTGTATACATGTTACATTACCCATTTGAACCCTTATTAATATTTATTAAATATTAATCATAGTTATTATATTATCCCAAAAATATATGATAACATTTATTAAAAAATATATAAATTATTATTATTAATTTAGACTATATTTTAACTGATTATAATTATTGATATAAGAAAATAAAATTTTACATTAAAACAATTGTTGTGGTGAAAAACTATTTAAACAAGACATATTTATCATTAAGTTTTTTAATAATGTCTAACATTGATTTTAATTTATTAAATCATTTGAATGTTAATTAAACATCATATTATAGAATTAATTTAAAATACCTCCATCTAATTAAAAAACAATAATTTCTATCAAAGTATCATTCTTTGAAAAATAACAATTTTATCATGGTAACCAATATTTACCATGGTAATTTTATTCCTAAAAAGTAAATTGACCCCATTATCAAATTTCAAAATACATATTAAAAATAATCCAATAATTTTATATGATACAGTTTATAAAATTGATAAAAACAAAATTTAATATAAGAGTGCATTAAAAAACTGTATCTTCTAAGCATAAAATAGCCTTTATTTTACTATTACTTTTTCTATAGTTTTAAAAAAAATTACTTCTATTGATACCAAAAAAATTGATGCTTATAAGATAATTTTTGTTAATTTTATTATGGTGACCTGGTTTTTATCTTTTTCAGTGTTCCATACAATTCTAGATACTCTTACGATATTTGACTGAAGAAATTTATTTTACAAAAAAAATGTGGGTCTCAATATACTTATCCATATAATGGTGATACAATGTTCTCATATTCTGTAGAGATTCATCTCCTTCTAAAAAAACCTTCTAAAATCTTGAATTAAATTGTTGATATATATTTCTTATGATATATAGAGTAACTACACGATGCTTTAACACCCAATCCATATGTATCTTATATAGGTCCCATTCTGAGAACATCTCTAGAAAGGAAAAAGTATCCTAACTTCATGAATTGATCTGTAATCACCTATATTATATCATTATTCCAAAGTGATTTTATTTAACCTATCTTCAAATTATTTATGGTGTCTTCCAACTTCTATATCATCATAGGAAAAGGACCTAAAATCCCTATAAGTCAATGATAGTCTATAGTTGTCCACTAATAGGTCAATAACTGAGATACACAATCGACTATATCCCTCTCCATACTTGCCCTCGAAATCTATCTTCTGATTTCATGATACTTATTTTCCTTACCAGGATGGCATGTCTAACTAGATATATGGAACATACCCATTACCACCTTTCTCAAAATCAAAGTTACATCCATTTTCCCCAAAAATAATATTATCATGTCCCCTAATAAAAAAAGACCTTCAATAGTGTACCAACCAAATAAATCATCACTACTCTTTTGAAATTCAGTATTACTCTTTTTCCCCATGTTTATTTGATCCAAAAGCATTGAAGTGATGTTAATATGATGTAGAATCCTTTCGCTTCTCTCTTTCTGAGCATCTATAAGTAATATTTTCAACGATCTCATTAGTTTTATCTACTCTAATGATTCTATAACCACTTATTCTTTTCATGTATAGGAATCTGTTCCAATAATACTTTTTTTGGGGTATTAGAAAACTCAAAATTTAAGGCTTCATGTAGCTCCATCCATATCAATACCATAGTCTTAAGTATTACTAAGAGATTATTTACCACATACATGTATGATTTGAATAAAGCATAAACCTCGTACTGAATAGGATTTTCCTCCAACTCTTAAATGTATAAACAACCACCGCTAACTATATTTCATGAATTTAATAGTTCATTTCACATATTTATAACTTTCTTGATTTTTATGGAACCAAATTATCCCCTTTCATGATAAAAAACTCTAGTTTATCACCAAATATAGCATAATATATAAGATCCCTTCACTAGTCTTGTGAATGGTCATCATTGGTATATACGTTAGCCTTTTTTCAGTTCATTGAATGATATTTAGTGTAACGCCCAAGTCACAAGATAGTTGATAGTACCTATGTTGAGGTTCCACATGATCTTAGGCACATATAACTATACCCCAAAGGCTGAAAACTAGCTATGAGGGTATAAAGTGAAATAATGGGGAGACTATACCCTCATATCATAGTGAAAAACTATATAAGAATAACCAAGAAATCCATCAAAACAAATAAAAGTATATATATTAATTAAACTGTGACCATGATATAAAAAATG
Organism: Viscum album; assembly: GCA_963277665.1. Lineage (NCBI taxonomy): Eukaryota > Viridiplantae > Streptophyta > Magnoliopsida > Santalales > Viscaceae > Viscum > Viscum album. Next base: position 424,224,176 of record OY728123.1, on the reverse strand, counting down.
TAATGCGGAATCATGTAGTCATATCTCATAACGGGTCATCTATTGAGCTCACTGTATATAAAAATTAAACAAAATAATGCAATACCAGAGGGTCAACTACCATCCTTAAGCCTCATTGAATCCTATTCTATATACTCCATCTGAGCTATCCCGATCAATCATACAACATTTGGAATATTATTTACCTATAACCATGAATAATAAACACTAATTAGGTACCCAACTTCCATGGTCACCGAGCAGGGTAAGAGTATAATTTATCAAGGGACCACTGACAACTTCTCAAAAATAACCAACAAATGCAATGTGCAGCCAAGTGATAATCATAGACAATTAAATGATATTCTGATGATCAATAAATAAATTACCACTTTCGAGACTCGGGTTCCAATTTTACACTCTAGATATTCCATAAATATTTCGTCTAAATTTTTATTTCAATGAGAAAATGTTATACCATGATAAGCGTTTGATAAATCTAATCGCATAATATATTTATAGGTATAAAAGATCGCTCATAGTGGTTATAATACCAAAGAGATCATTTCATATATAAATATTAATGAGGGTAGTATACCTCACCCATCTACCTCATATAGAATCAGGTGAGGTCATCAGAACCTATGAAACCTCCATGTAATCTATATATCATCAAGAATCATTGTTTGGACATAGGAACACCCTTGTAATATTTTCTATGATTTAGTACAAAAACCAGATCATAGGAACATCCTTATAATCTCTTATATCATCAACCACAACAACAAATTCTAATCATTCTATACATCTCGTACACAATCAGTGTACCTACTGGATCCTAGACATCATAGGCATCTCATATATCATCATGTTTAACCACCATATCCTAGCCATAATGGACTTTGTATAAAATATATTCATTAAGCATAACACCAAATCCTTAGCATCCTAGGCGTCTCATTTATCATCACTCAACATACCACTATATCTTAGGAATCATTTTCCTCACATGAAATATCATCACTCATATCCCAAGCAACCATCATGTGGTGTCCTTTATTATTATTATTATTAATCCCATATCCTAGAGAACAATTCTTTGTATCTCATGTAATATTATTTGGAATCAAGATAGATACAAGGGTCCATCTTAAAAATCATATATTTTATGTTACGGGGTAAACAACCACCTTGAAGTATATCTTGAAATAAGATTCATAAGTTATGGTCATAAAATATTATCATCAAGCATCACACAGTTTTGGAATTTCAATCTCCCAACCAATTATGTCACTATCAATTCCTATATTCAAAGGTACCACCTAGAATCAACCATACATGTTTCAATACACAACCCATCTCTAGGATCAACATAAGGTTAGGGAATTCACTGAGGTCAACTAGGTCATGTCATAATTTAGAAACCTTAAATGGGTTCCCCTGTCTTATTCCCATCTAATTGGTCAATTATTTTCACTCATAATACTTGGAATTTATCATCATTATCATGATAAGATTATGGAATCACATTCCTCATTAGGAGGATTACACAGTATTAAATCTAGATAGATAGAATAATGAAAATATCACATCCAATGTAATATGACAACCCTCTCACCTAACCAGACATAAATCTACCAATGGTATACCCACCTAGGTACACACACACTACTGGGAGAGGAACAGTTACCACACTCTCTAATAAAATATATTAACTTTTACAAGGCATCATAATTCACACATGTCTTACCAATTGGTTCTAGGGTGATTAATGAAGTTTTACATACCTGATCCATCATGTATTCATATACATGGGATCTAAGAACCACAATATCAAGGTCCATTATGTTCATTAGTTAAATATATTTTATAAAAACCAAAATTTTCTTGTTTCTCATAGTGTCATTAATAATAAATACATCAATTATTTACAGTTGAGTCATCAAAACACTTTTCAATGATCCAATACAACCCTTGACACATGAATCTATCCATCGTCACTTCATTTTTATGGTAAAAATAGTTTTTAATCAGCAATCAATCCCATCAAAGTGTTGATAACGCTTGTCAAATAGTACGCAAACAACACACATAAAACATAGGGTAATATTTAGGGACAACCTACCATGTTGAGAGTAATTTTCTTTAATGTAATCTAGTCCAATTTCATCCCAGCTTATCCAAGCCTCATACAATCTTGTATTATCTTCTGATAATTCAATTCAAGTTATAATATCCAAAAATAATAATTACAAAAAAAAATATAATTTTTCCCAATTTAATTAAAATACGATTCTCTACCTCAAACATCATTGATTAACATCAGCATATCGAAGCCTCAATCAACAAGGTGTGATCCACTCCCAAAACACACCCAAACCTATGCTATAAAAGTCCCAAGTTAAATTGATCCAATAATCGGTAAATTTCATCCAATTTAGGAAAGAAATATAAGAAAATTAATTGAGAAATATACCTTGAACAAAATGGTGAGTAACAGAATCATTTCATCATCCCAGGACATCCTCCAACCATACTGAAAAAAAACCCATCAAATTAGGGAAATTCCAGCATGATCTAATAGAATCATAAAATCCCCTATATTGAAATATAGAAATTAAAATGATATAAAGGAAAATTAAAATGGAAATAATGTGTGAGAGGAACTCAACTCAATCAAGAAAAAAACAACAAAAAAACCCATCCCCAAACCACAGTGTATCAAAGGAGATACTGTTAGTGGGACCTACAAGATAGGTTTTGTGTGAGGGAGAAAACAGCTTGGAGGAGTTAAAAATATTGAGGTGGAATGGGTAATTTCTCAATTTTAAAGAATTAAAATTTTACCTTAAATTAAAACCCATAAAGATGTGGGTATTTAAAACCTCCCCACAATAGCACTTCTCATCTTTGAGAAGTATTTTTTTTCTTCTATCCACTACTCTCAACCTATCCTAATTATCAATCCATGTTCAACTATCCATAACCAATCCCTAAATGTCAAAAAATATTCTATTATGAAATTCCTAACACAAGGGACACTATTCATACAAAAATAAATCTACCCACTCATCATCATAACCAATTGGGTGAACACTCTCAATAGAACCAATCTACTTTGAGATGCTAAACTATCATCAATCAATTCATTTCTAGGATCATGATGTTCCTCACCACATGAATTCTATGATAAGGTTTAGTGCCAAACCAATATTCTCTCCACTATTAGAATAACGTAGAGAGACACAATATCAATGGTATAATGACACACAAGGTGTGTCTTTCCACCACACTACACAAACTGTCACACAAATACACTATGTGTTCCCCCTATGAATTTCAATCCTCAAAAATTCTTTGTCACACCTTCTATATTAATATATCACATACTGACCAAGTAAATTATCTCTCAAAAGAATAAAAATATTTAACAAACACCTAAAATAATGTCCTTACCTATTGATCATTGTAATTAATTGTTTAGTCCCATGAATAAGAAAAAAAATTCTTATAATATACCCACAAATTTTCACACACCTCCAATCTCACTCACCATTAGATCACATTACATTATTCCCATATATCTTTGTAAACTCATGGAATTGAACCAATTACACAACTAAATCCCTAACCTTTTTCCCTATGGGACTAGATAAAATAAAATTTACCAACATACTACAATCCCAATTCCATAAAATCTGTCCAATAACCTATCATATCACACTGATAAACCCATCAATATGGGTTTCAAAAATCTAGTATTGATACGATGCTCTACTATATAGTATTATACTCATCATCATATCGCTAAATCAAAACATAGTTATTTAGAAATGACACTCTATCCACCACCACTTATAATTAATAAACATAACCTTCCCCCTCATATTCAAATGAAAAGGCAAAAAACTAAGTAATACTTAATCCTAGATCAATAAGAATTTTATCATTGACATCATTCAAAATTTCATCTATAAAAACTAGTGAGTTCATTTGTATCATTTATTATCAATGATGTGTCAATATGTGTTTAGTGAGTTAAGATGAAGTGGGGATTCTTTTATAATTGTTATGGAATAATTTATTTTCAATCGATGTCATCTTGATCAATTCTCCTTGTAATTATGATAATTGATGAACTGACTATAATTTCAAAGACTTGTCAATTGTGTTGGGAATGACACATTATTTTCAATAATAAGATTTATAAACCATGAAAAAAAATATTTGTTTCATAAAAAATTATTAAAACGTCATGAAAAATAAATACATTTTTCTTGAATAATGTATAAAAATATTTATTTTTTATTAATTTGTGTTTAAGTTGTGGAATTTTTCACTTAGACACTTTCTAATTGATTTAATAAAAATTAAACAACCATACAAGCCATAAGGTCCATATCATCAACCTTATTGTGGGGCCTAGCTCAAAAAAATGGATATCAACACCAAGACACTTTCATGGAGGAAATAGTGTGAATTGGATTCTATAGATCCCATAAAGAGTTTTCACGGTAGTGTGCATGGCGTGCACATAAAACCCATATGATGCCCTAATGGACCACATAGGTGTGGAGTGGCCTGGTGAGGGTGGTGTGTGAAATTTTTTTTGGGTTTATAATACTAGTGTTAGTTCGATAATTAAATGGAATGGATTTATTGATTAATAAGTTTTCAACCACATTGAATTCCAATTTGGGACAGTAGCCCCACCAAGGCACCTGCATGAAGTCATTAATTAAACACTATTTTATAGGTTTATAAATTTATATTTTTTCCCAACTAACACTATTTTAATGGTTCACGGGAGAGTGTGAGTACATTTTCAAACCCATAAGGGTGTGACGACAATAGGGGTGGCCTATATATTAGAAAAAACGTTGTATTCATCATATAGATTTTGTCCAGATGGATCTAAGATAACAAAGTGGATTGGTTGGTAAGAGATTAAGTAATAGTTTAGAATCAATTTAAAATATTTTGTGCAAATAATATCCCAAAATAAAGGCCCTATGGTTTAATATGGGAATTTTTTCAAGAATTTCCAATTGGATTTTGTTAAAAAAAAGCTGGATCTTCACGGATTGGAAACCACACTTTGGTCTAGAGGTGGTTTTCCACCTTGGTGCATTCAGTGAAACTTCAATGGTGGAATGTGAAACAATACTATTTTTTAAAACATGATTCATTCAAATTAGGTTTGGGTACTCCATTTATGATCCAGTGGATTTGGATCATGGAATATGGTGAAATAAGATTTTATTTTTAACCTAATTTGTAGCCATAATATTATTCTGGATTTGATTTCATGTTTCCTTGAAATTATCTTTCCCTTAATCTCGACCCCTATACCTAGGAGGATTATCATTTTATATTAATAGTATGATTTAATGAGTGAATAATAAAGGAAATTGAAGTATTCACTAAAAAAATACAATCAATAAAATATGGATGTTGATATTGATTTTTCATAAAATTAGAAATAGAACACCACAAAAATTTTGAATTAAAGAAAAAAATTCTAAACATCGATGATTGAAGTTAAACTTTATAATTTTGGATGAAACCAATGAAATGAAGGGAAATCAAGTGAAAACTGAATGTAAAAATTGAGTTACCAACATATCAGAGTAAATTGACATTAAATAGGTTGTATAAAGTCATGACATGAATAGATTTTAAGTCATGATTATTCATAAACATTTTTTTCCTTAATAACTTTCATGTGATGACCTTTATTTTACATAATAAACTATAATTTATATGCCATTGGTATTTTTTATCTCTCGTAATTCATTGTCTGAATAATGTTTGTAGGATACTTATAGATTCACAAAGGATTGACCAGAGGTAAAGGAAGATACATTCATGTTTGGAATATCATTTATGCACATACTTTTCATCATCCACAGAATCCATGTATTGTATTGAACTCACAGCTCAATCTTGTGGATTTTTAGAGTTTTATCTACCGGAAACATAAATCATTAATTGGTATTCATGACCTGAATGATCTACAACTTTAGTTTTTTCAGCAACTCCTTCACTGTAATATGAGATTAAATGTATTTTTTTAATGTAATCATGTTTTAATAACTTTCATCAAAACAAAATACAAAAATAGTGTCAAAATTGACATAAATGGGTTGTTAAAACATATAGTATTTTACTAAATGATATAATAATAATAAAATTATAAGATTCTTCCAAAGTACATATATAATGTTTTATATTTCATTAAGGAACCAGTTTATCTTCTCTTAGGATTTTATTGTATCTTTATTAACCATGTATTATAAAATAAATACAAGAAGACATAGTAAAAGTTAAACTATTTAACTAAGAGTTAAATCTAAAGATAAAGTTAATATAGTGACATAAACATTTTTAAAACCTGTTGTTGGAGAGGATTTAGACCCATACCCACCTTATACTAAAAATAAATCCATTTTAAGCTACTAGAAATAGAAAATAATTTAATAATAAAATAATATTTCAATCTTGTCCTAATATGCCCCTCACCTATCTTATAAAAGGGTATATCCCCATCTCTTAATTTCACACATCCAAAGCCATTTGGTTCAGAAAAAAGCCACTACAATCTCCACCAAACTACCCTCACTTCATCCTATAGTCCTTAAAATGATCATAAATCCAACCTATATAGCCCTTTTTTTCAAATCAAAATGAAGCACCCGAAGAAGAGGTCATTATTCCATCTCCTCTTTCAAGATACTTTTCTTCTTCAACGTCCACTTTCTTTGTTGTTTATATACATAAATAATACCTCAAATAACTTATACATACTTATATGTTATTATAAATATGGTATAACCATATTCGTTATTCTATCCATCCTACGAATGACAATGTTGCCATATGTGCGTACGAACGGTTTACCGTATTCACTTTGTGGTGTAGTCTGTTATTCAACACATAATTATTTGGATGGGTATAATAATGAGTATAATTGAAATAAAAAATAAATATAACAGGATAATAATTATTTATATATAATATACCATCCAATTAAACACCCTATCACCATCAAAATAATGATATTGTCTCTCGTGCATATGTACGGCTTACCTTCTTCACAACGCGATGAGATTCATCTCCAACGATCATCATTCGGGAATTTTTATAAATATACATATATATTGATTAAGTATGAGATATAGTAAATAATATCACTACTATAATAATATGTATTTATTTAGATAAATATATTTCTTTTACATACTTCAATAATATATGATAAGAAATCGAAAACAATGTTCATGTGTACGTACGGACAACCATCTCCAAGGATGGTGTTTAAATTTTATATATCTATCTATTATACATATTTATACTCTAAATATATGTGATATATGAATCCTTTTTTATATTATGGAAGTATGTAAATCTAGATCTATGTGATGTGGTCAAGAATAAGAAGTTAAAACGTTTACGATCAAGAAATAAATTGTAACCTAAAAGGTTACTTTAACATGGACATTATTATTAAATAGGTAGTATAATGTCATAAATGAATCATATATGATATAATAAATATTAATATGGCTCTATTATAATTTAAAAACATACTATGGTCATTATACTGAAGGTTAAACGTACCCTCGTATAATGAAATGAACAAGGTAAGGGTTAATTCCTCAATCTTATTATTATCCGAGATAGTTTATGTGTAAGTATTTTTCTGGGAAATATTTAACATCCATGTCCATGGTTCATAAAAATGATTTCAGATGGAATATTTTATGTTTTATGGATGGTACCCTTTAACTAGATCACCATTTTAAATGTTATAAAGAATTTTTTTTCTAAATCTCATTAATTAATGTCCATGTTTTCCAAATAATTTTAAGGATTTATTTATATGGACATGATTTTTTTAAAATGTTAATTACATTAAAAAGTTTCAAAGTGGTATGGGACACTTTAATCAAAAAATATATTTTAAATGACATCTTTTATAAATTGTGTGACTTTTAAATGATTTCATTAAATATGGAAATATCCCTCAAAGAGTTTTAATGATTATTTTCATCTATGTCAACATCCTTTATTGGATATTATTACTAATTGAGGATGATTTATTATAATAAAATCTTTCGTATTGTATTGAATGAGTTATGATATGTTTGACTATAGATGTGCTATTTTAATACTATTTGAGGTTTAATATTAAAGTATTAACATTTCATATTCTAGTTTTAATATGAATTTTTATGTTATGATTCACCACTTTTCATATGAGGAATGCATTAGACTTAGTATGTTACGGGTTTGTCCTGTTATAGCCACTCGATGCGTTCGTAGGTCTCATGAGACAAACTAGTTTCTTGGAACAAGGCCATGACATAAAATTTGTGAATGGTGTTGGCACAAGGCCTTTATGTGGTAGTTATTCTGTCCAGCATTATGAATTCCCTAGGTATGAAATTAGTTATTACATGTGATTATTCAACTAGTAGAATATCCATGAGCATGTTTATATGGTAATGGTTGACTTATTTTTAAGAATATTATGTTCATATTTTAGGGTTAAACAGATTCTGTTTTTATTATACATATTTCCTTAATAGTTTATCGCTTCTGTTGAATTATTTACCCTTACTGAGTATCTAAGCTCAACCCTTTTTATGTTTTATTCCTCCAGAATTATAGAAGTGTTTATGATTAATATATAGTGTTCTTCTTGGGTAATAATGTAATTTTCAAAGGATTATGTACGATATGTTTTATGTTAGAAATTTTAATGTAAATTTCTTGTATTGTAATATATTTTCCAAGAATGCTAAACTGATTGGTCCTTTGGGACTAGATTCCTTGTAATCATACCAATGTCATCTAATAATGCACTAGCTTGGGTAACTAGGGTCGGGGTATTACAAAAAAAATTGTTAACTAAATATAAGCTCATTTCATACACTTTTCTGTAACCAAAATATTACCATAAAGACCATATAAAGCAATATATAGAATACAAAGGTAACATGAGACATAAAAATACATAAATGGAATAACTATATGGTCAACTTCCACACTTATTACTAAATGGAATAGACATATGGATGACTTACATACCTAGGGAATTAGAGGTTAAAACATAACCACAAATCCATGGTTTATCATAGAACCACTGGTTATTTGATTTATTACATAACCACTCATCATTGGTTTATCACATAACCACCCATCAAAAGTCCTTATACCATTATATTTCTATAAAACATAAAATATAAAAAATATCCGCATTTCACTAATAAAATTTTATTTGAAATCACAAAAAAATCATTTCAAAATATTGAAATAATCATTCCATTTCAAATACCTTTTTAAATAAAAAACACCCAAAAAGGATTAAGGGATTTCTTTTCATTTTAAAAACATTAAGGCGTATAGAGGAATCCGAATAAAGATTACCATGGCAGAGAGGTCATTGTCACTAAATATGATAAAGGCATTCCTTCGGTCATTTAGTAATACACTTCGTAGATAAAATATTCCATTTGAATGAAATTAAAATTCAAAGAGGTTTATTATACACCATATAAAAGAAGGAGGTGTATATTATCAAAATATGACTCAATGAAAGAAAATTGAGATGAATTCCCCTACCTTGTGTTCAAACATGACTCATTCATTCATTAATTTCTAGAATAATAAAATTATGTTAATTTATAATTGTTTCAGAACCTTTTTCATGTTTATTTTCCCATTTATATCACTTATTACCATGTTATAAAAATAACATAATTACTTAATTTAATATCAGTTGTTTTGTCGATATTGGGTACTTGAGTCGAAAATGATCTTGTAATAATTAAAAATTTTACATATGGTCAAAAGTACATAATCTCAAAAATATTATTCATATATATCATATATATACAATATTTATTTATTTATAATATTCCATAACATTTTTCAAATAAGAAATAAAATGTACTGTTCAGGGATATGGTAAGTCATGGGTACGCATGAATGCTACTTTTATTTCTATTTCATATTTAAAGACATGAAAACTAAATGATACATAGGTATATTATAATTCTAATATAATATAATGTGATATATATTTTACATATGTTCATTACCACCATCTTTTATATGTTCCATTTGTGGAATGAACGAGTCATATCACGTTGAGGGGTCTGTAGTCCTCACTTCCTCAAATGAAATTATCGTGTTTACACATCATGAAAAGCATAAAGGTATTTTTTAAATAAAGAATTCAGAATAATAAAGACAATATAAACATAATATATATCATATATAAATACATTTCCATCATAATTTCCACCATGAAAGGTGGTAAGGAAAAATTGAACAATCATCATTTTGTGAGGTAGAAATTCACCGTACACAGAAACAATATGTTCGAATCCATTAGATGGAAGAGTGTATAAGTGTAGTTTGAATAATTTTCATAAAAAAATCATAGTATATTGAGGATTCTTTTTTTTCATTTAATAAAATAGTAAGAATATATTATGGAGTAAATAAGTAAAATATTGGAAATTATCTTTAGAGAAGACACTGCCTTTTAAAACTAGTAACTCCCTTTGATTTGAGCCAAAAGGATTTCATGAATTACCAAATTCCTATGGTAATGATTTTTGGAGGAAGATAGGGATTTTGGAAGATTATGGGAGAAGTTTTTTTATGAGCCAAGGGGCTCAAGAGGTGTGATTACGGGGTTATAGGTGGTGGCCTTTTAAAAGAGGGAGGAGAGGTACTTTAAGAATTTCTTGATAGATTATTTACTTAGAAACTGAATTATGATTTTAAAAAGTTAAAAAAATAATTTTATTCAAATATAAGATAAGTATTATTCTAAATACTCTCAACTAATAGGTTTTACTCAAGTTTTGGTTTGTAATTTAACCTTATCGTTCATCTTTAACCCTTAGTTAACTAATTTAATTCTTACAATGCCTTCTTGTGTATTCATACTATATAGCTAATATAGTTACCATAAAATACTAATATAACCTTAATTGGTTCATTAATGACATGACCAACATTATCTAATTCATTTGGACGAATATAATATTTTTAGGACTATTATATTAATTAATAAAATAGTACTTGTTTTTTAAAAACTCATTTATGTCAATTTGTATACTATTCATATCATGACTTCTTAAAATTATATAACAACATGATTATTTCAAAAAACCATCATAAATTAAAATATAACAAATCATTATCATCCATAAATCTCTTATATGGAATAAAAAGTTTAAAAATAAATTTATTTTAATATTTATAATATTATTTATTAAAATCATTCATTAATAAGGTAATCACTACATCATCATTGTATCACAAATATATATTTTATTTGATGTCTAAAAATTATAAATAAAATACCATGATGTAGGATGAAATTTTTTATTTTTAATAAAAATTTATTGTATAAATGATATCTTATATAACCCCGTATAAAAAATTGTTTTACATAAAGATACATTTTCAGGTTATATTTCCCTTAACATTAAATTAAACATAATTAAACGTCATTTTCACATCCAAGTGGATACATGGGGTACCAAAATAGACCCAAGGATGCCCTTGGTTAGACATATCTCATCCAATAGTATTAGGACATGTGTTATGGTAATTTAATATTATTATAATACTATTCTTTACCCTTGTTTACCAAATTTACCCTTTAACCATGGTAAATAAAATATTTACTGAAGTTATTATTTCTAATGCCGAAAAATAAAAGGTACATATATACACAATTTGGACCTCCTGATTCAAAATATAGAATCCATTTTTTTAAATTCCAAATAAATAATTAGTATAAATTAATTTAAAATTATTTCTTTTTATCAAAACCAAAACGTAGGTTTTTAAGAAGTAATAACTATCAAAATATTTACATGTGTTTATGTATAATTAATAAGTTAAATTACTTAAAAGGACCAAAATTTTATTATATTATAAAAAACAATCTAATTAAACTTTAAAACCATTTAAAAATATAATCTAACCATATAAAAAATTATACAAAAAGACAGTTTTAACTTAACAAGTACTATTTTTAACTACTCATCAAAAAATGACTTTATCAAAAAAATACCAATGAATTACCCATAATAAGTTTTGATGTCCTGGTTCTAAATATTTTTTTTGTAAAATGTAACATATAAAAGTAACACAAATTATATTTAAAAAGGGTTCACCATCAAAAGGCGACAAAACAACCTTTTAAAAATATTAGAGTATTTATGCTTAAAATTGGTTTCATTATCATTTAAAGCCTCTAACATTAATTGGATAAATGAAAAAAAAACATTTAAAAACATCTTTAATCATAATATTTTTATTTCTTTTCATTCCATCTAATACAACGTCTAGACGTTAAATACCATTTAAAATAATAATATTATATTATTATATTATCAGTATGACTCAGCATTGTGTGCAACGTAAGATTTCAGAGAATCCCATTGTTGTGTTTTGGGTACACCATCGAATATAGCATCCCTTATAAATTACATTTATTATTTAATTAAAAAATATTAATAAATAAGAAAATTTTGTATTCATTATTTAATTGTGATGTTACATGAGTACCATTATACATTATTTTATAGCATACTTTAGTAAAATCCATGATGTGGTGATTACAACCATGTTCTTGATTCACACTAAAAAATATATTTTTATTAAATAAATAATGGGGTGAATGGATAAATGTAAGTGGTATATTATATCATATGGATGAAAGGAAATATGGTGTTAAGGAAAAAATAATAAAATATATTTTAGGTTTAGGACTATTGAGTGTTATCATTGTGGGAAACTAGATTATGTTATTAGGGGATATTCTGTGATGGTTTCTTTTTGGGATGATTGAGTTATATCTAATATAAGAGTGATAGGTTTTTATATCTTGATTTATTATAATACATGTATTTTATGTCTATAATAGATTAGTTATTGTTTAACTCTTAGAGCTCCCACTATATGTGTCCTAGAACGAGTTATTTTTCTTTAGTAGCTACAATAGTGAAGCATGATTTATATTAGGGAACATTAAGAAATGAAGTTTCCTGTGTAGAGGTTTGTTGATGATGGAACTAAATTATAGTATTAAAAAAAATTGTTTGATATCTACCTATTATTAGAAACCATGAGTTTTTATAAGAGTTAAATCAATATGGATTTCCCTTGGGTTGGAAACTTGTTATTGAAAATTCATTGTTTTTTTTCTAACAATTATATGAATGTTTTTAGGATTATGTTGTGACATCCCGGACTTGGGAGCCTAAATCCCATGGTTATTCTAGGACAATCACGTGGTGTTATGAATATTCACCAATCACTAGATGATGGTAAATACTATCAATGGATATGCATAATCATTATGTAATGATCTTCCCTCAAACAAATAAAAAATAATATGAAACAATAATGATTTAAATTTAAATAAAAAAATTGTCTTCAAAAGGTCATTTAATGTAACTTGGATACCAATTAGATTATTGAAAAAAAAATCCAAATTCATTATGACCAACAAGATAACTCCCATTTAGTGTGAGTGGCCTAATTCCTCATCCAATATATGGTTGTACATCATCATCTCCACCATGAACTCAACTCTAAAGATCAATCACCCCAAAACATTGGTGTCTTTCTATTAGTTTTATCACAACATATTACATCTACATGCACACTGAGAAGAATGTGTAGGTTTGAATGTGAATACCTAGTAGTATTTTCCCAAATCACTCTCATATAGTCCCATGATGACCAAATAATAAAAATGTAGACAATTATAATGAAAATATGTTAACACATTTAAAAAACTACATTGCCACAAGTCTAGATAAAACCCAAGATATAGAATAAAATAATATAACCAATTGTTTTCTAGGGAAAGGTATCCTTTTTAAAATACATGCAGACATGTAACTAAATTTTAATCAGTATAATCGAAGGATATATGATAAATAAATAATAACGAAAACATAATTATATCATATGATCATAGTAAACACCCAATTTAGATCATCACCCCCAGAAGTGGTTCTTGATATTTGGGGAACATGTTATCCATATTATATAAAAATTCATGGAACATACCATCCCTACCAAACACCCAATCCATTCATATTCACTAAATACATCTTATTAATTTATTATATCTAAATTATTTAATCAATCAAAACTATTTTACATCCCGTAAATAGTTTAACAAAATCCACCTGTCAATCCGAATTATTCATTCTAAAATATTTAAGATTATAAAAAAGGGATTCTCAAAAAAACCTTTAGAACCTAAACCAATGATTAAATATAAATCTCATCTCAAACCAACACCCATTTATTTATTGAAAAATACCCAAAATATGGTGTTTCATTATAGAAAACACCAATTATTTAATAAATTTAAATAAATTATTTGATAACTACACAAAAAAGAAAATGACCTAAAATAATATCAAAAAAATAATAAGGAATAATGTTATTATATGTAATAAAAAACCCACATACATTTAGTGATGATAATTTAACATTCTATTAATCTATCATCTAACATATGCGGTAACAATCCAATCCCATAAACCCTAGTAGTAAACCTGGGATCATTATTCTTTTGTTCGTGAATAATGTCCATAATCCAAATACCTAGATCTAATATTATGATATGGATCTATAAAAGGAAGAATAAATATATTTAGAGGAATATAGAGAGCAATGGGAGATCAAATGTTGCAAGATACCATCATGAAAAAACCTCAAATATAGTATTTATGTTATCAATTCTTGATAAAGAGTAATTACTGATGATAGATGACCCCATATTTCAGTCCTAATGGATTTGATTGTTTCATAAATTATTTTTTGGGTATTGAGAGAAGATTAATTAATCTAAATTATATATTTTAATAATAAAAAATTATTATAAGATATTGGATTCTTGATCAGACTGCATGGACAGGTAAAACTATTTGTTGTTCATGATGGTGGATTTATCCAAACTCATAGTTGCAAGATCGCCCCACATGGTAACTAAATACCATGAACTTATTGTAATATCACCTCAACCTACCCAGGATCCCTACAAGGTGTTTTAAGACCATGAAACATTACCAAAATGTGTTATCTAAACTATTAAAGATATAAAAATTAATTCAACAATCCGTAAATTGAAAATAGGGATTACCAACAAAACCTAAGACATTATAATTTTCCAAACCATAGGATTTTTCATTAATAAAATATTGTTAATATAAATTATTACTACGAAAACCTAGACATTTTTCTAATATCTAATATTATTTCTCCCTCTTCTTCTCTAGAATTTGACAATGTTTCCATAAAATCCACTCACATGGAATACTCTATAATCTCAAGATATTTTCCTATCTATCAAAAATCATTACTAAACTTTCCCTAAATGACACATTTGGATCCAAATAAACTATATTGAATGATTCTACATGACATTGTACTTATTTTTAATTCATTATCCAATAGAAATGGAACATATTATAGACTAAAACATATTTATGTGGTTACTCTAGAAGACAAGCCACATCTTGAATTTATTTCACCACCTCTATTGGACCCACATAACTGGGTACCACACTTCCTTTCATCCCAATTCATCTATGAAAACCCCAAGGACAACACAAAAGAAGGCCCCATAATCAAACCTAAACTCCAATGGTAAACACTGATGATTAGCATAAGACTTCTATTGAGTCAGAAACATCACTAATAACTTTTATATTAGATAAAATTGATTCATCATCTCATGCACCACGATAGGAAATAAAAGTAACCTCTCTTATGATTTAAGCATACATAGTGATGATCAACATGACATTAATATTAAGATTTAAAAAGATACATTAACAAAATATTGGTAAGCTATTGTTTAAGATTAAATCTTACAAAGACAAAAGATCCTTCCAGGATCTCCAAAAATAAAAAATAAAATATTGAATCATGTTCTATAGTGTCTATATAGATTCATTAGTCTTTCATAAGGCAGAAAAAATACACATGCATTTATTATAAAACATTTTCATTATTAAAACATTACATGAAAAAAAATCTCAACATTTTAAGTAATAATAGGTTTCGTGCCTTTTGAATCTAGCTATATATGAAAATTATTCTATAATTTTTGTGATTTTTTCCCCATAATTTCATCATAATAGGTCTCATTCTAAAAATTTACCAAGTTAAAATCATCCACATGCCCCATGAAATGAAAACATAATAAAGTGGATGAGATTAAATTTTTTGTAATGGAAAAATAAACATATAAATAATTTATATATGGTTATATCAGAAGTGTAATACCCTAACCTTGATTCTATTGAATCAGTGCCCCTGGATAGCATTCCACATGGACTCCAGAATGCCTCATCACACCCCAGATGCTATTGACTAGCTGTGAGGAGCTATAAGTTTGTAATGGGGAGACTATTCCCATATTTTCATATTACCCAATGAATTAAAATAATAATAAATATGTAATTCATATTGTAAATCCATAAAATATAATGTAGGGAAAGATACAAATATAACTATATTAACATATTTCCATAACAATGGGTATATCATACATGTCATGGATCCCGTATTGGTAGAATTTATAAACAGGCAAAAAATAATAAATAAAAAAATAAAACTCATCCTCAAAGTGATGTCATATTTGGCTAAGTCCTAACATCCACATCACATGCAATCAATGAAATCCCCAACTAAACAATGACATCAAGTTCTTACCCCGAACCCGTATCTTCAATTCCAATTGTGTTCTTCTTAGTTAATCATCTTCCATGGTGTCCTGAGAAGGGTTTGAGTAAATTTCAGTAACCCGCCACTAATGGTGATGCTAAAAGAACCAGTCCATAATAAATAGATCATTAAAGGGTTCAAATAAAAAATTCACCATTTTTTAAATTTTCATTTTTACAATTTAATATTTTAAATAAAAATGACATAAGATAACAAACAATTCTTAGGCCCTTTGGTAGCACATGAAATTTTTTTATTCCAACTTCATCCATCACTGGTGAGTCTTAATCCTCATATTCATCATAAAACAACTATTTTCGGGATTGTCTACCAAAGAAACCATACTTTTCCCACATGAGGGAACCCTCATGAATCTATAGTTCATTCGCTCACGTCAAATCCCATAGGGAATATAAAGGTAGTAGTTACCCTTTACACTCCAATAATCTTAACTACCTATGTGAACATGAGTAATTATCCATGACATTCCAAAAAATGATCTGGTTAGAATCCCCA
This sequence comes from Viscum album, assembly GCA_963277665.1. Classification (NCBI taxonomy): domain Eukaryota; kingdom Viridiplantae; phylum Streptophyta; class Magnoliopsida; order Santalales; family Viscaceae; genus Viscum; species Viscum album. Next base: position 424,206,896 of record OY728123.1, on the reverse strand, counting down.
ACTTATGTTTGAGGCATTCCACTCATGTGATGAGTATAAATTGGGGGAGATCATCCCCCAACATTTAATAACATGACTCAGAAGAATATATGAAATTAATCTATGGAATTTGAAAAATATATACATTACCTCAATCGAGGGAGAGACGCCCCATGGAATTTTTGATAAAGAATCTAGTATAATCAAATAGTTAACTAATGGAATTGCATATAATTGGAATTCTATGAATCTATTGGGTTCAACACATCTTTAAATTCATGTGATTATATTAGTGTAATCCAAGACTCACTCATAGAATTACACAAATTTTAAGGTTTATACAGACCCATAGAAATATTTTAGGGCATTCCAACTTATAACCACATCAAAAGGCATTCATTTTACATTTGTCAAAAATATCAAAAAAATTATATAAGTTATGAAAGAATTAAACAAGGATAAAAAACCAAGGTTATCTTCATTTAACATTCTTCTAATTACCAACATAGAAAAACTCCCATGATAAACCTATCCCACTACATAATTACTTTAACATTTCATCCTTTAAAATAATTATAAGTCATTAACGAATGCCAAGACATTTTAAAACACTTTTTTCATTCTATAAAAAGGGACATGCGATTTCATAACTCATATATAAATTAAAAGTTCCAAATATCATTTTCAACATTGATGGTTTTGAAATTCCATTTCACAACCATCAAGTCAACACACAATTCTTTTTTATCCACTTAACATTGAATATTTCATTCAATATTCTAACCACATTTTTAAAATATAAATTCTCTTTTGAAAAGAAAATTACAATGTTGATCCCACTTCCCATGTTATTTCCTAGGGAGTCCCTCTTTATGGCTCCATGTTTGGAAGAATAGATTTTAACAATCGGAAATGATAATTAAGACATTCCAAATAAAAAAATTGAATGCCCTGAAATCTGACACGACCACATAAAAAAACAAGGAAAACTAAGAAAAACGATGTTTTAATTGAAAAGTATCTCTTCCTTAGTTTTAATATATTATACATATCCTATATTAGACATTGGTTCAATATGTAGATGGAGAAAATGAGAAACCAATCAATTTCCTTCAAAATAGGGTATGTATGCCATAATGAATGGGACAAAATTTCAATGTGAAATAAATCCAAAATTTAAGGGATTAAGATATAAAATTACCCACTAACATACAAGCCAATATATTTCACCCAGATCAAAAATCATTCAAACGATAACACACAAATATAATATGTGGGGAAAAGAGAGGAACATGTGAGAGTGATAGGACAAAATGAAGAGAAAGGAGATAATATGTAAAAGTGTTGGAGTGATAGTTTTGTAATTATTTCACTTTTAAAGAGGGTCATGGTTTAACCACATAATTTCGAAAGTGTTCACCAACCATGAAAGCTCGCTTTCTATAGACCACAATGTTGGGAAATTAATGAACATGGTTTGAAAAACCATGTGAAAACCTTGTTCATGTCTCCATAATTTCTTTAGAAGGATCATAGTTTCATGGATCCTCATTCATTATTTAAACAAAAAAAAATGGTTCTCAAAGTGGAATTGGAATCCCATTAGGTTTCCCATAGCTTACCAGGAATCACAACTTATTTCTTATAGTGATAATGTATCACAACAAATTTCCCATTTTGGATCTAGCATCACAACTCATTTCAGCATTATTTTATGATATTTAATGATTTTCCCTACACATTAAAGAACTATATAGGTCCCACAAATAACATTATTATTAAACACAAACATTTTTTTTAGTAGAAAACATTAATTTATCACATCAATTTAAGAAAATAAATAACAAGGGGTATCACAATACTTTTTAAAATGTATCACATGAATAGAAATACAAAAAGAAAAAATTGTTAACATATTCAATCACTTAAAATTGAAACATCATGAAATATTTTAATGGGTGATTTAAAAGTCATAACATCCTAGAAAAAAGATCTATTTTTAGATAAATAGGAAAATATAATTCAAAATGTAGAAGAGATTAATGATCATTATCTTTAAAAATGAAATTTTAAAGATAACACTAATTGATTTAAAATTATATTTCAAAATAATAAAGGATTACTTTTGTAATTGAAAACAAGTAATTGAAATAAATATCTATTTAATATAAATATATACTTAAGAAGATAATATATATATATATATATATATATATATATATATTATGGAAAAAAAATTGAAGTGTATATCGATTACAAACTCATTTTCACAAAATTAATAAAATTGGACATAATATGAAAAATAATATCATTGAATATCAAGAATCAATGAAGCTTCAATTTTAAACAAAAAATACAAATCTAAATGAAATATAATTAAGTAACCAATTTCCCTAACATTTAATTGTTTAATTATGTGAATGTTATATAACCTCTATAATAATAAAATTGTTGTAATCACCTATGTCATAACCATATCCTTATCCATAACCCTTTATTAAAAATCATTCTACACATTTATATTAGTTATTTCATATCCATTATCTATTATAGTTGTGGGTAATCTTGATTATTTTGAACTATTTTCATAATCATGGATTTTTTATTCATTATTCTCCCAAATTTAACCATTCCTTGATCATAAAAGGTACAAAAGATTATGTTTTCATATATATATATATATATTATTTAATTCTTTGTTATTTTAATTTACAGTTATTGTTATAATGATTGGATAGGAGCATGTTTATGTGATTTTTAATTAATGGACATTTGTAATAGAATGAATGAGTTTATTATTTATGTTACCAAACTATAACCAAATAAATTTTTATTTTCTTATTCATATCCAATATAAAAAATTTGATGACATAATTAATATAAATTTATATCAATTTTAATTTACATTCATAAATATATCCATAAAGAATATGATATAATATATGTATAATTATGGATATTGGAGAGATACTTCTATAAAAATATTTGTGTCACAAAATTATAATTTAATTATATAGATTTTATTATGGTGATGATTTATAAATAATAATACATATAAGAAGAAGGTTACTAAAAATAAATTTTCACTTATAAGAAAACATCTTATCCTATTGGTATATTTATCACAAGTGGTTTGAATTATAATGATCTCTTATTTCTAATGTCACTTGTAGTATTTCTATTTTTTATTTCTATAATATAAATTTTTACGTGAATAAAATAACTTTTAACTAAATAAATTTTTAAAATCAGCATTTAGTGGTGGTAAGATAACCCTTCTCTTTATTAAACATTAATACATGGTTTATTACATAAAATTACACATAGTAAAACCTGAAATATAGATAAGTATAGTTTATTTGTGAATTGGTACATATAATAACATCTTGTACATGGGATACAATGGAATTATTGAAAACATCCTTCACATGCTTCAAAAATTACATGGCTTTTAAAATTGCACCGGATATCCTAGGGACATAGGTAAGGAATGGTTGATCTATAATTCACAATAAGGGAATAAAAATGGCATAAGGTAATACATGTTAAAAAATAGTCACATAAATGGGGAATAAAAGGGACGTGAATAACAAGTCATTATTTATCATGATAATCATAATATGAGATACGTGGAAACAACTTAAACCACTGCATCATAAACATAGGTCATGGCTAACTAACAAGACATCATGATTGAAAAAGTCCCATAATGTAATAAGGTTCACACCCAATCCCAATATGAAATCTCATGATATTAATCATTACCCAATTCATTGGAGTGCGATATAAATTCGGTCATGTCCATCACATTCTTTTAATTCTCATGCTTATGTGTGACACATATATCATACAACATTAAATAATTTATCATTATATTTTTTTCCCTGAATAGGTAGTGTGGAATAAATAAATCTAATTCCATATTCAAAAAATATATATTTTATAAAGTTGAATACCATTGATAGAAAATGGGCATGGTATTCACTACTAATTATTTTTTCATGGATAATCGATGTGAAGTTTCGGTATCATAACGGCGTCACTTAAAAATATGTAAAATAGGTTAATGAGAGATAAAGGGGTATATATTAATTTGGAAATAAAATTTACAGTAATAGGGTCACAAAGAAAACATATCCCATCAAAAGGAATTGGAAATATAAGGCATAGGATAATGAACAAACATTAATAAGGAGAATAAACAAAAGAATCTTTTCTTGAGTGTGTGACTCCAATTCTTAGGAGGTGATTCTTGAGAGATTGTGGGTGCCATGGGAGGGCTATATATAGGGTATAGAAGATTAATTAAATTATACATGTATTTTTATTTACGTGAAATGGGATATTGTGTGTGTTTATATTGGAAAAGAGTGGGGATGTCTTTAATATTTCTCAATTATAGGTTTTGGACTATATAAAATAAAATAACCAAAACTAAAAACCAACTGATGGTATTTTCCCATGTTTTATTCCAAATTTTATGGTTTTTGAATATTTTATAATTCCAAGTTCTGAATTTAAAAAATAATACCATTTCTTAAGTGAAGGTGATCCATAGTTTTAGAGAAATGATTTTAAAACAACAAAATAAATTAATGGTTTTGTAGGATACATAAAGGATTTATAAAATTAATAAAATCAACATAAAATCACATAATTTTAAATATAAAACCTATATATTGTCTTCTATAGCGTTTCTAATATTTATATCATCACATTTGGTTTATCATGATGTCCTGGTTCTTACTTTATATTTATACAGTGTTTAATGTTTACACGAAAATTCAACTATATCAAAAAATTATGAAAAATTAACCATTGAATAATTTCAATGTAATTCTTAGAAAAATAATATTCATCTTATCCAAATAATTTTATAAATTTTTTCATTTTATCATTTAAAATAATTATTTAATTTTATTGATTAATGATTCATTTTTTAACATTAACAGTTTTCAAACCCTTATAAAAATTTATTTGACTTCAAATAAATTATATAATAATTAATATTTACAAAACATAATATTTTATTAAAATTTTATTTATTTCAAAAACATATTACATTATCAAGATAAATTCATTAATTGAATATGAATATTACCTGAAAATACTATTTTTGTTTCATTGTATCAAATTAAAGATAATTGTTAATGTAACAATAAAAAGATAAAAATATATTAATTGTTCCTTACGAAATAATGTACATAGTCATATTTCTAAGGTATTGATACATATCCCTCTTGTAAACTAGAGAAAACCCTAAGAGTATGGTGTGTGATGGTGATCTTTTCCTGAATTGGTTAAACATACATGGTTAGGGTGGTGACATTGATGAGATTGAACATCTCACATAAATGGTTTAACTCATGATTAAGTTGTTGGATCACATCATCATATTGATCAAGGGGAAATCCAAAATATTTTATCTCGCTTGGAAACTGAGAAAATTGGGTTTTAAAGGGTATTAACCTACTATTTTAGGCCATCACTTCCTTTATCTTTGTCAATGGGTTTATAAAAATACTATATTAGTACTAATCATGTGGTTTCTGTTTGACAGCTATATTGTCAATGGTAAGTATTCTTAATGGTATTTCAAATCTGATAAAAATAATAAAAGAAAATAATTTCATTTTTTCTATAACCATATTATATAATAAGATAATTAATTAATACACGATAGATAGATTTTGTTTATAATAGTTCAGGTCATTACAGTCTTCCGACATTATAAAATTTCTTCCATGAATTATTCATTTATAGTACTAAAATGGTTGAGGTTAATTTGGTTTCATCACTTCCTTCAGTTCCCAAATCGCTTGTTTAGGGGTGTGGTTTCTCCGCAGCACGTTGACCAGGTGCATTGTCTTATTTTTCATAACATTGTCTCTATGAATTGGGTTCTTCGCATGCTTCTCTTCATTTGAGATATCGTTCTCCAATGGTACAACCTCTGGATTGAGTACATGTGAGTTGTTTGTTATGTACTTTCTCAAGAGGGATAAATAGGACACATCAATTTATTTATATAGGTTAGGTGGGAGTGATAGTTGTTAGGTCAACCCTCCAATGTGATTAATAATATCAAGGGGACCAATGTATCATGAAATATGCTTTCCATTCAACCCAAATCTCATGAATTTAATCCTTGCAGATATGTATAGGAATACTATTTCTCCAACACCAAATTCTAGGTGTCATCAATGATTATCATTATATCTCTTCTATAGACTCGGAGTACCCTTGATGTTCTACTAAAAGGTATTAACTTTTTCCACCATTTCCTTGACTATTAGAGAACCTATCAGTTTTTTTACCTAACCACATCGCAACATTATGGTATTCTAAACCAATTCCCATATAGTTATTCATTGGTATCCATTTGGATGCTCGATTGGAAACTTGTGTTATATGAGAACACAGACAGATAAAGATGTTTGTCTCATCCTCCTTTAATGTCTGAAGAAAATTCTCCCAACATGTTTTACTATGTCTGAATAGTTTGATTAATATGGCCATCAGATAATGGATTATAGGACATACTGAAGTGCATATCTATTTTTAAGGAATTTTGGATACTTTTCCATAACTTGGAGTTGAATCTTTGATCATAATTGGATATAATCTATATTGGTATGTAGTCTTACTAATTCTATAGTCTCTATAAGTGAAAGTTCATCTAGTGACAAACACTCTAAAATTGAAATTAAGTGTTTCATATTTATAAGAAAATACACCACAACCCATATATAATTATTATTACTTCATGTATTTGTAAGACCATTGAAAAATTCAATGGTTTTGTTTTTTTCATTTACATTTAGGTTTGGTTAATGGTTGTATTGTACCCTTTGATTTTTTCCCTTCCCTTTTTAACTGCTAACATACAACACATCTTGATGTATAGTCAACAGTCTCATTAATATTTTCCAATCAATATTTTTCTCAAAGATCTCAAAACATCATTCTACTTCCTTAATAGACGGATAAGGTTTATTTATGTGAATCTTCCAAAAACTCCTTCCTTAACTCAAGATTTGATGGTATACAAAATCTTGACACAAATCTCAGAACTCCTTATTCATTAACATTGAACTATGAGGATTTACTTTTCCTTATATATTCCACTTTATTATGAATTTCCAAATGATCTCTTTTAGAATCCTTTAACCTATCTAGAATATATGGTTGAGTGATCATTTGTGAAATGATTGATGATGTTCCTTATATTATGATCCTCATGTCTATCATTTCCAAATCTATGAAGATCAGATCCCTCTCAGTTTTCATCAATGATATAACTGATGTATCCTTTTTAATTATATAATATAACACTTTATTTGCATTCACATGATGGTAGTGTAATGAATATTCATATTACTTGATCATCTCTAACCATATTTTTTGGAACATATTTGTCTCTTTTGGTGTTTATATATACATGATAGTTTTTTATCTGAATATATTTTAAACATCCCCCAAATAAATAATGAAACCATATTTTCATATCTAATATCTCTTCATCCAACCCTAGATAACGTGTTCAGTAGTTCTTTTCGTGAACTTTCAACTTCCTTGAATCATAGGCTGTGAATTTTTTATTATACATTAACACATAGCCCAAGACCATATTCAATGCATCATTGAATTACATAATAAATTCTCCCCTTATAGGTTGTGTAATCATATGGGAAGTGATAGGAATCATTTTCATCTATTTTAATATCTCTTAATAGTCATCATTATAAGAAAATATGACTCTATTATGAGTTATGATAGTAAGAGTGTTTAAAAAATCATGAGGAATATATCAAAAATCGACGATACTTCCTAGCCAACCCAACGAAACTATGGATATCTATCATAGATTTTGGCCTCAGACATCCATCAATTACATATTTATTTGAAGGGTATATAGATATCCTATTCAATTTTATGATATTTATAAATAATGAGACTTCCATAAACCAGAACTCACATTTTATTTACTTGGAATAAAGCTTCTCCTTTCACAAGGTCTTAAGCATAGTTCTCATATCCTCCCCATGCATCTCTTGGGTTTTAGAATATATTAGAATATAATCCATAAAGACTACCAAATATTTGTTGACGTAATCTCTAAATACACTATTCATAATGTATAATAATATTTATCAATAATTATTGATTCCTAAGGGAATTACGATGAACACATTTTTCCCATCCAATGTACAAAACCCAATCTTGGGGGTACCCCCTTTCTTCAACCTAATGTGGTAATATCCTGACTGTTAATTGTTATTTGAGATGTATTGTACTCCACATAGATGATTGAAAAGGTAATCACTCTATGGAAGTGGATACTTATTCTTTATCATGATCTTCCTAACCTCAGGATAATCATTGCAAAGGTACATTGACCAATCCTTCTTTTTGATGGAGAGGACTCGTGCACCCCATGGTGAATCACACGGGCATATGAACCCTTTATCTAGATTCTATAATATTAGTTTATTTAGATAAAAAATTTCCACAATATCAATTATATATATATTCTTGGATAATGTTAATTTGACAAATATAATATTGATACAAAATTGATCCTCTTATTTATGATTATAAACAGACAATTCCTTAAGAAACACATTAGAATATTCTATTATAATATTATTGTCTTCATGGATAAATATTTCCTTAGAATCGATTAGTTTTTCTATCTATCTATAATTGTAGGGAAATAATATCCACTCTTTATGCATTGGTGCTAAACAAGATTCATCATCCTCCTTGCGCTTGAACAGAATCGGAGGGAAATTCTTGATATAGGGGTGATTTCATTCTCTCGGAAATTCTTGTTGTTTCTATATAGGAAAGGAAAATCCTACCCCTGAATTGCATAAAATTCCACCAATGGTAGAATGAAAATGTTTTCTATGATTTTCAACCCTCAAATTTTTATTTTGGATTTATATACTTGGGATGAAATAATCACCCTATTACATATTTTCACTGATAGCTCTATATTCATTCCCTCTAGTGGTGTTTGAATAGTTCTACTAAAATTTCTTAATATGAAGGAATGTGTAGAACCATAATCAAAAATTAAATTCTCTATTACTGAATGAATAACTAGAGTACCTATCACCACATCATTGTCAGGATCCGCCTCAACAGTTGTTATGGATAAATATCACCCTTGATTCTTTAGAGGTTGTTGGTTTTCCCCAAAAACCCTTGACTTAGTGCATTAGTTTCAAAACTAAAATGGTTCCTTGCAGTTCAACGAATGAAAAATTCATTGTGGGTTGACCAAATAATTCATTTCCTCCACTGTATTCATAGGATTCTCCTATCAGCAATCTCTAGCAAGGTTCCCTTTCTTCCCATTCCTAAAGCATTACCTTATTCCCCTTAGGAAATTTATGGGGTTCTTCTTTCCACACCATAGAAAAGTGGGATATTTAAATTTCATAGCACCATAATATTTCTCCATCATCCTACTATAAATAAACTCCACTCTCAGATTCATATCCCCATGATTCCCTTAAGATTAACCTATCTTTATTTGGATATTTAGGTCACATCAAACTATCTCCCCATATATATCCAATTCATAAATCACCATTTCTTTTTTTACAAAATGTTTCAGCGCACCAAAGATGCCTTCAAACGTGAATCCAAGGGTAATTGGAATGAAAAGGGAATGTAATGCATGTATTTTGATGTTTTCCTCATACAACTAAATATATTCATCATATTTTATCTTAAGGGAAAGAAACTTCCATTCCATTTTAATATGGAGAGTGTGAGGATAATATTTATAAAAAATATTTTAATTAATTTCTTCCACCCCATCACTTATATCTCTTCCTCTGGATTCATATTCTTGACCAATTCCTACCAATAATCGGTGTCTCGCTCTATATGATAAACCACCTACAGAACCATCCCTTGTTAGGAACATTGAAGGTTGTAAAAGATGTTCTCAATGGAGTTGATCCATTGTTTTGTGATTGAGGGATTACATGATCCATTTAATGTCAGAGTATTTTATTGCATCGGTGAAATAATTGAATCTCTTTGTCTCTTATGTTGGTTTGAAATCTCCGCATAATCCTCGTTTGTATTCATAACTTGAGACAGTTTATAGAGAATCATAATAATGTTAGTTATTCCTGCTCATATCTGATTGGGCATCTATTTGGATCAATCATCACTTTGTCCATAGCATTGATCATTTACCTAATTCCACCTATTTACGATCATTGTATAGACTAAAATCAAAATTAGGGATGATAATATAAAACTTTTTAAAACATAAATGCATAATCTAATAAAATTAAAGAGATAAATTATAATTTACCTGTATTTCCTTAACATATGGATTTCTTGGCGATAATATATGTTATCCTTGATCTATTTCAGAACATATACTCATATGGGAATTTTTTCCCTTAGTAATGTTTTATAATGATATTATGAATTTACAAAATCATATCCCTCGATTTTGTTAAACAAGGGGTGGAGTGAGGCCCATTTTACTGTACTAGGTTATGTCGAGTCAGGCTCGATGCACCATGTTAGATTCGTTACCACTAGGTATATCTCTTCCATACCTATATTCACTTATAGAATCGTGAAAGGGTTGTATTTTTTATAAACCACTAACTCTATACTTACCAAAATTTAGGTTTGTTTTCTTATACATAGTCTTATCCCTAAGGCTTATTATATAGTTTTGTAATCCTTATCCCAAAAATAAGAGAACTTTTCCTTTGACACCAATTATGAGAACCATTCTCTTTATTACACTTTAATACCTGGTTTGTTATATAAAAGTCAAATTATACATATTGGGAGATAAATAATTATATATTATTTTAGAATTAGTTATATATCATTACACCATGAACATGGGATTCAACAACATTACTGAATACTTCCGTAACATAATTCTAAAATACCTGGGCTTTAAAACTGCATGTGACAACCTACGAACATGTGTAAGAAAGGGGTGATATATAAACCAAAGTAATGTAATAAACATGGAATATGGTGATAAATGTTATAAAATATGCATATAAATAGGGAATAAAATTAACATGAATAATAAGGCATGATATACAATGATAATCATAACATTGTAAATGTTGGAAAACATAAAACACTACATCATAAACATAGGTCAAGGATAACATCCAAGACATCATGATATAAAATTCCCTATTAAGGAATTAGGTTAACTCCCTTTCCCACCATGATGTCTCGAGAGACTAAAAATTACCTAATTCATTATAGTGCTATATAATTATGGGTGCACCCATCACTTTTGTTTCATATTCATGTTAAAATGTGCCACTTAGATAATAAAAAATGGATTCATTTATCATCATATTTTTTTCAATGATCATGGATTATGAAATTGATACATGTAATCCCCTATTAAATGAAGTATCAGTTTATATATTTTAACACCATTGATAAGAAATGGGTATGGTATTTTCTACACAATTTTTTTGGCATGGAAGATCACAGTGAAATTTCGGCCGCATAACAGCGTTGATTAAGAATTCATAAAATGGGTTGAAGGGAGAAAATATGGTATCTAATAATTTTTAAATAAATTGGGAAGTAATTTGGATATGTAAAAAAATATCCCATCAATTGGAATTGGAATACAGGGCATAGAAAAATGAAGAAACATGAATAAAGAGGAAAAATAAATTATCCCTTACACGAGTTTCTGAATCCGAGTGCATTAGAGGGGCTTCTTAAGAGCAAAGAGGTTCCTTGGGAGGACTGAAGAGAGTGTGTGGAAGTTTAAGGACATGATACAATAATTTTTAGTAAATTGAAATCGGATATTGTGTGGCTTTATATAGGAAAACAGTGGGGATTTCATTAATATTTATCAAACTACTATTTTGGACTCTACAAAGTAAAATAACCAAAACCACATACATTCTAGTAGTTTTTGCCCATGTTTTTTAAAAATTAGGATGGTTTTTAATTATCTTATAATTCCAAAGCTATAACATAATAAAATAATACACTTTCTTAAATTGAGTTGAGTCATACTCTGAAATAAATGATTTTAAGACCGTAGAATATATTCATGGTATTGGAGGATTCATAAAGCCTTAATAAAATTAATTAAATAAACATAAAGTTTCATTATTTTAAATTGAAAACATATAACTAGTCTTGGATACCATTTATAGTATTATTATAACATTTTTGGGTCATTATAATTTTATAATACGCAGTGTATATTTATACGGTATTTAATTTTTACCAGAAAATTCGAATGTCTCAAAAAGTTGTGAAAAAATCACTATTGGATAATTTCAACATTCTAATTCAAAAAATAATATTCATTTTATAAAAATAATATTATGAAATTTTGAATATTTCATTTTAAAATTAGAATCAAAATTTACTGATTAATAAGTTGTTTTTTTATGAAATAGTTTTCGATCCCTTAAAAAAATTACATTTCGCGTCACAAAAAATAATATGATCATTTATATTAACGTAACATATTTTTTATTAAAATATTGTTTATTTTAAAAATACTTTAACAATTTTAGATAAATTATTTACTAAAATTGGATAATTACATATAAATACTATTTTTATTTTATTATATTAAAATAAAAAACCATTATAATGTAACAATAATATGAACAAAATGGATTCACTATTCTATAAAAAATAATATACATACACATATTTCTAGGGCCTTGATATGTATCCCATTAATAAAATAGATAACGCCCTAATAGTAAGGTGTGTGATGATGAAACTTTCATGCGGTGGTTTGTAGTATATGGTTTGGGCCGTGATCTTCGTGAGTTTGAACTTCTCCCATAAGCAGATTCTCTCAAGATTATGTTTTTGGATCTCACATTGGGATTGGCCAAGGGAAGATCACTAATATTTCATCCCCATTAAAATCCATGATAATTGGGATTCATAGGATATGATCCTATTGGTTGAGTCCATCACTTCATTTTTCTCTATCAATTAGATTTATTCAAGCCCTATATTTATAATAATCATGTGATCACTGTTCAAAGACTATATTGTCTACTATAAACTTACTTAACGGTCATTTAAATATGATAGAATAAAATATAAACAAATAATTTCATGTGTTTTATATAACCATATTACATAAAAAGATTCTTAATTAAAACAAAAGGGAAATTATATTTACAATAGTTTGGGTGGTTATGGGTGATTATGAAAAAAAATGTATCTTTTATGGAGGTGTTAGTCCACACATACACATGAGAAACATTATAATTTATTCAATTGAATTTTACAGGAATAGATAATGTTCATACCAATAATATTATAAAATTTTAGTATATTATTTATATTAATGTAATTATATAGATATGGTTAGAATGTTTTTTAAGGGTGTGGATGATTAGGATAATGATTGGAAATTAATGTCTAAGTAATAATTACCTTCAGAATTTGGATCTTCTATTGATGTAACATTTGTAATCGAAGGAATTGATGCACTATTAAGGATAAGGTCTACAAAACATTTCTAGGTTATCTTAGATATGATAATTTGGATGATTTAAATGAGAATTTTAAATAAGTGATGTGGCTATAAAAAGGGTGGATGGGAGATGCTATTATTGGTGGAAACATGGGACAAGTCTTTGGAAAAAATGATTTTTAAAGGGTAAGGATGAAATTTCATGATTGTAAAGTGGGATAGGTAGCAAATGTTTTGTTAGATATATAGGTATGAATTTCCAACCTAAAAATGTATTATATAAATTTAATGTGTAAAATTTATTAAGTAAAATATGAGACACATTCGATTACAAATTTTAACACTTATTAATCTTCATTAAATATTAATAATGATAATTATTTTATCACTAAAAATATGAGATGCCACTTTGTTCCAAATTTGTATGGGATGTATCTTAATTTTTAATCCTTTTAATATAGTTTCATTTTAATATAATATTAAACTAAAATTTATATTAAAATATATATTGTGGTGGAAATTTGTTTTTTAAAGATATTTAATCATTAAGTGTGTTTAATATTATTTATAATTGATTGAAAATTGTTAATTAATTAGTATATATGATTATAAATATTATTAGAGTCTTATTCAAAACTAGATCCATTAAATTGAAAGTATCATTTTTAGAAAATTATAATTATTTGAAAACTAAATGTTTTTTATGGTAGTTAATATTTAACTAGGTAATTTTATTCTGAAAAATTAAATTGAACTCATTAAGTTATTTGAATATTCTATGGAAAAATATTCAAACAATTTTGTATGATTAAAATTATAAAAATGACCAATTTAAACATTTATATAATGAAACCTAAATGTACTATATACCAAGGATAAAATAACAATTTGTAATAACTTATAAAGTATTTATAAAGTGCTTACATTTATTGAAACACACCAATTTAATTATTGTCATTTAATTTATAATATTTTATTGACGTAATTTTATTTTCATTTTAGTTTATTGTTTATTTCAAGGAAATATATTCATTCAACATTTAAATAATGATAATCATTTACTAAAAAATGTTGGTAGGTGATATATACAACCAAAAATAAATTTTTTTCATCGTTTTTATACTTACCAATTACAACAAATTTTTTAGGATTCAATTAAGATAGAGATAAAAAAAGATTAGATTCCAAAATTGGAATCAATATTTATAAATTGGATATTCCAAGGGAACTCGTATATTATTTTATAAAAGACATATCATAATAATGGGCTTCTTCCTTACCATTTAAGGTAAATTCATCTCCTGGTTAATGTTAAGGGCTACCAATGAGAATATGTTTTCCTTGAAAGTTTATCGTCAGCATTCTAGGGATAAGTGATCAGAAGTTAATTTGGGATATGAAATATGATTTCCCTATTTTTTTTACTATAGTGATATGTTTAGATAGTTAATCCATTTCCAAAATAAAATCATAATTCGATAATGGAAATGCAATAATATTTGAAGGATTCAAATTCCCATAAACATCTACTAGATGCTGATTTTTGAATTTGGATTTAATTTTCATACCGATGATAGTTTTTATTGATAACTCTATATCAAATCATTAATCTTTTATAGATATTAAGAAGTAGGTATGAATTTAATGAAATACAAAACTTATAGTTTTGAGTTGGTGTTGAGCGTACCCTTCATTCTTCATTTTCATATCATCCATCAATAGTTGTGATTAGAAAGGATTATCCTTGTTTCCATGGATTAGAAAAAATTTTATGTTCATTATCAACATTATTTATTAGGTTAAGACACAAACATTCATAATTTCTAAAACACTTTTCATGTTAAATAGTTGACATTCATTCTCCTCCATTCCATTAGTTGACTTCTCCATCTCTCCTGTATAATAATGAGCTCAATGGATAACAATTAAAATTTTAAACATTCTCTTATTCATATTTGTAATGATATTGGATAAATACTTATACACTTATGACATTTAGGTAGTTTAAAATTCCATTTATCATTATCATTGTTTTCAAAAAATTTATGGGTTCTCATCCTTGTCTTTTTTAGTGCACTAATTATTTAAACTATGGTAACATTTTTAAACATATTTCATTATTTTTGGTTAGGAATGGTAACTAGATTTATCAGTCCGCCTCCCATTATAATGGGATGATCATTGATACAAATATTATATTCTCCCTCATATCCATTACTAACTCTGTTCATTCTAGTTCCAAACATCTCTAAAATAAAAACACGTTAATATGGGGGGTGAAAATTTAACATCGCGGGTGAATTATCCAAATCAATAACAAAAACAAATATGTGTCCTCAAAACCTTTTAACCATTTACCCCACCATATGAGCCTATAATTCCTTCTGTTCAACCTATATCAATCTTAATTAATCTATATTACTTTAATTTGGGTTATCCTATATGTCTCAACCTAATCCATCGATTTCAATAATACATAAATACTTCATATTGGTTAATAAAGTTAAAATGATCAACAGAAAAAAAAAATCAAGAGTTTAAAACCGTGTATAAAATCACAGAAGCATCACTGATGAATCTAGATCTAAAATACATATCATAAAATTTATAGAATTGATGACGATAATTTTGACCCAAATTTTTTCATCTTAGCTTTTGAAAATCTATAGGAAAACTTGGTTCACTTTTATATGGTGTGAACATTTACTTTTATTATTTTAAATAAATACAAAAAACTAATACATAAATAATTCACAATAATTTAAAAGATAATTTCTCCCACTTAACAATCCATTTATTTTTTAAAATAATATATCATCAGCATCCATTATATAATGCTCAGGTAAAATGAAGAAAATACATTCATAAAAACATGAAAATATGATAATCATAAATAAAAGAAATGGGTTCCACATCAATTACTTTCCAAGATAATTGACCTTTGGAAAATAAACGAGAAACGTAACAATCTATTGAAAAATGGGTATCACATGGTAATGAAACGAGTCCTATAAAACTCTCTTGGAAATATGACTAAACCACAGAAATGAATTAAGTTCCATAAAAATCTCATTGAAACATGGTTATCCAAGGAAAAAAATGGTTTCCTTATTAATCTCAATGAAAAATTTTTATAGCGTGGAAAAGAAATTGGATCACAAACAATCTCTTTAAAACATGATTAACCCATGGGAAAAAATTCTGTAAATAAAATTTTAAACATTAAAATTCATTTAAACAAATGGGTTCCTTATAATTCCCATTCAAACATGGTTAACTAATGGAAAATATATTGGCTCAATAACAATCCAATTGAAACACGGTTAACCTGTGGAAAAGGAATGTATTCATTATAGTCACTTTCAATCTATCATAATCCATTAATAAAAAGAAAAATTATATTGTAAATAAAAAATAACCCTAATGGAGTATAATAAACAACAAGGGTTTTATAATTTTATTAATGGAAATATAAATAAAAAATAATTAACAAAATTTTTGAGTAAAATAATCTTTAAACATTCAAAGTTTCTCATACCACTATGAAAAGTATGATTCCTAATCAAAATTAAAGAATAAATTTAGAATGAAACCTGTAATATCATGAGAATATGGAGATTCATGATATAAAGTTTCATAGGAGAATTATATACACATCATAAAATAAGATATTGGTATAACAGAACAAATATCTCAAAGAAAGAAAATTGTGACAGAGAATACATTACCACTTTGATAACTCTGACACAGTATTCCCCATGAAAGATTGATCAATAAATGGATATGTAAATCCCCATAAATTTATGTATAATAATCGTACCATACATTCATGATCAGTATATATATCATATAAAATTCATTAGGTTCAAAATAAAAAATAAATCTCAATGGAATTTAAATTAAGATGAAACCCCTTTCAAATTTGGTAACATTTGAATCAGTAACCAAAATTGTAATAATAATAAAATGAAATATTTAAATTCCAGGAATATAAAATAATTCATGATAAAATATATTAGAATTAAAATAGGTAAACCACATAAAATAATTATGTGGGAAATATAAAATTTATCTTATAGATTTAAAAATTAAGAAGAAAATCCCTTACCTTTTGTCTGATTTGTCGTGATGGTCCTCTAAATTCACGAATACTAAACTTATGATAATTATACAATTTCATAATTTCATTTTCCAATTTTATTATTAATTTTATTTCAATTATAATCAGGTTATATAAAATTACATAATCAATAATTTTTATGCTAAATGTTTTTTACCATATTTGGCTTATGTGTTAAAACTGACGTGGATAGGTTGACTATGGCCAATGAGGTAATTATTTATATATATCTAGAATAATAAAAATGACATAATTATAAAAAATTTAATTAAATTATAATTTTAACATTATACTCAAAATATTATTATGAAAAATAAACCTATGTTATGGTAATAGAGATGGTAGGTCGAACATATGCATTAGTAACTTGCCCATTTTTTTATGAACATTATGGAATAATGGTAAGTAACATTTATCTTTAAATAATGACCATTGTTCCATAAATAACATATTATTTAATTATACATACTTATATATATATATATATAATTCTTGTGATTTTGTAATGAAAACTATTGAATCACATTACTTTGAGGAGGTGGTATCACACACGTCTAAGAATGATGATATCACTTTTTTAGGGTGTGAAGTGGAAGGAAAATAATGATATATAATATTTACTAATAAATTATTATGTCCTAAATATAATAATGAATTCATTTATATCATATTACGTTTTATAAACCCTTACATAACACAATACATGTACAATGTGATTGTATCACATCACTGTGTAGAGATGGTAGTCAACACATCCACAAAAAATGTTATTGTGTTCCCATAAAACGGAAGAAATGAAGGTTTGTGTTGTATAGTAATTACAAAAAATTTAAGAAATTATAAATATCATTTATATCATATAAAAATATTATTACCATCATAATTACAAACCATAATAGGTGGTAAAGGAAACACGAAAGGCATCATTTCACGAGGCAGTAGTTCATTGTATACATAAATGGTGATTTTGATACCCATTTAATGGAAATTTTGTGCAGTTGTATATCTAAAACTTAATGAAAAACACATTATTATATTGATTATACTGATTTTATTATATAATAATAGAACAATAATAGTTAAATTATTGGATAAAGAAATAAAAAAAAATGTGATCATTGAAGAATTTACCTCTTCCTTGGGTAACTCCTTTTGGTTTGAATCAAAGGAATAAATTATTTTAATTTTATCCGAATGTTATGCTACTAGGATGAGAGTAGTGATTTTACAAGTTGATTTGGTAAGGTTTATTATGATCCAGAATTTCACGATAGGTTAGAAGATAGGGCCATGTGTGGTGGTCTTTTATAAGGTAGTGAGAGGATACACTTGGTATTATTGATGATATTTGAGTGCTCCCCATGTTTTAATTGTCCCCCCATGTTCCAAAGGTGGATTATAATATAATCGTAGAGGCGGAATGCTCGAAATATGGCTTGAAAATAATTTTCAGACATGTCTATGTTCATTATTACAAATATTGAATCCATTTTCCCAAATTATAATCACATTAGTGGCAAAATTTATTTTAAAATTAATACCCCATATGGGATAAGACAACGAGTGTTTAAAGTAAAAGGTTCCAAATTTGAATTTTTTTAATATCCAATTTCAATTTGAAATTGAATATAATGACCTAAATTGTATTTATTGATGTTTAATTGAACTTATTATTTTTTAATACCACATAAAATAAATTTTAACTGTATAAAAAATTTATATGAAATGGTAGTTTTTCAAATAAAATTCAATAATTTTCACTATTCATAAAAAAATTAACGTTCTTAGAAAAATACAAAAAATTCACCCAGGGTAAATTTTGATATTATTATTTCAAAAAAGAAGTTTATTTTTTCAAATAATATTTATAAAATTTTAAAATTTTAGTTTTTCAATAATCCTTTCCTTAAAAGGTTGAAAACCTACCTTTTAGAAAAATACACACTTTTAATACATAAAAGTTTATTTGTTCTAATATTATTCCTATAAAACTTATCAAAATAATCAAAAAACATTTTATTGAATATATAATATATAAATTTTATTAATATAATTCACTGTTGTTTATTTATTTAATTTCTCATGTTAAAACACCATTCTTGTCATAAAATGGTCTTCCAGAAAATCACACCCTTTATATTAAATTGGTTTTTATATTAACTTCTAATTAATTGGTAACATAAAAATTCATTAAATAAACATGTGTAAACCATATATATATATATATATATGTTTTTAAATCAAGTTCATTCCTTCCATTCCAATATATAGGGGATAACTATCATATTAAATAATATTATTATATTTTAGTTATGTAAAACTCGATCTTGCATGTATCATACAATATCAAAGAGCCTTAATGTTGAGTGAAACACAACATAAACATGGTTTTGAGTATTAAAAAAGATAAAATTTTCATTGTGTTAAGAACAAGATATATAATAATTCAATTAAATTTGAAAGAATGTATTTCATAAAATTTTAGGATGTTACATCCTTCCCCCTTAAAATGGATTTGGCCCTCAAAATTAATCAAGGTTATCAAAGGATTAACATTTTTAGAATACCTTTATTGTAACCCACAATATAAAAAGGGTTAATAAAACAAATTATTAAAAGGGGGATGTTGGAAATATTAAGGTCCCCAAAATTTGGGCAAACTTGGATTCCACCTCGGGAAAACATGGGTGGGAATAGATGAAAATCATAAATAATTATAGAAATTGATTAAGTTCATTGATCAAAAACATGTTACTGATCAATTGAAATTTAATAGCCTTAAAAATAAAATTATATGATGATAAATAAGGACATAAATACATAAGAAATTTAATTTTTTATCATAATGCTTTTTTTCACGATCTAATTCCTAGAGTTCAATAATTCTCTTTTCATTTATTCAAAGAGAAAAAAAACGTTTACTTATTTTATTATTAGAATTTAATCCTTTATGAAATTTAAACAAAAATCTCAAATTTTTTACAAAATGGTGATTATTAAAGAAGAATTTTCAATTCTTAGATCACTAAAATCAACCTTTTTAAGGAAACATAACCCAAAAAGGTATATTTAAGCAATTCAAACTATCATTAGACTTTAACCAAAACCAAAATAGATATAACATGGTGTTATAATTCCTAAAATCAGTACAACATCATATGATACATGAATTATAAAAAGTAATACCCAAATATAAAACTAAATTATTCTATAAATAATTATCCATTAAATTATTCAGTAATTTCAAAACTATGTTTGAAACCCAAATATTAGAATGATTTGATCATATATTCTTCAAAGATAAAACAACCATTATTACTCATATAAAATCCCATATATTTCCAAAATAAACATAATCCTTACCTAAAAAATATTATACTAACAGGGGAATTTTGAAGGATAGTGGTAATGCATGAAACGTTCATTTGAATTCATAATTGTGTTCCATGTGATATCAATTTCGATCATAAGAAACATTATAAAATCATAATAAGAAATTAAAACTCTTTTGGGTAACTTGGTGCATCACTTTAATAAAACCCTTTCAAAACCCATTTAATTGTATTTACCATATGTCGGAATTCCAACATTATCATTACCAAATCCTTTGTACATATATAATGGGTATCACCCATTATATAATCTATATCAGGCTCACCCAATCTCACTAAAATATGCTTATCCCATGGAGAAAAAACTAGTTCCACAACAATCTCACTAAATCATGTTTATCTCATAAAATGAAATTGGTTCCAAAATAATCACTTTGAAACATGATAAAACCATGGAAAAAAATGTGTTCCATAACAAATTTATTTGAAACATGTTTGACCAATTTAAAAGAAATAGGTTCCACAATAATCTCATTGAAAATGGTTAACACATTGAAATGAAATGGGATCAATAACATATCTTTGAAACATGGTAAAACCTTTTAAAATAAATGGATTCATTACAATATTTTTAAAACATTCATAATCCATCCAGAGACAAAATTGGGATGGTATCAACACAAAATATCACACTTTTTTCATAATTAACAATATGGGTTGTTGGATTTTATAATTTCCAATACCATTAAGATATCAGTAACAACAATCTTGAGTAAAATAATCATTAAACATTCAAAGCATCACGTACCACCTGGAAACATTTGAATAATAATCCCTATGAAGGAATAAAATTAAAATTAAACATATATTATCAGGAAAATATGTTTATTCATGATATGATATTTCAATAGACTAGTGTATTCAATGCATAAAATAAGATCGGTGTGTAACATAACAAACATCTCAAAGAGGACAAATTGTGATAAAAATTACATTACCGCTTTGGTAAATGTTAAAACATAATCTCTATTAAATAATGATAGTAAAACGTATATGTAAATCATAATAAATTAAAATTTAATAATAAAAAAATAAATTCATAGGAATTACATACACCATATAAAATTAATTAGTCCCATAATAACATATAAGTCTCAATGAAATGTAAATTGAGACGAAAGCCCTTTCAACTGTGGGAACATTTAAATCAGAAACCCCAAAAGTAATAATCAAAAATGAAACATCTAAATAAAATTATGCTAAAATAATTAATTATATAATATATCAAAAGTTCTATTGATACACCCCAAAAAGGAAGTATGTTTTGAATAAGAAATTTATCATAGAAGTGTACAAGGTTAGATGAAAATCACTTACCTTGAGTCAGATTTGTTATGATTTTCCTTTATCTTCCTAAATAATAAAATTATAAAAATTATTTAAATTCTTAATATCCTTTTACAAGTTTATTATTAATTTTATTTCACTTATATAAAATTTATATACAATTACATAATCAATAATTTTTAAGTCAAATGTTTTTCTATATTCGGATTATGTGTCACAACTGACTTTGATAGGTTGACTACGGCCAATAAAGTCATTATTTAAACATATAAATAATAATAAACACGAAATAAATATCACATTTTTATATAAATTATACTTATTAAATCATACACAAAAAATGGTTATGAAATATAAATGAACGTTATGATCAAAGAGATGATATGTCATATGTTCCCATTAGTAACGTTCCCATTTTTCAATGATCATTATAGAAATAAGGTAAGTATTTTTTATCATTACATAATTTTCATTATATCATAGAAAGTATCTTATTTAAATATAAAAATGTTTATATATATTTTTATGATGTGGGGTTGAAAAAGTAAGAATTGAACCCCTTTGAGGGGGCAGTAGTCCACACAACCATGAACAATGTTATCACTTTTTTAGTGGTTGAAATGGAAAGAAGAAAATGATATTTTATATGTCCATATAGATAATTATGTAATTAATTTCATAAAGATTTAATTTATATAATATTTGTTCTTTAAAATCATCCTAAATTTATTCCATGTACATTTAAATATATCACAATGCCTCGAGGAGGTGGTAGTATAGACCTCCAAAAACAACATTATTGTATTCCCATAAAATGGAAAGAATGTAGGTATGTGTTATAAAACTGTTAAATAATAATTAATATATTATAAATTAAATTTATATGATATAAAAATAGTATTTCCATCATAATTCCCATCCATAAGTGGTGGTAATGGAAAAAATGAACAACATCATTTCATGAGGCGGTAGTTCACCACACACATGAATAGTGATTTCATTACCCATTTGATGGATGTGTTTATAAGTTTTTGTCAAATAAATAACCTAAAAACATCTCACTATATTTAGAATACTGATTTAATTATATAATTATGGACTAAAAAATAAATGTTTGGAGAAATGAATAATTAGAAAGTGTTTGTTGAAGAATGTTTCCACTACTATGGGTAACACCTTTTTTCGCCAATGGACATCCTTGGATTTATTTATGAAAAAATGGATACATCAAGTATGAGATAAGGGATATTGGTAGTGTATTTTTTCAGGATTTTTATGAGCCAAAATGTCTTGATATGTGTGAATAGAGGGCAAGGGTGGTCGATTTTTATAATGGATGGAGAGGACACAGTTGGTATTATTGAAATCATTTGAGTGATCCCCATGTTTTACTAATCTCTCAAGGGTAAAATGAATACATTTATAAAAAATTATACTTTTAATGGTCTAAATAATGATATATAAAAAATTAGACAATTTTAGGGTCAATTTTACACCTTCAATTCTATGATTATTCATTAAGTAAACACGTTTTTACCTTAAACACTGTAATGAATTTTAATTACATTTACTAATATTTTTGGACAATAAATAATTTGAATTAATTAAAAATTATAATATATTATTATTAAAAATTTGGAATCCATTTTTCTAATTTTCAATCACATAATTGAAATAATTTAACAAAAAGTTAATCTCACTAATAAGGCTACACAGCCGGTTTTTAAAGTAAAAAAGTTCAAAATTTAAATTTTCTTTATATCCAAATTCAATGAGAAAGTGAGTAAAATGACCTAAGTTATGTTTATTTATATATAATGGAAATAAATATATTATAAACCAATTTAAAAAAAATTAACTATATATATAAATTAGATAAAAAAAAATTTTGAAATAAAAGTTCTTTGGTCTTCATTATTCATCACAAAATGAATATTCTCATAAATGTACCAAAAATTCACCCAAAGTAAATTTTGATATAAATTTTTTTTAAAATCTTTAATTAAATTGATGATATATATTTCCTATGATATATAGAGTAACTACATGATGCTTTACCATCCAATCCATGTGTAGCTTACACAGGTCCTATTCTGAGAATATCTCTAGAAAGAAAAAAGTATCCTGACATCATGAGTTGATCCGCAATCACCTATAATATGTCATTATTCCAAGGTGATTTTATCTAACCTATATTCAAATTATTTATGGTGTCTTCAAACTTCTATATCATCATTGGAAATAGACATAAAATCCTTATAAGTCAATGATAGCCTATAGTTGTCCACTAATAGGTCAATAACCAAGATACACAATCGACTATATCCCTCTCCATACCTACCCTAAAAATCTATCTTCTGATTTCACGATACTTATTTTCCTTAACAGGATGTCATGTCTAACTAGATCTATGGAACATACCCATTACCACCTTTCTCAAAATCAAGGTTACATCCATTTTCCCCAAAAATAATACTATCAAGTCCCCTAATAAAAACAAGCCTTCAATAGTGTACCCAAAAAATAAATCATCACTACTCTTCTAAAATTCAGTATTACTCTTTTTCCCCATGTTTATTTTATCCAAAAGCGTTGAAGTGATGTTAATATGATGTAGAATCATTCCATTTCTCTATTTCTGATCCTCTATAAGTAATATTTTCATCGATCTCATTAGTTTTATCTACTCTAATGATTCCTTAACCACTTATTCTTTTCATGTAAAGGAATCTGTTCCAATAAAACCATTATTTGGGGTATTAGAAAACTCAAAATTTAATGCTTCATGGAACTCCATCCATATCAATACCATGGTCTTAAGTATTACTAAGAGATTATTTACCGCATACATGTATGATTTGAATAAATCATAAACCTCATACTGAATAGGATTTTCCTCCAACTCTTCAACGTATAAACAACCACCGCTAACTATATTTCATGAATTTAATAGTTCATTTCACATATTCCTAACTTTATTGATTTTTATGGAACCAAATTATCCCCTTCCATGATAAAACTCTCTATTTTGGCACCAAATACAACATAATATATAAAGATCCCTTCACTAGACATGGTAATGGTCATCAATGGGATATATGTTAGCCTTTTTCAGTTCATTGAATGATATTTAGTGTAACACCCAAGTCACAAGACAGTTGATAGTACCTATGTTGAAGTTTCACGTGATCTTAGGCACATATAACAATACCCCAGAGGCTGAAAACTAGATATGAGGGTATAAAGTGAAATAATGGGGAGACTATACCCTCATATCATTGTGAAAAACTGTATAATATAAACAAAAAATCCATCAAAAAAATCAAAGTATATATATTAATTAAACAGTGACCATGATATAAAAAATGTAATGCGGAATCATGCAGTCATATTCCATAATTGGTCATCGACTGAGCTCACTACACATAAAAATTAAATAAAATAATGAAATACTAGAGGTTCAACTACCATCCTTAAGCCTCATTGCATCCTATTCTATATACTCCATCTGAACTATCCCGATCAATCATACAAAATTTGGAATATTATTTACCTATAACCATGACTAAAAAACACTACTTAGGTACCCAACTTCCATGTCCACCCGAGCAGGGTAAGAGTATAATTTATCAAGGCACCACTGAAAACATCTCGAAAATAACCAACAAATACAATGTGCACCCAAGTGATAATCATAGACAATTAAATGATATTCTGATGATCAATAAATAAATTTCCACTTTTGAGACTCGGGTTCCAATGTTACACTCTGAATATTCCATAAATATTTCGTCTAAATTTTTATTTCAATGAGAAAATGTTATACCATGATAATCCTCTAATAAACCTAATCACATAATATATTTATAGGTATAAAATATCACTCATAGTGATTATTATACCAAAGAGATAATTTCATATATACATCTTAATATGGGTAGTATGCCTCACCCATCTACCTCATATAGAATCAGGTGAGGTCATCAGAACCTATGAAACCTCGTTGTAATATATATATCGTCAAGAATCATTGTTAGGACATAGGAACACCCTTGGAATATTTTCTATGATTTAGTACAAAAACCAGATCCTAGGAACATCATTATAATCTCTTATATCATCAACCACAACACCTAATTCTAATCATTCTATACATCTCATACACAATCAGTGTACCTACTAGATCCTAGACATCATAGGCATCTCATATATCATCATGTTTAACCACCATATCCTAGCCATCATGGACTTTGCATAAAATATTTTCATTAAGTATAACACCAAATACTTAGCATCCTAGGAATCTCATTTATCATTACTCAACATGCCATAATATCTTAGGAATCATTTTCCTCCCATGAAATATCATCAATCATAATTCTAGATCCCAAGGAACCTTCATGGGGTGTATTTTATTATTATTATTATTATTAATCCCATATCCTAGAGAACAATTCTCGGTATCTCATGTAATATTATTTGGAATCAAGATAGATTCATGGGACCATCTTATAAATCATATATATTATGTTACTGGGTAGAAAACCACCTTGAAATATATCTTGAAATAATATTCATAAGGTATGGTCATAAAATATTATCATCAAGCATCACGCGGTTTTGGAATTTCAATCTCCCAACCAATTCTGTCACTATCAATTCCTATGTTCAAAGATACCACCTAGAATCAATCATTCAAGCTTCAATACACAACCCATCTCTAGGTTCAACATAAGGTTAGGGAATTCACTGAGGTCAACTAGGTCATGTCATAATTTAGACACCTTAAATGGGTTCCCCTATCTTATTCCCATCTAATTGGTCAATTATTTTCACTCATAATACTTGGAATTTATCATTATTATCATGATAAGATTATGGAATCAAATGCCTCATTAGGAGGATTACACAGTATTAAATCTAGATAGATGTAATAATGGAAATATCACATCCAATGTAATATGACAACCCTCTCACCTAACCAGACATAAATCTACCAACGGTATACCCACCTAGGTACACACACACTACTGGGAGAGGAACAGTTACCACACTCTCTATTAAACTATATTAATTGTTACAAGGCATCATAATTCACACATGTCTTACCCATAGGTTCTAGGGTGATGAATGATATTATACATACAAGATCCATCATGTATTCATATACATGGGATCTAAGAACCACAATCTCAAGGTCCATTGTGTTCATTAGTTAAATATATTTTATAAAAACAAAACTTTGCTTGTATCTAATAGTGTCATTAATAATAAATACCTCAATTATCTACAGCTGAGTCATCAAACCACTTTTCAATGATCCAACACAACCCTTGACACATGAATCTATCAATCATCACTTCATTTTTAGGGTAAAAATAGTTTTAAATCAACAATCAATCCCCTCAAAGTGTTGAGAACACTTATCAAATAGTACGTAAACAACACACATAAAACATAGGGTAATAGTTAGGGACAACCTACCATGTTGAGAGTAATTTCTTTTAACGTAATCTAGGCCAATTTCATCCCAGCTTATCCAAGCCTCATCCCATCTTGTATTATCTTCTGATAATTAAATTCAGGTTATAATATCCAAAAAAATTAATTACAAAAAAAATATAATTTTTCCCAATTTAATTCAAATATGATTCCCTACCTCAAACATCATTGATTAACATCAGCATATCGAAGCCTCAATCAACAAGGTGTGATCCACTCCCAAAACACACCCAAACCTAATCTATCAAAGTCCCAAGTTATATTGATCTAATAATTGGAAAATTTCATCCAATTTAGGAAAGAAACATAAGAAAATTTATTTAGAAATATACATTGAACAAAATGGTGAATAACATAATCTTTTCATCATCCTAGGACATCCTCCAGCCATACTGAAAAAAACCCATCATATTAGGGAAATTCTATCATGATCTGATAGAATCATAAAAACCCCAAGGTTGAAATATAGAAATCAAAATGATATAATGGAAAAATAATATGGAAGGAATGTGTGGGAGGAACTCAACTCAATCAAGAAGAAAACAACACAAAACCCATCCCCAAGCCACAGTGAATCAAATGAGATAGTGTGAGTGGGACCTACAAGATAGGTTTTGTGTGAGGGAGAAAATAGCTAGGAGTTGTTAAAAATATTGAGGTGGAATGGGTAATTTCACATTTTTAAAGAATATTTTGGTAGTTTCATGGTTTTAATATTTTTTTCAATACTGTACACTAAATCTGTAGACCACATTCCCTAAATCTGGACACCTCACATGGTTTTCCCACATTGTTTACCAAAGAATGCACCAACTGTGTAGTTTTAACTATCTAAATTATTCTCCCTTATAGATTTTGTCTAGATGTTTTGCAAAAATATTTTCCAAACCTTTAGATCCCTATAAAATGTGAGTTTCATTTTATTCACAATCTATCTACAATAATTAGAATACCCCAAAACCACATGAAAACCCAACCCATGGGGTTTTCTATAACTATATGGTAACTGTGTGGTATGGTAAATCTCATTCCATAAATTCAAAATCTAGCCTAGATCTCAAGAAATTCACCTAATCAACTAAAACACATCTATGTCCTTGATCCATGTCTAAAAATTCTCTTTGATATTCTCCAACTCTCAAAATACTAATTTTAAAACTTATTTTCAAAATGACCCATGATTCATGAAAAATTGAACTTTTACCTAAAATTACAACCCATAAATATGTGGGTATTTAAAACCACACCACAATATCACTTCTCATCCTTGAGAAGTATTTTTTTTCTTTTATCCACTACTCTAAACCTATCTTAATTATCAATCCATTTTCAACTATCCACACCCAATCCCTAAATGTCAAAAA
Source organism: Viscum album (assembly GCA_963277665.1). Lineage (NCBI taxonomy): Eukaryota > Viridiplantae > Streptophyta > Magnoliopsida > Santalales > Viscaceae > Viscum > Viscum album. The sequence continues at coordinate 424,177,757 of OY728123.1, read as the reverse complement.
ATATTATATTGTGAAATTCCTAACACAAGGGAAAGTATTCATGCAAAAATAAATCTACCGACTCATCATCATCACCAATTGGGAGAACATTCTCAACAGAACTAATCTACATTGAGATGCTAAACTATCATCAATCAATTCATTTCTGGGATCATGATGTTCCCCACCACATGTATTCTATGATAATGTTTACTGCCAAACCAATGTGCTCTCCACTATTAGAATCACATAGAGAGAAACAATATCAATGGTATAATGACACACATGGTGTTTTTTTCAACCACACTACACAAACTGTCACACAAATACACTATGTGTTCCCCCTCTGAATGTCTATCCTCAAAAACTCTTTGTCACACCTTCTATATTACTATATCACATACTGACCAAGAACATTATCTCTCAAAAGAATACAAATATTTAACAAACACCTACAATAATTTCCTTACCTACTGATCATTGTAATTAATTGTTTAGTCCCATGAATAAGAAAAAGATTTCATATAATATACCCACAAATTTTGACACACCTCCAATCTCACTCACCATTGGATCACATTACATTATTCCCATATATCTATGTAAATGCATGGAATTGAACCAATTACACAACTAAATCCCTAACCTTTTTCCCTCGTGGGACTAGATAAAATCAAATTTACTTACATACTACAATCCCAGTTCCATAAAATCTTCCCAATAACCTTTCATATCACACCGATAAACCCACCAATATAGGTTTCAACAATCCAGGACTGATAAGATTCTCCACTATATAGTAGTGTACTCATCATCACATCGCTAAATCAAAACATAGATATTTAGAAATGACACTTTATAGACCACCACTTATAATGACTAAAAAGAACCTTCCCCCTCATATTCAAATGAAAAGGAAAAAAACTAATTTATACCTAATCCAAGATCAATAGGAATTTTATCATTGACATCATCCAAAATTTCATCTATAAGAACTAGTGAGTTCATTTGTTCCATTTATTATCAATGATGTGTCAATATGTGTTTAGTGAGTTAAGATGAAGTGGTGATTCTTTTATAATTGTTGTGGAATAATTTATTTTCAATCGATGTCATCTTGATCAATTCTCCTTGTAATTCTAATAATTGTTGAACTGAACATAATTTCAAAGACTTTTCAATTGTGTTGGGAATGACACATTATTTTTGTAATGCCCCGACCCCAGTTACCCAGAGTCAGTGCATTATTTTAATACATTGCCATGATTACAAAGAATCAAGTCCTGAAGGACCGATCAGTTTAGCAGTCTTGGAAAAATAGATCACATACATGAATGTTACATTTGCACTTTAAGACGTACAAAACAACATAAATAATCTTTATGAACGTCATTATTCCCTTGGCTTAACCCTGCATATCAATCACATTACACTTCTTGGAATCCTGGGAAAAATAAAACATAGAAAGGTGTGAGCTCAAATGCTCAGTAAGGGTATGAAATATAGCAGAAACTTTCAAAAATAAGCATAAACATTTAAGGAAATGTATAAAACTAAAACAAAAGCCTTTTAAACTTGAACTTTAGCATAATATGGAAGAAATAAAATGAAATAGTTCCATTTACTTATTCACATATATATTCTATTAATCAGATAATCGCATGCAATATCACTAACCACTTTCATAATGATGGAATTCATGATGCCGAACTTTAATTTCTGTGTCAAGGCCCCGTGCCAAGACCTAAGGGATAACTGTAATTGGAAGCCAACCCGAAGAGCCTCTGTAATCGGACTCCATCCCGGAGTGCCTCTAATAACCAGACACCAACCCGGAGTGCCTCTATTAACCGGACACCAACCCAGAGTGCCTCTAATAACCAGACACCAACCCGGAGGGCTTAATTTTTCCGGTCCCCAACCCAAAACATACTAGTCCAACACATTCATCTTAAAAATAGGATGAAATATAACATAAACATTCGTTTTAAAACTAACATACAAAATGTCAAAATTTTAATCATAAACCATTAATGGCATAAAAGTAACTCATCCATAGTCAAAAATGTCAGAAAACCTTAAATACAATATGGATGATTTGTATCATAATAAATCTACTTGAAACAAGTTTAAAATTTATCAAAGGATGTTGACATAGATGAAATCAATACTACTTGAGAGAAATATCTATTTTTTGAAATCAATTAAAAGTATCATAATTATGGAGAAAACCTTTATTTTTAAAATATCTTTATAAGATTGTGAAGGAAGCTTCAAAGGTGTAATAACGGTGGAGAATAACCGCACCCGCCATATAAGTTAAGAAAAGAAATTCTTACCTTAATTTTGTCAAAAGGATAAAAAGGACCTTGTTTTGAAAATGACGGAAAGATTCCTTTATAAACCTCTTATAAAAAGTCAAAAAAAGGGTATAAATGTATTTAACCCATATTCTTGTAAATAGTAAAAATGTTTTGAAATTAATTTTAAGAAACATGGACATGGATGATAAAGAGATCCCAGTAGATTATTACGTATATACAACCTCGGATAATGAAGAGATTGCGAAATAAACCCTTACCATTTTGGTAACTTATGAAACGTACAACCCATGAAAGAGGTATCATACAATGAATATGTAAATACACATAAATTAAAGTTTATTATACAAAGAATATAATTATGGGCAGTACATACACCACACAAAATGTAATAGTGGCAATATGGCATGAATCTCATGTGAATAAGGAGTGAGATGAAAACCCCTTACCTTGCACTTTCCTTTAGTCGATGGTATGTTTAACCTCCTGCACGAAGATCGTGGTATGTTATTAAATTATACCAGAACCATGTTAATATTTATGATGTCATAAATTATTCATTTATGACTTTATATTACCCATTTAATAATAATTTCCATGGTATGTTAACATTTCGGGTAATAATCACTTTCTTTATCGTACGTGTTTTAACTTGTCACTCTTGGTTGTATCACTTAGATAATTATTTAAATACTACCAGAATATAAAACATGATAAATATATCATATATATTTAGAATATAAATATGTATAATAGAAATATATATTTAATGGAAAACATCATTTATGGAGACGGTAGTCCGTACGTACGCACGAGCAAAAATATCATTCGTTTGATATTAAAATAATATATAATTGGATGGTATATAATATATACAGAATCATTATCATGTTATATTTATTATTTACATGAATTAAAAATCATTATTATACCCATCCAAATAATAATATATTTAATAACAATTACACCACCATGTGGAGACGGTAAGCTGAACGTACGCACGTATGGTGACATGTCATTCAAAGGATAGATAAAATACTGAATATTGTTGTACCATATTTATAATAATATTAAATTATATAGGAGATACTGGATTCATTATTTTATAATGGGAAAAATAAATAATGAAGAAGTGGAAGAAGAAAGGAACTTGAAAAAGGGTGGTGAAATCATTACCTCTTCTTTGGGTTCTTCCTTTTGATTTGATCAAAAGGGATACTTAGGATGGCTTCTGACTAAAGTAAGGCCTCTAGAATGAATTTAGGGATTTTTAGAGAGTATTTGGGAAGGGTTTGGCCAAACCAAAAGTCTTTGAAGGTGTGAAGTTATGAGAAGGGGGAGTGCCCTTTTATAAGAGGGGTGAGGGGCACCTTTGGAAAAGCTAGAAATATTAATTTATAATAAATTTATATTCGGTTTCTAATGTCACCAAAGTTTATTATTTAAATTTTAAGGTGGGGATGGGTCGAAAACCACTCAACCAATATAATTTAGATAGGTTTGGGTTACTATATTAACCTTATCTTTAAGTATTGACTCTAAGTTAATTAGTTACACTTTTACAATGTCTCTTTGTATTTTTATATTATATGGTTAATAAACTTACTATATACATCCAAGATACACCAAAGTGGTCAATTAATGATACAAATATCATTATATAAATCTCTTGGCCGAACCTTATATTTTTATGAATTTAATATCAATTAATAATATAATATTTGTTTTAAAAACTCTTTTATGTCAGTTTTGATACTATTCAATAATTGACTTTTGTAAAACTCATAACAGAATGATTACTTAGAAAAAAGTTAATTAAATAAATCCTAATATTTAATATTAACCTAGAAAATTTTTTTAATTCATTAAAAGTCTCATGTTATATTTATTTGGGTATTTATAATATCAATTCTGTTAATTTTTCACTATTATTGTAATTACTGCATCATCATTGTGTCATAAATAAATTAACATATTTCATGTCTAAAAATTATAAATAAAATATAATTATGTAGTAAATATTTTTATCTTTCTAATGAATATTTATAGTCTAAAATCCAACATATATAACCCTATGTAAAATTTTGTTTTCTAAAAGATATATACTTGTGTCATTTTTGTATTCATTTTAACTTAATTAATATAAAGTGTCATTATCACTTACAAGTGGCTCCATGGGGTACCAAAATCGACCCAAATACGCCCATGGTCGGACATCTATCAACAAATAAGGTTATGAAATGTTTTAGGGTAATTTTTTTTTATTATAATATTATTTTTTAACCCTTATTTACCGGATTTACCCTTTAACCATGGTAAATAAAATATTTACCGAAGTAATTATTCAAAATGTATATAAATAAAAGTTACCAGTTTACACAATTTGAACATCCTGATTCCAAATATGGAATCCATTTTTCCAAATTCAAAACACACAAGTGGCAGAAATTAATTTAAAATTAATTCCCGCTGTCAAAACAAAAAGCATGTTTTTAAGATATAATAACTATCAAAAGATTGATACTTGTTTATGTTCAGTTTAATTGTGAAATTATGTCAAATGACCAACATTGTATTAAATCATAAAAATATATTTTAAATATACTTTAAAACCACTCAAATTCATAATTTATCACTATTAATTATTTTGATTAAAAAAGTTGTTTTTATTTCAAATTTAGTAATTTTCACTATTCATCAAAATATTAATGTTATCCGAAAAGTACCAAAATTTCACCCTAGGCTAATTTTGATATTACGAATCCAAAAATGAAGTCCATTTTGAGAGATATAATTTATAAAATTTCAAAAAGTAGGTATTACTATTCATAACGGCTAGTTTGGTAAGTCATGGTGCGCCTTAACTCGGTGTTGTGTGTAGTGTAAGTTATTGAATTATTTTGAAGAAATAACACACTATTAAATCTTGGGGTGTTACAGTTTTCAATAATAAGAGTTATAAACCATGAAAAAATATATTTGTTTCATAAATAATTATTAAAATGTCATGAAAAATAAATACATTTTTCCTGAATAATGTTTAAAAATATTTATTTTTTATTCATTTATATTTAAGTTGTGGAATTTTTCACTTAGACACTTTCTAATTGATTTACTAAAAATTGAACAACCATACAAGCCACAAGTTCCATATCATCAACCTTATTGTGGGGCCTAGCTCAAAAAAATGGATATCAACTCCAAGACACTTTCATGGAGGAAGTAGTGTGAATTGGATTCTATAGATCCCATAAAGAGTTTTCACGGTAGCGTGCATGGCATGCACATAAAACCCATAGGATGCCTAGGTAGACCACGGTTGTGTGGAGTGCCCTGGTGAGGGTGGTGTGTGAAATTTCTTTTGGGTTTCTAATCCCAGTGTCAGTTCTATAAGTAAATGGAATGGATTTATTAATTAATAAGCTTTCAACCACATTGAATTCCAATTTGGTACAGCAGCCCCACCGACGCACCTACATGATGTCATTAATTACACAATATTTTATAGGTTTATACATTTATATTTTATCCCAACTTACACTATTTTAATTATTCTCAAGATAGTTTGAGTACATTTTCAAACCCATAGAGGTGTGACGACAATAGCGGTGGCCTATATATTAGAAAAAAATTTGTATTCATCATGTAGATTTTGTCAATATGGATCTAAGATAACAAATTGGATTGGTTTGTAAGAGATTAAGTAATAGTTTATAATCAATTTAAAGTATTTTGTGCAAATGATATCCCCAAATAAAGGCCCTATGGATTAATATGGGAATTATTTCAAGAATTTCCAATTAGATTTGGTTAAAAAATTTGGATCTTCCCGGATTGGAAACCACTCTTTGGTCTAGAGGTTGTTTGCCACCTTGGTGAATTCAGTGAAAATTCAATGGTGGAATGTGAAAGAAAACTATTTTTTTAAAACATGATTCATTCAAGTTAGGTTAGGTTCCTCCTTTTATGATCCAGTGGATTTGGATCATGAAATATGGTGAAATAAGATTTTCTTTTTTACCTAATTTGTATCCAATATATTATTCAGGATTTCATTTCATGTTTCCTTGAAATTATCTTTCCCTTAATATCGACCCCTATACTTAGGAGGATTATCATTTCATTGTAATAGTATGATTAAATGTGTGAATAATAAAGGAAATTGAAGTTGTCACTAAAACAATAAAATCAATCAAATGTGGATGTTGATATTGATTTTTCATAAAATTAGAAATAGAATACCAAAAAAAATTTGAATTACAAGAAAAAAATTATAAACAGCGATGATTGAAGTTAAATTTCTTAGTTTTGGATGAAACCAATGAAATGAAGGGAAATCAAGTGAAAACTGAATGTAAAAATTGAGTCACCAGCACATCAGAGTAAATTGACATTAAATAAGTTGTATAAACTCATGACATGAATAGATTTTAAGTCATGATTCATCAGGAACATTTTTATCCTTAATAACTTTCATGTCATGAACCTTTATTTTACATAATAATATATAATTTATATGTCATTGGTATTTTTTATCTCACGTAATTCACTGTCTGAATAATGTTTTTAGGATCCTTATAGATTCAAAAAGGATTGACTAGAGATAAAGGAAGATACATTCATGTTGTGAATATCATTTATGCACATATTTTTCATCATCCACAGAATCCAAGTATTGTATTGAACTCACAGCTCAAGCTTCTGTATTTTTAGAGTTCTATCTACCTGGAACATAAATCATCAATCGGAATTTATGACATGAATTATCTACAACTTTAGTTTTTTTCAGTAGCACCTTCACTGGAATATGAGATTCAATATCATCAGAATATAAATCAAATATCACAGTATTATAATTTAAAATGTCTATAAATCTCAATGAAATGAATACAAAATTTATATATTAATTAATAATTTCAAATTCCCTCATTCTTGAAAAAAATTTCATTCCCATTAAAAATGACCATCAAAATGAATCACAAAGAAAACATTTTTTATAAAAACAATAATCAAAACCATGAAAATAAGGCCTAATGTTAGTATAAAGGTTATGATCCTACAAATTAATCTCTAAAAAGAAAATTATTAATGCCTCATAGTCAAGTTCCTTATTCAAATACATCCTTTAATTTCAATTTCTCAATTATTCCTTAGATATCTATAACCAAGTTTTAACTTAAATCCACATGAATTTTCTCTCAAAACTAAAGGTAAAATAGAATTTTATTTATAATCATACCCACAATACATGTTCCTAACCATATTCTTGAATTGGTTGAATTGACTCCACTACATAAAAATTTAATATAATTAATATGGAATTAAATTTTCAATTCAAATGAATCTAAAGCTAATGGAATGTGGGTAAATAGAAAAAATATAACTCAAATATAGGGTAAACTCTAATTCATTAGGCATGATAATCTCGAATTGTGTAATAAATATCCTCCATCGAAAGTTAATGTTTCTAAACTCCAAAAATCCCAAAATAGTTACATGTATGTGCAATGAAAGGATAATGAAAGTAACATGTTTATTTATTTATTTATATTTTTCATAATTAATGTTTAGGATATATCTCACATAAACCACCAAACCCCATATGATTTTTATAATATTCATTATTCTAGTAAGGGTGATTTTTTACCCTATCAATACGCAAACCATTTAACATTACTTATGTTGGAAAAAGGGGTAATCATAAATGTACATCAGAAGTAATATAAACCATGTCCCACTGATCTAGTGAAAATAACACTTCACATATCCTCAATAGTAAATCTCCCATTTGTAATAGAGATAACTATTCCATCGCATTCTATTAAGATAAAATCATTCAGTATACCAATGAGTAGGGTTAGAATGGTTAAATGGTCTTGAAATGTAGTTCATTCATAATAAAGTCATTCATTGAAACTATACGCTATATTGGGACACTATACAAGTGCATCCCATGGAAAATGGGATCAACAATTGAAATAACCCCATCATTTTCAAAAATTATTTTTCAAATTATAGCCTTGATATGATAGAAATTATATTTTTAAAAATTTCAAAAAATTTATGTGTCTCTCGAGAAATATGCTCAGAAAAGAACTTGAAATGTTAGTTCTACAATCTTATAAGGAATGGGAATGATAATAAAATTCTAAATCACTTATGTTATAATTAAAAGTAATACATCAAAAAATAAACAATTTTATGTGTTTAGAATCAAAATAATTTTCCATAACTCATCAGTCATTCTATAATTGGAAATAAGTATAAAGAATAAATTTTAACACTTGTCAACTAAATTTTATCTCTTATTTACATGGGTGTACTTAAATTTCAAGATAAAGAATGTGAAAATTTTAAACTTTCTCATAGATTAATTAGAATAGGAAAAATTATAAGTGAAAATGTAATAATCCATAAGAATATTCCCTCCAAACATAAGTCTTAACAATATTCCCAATATTTTTGAAATCAAGGAGGAAGAGATTCAATGAGTGTCGGAAAAATATGTAATGGGATGATGTAAATTGGTGTGGGGAATTGAGAGATCCCTAAAATGAATGAAATTCCATGGGGAAATTGATGGAGGATGATATGAATTTGGTCTATCTATAAAACAATAAAGCAAGAGCACATGCACAATTAAATTTTTGATTCCACCATGTATATCAAAAATGGGTAAATTAAATGATGTAGGAGAAAATAAGGGTTTCCAAAATGTTATCATATAAATGTGGTAACTAGTGAGAATACAATGAAATTTCCTATCAAATTGGAGAGAAGAAATAGTCCAGAAAAATAATATCACTAAAAAACAACTATGATGTAGAATACTATTTTGTGATTTTTTTTCAGAGTACTAAAAATATGTCATTTAATAGATGGATAGACTAGGATCATTCAGAACAGTCCATCAACTCAATGGTCTATAGACTCTTGCTAGTACTAAAGTTTGTGTATTCTTGAACTAAATGACATTTCATTGGATTAACTTCCTCAAAAATGGATAGATCACACCACCCATGTGTTAACCTAATCATCTATGAAACTCGTTTCTGGATAACCACGGACGGTGCCTTAATAATAGTATCATGAAGAAATATATCATGGGGGGACCAATCATCATCTTATCAGGTGTGTGAAAAGTGACATAATAAATAAGAGAAATAGGAATATAATTTTTTTTGAGAGATGAATGATAAATAATATGATCGATATATAGATATTATATCCCTTCCATTATTTAAATTAAATGATTCAAATCTAGAAAAGGGAATTTAAATAAATAAATATATACCCAATCAAATTGAAAAATAGTAGGGAATATTGGAAAACGTATAAGAAGAATGCGTTTTGTATTCCAAAATAGTTTTATGATCCCATATGTAGTTTTGGGTGGATAAATACACCTTACCTTGTTCATATAATAATTATTTTTAGGGTTGGGTGGATTAACAACCAAAAAATAGGTCATAGAGATAATAGAAGGATTGTTCAAAAATAAAGGGACTAGGTCGTAATCTGGTGGAGGTGAGGTGAAAATTCAAACTAAGATCATGTTTTGAGAAGCTAGATCAATGAATTTAACCTCATGTGTAGTTTCCACAGCAAGTCCATTTCCCTATTGAGCATGATCTACTGAAAATTCCTTCTGATCATAGGGGCCAGTAATCTCGATAGGATGATCAATCAGGGTAGCTATTGGTGTTTTGGTGGATGCTACCAGAATATAATTGGATGATGAAATGGATAATGAAGGATTTGGGTTAGTAGTATTAGTGGATTTAGGTGGATTAGGATGAGGTGGTGGGCTAGTGTAAGAAAACTATGGGTATTTAGTAAAGGGGTTATCTGGGCGCTGAAAAATAGTGCACTGGTTCTCCAAAATGTCCTATAGAGCCCCCCGCCCCCAAACACTGTGTCAACCACATCCCAAGGAGAAGGTGAAGAGGTAGATACTTGAAATTGGGGAAATCCTTAGTCTGGAAAGATGAATCCTTGTTCCAGGATGGGGGTGGATGAGCTATAGGGTCAATAGATGCATTAGGAATGGGTGCCTCGTTGGTGGACTTGGCATAGATAGGTTCCCAACCGTTGTGTTTCCCAACCATACGATGTAACCCCATCTTGGGGAGAAGGAATAGGTAAATGGGATGAATAGGTCTCAAGGATGAGATTGGGTATGAAGAATCCAATACACAAAAATTCATTCCCATTTTTGAAACGAATATGACAACATTAAGTGTCAAAATGGTCATCCTCACAAGTCCCTCATAATATAGAAATAACTGAAAAGTCATGTTCGCCATGAGGTTCCCATGCTAATAAAAAGGATGAGTAACGCAATGTGACTAACTTCCCCATCTTATGTTTCCCATTTCAGACAGGCATGGGCCATAACATAATGAAGGATCCTCAAACCGCTACATATTAGTTGGGTTCCATTCATTGTACATGGATTATATAAGATTGCGGAGTAATAGGATGTTTTTGATTAGTTATTTAGGGATTGCATCTTGTACTTTTCTAGATTCTTTGTTTTGTAAGATAGAGAGTAGGAAAAATCAACATATTAAACACCCAAGACAACTCTAAACTTTCCAAGAGAGAACTCCCTATTCAAGTCTCCCAATATAAAGGATACATGAATAATATAGAAATCAAAGGTGTCTATGAAATTGATTTAATGATCTGAGTATGTCTCATCATGAACCCTGATGATGTGAGAAAGATGAATACTTCCATGGGCCTCTATAACCTACTCATGCACCATTATCTTCTCTATAATTGAAAAATCAATAGTCTTATTTTTCATCATGGTCTTAGCTTACAAATAAGAAACGGAGACCTGATGGTGTTGTTTTTATAACTGATAAAATGGATTAACTAGTTGAATATGGGTATAATCCTAGTATGGGTCTTTGGAATTGTTAAGAGAATGATATGGGGAGAGATATTAGGAGGGATCCAATGGTGTGATGTAGAATCCTAGGCCATATGCTTTTCCATGGGAACTTCGATGCATTTGGCCACGCTATTGGTTTGGTTCCTATCTCCTCCCATTTTCTATACTGTTGAGTGGGAGGGGATGAGAAAGGGTTATTTATAGGGAGGAAGAGTGTTAATGAAATAGATTTTTGAGAGGATAGGTATAGCATGGGAAATAAGGTTTATCGTTTGTGTGGGAGGATAAACAGAGCAAAAGGGTATGGAAAATCAATGGAGGGGTGGAGAAGTAGTGATTGGATGGTGTAGAGGATGAAAATTATAGATGAACCTTGGGATCATAGGTTAAAAGTGTGGTCTAAAAATTCACTACATGATTTTTGAATTCATACAAGAATAAATGTGAGTGAATTTATTCTATATCCTACAAAACTCATCATCTGAATAATTAATTCAAGTCATGATTTTATTTATTTTCCAATTTCATTTTCTTTAGAAAAATATATTCCTTTATTCCCTTCATTTATTATAATTAAATTTTCCTGACATCTACAATCCAAACCCAAAGGAAACAACCTTATATTACCTCCCTATAATCACTTTATTTAATGTTTAAAGATAGAAAACTCTTTGTTTTTCAATTAAACTTCAATGATTGGGCACAACATTATAGAAAATGATCTCAATTAATTTTCAACTATTTTAAATTAAATTTGATGGATGGTCCTTCACCTCATGGACATTCAACCATTCCAAAAGGTTGTAATTTAATTAATTCAAATGATCTTGACCATCATTCCTTTAATTTTTTAGGGAATAATTTTAACCATCAATTGAAAATAACAACCTTGACTCCCTATGTGAATGTCATTGGGTGATGTATCAGTAATGTATTTTAATTTTTCATTATAATTTCATTCATTTTTATTGATGTCATGTCTTATTTCTTCCATCTCTTCAAATTGCAGAAACCTTTGCCTCCCATCTCTATGGGCTTCCAACTTTGTCATTTTGATGACCCAAAATGAGTGATATTCAAAGTTAAACTGGATATCTCAAAGCCTTCCAATGAAAATATTGAAGGGAGTTGTCCTAGTATGTGTTTCTTAAGGAGCATAATACAGTAAAGTGTATTATAAAGTTTGATTTTCTAGTTCTTTCAACTCTTATTGTCTTTATTCTCAATAATTTTTTGAATTTATTGATTTTATTGTTCCACATGATCACTAGTTTGTGAGTTGAAATAAGTTCTGGATTTATATAGAATTTCATACTTCTAAAGAAACCCCTTCTTCCAATTATTTCTTATGTGCAAACCAAACCACTGATTTTTAGTAAGGTAATTATAAATAATGGAAAAATGTTTTTTTTGAAATTTTTTTAGGACATTGGGTGTATTGAGAGTGGCGTCTTCATCTTAAATGCACTATGATACATAGTCTACACAAACCAAGATATGAATATTTACATTAGAATTTGGAATGGTTTCCCTGAAATAGATCCCATTGAAATCACTCTTTTCCACTGTAAGGATTGGGTTATGTGTCATTTCAACGTGTTTTCCAACAAATCATTTTCATTGGAATTGATCGCAACTCTGTATGAAGCCCCTAACATCCCATTAGAGTGTGGGATTATAAAATTCACATTGATGAATTTTAAAAATGCTATGATCAGACCCATGTTTTTCTCTAGTCAGTGGTTCATAAAAAAATCACGCACACTCTCAGCATAAACATTCGAGATGTAATTTCACATCAATCGAATAGAACATTTATTAAATAATAATGTCACATCTCATTAAATATCTGAAGAGTCAGATAGAAAATACTTCCATTATTGATATAGGAGGTGTGGGTATAGGGTATTTGGGGAGAAATAGATTAGATATATTAGAAACCCACATATGATATTTCACATTCGCATTGTATAGTGTTTCATTAGTGAAGATGTATAAAATTTCTAGTTATTCATAATATTCATTAATAGGTAGCAACAGTCTAAATAGGTGATCAGTGACAACATTTTCTATACCATTTATGTATTTCATGAAAATTTCAAACTCCTAAGACAAAATGACCCTCCATATCAATCTGGGTATTGCATTCTTTTTATTCATTGTATATTTTTGTGTCCTATGATCTGTGAACACAACAAATCTGGAAAACATGAAGAACGATATGATTTTATCAAATGAAAACCCCACTATAAGAAGCAGTTTCCATGTAGTAGTGTATTAGGTATTATCATCATTTAGAGTCTTAATGACATAGTATTTGTATCTAAAAAGATAACTAGTTCAAAATCCTAAGATAACCCCCATAGTGTAGTCACTTGAATATCACATTAGTTCGAAATATTTTTCTCTGTCAAGTTAGATAGTAACAAAGGATTCCACCAGGTTGTTTTTTAAAGAATAATTGTCTTTGAAACACTCATTAGTGAACTAAAATGAGAAATATTTTTCAAAAAGTTCTATCAGTTTATATAATTTTGGAAAAATTTATCTTACAAACTCACAGTAAAACAATACATGTCCCAGGATGGTTCAAATTCCTTTCACAAAAATTGGTTTAATAAAATCCTTAATGATTTTTATCATAAATAGATAATATTATATTCCATGATTTAACACTTCTGTCCATGAAATATACATCCATAAACGATAAAACAATTGTTTTCAATTTATCTAAATAAATTTTCTGACCCATTATTGCAATAAAAGTTCTATGCTACTCAAATATATCTAGAAATATCTCCCAAATGGTGAAATATTCTTTAAAGTTTTCTAGAAACTCTTCCACCTTATCATGAATGATCTTTATTGTGCACCATTAGAATTTTTCAGGCACATTAAACATTATAAAATGCATTCATCAATAATTGATGTTTTAGTTGGGACTTGTGAATGTTTTCACTGAATGATTGGTTTGATCCAGAGAGATTTTATAGTATAATGAATGTCTATGCAGGATGAAGTATAATATATACTAAGATGATCTCTCTAACCTTTCTCCATGAATAGAAGAGGGAAGTGATATTTCTGGTTGGTTTGGATTAGATTCCCTTAATCAACATTGACTCTCCAAACCATAATTATAGAAGTGGTTATTAAATCATCTATGGTATATTTTATTATAATAATCCCACCCTTCATTAGAACCATTTGTAATATGGTCATTAATTCAATATCTAATATGTATAAAATAATTATACTATTCTTAAGTTTCAAAACATATATCATAACCACCTCATTTAAGGTTTGGTGATTCTCCGTTGGGGTTTCATTTTGGTTTGGATACTTATTCATGTAAATATTTGTGAATTCACATCATGCGGAAGATCCAATTTATATCCGGAACACTCCACTGTAGTGAGTTATTATTCCTATTAAGGACTTACAACAATTTATTATCTTGATATTTAGTCTATTAAAATTGGATAATGACCATAAGTTTGTCCATAAAATTCCAAAATGAATATTTAAGCATACTTGTAATAGGATTCAGCTTCAATTATAGGGGTTTCATGAATGAGGGGGTATATTTATGAAAAAATCTCTTATAAGAGTTTCAATGTTTTTCATCTCCCAATATTATATAGTATCTTCCTTTTTAGAGAAATAGACCTCCTTATCATCTTCAAGAACTATATTTTCATCATCTTATTTAAATGGAAAAATATATTGACACAAAAGTGAGTCATCACTTCACATAGATTCTATTCCCAAAAGAATGACTACTCATTAATAATCGATTTATAAGAATATTCATCCATGATTTTCATCAATTAATGTTATTTAAATCATGATAATGGTCATCCTAAGATGATAGGGAGGTCACCCTATTCCTCCATGTAATGGATGAGAATGTTTCCATGGAAAATGGACACTGAAATCTAGAGTAAAACATCATCCAAAAGTCTATGAGGATACTTTACATATCTATTAGAAATAAATAGTGCTACCCTTATTTTATGAAAGTCTTAAATCCCTAGTCATTGAATGAAAATCAACAGTATGAGATTGATTCTCCTACTGAGATCACGTATATCTCTCCAAAAATTAGACAAGATAATGGTGGATCATGTAAAAAACATCCAAGGTCCCTATTAATTGGTTGACGTTTTTATTAATCCATTGTATATAATTCTTCATTCAAATGGATATATCCTTGGTATTATATTGTTATCTTATTACAGAGAAACTCTTTTAATAATTTTTCATGAATTGGAATCTGGGAAATATCTTTAGTGAAGGAAATATTTATTTGAAGTTATTTTTTCATGCCTAAAAATTTCTCATATTGAGCCTCAAACTTCTTCTATCACATTCACTCTAGAAATGGATGTTCATGACTTTATGGTTGTGGTAATATATAATTATCTTCCTTAATTTTGTAATATGGTTATGGACCTTTTCCTAATTGTTTTTTTTAGATTTTTTTCATAACTTTCTCTATGTAGGCATTTATTATTTTCAATTATAATTACAATATCATTTTGAGTGTGGACTTCATTACTCTTATCATTGCTCGTACCAGGATATCGAAAACTCATCTATTGGGAAATTCTAGGGACCATATATTTGGAATCTTATAATAGATGAGTCTAAGAAGTATCAGGAATCATACCTCGTATATGATCGAAGAGGGTATAAGAAATTTGGTCTACCTGATATTCATGATTGCATAAAAACTCCTGTTGATTTTGAATTTTTTTATATTGTGCCATAATTAATTAATATACTTTTTCCAAAATAGAAAAGATAATATTCCTGAAATTTTTATATTAAGGTGGGAGGATTTTTTTTCTATGAGGAGATTTATATGTAAATTTTTATTGTTATGGGAATTTTTTTGCTCCATGTGGTGCATAAATATTTTTTTGGAAATTGTTGGAGTGGTCACAGGACTTTTTTAAGTGTGTACCAAGCCGGTCCAAGATTTGATAGTTTTTCTTGAGCATTTATTTGTTATTAGTACACTAGACTGGTTTGTGGTTGTTGTTGAGAATGTCTTTTCTTGAAATTTCGTTTTTGAAACTCTTGTGGATTTTTGTTAAAATTCGCATAAATACAGTATTATGATTTTTTATCCATTTGTTTCATATAGTCATGAAATTTGTGTGGTCCCCCACACATATCTTATGAATATATTCATATAACATGAGTGGGTGGTGGTTTATGTCATTAGGGATGTTCATGATTTTTAATAATAAGTTCAACATGGGTTGCTAGGTGGGAGGTCTCTTCTACATGGTGAAACCATCACCATGTAGGTCCTAGATCACAATTCCAAAGGCTATCATTATGTTATATTTCATCAATAAGGTATCTTCCTAATTTTTGTTTTTTAATCATAATTCCTACATTATCAGCAGTGTCCACCACCATTCAATCAGTTTTTTGTAGATTATGGAAAAAAATTAGAAGTTATAGAAAGAATTCAAGCCCATAGAGTGGGATATTTTGACTCAATTATTTTACTCAGTCCCATATCCACAAGGATTATCCAGCATATACTTGGGAAAAATTCTGAATATCATTACACATCTACTAGATTATTATGGGATGAAATTTTAATAAAAGAATATTTTTTCACTCTTGTCCAAAGTAGAAATTAATTCAGTAGCTTGAATTTTCAAACAATCTTTGGATCCTTCCTATTAAGAGAATCAGAAGACCCTGAACTAAATGGAATCCTAAGAAACACCTTGATTCCTAAAGTTGTCGCAGACTTCATGAAATTTAAAAACATGTCCATGTGGATATTCACATTGAATTCCAATGAACTAACCCATATTACGGATTATTTAGATCAAGCCACGTTTAATTTTAATGGAATGTTCTTATATAGGATGGAGGGAAGTGTTGGTTATAGTACTACAAATGTATGGAAATACAAAATCCATAATGGTTTTCTCTGATTCCATTGGTTTCACTCCATAATATTCAAGTATCCCAAATTAATATTTTTTTTATTTGAAGAATCATTATTATTTCACTCATTCATGGTTGAGTAACATATTTTATAAGAAGTATCTCTTGATTCATAGTTTTAAAGAAATAGGTTCTTGATGATCTAATCTCCTTGAATGATTCCTGAGGGAATTGATCTTTCCCTAGTATCATATCACTAATAATGAAACAAATATATGTGTCAAATTTCAAAAAATAAATGTGGAAGGTATGTATTTTACTATTTTCATAGTTTTGTACCATAGGTCACTATGCAGAATAGGTCTCGATAAATGACACCAAAATTTGAAATTCCGGAAAGGAATTGTAAATTCCACATTGTTCAATCATATTGAAAATTTATATTTTGTACCAAATAACATTATTTGGTTGTTTGACAGTAATGTGGATGTATGGGTTAAAACCCATATTGAGGCGGTGGAAATAGGTGTGACCAAGAGTTTTGATCCTAGATTGGATTCCTTATGCAGATTTTGTGAATTTTGATTTAAGATAGAAAATTAGATTAATATGGAATTGGTTATGTATGGTTTCAATATCAATTTTTGGGATATTTTATAGATGATACACACAAATATAATATTCATAGGTCTTATGTCTTTGGCTATGAAGCTATTCAAGACTTTCTAATTGGATTTGTTAAACAGATTTGACATACCCAGATTGGAAAAAACTCTTTGGTCAAAATGAGGCTATTAACCTTAGTGAATTTAAAAAAAAATCATATTCCTAAAGTCAAAAAAAGATATTGGTCTCAAATCAACTCTTTCAAATTATTTTAGTGTTCTTATTTTTCAATCCCTGGCATTAGGATCATGCAAAGTGATGAAATGAGGTTTTATTTTTAACATAATTCCTAGATAATTGATTACCCAAGTTGTAATTTAATGGTTCATGAAATGAAAACTACACCTACTCTTGATCAATATCCCTAGGAATATTTATCATTCTTGTTAATAATAGGAATAGATTTTTGAATAATTAATTCAATTAAAGTATCCATTTTTAAAAATTTATTAAATAGAGGTAGATAAAATAGATATGTTTTCATTAATTGAGAAACAAATCCATGGAAATTTGGAATGGAAAGATCCAATGGGTTTGAAATAGCGATGATCGAAGGAAAACCTCTTCAAAAGAGTGGACAAAATTTAAATTAATAAAATACAAGAGAGATAAAATAAAAAAATCATTTCCCAAAAAAAATAGAGGTTCCCAAAATTAAATTGTGTAGATCAATACACGACATGAATGGATTTTACTTCATGAGTAAACATGGACATCATTATACTCCTTGAAATTCATATCATGAATCATTATTTTATATCATGAAGATGAAATTATGATTCATTAGTATTTTATATGTCCATAAATTTACCAATTTAGTTTCATTCATGAGATCTATGGGGCCTCTTATATGGTAGACCAAAGGTAAAGGTTGAGATATTCACACCGTGAATATCATTCACAACTTGAGTTTTTTTTATTGGTGACTTTGTGGCTTGTTGGATTTATTTCTCTCTTTTTTTTATTTCTATAGTTCTTTTTTCCAAAAATACATGTCATTAATTGTCATTCATGATGATAATTATCAACAACTTTAGTAATTTTACAGAAACACCACCTTTTAAATATGAAATCCATTTTTTCAAAAAAAATAAATGACAAAAACATAGTATCAATGTGTAAAACATATATAAAGGTTAATTAATTGATTCCAAAGTTTTTATATGAATTAATAATATCATCTGAAACAATTTTTTTCCATCATTGAAACATATGGACACAATGTAGGTCATATAATAGAATTAATCTGGGTTGTTCGGTCTATGTCTCGATCATCATTGACCAAGGATCATGACTAAGGGTTTCCTATGCACTTAAGTTCGTGGAAAAACTTCCAATTATTAAAAAGTATGCCTCCATGGTTATTCATATGTGATGATTCAAAGGTGATTTTTTCATTAACCTTTTCACATTCATGAACCTCTTCTCATTCAATAATAAGATACTTTATAACATGCTAACTACGGAATATAGAACATAGTTGTGGAAAGATAATAATTTATCTAATATGCATGGGTGAGTTTAATATTTATAAGGATGATCAATTTTTATTCATTTTATATATATGATTCATCATCATATAAGAAGGGACACCTTGAAATTTTGTGTAACATAGTGAAAAGTACGAAGCAAGTCATCCCTACTATCATTGGATATTTATTGTTATTAGTATCTCAGGGCTTGGAAACTACATTATTTTTTTGGATTAGTGTCTATTATGTATGTATAAAATGTTTTGTAGAACTTTCATATAAATATCAAATTAACATACTGAGAAAATCATTCTTCTATTTCGGAAGAGTTCAGGTTTTTTGAATAAAAATAGAGCACTCAGAAACTCTTGTTTCATGAAAATAATACTTCTTTGAGATAATTTTTGAGTGGTGTATTCACAATATGTAATGCAAGAAACAAAAAATTTTTTGTGAAACCCTAATATAAATTCATTCTAGTTTTCCTGATAACCTTACATCAATAATATTGAGGATTTTTTTATGATACATTCATGAAGAAGATGACCGCTGTGTTTGAGATCATAAATTCTGTAAAGTATAAGGATCAAAAAAAATTATAAAATTTAATTAGACAAATTCTCATATACACACTTTTATAAAGTGGAGGAAACAATTCAGCCAGTGATTGTCGTGGATGATCACATGTACATGAAGAAGAATTTATGCAATGTAACATGCACATGAAATCGTGTGGAACACAATGAAGGATATATTAAATAGAATAAATAATGTGGGAATAAAATAAAACTATAATGTGATATATAAAATGCGATAGGGTTATAAAACGGAATGATAATAATGTTGAACTATTCATGTCTTATATTTAATGAAAAAATATAGAGGATATTGTGTTCAATACTTTCACACATCAATCCAGATCATTTGATTCATTGAGGCAATTGATCTTTCATATATGATAATAATTCAATGAGAAAGACTAGAATGTTTTGATCATACATGAAGAGTGTATGAGAATTTTATATCTTGTAAGATCATAGAGGAAGTTCAAAGAGATCAGCCTACTATAGATCAACCCCATAAAGGGAATAACAAATTCCTTTTGTATTGGAAAAAGAATAATTTTATCTATTGGTGTTGGGAGAATAAAATAATTTTATTTGGTGTTGTATGAATAATAAAACTTCAGTAGTTCTTTAGAGGAGGATAAAAAAATGGGAATAACCAAACATGTTGGAAGAGTAGTATTGTTGTGGGGAGTAACAAGGATCTTATAGATGATCAACTATTAAGGTGTTTAAATATATTTTTCCTTAAACAAAGTAATTAATAAAATTAATATATTGATGAATCCACATTGGGTGGTCTAAAAACATGAAAAAATGAATTTATTTTTACAAAACCTTGTAAATACTATGTTTTATGCTCTCTCGTAATATTTTTTCATATGTTGTTAGATTTTGAGTTATAACAGCATTGATTGAATAACCTGACAAGTTCAAGAGTTTGAATTCAAAAAATATTAATTCAAACAATTAAACCACTGACTCACCGCCTATTTTAATGTTCAATTAATCCTAGGGATATATAATTTTTTTTAGATAATTTTTCACTCTGAATATAGAAATGATTTCATATGAAGTTCTAATTTTAGGAAATTAGTAAGATAAATATGATAGATATAACGAAATTTATCCCTAGGGATTAAGATTTAGAAATTTCTACCAAGACTCAAAAAAATATAATGAATAAAAAGGGAATAATATTGAAGAATAATCTTATACAAAATAGAGATACAACTCCAATTGAAGGTAATATGAATTTTTTAATTTGAAATAATTATATAAATTTTTATTCTTCATATGAACCATTATCAAGATTTTATTATGATGTATCACTTAGTGATATGTTCTTTAATTCAAATTTTGTCAAAATAATGTTCCCAAATATGTTGTAATTTTTATTTTTTGAGGTATTTATGGACTTATTTTTTATAAATCATAGTTCAAAAAATAGGTAAACAAACTAAAGGATGCATTATGTAAGAACATAGTAAATTATATAACTCTCAAAAAAACTAGTTAAATCAAGGGACCAATCCATTATTCATACAAAAAATAATAATTATAAAATTATGCCCATGAGAATGTTTTTTCTAGGATCATGTTTTTGGATGTATTTCATGAACCTGGAAAATTGCACAATGTTTTTTTTGTTTACAAAGATCCTCAATTATAGGATAATGAAAACATGGTCAAGGATATTCCTAATTCTTTATTAAAATAAATTAAACTTCATGAATAATAAATAAATAATTTGAATTATAATTGGGAATAGTAGGTGAAAATTATTTAGGATTAGAAGAACTCTCTCAACTTGAAGTGTCAATAGTTGGAGATGAGATTGAAGAATAAATAATTGCCATAAGGTGGAACTACCCAAATTTATTGAAAAAGATATGCTTCTACATAGGTATTCATTTGGGTTAATTATTCTATAATGATCATGATATCATACTCTAACTAAAATTCAACAACCTATAATATAATGTTATCCCATAAACCAAAAACATTTTTATGCACTAATGATATTTCATTTGCTCGTACAGGTTTTAATGAAAATTAAGAGAATGTATATATGGTTAAAACTGATAAATCCACCTCATCAAGGATGGATGAGAGAAGATATATGAATATTTTTACCTTAAGAGGTGTCCAAAAGAGTTTTGGTTCCACTCAGAAATAGTAAGGTACAAATCTAATAAATTCTAGAAAAACCACACCTGAATATATGAGAAGAATGTTTATTGGCTATTTTTTTTATTTTTTTATGTTTGGAAATAAGTAATTGAATTGTATATATAACATGAGAGTTCATGAAAATAATAAAACTCCACAAATATTGGGGAGAAAATATAAATTAATGAGAAAAAATAATATAATTATAGAATATTTTACCATGTCAACTATGTTAATGGTTAATCTTAAAATGGTGGCGAGATGAAGGATATAATTAGTAATTATAAATCTACACCAAATTTAGATTATTTTAAAGGAGTGATGTAATAATAGTTGTTCAGACAAATTTCATATCATCGTGGAAGATATAGGTTTAGCAATTTTTCTTGGTGTTGTAAAAGGTATGGGAAAATTCAAAATTTTAGAGTTTCAACATGTAATTTCTAGGAACCAAGAATTAATCAAGTGGTTTTCATGTTGAAAATATGATAATAAGTTCCTAGAGGAAGAATATTATGATCAAAAACCCATCCAAGCTTTTGATTTTGATTACATATGAATTGTTATAAAACATTTGTGGAAGAGGTATGCAGAACGAACACATAGATGAGAAATTAAAGATAAGAATTATAGTAGATATTATTTATATTGTAAATGGGAAGAGTTTTAAACAAAAAAATTAGTCATATGTCAGGTTTATATTATTATAATACAAATAATTTTAGAAAAGAGTGCCTAGTTATTCATAAAAAACAACATAAATTGGTTAAAAAATAAAAGGAAGATGAAAACCTGATAAATCTAAAATAAATCAAGTGGTTTTTGAAACTGAGCTATGAAAACTTCTTCCACAAAAAATTAAAAATTTATTTCAATAATATTGGTATAAAATAATGGGTCATTTTGAGAGGCACTTATCGAGATTAATGTTAGTCCTAAACCATAGTACCCCCCCCCCCCCCAATTCCCTATTACTTCATGTGTTTTGATCTAACATGAAGGTAATTGAAGGAGATATTTGATGTTGTCACTTCTCGATATAATTAAAATATTTTACTTTATGGAGTTTAAAGACTTCCTTGAAATGTAATAAAGGATTTTATTCATTAAGGGGGATAAACCTTGAAAAATATATATCATTTAACTAAATTCCCATGAATCCAGAAAATATAGATACATTTTAAAACTGAATATTGAGGTATGCCAATCACAATATCTTTAACTATTTTTTATTATATTAATCATGTCAATTAATAGGTATTTATTATTTGATGAAAATATTATACCTAAGGGAATATATTTTTTTGGTACCTAGACTCTTTTATATGTTTATTAATGATTCGGTAAAATAATGTATGTCTTGTCTGAACAAACCCATATTTTCTAAACTATGAAAATATAAGAATGATATCGTATGTATGGTTTTATATGTACATCAAAGACAGCCTTGGTTTTATCTCCCATGTTGTTTACACTAGGATATCTCACATAAACATAGAGTATACATACTAATAGATCATTATTAAATGAAACAGGGGTTATCATCCTTCCCTCAGAAAAAAGGGAAAGATAATGAGTGTACCATGAAAGGTAGAAGAAGAGATGTGAAAATCCCCACTTATCCTCTTCATTTTTTAGTATGGGGAGAATTTTTGGAGCACACATTTTGATTTTAAAAATTTCAAGACATATTTAAAACAAAATACAAATGGGGAGATTTTTTAGCCCATGTTTTTCATTTTTTCCATGAAGATTCAATATATTTTTTGTGATTTGAGATTAAGTGGTAATGCTATGGTTAATTTTTTTGGATTAATTTATTGGTATTATATATCATGCGTGATCTATTCACCTTTTCATTATTATGGTTGTTAAATTAGTATTAAGTTAAAATACATTTTTCAATTATATTGAGGAAGGAACATTGTTTATAACAAGGAAAATGATTTGAAGACCATGAAAAACTAAATTATGTTCACAAATAATTTATTATAAGGTCATTAAAAATATATTTTTTTTCATGAATATTATTTTAATATAATTAGTTTTCATTTGGAATTTTTATTTAGATAGTGTAATTTTTCACCTAAATATTTTCTAAGTGATTCAAAAAAAATGGCAATCCATACATGCCACAAGGGATACCTCATCAACCTTATTATGGCAGTTAGATCAACCATCTAGGAGAGCCAACCCATGAATCATACATGGTGGAAGGAGTCTGAATGAGAATTTATAGTTCCCATAAATGGAATTCATAGTGGTTTTCATGTTTTGTTCATAAAACATGTTGGATTCCAAAGTGGACCGCATATATGGGGCATGGCCCAATGAGGTTGTTGTGTATAAGTTATTCTAGGTGGAAAATCCTGGCGTTTCTTTATAAGTTTTGGAATGGATATATTTATTAAGAAGCTCTCAACTGTTTCAAACTCTGATGTGTGGCAAAAACCTCATGTCACTATTCTTCCTTTATTAAAACATATAGAAAAAATATAGGCCATCTAATGGAATTAATCAAAGAATTTTGATATGTGCAATGAAAATATTCAACCTATTCTCTTTAATGAGGATTTCATATGAATTAGAGTTTATATAAACCCCTCCTATGATCAAACATTTGGTGTCCATGGTATTTTTAGGGATGATATTCTGAGGCGATGAGGCCATAAACCTTCATGCATTCATGTTATACATTGAATACAATAAAAAGATTATTTATAACATGAATATACCAAATGAAAAATGTAGTTCCAGAAGGAATTAAACAGATATGATATGAATTCATGATTTAATGAATTATATGTATGGGTACATGATAATTATCACATTATTGTGTGGTTTCGTAACATAAGAAAATATTACTAAGAATATTTCATCACAGAGTGTGAAAGAATACATAAATGAGAACTGAGGTATTTTAGTGTTTAAAGATATTAGTATCTCCAAATATTTAAATGGAGTTATTTATGGATATTTGAGTTAGATATGTGTTCTCAAAAGTCAGTGGAGACCAATTATATACATATCAAAGAACTATTCCAAGATAATTATGCTACCATACAAGAAGAGATCTCATTTTCAAAGAAACCAGAGCTCTATGAAGTACTTTTTCCCTAAAGATAATGGTTCCATGAGAAACTTCTTGAGTAATATAGTCCCTCTGAGTTATATAATGAAATTGGGATGTGTTTAAAAAAACTTATGTGAATTCACTAAATTTTCCATGATACCATTATTAAAATAACTATGATGATTCATATATACTTCTTTCAGGAACAAGATAACCCATGTATTTAAGATCATGAATTATGCAAAGAATAATTTTCATGCAACTTCCTATTTTTTGTTGTATAAGAATTCTCACATAAAAACATATTCACAGAGGATTACATGACTAGGGAAGTGGGTGGTGTGCATGATCACACATACGTGAATAATAATTCATGCCTGATCTCATGCACATGAGAACATGTAAGACACCTATAGAAATAATTAACTGTATAAATTATATTAGAATAATATAAAATTATAAACAGAATTATAATATTTTATAGTGTTTCAAGAATAGAAGAGAATTAAATTGAATAGTGAAAGTTATATCTTGTATAAATTAATATTTTAGATATTATGTTCCTCACTTGAACACATCAAATGTTGTTGGAAATTTTTCTGATTAAGGAAAATTCAATCCTGAGCATTTTTTTCACTAAGGTAACTTATCTTAAATAGGTGATTATAATTAATTGATAAAGACTGTAAAGTTGAAATGGTACTTGAAGTTTATATGATCAATTCAAATTGAACAAGCATGTAGAGTAAAATTAGAGAGATTTTCCTATTTTAGATCAAAAATAAATTGGGAATGAGTCATTTATATGGTGTTGGAAGTAGATAATGTCTTTGAGTTGGAGATGGGATTATAAGAAGACTTTTATTTGGTGTTGGAAGCTAAACAAGACTCTAGTGGGAATATAGAGTGGGAGGAGATGGTTGGGGGTATAACAAACCAAGGTATAAGGGTTGGATTTTTGGGGGTATAACTATGATCAACTATTGGATTGACTATAGGGTTGTATAACTATTTATTTCCTAAAATACTATGATTCAGAATATGATTATAGTATAGAATCCTTGTTGGGGTGAATAACCAACCAAGAAAGGAATAGGTCTTAGTAATGACCATTATAAATGCCATGTGTTATTCTAACTCTTATTATCTCTACATATGATGTGATACTGTGAGATATCATTGAGTGGATAAAAACATTAACAAGTTTACATGTTTGAATTCAAAATAAAATACTTCATAAAATAAATCCACTTATTCGACCCCCCCCCAATATCTGGTCAATCTGCACTACTACAAATGCGGACATTAACAGTGCTAAAAATGGGCTTTATCAGCACTAAAAAGCATTGTAAAGAGCGGTGCTGATAAAGGGGGTACACTTTATCAGCGCTAAAAAGTGCTGATAGAAGACCCCTTTATCAGCGCTAAACACGTGCTAATAAAGGTATACTTTATCAGTGCTAAAGGAGCGCTGATAAAACAACCCTTTATTAGTTCTAAAAGAGTGCTGATAAATTAGTGTTTTATCAGCGCTCCTTTAGCGCTGATAAACGTATCCTTTATCAGCGCTTCTTTAGCGCTAATAAAGGTGTAGTTTATGAGCGCTTTTTTAGCACTGATAAATTCCCTCTCTGCTGCTACAAAAAAATCTGCAGCAGCACACCCAAACACCTGCAAACAAATCAGCATCTCAATATGCTAATTAAAGAGAGTCTACACATACAAAATTAACTCATAAATCATAATCTAATTAGACCAACTATAGCCATACAAGAAGTATACTCGTACACCATTAACACATAATTCATAAGTTAATTAAGTACATAAAGAATTCAATTCATAATTTAGGGGGTTGGTGGGATGTTCAAGGGTTTGGGGTGGCTGTCCAAGGGGGGTAGGGGGTGTCTGTGGGGCTTTCTAGGGGGGTGTACTGGTGTCCAAGGTGTCGGGGGGCTTTATAGGGGGTGGGGGTGTCTAGAGGGGTGGGGGTGTCCAGGGGTGGATTGGTGTCCAGGGGGGTGGGGGCGGTCCAGGGGGTGGATTGGTGTCTGGGGGGGATTTCCATGGGGTGGTCTAGTGTCCAAGGTGTCGGGGGGGCTTTACAGGGGTGGGGGTGTCTAGAGGGGTGCGGGTGTCCAGGGGGTGGATTGGTGTCTAGGGGGGTGGGGGCGGTCCAGGGGGTGGATTGGTGTCTGGGGGGCTTTCTAGGGGTGTGCCCGGGTGTCCAAGGTTTTGGGGGGGCTTTACAGAGGGTGGGGGTGTCCAGAAGAGTGGAGTGTGTCTAGGGGGTGGATTGGTGTCCATGGGGTGGGGGCAGTCTAGGGGTGGATTGGTGTACGGGGGGGCTTTCCAGGGGTGCTATGGTGTCCAAGGTGTTGGGGGGGGGGCATTACATGGGGTGGGGGTGTCCAGAGGGGTGGGGGTTTCCAGGGGTGGATTGGTGTCCAGGGGGTGGGGCGGTCCAAGGGGTGGATTGGTGTCCGGGGGGCTTTCCAGGGGGTGGGGGAAGTCTAGGGGGTGGTCAGTTGTTGTTTTCACTTAAAATCGTTTCCATTTTAAACAAAAGAGGGACCCATTGAGTCATACTGGCCACAACGTGCCTCGGATTTTGGCAGGGTTGACTCGTACACATCACCAAGGACTCTTGGATCGTTCTTATAAAATATAAAGGCAATCCGAATGTGTTTGGTCGGATTTTCATAGGTCATTTGTTGTTTTCAATTAAAATTGTGTCCATTTTAAACAAAAGAGAGACCATTTGAGTGATAGCGGTCACACCGTTCCTCGGATTGAAGAGGGGATGACTCTTACATGTCACAAATGACCCGTGGATCGTTCTCCTAAACTATCAACACAATCCTAATGCGTTTGGTCAGATTTCCGTAGGTCAGTTGGTGTTTTCACTTAAAATCATGTCCATTTTAAACAAAAGAGAGACCATTTTAGTTGTACCGGCCACACCGTGCCTCAGATTGAGGCAGGGTTGACCCGTACACGTCACCAAGGACCCATGGATCGTTCTTATAAAAGATCAAGTCAATCCGAATGCGTTTGGTCGGATTTTCATAGGTCAGTTATTGTTTTCAATTAAAATTGTGTCCATTTTAAACAAAAGAGAGACCCTTTTAGTGATAGCAGCCACACCATGCCTCGGATTGAGTGGGGATGACTCGTACACTTCAGAAAGGACTAGTGGATCATTCTTCTAAAGGATCAACATAATCTGAATGTGTTTGGTCAAATTTCAATAGGTCAGTTGTTGTTTTCACTTAAAATCGTGTCCATTTTAAACAAAATAGTGACCCTTTGAGTGGTACTGGCCACACCATGCCTCGGATTGAGGAGATGTTGACTCTTACATATCTCAAATGACCATTGGATCAATCTCCTAAAGGATTAACACAATCCGAATTCATTTGATCAGATTTCTGTAGGTCAGTTGTTTTTTCACTTAAAATCGTGTCCATTTTAAACAAAATAGAGACCCTTTGAGTGGTACCGGCCACACTGTGCCTCATATTGAGGAGATTATTACTCGTATATGTCACCAAGTACCCTTGGATCGTTCTTATAAAATATCAAGGAAATATGAATGTGTTTGTTCAAATTTCTGTAGGTCAGTTGTGGTTTTCACTTAAAATCGTGTCCATTTTAAAAAAAGAGACCCTTTGACTGGTACTGGCCATAAAAAGTCTTGGATTGAGGCAGGGTTGACTCGTACATGTCACTAAGGACCCATGGATCGTTATTCTAAAAGATAAAGGCAATCCGAATGCATTTGGTCAGATTTTCATAGGTCAGTTTTTGTTTTCAATTAAAATTATGTCTATTTTAAACAAAAGAGAGACCCTTTGAGTGATAGCGGTCACACCGTGCCTCGAATTGAGTCGGGATTGAAACTTCCACATCACAAAGGACCCGTGGATTGTTCTCCTAAAGGATCAACACAATCCGAATGTGTTTGGTCATATTTCTGAAGGTCAGTTGTTGTTTTCACTTAAAATCGTGTCCATTTTAAAGAAAAGAGAGACCCTTAGAGTGGTACCAGCCACACTGTGCCTCAGATTGAGGTGGGGTTGACTCTTAAACGTCACCAAGGACCTGTTTATCGTTCTCCTAAAGGATCAACACAATCAGAATGCGTTTGGTCAGATTTTCGTAGGTCAGTTGTTGTATTCACTTAAAATCGTGCCCATTTTAAACAAAATAGAGACCCTTTGAGTGTTACCGGTCACACCATGCCTCATATTGTGGAAATGATGACTCTTACATGTCACCAAGGACCCTTGGATCGTTTTTCTAAAGGATCAACACAATTATAATGTGTTTGGTCAGATTTCTGTAGGTCAGTGGTTGTTTTCACTTAAAATCTTGTCCATTTTAAACAAAAGAGAGACCCTTTGAGTGATATCAGCCACACCATGCCCCTGATTGAGGCGAAGTTGACTCTTACACATCACCCAGGACCCATGGATCGTTCTTATAAATGATCAAGGCAATCTGAATGCGTTTGGTCAGATTTTCATAGGTTAGTTGTCGTTTTCAATTAAAATTGTTTCCATTCTAAACAAAAGAGAGACCCTTTGAGTGATAGAAACCACACCGTGACTCATATTGAGTCTGGGATGACTCTTACACCTCACAAAGGACCATTGGATCATTCTCCTAAAGGATCAACATAATCCAAATGCATTTGGTCAAATTTCCGTAGGTTAGTTGTTGTTTTCACTTAAAATTGTGTCCATTTTAAAAAAATATAGACCCTTTGAGTGTTACCGGCAACACCATGCCTCAGATTGAGGCAGGGTTGACTCTTACATGTCAAAAAGAACCATTTTATCATTCTACTAAAGGATCAACACAATCCTAATGTGTTTGGTCGGATTTCTATAGGTCAGTTGTTTTTCACTTAAAATTGTGTCCATTTTAAACAAAATAGAGACCCTTTGAGTGGTACCGGCCACATCGTGCCTTGGATTGAGGCAGGGATGACTCATAAACGTCAACAAGGACCCTTGGTCCATTATTATAAATGATCAAGGCAATCCGAATGTGTTTGGTCATATTTATGTAGGTCAGTTGTTGTTTTCACTTAAAATCATGTCCATTTTAAACAAAAGAGATACCCTTTGAGTGGTACCGGCCACACCATGCCTCGAATTGATGTGGGGTTGACTCATACACGTCACCATGGACCCCTGGATTGTTCTTATAAAGGATCAAGGCAATCAGAATTCGTTTGGTCAGATTTTTGTTGGACATTTTTTGTTTTCAATTAGAATTGTGTCTATTTTAAACAAAAGAGAGACCCTTTGAGTGATAGCGGTCACACTGTGCCTCAGATGGAGGTGGGGTTGACTCCTACATGTCCAAAAGAAAGCGTGGATCATTATACTAAAGGATCAACACAATCCAAATGCATTTGGTTGGATTTCATAGGTCAGTTGTTGTTTTCACTTAAAATCGGGTCCATTTTAAACAAAAGAGAGACCCTTTGGGTGATGCTGGACACACCGTGCCTCGGATTGAGGAAAGGTTGACTCTTACATATCACCAAGGACCCATGGATCATTCTAATGAAGGATCAACATAATCAGAATGTGTTTGTTCAGATTTACGTAGGTCAGTTGTTGTTTTCACTTAAAATCTTGTCCATTTTAAACAAAATAGAGACCCTTTGAGTGGTACCGGCCATACTATGCCTCAGATTGAGGAGAGGCTGACTCTTAAACATCACCAAGTACACTTGGATCGTTCTCCTAAAGGATAAACACAATCCGAATGCATTTGGTTGGATTTCCGTAGGTCAGTTGTTGTTTTCACTTAAAATCGTATCCATTTTAAACAAAAGAGAGACCCTTTGAGTGATAGCAGCTAAACCGTGACTTGGATTGAGGAAGGGTAGACTCTTACATGTCACCAAGGACCCTTGGATCATTCTTCTAAAGTATCAACATAATCCAAATGCGTTTGGTTGAATTTCTGTAGGTCAGTTGTTGTTTCCACATAAAATCGTGTCCATTTTAAACAAAAGAGAGACCCTTTGAGTGGTACCGGCCACACCATGCCTCAGATTGAGGAGGGTTTGACTCATACATGTCACAAAGGACCATTGTATCGTTCTTATAAAAGATCAAGGCAATCGAAATGCTTTTGGTTGGAATTTCATAGGTCAGTTGTTGTTTTCAATTTAAATTGTGTCCATTTTAAACAAAAGAGAGACCCTTTGAGTGATAGCGGTCACACCGTGCCTCGGATTAAGGCAGGGATGAATCATACACATCCCAAAGGACCTTTGGATTGTTCTCATAAAGGATAAACACAATCTGAATGCGTTTGGTCAGATTTCCGTAGGATAGTTATTGTTTTCACTTAAAATCTTGTCCATTTTAAACAAAAGAGAGACCCTTTGAGTGGTACCGGCCACACCGTGCCTCGGATTGAAGTTAGGTTGACTCGTACACATCACCAAGGACCCGTGGATCATTCTTATAAATGATCAAGGAAATCCGAATGTGTTTGGTCGGATTTTCATAGGTCAGTTGTTGTTTTCAATTACAATTGTGTCCATTTTAAACAAAAGAGAGACCCTTTGAGTGATAGCAGCCACACCGTGCCTCGAATTGAGTCGGGGATGACACATACACGTCACAAAGGACCATTGGATCGTTCTTATAAAATATCAAGGAAATCTGAATGCTTTTGGTCGAATTCCCGTAGGTCAGTTGTTGTTTTCACTTAAAATCGTGTCCATTTTAAACAAAATAGAGACCCTTTGAGTGGTACCGGCCACACAGTGCATCGTATTGAGGTGGGGATAACTCTTACACATCAACAAAACTCTTTAATCATTATTATAAAGGATCACCACAATCCTAATGCATTTGGTTGGATTTACATAGGTATGTTGTTGTTTTCATTTAAAATCGTGTCCATTTTCAACAAAAGGGAGACCTTTTGAGTGGTACCGGCCACACCGTGCTTCGGATTGAGGTGGGGTTGACTCTTACATGTCACCAAGGACCCATATATCGTTATTATAAAATATCAAGGCAATAAAAATTCATTTGGTCAGATTTTCATAGGCCAGTTGTTGTTTTCAATTAAAATTTTGTCCATTTTTTAAAAAAAAGATAGACCCTTTGAGTGATAGCAGCCACACCGTGCCTCGGATTGAGGTGCGGATGACTCTTACATGTCACAAAGGACCATTGTATCGTTCTCTTAAAGGATAAACATAATCTGAAAGCGTTTCGTCGGATTTTCGTAGGTCGGTTGCTTTTTCACTTAAAATCGTGTCCATTTTAAACAAAATGGAGACCCTTTGAGTGGTAACGGCCACACCGTGCCTCGGATTGAGGCAGGGATGACTCTTACACATCACCAAGGACCCTTGGATCTTTCTTATAAAAGATCAAGGCTATCCGAATGCGTTTGGTCAAATTTCCATAGGTTAGTTGTTGTTTTCACTTAAAATCGTGTCTATTTTAAACAAAAGAGAGTCCTTTTGAGTGGTACCGGCCACACCGTGCCTTGGATTGAGGCAGGGTAGACTCATACATGTCACCAAGGACCCTTGTACCGTTATTATAAAAGTTCAAGGCAATCCTAATGTGTTTGGCCAAATTTTCGAAGGTCAGTTGTTGTTTTCACTTAAAATGGTGTCCATTTTAAACAAAAGAGAGACCCTTTTAGTGGTACCGGCCACATCGTGCCTCAGATTTAGGTAGGGTTGACTCATACACATCACCAAGGACCCCCCTTGTATCGTTATTATAAAATATCAAGGCAATCTGAATGAATTTGGTCAGATTTTTGTAGGTCATTTGTTGTTTTCAATTAAAATGGTGTCTATGTTAAACAAAAGAGAGACCCTTTGAGTGATAGCGGTCACACCGTGCCTCAGATTGAGGTGGGGATGACTCTTAAACGTCACAAAGGGCTCAGGGATCATTCTCCTAAAGGATCAACACAATCTGAATGTGTTTTGTTGGATTTCCATAGGTCAGTTGCTGTTTTCACTTAAAATCGTGTCTATTTTAAACAAAAGAGAGACCCTTTGAGTGGTACCAGTCACACCGTGCCTATGATTGAGGTGGGGTTGAATTTTACACATCAAAAAGGACCCGTGTATCGTTCTCCTAAATTATCAACACAATCAGAATGCATTTGGTTAGATTTCCATAGGTCAGTTGTTGTTTTCACTTAAAATCGTGTCCATTTTAAACAAAAGAGAGACCCTTTGAGTGGTACCAGCCACACCGTGCCTCGTATTGAGGAATGTTTGACTCTTACACGTCACCAAGGACCCTTGGATCATTCTCCTAAAGGATCAAAGCAATCCGAATGCGTTTGGTCATATTTTCATAGGTCAGTTGTTGTTTTCAATTAAAATTGTGTCCATTTTAAACAAAATAGAGACCCTTTGAGTGGTATCGGCCACACCGTGCCTCGGATTGAGGCGGTGTTGACTCATAAACGTAACCAAGGACCCATGGATCGTTATTAGAAAATATCATGGCAATCTGAATGCGTTTTGTTGGATTTTCATAGGTCAGTTGTTGTTTTCAATTAAAATGGTGTCCATTTTAAACAAAATAGAGACCCTTTGAGTGATAGCAGCCACACTGTGCCTCAGATTGTGGCGGCGATGACTCTTACACGTTACAAAGCACCATTATATCATTATCCTAAAGGATTAATATAATCCGAATTTGTTTGGTTGAATTTACGTAGGTTAGTTGTTGTTTTCACTTAAAATTGTGTCCATTTTAAACCAAATAGAGACCCTTTAAGTGGTACCGGTCACACCGTGCCTCGAATTAAGGCGGGGTTGACTCTTACACATCACAAAGGACCAGTGGATCGTTCTCCTAAAGTATCAACACAATTCTAATGCATTTGGTTGGATATTCGTAGATAAGTTGTTGTTTTCAATTAAAATGGTGTCCATTTTAAACAAAAGAGAGACCATTTGGGTGGTTCAGCATTCTTGCTTGTTGCTGGGGCATATCATCTGTTAAAATGGGAAAATTACTCATTGGAGAAAGGATATTTTATTTAATAACAATTACAATTTTCCTACGAACATTTACATACAACAATGTTTCGTCTTTTGATCCCCTTAACCCCTCTCAAAAATGACCAGCAATTGTACATTTCCCCAAGTCAGATCTTCATTGTATTTGTGTTCAATCTGCCATCAGGTATGTGGCCCACTCATTTATGAACAAATCTATATCATCTTGTGAGTATGAGGATTTTCGGCAGTTAGATTAGTACTGCAAAATATAAAAATAAAGAATTAATAAATAACTTAAACGAACTAGTAGTTGTTTTTGAAAATACCACTTTAGGGATGCTAGTTTGCTGATGAAAAATAATCTCTTTCATAAATTTACAAACATAATAACCGCAATCATTATCATTTCTTTGTTTTGGACACTGCAAAAAAATTTATCATTAGGAGAATAAGTAACTTGTATTGAGATGTGTTTGGATAGTGAAATTTTATTATATATACCCTGATATTTGTCCAGACATAGTACTTGCTCACCTCCCTATGCTTAGCCCCAGTCCTCATTAATTTTTTTAGACGATAATGATACACCACCCTATCATAATAGAATCCTCAGTAAAAGATAATATAAATTATATTACTTTATGTTTAGACCTAAAACGTAATATGTAGTGTCTTACAGATTCACAAACTCCACCATGTGTGGTCGGTTTGATGGATATCCTTTCTTTGAATCCAGAAAATAAATCTTCGGAGTATCCAATATCATCAAAATTAGCAACCAATGTTGCATAAAACACAAAAAGGAATAAGTAATAAAGGAAGTGAAAATATAATTGATATGCTTTAATCGTAGGGTATTACCCTTGTATGGTTGGTATTAGGAAAAGTATGTCATCTGTGATCTTTCTTTCAAATGTTTTCAACAAGTCGTTCACTATTGCATCCATTTTTATGGCTCTATTTTTGTTAGGTGTGTTGATGTGATATGAGAACTAACGAGTCCAAATCATAGCTCAGGGGAAAACTTCATTAGCTATTTTTCATAAATACGTCTGTCAACAATATAAAATGAATTTAGTCATGATTTTCACATTAGATCAGCTTTTAGAAAATCAATTCATGGAAACATACCTCATATATACATTTACAACTGTGATTCCTAGCCAACCGTTTTCAAGGATTTCATTTACATTTTCAGCAGTAATGAAATCTTGACTTTCCTCTCCGTATATATTCTCTTCAAAAACCACTATATGACTATTACCATCTTTTAGCTTCGTACCCACATGAGTCTTCAATGCTAGTAAATGTGGATAGAGAACAGTTGGTGTTATTGTGCTTTCAGTAGCTCCTTGGGATCGGTTGGTCGATCCTTTAGATGGTTTTGAGCTAACATTTTTCACCCCCTTCCCTTTCTCTATCTATAACAACAATCATTGGTTCAGATGCTTTTTTCATTAATTTTTAAGGGTTTACCTTGAAAAAAAATAGAAATAAATACCTCTTTGTCTGCATGTACTCTTACAAGTTTTGACAGCCATGCAATGAATGTCCCAATAGCCTTTTAGACCGTATGAATATCATCATCATCAAGATGAATAGGTAGATCTTCATTTGGCTCATGAGCTACAGTAATCGTCACATTCAGATGATCTTTCAGAAGTGTTCTATTATGTAGTGTGGAATCTGGGATATTGAACATTGTATCCCTCGCTACAAGGTGATAGGTGGGTGTTGACAGATATAAATCACAATCATTATCACCCTGTAGAAGATTAGTACAGAAAACTTATCAGTGTTTGTCTGATTCGCATTTCATGGGAACAATTATTAGAATATTTATTACCATGGCTAACATAGTTCTTTGAGGCGAATGGCTCACCTCAAAGCTGGTGGGGGTGGGGTGGGATGTTCATGCGTTGGTTGTTCCTGAGTTGTGTCTTCCCTTTGCTTCCCACCCATAAAAGTTTCTAGAAACTCTCCCTTCCATTGCAATTGTTTTTTAAGGGTTGCTATTTTTTTCTCATTTGTTCCAATTTTTCATCTGTATCATCCATTTTTTTTTTCTCAAAATATACTCGGGGTGTCACCCCAAACCCTGCACCTTTGACATGACCGTCTTTTTCTGGATGATTCAAAGCCGTCGATAATAGGTATGTATTAGCTACAGGAGTAGATGATTCTTGTGACTGTCTGATATAGGAAAACAACTAATTATTTTTAAGTAATAGCAATTTAAAAAAATGTTTTTATCGTCGTGTAATACTTACTCATATTTCCCACACTTTCTGTGTGTTCTCATTTACTAACTTACCTTATATGTTCACACATGCCTCCTTCCATAGCACATGATGTGGGATGGAAGTGCATTTGGTTTTAGACTCATCAATCTACATATAAACATAGAAAGAAAATTATGATGTTGTTTATTGGCGCCTAACAATATTACTGTAAATTTAAAATATGTACCATTTTCTTTTCTAAAAAAGCGTACCACATCCTTGCTTTACGATAGGGGTATGTTGGTTTTGATGCACGTTCCTTATTTTCAGTACAGATTTTCTGTTTCATAAATGAAATAATTACAATAAAAGTGATGAATACAGGTATCCACAAACAACGTATTATCACCCACAATGTACCTGAAACTTCTTATCCCCACGATGGCCAATAAATTCGTCCCACGCTTCTTGGGATATCAGGTGAGTGTAGAAAATGGGTGGGTGCAGGTTTATTTTACCTTTAGAATCTTTCAGGTGATATCTTGTTAAAATAGTGCGAAAACCTCGATGAATCTTTCCTAAAATCCTTAGTACATAATCCTTGTGTGAATCGTCTACTATAAATGTACTCTGTAAGAGATTTAGAAGAGTAAGACATTGTTTCATTATTTTATTTGCTATTAAATTGAAGAAATAAATTCATAATGTTACCGTAATTTCTTCCCAGATCACAGCCTTCAACCCTGACACAACATGGTGCCATGAATCTATGTCAATCGGCACACATTGCCGAGTGAAAACTCCATTGTAGCTGCTAAACATAGCCTTGTTGGGATTCACATGTTGGCCTCGTGCATTCCATCCGACTTAAAATTTAATGCATTTGCTTTTCTCCTTAAGAATTTTGGCTAACACCGTCAGACTACGACGCACCTGTGTTTTCTGTGACGTCAGTCCTTCATTCACAACCATTTCATCGATATCAACATAATATATATGATCATCTAGAATGGTATTAATGACGTGTGCTGATGGTTGTTGAACCTCAACACTAAGAGCAGTAGGAGCCGCAGCAGCAGGAGCAGCACGAGCAGTAGGAGCAGCAAGAGTCATAGGAGCCGCAGTAGGAGTAGCCGCAGGAGTAACAGGAGTCGCAGTAAGAGAAGCAAGAGCAGCAAGAGCCGCAGCAGGAGGAACAGTAGGAGCAATAGGAGCTACAGCAGGAGCAACAGCAACAGCAGCCTGAGCTGCAGGAGCAGCAGCAACAGCAGCAGCCGCAGTAGCAGTAGCTTGAGAGACTTGTTCAGCCTCAAGGTTTGGAGCACCAGAATGTGTAGAAGTCATTATCTGAAAAAGTGGTTGAATAGTTAATTCATATTACATAAATTCAGTAATGATAAGATAATAACATGAGATAACAAGATCTATATTATAAACAAAATATAACCTATTTACTGAACTCTCTTTTTTTCAAAGTTTGAAGGGATTTGACACCTCTATCGACTATCTGAATCCCTTTATTTTGGTCTCCTCTAACATACAAAACATCATCTGCATTGGGACAACTCCTAAATTATTGCGATGTACCACTAAAAGGATCGTCCTCAACTGAATTATCATCGAAACCTTCATTAGTTTTGGATGATAACAGAACAATCAACTACTTTCGGTTTGCGGGATCTGGAACATAAAAAATGTGTACCGCTTGTGATGCCATTATAATTTGTTGGTATTCTTAACCTTGTTTACTAAAATCAACTTTCACAAATCCCCATTCATCTATTTTAACGCCACTATAGTTATCAATCCATTTTCATTGAAAAATAGGCAATTGGAATGTCGTATAATCCAACTCCCATATTAGTTTTATAATTCCAAAGTATGACATATTTGCATATATTGTATTTTTTTCCTTTCTACTAGAAACATGAATCGCTTCAGCCACTTGTGTAACTTCACATTTTTTTCATGGTACTATCTTCATCATGTTCATCTGTATAGAATGTATAACCATTAATTACATAACCAATGTAAGATAATACATACACACTTGGTCCAACAGCTATCCATAGAAGTCGTTCTGAAATTGAATTCGGATTTTCATCCAACTGCTTAAAAATATGGTCCTGAAACCATCCTATAAACTGGTGATTATGTGTATCTGATAACCATTTTTCAGCCCTCGATGGATTCAACAGCCAAAGAATTTCTTTTTCAGTTTCAATATATGGAGCAACCTCCCAACTGTTATGCAAAACATAAAGATGAGCCTGCTCCTGATCTGTAATACTGGTTGTCACAACTTCTCTTCCAGAAATTCCGTCACCCACAATGCATCCAGTGTGACGAGATTTCAGGAGACCAATTCTTTCCACATCAGATAGGTATTCAGTACAAAATTCAATGGATTCCTCAACAATATATTTCTCTACTATATAACCCTCTAGCCGACTTTGATTTTTGACATACCCTTTCAAAATCTTCATATACTGTTCAACAGGATACATCCATCTATAGTGCACAGGACCACAATGTCGAATCTCTCTCACCATGTGAATCATCAAATGAACAATCATATTAAAGAATGTTTGCTGGAAGAACATTTATAATTCACATAATATGATGACAATTTCTTTTTCCATAGCTAGCAACTTCCCTGGGTCTAAAACTTTGCTACATATATCTTTGAAAAAGAAACAATGTTTGGTTAACGTATGGAGAATATTCTTGGGCCAAATGAAATGTAAAGATATAGGAATTAGATCTTGCATCAAAACATGGAAATCATGTGATTTCAAACCTTTTAACTTCAAATCATTCATTGACACAATGTTCTTGATATTTGATGAGTACCCCTCTGGAACCTTTGCATCATTGACGAAGTTGAAAAACTGATATCTCTCCGCCCTAGAAAGAATATAAGCAGCTGGAGGAAGAAACAGTCATTTTTCACCCTTCATGGGAGCCAACTCTTCTCATATTCCCATGTCAACCATGTCCAACCTTGCCTTAATTCCATATTTTGTTTTTCCAGGGGCATTTAGCAAAGTTCCGATAACACTGTCAAATATATTTTTTCCACATGCATCACATCAAGAAAATGTATGACGTACAAACAATTCTAGTATGGTAATTCAAAAAAAACTGATCTCTTTTTCCAACCGATTTTTGTAAGGTTTTTCGAAAATGGTTTACCAAAAACAATGTTCAGATCTTTTACTTTATCAAACAGCTGATCACCTGTTAGTGGAGATGGTGTTGCGCATTTTCTGAACTTCTATTGAATGATGCCGTCTAAGATCGGTAATTATGCCGACGAGGTAGAAATCTATGATGTCCTAGAAACACAGATTTCGATGAATGTTTCAACCTAATTGATTTTGTATCTTCTTCACACATGGGACACCCTTAAGTTCCTTTAATGCTATAGCCTGAAAAATTTCCATAATCATGGAAATCATTTATTTTCCCATACAACATCGTTCTCAATGTGAAGTATTCACTTTTATAAGCATCATACAACATTACACCTGAGTCCCACAATTTCTTCAAATACTCGATCAAAGGAGCCAGATAAACATCAATATCGTTACCTAGTTGTTTGGTCCTAATATAAGCATATATAACATGATGAATTTCCGCTTCATACATAACCAGGGTGGCAAGTTATAATTTACCAACATAATAGGCCATGTACTATGAGTGCTGGTTTGAAAACCAAAAGGATTCACTCCATCTATAGATAATGCAAGAAGAAGGTTTCTGGGATCTTTTCCAAATTCAGGATACTCATGATCAATTTTCTTCCATTGAGGAGATTCGTTCGGATGACGTAATAACCCATCTTTATTTCTTTTATCTGCATGCCATGACAACTGTATTGTAGTTTCTTCACTTTCATATAGACGCTTAAACCTTGGAATGATTGGAAAGTACCATACAACTTTCGTAGGATTGGATTTATCTTTCTTGTATTGAGAAGCACCACACTTTGGGCATTCTGTAAGTGATTTTTTCTCCTTGAGAAACAATATACAGTCTTTCGGGCAGGCATGTATTCTTTCAGAAATCATTCCCATCGAGCGTAGCATTTGTCTAGCTTTATATGTCTAGATTGGGAGCTCATTATCTTCCGAGAGCATGTCATTAAAGAGAGCAAGTAGTTCCGTAAAACTGAAATCACACTATCCATTGCCTAATTTCAATTTATACAACTTCAGTACATCTGGCAATGTTGTATACTTTGTACAAGAAGCATAAAATGGCATCTTTGCACAACTCTTTAACTTCTCAAACAATTTTGTGCAATCACGGAGTTCATCTTGAATTGTCTTTGTCATTTCCTCAATACGATCTTCATCATAATTAAAATCTATAATCACATCCTCCATACAGTCTTCTTCATTATCCATATTTGTATTCATATCTGACGATCCATAAAACACAGTTTTGTCCCAGCCAGTAGCTACACTCTCTTTTTCTCCATGTTTATTCCAACATTTATTACTCTGATATATTATGTGACATATCAAATGTTCTTCCAACTCCTCTGGAGTAAGTATTCTATAATAACAACAACGTAAACACGGACAAAGGATTTGAGAAGGATCCTTTGCATGATCCTTTGAAAACTTGATGAACTCTTTCACTCTGTTCTCGTACTCTATTGTTAAACTGTTAGCATCCATCCAATCTTTATTCATCTTCATCCTATTTGAATCTCAAATATTATTATTTATTGTTCAAGTACACAAAATAATACTTGCAAATACAGTAGAAGAGAACCACTTCCTTTTAAAGAGATCAAGTAGTCTAACCTATAATCAAGATTCATAGAAAAGAATATTAGATTCACTAAAAAGATGATGATCTATCACTCTATAAGGAGAATATAAGAGGAGATATGGGATTTCCAATCGATGAGAGATCCCCTTATCAGAGAGAAAACAAACGCATCCACTGGATCTTCTATCTGTGAAGAAGGGAGTTTGGAGGAGTTAAAATGACTCTTGTAAGCCTTAAAGAATCAAGATTTAAAATGAGAGTTGTGTAGGAGAAAAAAGAATATA
This sequence comes from Viscum album, assembly GCA_963277665.1. Classification (NCBI taxonomy): domain Eukaryota; kingdom Viridiplantae; phylum Streptophyta; class Magnoliopsida; order Santalales; family Viscaceae; genus Viscum; species Viscum album. Next base: position 424,136,374 of record OY728123.1, on the reverse strand, counting down.
AAATGGGGCTCATGGAATTTAAGACTATAAAAAAGATACCATGTTGCAACCTCCCATGGACACGGTACAGAATGCCATTAGACAACCATACTATGGTGTAGACTTCTTGTCATGAACTAGGCAAGGTTGTCATCCCACTTGACACCTGACCCAACTTGTGGGAAGGTCCAAAGGGAATTACCAATCCCCATGGGTTGTAACTAGTTCCTAGGAATTGAGTAACACCTTTGGGAATGGTTTTTCCATGTAAAACCCCATAAATATTAAATAATAATCAAACAGCATATCATAACAAAATTTCACAATATAATAGACCAAAAGATAACACTGCTATAGGGGATAAGAATTTAACAATTTCAACCAAAACTAAAATAATAAAAAAAGGTAAGGGAACCAACAATACAACCAAGCCTCCATGAAACATGAGGGTCAACATCCCCATTCCACAACCAATAACAGTCACCAAAAGGGGAACTACTAGAACATATATCCACCATCACCACCAAGGGAACCTTGCCTTTAACTGGGTAAAACATAATAAGGTCTACATAAACCTGAGGGTGTATATAAGGTGTGAGCCAACATACCTAGTAGGAAACAACAAAAATAGATTCCATGTAAGGACATTCTGATAAACATTAACATGTTATTTTTTAAGAAAAAGGAAGGTACAATTTAAATAAAACATTCTTTGAAATAAAAGAGATAGTAAATGTGACAAGATAATGGTAAGAATAATATGATCACTATAGAAAATATCTAAGGTATTAGGGTTACTAGGGTCCTAGGATCCTCATACTCTTAGTGATCACATATCTTAGACATGAAGGTCCTATTTGAGCCTCCAATCCCTAGCACATGAATATTTAGTTAGTGTTGTTATGTATATCCTTATTAAGGAGACCAATAATCGGCCTGACTAATTCACCTAATATACTAGACCTAGTCTACCCACCTAGATAAATAGGATTCCATTGTTCTCAATTCCACCCCCTATATAAAATTATATCTATTTTATACAATCACACTTCCAAAAATGGAAACACACATGAGAAACAACCATTTACAATAGTCAAATCCTTATCAAACCCTTACGCACAACAAAAAAATTGGAAAACATGTTTCCCACAACCTAGACAAATTATAAAACCATTTTAGAACCAAATAACTCATATTAAACACCTAAAACAATGTCAAATAATGGAACAACCTACCTATTTCTTGATATCTTCACAAAACTAGAATGAAACCACCAACTGAACTAAGGAATGGCCCTAAGGATACAATTAAACACCATAACCATAAAGATTTAACCCAAATAAATGATATTAAATCCAACCTAGGTCAAAACCCTTTCAATAGAAAAATAAACCAAGAGAGAAAAAATTAGTGACCAAGAAAGGAGATTAAAAGAGAATATGAGATTCTTACTTAGAGATTCCTTGTAGATAAAAGGCCAAATCACCCTAAAATGGAGCCTAATGGAAGAGATAAAGGGAGGGAGTTTCACCTGGGGATAGAGGGTCAAATGGAATGATTCACCAAATAGAGGACCACTACGAAAAAATTAAAATGAATAGATAATCAATATTCCCAAGAACCCTTAATGTATATCCTCCAAGAACATCATACATCTCCAAATGACACGTCTACATCACTAAGAAGAGAAAAAATCCCAACAATGTCCAGAGACCTAGCATAGGTCACCCAACCATTTAAATTTTCACTAAAATGGTGGGACATAAGATGGAAATATACTAAGAACACATCCCTTCACCCAAATAAGAGACTACAACCACTAACCATTAAGAACCACTAAGAGCATAATTCGAAACCTAAGGAAAGGTACACCCAAAACATACCAATGAATCCAAATGAAATAACACAATCAATATCCATCAATGATTCAACCAACAACAAGAACAATGTTAAAAAAATATTTGGAAAACATGCCTTAAACGGAGGTCCGGCAAACCGAAGAGGGTGTTGCGGGCGGCAGAGGTATGGAAAACTGAAGAGGGCATTGTGGGCGGCGAAGGTCCGGCAAGGAGAAGTCGGGCGTTGCGGGTGGCGGAGGTCCGGAAAACCGAAGAGGAAGATGCGGGCGGTGGAGGTCCGACAACAAGAACCGAGGGTAGCAGAGGTCCGAAAATGGGAAGCGAGGGTGGCAGAGGTCTGGCAATGAGAAGCGAGGGAGGCGGAGGTCCGACAACGAGAACTCAGTGGGAAGAAGAGGGGAGTCTTAGGGTTCCAGTACCGTGAGAGCTTTAGGTCGCGATAAAACAAGGGCACTATGCGACCGACTTTATAAAAAAAATGGGCTAAGTTTTTATCAGCGCTAACAAAGAGCTGATAAAGACTACCTTTATCAGCGCTAACATTTTAGCATTGATAATGGTAGTCTTTATCAGCGCTAAAAAACGCACTGATAAATCATTCATGTATCAGCGCTCAAATTTTAGCGCTGATACAGACGGTCTTTATCAGCGCTTTTCTAGCGCTGATAAAGGGTCATTTTATTAGTGCTTCTTTAGTGCTGATAATGGTTGCCTTGTATCAGCGCTACAATTTTAGCGTTGATACAGGGTAACCTTTATCATCAGTTTTTCTTAACGCTGATATAAGGGGGCACTTCCCTTGCCCGTTTTTTGTAGTAGTGCTGACCTATGTATCAACAATGAGGGTCACACCCTCTAAACTTCATTGGATCAATCCGCACTATAAGACATCCCTTATACCATTCCTCTAGGATAAAACTAAATATTTTTCAAATCACATGTGTGTCACTCATCCCAATCCATTCTCTCTAACGTATCAACCCCTGACACAATCCCTTCATGATGTAATTGCCCATAATTGGGGTATCACCTCTCGTACTTATCAAAATCCTAGGAAACCTTCCAAGTAAGGGTTTCATCAAAACTATCATTCCTCATCCCACACATGGTCGTTCATTGACATACATATCAATTGTCACTATGTGAAACCAGTGTGTACCATGTCAATCCCATCTTAGAGTAATGGTAAAATTCTTTTGTGCCATCTGGTCATAAATCCATACTCTTTCCCCCATGAGTTACATGTCATATTATCTAGGTACAAGTTCTTAGGTAGTTGACCATACATCATTTCATGAAAGTTTCATCTAGATAGAATCATTTCACTTGTTTCATTCTATATAGTAACCCTAAGTCATGTCACTCATGTAAATGACAATCACACGATCACCCATCAACTCGGGCGTCATCTCAAAACTAAAATCATCTAACAACACTCTAATCATCCAATATTTGAACATAATAAACTATTCTGGAAATAAATTGAGAGATTAATTCTATAGATCCTACCCATTGAAACAAAAAATGTGACACAATATCACTACAGTATATTATAACATGAAATACTAAGTGTCTCATAAAACTATCCCATATATGTGATAACACATCTCATGCATCAATCTTAAATTAAAATAATCACCCATGATTCCCATATCTAAGGAATTTATATGAATGGGATAACCCCTATATTGGTTAACATCATACATATCCCTCATCTCTCAAGAATCTATAGTTGCATCTCAAAGCACTATGATCCTCCAACGATCCAATAAATCTTGTCCCCCATAGGTCACAACTCATGGTGAATCATATAGACCCTCTTGTCTAAATAATAATGAAATTAACATGCTAAAACACAAATATCAGTCTCCCAAATATTCACATTAGAAATCATTTTCAAATTCATTAGCCTTCTATAGTGAACTAATCCTCCCCAGTAATCCACCTACCAGACAACCCCCTTGAGGCCCATGATTTTATCATAGTACACATGTATAATGGAATCATTCCATGGTGACTACTGTTGTGTATCCTCTTGTCATATATTTCAGTTAAGTTTAATTTAACCAAGAATATATATTGGAAGACAACATATAGGTTGTCCTTTATAGTTCAGTTAACTGAAACTATTTTCATCCATCCGGAATTTGTATTGTAATTACCCCAAAGGGGTTAATCAAAAAAGAAATACAATGAAATTATTGTTCCATAAAGATACACCTCCCTTTTAAATAGGGACACTATAGTAATCATCATGTAGCATATCTCTATAATATCATCACGACCTATCAATAGAGAAAACATATCATCACTCAACTTGGTATATTACCACAACATGCTATAAGAAAAACCCCATATATGTTATTATTGAAACATAAAATATCCAAAACCTCATCATTAATAATATCAGTTGCATATATGCATATGAATATTATATGAATCTTATGTTCCAAGAATGATACATATACATGATCCCCTTTCCAATGGACCCTTATCCAATAACCATAAATATCAATCTTAATACATACATCATATTGAATAAATATCCACACATTAATATTAAAAAAAATGAATAGTGATCATATATACCTAGAAACTATGAGCTCCCAGTGGAAAAGGTTTCAATGATGTATTCATATAAGGTCCTTAAAAATCTCCGAAATACGCCTATTTTATATATAACAAACCCCAAAATTATAAGACAAGATTACCATGCTTTGTTACAAAATTGTAAAACCATGGGTCGGGGTCACGAGTTAATTCCCTGCCCAAGGAGTAACAAGACCATTGGAATGGATTCTTATATGTAAGAGACTACCGAAAATAAATTATTTTCTATGGTGATACCTTGGAGAGACTATACGCTCTTAAAATAGTGAATAAACATAAAAAGATAACCAAAAAACACCCATTATAAATTATCAAAGCACACAAACAAAATAAATAATAATCATGTTACAACATATGTAATGCAGAATTATACAGTCATACATTATGAGTAGTTACCCACAGATTCATCCACACATAAAAAATAAACTAAATAATGAAGTATGGGAGGCTCAATTATCATCCACAAGACTCATCATATCCTTGTATCTAGACTCTAACCATGTTATCTCTCTTGATCAAGAAATACTAGGACTTTTATTTACCTGAACATGTGAACATTAAAGTCTTCCCTATTACCCAAGTGTCATGGACACCAAGGTAGGGTGCTCTTACAACACTGTAGGGAAAAACCAAAAGCTTCCCTAACTTAACCAGTAAAAAAAGTGTATTGACATGTGATATGATTAAATAAAAAAATGAGAATCTCTATAACCATAAATGAATAAACATAGTTGCTCCTTGGTTTCTAAGATGACACACGAGATCTATCATACCTACTTCCAAAAGTGTCTGGTGTATTTGAGCATAAATCATACCACATCGTGGTTTAGATAAATTCATATATAAAATATCATCATAGGTAAACCCAATCAAATATAGGATAGATCATCTTACCCGAATCATTTCAAATATACCACTTGACAAGGGTAGAGTATCCCACCAGTCAATCTCATATTGCATCAAATGAGATAACTGGATCTTTAAAAACACCTAGGAATTTATATATCAACATTATTCATTATAGCAATAAAGGAATACCCATGTAATTTCATATATCTTCAGTTACAACATCCTAGTACTTAAAATACCCTTAGCATCACGGGTATCATCAAGTGCAACACAAGAACCTAGTAATCCTAGGCATCGCATATATATTCATATGTAACAACCAAATCATAAAAAAACTAAGAATCTCATTTATCTTCATATATAACTATCGGATCTTAAGCTTCTTAGGAATATCATAAGATGTTATCATCAGGAATAACATAATATCTTTTTCATCCTAGTAATCTCAAATATCATCACTAGATATAAGAAAGATCGTTGGAAAACTAGGGAATAATCCTCACCAACTCATATAATGTCATATTGAATAAAAATATATCCAAGGTAACTATCTTAGCCATCTCATTAAATTTCATCAAGCATCATGCTTGATCCTAGGGAACATTCATGTACATATTATGTATAATTTTGGGGGGGCTAGCCTCTGTATAATAGAATCTCATAAAACTAATTTTACAAAGGATACTCATCCACAATGCTCATCAAACATTTCCTATGTTAGCCTCTCAATCACAAAACCTAGACCATAACCATCAATTCTTAAGTTATAATGTGCCACTAATAATTGATGATACAAGCTCCCCTACATTACCCCTTTCTAAGTTCAACATAAGATAAGGGCACCCACTAAGCTCCCCAAAGACATGGCATGGTCTAGACACTCTACATTGTTTCTTCTATCTCATTATCATTGTAATGCCCCGACCCCAGTTACCTAGAGTTGGTACATTATTTTAATACATTAGCATGATTACAAGGAATCAAGTCCTGAATGATCGATCAGTTTAGCAGTCTTGGAAAAAACATTACATACATGAATGTTACATTACACTTCATAACATATAAAACAACATAAATAATCCTTTATGAATGCCATTATTCCCTTGTCTTAACCCTACATATCAATCACAATACACTTCTTGGAATCCTGGGAAAAGTAAAACATAGAAAGGGGTGATCTCAAATGCTCAGTAAGGGTAAGAAATACAGTTGAAACTTTCATAAATAAGCATAAACATTTAAGGAAATGTATAACTAAAACAAAAGCCTTTTAAACATGAACATCAGCATAATATGGAAAAAATAAAATGAAATGATGCCACTTTCTTATTCACATGGATATTCTACTAGTGTAATAATCACATGCAATATCACTAACCACTTTCATAATGATGGAATGCATAATTCTAGACTATCATAACCATGTAGCCAAGGCCTCGTGCCAAGACTACATATAAGATTTTGTCAAGACCTCGTGCCAAGACACTAATTTGTCTCATGAGACCTACCGATGCATCGAGGAGCTATAGCGGGATCCACCCATCACTTACTATGTCCAATCCATTCCTCGTATGAAAAGGTCTAAACATAACATAAACATTCCTATTAAAACTAGCATGCGAAATTTAAATACTTTCTCCTTAAAACATGAATGGTATAAAAATAACACATCCATATTCAAATATATCACAAAACCTTCAACACAATATGGAAGATTTTTATCATGATAAATCAACTTCCAAACAAGTTTAAAATCCATCAAAGGATGTTGATATAGATGAAAATTATGAGTAAAACATTTTTGAGAGAAATATCCTTTTTGTAAAATCAATTAAAAGTCGCACATTTATAAAGGAGGTAATTTAAAAGAGATTTTGGAATCAAAGTGTCTCATACCACTTTGAAACTTTCGAAAATAATTATCATTTCAAAATATCCATGTCCATATAAATAAATCCTTAAAATCATTTTGAAATCATGGACATTAATTAAAAAGATTTAGAAAGATAAATCTTCAAAACATTTGAAATTCTGATCTTGATAAAGATTACCTTTCAAAATCCTTAAAATATTCATTTTGAAATCATTTTTATGAAAATGGACATGGATGATTAAAATGTCCCAGTAAATACTTACACATAAACAATCTCGGATAATAATGAGATTGAGGAATTAACCCTTAACAATTTGGTAACTTACGAAACATACAACCCATGAAAGAGGTATCATAAAATGAATATGTAAATACACATAAATTAAAGAGTATTACACAAAGAATACAATTATGGGAAGTACATACACCACACAAAAGGTAATAGTGGCAATATGGCATGAATCTCACGGGAATAAGGGGTGAGATGAAAACCCCTTACCTTGCACTTTACTTTAGTCGAGGGTACGTTTAACCTCCTTTAAAAAGATCATAGTATGTTATTAAATTATACCAGAACCATGTTAATATTTATGATATCATACATGAATCATTTATGACTTTATACTAACCATTTAATAATAATTTCCTTATTAAATTAACATTTCGGGTAATAATCATTTTCTTTATCGTATGTGTTTTAACTTGTTACTCTTGATTTTATCACTTAGATCATGATTTAAATACATCCAGAATATAAAACATGATAAATATATCATATATATTTAGAATATAAATATTTATAATATACATATATATGAAATGGAAAACACTGTTTATGGAGACGGTAGTCCGTAGGTACGCATAAACGTTGGTTCTGTTTTCATATAGTATTGAACAAAAGTAAGTGAATAAGATATATGTAAGTACATAAATAATTATATATATAAATATATATCTCTCCAATATCATTATTATGTCAAATATTACGTACTTATTAGCAACATATATTTTTATAATCATCGATGAATGTTGAACTTGGAAATGAATCTCATCACGTCGTGCAGACGGTAGGTCGTACGTACGCACGTATGGTGACAGGTCATTCAATGGATGGATAGAATAATGAATTTGTTTGTTCCATAATTATAATAACATCACAGTATATAGAAGATACTGGATTTATTATTTTGTAATTGAAATAACAAGGAATGAAGAAGTTGAAGAAGAAATGAACTTTAAAGAGGGTGGTGAAGACGTTACCTCTTCTTTGGGTTCTTCTTTTTGATTTGATCAAAAGGTCTCTTTGGTTGGCTTTATGATCAAACTAATGCCTCTAGGATGAAGTGAGGTAAGTTGAGAGAGTATTTGGGAAGGGGTGTCTGAACCAAAAGGCTTTGAACTTCTGAAGAATTGGTTAGAAGTTGGGTCTTTTTATAATGGGGGAGGAGGGGCTCTTTAGGAAAAACTTAAATTATCAATTTATAATAAATTCATATTCAGTTTCTAATGGATAAAAATTGGATTATTCAAAATATAATATGTTTATGGGTATAAATCCTTTCAACCAATATATTTTAGATAGGTTTGGGTCATTATATTAAACTTATCTTTTAGTTTTAACTCTTGGTTAATTAGTTTAACACTTACCATGTCACATTGTATTTTTATAATATATAGTTAATTAACATACTATAAACATCCAAGAAACCCAAAAGTGGTCCATTAATGATACACCAATAATGATATAAGTCCTTTGTCCGAACATTAGGTTTTTAGGAATAGAATATAAATTAATAATATAATATTTGTTTTAAAAACCCATTTATGTCAATTTTGACACTACTCAATAATTAATTTTTGTTAAAGTCATAACAACCTTATTAATTCAAAAAAAAATCATTTAAGAAATCATAAATTGTAATATTAACTAATAAAATTCGTTTATTTCATCAAAACATTCAAATTATATTTATTTTAACATTTATAATACCAATTATTTGATTCTTTCATTAATAAGGAAAATACTGCATCATTATTGTGTCATATATATTTTTACTTTTTCAACGTCTAAAAATTATAAATAAAATTTTATTATGTAGGAAATATTTTTATCTTTCTAATGAATATTTATAATTGAAGATATAACATATATAACCCTATGTAAAAATTGTTTTTCTAAAAGAAATAAGCTTATGCCATTTTTGTATTTACTTTATCTTAATTAAAAGAAAGTGTCCATATCGCCTACAAGTGGCTCCATGTGGTCCCAAAAATAGACCCAAATATGACCCTGGTCGGACATGTATTCACCAATAAGGTTAGGACTCGTTTTAGGGTAATTTATTATTATAATAATATTTTTTTAACCCCTATTTACCGGATTTTCCCTTTAACCGTGGTAAATAAAATATTTACCGAAGTAATTATTCAAAATGTCTAAAAATAAAAGTTACCTATTTAAAAAATTTCAACATCCTGGTACCAAATATGGAATCCATTTTTCCAAATTCAGAACACATAAGTGGCCGAAATTAATTTAAAATTAATTCCTGTTATCAAAACAAAAAGCGTGTTTTTAAGATATAATAACTATCAAAAGATTGACAACTGTTTATGTCCGGTTTAATTGTGAAATTATGTCCAATGACCAAAATTGTATTAAATTGTAAAAATATATTCTAAATATAATTTAAAACCACTCAAATTCATAATTTATAACTATTAATTATTTTGATTAAAAAAGTTGTTTTTAATTAAAATTTAGTAATTTTCAATATTCATCAAAATATAAAAGTTATCCGAAAAATACCAAAATTTTACCCAAGGCAAAATTTGATATTACGAATCCAAAAATGAAGTACATTTTGAGAGATAAAATTTATGAAATTTCAAAAAGTAGGTATTACTATTCATAACGGCTAGTTTGATTGGTTGTAGTGTGTGTTAGAACTCGAAGTTGCGTACAACACACGCTACTGTATTATTCAAAGAGAAGCATATTGTGGAAGCTTGGGGTGTTACCTTGTAAATTTTTGATGTCCCCATTCTAAAGAATATATTTATTTAGTCAAATTGAATATATAAAATTTTAAAATATTGGATTTAAAAAAGGGGTTCACTATTAAAAGTTTGTAAAAGTGCATATTTTGAAATATACTTATTTTATCTGAAAAAAATGAATTTGTTCTTAAATTATGTATAATAAACTCATAATATGGATTATAAAATTATAAGGATTATATAAAGTTTAAAATTTAGTTAATACTATTCATAACATCTTTTGAACGGGTTTTTTGGTAAGTCGTGGTGCGCTTGAACTCGGTGTTGCGTGTAGTGCATGTTATTGAATTATTTTGAAGAAGTAACACACTATGAAATCTTGGGGTGTTACATTGTACCCTCCTTCAATAAATTGCATCCTCGCAATTTGAAATTGTTCTTCGAAAATAAAAGGTTGAAAATTGAAAATATCTTTGTGGGAAAACCCACATCATAAATTGGGTTAATAAAATTTAGTCCTAATAAGTGGAAAAGAGAAATGAAAGGGTCACCACCAAATTATGATCTCTATTAGGTGAACATTGGTGGAAATTATAGACATATAATTGGAGGAAAAACCTAAATATTTATAGGTATTGATTGAGGTCATCAATCACAAACAAGTGTAAAATTGAGGTCCTTAAATTCATCAATCTATGATGATTTAAAATACCATCGGTTCAAAAAAACATAGTGTATTAGGATAACACATTTTTGGTTTTAGGATACCTTAAAAAAATTATAAAAATTAATTTCTTCATAGAATAATAGAAGAAGAAAAATATATTCTTGACAAGTAGAGTTCCATCCTTTAACTAATTTCTACCACAAACTCATATTTCACTCTAAAAGATAATATAACGTAAAAAATTATATTCTATTTATCCTATTCGTATAGGGTTCCAAAAATGAATTTATAATTCATCTACCAAATCTTTAAAAAAACTACATTATTTAATCCAGGACATCATGTGGGTCAGTGGTAGGTGATACACCCTTGTCGCCCTTTGGTTGTGGGTTCGACTCTTGCGGCCTTGCCGGACACGACGGGTAGCCGCCCGACCGTCAGGTTGTCCTTTTATGGCAATCCAAAAATAATCCAAACTAGAACTATCCAAATTACTTCAGTCCAAAATTTATAAGGAAGGTAAACACAATGAAGATCATTTTTGTTGCGTAATAACATGTGAACACCTTCATCATGTATTCTTTTAAAACACTGCAACATCCTGAATTATCATAAATCCTTATTGATTACATTCATGATCCCTTATTCCTTAAAGAATAATGTATATACTCCTTCAATACAAAAAAATTGTAAACCCCAATAATGATGGAATATACAAATCATTAATCAGTTTCAAGTTAGTCAAGAATATCCAATATAATTTATCCAAATCAATCATGTATTATTCTAAAATCACTACCTCGGTATCAGAACCCTATTATGGTTTATCTTTCTCTCAACCATATTTTTTCCCAAAAATTTAACATGTTATTGAGTCAGATTTCTTTGTTAGACACAATCTCAAGTCCTTAATGAAATAGTACTGTAGTACAATCCTTATATACTCCATATTTATTATAACAGGTACATTTTTGATACAGCACTCAAATTACATAATCAACATAAGAAATATAATCATTCCTCTTCATCTGTGGTAGTATCATAAATTGATTATTATCCAATATCATCGTTTTTGGTATAGTCTGATGACTGGGAAATAGGTTTGCATAGTGTCCAAACTCCTTGCAAATGAAGCATTGTACATTTGAAATCATTTTCTTACCCTTGCAGTCACGTACTTGGTACCCTTTTCCTCCACACTTATAACAAACTCTCATTCCTTTCAGGCAAGTTCTAGGGTGTTTCTTCCCACAGTTATCACATATGGGAAAATTATTCTTTTCACTCTTCCCTTTATCTATATTTCTCTCTTCAATCCTTTTCTTCTCTTGCTTCCCTTCAAAGCCATAGGACTCAGTAAACTCTTTACTTATCTTATAAACACATGATATTATTTCTTCATATGATGATAATACATGGGAGAATATTTCTCTTATAAATTCTGGCTTAAGACCATGAAAGATATGATCCTTCTTTCTCTTTGGATCAGGTGCATTGATGGAGTTCTCATTCCTTCTAATGGGTTCCATTTCTAAACAATGGAAAACACTAGATTAGTTTATGAATCGCAATACCTAATCCCAAACTTGTAAAACACTTAACATAAATTAAATAGTTTATGGATATAATCTATAATCATAAAAATGTCTTCTTTGAGGAAGTATATACTCATAAACCCTTCATAATGGTTTGTAAAGAAAATGAGAATTATCCTAAGCATATCCCCCGGTAGTGTTGTAACCAAGAGTGCAGCAAGGCTCGTTGTCGTGCACCAGTTCCTGTTCGAGTCTAGCTCAAAGCGGTGTTTTCGGGTTTTACCCCTAGGTACATATGTTCCAGAGCCGCCTCTACCTACTCATATCTAGACAGGGATATATTGCCTGTAAAACTCACAAAATCTCTACAATACCAAAATTCGAGAAATTTCTCCAATACTAATCCTCAAAGTCTATCTTAGGGCTATGTGCTCTTATCAGAGTTTATCTAAATCTAGATTCCAAGGTTATTTCTAAACTTCCTCTGATACCAACTGTAACGCCCCGACCCCAGTTACCCAGAGTCGGTGCATTATTTTAATACATTGGCAAGATTACAAGGAATCAAGTCCTGAAGGACCGATCAGTTTAGCAGTCTTGGAAAATAGATTGCATACATGAATGTTACATTACACTTCATAACATACGAAACAACATAAATAATCTTTTATGAATTCCATTATTCCCTTGTATTAACCCTGCATATCAATAACAATACACTTCTTGGAATCCTGGGAAAAATAGAACATAGAAAGGGGTGATCTCAAACGCTCAGTAAGGGTAAGAAATACAGTGAAAACTTTCATAAATAAGCATAAACATTTAAGGCAATGTATAACTAAAAAAAGACTTTTAAACTTGAACATAATCATAATATGGAAAAAAATAAAATGAAATAATGCCATTTTCTTATTCAAATGGATATTCTACTAGTCGAATAATCACATACAATATCACTAACCACTTTCATAATGATGGAATGCATAATGTGAGACTATCATAACCACGTAGCCAAGGCCTCGTGTCAAGACTACAAATAATATTTTGTCAAGGCCTCATGCCAAGACACTAGTTTGTCTCATGAGACCTACCGATGCATCGAGGAGCTATAGCGGGCTCCACTGATCACTTACTAATTCCAATGCATTCCTCATATGAAAAGGTCTAAAGATAACATAGACATTCGTATTAAAACTAGCATACGAAATGTAAATACTTTCTCTATAAACCATGAATGGTATAAAAATAACACATCCATAGTCAAACATATCACAAAACCTTCAACACAATATGGAAGATTTGGATCATGATAAATCAACTTCAAAACAAGTTTAAAATCCGTCAAAAGATGTTGACATAGATGAAAATGATGTGTAAAACTTTTTTGAGAGAAATATCCTTTTTGTAAAATCATTTAAAAGTCACACATTTATAAAGGAAGTAATTTAAAATATATTTTTTAATCAAAGGGTCCCATACCACTTTGAAACTTTTGAAAAGAATTACCATTTCAAAACATTAATTCTATATAAATAAATCCTTAAAATCATTTTGAAAACAAGGACATTAATTAAAAATATTTAGAAAGATAAATCTTTAAAACATTTGATATTCTGATATTGATATAGAGTACCTTTAAAAATCCATAAAATATTCATTTTGAAATCATTTTTATGAAAATGGACATGGATGATTAAAATGTCCTAGTAAATACTTACACATAAACAATCTCGGATAATAATGAGATTGAGGAATTAACCCTTACCAATTTGGTAACTTACGAAACATACAACCCATGAAAGAGGTATCATACAATGAATATGTAAATACACATGAATTAAAGTGTATTACACAAAAAATACTATTATGGGCAGTACATACACCACACAAAAGGTTGTAGTGGCAATATGGCATGAATCTCACGGAAATAAGGAGTGAGATGAAAACCCCTTAACTTGCACTTTCCTTTAGTCGAGGGAACGTTTAACCTCATGTACGAAGATCGTAGTATGTTATTAAATTATACTAGAACAATATTAATATTTATGATATCATACATGATTAATTTATGACATTATACTAACCATTTAATAATAATTTCCATGCTAAATTAACATTTCGGGTAATAATCAGTTTCTTTATCGTACGTGTTTTAACTTGTTACTCTTGATTGTATCACTTAGATCATAATTTAAATACTTCCATAATATAAAACATGATAAATATATCATATATATTTAGAATATAAATATGTATAATAGACATATATATGAAATGGAAAACACCGTTTATGGAGATGATAGTCTGTACGTACGCATAAACGTTGTTTCTGTTTTCATATAGTATTGAACGGAAGTAAGTGAATAAGATATATGTAAGTACATAAATACTTATATATATAAATATTTATATCTCCAGTATCATTATTATTTCATATATTACATACTTATTATTAATATATATTTTTATAATCGTCGATGAATTTTGAACTTGGAAATGAATCTCATCACGTCGTGGATACGGTAGGTCGTACGTACGCACTTATGGTGACATGTCATTCAAGGGATGGATAGAATAATGAATTTGTTTGTTACATAATTATAATAACATCATAGTATATATAAGATACTGTATTTATTATTTTAGAATGGAAATAACAAGGAAAGAAGAAGTTGATGAAGAAAGGAACTTTAAAGAGTGTGGTGAAGACGTTACCTCTTCTTCGGGTTCTTCTTTTTGATTTGATCAAAATGGATCCTTAGTTTGGCTTTCTGATCAAACTAAGGCCTCCAGGATGAATTTAGGGAAGTTGAGAGAGTATTTGGGGAGGTTTTGGCCGAACCAAAAGGCTTTTAAGGTGTGAAGAATTTGTTAGAAGTTGGTTCTTTTTATAAGGTGGAGGAGGGGCTCTTTAGGAAAAACTTAAAGTATAAATTTATAATAAATTCATATTCGGTTTCTAATGGATCCAAAGTGGATTATTGAAAGTATAATAAGGGGATGGGTCTAAATCCTTTCAACCAATAGATTTTAGACCGTTTTGGGTCATTATATTAACCTTATCTTTTAGTTTTAACTCTTGGTTAATTAGTTTAACACTTACCATGTCACATTGTATTTTTATAATATATAGTTAATCAACATACTATATACATCAAAGAGACCCCCCAAGTAGTCCATTAATGATACACCAATAATTATATAAGTCCTTTTTCCTAGCCTTAGGTTTTTAGTAATAGAATATAAATTAATGATATAATATTTGTTTTAAAAACTCATTTATGTCAATTTGGACACTACTCAATAATTGATTTTTGTTAAAGTATTAAAAACATTATTAATTCAAAAAAAATTCATTTAAAAAATCATAAAATGTCATATTAACCAATAAAATTCTTTTATGTCATCAAAACTATCAAAATATATTTATTTTAACATTTATAATACCAATTTTTGATTCATTCATTAATAAGGAAAATACTGCATCATTATTGTGTTATATATATTTTTACTTTTTCAATGTATAAAAATTATAAATAAAATATCATTATGTATTAAATCTTTTTATATTTCTAATTAATATTTATAATCTAAAATATAACATATATAACCCTATGTAAAAATTGTGTTTCTAAAAGATATAAGCTTATGTCATTTTTGTATTTACTTTATCTTAATTAAAATAAAGTGTCCCTATCACCTAAAAGTGGCTCCATGGGGTCCCAAAAATCGAACCAAAAATGACCTCAGTTGGACATGTATTCACCAATAAGGTTATAACACGTTTTAGGGTAATTTATTATTATTATAATATTGTTTTTTAACCCTTATTTACCGGATTTCCCCTTTAACCATGGTAAATAAAATATATACCGAAGTAATTATTCAGAATGTCTAAAAATAAAATTTACCTATTTACACAATTTGGAAATCATGACTCCAAATATGGAATCCATTTTTTCAAATTCAAAACACAGAAGTGGCAGAAATTAATTTAAAATTAATTCCCGCTGTCAAAACAAAAAGCGTGTTTTTAAGATATAATAACTATCAAAAGATTGACAACTGTTTATGTCCGGTTAAATTGTGAAATTATGTCCAATGACCAACATTGTATTAAATGGTAAAAAATATATTCTAAATATACTATAAAACCACTCAAATTCATAATTTATCACTATTAACTATTTTGATTAAAAAAGTTGTTTTTAATTGAAATTTAGTAATTTTCATTATTCATCATAATAAAAAAGCTATCCGAAAAGTACCAAAATTTTACCCAAGGCTAAATTAGATATTAAAAATCCAAAAAATAAGTCCATTTTGAGAGATAAAATTTATAAAATTTCAAAAAGTATGTATTACTATTCATAACGGCTAGTTTGATTGGTTGTAGTGTGTGTTAGAACTCGAAGTTGCGTACAACAAATGCTACTGTATTATTCAAAGATCATAATACCATGGAAGCTTGGGGTGGTACCTTGAAAATATTTGATGTCTAAATTCTAAAGAATAAATTTATTTAGTCAAATTGAATATATCAAAGTTTAAAATATTGGTTTTAAGAAAGGGTTTGACTATTAAAAGTTTGTTAAAAGTGCATTTTTTGAAATGTACTTCTTTTATCTGAAAAAAAAGGAATTTGTTCTTACATTATGTATAAGAAACTCGTAATATGGATTCTAAAATTATAAGGATTATATAAAGTTCAAAATTTAGTTAATACTATTCATAACCTCTTTTGAACGGCTTGTTTGGTAAGTCATGGTGTGCTTGAACTCGGTGTTGCGTGTAGTGCAAGTTATTGAATTATTTTGAAGAATTAAAACACTCTGAAATATTGGGGTGTTACACTCATTCCTCATGAGCATTCCTATTTCTCATAAGAAATAGTTCTCCTACACATTATAATGTTCATATTATGATCATTTATGTCGTATAAATAGGGTTACACATGAATCCCTCTAGAGAGATGGAATAGTTCCCATATAAGTTCCCAAGTAATTTGTTGATCCTTTCACCAAACCAAAAAATAAATCTACCTTGGGTATATACAAATAATTAATCATATACTAGTGGGGTAGGAACACTCACCCCAATCTCTATTTAGTAATCTAAATGGATATAAGTCATCACAAGTCCAATAAAACCATCACCCTCGTTCTAATGTGGAATTGAAAATTGGTCATATCTGGTCCATCACTACTAAATACTGAGGGGAACTATGAGAAATATAAGAACCGGAATCTTCCATTCAGGTATAGATCTTTATTTTCAGTTGTTTTTTAAGAAATGGAAAAAATGGGGATTTTTTATGTACATGTTGTGTACTTATGAGTTCTGGTCATGTATTAGGGTACCACATACAGCCACGTACTGGCCGTGTAATGGCTAAGTACATGGTCATGTAGGTGACCTCGGAGATAGATTAAGGTGGGAGCCGGTTAAGGCTACTACATAGCGTGAATCTTTAATGAACACACCTTGTAGTTTTCTTTTTATTAGATAAATCGGAGCAGGGTCGCATCTCATCTTCGAAAACACCATATTATCCATTTGGTTCACACAGGAGAGGGGCAGAATGGCTGATGAACATATAACCCCTCCTGATTCACATTCAACCTCTTATTGAGATGTCGTTGGGTGCATTGGAATCCAACTGGTGAGTTTTCAATTCCCCTAGAGCCTTTCTTCCTAATTCCTACACTCTATGGAGTTATTCAAGTTTAATTTTTTCATATTTTAATAGATCTATGCTTATCTAGGACAATTCAAGGGCTCACATTGATGATTATTTATCATACAACATTGAGCAAGGTGGTTCGTTCCTTTCGTTGTTCAGTATTGGATAGCGTATGTAAAAAAGTGCTACATACCCACGTTTTGGGTATTTCTTGATTTTTAATTTAACCATGTTTAATACCTACTATGGTTTGGTTGATTAATTAAGGTTTGTTGTCAATTAATAGGGTTAGATACATTATTTATGGGACACTTTATGGGTGTGTTCCCATGTCTGATTGTTTATGACCATCTGGACAAGGATTTTTGTAGGCTTTCCTTGTTCTCATGCCTTGTTTTGTTCGGATGGAGTTTTTGATTATATGAAATGTATGTGTTCATGTATTGTGATTTTTGACCAAAGGGGATTGGACTGTGAGATTTTTTTATAGGGGTTAGACAATCAGAGCTACCTAGGTGATCATTATCAGTTGATTAAATGAATGTTGGACCCTAGATCATTGACTGTGAGAGCTTCCAAGTGGTTTTTATATTTTATTTATAATATTTATACCAAGGGGTATTGACCGTGAGAGCTGCCCATTTGGTCGTTTGTAAATTATTAGAGCAATTTGGGACCCAAGTGGTTATACCGTGAGAACATTCCCAAAGGGTAGTTTATGAATGATTAAATGATTGTGATGAGTCTACCAAGCCAAATGACTAGCATGGACATGGTATAATTGATTGTTTATATGGTCTTATGTGACACCTTTTTGATACGTAGACATGGAATATAGAGCTTAGGATAGATCCCAATGTTTTCATGATTCAAAGGATTGAATAATTAATGTAAATTAATGGAATCTAAAACATGAGGATTGTTTACATTTGAGTAATTCCTAGTTTATTTCTTCATTTCTACATTTTTTCTCCTATATATGTATATTCTCTGATAGTTATGCAGAGATCCTTTGGTGATTGCGTAATGGGATTTTTCTCACACACTATTTGGATCTTTCTTTGGGACCCAAACAGATTATACGGTTGCAGGTATAGACAAGGTAAATCTCCCTTCTTCATCAGATAATTGATTTTTTTTTATCTGGAGAGTATGGGAACAATATGAGGATTGAGATGCTCTTGGAGTTTACTAACATTTCAGTAATTTGATTTCTGTATTGTATTTTCATCATTTTGACTTGTTTGGATGGTTTCCTAGACCCATGTGATATGCATCATTTATATATATGATGTGTTGGATTTACTTTTACTTTTTATTTGTTTACTTATATTATAATGTATTACTACTTCCTCTATTGATTAATATTTGTATTCCATTTTTATACTCTTTAACTGAGGTCATATTTTCCCCAACATCATGCCCTGGCCCCAAGTGCTACTCATCATCCTATGGAATTTGGGGAAATGTGTTTGAGGTCATGGGACCAACCGGGTTCGGGGAACTTTTGGGTGGAACCCAGATCCAAGACGTTACAAAGTGGTATTAGAGGAATTATTTTTTTGATTTTCCATACTATTTAGAGCTTATAGACTAGGATATGTAGGAATAAGTATTTGGTAATAAGTTGTGCTCGGGAGTAGCTGACCCGTGTACAGGGAAAACCCATGTTACTTCCAATAATTCAATTTTCCTGGTATAGCAATTCTTACAGTTGATTTGATTTCACCATTTTGTGATAAAAATTTATTTTTATATTATCTTTAATGTTATTGAGGTTGTATTTATGTTTCAACTCCATGAGATGAGGGTATGCCATCCCATGCATCATATAGGCACTTTCTAGAGATCACATATCTAGTATTCTTGTCATGCCATTTATGGTGCGTTATTGATTGCATGTTTTTGTGATATAAGTGGTGTTGGATATTAATTCTGTTGTAGATTCCATGATATAAATGCCTACAATTTTGATAGGGTTTTTGTAAATGAGAAGTTTCATTTGGATGGATGCCAATCTTTGGTCCCTGAGTTGTAATGGGCCCTCTTGGATCGTAATTTGGTGGATCATGTTTGAACTTTAATTGAATTTTGTCAAATTTTGATATTAATAAGGATGCCAAACTGTGATTTTTGGGGAGTATGGGCTCTCACGGGTTTGAACTTTTCATGCCTTGGGGAAAAATTAGGTTTTTAAAGGTTCTGGAGATGTTTTATAGGCTTACTTTCTAGAAACATAGATAGCACAGCATGTGGTGTTATAAACACACACCATGTGTTATTATACTCTAGAAGAACTGAATTTTTCTATGTACATGTCATGTACTATATGTACATGTTGTGTAGTTGTGGACCGTGTGACATGACTATGTGAGAAGAGGCATAGGGTTGGTAAATCTTCGGTGTAAAACACCATGTAATGGGAGTACACTTTGTGCTATAGTGGACAATGTATCCGGCCGTGTGACTAACAACATGGGTGGATGAATCTTAGTTGGTGTAAGCCAGTTCAATCTTATTCATTACGTGTGGTAATTGACCATGTATCAGGTCGTGTCACTAATGACGTGGGTGGATGGAGTCTTGGGGTATATGCCATGTCAAGGGTGAACATGTTGTGTGGTGTTTGACCCAGAAAAACCCATGTAGTTTTAGCGATGTAGAATTACTTTGGAAGGATGTAATATTCAAGTACATGTTGTGTGTTAGGAGGAACATGCAGTGTGTGTGGTGTCTTACATGACCAGGGTGGCAGAGGGTACATACCCATGTTAAAGCTTAATGGAACACGCAGTGTACTATTTCTACATGTCGTGTATCCATCATTTAGAAAATTTCAATGTTTTTCTTCTCGTTTTCTATTCCTTTACATATAAGTTTTTTTCTTTAAAATATTATACTAAGGTGGGCATTTGACCTTGAAGAGTCATGCCACTAAAACACCCTCCAGTTTTACGCTAGGTGCAGGGAAACGATCAGACACCAAAAATTGTATATCAGGGACTACCAATAGATCCTCCCATTGTTCCCATCATGGACCCTAATATTATACTAGACATAGGTTCTGATGCATAGTTCCATGAAGATTCTATGAGGATGATTCAGACTTTTGAGGGAGTACCACATCCTTCCCTGAAAATGGCTGAGTTGATACGGGTGTTCCAGCCACAGTATCCTCTCACTTTTTTTGAGGATGGTTGACCACAGGCTGCAGAGTCATGGTTGGAGGCCATGATTTCTATCTTTGAGCATTTGAAGACACTTCTAGAGAGGATAGTGAATCTCATGACTTACATGCTACGTGATTCCACCAAGAGATGGTGGGATGTTATCTCATAGGTGGGACGTCATTGGGATATGTTGTGGAAAGAGTTTCAGAGGACCTTCTATAATTACCTATACCCCACGATGTTGATGGCCAACTGAGCTCAGTATTTCATGCATATAGAGAGGGGAAATCTTTCATTGATGGATTATTCTTTATGATTTACAATGATTCGGTGCTTCTCTACTGTTTTGGGTGGTGGTGAGTTATCACTGGCTAGACAATTTTAGTGTCGTCACAGGTACGACATTCGATCACAGGTGAATTTTTTTTAGGTTGAATTCAGTGACTATTATCTTAAATCATGCTCTAATTACTGAGCACAATCTAAGGGACATTGGAGCTTTGATCTGGCGCGGTTCAGCATCTAAGGCTGGTACTCCTTACATCGATTGCAGGAAGCACCATAGGGAGCTTACACGCAGTGGTTCTTCCAGTAGCAGGGATGTTTCTTTAGGTGGTCCAGTTGTGTGCTATCAGTGTGGAAATAGTGGCCATACAAGACCACATTGCCTGAGATACTCAATTTAGTGTTGATCTTGCAGCAACATGGGCCATCATCAGTGTTTTTGTAATACGTTCTCACCTGCAGCGAGTGAGAAGCGATCAGTTATGACTCCATGTTCCGGAGCAGGACCACTATTTTCTCCTCATTCAGTGAACTACAGTTTTCCATGACATTCATTCTGAGGAGTTGGTAGTAGTTTTCATATCTAGACTACTATTTTTTATTGATAGTAGGGTGCACTTGCTCCGGGTACCCAGGCAGGGTCGTAGGGTCGTGGTACAAGTTAGAATTTTGTGATGTAACATACCCAGTAGAAGCAGGATCCCAGACCCTCTATAGTTAGATGTGTGATTCTAGTTTCCTCCGTTTTAGCTTATTCACTTCTTGATATAGGGGATTCCCATATTTTTATATTTGTTTCTATTGTGGAGAGCCTTGGGCTCTATATCATTACCTATGAATATGTTGTGATACTAGACACTTCGTTGGGGATTAAGATGACTATTGTACGCCAATGCATGGAGTACCCTTTTGAGGTAGGCAGGTTTCACTTATTGTGGGACCTCTATGTCTTAGAGATGACAGGCATTGATTTCATTCATGGAATGGACTTATTGTTCTCTTTTAAATCCTTTTTTGTCTGTTATTGCTGCAGGTTGAGTTTAACGTCACTAGATGTTTGGTCTTTTATACATAAGGGGGAATGGGATGTCTGGGTGAGTATAGTGGGACCCGAGCATCATGGGTTTGGAGGAATTACAACCCAGATGGCTAGTTTATATTTAGATGACTAGGGGACTTCAATGATGTACATTCCTCCTGTGGTGGATCGTTTCATAGAGGTCTATCCAGAATAACTTTCAGGTCTACCTCCAGAGAGAGGTGTAGATTTCTCTATGTATCGTGTGCCTCGAGTGGCACTGGTGTCCATTCCTCTTTATTGGATCGCCACACCATAATTATAGAAGATTAAGTATAAATTAGAGGAGTTTCATGAAAAGGGTTTCATCTGACCCAGTACTTCTCCTTGGGGTTCACCTTTCCTTTTTGAAAAGATGGCAGATGGTACCCTCAGAATTTTAGTGGATTATCATAAGTTTAACAAGTTGATGGTCAAGAACCGATATCCATTACAGAGGATTGATTATCTCTTTGATCAGATTCAAGGATCCTGAGTTTTCTCAAAGATTATATTGAGATCCGGTTATCATCTATTTCATGTTAAACCATCAGATATACCTATTATAGCCTTTTGTAGATCAGGTTTTCCTATATGTCACACCACGGTTGGGACACCAGAGGCTAAGGAGAGAGGGGAATCTTTTACCAAGATACATCTAGACGTTTGAGGTTTTCGAGAGAGTTGGGTCAGTTACCTATTGATTGTATTTTTCTTAGAGGTATCAGGCTTTTCATGACATCTTTAATGTTTCTTATTTACATCATTACTTTTTAGACCCATCTCATGTTTTTCAACTCTAGGAGGTTGAGTTGGAGGTGGATACATCCTTTGAGGATCACCTTATTCAAATTTTGGATCCTAGCAAGAAGTTTCTTCATGGTCAATATATTCCTATATTATATGTGCTATGGTAGCATGGGTGAGTATAGGATAGGACTTGGGAGGGGGAGGTCAACGTACGATCAATGTGGCCAAAGTTTTTTGAAGTTTCTTCCTCACCACCATTGGATGGGAAATTCAGGGAATAATGGATTTAAGGGGTATGTTTGTAAGAAACTAATTCATCATTTCAGATATGGATCTTGATTTCTTTTTGTTTTTTAGAAAAGATAATAAATGTGGTATTTCTGTACCCACGTCATGTACTTATTAGTACACACCGTATTCTCGAGTATTTCACACAGCCACATATTGGCTGTGTAATGGCTGAGTACATGCCCATGTAGGTGACCTGGCAGACTGCTTAAGGTGGGGGCTATTTAAGGATACTACATGGTGTGTACCATTAATGAACACACTGTGTAGTTTTATTTTTATTTGATAAATCAGATTGGTTCACATCTCATCTTCAAAAACACCTTCTTTTCCCATTAGTTCATACATGAATGTGACAAAACGGACAATGAACATCAAACCACTCCCGATTCACTATCCAACCTCTAATTGAGATGTTGTTAGGTGCGTTGGAATCCCCCAGGTGAGATCTCAATTCCCCTATAGCCTTTATTCTTCATTCCTCTTCTCTTGGGAGTCATTAAAGGTTGAATTCGTTTCATCTTTTTATAGATCAACTCTGATTCAAGGGCAGGTTTTCAGGATTATTGATTGTACGACAACGAGGTAGACAGTTTGTGTCATTCGATGTTCGTCATTGGATTATATATGCTAAAAGTGCCACATACCTGTGTTTGGGATATTGGTTGATTGAAATTTAACCTTGTTTTTCTACATTCTATTTTCGGTTGATTAATTAAGGGTTGTTACCTATGCGTAAGGTTAGATACCTTGTTTATCATACACCATATGTGTGCATTCCATTGGTTGATTGTTTATGATTGTTTGGTCTAGAATCCATGTAGGCCTACCTTGTTTCGAAGCCTTGTTTTGTTAGGCTGGATTTGATGATTATATGAAATACATATGTTCATGCATTGGGACTATTGACCCAAGGGGATTGGACTGTGAGAGCTTCCCAAAGGGGTTAGACCATGAGAGCTTCCTAGGTGGTCATTTATAACTAATTTGATCAGACCATGAGTGCATCCTATGTGATCATTATTATATGATTAAATTAATGTCGGACCCTAGGTAATTGACAATGAGACCTACCAGGTGGTCAATATATTTTATTGGTGATATGTATACCAACAGGTATTTACCATGGGAGCTGCCCAAGTGGTCATTTTCTAATGATTAGGGCTATTTGGGGCCAAAGGGGTTATATAATGAGAGAATTCCTAGAGGGTCATTATTTATTGAATTGATGATATGCTAGACTAGAGGGGTTAGACTCTGAGAACATTCCCAGAGGGTTTTTTATGAATTATTGAATGATTGAGATGATTCTGCCAACCCAGAGCACAAGCATGGACTTGGTCTTACTAGATTGTCTAAGTGTTCATCTGAGACATCTATTTTTATACATACATAAGGGTTAAAAAGATTGAGCTAGATCCCAAGTTTTACATGATTCAAAGGATTGAATAATAAATGTAAATGAATGTAATTCAAAACTATATGATTGTTTACTTTTGATTACTTCCAAGTTTATTGCTTCATTTATGCATATTGCCTTCTATATATATATTCATAGATGGTTAAGCCTAGATCTTTTGGTGGTTACCTAATGATATCCGTCTGACACCCTGTTTGGGTCATGATTTTAGACCCAAACAGATTATATGGTTGTAGGTATAGACAAGGGAAATCACCCTTCCTCATCAGGTACATGATTATTATTATAGATGGATATCATGCAACCAAGATGAGGCTTGCAATGCTGTTAGAGTTTACTTACTTTCTAGTTCTTTGGTTTCTATATTTTATTTCTAGTATTGTGACTTGTTTGTCTTATTTCCTAGACACATGTTACATATATAATTTCTATATATGCTCTAGTGTATTTTCTTTCAGTCACCCTCTATTTACTTCTATTGTATGGTATTACTACTTTGGCTATTGTTTACTATTTATCTTCTACTCTCTATACTCTTACAATTAGGGAATAGTTTCCCCAATATCACACCTTCTCCCTTTCTTCTAGATGGCAGCCTCTAGCATTTGGGGAAATGCACTTGAGGTCATGTGACCAACTAGGTTCGGGAACTTTTGGGTCGCACCTGGATCTGGGAAGTTACTAGAACCTATATAATTGTCTACTATTTTTTCATTTCATTTCATTTCAACATCACTAGGTTAAATTTATCTCATAGAAAATTTTCTAACCAATCACTCAAACAATGACCACGAAGGCATGAAGCAAGTGTCTAAGGGTCAATTGCATCCCTTAACAATTTAATTTATCTATTTTAACTTCAATTTAGGGGGAAAATATTTTTAAAATAATTTTTTGATCACCTAATATTATTTATACTATATATTTCATTCTTGGTAAATAACATGCATGGAACATGGGAAAATGTTAAGGGTCTAGCTACCACATTCAGGGTCATCTCATTTTAACTAAGATAGTATAATCTCTCCTCATCTCATCCAAGACTTTTCCAAGATCACAACATCATATAATCACGTATCTCAAGACATGACAACCAAAATAATTAATTATAAAAATTTATATTTAATTTAAAAATTTATATCTCATAGGAATAGTTTCTTAATGTTTCACAAAGAAGCATTATATTACATTAACAATGAGAAACAGGGTTTTGTCCACTCACGACACATACCTGATCCTATTCCAAGTAAAACATGCAGTTAAATTACTTATATCAATGAAAATATTCATCTAATTATAAAAAACCCCAAATCAAATTCACCATAAGTTAAACATTCAAAAAAAAAATGAAATTCCACGACATGTTTTCATCAAAATCACACAACACCTAACCACACCCAGACAATCAACATCATTTTGAGTTGATTTCACCATAGTACAATGGAATCATCAATTAAACTCTATTTTGGAATAATGATATTATAAGGATGTAAGGGGAAACCAGAACGGAAGGAGGATGTGTGAGGAACTCACCTCAAAATTACACAAAATCACAAAAATCCCACCCCAAAACATGGGGAATGTACGATTTAAAAAGAAGGAATCCCTACTAGTTCAGGCACACATTATAGAGAAGAGATGAGGGGAAGGAAAAAATATTGAGGGGAAATGGGTAATTTCCTATTTTTAATGAAAATATAGGTAATTTCATGATTTCCATATAGTTTTTTAAACCATGTGTCATCCAAGAAAACCACATTATCCATGTTTTCAATTTTCACACAATATGGCCATATAGTTTGCTAAAATCTTTACTAATCATGGGATTTGAACTTTCACCCTATTCCCCATCAAATCATTGAATAGTGCATTTTTTCAAACCATATTCCAAACATGTAGATATCTAAAAAATATGAATTATAGTTTTTCATGGTTTTACTACAACCATAAGAAAATCATGCACCAGCATGGCAATCAAACCCAAATCCCATGGTATCACACACAAATTTCCCTAACCATTCCGTAAATGTGTGATAAGGTAAAACCTTTCTGAAATTTGAAAAAATAAATTAAAGATCCCAATATTTATCTCACGACCCCAAAACACCTCTCAAAACATGATCAATATAAAAAACTTTCCCATTGAGATGATCCAACTCTCTTAATTCCAAACTAAATCCTGATTATCAAAACGAACCCTATCCAAAGTCAAAGGTAAAATTTATATTGAAATTGAAATCCTATAAAGATACAGGGATATTTTCAATATTTTCTCTAGGGAGTTTCAATGCATCCACAACATTGTAGGTTCACGATGGATACTCTTGTTACCCCACATTCTCTCTTCCCAAAGGAGGAATACATCCATCACTTTTATTCATGATGTTTGATTCTTGATCAAGATGGGATAATGGGAAGTGAGCTCCTTCTTCAATGTATTCCACCTTGGAATTCATCACTTCTTCTGGGTCTCCCTCATAGATTTATGTATGTGATTATAACTCTTTCATAGTGTCATATCTTAGTGGATACCAGTTAATTATGCTGCTTCTGTGGGATATTCCAAGGTGTCTCAATAGGGTAAAAAACTTTCGTCATTAGAGTAGTAACATAGGACATCACTGGCATACCTGGATAGTGGAAACATTGGTCCCCTATATTCATCCACATAGGGGGGTATCTCATGGAGTCATCAGAGGTTCAGAACAAGAGGCATCCCATGTCGATCACATGGTACCTAATGTCTAAGGAATATCTTCCAAGGAATTCACCTCAGTCATCCCATGTTTAATATGTGGTAGCATTATGATTCAGGTCATGAGTCTAAATTCTTGTGGAGATGGAGTGAAGTTGTCCAAAATGCATTGTAGAGATGGATTCTGGAGATACATCCCTAGGAGGGAGTACTGGGAAGTTTTAACGAGGGATGGATAAGAATTCCCCATCGAGGAAGGCCCAAGGAGGTGTGACTCATAATGTGGATATGTCACAACATGATGGTTTATCTAGAAACTACATGAGGTGGATTAGGTATGGTTACCCCTAAAAGGGGGGTTCTAAGGTTTACCATTGGTCTGGATTGAACCTCAAGGTGGAATCCTGTTTTTGATGATTTCCACAGTCAGCAAGTGCATCATCATGGCGACGCGCTACTTGTGGCCCTTTGTTCCCACTTTCCAAAGGTGGGTGGCATCCATCACATCTTCATAGATGTTTTCTCATTGATCTAAATGGGATGATTGGATGTTGGTTCCTAATTCCATTTATTACTCCTCATAAATCATTTCCTTGTCGAGGTCTCCCTCCTAGATTTGAGTCACAGTTAGTAAATCTCATTCTCAGTGCTATATCATTGTGGACAACGATTAATTACGTTGTTTCAACCAGGACATTCCCAGGGGTCATGACCTGGCTTCAACCTTCAGTCCGAGTAGATAGTAACCACAAGCATGTCATGGAATCTATGGATGTGTGAACATTGGTCAACTGTATTCCTCCTCGTAAAAGGGAATCTCAAGGGTACAGAAACCTAGGGTATCTCACATTAGTTGTGGGGTATCTTATTCCATAGGCATGTCTTTGAGATTTTCTTCAACTTCCCATGTTTATCATGGGGAATGTCACGGGTTTAATGTCTAGCAGAGATGGATCAGACTGATCGATACACTGATAAGAGTAGATCAGATAGATATGTCTCTAGGAGGGAGAACCTAGAAAGTTTACTAGATAGGTGGGTCAGAACGTCCAATTAGAATGGACCTAGGATGGTGTTTCCTACAAAGGGGAATGTTTCAAACCAATAAGACTAATATAGACACCAAAATGGTTGTATCAGAGGATGGTGGGTCCCAGAAAAGTTGAAACCAATGTTTACCATTGGCTAGAATTGAACCTCAAGGAGGTATCCTACGTACCCTCTATAGAGGATAAGGATCAACCACCATGTAGTTTGAAGGGGTGAATTGGGGCTTATGCACTGAGACTTCCTGGGTGATTCTTGGATCAGAGATCACATGGATGAGTGATATTAAGCATTGATATAGAGTGTGTGTATGACATGACCAAATTTTATAAGGGTGGGGTGATGGAGTATATAGACGGGGTTTATGCATGGCCAGCTACCTGTAAGAATGGGGTGATCCCACTGGGATTTTGTGTCCTGGGTAAGAATCGCGATGGATGATGGATGATTTAATGAAGTGGATGAGACTAATGGGGTGAATATGAAATGAACATGATGGTGTTGGGGTTAAGCCTCAAGGTGGTTTCTTACATACCCTACCTAGGAGTTAGGGATCAAAGTCAACATACTTCTGGAGCGGGGCAATAAGTCACCTAAGGAGGTCGATCATGTGAATGGATGTATGGATGGGACCTAAAGGAAATTGAACCACCAATCTAAGGCATGATCTTCCCAAGACACAAAATCTCATGGGAAAGACCAGGATGATACATGTGATATGGGATTGAACCGCAAAATGGCATCCTATGTTTCCTTGGGGTCGGGAATAAAAGTCAACATAGTTCAGAATTGGGTATAGAACCGGGGCATACAAAAAGGAGAGTGACTTAGTGACATTGTTGGGGAATAGACTTGGTTAGCGGCCCATCTTTAGTGGAACACTCAGGGTTGGATGAGTATGGATCGAGAGTGGGGATTATGAGTGGCTAGCTGTATGGATGGATCATAACACCTTATTGAGGTAGATCATGTAGATGTTTCTCAGAGAGGTATGATGTCACATCAGGAGTGTACGTCCCTAAGAGGGAGGACCAATGTTTACCATTAATTAGGGTTTAACCAAATTGTGTCTTCCTAAGTACCATGTATAGAATATAGGGATCAAAACCCACATAGTTCAAGAATGAAATTTGACATCATGGGGAATGAAGGGTGAATACAGTTTCACATCTTGAGGAATGAGTAGTGAACCAGTGTGAAATGGTCAGAATAGATGAGTGATGGGCTTGAACCACAAGGAGGCTTCCAACGTATCCTCATGGTAGGGAATCAAAGTTCACATATTTAGATGGATGGAGTGGATGATTGTCAAGATCTTACCAGGATGTGGTCATCTAGGGACAATCAGGGTGGATGACGAATGATTTTAGATAGATCAGGAAACCCTGTGGAGATGGATCTGAGGTGATCTGTCCCATAAAGGGAAAATTTCACATCATGAGGGTTCATCCCTAGGAGGGAGCACTAGAGTTTACTATGGATGGATCTGAACACCCTATGAGAGTGGACCCATGGTGGTTTTTCCCATAAATGGAATATGCCACGCTGTGTAGGATAATATGGACACCGATTGAGGTGGATCAGATAGGGTGCACCCCCGTGAGGGGGAACCAATGTTTACCATTGGTCGGGATTGAACCTCAAGGAAGTGTCCTGCGTACACTATGTAGAAGACATGGAACAAATCTAATGTAGTTTGGTATCAGTGTGGTGTTGAGGTCACCACTAAACTCTAATATCACATGAGCCACACTCGGTGTGAGAAACAAGAGGAAGAAGTCAGTCAGATAGGCATGTCACAGTAGACACACACATGGGGAATGATGTGGGGATTACACATGGAATCATATCATGTGCAACTAAGGCGGGTAATTAGGGAATAGGGATTACGTATGGTAGATGATTAGGTGTTTCTAAGGAATAACAATGGTGAATGGGGCTTATTGGTGGAAGTTTTCTGTGTTCCACTGAGGAGAGTGAATGGTGGATGACGCTTATGTATAGAATCAACATGGGGTCCATAATGGAGTTAAAATGGTATATGGTTCCTATGCATGGGATCAGCATGGGTGCTAATTTGGAATAGAAATAGTGGATGTGACTTACGCATGGAAGCACCCTGAGTGCCGCTATGGGGTGACAATGGTGAATGGGGATTATGAGTGGAAGGTATCAGGGAGCATCTAAGGAGCATAAATAGTAAATGGGGCTTACACATGGGAGAAGCCTAAGTGCTACTAAGGAGCATCAATAGTGGATAGACCTTCTACATGGATGTAGTCAGAGTTCCGCTATATAGCGGCAAGGTTGAATGGGTATTACATGCGGAAGCTTCCCAGGTGCTGCTAAGGATCAACAATAGTTTATTGAACTTAATCATGGGAGTAGTGTAGGTTCCACTAAGGAGAAGCAATGGTGGATGGGTATTACACATTGTAGAATCATGGGTGGCGCTATGTATCTGCAATAGTGAATGGGGCTTACGCGTGGAAGCTGTCTTGATGCTGCTAAGGAGAAACAATAGTGAATGGGGCTTACATGTGGAAGCATCCCGGGTGCTGCTAAGTAGAGGAAATGTTGGATGGGTAATTTGCAAGGGAGGATCCCAGGAGCCTATATGGAGTGGAAATTTTGAATGGGTATTACATGAATATGATATATGGGTGCTACTAAGGAGCTGAAATGGTGGATGGGGCATACACATGGAAGCATCGTGGGTACTTCTAAGGAGTGGAAATATTGAATTGGGTTTATTCATGGAAGCACCCCGGGTGCCACTATGGAGAAACAATGGTTAATGGGGGTTATGCATGGGAGCAGCCCGAGTGCCACTAAGGAGCTACAATGGTGAATGGGGGTTATGCACAGAATCATCTCGGATGCCACTAAGGAGTGACAATCGTGAATGGGGATTACGCATGGAAGAATCTCGGGTGCCTCTATAAATCAGCAATCGTGAATGGTGATTATACATGGGAGCATCTTGGGTGCTTCTAAGGATCGGTAATGGTGAATGGGGCTTATGTGTGAAAGATTCTCTAGTGCTGCTGGGGAGCGTCAATAGTGGATGGTGCTAATACATGGGAGCAGTCCAGATGCTACTAAGGAGTTGCAATTATTGATGGGGATTATTAATGGAAGCTTCCTAGGTTCCTCTAAGGAGAATCAATAGTTGATGGTGCTTACACATGGGAGAAGCCTGGGTGCTTCTAAGGAATGACAATGGTGGATGGGGCTTACACATGGAAGATGTATGAGTGTCATTGTGGAGGGGAAATGATTGATGGGGATTATGCATGGATGCTACCTGTAATCTCTTCCTCTTGTCGTTATGTGAGGGAATACCAACTAACTAGTGGGTTGAGGCATATAATTGGGACCTACACCTATGTGCTAGTGTATAGGAGGGATAATGCCAAGGGAATTAGAATCAGTCCAAACAAAGGGAGATGAAAAGTGTGAATCACATGCCCAAAATTATGAACACAATAAGGAAGACATGATGAAGGAATATTATTGTAGATCATGTTAGCAACACAGCATCCACACTGAGTTATCTAGAGATAAAAACAATCAAATGAGGGACAACCGTTTAACGTATTCAAAACATAGGTCCAAACTCGAAGTGTCTTCCAAATTTTTCTACGGTGTTGGCCCAGAATGGTAGGTGAGCCAAAGTGGCATGGGACCATGACATTAGGTGGTACCTTTAGACATGGACAAGGATAAATATCTAGATGAATGACACACAAATCATGAGGTGGAGTGACGGAATGCTTGAGTAGATTCCAATGATCTTGAATTTATGCCACTATGATCATGGCATGAGGTATCTTATTATTGTCACATAGGGCATCTCTTATTTGGAACAATAGGCATCCTATTTTTGAATTATATAGAGTTATATAGTATAAAGTAAGGTAATAATTACTATTATAAACAATTCACCTCAAAATGGCTAGTGTTGGGTCCTATGAAAGAGCAGTCCTTTCTGGTTCAACCTGGCATTGGAACCAGGTGATGGGGTTTGGAAGATTTTCCTTAATAATGGTTTGACTCAAGGTACTTGGGGAATTGATGATGAGCATATCAACTCAAGACATGTGAATGGTACTAAGAGGAATATTTTTACTCAAGGTGTTTCAAGGAGTGTGGATTAGTATCTCATATCATGGTATTCCATAGGTGGAAGGTGGGAGCGTATAAGGACCCAAGGTAAAATTTCAATGAACCCTCCTGAAAGGTTTGCAGTATTGATGTTATTAGTATTTTCATAAATTTTGATATACTCTGTTTACTGATTTTACATTAAATTCACATAATTTGTGTGAAATATTAGTATTTAATTATTAATTATAATTTTTTAGCAATATTTGAATTCATCCAGATTCATGTCTATTTAATGTTTTAATAATAAATCTCACCCTACATATCCAAATTGCATGATTAGTGATTTTTTAGCTTCCTTAATCATAGTCAAACATTTCATTAGAATGAACCTTTGGCCAATAGTCTATTTGGATGGTCATACGGTCCACACAAGAAGACCCAAAGAAATTGTGAAGAAACTGAACCAACTATGATGATTGAGTTACTGGTCTAAATCTCGAAGCCCAAATTTTATGAAATTCCACCATATGTTTTTGATTATCCAAAGGAAACGCGGATAAAAATTTCAAGGTCCAGACACACAAACAAGGATCCGAAATGATGCTTTGATTTCCATCCCACCATTCTAGCTGGAAATTTAAACCTGACGCTATTCATGACATAGATCATGATATAATCATGAAATCAAGAGGATAATTTCCTATGTGAAAGAGGAGATATAGACGACCTATTTTCTTGAAGAAATTGTTCAGATTTGAAGGCATCTTCCTATGGATAAACTCATTCACATTTCGGCCTTCAAAAAATAATTGATTGCAATGGACACAATAAAATTGTTTAATGAAACGGACATAACATTGGATCCATATTTCAAAATTCTGCCAACTGTTGTGATTATTCATCCAACATTATTATCTACAACTTTTAATAAGGATATATCTTGAGATTCAGCTTCCTGGATGTCCAAATCGTCAATCCAAGTGGAGGGGTAGTTTTTTAATGCAAACAGTCCACCACTTTGAGCTATAAATACATCCCCTCCTCTCCTTTCCAAAGGGTTTGAATTTCAGAATATAAGAGCATAAATTAGCATGACTAAGGCCTTTAAAAAGGCTTGAGAGGACCTTCTATACTCATGTTTTCACT
Organism: Viscum album; assembly: GCA_963277665.1. Classification (NCBI taxonomy): domain Eukaryota; kingdom Viridiplantae; phylum Streptophyta; class Magnoliopsida; order Santalales; family Viscaceae; genus Viscum; species Viscum album. The sequence goes on along the minus strand of OY728123.1, from coordinate 424,102,351 downwards.
TTATAGACCATTCCTCGTCTCTTTGATTTCATTTACTTTTGTGCATTTCTTCATTCGTAATCTTGTAAGTATTTGTTTTTGTAATTATATTTTAATTAATGTTTCATATTCTTCATATATTATTCTCATCCACCATATATTAAATAATATTAGTGGTCTTAAAATAGTTTAAATACCATTGAATCCCATTCCCTTATTATGCTTTCTCATTCAATCTAAATTCAGTATTTAATTCACTTTGATGTTTGTGTGTTTGTGTTCAACGCACAACTATATTCTTGTCTCTTTATTTTACTTCACGTATTAGTTAATAAACATAAAATTATAACCAGATTATTAACCAACCAAATGGATGAGTAAATATCTCATTTGGGTGAGTTATAATTTAGGTTTGTTAAGTGATTGAGAACTTTTGCTTGATGAATATTCTTTAAATTAACATTGCGTATGTTGAACTTAACATGTCATAGATTAATGACTTTTTTGGTTTAACATATGGATTACATGTATTATTGGAACCATAAATACACTACCAGAATTATGTACTGATTAATATTAGAATCCAAGTTATGTTAAGGCTTGGATTAAAGCCTTAACACCTAGGAATTCTAATCGATGTCATCTTGTGAAGTGGGTGTTAATTTAAATGCAATATAAAGCAAAGCTCAAGGATATCACAATCTTAGATACCTAATTATGAACTCATACCAATATTTATAAAATTGTTAAATCAATATTAATCAATCAAAAATTTCAATTATTCTCTGAAAACAAACCCCCCCCAATCAAAATACAATCAACTAAATACAACCGACTGTTAAAAAGTAACATTGTCGATGATTCGACCCGAGTGCTTTTATACACATTAGAAAAGCACTGAAACCTTGACCGGTTGATAGGAAATAATAGGACACAATTTTAAATGGAGTTCTTTTCATGGCTAGTGCAATTAATTAGTGGTTAGTTTCTATTTATTGTAAAAAACAAAAAAAAATAAAAAAAACACAAAAAGAGAACCCTACCTTCCTCTTTCTTCCAAAATCTATCTGAATACCCCATAGCCTCCCGAAAAATTCCCTCAAATTTGTTTGATATTGAAATTGGGTTAACACTTCACCAATATAAGAGGAACATAAGAGATAATCAACTCATTCATGAACATGTCCTTGTCCAACCAGTTGAATTAGAAATGGACAATCCTATAGAACAAACACTTAAAGAACTTTCTTCCCCTGATATGAATTAACAACCCTTTTTTATTCAATATCCAAACATAGGTTCTGATTTTGAATTCAAATTGGGTTTGATTCATCTTCTTCCTCATTTTCATGGCCTAGTCGATGAGGATCCACATCTCCACCTTAATGAGTTCCAAGTGGTGTGCTCTACCCTGAAGCCTCAAGGGATTTATGAGGAACAAATCAAACTCCGAGCATTCCCTTTATCCCTAGATGATACTACTATGTAATGGCTCTACAACCTTCCTATTGGTTCTATAACCACATGGAATGACCTGAAGTGACTCTTCTTTGATAAATTCTTTCTAGATTCACGTACTGCTTTTATCCAAAAGAAAATAAGCAGTATTGGTCAATTCCCAAATGAATCTATCCCTGAATACTGGGAGAGGTTCAAAAGTCTTGTGGAAACCTACCCACATCACCAAATACCTAACCAACAATTGATCCAATACTTATATGAGGGGTTATTGGCTATGGAGAGAACTCTCATTGATGTCTCAAGTGGTGGTTCTCTTGATGATAAAACTCTTGCAGCTACAAGAGATATCATAAGAAATATGGATGAAAACACATAAAAATTTCATACTTGAGCACATGGTCAAGTAAAACAATCCCAAGATAGTCAATTTATAGTTCCCAATAAGATGAATGAGTAGATGAGTGATCTTACATGTCTTCTAAGACAACTAGCTATTGCTGCCAAAGCCCCAACCTCATCTTCTCCACAATCTCTATTCCCTGGACCTATCAAGAACTGTGGAATTTATAGTTCCCCATCTCATCCAACTGACACAAGTCCACAACATCAAGAGGATCATTCTGATTCATCCAGTCCAATGGAGCTCAAGGCAGTATATGCTCAGCGGAACCCCAACCCTCAGCAATCACATTAGTTTGTAAGAAACTTCAACCAATCCCATTTTGAGCCCTTTTCTTCTACCTATAACCATAACTTGAGATATGGGAATCCCATTTTTCATCCCCCTAAATACCATCACCAAAACCCAAACCAATTCCAATATGGTCATGATGGTGGTAACTTCCAACAACCATATCCTTTTGTTCCTCAACTTTAAAGAAAAAATACTCCTCTAGGATTACACTATCCTAGTGAGCCTTCCCAATTCCCAAACCAATATAATAGCTTTCCAAATAACTAAAATCAGGTTAATCCCAATCCAAGACAAGCCTCTTATTCCAAGAAACCATGGGAAAGTGCAATGGAATATCTTTCCTCCTTCACCCGTTCCAACCTCAAAAACCTTGAAACACAAATTGGTCAACTTGCATCCCACTTGAGATAGCAACAACAATCTAATTCTTCCAAAAACCAACTCAAACATTACCCAACCCCATGGGTAATGTAAGTGAAATTGTACTTAGATCAGGGAACAAATTTCTATGCCTCCATATAATTCGTCCAACCCTCCTTTGAATGTTGACCTAGAAAATGAAAATAAAAAGAAAAATGAAAAGGAATCTGAAGTCATTCACACACCTCCTTCCATTCCACTTAGGAACACAATTCCTTTTCCTCAATCCATTTCTAAGAAAAATAAGTCTTTTGAACCTGATCATAACATGATCGACATGTCTTGATGTATTGAAGTCAAAATTCACCTATTAGATTCCATAAATCAAATCCCTAAGTATGACAAGTTTCTCAAGGATTTTTGTACCCAAAAGAGGCATCTTAGGACCTTCAAAAATGTTTACACCCAAAATTATATTCCCATAAAGTGAAACGATCCAGGGACCATTATGGTTGCATGCCTAATTAGAAGTTCCAACTTTGATGATGCACTCATAGACCTTGGAGCCTCAATTAATTGCATTACCAAATCTATATTCTCCAACCTTGGTCTTGTTCCCTTACATACAATGGGGGTGGTCATTCAGTTAGCCAATCGAAGTACTGCTAGTCCTGAGGGTATAATCGAGGATGTCCTTCTTCAATGTGAATGATCTCATCTTCCCTACGGATTTCTATGTCCTTAGCATGGAAGGTGAGACAAACTCTTCTTGATCTCCCCTAATTCAAGGAATACCATTCGTAATGAAAGCAAGAACCAAGATTTATGTCTATTAAAGAATATTCTTCGTGGAATTTGGGTATCAACTGGTCATGTTCTACATTTTCCAAGCCATGTGATACCCGTCTTAGGATAACTCTGCATTCTCAATCCATTCTTCTAAGGAAACTGCTATGAGTCAATTGAACCCAATTCCATCATGTTCATTATGTTCTAATGATTAAGGATCTTGTGAAATATACACCATGATTATCATGTTATAAATGGTGAAGTTGATGTTGACCACTCATTCACATACTCTTTAAATATAGAAAAACATGAAAACTCTCTTGAATCCCACATTGACTCTGATATCTACTTCTCCACCTTGGACAGTATTAAGGAAAATGAATCTGAAGAAAATGAAAGTCCTTCCTCCATTCCTGAGTTGTCTAGCCAAAAAATGAAAGATGAGACTGATATAAAACCTCTTTGTCAACACCTGATAAATGCATTCCTTTTCCATGATCACTTTTATCATGTCATTATCTCTTCTTCACTTAATAAAAATGAGGAGTCCAAACATGTTCATATTTTAACAGAAAATATAAAGGCCTTAGGTTGGACCCTAGATGAAATACCAGGAATCAACCCTGCTCTTTGCAGGCATCACATCCATCTTGAGCAATCATCTAAACCAATTATACAACTACAAAGACGACTCAATCCACTCATACATGAGGTAGTTAGGGAAGAGATCCCCAAGCTTCTTCAAGCTGGTATTATCTACTCAATTTTCGATAGTGAATGGGTTAGTCCAATTCAAGTTTTATCTAAGAAAGGTGGGATAACTATTGTCATAAATTAACATGGAGAGGTTGTCACAACTCGAGTGAAGAAAAAATGGCGTGTGTGCGTTGATTATTAAATCTGAATGTTGAAAAAAGAAAATATCACTACCCTTTTCCATTCCTTGATCAAATGCTAGAACGATTAGACGGAAAGTCACACTATTTCTTTCTTAAGGGATACAGTGGTTATTTACAAATCCCAATCGCTCCTCAGGGCCAGAAAAATACAACTTTCACATGCCCCTTGGGAACATATACATAGAGGAGAACTCCTTTTGGCCTTTGTGATGCTCCTGAAACATTCTAGAGGTGTAGGATGAGTATCTTTTCTGAATTCATTGAAAACTTCATGGAAGTATTCATGGATGACTTTACCATTTATGGTGAATTATTTTAATCGTGCTTTCATTCACTCTCTCTAGTCCTTCAAAAGTGTGTCATGTGTAACCTTCTATTAAATTTTGAAAAATGTCACTTCATGGTTGTAAAAGGGATTGTTCTAGGGAACATACTTTCAAAAGATGGTATTGAAGTTGATCCTTCCAAAATTGAAGTGATACAATCACTTCCAGAACCCACATCTGTTCGAGACATCCATTCCTTCCTCGTTCATGCTAGTTTTTATCAGTGATTCATCCAAAACTTCAATATGATTTCTCTCCCACTCAATCGGTTGATCAAAAATGATGTCACTTTCCATTTTGATGAGGTTTTCAAGAGATCCTTCATTGATCTCCAAACTTCTCTTACATCTTCCCTGATAATCCAACCATTAGATTGGTCCTTACCCTTTGAGTTGATGTCTGATTCTTCTAATAGGTACATTGGGTCCATTCTTGGTCAATGAAGAGAAAAAATTCCTCATGTCATCTATTATTCCTCAAAAACATTTTATGAAACTCAATATCACAACATTGTCAATGAAAAGGAACTTTTAGCAGTGTTTTTTTCCTTAGATAAATTTTGTCCCTGTCTCTTAGGTTCCAAAATCACCATCTTCACAGACCATTCTACTATAAAGTTCTTACTCGAGGAAAGTGATTCCAAACCAAGGATAATAAAATGTATCCTAATTATTTAAGAGTTTGACCTTTAAATAAAATATATAACAAGAAAAGAAAACCATGTGGATGATCACTTGAGTAGAATTTGATATTCTTCTCATTCAAAAATAATTGATCCAACATTTTCTAACTGAGCATCGTTCATCTCTCACTCCAAAAATACCATGGTATGCCCTAATTGTAAATTACTTTGTTTCTGGTGTTTTTATGGAAACGTTTTCAAAAGAAATAAAATCATATTGAAAATAAATTCAAAATACTATTTTTGGGAAGAAAATAAACTTTAAAAAATTTGGTTATACATGGTAATTAAGAGAAGTGTTGATAAAAACGAACGTTCATCTATCTTAGAATTTTGTCACTCAATGGATGGTGGTGGACATTGTGGACCACAAAGGACCTCCTGAAAGGTCCTATAGTATGTATTCTTCTGGACTTCACTCATCAAGGACTCACATGAGTTCTATCAATCATGTACTACTTCCCAAATGTTTGGAACAATTTCAAAGAGAAATGAAATTCCCCAAAAAGCCTTTAATTTTCTATGAGATCTTTGATGTTTGGGTCATTGATTTCATGGGACCATTCCTCCCTTCTAATGGATTCTCATACATTCTTCATGTGGTTGATTATTTTTCTAGGAGGGTCAAGATAAAACCCACTAAAAAGGATGATTCACATACTGTTAGAGAGTTCCTAAAGACACACATCTTCCAACGATTTACCACACCACGTGCCTTGATAAGTGACTTTGGAACCCATTTTTGTAATAAAACCATGGGATCTCTTTTGAAAAAGTATGGTTTTGTATATAAAACATCAACTGCATATCACCCCCCCCCCAAACAAATTTCATGGCTAAACTTTCTAATATAGAATTGAAAAGAGTGCTTGAGAGAATTGTAAAACCCACCAGAAAAGACTGGCCTGAAATACTTGGTGATGCACTTTGGGATTATCGAACTGCCAATAAAACACCCATTAGGATGTATCCTTTTATGATTGTTTTGGGTAAAGTATTTCATTTTCTAGTTGAAATCCAACATAAGTCATTTTGGGATATGAAAACATGTAATTTTGATTGTGAAAAATCTGGTGAAGAATGATTGTTGAAATTGGATGAATTGGATGAGCTTTGACTTGAATCCAATGAGAATTCCAATCTGTTCAAAGAATAGTCTAAGGTACTCCATGACAAAATCATCTCGATAAAGTTATTCCATGAAGGTGAAAAGGTATTTCTTTTCAACACTCAATTTCGGCTTCACCCAGGTAAGCTTATTTCTCGTTGGGAAGGTCCTTTCATTGTTTCTCATGTTTACCCATTTGGTGAAATGAAAGTCCAAGACCCATCTTCAAAAATGACATTCATGGTTAATAGACATAAGTTAAAGCATCACCATGAGAGGATGCACAATCCTTGAACAACTTCAACTTCCACTAGATTACTAACTTCTACAGTTGAAGCACCATTTGATAGAGATGGAAACCCACCAAATCCAAACCAGGGGGGACCACATTCCATTTAACACCTCTTCTCTCTCTATCTATATTTCTTCTTATTCCTCCCTTATTCACATTTTGTTTTTTACCACTTTCCTCATCACATTTTTTTATTTACTCTTTCTCTTTTTTGTGGGTGTGTAATTCAAAAACACTTAAAAAAATGTAAAAACACTCAAATGAGTCATACTTACTCACCATCTAGTTTTGATATTTTTTCTAACCATTTTCGGGAGTCAAAAGATGTGGTTTCATCTCAAAAATCTAGTCTTTTCATCATATATTTGGATAAATAATATTGTGTCAATTCCAAAAAAAATTAATCCGCAATTTTGGATTTGGAAACTGATTTTCCTCACCGCTGAGGAACACCATTTTCTTCCATGTCATGGCCACCTATGGCCATCTTTTCAAAATGTGTGTTTCCCCCCCCCCATTGGTGAGTCTAGATTTTTTATACTTTCGGGCTGAATTTACTACTTTAGTGTTCATTAATATGATAGAGGAATTTTCTGAATCACATGAGAATCACAATAGAAAAATAGCATCCCATTTCCCTTACATTAATCCTATTTTTGAAATCCCCTTCGAGCCTATGAAAACCTTTTCTTTGATAGCCACATTACAAGCACAATTTCTTTTCCCACGAAATATCAACATCACTTTTTATTGCATAATTTTTTGAAATTTAATTGTGGGGGAAATGGATTTATTTTTGGATAACATTTGCTGATTTCACCATGTTTTCAAATACTTGGGGGCAAGAATCCATTTCTGTGTGGGGTAGAGTTTTTCATTTAGTGTCTTTTGGGGAATGTAATTAATGTTCATTTATGTCATTTTAAAAAAAATTGATAAGTGTTCAAAAAAATCAAAAAAAATCAATCAAAATAAAGAACAAAAAAATTGGGTTTTTTCTTTGGTAGGTCAAAAATCAATCTTCGTAGATCTTTGATCTTGTCAAAACTATTACAATTATTGTCTTGAGGAGATCAATCATGGGATGGGATATGAGTGTGATATCTTCTTCAAGTTCAACTATTGAAAATAAAATAAGAAAAGAATATAAAAATAAGAACACTTATGTCATTGGGAGAAGTTTTGTGTTTTGTAAATATTTCATCTTCTCATCCCCTTAAAATTTTCCCCCTCTCATGTGTTTTTCATCACATAATAATTCTCTTGTAAATATGTTTTTTCATTTCATTCCATGTTTCATTTAAAAAAAATGATCTTTTTTTTACCCATGTTGGTTCTTTACCCCTCTTTTTGTATCTCTTGGTCATTAAATTCATACCAACCCATAGCCACAGGAAAACTCTTTAAAAATATCTCTTGATTCTTGTTCACTTTAGGATAGGGATTGGATGCTAAAATCTATTTAAAACTCAATGATTTTCAGTCTTAGTTGGTGAATGAGTGAAGGTACATAAATTAATTTTATCATCTTGAGAGAAGTATGTTTTGTGTGCCACTATTTTCCATTTCTAAATTTGAGCATGAAAAATTGAATTGTTTTTGGAACATTGTTTCTGTAACAAATTGTGGTGGAATTAAATATAAATGAGTGAAATTTTCTAAACCTCCCGTGAGTGGGGAAAACAAAATTTTAATATTTGTTGATGAGTGAAAATGATTTTGTAATGTTTTTTATATTTGTTGCACATAAGGACATGTACAAGATTAAGTGTAGGAGATTTGATGTTATTAATATTTTAATAACTTCTTATATACCCACATTACCGATTTTATAGGAAATGTGCATAATTTTTGTGAAATATTAATTTTAATATTTGATCACTATTTGAATTCATCCATATTCAAGACTTTTTTATGTTTTAATAATAAATCTCACCCTACTTATTAAAATTGCATGATTCTTGTTTTTAGGGTTCCCTACTCAAATTACAACATTTCTTTAAAAGGAACCATTGGCCAAATCGTCTATCTAGAGGTTCATATATTCCACACCAGAAGATCCAATGAAACTTTGAAGAAACTGGACCATCCATGATGATTGAGTTAATGGTCTAAATCCTGAAGCCCAAATTTTAAGAAACTCCACCATATGTTCTGGATTATCCAAAAAAAACATGGATTAAAATATTAAGGTCTAAATACAAGAAAAAGGTTCCCAACTGATGCTTTAATGTCTAGCCCACCATTCTAGATGGAAATTGAAATCAGGACTCTATTCATGACATAGATCATTCTGTAAACATCAACTCATGTTGAGATTTTGCAGTATGAAAGAAGAGATATAGGCAGCCGACAATTTTAAAGAATGATCTGAAGGAATCTTCCAATTGATAGACCCATTCACATTTCAGCCTTCTAAAAAGTATAGATTGAAATGGACATGTTAACATTGTTTAATCAAATGACCATAACTTTGGCTACATAAGTCAAAATGTCACCAACCTTGTTGATTAGTCAGCCTGTCACGAACCAAGCTGGGTCGCCATATGACCTGATGCCCGACCCGGTCTGCGACATGGCCCGATGGGAATTCCCGGTCCCCATGGGCTTGTAAAAGTGCCCAGGTATCAAAACATTACACATGGGAATGATTAACCTGAAATAGTAAACACCTAACCACTGACAAGTTAAATAAAATAAAATTGTGAACTAACAACCAAACAGGCCCTTAAAACAAATCAAATATAATGGTTTACAACTTGAGTCAACATCCAAAACTAAACTACAACAAAAAAAACTAACTCTAACTCAAACTTTCAAGCTACAAGAGAGGTGCAACATCCTCATTCCACAAACACCAACCTGCATGAGAAGTCCGTCAACAACTAAAACCTCATCATTGATCACGATACCTTAACCTGGAATACATAGAGAATAAGGTCTACATACACCCAAAGGTGTATGTCAGGTGATAGAAAAGAGCCTAGTAGGACGTCACCCAATAAAAAGGTTTTACACATAATTATTAAATGAAAAATACATTTTCAATATTAACTAAAGCAAAGAAGTAAATGATTGCACTGGTTTAAAGAAAACATGATTAAAGAAAACATTTCCAAATGGAACAACATAAATTAAAACACACATAGACTTACTTTTTAAAATTACTAATGTATCACACTGATGATCATAATGTAACCAATGGGCACTAATATGGGAGATGCCTCGTGGGTGTTAGCTATCATGGGCCCATAGATCATCATGTCTCGGTTAAACATGGCTTAGAAGGCCAAGACCCTTAGAAAATGTGGCTTAGAAGGCCACAACCCTCAGAAAATGTGGCTTAGAAGGCCACGACCCTTAGAAAATCATATATTTAGTTAGTTCTGCAATCATCAGTACTGCCAGTGAAGTCGGGTCGAGTCACCTCCAGAACACTCGCCCACTAGTCTAGTCGACCCTCCTACCAACCCGGGATTCCCGGTTTGTGATAAAACAAGTTTCAAGTTCATGTCACATGTCACAGTAACGCATAAAGTCCAAACAGGGTACTTACACACTCAAAATCACAATTTGTACACCAAAATCCGCTTTTAAAACCATATGCACACCAAAAAAATTTCAAAGCATAATATGCATAGTTTACATACTCAATTAAACCATATTCAAAATCTAAAAGACACTCATCACTAAAAAAATCGCCACTTACACATGTAAACACCATTTTGAAATAAGGCACACAATAAATCACTTTTCAAACCCATTGCACACCATTTTCATAATTAAGTAAACCATAAAAAATTATAAAGCAATAGAAAAAGGGTGTCACATGTCTGTGTCCTCTAGAAATGGGGATGACCTTGTTTTCTTAAAGTTCAAACATTCCAATCGATTTCTAACGGGTTTGTTCAAAGAACCGAAAACACCCAATGATTCTATATCCATTTAGACCTACTTTCCCAAGGCAGGTGCTCATTAGTTGTGGACTGATGAGGCTTAAGAATTTTCATTGGTCCAGAGGATGGGAGGTCGGACTTATCACACCTTTTGGGGGGAATTATTGTCTACTCCAAGACTCTTTTTATAGATTTAAGTTATGTTCGTGAATCCTTATTACACTACCAAGTATGAAAATGAGCTTTCCTGAATATGTGACAATCAATAATTAATATGTATGATATTTATAGAATCTATTAGATGTATTTGAGGTTCTTCATCGATAGAGAATCATCCGTATTTGTTAGATATTCTTAGTCAATGGTATCCTTTAACACGTTATATAAATATCTCTTGGTCATTATGATAACCATACTGGTTTTAAAGCCACTCAGTGGGGTACTTGAAGTTTATTTTCATTCAGAAGGACATGGAGTATTTCAGAGTAGGGATCGTACCTGCAGATGGGCTACCTACGTATCCTTGTTAGAAAAGGAATTAGAACACATGTATTTCGGGAATTAAGATATAGTTTAATGGAATATGGTATGGATGATAATTAATGGGTGATGGGCTTGAACCTCAGAAAGGCTTCCTACGTACTCCACTTTTAAGGTAGAGATCAAAGTCCACGTAGTTCAGTTGGGAATTATGGGGCTTATGTATGATTAACGGACCAAATAGATATATTGTGGTTACTTTTACACTCTAAGCTCACATGAGTCATTCTTGGTGTAAGAAACAAGAGGTATCAGTAAACCTGACAATTTGTGCCAGGAAAGATATGGTCACAAGGAATGATATGGGGCTTATGTATGTTTGATTACCCAAGTAGATAAAGATTGGGACTTATTTCAAAGAAGAAGTCCAGGAACAGGGTCCATAAAGGTATATGTGCTTTATGGAGATTTGGATACTCTAACATGGGGCTTACTCCTGAGGAGGATTTCCAAATTAAGAGGGGACTTGTGATTGGGTTTTATTCCTGAGAAGGAAGCCCAAAACAAAAGAAGTTAAGACTGGTTAAGAAAAATTAGAACCCAGGCTTACTCCTAAAAAGGAGGCCCAGGTTAAAGGGACTAGAGAACTGGGGAATACACCTAATAAGGAGGCCCAGGTTAAGGTAATTTGGGATTTGGGGCCTACTCCTAAGGTGGATGCCCATATTTGGGAACTTGTGGCTTACTCTTAAGGAAGATGCCCAAATTAGGGAACTTGGACTGGGGCTTACTCCTGAAAAGGAGGCCTAGGTTAGGGGAATTATAACTGGGGAAAACTCCTAAAATGAAGTCCCAGGTTAAAGATCTTCTCATCTTAAAGGATGTGGTTTAATGAATGAAATCTTTCACCTTAGTGACATAAATATATGTAAATCACTAGGTTTTGAGAGATGTTCCACAGAATTCCTTTCAGATAAGGAATCCAACCAAGGAATCATGCCATAAATGGATTTGAAGAGGATTCTGAAGGCTAAATCTTGAAGAGCATATGTAGATTTGAAGAAGAGAGATGAATGGATATGAGGGGCACCTAAAAGAAGGTAGGCGTGCAGGTCCTGTTTGGGCATGCAGGTCCTGGTCGTGTAGGTATACCTGCGTGACACTTGGGTACTTGCGCGCTGGTCGACCCATAGGGTAATACTTGGGTGAGACTTGGCTCAGGACCTTAGTATTATCCCTAAAGGCTTATAAAAGGGTGGCGCACTGGTTCTGTTGAAGGAATAAGGTGGCACGCAAGTGTGACCATTTCCCATAAGGGTTGGACACTTAGGCGAGTAGGTGTTGATGAATTTAAACACTTAGGGCTTGTTCCCCCTCTTTAGATCTTCCATTCTAGGTAATAAATTACCTTAGAAGTGTTCTAAATGCTTCAATAAGAGACTAGGGCGCCGAGAGCTGAAATCTATGTTTCTGGATTTTTCGTTTCGAAATGGGAGGCGACATGGGGTATATATAGGCTGTTGAAGACCCTTGGCGAAAATTACATATGGCGTGTAGGTGACCTGTGCGCCCAAAATGTGGCACGCAGGTATACCTGTGTGACCATAATGGAACTTGTGTGGCCCATGCTCAAAGTAATCCTTGTTCATGCCTTTGTCGATTTTTGAGGTTTCTTCAAAGGATGAATCACTTTGTGTTCCACATATTTCCCTTTTCATTTTTTAGACTCTTTGATGGAAAGGAGCGTCAAAAAAAGTCCCCCCTTAGAGGTGGATCCAAAAGGAATGAGGATGTGACTCTGAGTTAAAGAAGAAAACCAAGGAAGGGTGGCACGCAGGTGTTGAGCGCGCAGATGGCATCGTGTAGGTGCGAGCCGCATAGGCTTTGACGCACAGGGGTGCGGCCTTGCCTATAAATATGTGGCCATTCCTCGCGCAAAGCAACTGATTCTAAAAGATTCTCACTCTTTCCGCGCCATTTTCCTTCATCAAGTAAGTGTCTTGTTTTCCGCTGGTTCTTTATGTCGTGCTTCTGTAGAGGTATTTGGACTTGCGCGGTGATAACTGCGCACCAAAAACTTGCGCGACACAACTATACTTGCGTGCCAAAATTAGACGTGTGCGCCTTAATGACTTGGCCATTTTTTCAATTTTCTTCACAATTTTTATGAAAAATAAAATCACTTAAGAATTAATTATTCATCCTTTGTGCATAGTAAATGGATCCTAGAAGAATTGGAACGGCTGATGAACTGGCCAGCAAGCGAATTGATGATATGATGAACATTGCAGGCCATAATTTCTATGATATCTACAATAGAACTCTTCCATATTTTTTCAAGTACTTGGAGAAGTATCATCTTAACTTTCCATAGAGCATCTACTTCCCTCTGTATGGGCATGGTCATCTTCAATATTTCAACATTCCAGAGGCAAAGAACTATCTCCCACATTCTTGGTTTCAGAATTACCCCAATTTTGCTTCAGAAAATATCTCAAGTGGAGGAGCATTTGTAAATACTGGAACAATGGAGAAGGCCTATATGATGCATCATAGCCCTTGTGCGCCAGATCTGAAACCTCACAAGCCTGAGATACAACCACATTGTTATCCTTAAATCTTCTGAAATTCTCATATGGATCAATCCAAAGGCTGGAAGAAGAGTTGGGACTTCCATCTTGTAGGAGGTGTGAAGCCAACTTGGATGTGGGAATACTGGGAGCGACAAACCTGTGTAGAGTTTGTTGAGGATTTGAAAGGAGCTATGATATATGAAGTCGTTTGGGCTGGGCAGACATTTTTCTACAGGAATGATGAGTTTGTGCAGGAGCTAATCAGCTGCTTGATCCCATAAACCAATTATTTCAATCTGACTCATGGAGAAGTAGGTATCAGTTTGTGGGATGTCTACAAGATCTCGGGGGATCCAATTATGGTTGACATGTATGATAAATTCACCCCCCCCCAATGTGACTTGGAATCATTTGCAGAAGACTCCGGCATTGGCTCGGGAATTATTGAAAATTTTCCACAAGCTCAAAAGTTCAAAGACCTCCCTAACTCATTCTAGAAAGGATATTCATCTAGAGGAATGGATGAATGTGTTTCTTACCAAGAATGAGGAGAAGGATTCGAAGGAGAAGGGGCCCATCTGTACTTGTCCTACTATTTACCCTATAACAGAGAAGAGGGGTACTCTTGGCACATTCTGGCCGACCCTGGAAGCAGTAGAATTTGAGAAGTGGGGATATGAATCAAATCAGAGAATCCCAAAAAAGACCTGTCTGGAGGGCTTCTTAGCCTTGTAACTCAGTGTTTATCTTCTGCCAATCAGGGATTAGAAGGGAGGCGCCAGGCTAGGGACCTTCGTTGTGGAAGCCAAGTTGGCTAAGAAGAAAATGGTTGGGTTGGCCACCCCCATTTTGGCAAAGATTCACAGAAGGTTACTCCATGTCTTTATGGGTAAGTTTCCTTTGAGAATAGTGGGACCATTCCAGGTTTTTTGGGGATGGATCGCCACTCATTTCAGGAAATATAATGTATAGAATGGAGTATAGGTTCCTGGTAGTTCCTTTAGGCCATCATTGCATGCATTTTCTGGAGTTTCTCCATTAGCCCTTAACGTCTATGATATGATGGTGAGGCTGAGCATGTACAAGGAATTCAATTTATTTCCTTATGGAAACCTGCCAACCGGGCGGTTTGTTGATGATGGAACAGCCGAAATGGAATTGAGGTCATACATACTGGCTTGGAGAGATGGTGTATTGGCCACCAGGATTGATGGAGAAATTATATGTGAGGCCTATGCTCCATACAAATTTGCACGCCAATTCAAGTGTTTGTAGAAAACTAATGTATCCCCTCCTATGCATGTCAGGTCAGAGAAGCATCTGATGGTTTCCCGACAACTATGGTTGATGAAATCTATGGAGAAGACTGGAGCAGTGTTTGATCTACTAGTTCATAAAGCGACGAGTAACTTGACTACATGGTATGTCGAGAACTGGATAGCATCATACCCTGAAGGGGTGTTGAATCATCCGGTTTATTAAGTGGGGAAAAAGAAAAGAACTGTAGATAAAGAAACCCTTCAATGGGAAGGTGATGCTTCCCACCTGGAGCTGATTCACTAGGTTCTTCACCTAGGGCTGACTCGTTAGATTCCCAAGAGGGGTATGATGAGGCACAACATGCGGCAATGCGGCCTCATTCCAAATATAATCCCCTGTCAGAATCAAGATACCAACTTCATCAACTCCTAGTTAGTTACTTCATTGGGGAAATTTAATCACCATTACTTTATAGAGAAACAAATCTTATTTTATTATCATTTATCTGTAGTTGCAGGAGTTGGGAAAAAGCTGAATTCTAAGATTGTAGGACCCTCCTCGCAGCCTTCTGGTACACATGCTGAATATTTACGACCAGAGACTGTCCAGACATGGTGGAGTTTATATTACAATACTAAAACTGTCTGGAAAGATTTATGCGAAGGGATACACATCCCTGGAATATGGAATCTTTGGGCTTCTGCTGAAATCTATTTCGAGGATAATCCCTATGAAGTGTGGGCTTACATCAGAGAGATGGAGATGCTCATGTATGCCATCGATGATTCCATTCCTATCACAAATCGGGGGAAAGAAATGATAGATCGTGGAACCACTGAGGGGACTGGTGGTTCTAGAGATGAGGAGTGGTATGATTACATGGCTCCGGAAGATGTAAGTTTCTTTCCTTATTTTCTTTGCAACTTGATTATAGTTAAAGCATTGTTACTCAAGGAAATTATTTTCTTCATCCTGCAGCTTGAAAAGAAAGTAACTGCTGAGGTTCCTTCACCACAGTATAGTCCTAGTGGTACTGCCATTGGAGATAATGAATATCCTCATGAGTCAGGTGAGATATCTCCAGGCCTTCAAGCCATGGATGAAGAATTAGAAAGGTCTTTTCACTCTCCAATACCTGTATTTGGAGAGGAGAATTTCCACACTCCCAAAACGCTAAAGAAGCAAAAGAATAGAAGGAGGAAGTCCACAACTAAATGTTTCATCATTAGTGGTAAGTACTTTGGATAGTCATGAGTCTTTACCCATGAAAAGTTTACTGATACTTCTTTGGATTTCAGGGGCTTCTTCAGTTTCCCCTTTGAGGGAGAGGATTGACCCTCCTTTGAGGACGACGGAGGGTATTGGTGAACAGTCACAAGTTCATGCTGGCTTGGCTGATCATGAAGAGAATCCAGCGTCTGTTCCCAGTACCACTCATGCTGCTGCTGCAAGGAGAGAAGAGCCTTCTTCTGGTAAATTAACAATGATTCATAAGATGTTGAATGAAAACATCAACTGACTTCCATTCTGTGATACTTTAGGTTCAAACCCCACACCGGAACAATTAGAGGCCACTGCAACTGATGCTGTAATTTTATCTGAAGACGGTGTCTCAGATCAGAGGTCGCAGCATGAAGGTTTCCATGAAAACGTATCGAATTCTCCCACTGGTGAGACTAACTAGGAATCTGAGATAAAATTAGATGAAATGATGGAACTTGGTGCATCTTTTGAAGATTTTTTAGATCATGTTAAATTACCATGTAATTTAGAATATTTTGGAAGTGAGTTTTATCCTTTATCCTGTTAAAATAACTTCTTATTACATCTATAATCATGAATGGTTCAAATGTGTAGTTCCATCTGAACAAGCTGCCGAACTGCCAATGCCTGAAGGGGGTACAGACAACCCTACTATTGTAGAGACACTGGCTCAAGTGGAGCTGAACTTGGTAGAGCTTCCTCAAACTCATCCTGAAGATCTTGTTAAATCTAGGAAATATGGGGAGGAGCCTTCTCCTGTTGATGGTCTACCATTGGGTAAGAGATAACAATATTTGTGGATGCACTTAATTTTCAAGATTTCCAATCAACTTTTGTTATCCTTTGAAAATAACCAAAAACTTTCAATTGACTATGCAGGGCTGTCAATTTTAGTGGCTAGATCTGGAGGTGAAGCCTCAGCCTCTACCCCGGCGGGAATAGAAAGTGAAGTAACACTTAGGGGGGAAGGAGAAAAATAGGGCACTTCTCTAAGTGCATTAATCCCGGATTATATTCCCCCTGTAACAGTGATGCTGAGTCAGACCCAGACGTATAGAAGGCGCTCCAATTTTCACAACACATGGCATGGAAGAACATATGGAATATCATATCTAAAGTGCCTCTTGAGGAGCTATCTTTGAAGATCCTGCGACTGTCATCCATGTTCTTCATGTTGGACTTGGCGTTTTTTGATATCAGGAGATCCATACCACGGTGAAACATGTCATCTTAAGGAGGGAACAAGAGCAGAGGTACCATCAAGACCTGACCAGAGTAAGGCTTTCAGCCGATATCAGCGAATTTGAGGTAGCGGTGTCTCGATCTGAGGCTGATCATGCTGCCAAGTTGAACGATCTAAAGCATAAGATCACGGAGAAAGTAGTCCAGCAGATTCACCTTCAGCAACAGTTAGATGTTGTTACTGGGGAACTTGACCAACTGAACAATTCATTGGAAGGAGTTCAAACAAATGGTATTAAATCCATTGCAGATGCCAAGAAATAACTCAGTCAAGTTGAAAAAAGTGAATCTGGTCGAGTGCATGAGATTCAAGTAGCTGCTGATGAAGATTGGGATGCCATAAATCAAATGAAGAGTTATGTTGATAGCCTCTTGTAATTCTTGGAAAAGAGAAGAGAATCCAATCTGTGGATATCCTTCTAACTATTGTGCATCAAATGAAAAACACTTTCATCTTCAATCATTTGTGCATGCCTTCTTTTTCTACCTGCATTAAATTTTTACCTAAGCCAATGGGCCTAGTAAGCATAGTTTGATTTTTTCTAGGATTATAAAAAATAACCCTACAAACTTTGAATATTTTTAAATTGCTCAATATTACCTAAATCATAAAAATTATATGTTCTGTGAGCTAGGAATTGAATTTTTTTCAGAGTTCCCTTGTCTTTTGTGTGAAGTTTAAATTCATGCACGTTAGACATAAAAAGGCTAATGTTTAAGGTCGAAATATCTTTGACCGAATGGATTAAAATTGACTCAATTAATTGATAATTTATCTGAAAACATATTACCACATTCAAGTATGGGGGAAAATGTAAACTATGTCTTAAGAAATTTCGAATCTAAGAAATGATATGAAAAAATAACTAAGAGGCATTAGAAGAAGTATTTCTTAAGAGTGAAGTTACCACTATTTAACAAACTCGTTAGGGGGTTGAATTATGCAGGGCCACCTAAGGGCATTGGCTGCATCGTCAAATAATAGAATCTTTTGGATAACAAGTATGTTATGTAGACTGTTTATGAAAGGCTACCTAAGGGCACGTGCTGCATAGTCAGGAAAAAGAACACTCAGAAATTTTACTTTTCTATTGCTAAGAATCTAGTCAAAGTTTATGGAGATTCAAATTTTCCAAAGTACAGAGTCTGCTGTATGGAGAGAGGTACTTGAATATGAAGAGGATATTTTTCATCAAGATTGTCTAAGAATTGGATGAATGTTACTCCTGTTAAGGTCTGACCCAAACGTAGGGAAGGGAAATATAAACCATAGAATTGAATACATTCAGATCATGAAAAATAGTATGAGACAAATATGTTAAGGATGGCTATTTTTGTAGATCCCTACATATTTTCATTAAGACAAATAAGGACAAAAGAGGTTTTCCTCCCAAGAATGAAGTTACCACTATTTGAAAAACCCGTTAGGGGGTTGAATTACGCAGGTCCACCTAAGGGAATTGGCTGCATAGTCAAATAATAGAATCTTTTGGCTGACAAGTCAGTAATGTAGACTGTTTATGCAAGGCCGCCTAAGGGAAGGTGCTGCATAGTTAGGCAAAATAACTCTTGGGTATCAAAAAATTTGTGACCAGAAGTCAAGAAAAAAGGATTATAAAGATCTGGAAGTATTTAAGGTTAGGATTATGACACATGAAAATGAGTATTGTTCAATGCATGAAGGAGATACATAGACTAATACTAACCATAATCATGTTGTGGATGGGTCCTGGATTAAGGTGTTGGACTTCACTACGTATCCCATACGGATGACAATCAATCCATACGTAGTTCTTGAAATTCATTTTAACGTCATGTGGGACGATAGTGTAGGAGATTTTAGTTTATGGTCACAGAGCTCGGACCATTATGGGGAATACACGTTGTGTGTTTTATAAACCTGATGTGAATGAAGACCTGGGTTTTCATACCACATTCATGTTTTCACAGGGCACTTTTCAACTAGGGGACTGAAAGTGAAATTTGTGGTTAGGTGGAATTTGGGGTTATGCCCAAAGACTTGGGGCTAGATTCGAGGGATGCTCGAACGTTCCTACGTATCCCATAAGGATGGGAATCAAGCCGCACGTTGTTCTTGAAATACCCTTTGTACAGATTTGGTTTGTACAAGTGAAGGGTGAAAATGGACTTTAGTGCAATTATGGTTTGACCCAACATAAAAGGCTCGGACACTACCATGTATGCATGTAGTCTTTAGAATATAACATGATTGGAGATCAATGTAAATAATTATTCCCTCTCAGGTGAGGGTGTCAAATAATGTTGTAGTTTATTGTCGTACAGGACAAAAGTGTGAACAGTTTAATGGCATATAGTAAGGACGATGGTGAACCAATGTAAAAAATATTGGTTCTGGGGGCGGTTTCATGAATAAACATCGTATGAGATGAAGGTGAACCGTTGTGAAGAGATTTATTTTGGGCTTGAACCTCAGGAGGTTGCCTACGTACCCATCCTAGAAAGAAAGGATCAATGTCTGCATAGTTCGACTGAGGAATGAATTGGTGATCAAGTTGTTCTTGAGGACAACAACCTAAAAAATAGTGTCGGGACTTACACATGGTTAGCGGCCCAGAGAGGGTGTCATAGTTGAATTTTAATCTAATATCACATGATTCATACTCGGTATGAGAAACAAGAGGTAACAACAACCTTAACGATGCACAGTTTAATGTCATGTACGACATATGAAGGGACTATGCAGTTTAAAGTCTTGAAGTGAGAACTATTGGTGCTGCACAGTTTAGTGTCATGTGGCAGGGACAAAGTATAGTTTAACATCATGTAGGATGTATTTAAGGGACTTTGTTCAATTTTATGTCATGTAGGATGAATGAGAAGTACATTTTAATGTCATGTAGGACAAATATAGGGACACAGTTCAACGTCATGTTGGACGTGAACTCAGTTTTGCGTCATGTTGGACAATAAGGGTGTTGTACATTTTAGCGTCTTGTATCTAAGATGATGGGGACAATACAGTTTAATGTCATGTTGGATGAAAGGGGGACTGTGCAGTTTAATGTCATGCAGTAAGGACAATGGGGAAACAGTTTAACATCATGTTGGATGATTTAGGGACTTTTTCACAGTTTAACGTCATGTTGGAAGAATGAGTGTTGTACAGTTTAGCGTCATGTACCTAGGACATCACAGTTTAACGTCATGTTGGACGTAAGGTAAAATAGTTTAAGGTCATATACATGGACCAGTGATTATGCAGTTTAACGTCTTGCTGGACGTAAGGGACTTCTGTACAGTTTAGTGTCATGTAGCAAGGACGTCATAGTTTAATGTCATGTTGGACGTAAGGGATTATGCAGTTTAAAGTCTTGCAGCAAGGACAACATAGTTTAACAGCATGTTGGACGATGGTATTTGTGTTAAACAAAATACTTCTTCAAGAATATTGTATTGGTTGGAGTCGTGATGAGTTCTCCATCCATTGATATTAAAGAATAAGCTCTATTAGAGTAAACCTTATGTATTGAATAAGGTCCTTCCCATTTTGGCTCCATCTTGGGTGGTTTCTTTCCTGGTATCATTGGATTTATGAGAACCAATACCAATTCTCCCTGAATGAATGAATGAAGATGAACTTTTTTGCTGAAAGCTCATGCTATTCGATTTTGATAGACTTCCAATTGGTGAAAGGTGCACAATTTTTTGTCATTTAATCATTCCAATTCATCCAATAGCTTTTGAGATTGTTCATCAATATATTATTGATCACAAATGGCTACCCTGAGTGAGGGTAATTAAACCTCAATGGGCAATACTGCTTCTATTCCATATACCAATGAATATGGAGTTGACCGCGTTGTAGTGCGGGTGGTGGTTCAATAATCCCACAAAGCATGAAAACGTTTATCATGCCATGAATTTTTATCTTTATCCACCATCTTTTGTAGTATTTTTGAAAGATCATTATTGAAGGCTTTTATTTGTCCATTGGCCACTGCATGATACCTAGAGGAATGGTTGGATTTGATGTTGTATTCTTGATATAACTTCCTTACCTCAGATGAATAGAAGTTGGTGCCATTTTATGTCAATATGGTATGAGGGACAACAAATCTGGTAATTATGTTAGACTTGATGAAGCTAACAATGCTTTTAAAACTAACTTCTTTGAGATTTATTGCCTCTTCCCATTTGGAAAAGAAGTCAGTAGCAGTAATAATGTACTTAAACTACTTGGATGTAGCTGAAGGATAAGGTCCTACTACATCCATTCCCCATGTGGAAAATGTCCATGAGTATTTGGTATATAAAGAAACTATGGGGGTTGATGAATGAAGTTGGAATGTACTTGGAAATAATGACACTTATTTGTGAAATCAACACAATCTTGTATCATTGAAGGCCAAAAATATACAAGCCTTAGAATTTGATCAGATAGTCCATGTTCGGACTGATGGTCACCACAGACTCCTGCATGAACTTCTATCATGACAGCCATTTTCTCTTCACCATCATTGCATTTGAAGAGAATCCCATCAAAATCCCTTTTGTAGAGAATTTTATCTAGGTGGTTTGGGCTATCATAAGAGTGAAATTGACCACACGTCGCTGGATTTGTTCTTTCCCGGCTCTATCAAGTGGAAGTGTTCGATTTTGAAGGTATTCCCGGATAGGTGTCATCCATCCTGTAGTATGACCATATGGTTCAGAAATGGGACTAATTTCATTGATTTCCTCTGTTCTGGTTTGAACATAAGGTGAAATTGTACGACGGTGGGCAATACAGATGATTGTCTCATCCCAATTTGGATCTTCTAGAGCTGTGGCTATATTATCTAGTGCATCAGCTTGGGCAATTTGTGATCGCGGGACATGATAAAATGTCAGTTCCAAAAGAAATTCCTCCATTAACTCTCTGATGTAATCATACAAAGGGATTAACTATTCTTTTCTGATTTCATAATCCCCATTGGCTTATTTGATTACCATGTCTGAATCACCTTTCACTTTTAAGTGATTCACTTGTTCCTGAAGTGCTAAATACAATCTTGTGAGGAGAGCTTGGTATTCTACTTTATTATTTGTCCTGCCCCCCAACAATGAGAAGGAATAGGGTAGAACTACCTTTTCTGGAAAATGAGCACAATTCCTAACCCAACTTTGTTGAATTAGGGTTCTTCCATTTTCTTCCCTGTTGGACTTCTGGAAGCACCATCAAAGTACATTTCACATGTTTTAAGACTATCTTGAATAGAGAATACTTCCTCATCCGGAAGTTCAATATCTGAAGATGTATCTTCTACTGAAGGGTTTTCAGCAAGGAAATCAGCCAGATCTTGGCCCTTTAATGCCTTTTGAGACATATATTTGATATCAAATTACTGCAAAATAACTGCCCACCTTTCTAGATATCCTGTAAGCATTGGACGACTAAGGATAAATTTGAGAGGGTCATTGCGAGATACCTAATGGACCTCATGATGTTGTAGGTAGTGTCTCAACTTCTGAACTACAAAGATTAATTCTAGGCTGCACTTTTTAATACTTGAATATTGGGTTTCTGCTTCAATCATAGTCCGACTAAGATAGTAAAGGCTGTTTTCATTCCCAGCATCATTCTTTTGGGCAAGGAAGGCTCCCAATGATCGCTCTAAGGCTGTCATGTAAAGAATAAGTTGTCTTCATTAAACAGGTGGCATCAATACTGGCGGACTTAAGAGATACTTCTTGAGAATATTGAATGCTTCTTAACATTCTTCAGTCCACTGGTAAGTGACTCCCTTCTTCATCAATTTGGTGAAGGGAAAACTTTTTCCTTCCAAATTGGTGATGAAATGTCGAATATAGGCCAAGTGTCCTTGAAGTCCTCTCAATTCATAAAAATTTCAAGGAGGTGACATACTAAGGATTGACTTTGTCTTCTCAGGATTGACTTCGATATCACGATGGCGCACAAAAAATCTGATAAACTTTCCTGAGGTTACCCCAAAATCACATTTCAAGGGGTTCATTATCAAATTATGTTGTCGAAGTTTGTGGAATATGACTTCCAAATCATCCAAGTGAATAGAACGTTGTTTGGATTTAACCACCAAATCGTCCACATAACATTCAACAAATATCCCTAAAAAGGGTTTGAAGATACAGTGCATGGCACGCTAATATGTTGCACCTGCATTCTTGAGGCCAAGGGGCATTACCCGATAGAAAAACACAACCTGAGGGGCTCTAAAAGCTGTAGATTCTTCATCTTCTGGAGGCATTCAGATTTGATTATATCCCGAATATCCATCCATGAAGGAAATTTCTTAATATCTAGTTGTTGCATCAATTAAGAGTTCTGTAATCAGAAATGGAAAATCATCCTTAGTACAATGCTGATTAAGATCTATAAAATCAATGAAAACTCTAATTTGTCCATTATTCTTTTTCATAGGGACAATGTTATCTAACCACTTGGGATATTGAACTTCTCTGAAGAATTTAGCTTTGATAAGCTTATCCACTTCAGCTTCAATTTTGGAAGTATAAGTTGTGTGTGTTTTTCTTGCAGCTTGTTTGAGTCCTCGATGTTCTTCTGGAAAACCCAAACGATGAGTAGTAACATCAAGATCAATCCCATGAATTTCTATATAATTCCAAGAAAATATATCTAGATTTTTCTTAAAAAATGAAATATACATTTCTTTCTCTTCAAGATTCATGGAATCACTAATTAAAGTAGGGCGTGGATCTTCTTTTGTACCCATATTTATTTCTCTGAGTTCATCCACAGCAGTGAAGATACCCTCTTCAAATGCTGGAGGAGCATCCCTGAGATCTTCCTCTTCTTCCTCAACATGTGTTACTTCTTCTGTTTCTACTTGAAAAGTAGATAATGAAGCAGAATTTCCATGATCAGGAGAGATGTTAAAATTTGAACATATTGAAGAAGAAGCTTCAAATTCTGACCCTATTGAGGATGAAGGGTCTTCCTTGGGTAATAAAGAGTAGATGATGGATTGAGAATCGACATCATCATTCACCTCTGGCATTGCTATAACTTCTTCTTGCCTGGTTGGTGAAGTATAGACTTGCTGGATTTTAGCAGATGAAATGAAGACATCTCCATTTGAGCATTCATCATTGCTTGGTGAATCAACACTTTCTCCCATGTTGTCTGGCATGATTGTTGTAATTGAAATTATGGAAGTTTCCATAAGAGTATTTGGATTTGGGTCTATCCTGTCAATTTTATTGATAGGAAACACATAATATGTACTCACATGTGTGAATAGGTTTACTGGAATCTTTTCCAAACCATATGAAGCATTAACTTTGGTAACCTCTCTTGTTGTGGATTTCTCCTTTCCCTCCATGTGATATAATTCTGCCACAACATATTTAGATTCACATGTTTTGAATGGGGCATTATCACTATAAAATGTCCCAATTTGACCATTGAAACAATATTTGAGGCATTGATGGTATGATGAAGGGATAGTCGCATGTTGATGTAGCCATGGTCTTCCAAGAAAAATGTTGAAGGTTATATCGTGATCAACAACCATGAAATATGAATTGGATACAAGGTCTCCAAACTGAGTTTTGAGTGTAATCTCGCCCAGTGGTTCTTGTTCATTTTTATCATATCCTTGCAACATCAAAGTAGAAGGTGATAAATCATATTTTGTGAGGCCCAATTGACGAAGTGTACAAATGGGGATGAGGTTGACTCCTAAAACATTACCAATGAAAGATCTTCGTATGTCTACACCATTGACCTTTCCAGATAAATACAAAGGTCTAATATGTCCATGCACAACATCATCTTCATCTTCATCTGTAAAAGATATCACTACATGTCATTCTTCAGGACCATTATCAACATGGTAGACTTCAGTCGTAGAAATTTTAGTTTCAAATTCCTGAGGACTTGACAAAGCCTCCATGAGTGCCTCCCGAAGATCCTTTTATAGATTCAAGGCCTCCAGAATTGATAACCTGGTCGGTACTTGGGCCAAATGTTTCAAGACATCATATTTTTGATCCAAAGGTTTGTGTTTCCCAACAGGAACATGTTGTTTCATAGGTGCCTTAAAAGTTGATGCTTTGGAAGTAGATGCATCTTGTATCGGGGTTGGATTTAGAAATACTCATGTCTTTGGAAGATTAGACCGAATAGGTATATTTACTTACTGAGAGGAAGAAGGTGTAACCTCTAACCGATCCTCCATAATAATTGTTCCAGAATTGAATCTGTTATTGGTGGAAGAATTTTCTTTTTCTTGTTGAGCCCGTTGAAGGGCTCTGCCATGAGTTTCTACTGCATATATAGTTCTAGTAGGGGTAGGATTGGAATAGTGGCTTCTAGGATATCCACGTCTTCCACTGTATCACAGACCTTTGGAACTCCCTCGATTTCCTCTGTTTGATACAGGGAACTCAGGCTCATCAAAATTGAAACGGTGGCTAGCATAAGGATCTGTTAAGTGAATCATGTTAACAGAACCAAAGATCAACTCTTCTTCTGAGGAAGACTCTTCCTGATTAGCTTGTTTAGGTTGTGCTGTTTGGTGGGGCAGAGCCCGTGGCTTTGAAGTAGATGACATAAAATCTGCCAGAGTCAAAAACAACTTGGGATTTGACACGATCTCATCTTCTTCTGACTGTTCCTATTTCTTTGAATTATGCCACCCCTTAGAGGGTTTTCCCTCTGATGAAGAGGGTTTTGCTGTGTCATTCATAGCAGAAGACACAATTGGATTATTTAATTGTGTTCTCAAAATGGCGTCAGTTCGGTTGATCATTTTACTGACCATCCAATCATCATATTTCTGCGATTTTTGCTTTTTACTTCTTGCCACTCAGTTTTTTCTTCTTGATTTGTAGCAGTAACACATGCTACCTGAGCTGAAGAACCTTTTAGTTTCACTTGTCCTGAGTCTACTATCTTTTGTAGGAGTTATTTGAAGACAAAACACTCCTTAATTGGATTCCCCAACATCTGATGAAATAGGAAATAGTTGGGATGGTCTTCATCTCCTTCCTTGTTTGGCCTTTTGGGCCTTGGAAATTGAACCAAATTATTTTTCAGAGCCAAAATGAAGTAACCAGGAACTTGTTCATATTGGAAATAATAAACATTGATCTTTAACTCATCAAATTGTTTTTTTCTTTGATCTCTTTGATCATATTGATGAAACGGCCTTTTTTGTTGACGCTCAGGAGGTGGAGACCTTCGAAAAGATGAAGTTTTTAATGTAGAAGCAGGTACAGGTGCTTGTTTAAGCGTAACTGTAGGAGTCTCTTCTTTACCCATTCTCCTTCTTGGATCTGATGGAATTGCATGATTTTAATCATTAATCATTGTAAGAGATTCTTAAATCTTTTGAGCGATCATTGTAAGGTCTCAGAACCCTCATGTTTATTTCACAGGGATCAATGGTGTGCGTAATTCATCATGAAAATTTTCCCCACTGATTCGAAACAATTCTTCTTGAGGGAGTTCTAAGCTTAGGAAATATGTTAATCTCTTCCAGTGAGAAATAAAATCTGAAACTCTTTCATTCTCCCTTTGCTTATAATTTGTAAGATCAAAAATTGTTGTCTTTGGCAAGTTTGAGCTGAATCAACAAAGGAATCGTTGACAGAGATCATCTCAACCAGTAATTGACCGGGATTGCAAGCTTGTATACCAGACAAAAGCAGGCCCTTGTAATGACTATACAAAACATCTGAGCTTAACTGCTTCTTGTTACTGAGGGGTTCCCATCATAGCATCACAACGAGAAAAAAAATGTGTTAAGTGTTGCTCTGGGTCTCCAAAACCATTAAGGATTGGGAATGTGGTACTTGAAAATTTTTTTGGGGGAGTAATTGCATCAACCCATTCAGGGTAAGCTCTCTTTTCTGGTTTAATTTGTGCATGTTTTCCCTCCATAGCTTCCAACTGAGCTGTTAATGACTCAATGGTAGTCATTAACTTTTGAGAAACATCTGGTTGAGCTTGCACCTAAGTAGGTGCAATAACTGGAGCTTTGACAGGTGTGGCGATTGGGACTACCACTAATGGTAGTACTACCAGTTGTTGTTTCATATAACCCAGCACGCTTAGGAGGAAGACTACCTTGAAGGAGTTCTGCATTTAACCTCCTTAATTCTTTCATTTCTTCCTCCTATTGTGAAAATATTATCTCTAGTGAGAGTGATTGGCCCTCTCTAGAGGAAGGGTGGAATGTAGACCAATTATTTCCTTTCCCCTTGTTGGAAACCTTTTGGAGAGGGGGAAGTTGATTATTTGAAGGAATACCTAGATTCTGAGTAATCCTTTGATTTTGTGTACGCACACCTTCTTCATTGGCTTCCGTGTGCACAACCTCTTGAGAAAGAACTTCCTCATCTGATCCCTCAAAGTGAGCCTCATGTTCTGGAGGATCAGAAACAACGGCATTGATGACATTAATTGATGCATAACACATTGCATCCCTTCTATCGGCATTTCTGCGATATCGTCTTCTTCCATATACTTGATGATACATTGCATTTTGTTGATTTGATCCCACACGAACTTCTTGAAGAACCATAATGTAGAGGGAATCTCCTGATAATTCCGCTCTTCGTTCCTCTTGGGGATTCTTCCCTAATCGAGAGAAGACTGACTTTCTCTGAGGAAGAGATTGAGGATTTGAAAAAGTCCCCAGTCCTATGGAGTGGGACTGTTCCTGCTGTTCCTGCTCAACTCCTTGAATCCTATTTATTGATTCCGAGGGTTGGGTTAAAAGATTCCCCAGTCTGGAAAGTTGGGGTGGTTCTTGAGCTGCTACATCTGAGACTTTCTTAAAATCTCTCCTTATCTTGCGGACTTTAGTCTGAAAATTGGATGGATGCATTAACCTACATCCACTAAAATCACCTGGTTCAAATGACTGTTGGATGATTTCTGACACCTCTGTCACTTGATTATGTGCACGCTCTAAACGAGAAGCATGTTCGATATTCTCTTTTGCCTGATGCAATTGTAATTCGACAACTTTTTCTCTGTATGTCTGATTTTGAGAAGAACTAGTTGAGGCATGTTCTTGGGCGAGACTTTTGATTGCAAACAAATCCAATTGGCAATGGTCGGCCATGGGAAATAACAGTTCATGAGACCATTTTTAGTGGGCTTTGTTGGCTGGAGAGTACAGTGAAATGTAGTGCTCCACGAACACCCCATCCCCTAATATGAATACCAGACGGGGCATTGGAAATTAATTGGCACAATCTTCTTAATGCGCCAAGGCATGAACACTGAAGGGCTCTCTGCTACTTTTCAGCCTTCGGATATCGAGAAACTGAGAGAGATTCCAAGTCAATTTGGAGTTTCAACCGTTCTATTATCTTAACATGATTTTCATATTCATCATAAGATAATATTTTATTTTTCAATTGAAAAAGAGTTTTCCACATGTTGAGACGAATCTCTTGAATACAATCTTTCGTCAACATCTCTGGAATGTCATAATGAGAGTCAGCCAAAGGCCAAAACATGACTCGCACTTCACCTTTCTCTAGTTTTTTTCTCATATTTAACACTTCCTATTTATCATTAGATGAAGATTATTCTACCTGATTAGACCAGAGCCGGTGCTTCCTTGTTGCTTCATCAGATTCAACAAGATTGGTAGAGAGTTCATTTACCAAAATAGAAGATGAATGACCCAGGGGTGGTTTATTGGATGACCTACACCTCGGGCTATCTTCTAATTGAGAAAGTATTTCACCTGCTAGTGGTAAAGCATCAGACATCACTAGCTTCACATTTGAAAGTTCCTCAAGATATAAGGGTTTTCTCATCACTACATTTTCCTTTGAAGAATTTTCCAGGAAATGCGAATTACTACTGTGGAGAGGAATTTCGCAGCTAAATTCATCATCATGGGGAGGACCACCATGGTGGGTTATAGCAAAAGATGAAACCTATTTCTACTTAGTCTTCTGGCCACACAGAGGGTTATCGTGGCTCTCATATGAAGATGATAGTTTGAGATTTACTGAACTGTCATGAAGCAAACCTTCATAAGGAAGTGTTTAACGCAGACCTTCAGAATTAATGTTCCCACTATTGGGAAATGAGAGATTAAAATCTTGAGTTGCAACAGATAATTGTCTGAGTGCATCAAGAACTCCAGTATCGAGTAAGGCCTTATTACAGATTGGCCCTTTATTTCTTGACTGTTCTAGATGGGTCTTTTTCTTAGACGCCTTCTTACTCCCTTTAGGAACCACTTGTTGATGAAAGTGGTTATTATGGGCATGTTTATGTGCCTGGTTAGAAGAAATAGTCTGGTTAGGCTGATTATCTCCACTCAAATAAGTTGTATGTGCCTGACTTGGTTGTCCACATGACATGGGTGAGTATGACCCACAACCATCTTGGACTGGAACATAGGTGAGTGTCTGTTCTGGAGTGAACTGTTGATGTGTCACTCCACTGGTAGGGATAGATTTTCATTTTTTCCCTGTGATGTTGCTGAAGCAGTTATAATATCCTAGCAAGCATCCAGAATATGAGCAGGGATTTTCTTCTGCTCCTTCATCATTGTTAGAATGTGTTTGGTGACTTCAGCTACTGGAACAGGAATATACATCCATTCCTTTCTTGGAGGAGGTGTGTGTTCCTGCTCAGGTCCTCCTTTTCCTATCAGTGAATTCTGACAGTACTCATGTGTGGGGGCAGAGAGTTGAGTCTGCCTCCTGATTGTCATTGGGGATTTCCAATTGACCTCTCTGGGTGCTACCAAATGAGAATATTGGTAGGATTGATCAATATTAGTAGGTGTATGTGCCTACTGATTTCACTCCTCCAAACGTGGTTGATGAACTTCCTTCAATACTAGCAGACGATACTGCTGGCAGTATTGATGAGTGTAAGAAGGTGTATGTGCCTGTTTACTAGTTGTCAACACATTGGGTTGGCAGGCATCATCGTATTTAGTCAGACGAGACTACTAACTAGCTGATAATTTATAAAAAGGTGTATGTTCCTGTCTATAGTACTCCACTGGAATTGCCTGGCGGGAATGGCGTGTTGCTGCCAGACGAGTCTGCTGGACAACGGAATTAAAACGGACCGGTGTGTGTGCCCGCTCATTTATTTCCACCAAGTTAGGTTGGTGGACTTCTCCAAAAATGGCATAGATAAGAACCTACTCACTATTGACCGGTTGTCGCCTCTGGTGGTTCGTCTTTCCTACTCGGGTTCGAGGAACCTGAGTCGAATTCCTGGAGATGACACCCTCATCATGTTGAGGGTGCACTTCTGCATGAGTCTGGCGGTGATTGTTTATGGGAGCCCGTAGGAAAGACTCTTGTCTCCTTGAATTAAGGCCTTGAGTGACCTTCTCATTCACCTCCCCAAAATATGGGAGGGACATGTGATTGTGTTCCATGGATAACGACCTGAAATGGTTGGAAACTGTGGTTGGAACCATCTGCTTCTTGATCGCTTGTTGTCGTTGTCCGGACAACCAGGGTGAATTATTTACTTGGAGGGCTTGTCGACCGGCCTCCAGAGTCGGAATGGTACTGTGTCGATGGTATTTCTTAACCAGTGCATTTGATACCCAGCATTGAAGATATTGAGTAGGTGATGTCATCCTCAGAGTGGGCGATGATCCAGCAGGAGTAGTAGTAGAGGTATTCACAGTAGAGGCATTCATGGGTGTGAACTTTAGAGAATCCATTTTTGTAACGTAGAAGATCTTGGAAACGAGTGCCTGTTTGATATAACATACATAACCAAGATAAGTTCAGACACTACATCTTTTGGATGAGCACATATGTTATTGATTGCTTTGTTAACCCTCTCATTGAGTTTAAATAGGGGCCAAGAAAATAAGTAAAATGTCATTTTAACTTGGTTAAGGATTCACGTCGGGTTCACCATTTTTTTCCTCTGGAAATGGGGATAACCTTGTTTGATTATGGTTTAAACATTCCAATCAGTTTCTAATGGGTTTGTTCGTAGAACCAAAAACATCAAATGATTCTATATCCATTTGGACCTACCTTCCAAAGGCAGGTGCTCATTAGTTGTATACTGATGAGGCTTAATAATTTTCATTGGTTGAGATTATGGGAGGTCGGACTCATCACACCTTTTTGTGGGGAATTATTTTCTACTCCGGGACTCTCTTTATAGATTTAAGTTATGTTCATGAATCCTTAATACACTACCAAGTATGAAAATGAGCTTTCCTTAAGATGTGACAATCAATAATTAATATGTATGAGATATAGAGAATATTTTATATGTATTTGAGATTCTTCATCGATAGAGAATCATCAGTATTTTTTAGATATTCATAGTCAATGGTATCCGTCAACACATTATATAAATATATCTTGGTCATTATGATAACCATACTGGTTTTAAAGCCACTTAGTGGGTCACGTGATGTTTATTGTCGTTCAGAAGGACATGGAGTATTTCAGAGTTGGGATCATATCCGCAGATGGGCTACCTACGTAGACTTGTTAGAAAAGGAATCAAAACACACGTAGTTTGGGAATTAAGATATATTTTAACGTCATATAGGACGGATGAGAATTAATGGGTGATGGGCTTGAACCTTAGAAAGGCTTCCTAAGTACTCCACTTTTAAGGTAGAGATAAAATTCCACGTAGTTCGGTTGGGAATTGTGGGGCTTACGTGTGATTAACGGACCAAAGAGATGTTTCGTGGTTACTTTTACACTCTAAGCTCACATGAGTCATGCTCGGTGTGAGAAACAAGAGGTATCAGTAAACCTGACAATTTGTTCCATGAAAGATATGGTCACAAGGAATGATATGGGGCTTATGTGTGTATGATTTCCCAAGAAGATAAAGATGAGGACTTATTTCCAAGAAGAAGTCCAGGAACAGGGTCCATAAAGGTATATGTGCTTTATGGAGATTTGGATACTCTAACTTGGGGATTAATCCTGAGGAGGATTGTAACGCCCCGACCCCAGCTACCCAGAGCCGGTGCATTACTTCGTAACATTGTCATGATCACAAAAGATCAAGTCTCGAAAGACCGATTAGTTTAGTAGCCTTGGAAACACTAGATACATTCATAAATGTTACATTACATCATAATGTGAAAAACTAATAACAAAGCCTTCATAGTCCACACTCATATCATCTTCTGACTATCCCTGCAGGTCATTCATAAAACACTTCTTCTCATCCTGTAAAATATTAAAACATTGAAAGGGGTGAGCTCAGATGCTCAGTAAGGATAACAATATTGCGGAAGCTTTCATAAATAAACATTAACTTTTAAGGCAATGTATAACTAAAACAAAAGCCTTTTAAACATGAACTTCAACATAATATGGCAAATGTAAAATGAGATAATGCCATTTACTTATTCACATGGATATTCTACTGGTCGAATAATCACATGCAATATCAATAACCACTTTCATAATGATGGAATGCATAATGCAAGACTATCATAACCACGTAGTCAAGGCCTCGTTCCAAGACCACAAATAAGATTTTGTCAAGGCCTCGTGCCAAGACACTAGTTTGTCTTATGAGACCTGCCGATGCATCGAGGAGCTATAGCGGGCTCCACCCGTCACATATTAAGTCCAATGCATTCCTCATATGAATAGGTTTAAACATATCATAAACCATAACATAATCGTATCACATAAAACATGCATAAAGGAAACATAACATTTCCACATTTCAATCACAAGATATCAATACAACACATTGATATAATAAAAACGCTTTCAAAACCATTTTCAATACCAAAATAAAATAAAGTTAAAACTTTGTATTTATTTTTCATTAAAAAAAATGATGGCTTGTAGAGGAAGCCGAAACTCAAATAATGGTCACGGCGGCGGAGAAGTCGTTGTCGCCGCATAAGTACGGAAAGAAAAACATTCCCTTTTTGTCGTTTAGTAAAACGCTTCGTATAAAAAGATTCCTTTTTGAATAAACGTAAAAGTCAAATGGGTTTATACACCGTATAAAAGAAAGTTGTGTATAAAACCAAATATGACTCAATGAAAGGAGATTGAGACGAAGTCCTTAAAAAGTTCATTTTTAAAATAAAATAGATCTATTATGTGTATTCACTATAGGTACACATAAAGAAAGTAAAAATACAAAATAATACATAATAATATCATGACATAATTGGAAATTAGGAGATTAACCCAAAGAATGGAAGTTGGGTTAAGAAGTTCCCTTACCTTGTGTCCGACTTGACTCAACCGTTCTTTAACCTCCTGAATAATAAACTAGAGTTAATATCTTCCTTATTAAGAACCATTTTAAATTTCATTATCCTTTTTATATCACTTATTACAATGTTATGAACATTATGTAATTATTTAAGTTAATAACGGTCGTTTTGTCGATCTTTGGTAACTTGAGTCAACAATAAACTTCTTATAATTACAAGTTGTTCATGTGGTAGAATATCCATTATATCCAGAATTATATTCATGATTTAGATGTCATATATATCTTATATATTCAGTATATACATTCATTTATAATATTATGTAACATTTAGAGGTAAGAAATGAAATGCACCGTTCATGGAGACGGTAAGCCGTACGTACGCATGAACGCTACTTTCATTTCAATTTCATATTTAATGGAACTAAATCATAATGATATAAATGTATAATATAATTCCAGTATAATATAGTGTATAATACCATTTTCTTCATCCTTTATACATCCCACATATGGCATTAACGATTCAAATCACTTTGAGGGGGCGGTAGTCCGCACTTCCTAAAATGAAATTATCGCGTTTTACCCATAATGGAAATCATAAAGCATGCCATAAATGAGAAATACAGAAGCATAAGTAAAACATAAACATATTATATATCATATATAAAAATAGTGACATCTTAATGGCCACCTTTGAAGGTGTTATATGAGTGTTGAACAATCATCGTTTCGTGAGGCAGAAATTTTCCATCCACAGAAACCGTATGTTATTTAACCATTAGATGTAGGTGTGTGTAAGTGTAGCTCGAATACTTCTTATAACAAAATCCTAGTATATTGAGGATACTGGTGTTGTTACAAAAGAAATGAATAAAAAGAGTTTAGGGTGTTGGAGAAGAAAAATAAAACAAAACAACATTAGAGAAGACATTACCTCAAAATCGGGTAACTCTTTTTGATTTGAGCCAAAGGCTTCCTTGGGAAGCGTTCTTCCCAAAGTAAGGCTTCTAGGAGTAAGAGGGGGAAGTTGGGAGAGTATTTGGTCAGAGGTTGGCCGAGCCAAATGGCTTGAAAGTGTAAATGAGGTGGGAGAGGTGGGGGCCTTTTATAAGTGGAGAGGAGGGGCACTTTTGGAAAGATTGAAATGTTACATT
This sequence comes from Viscum album, assembly GCA_963277665.1. Taxonomy (NCBI): domain Eukaryota; kingdom Viridiplantae; phylum Streptophyta; class Magnoliopsida; order Santalales; family Viscaceae; genus Viscum; species Viscum album. The sequence continues at coordinate 424,067,692 of OY728123.1, read as the reverse complement.
ATTTCACAATGCTTTTCGGATTCTAAAGGTCACACACTTATATAATTCGAGGATAAGGTGATAAGGTTTCGAAATATCCTCATCCAATAGGCTTTTGACAAGTGTAAGCCTTGGATTTTGCATTATCTTCTCATTTTATTTAAATCGTTAAATAATGAGGTCATCGCTGCATCATAATGATGTCATAAATAATTTAATTTATTTAATGTCTAAAAATTATAAAAAAATTACTATGATGTAGGAAATCTTTTTATCTTTCTAATGAATATTTATAATCAAAATTTGGACTTGTGTAACCCTACTTAAAAACTGTTTTAGTAAAATATCTCATGTTTGTGTCAATTTAATTTTAACAATAAATAAATATATATTAATGTCATTTTCCAACTAAAGTGGCTCCATGGGGTCCCCAAGTTGACCCATGGGTTGTCTTAGTCGGCCATGACTCATCCAATAGGAGTAGGACAAGTGTCATGTTCATCTCATATTATTAAAACATTATTTGTACCTTAAACTACACTAATTACCTCTAATCGCGATTAAGAACTTAAAAGTTACTATTCAACAAAAATTTATTTTAATCTCATTGAACCACATTTTACTTCTTAATGACAACCATGTATGTCGGATTTTTGAAAATCAAATCACAGAAGTGGTAATATTTCATTTAAACGAAAAATCAGTTATTTAACTACCACTTAGTGGTTTCACTATTCATCAAAAATTGAAATTTTTCAGAACAATGCCAAAATTTCACCCTAATCTATAATTGATATTCCGAATTCAAAAATGATGTCTATTTTACAAAATTCAAATCATATAAGTCGCATTAATTAATTTTATAATTAATTCCCGCTGTCACAACAAATAGCGTGTTTTAAGAAACAATTTATATCAAAAGATTGACAATTGTTTATGTCCAATTTTAATGTTAAATTAATTCTAATGACCACCATTGGATAAAATGGTAAAAATATATTCTAATTATACTTTAAAACCACTAAATAGTATAATTTATCACAATAAATTATTTTGATTAAAAAAGTTATTTTAAGTATTTTTCACTATTCATAAAAAAATTGGAAGTTCTCAGAAAGTTACAAAAAATTCAACTTAGGATAATTTCGATATTACGAATAAAAAAATGAAGTCCATTTTGAAATATAAAATTTCTATAATTTTAAAAAGTGGTTATTACTATTCATAACGGCTACTTTGATTAGTCGCGGTGTTTTAGAACTCGAAGTTGCGTACAATGCAAGCTATTGCATTATTGAATGAGAAGCGTATCGTGGAAACTCGGGGTGTTACATTCTCCCCTCCTTCAATAAATTGCGTCCTCGCAATTTGAAATTTTTCTTTGAAAATAAAAGGCTGAAAATAGAAAATACCTTTGTGGAAAACCCACATCGTAAATAAGGTTAATAAAAGTTAGCCTTAATAAGAGGGAAAGGGAAATGAAAAAGTCACCACCCAATTATGATCTTGATTAGGAGAACATTGGTGGCAATTAGAGACATATAATTGGAGGAAAAACATAAATATTCGTAGGGAGTGATTGAGGTCATCAATCACAATCAACTGTCAAATTGAGGGCCTCAAAGCCTTCAATCTATGTTGATTTAAAATATCATCAGTTCAACAAGACATAAGGTATTATGATAACACATTTTTTTGTTTTAATATCCCTTTACTAAAGTTTAAGAATTAATTTATTCATTGAATAAGAGATAGGTATATATATATTTATGCTTGACAATTAGAGTTTCAACCTTCAAATCATCTTTCACTCAAAAAGATAATAGAACTCAAAAATATTATACTTATCCTAATTGTATAAGGTTCCAAATGTTAACACATACCATTTAGATTAGTAAAATTATTTGTAATAACCAGGGACTTCCGGTAGGCTAGTGGTAGGAAATAAAGGCCTGTCGCACTATGATTGTGGGTTCGATTCTTGCAGCTTTGTCCGACGCGACGGGTTATGCCCCACCCTGCAGGTTGTCCTTTTCCTAAAACTATAGTATCATAATATTCCAAAAATAATCTTCATAAATTTTTTAACCCTAAACAATACTATCCAAAGATCAACTTAATCCATTCCAGCCTTTATAGTTATCCAAAATACTTCTGTCCAACTCACAGTCCAAATTTTATAAGGAAGGTAAACATAATGAAGATCCTTTTTCCCACGTAACAACATGTGAACACCTTCATCATGTATTCTTTTTAAACATAATGAATTACCATGATCCCTTATTCCTTATAGAATACTAGATATACTCCTTCTATCCAAAAATGTATACAAAAAATCAATCGGTTTCAAGGAAGTTAAGTATATCCAATATAATTTATCCAAATCAATCACGTCTTATTCCAAAATCCTAATCTCAGTATCAGAACCATATTATGGTTTATCTTTCTCTCAACCATATATTTTACGAAAATTTAACCTACTATGGAGTCACTTTTCTTGGTTCCACACAATCTCACGTCTTTGATGAAATAGTACTGCAGTACAATCCTTATATTCTCCATAATTATTATAACCAGTACATCATTGATACAACACTCAAATTACAAAATTCTTTAATAACAACATAAGAACTCTAATCATTACTCCTCATCTATGGTAGTATCATAACTTGATTATTATCCAATAACATCATTTGGGGCATACTCTGATGATTTGGACATTGGTTTGCGTAGTGTCCCCAATCCTTGCAGAAGAAGCATTGTACATTTGAAACCATTTTCTTACCCTTGCAGTCACGCACTTTGTGTCCTTTTTCTCTACACTTATAACAAACTCCCATTCCCTTTAGGCAAGTTCCATGATGTTTCTTCCCACAATTACCACATATTGGAAAATTCTTCTTTCCCCTCATCCCTTTATCCATCATTCTCTCTTCCATCCCTTTCGTCTCTTGCTTCGCTTCAAAGCCATAAGACTCAGAGAATTGTTTACTTATCTTATTAACACATGATACTATTTCTTCATATGTTGAGAACACATGGGAGACTATTTCCCTTTGAAATGTTGTCTTAATACCGTGAAAGATACGATCCTTCTTACTCTTTGGATCATACGTATTGCTGGAGTTCACATTCCTTCTACTGGGTGCCATTTCTATACAATGACATAAACTAAATTAGTTTATGAATCAAAATACATAATTCCATACTTGTAAAATACTTAACATAAATTGAACTATTTATGGATATAATCCATAATCATAAAAAGGTTTTTTTTTGAGGAAGTATATACTCATAACCGTTCATTGTGGTTTGTAAAGAAAATGAGAATTATCCTAAGCATATCCCTCGGGAGTGTCGTAACCAAGAGTGCAGCAAGGCCCGTTGTCGTGCACCAGTTCCCGTTCGAGTCTAGCTCAAAGCGGTGTTTTTGTGTTTTACCCCTAGGTACATCTGTGCCAGAGCCGCCTCTACCTGCTCGTATCCAGACATGGATGTATTGCTCGGAAAACTCATAACATCTCTATAATACCAAAATTCTAGGAAGTTCTTCTATACTAATCCTCAAAGTCTATCTTTGGGCTATGTGCTCTAATCAGAGTTAATCTACATCTAGCTTCCAAGGTTAGTACTAACCTCCCTCTGATACCAACTGTAACGCCCCGACCCCAGCTACCCAGAGCCGGTGCATTACTTCGTAACATTGGCATGATCACAAAAGATCAAGTCTCAAAAGACCGATTAGTTTAGTAGCCTTGGAAACACTAGATACATTCATAAATGTTACATTACATCATAAAGTGAAAAACTAACAACAAAGCCTTCATAGTCCACACTCATATCATCTTCTGACTATCCCTGCAGGTCATTCATAAAACACTTCTTCTCATCCTGTAAAATATTAAAACATTGAAAGGGGTGAGCTCAGATGCTCAGTAAGGATAACAATATTGCGGAAGCTTTCATAAATAAACATTAACTTTTAAGGCAATGTATAACTAAAACAAAAGCCTTTTAAACATGAACTTCAACATAATATGGAAAATGTAAAATGAGATAATGCCATTTACTTATTCACATGGATATTCTACTGGTCGAATAATCACGTGCAATATCAATAACCACTTTCATAATGATGGAATGCATAATGCCAGACTATCATAACCACGTAGTCAAGGCCTCGTGCCAAGACCACAAATAAGATTTTGTCAAGGCCTCGTTCCAAGACACTAGTTTGTCTCATGAGACCTGCCGATGCATCGAGGAGCTATAGAGGGCTCCACCTGTCACATATTAAGTCCAATGCATTCCTCATATGAATAGGTTTAAACATATCATAAACCATAACATAATCGTATCACATAAAACATGCATAAAGGAAACATAACATTTCCACATTTCAATCACAAGATATCAATACAACACATTGATATAATAAAAACGCTTTCAAAACCATTTTCAATACCAAAATAAAATAAAGTTAAAACTTTGTATTTATTTTTCATTAAAAAAAATGATGGCTTGTAGAGGAAGCTGAAACTCAAATAATGGTCACGGCAGCGGAGAAGTCGTTGTCGCCGCATAAGTACGGAAAGAAAAACATTCCCTTTTTGTCGTTTAGTAAAACGCTTCGTATAAAAAGATTCCTTTTTGAATAAACGTAAAAGTCAAAGGGGTTTATACACCGTATAAAAGAAAGTTGTGTATAAAACCAAATATGACTCAATTAAAGGAGATTGAGACGAAGTCCTTAAAAAGATCATTTTTAAAATAAAATAGATCTATTATGTGTATTCACTATAGGTACACATAAAGAAAGTAAAAATACATAATAATACATAATAATATCATGACATAATTGGAAATTAGGAGATTAACCGAAAGAATGGAAGTTGGGTTAAGAAGTTCCCTTACCTTGTGTCCGACTTGACTCAACCGTTCCTTAACCTTATGAATAATAAACTAGAGTTAATATCTACCTTATTAAGAACCATTTTAAATTTCATTATCCTTTTTATATCACTTATTACAATGTTATGAACATTATGTAATTATTTAAGTTAATAACGGTCGTTTTGTCGATCTTTGGTAACTTGAGTCAACAATAAACTTCTTATAATTACAAGTTGTTCATGTGGTAGAATATCCATTATATCCAGAATTATATTCATGATTTAGATGTCATATATATCTTATATATTCAGTATATACATTCATTTATAATATTACGTAACATTTAGAGGTAAGAAATGAAATGCACCGTTCATGGAGACGGTAAGCCGTACGTACGCATGAACGCTACTCTCATTTCAATTTCATATTTAATGGAACTAAATCATAATGATATAAATGTATAATATAATTACAGTATAATATAGTGTATAATACCATTTTCTTCATCCTTTATACATCCCACATATGGCATTAACGATTCAAATCACTTTGTGGGGGCGGTAGTCCGCACTTCCTAAAATGCAATTATCGTGTTTTACCCATAATGAAAATAATAAAGTATGCCATAAATGAGAAATACAGAAGCATAATTAAAACATAAACATATTATATATCATATATAAAAATAGTGACATCTTAATGGCCACCTTTGAAGGTGTTATATGAGTGTTGAACAATCATCGTTTCGTGAGGCAGAAATTTTCCATCCACAGAAACCGTATGTTCTTTAACAATTAGATGTAGGTGTGTGTAAGTGTAGAACGAATCCTTCTTATAACAACATCCTAGTATATTTAGGATACTGTTGTTGTTACAAAAGAAATGAATAAAAAGAGTTTTGGGGGTTGGAGAAGAAAAATAAAACAAAACAACATTAGAGAAGACATTACCTCAAAATCGGGTAACTCTTTTTGATTTGAGCCAAAGGCTTCCTTGGGAAGAGTTCTGCCCAAAGTAAGGCTTCTAGGAGTAAGAGGGGGAAGTTGGGGGAGTATTTGGGCAGAGGTTGGCCGATCCAAATGGCTTTAAAGTGTAAATGAGGTGGGAGAGGTGGGGGCCTTTTATAAGTGGAGAGGAGGGGCACTTTTGGAAAGATTGAAATGTTACATTATTTCACAATGCTTTTCGGATTCTAAAGGTCCCACACTTATATAATTCGAGGATAAGGTGATAAGGTTTCGAAATATCCTCATCCAATAGGCTTTGGACAAGTGTAAGCCTTGTATTTTGCATTATCTTCTCATTTTATTTAAATCGTTAAATAATGAGGTCATCGCTGCATCATAATGATGTCATAAATAATTTAATTTATTTAATGTCTAAAAATTATAAAAAAATTACTATGATGTAGGAAATCTTTTTATATTTCTAATGAATATTTATAATCAAAATTTGGACTTGTGTAACCCCACTTAAAAACTGTTTTAGTAAAACAACTCATGTTTGTGTCAATTTAATTTTAACATTAAATAAATATATATTAATGTCATTTTCCAACTAAAGTGGCTCCATGGGGTCCCCAAGTTGACCCATGGGTTGTCTTGGTCGGCCATGACTCATCCAATAGGAGTAGGACAAGTTTCATGCTCATCTCATATTATTAAAATATTATTTGTACCTTAAACTACACTAATTACCTCTAATCGCGATTAAGAACTTAAAAGTTACTATTCACCAAAAAATTATTTTAATCTCATTGAACCACATTTTACTTCTTAATGACAACCATGTATGTTGGATTTTTGAAAATCAAATCACAGAAGTGGTAATATTTCATTTAAACGAAAAATCAGTTATTTAACTACCACTTAGTGGTTTCACTATTCATCAAAAATTGAAGTTTTTCAGAACAATGCCAAAATTTCACCCTAAGCTATAATTGATATTCTGAATTAAAAAATGATGTCTATTTTACAAAATTCCAATCATATAAGTCGCATTAATTAATTTTATAATTAATTCCCGTTGTCACAACAAATAGCGTGTTTTAAGAAACAATTTATATCAAAAGATTGACAATTGTTTATGTCCAATTTTAATGTTAAATTAATTCTAATGACCACCATTGGATAAAATGGTAAAAATTTATTCTAATTATACTTTAAAACCACTAAATAGTATAATTTATCACAATAAAGTATTTTGATTAAAAAAGTTATTTTAAGTATTTTTCACTATTCATAAAAAAATTGGAAGTTCTCAGAAAGTTACAAAAAATTCAACTTAGGATAATTTCGATATTACGAATACAAAAATGAAGTCCATTTTGAAATATAAAATTTCTATAATTTTAAAAAGTGGTTATTACTATTCATAACGGCTACTTTGATTAGTCGCGGTGTTTTAGAACTCGAAGTTGCGTACAATGCAAGCTATTGCATTATTGAATGAGAAGCGTATCGTGGAAACTCGGGGTGTTACAAGGATTCCCAAATTAGGAGGGGACTTTTAATTGGTTTTTATTCCTAAGAAGGAATCCCAAATAAAAAGAAGTTAAGACTGGTTAAGAGAAATTATAACTGTGGCATACTCCTGAGAAGGAGGCCCAGGTTAAAGGGACTTGAGAACTGGGGCTTACTCTTGAGAAGGAGGCCCAGGTTAAGGGAATTAGGGATTTGGGGCTTACTCCTAAGGAGGATTCCCATATTTGGGAACTTGGGGCTTACTCCTAAGGAAGATGCCCAAATTAGGGAACTTGGACTGGGGCTTACTCCTGAAAAGGAGGCCCAGGTTAGGGGAATTATGACTGGGGCTTACTCCTGAAATGAAGGCCCAGGTTAAAGATCTTCTCATCTTAAAGGATGAGGTTGAATGAATGAAATCTTTCACCTTAGTGACATGAAGATATGTAAATCACTAGGTTTTGAGAGATGTTCCACATAATTCCTTTTAGATAAGGAAGCCAACAAAGGAATCATGCCATAAATGGCTTTGAAGAGGATTATGAAGGCTAGATCTTGAAGAGGAATTGTAGATTTGAAGAAAATAGGTGAATGGAAAGGAGGGGCACCCAAAAGAAGGTAGGCGCGCAGGTCCTGTTTGGGCGCGTAGGTATACATGCGCGACACTTGGGTACTTGCGCGCTGGTCAACCCATAGGTTAATACTTGTGTAATACTTTTCTCAAGCCCTTAGTATTATGCCTAAAGGATTATAAAAGGGTTGCGCACAGCTTCTGTTGAAGGGATAAGGCGGCGAGTAAGTGTGACCATTTTCCATAAGGGCCGGACACCTAGGCGCGCGGGTGTTGATGAATTTCAACACTTAGGCCTTGTTCCCCCTCTTTAGATCTTCCATTCTAGGTAAGAAATTACCTTAGAAGTGTTTTGAAGGATTTAAGAAGATACTAGGGCATTGAGAGCTGAAATCTGAGTTTTTGGATTTTTCGTTTCGAAATGGGGGGCCCGCAAGGGGAATTTATAGGCTGCTGAAGACCCTGGGCGAAAATTACATATGGTGTGCAGGTCACCTGCGCGCCCAAAATGTGGCACGTAGGTATACTTGCACGATCATAACGGAACTTGCGCGGCCCATGCTCAAAGAAATCTATGTTCATGGCTTTGTCGATTTTTGATGTTTCTTCAAAGGTTAAATCACTTTGTGTTCCACGTATTTCCCTTTTCATTTGTTAGACTCTGTGTTGGAAAGGATCTTCAACAATGTCTTTGCACAAACTAAAGTAACCATTTATAATTTCAAACGCATTCACACATCACACGCACTGAAATAAAATTTTAAAGTGTAACCTTCACCACCCCAATAGTTTGGTGGAAAACCCTTACACCATATAAAAAACAATTAAATAAACCACATAATTTAATAATCCAAATATATAATCTTACAAAAAAATTTGAAATAAATAACTTGGAGTTAACCACTAAACCAACACAAATCATCTTTTACGCTCAAACGCACATGACGCCTTGTAAAAAAAATACAGTTCTCACCACTTTCACAAATTAATAAGTCAATAACAAAATTTAAAAATTACAAACAGAGTTCTCAGCAGAAAACACATGCATTATATAAACAATCTACTAAACAGTTTCAATGAAAATAAAACATTAAAAAGAAACAATTTCACACTACAAAAATTAATTAAATAATATGCTAATTAATCAAACTTGGAAATTAATTAATCAAAAAATAATTAATCATGGAACCACCTACCTTGGTGTAGCAGACTTTACAAACATGGTGTGAAAAGACCTTTGTACACCAACCACACCTCCAACAACCTATCAAAAAACCAAAACAAGGCAAATTCACCCGAGACTACCAAATTAAACCCCAAAATCAGACCTCATACTCGCTAAAAATAAAACCAAAACTCAAATAAATAAATAAATAATGACTTATCTGAAGGTGTGAAACGCATGTTGAAGGAGTGAAAAATGCCGGTGGGGGAGCCGGAGTGGTGTCTCTAGCGAGGGGGAGGCACGTCGGACTAGTCTAAGGCCAGCAGGAGAGGTGCACCAGGTAACTGTGCCGGAACCGGCCACGGCGGTAGGGGAATTCGCATCGGCCTTAGTCTCGCTGGAAGGGGGGATTTGTGCATCGGGGAGGGTATAGGGTGCAATGGAGGAAGGCCAAGGGGCTATGTGGGTGTCCGGATGGGAGGGACAGTGGCGTTCAGGATGGTAGTTGCCAGACGGAGTAGAAGCAGGGGCGACGTCGGCTTGGAAGAGGGTGTGCCAACAGGGGCCACATTGGAACAGGGTGCTCCGGCAGGAGCTCCACTGGGAGGTAAGAGGGAGGGTCAGTGAGGGAGGTGCAATCTGAGGAGGAAGCTAGCTGTGCATGAGGCTATCCAGGAGAGCGCTGGTCGGAGTTTTGCAGGAGGAGGATAATGGATGCGGTGTGATGGGATGGAGGTTCCAAGGGGGTGCGATAAAAATGGAAGAGGTGCAAGAAAAAAAAAGAAGGGTCTAAACCCTAAGAAAGAGAATATATATATATATATAAGAATAAATAAATAAATAAAGTAATGAAATAAATAAATAAAATAGTTAAAATAGAAAGGAAAAAATTTAATAACATTAGATAATATTAACTTTAATAATTATTATCACAGAATTAATAAAAATTTATTAAATTTTATATCCTTATCACTATTAATAATAGTATTATTATTATTCTCAAACAACCTTCTTATTTTTATCATTAAAACAAATTCTTAAAGTTTATTAGTCTTCTTATTTTCAATTTATTTATATTTCATTATTCATTAATATTTCATCATCGCATTATGTTTTTACTCATTTTGAAAGCCGGGCAGACCACGCGGTCTCATAGTTGTGCCCTGCCCGTGTGTCTGGTGACGCAAAACTCAAGACACTCATAATAACAATAACAATAATAATAATAAACTAAAATATAAATAATGATGAAAATAATAATAAGAATAATAAAACTCAATTAATAGTACTAAAATAAAATAAAAATTTATATCAATAATGATAATAATAATAATAATATCTCGGAATAACCTAATTATTATTATTCTCTTTAAAAACTCTTATTTTATTTGATTTTTATTTCATCACACTATTATTTTTATTCATCCAACAGCCCGAAGGCCTTTAATTTTTTATTATTATTGATAAAACCCCCTTTTAATGGATGAAGGGTGAACCGTAAAGATAACATGAACTTAGAAAAATCACATGCGAAGGCAAAAAGAAGATTACAAGAAGACTGGGAACATGGATCTGCCCCTCCCAGCAAATATACAAAGTAAAGATTTCCACCATTGCAGGGCAATTCGGCGAGCAAGTGTCATGTGTCAAAGCACAGGCCCGATCCGACAGCTGATGCCATACCCTCTCAAACGACCAAGTCTGAAAAGATATGCAAAGATGAAACGCCAGCTCTGGATCCTCCTCTAGAGAATGGTCAAAGAAGACGAGCCCGGGTGTAATGACTTTTCACTTTCAAGGACAAACCATTCAGACAAACCACTACCACCAGTCACATCCAACTCAATCATAAATAGTAAACACAACACCCAATCACCATGGAATTAAACTCGCATCACACCTCATGACTCTCACCACACTGCATGCTGGAGCCAACAGAAGACGATCAAAGTCGTGAAGCCAAGCCATCGTCACCTAGGACTGGATGGCCCAACACCACTCCAGAGAAACGTAACCAATGGGGATATCTAGACCGCCCTGAACCAGAAACGCCACATTGGGCATGGATATACTCAGAACAGTATCACAGACGCCCCCTCACCAGAGTCTGATGGAATCAAAGCACGCGAAATGGAAGAAACCAACAAGAAGTGGCATAAGGAGACTCCGCAAACCAGAATTGACCCTCCACAAACCAGTAGAACTACCAAATAGATGCAATCAACAAGAAAAAACCTTGAATCATGGAGATCGGCCCTGTGCAGAGACCGCAGGACCACCAGATGCTCGAACCAGGTGGCCCTCCCCCCTCCGCGCCACACCGGGGCCAACACGGGGCCATGCCTGAGCGAAGCCTCCACCTGTTGAAGCCGAACTAGGATCCGCCACAAATACAGCTCCTTCCTCCCAGATCCGCGCCGCCGCCTGCCGAATCCACCATCCGCTGAGTGTGACCAAACGAAGAATATGGTTCCATGCCCAAACTGACGAAGCTGAGCTTGGATCCGATGCCTAGACACCCCCACCCACCCAGAGCCGAGGTCGTTGCCTGCCGAAGCCGCCGCACGCTGAGCATGAAGACGGTGAAGTCGAACCTTTCCTGATCCAACGAAACTCAGAGCTTCCACAACCAACCATTCCGACATCATGGTGAATTAAGCTGATGCCTGTCCATCTGAGGAACGCCATAGGGGGAGGGAATGACTTTGACTAAGAAACACTATCCCCCGCGAGAGAGATTCTTCCACCGCTCAGAGGCTATTTTTCTTTGGACACTATTATTTTTATTGATTTATTATTAATCCATATTATTTAATTAATTGACCATCGAGCAGGGCATGCGGTGAATCGGGCGAGGTCCCACGATGACCCAGGTGGGGCCGCGAGCCTTTGACCGCAATGCGCCAGACACAGTCATGGCCAAAACATTTGGTTTTTAAATAAGAACTCTAAAATTTTAAGTCAGGCCTTGACCCGAACTACCTAATACCAAATAAAAATAACAACATAAATAGTTTAAACATGACAGGCATGACAAATCCAACATTATTATCTAAAACTGTGAATAAGGATATATCTCGAGATTCATCTGTCTGGATGCCCAATTGTTGAGCCAAGTGTAGGGGTAGTTTTGGAATGAAAATAGTCCACCACCTTGGGCTATAAATACATGCCCTCCTTTACTTTTAAAAGGGCTGGCATTTAAGAAGATATGAGAATCAATTGGCATGACCAAATACTTTCTAAAGGCTTGGGAGGACCTTCCATACTCAAGTTTTTACTTGAGATACCTTTCCTCTTCTCTTTGATTTCATTTACTTTTGTGCTTTTATTCATTTGTAATCTTGTAAGTCATTGTTTTGGTATTTCTATATTAATGATAATTTCTTCTTCTTCATCTATTATTCTCATCCACCTTATGTTAAATAATATTAATGGTCTTAAGATAGTTTAAATATAGTTGAATCCCATTACCTTATTTTTCTTTCTCATTCAATCTAAATTCAGTATTTAATTCCCTTTACTATTTATGTGTGCGTGTTTAACGTACAACTCTTTTCTTATCCCATTCTTTTTCTTCACATATTAATTCATCATCATAAAATTATAACTAGATTATAAACCACCCAAATGTCTGAGTAAATCTCTCATTGGTGTGATTTATAATTTAGGTATGTTTACTGATTGAGAAATTTTCCTTAATGAATATACTTTAAATTAACATTGTGTATATAGGACTTAATAAGTCATGTATTAATGACTTGTTTTGTTTATCATATGGATTCCATGGATTATTGGAACCATAAATACACTACCACAATCAAGTACTGATTTAGAATAGAATCCTAGTTAAGTTAAGGCTTGGATTAAATACTTAACACTTAGGAATTCCAAACAACATTATCTTGTGAAGTGGGTGTTAATTTAAATGCAATATAAATCAAAGATCGAGGATATCAATATCTAAACTACCTAATGATTAAATCATCCCAATATTAATAAATTTTTTAATTAAATCTTAATCAATCAATCGTTTAAATTAAGCTCTGCAAACAAACCCCCCAATCAAAATACAATCAACTAAAAACAACCGACTATTTAAAAGTTTCTTTGCCGGGGATTCAACCAGAGTGCTTCTATACAAGTTAGCAGAGCACCGAAACATTGACCGCTCGATAGGCTACAATTTACCGGGATTTTAGGTGTGACTCACCCTTTTTTATGGGGGTTAGTTATGGTACCTAAGGGACCATTCTAGAGGACTATAATTGTATCCCATCATAGATCCTGATCGTGGATGTGAGGGCACAACCCCCATGGTATGGACTGGTTTGCACCAAATTTAGGAGCATTGTGAAGGATAGGGCTTGACGATGGAGCATTGGGGATGTCAGGGTTTTAAAAAGGCTAGGGATTCGTGGAGTTTGGGTATCTATAATGAGATTTGTGAAGGAAAGGTTCTTGCGGAGTATCGACTCGCCTTAGAATATAGCTCAATATTTGGAGAGTGCTCCGCAAAGGCTTAATGCTTTGGGGATCCTTGAGAAATCTGATTTGGATCCCTCATTTGCGAGGGGTGGAGGCCTTCATGAAGGGCATCCAGTCACAGTGCTCGAGATCACCGTGTAATAGGATTTCATCCACCACAAGGGAAGAGTAATTGTCCATACGAATGGGGTGATAAATGTACTTATAGGCAACAGAGATATGTGGGGATCTCTGTGAAGTAAAAAAGGATATTTCGGAGAGGATGGTTCTTCTTGATCAGAGGTGGCTATAATAGGACTCATAGAGGATTCAGTCATTACTCCACAATGGCATCATGAACATATCCATCAGATCATAGAGGATTACATCTTTTCTCTATGGTGTTGTTGTGAACCAGTCCATCAGATTCATGAAGGCTTCCATCATTACATTGTGATCGTTGAGGGAGCTCCATGAATGGGCTCTGTGAACCAGTTTCCATCCTAAATTTGAATGGTCATACCTTCTATTCTATAACTCCATTCGGTATCCACGACTAGTCAAAGTGAATCCTATTAAAAGATAAATTCTATGAGACCATGAATTTAATCATTAGTTGAATCTTGGGGACACATTTTTTGGTGCCAAGAAATAACCCCTAAGAATGGGGACCCACAAAGATGAGGAGGGCGAGGTGGAGCATGTTTTAAGGAAAGATCTAAGGAAAATGCCTAACTTGGGATCCACTAAATCTCAATCAGATTTAGGAAACATACAAATAAATCTTTAATCCTACATGACCCATGATCAGTTTGGGAATCAACTGACAGTAGAAGATCATTCACCTATATGAGAGTGCCAAATAGCTGCTGAATGTCCTTGAATCGGAATGGGACGTTGGTCGCCATTTATAGTGTCTTGAATAAGAGGGGTTATAACTGGAGAACAGGTCCCTCTAGATAGACAATTTTCTTCCCCCAATACAAAATCTAGCACATGAGCGGGATAATTCTAGGCGCATTGGAATCAATATGAACAAAGGGGAATGAGGAGTGTGAATCCCGATAACAAAAATTCAGAACACAGTGAGGAGTGGCATGATGATGGAGGATAACTATTGACCGTATTCAAAACATAGTATCCATATTGTGTTCGCTTGAAATGTGAACAATCAAATAAGGATTTACTACTGATCATATTCAAACTGCAGGACTTGTATCAAGTTTTCGTCCAAGGTACTCTGAGAGGTTGGGCCAAAATGGTAGATGATCCAATGCGGCATGAGACTAGGTCATTAGGGGGTCTTTTAAGATATGAGAACATATGAGGATCCAAAATAAATGGTATGAAATGTGTGGTGATGTAGTGATGGGATGTTCGAATGAAGTCCAACACTATTGAAATTACGCCTCCATGACAAGAGCAAATTGGGTGGGTGTATCAGTATGAAAAAAATAAAACCCACTCTTGACTGGAATTCACTGGTGAATTCCTAGAATGCCTTGTAGTTTTACATCATGAAAATGTGGATGATATACATGTAGTTTAGAATCAGACAGAAAGGACAATGCAAGGAATAGTTTAATGTCATATGACCAGGACATTTTAAATATTTTTAAGGTCATACTTCCTAGACTGGGGCTTACAGTTTAAAGTTATGTTGCATAGATAATAGGATCCCAGTTTAAGGATTTAGTGTTTGGAATATTATTGGAGCTGAAAGGAAATAAGGGTTAATAAACCTGGGGCCAGGACCGAAGAAAAAATGTCTGGGCATCGCTATGAATCCCATAAATATGGGAATCAAGACAAACGTAGTTATTAATTTTTTGTGTGGTTTAACATCATGCAAAAAGGATGAAAATGTTTCAACACATTTTAGTATCATGTGGCTAGGACATGGGAATTATAATGGTGAAATGTGTGGTGCGACATATAACCTGACAAGAGTGATGACAGAGAAGTCCACACTATACCACATACTTTCAATAGGGAAAACTAAGACAAAAATGAAAAAATAGCGGGCTTACAATTCAATGGTTAGACTTGGGAATGTGTTGTTCTCTTGTCACTACGTATCCTGCTAGGGAAAGAATCATGGAAAACAAAGTTATGATGTAATTATGCCATGCAGGTATGACCCACACACAGAGAAGAGATGAATTTCATATATCTTGTTTTTCCTTTGTTCGGAAACATTTTGTTGGATTGGTCATCCTAGGATGAGAAATCTGGGGGGACACTATAGGAATCAAGCCGTATAAGGCTTGACGAATGAAACTATGAATAATCAGTGCCCAAAGTGATGCCCTCTCGCATGAGAACACCGCAACACTGTGATATTTTCATCATGTTTACCGGATGATGATCTCAGAGTGTAGGGTCATATGACAAGACCATTCTATGTATTTTAACATCATATGGTATGTAAAAAAGTTATCTTAGCTTATGGTCATAGAGGATAGAACATTTGGTCAATAGTCTTCTATGTGGGAATTACCCAACCGAAACACATAAGACTATGTGATCCATGATCGGTGTAGAAAACAAGGTTTGATGTCATGCCTTCCACATCTATTGAGAGTGTGCAATGGTGGGAAGGAAATGTTGGGTTGGGAGATGATGAGATCGAAGGTCATCACAACCCTCAAAATTACATTTATTAATCTACACTAGATTAGTGGTGCATGTTCGATCAACAATGAAGAAATTTGAGAGAATTATAAGGTTTTAAAACTAAAATCCTCACCATTTTCAGCAGTGAGGTAAACATATTTATAGTTTTTTACTTCTTTTTTTGTTTTAGAGATATAGATTTTGAGAAAAAAATATTTGAAAAGGAAAAAAAATCTTACACAAACTCTTACACTAAATCCTACACTGAAGTACTGATAACCTAAAGGGATACAATGAACTGATAGAAACTATCTAGGCAAGGGAGTAAAAATTAAGTAATCAATCGGGAATTCTGAACATCTGATTAAAAGGATTGAATTCTTCAGTAATTTATATTGAATCACTCCTCAAAGGAAAGTTGGAGAATCCCCCTTACTAGGAGACTCAACAGGAAGTAGATTGACTCTTGGAGTTTGCCACTCCCAAATCAATCAAACTACTAAAGAAAGTAAAAAAGATAACATTTGGAAATAAACTCACCGTAAAATTTCAAAATTTATGGATGTTAAAAGGCCCGATAAATTAATTCAAAATATACCACACTAGTAGATATTGAATTAATGAATTTTGAAAATAATTAGTGAGATAATAAAACAAAGCATCAAAAATCAATCTCACTGATTGATAATGATCCAGAAAGATGTAAAGCACTTGAATAAATCAAATGGTAAATACAGTTGAATTCTAATATCTGAGCTAGAAAGAATTATCCAACGAACGTATTGATTTATATAGTGAAAACAATCGATTACAGAGTACTGAAATATTAAGTACAAGAGGGATATAGAACTCCCTCAGTGATGCTCATCTTTCGAGCCCCTTGACCTCCAACTTGTCTCCAGTTCTGCTCTCCGTAATCTTCACTCTCGAAAAATTGTGTGAGACAAATGTATGAGCAACCCTCCAATTCTGCAATTTCTTGGCATTAAATATCATCTGTCTTTTGTTGCATACCACCACCTCTTTTCCACCGGCTTCAAGTGTCCTTCATGTGTGCACCGCACACGTACGTTTTTTCATGACTCGTACGACTCGTTAGCTCTTCACTTGTAACTAACTCCCAGTGAGTTAGTTGTGTGAACCTCGACAGGATTACATTTCACGTATGAACCTGCAATGGAAATAAA
Organism: Viscum album; assembly: GCA_963277665.1. NCBI lineage: Eukaryota > Viridiplantae > Streptophyta > Magnoliopsida > Santalales > Viscaceae > Viscum > Viscum album. The sequence goes on along the minus strand of OY728123.1, from coordinate 424,050,352 downwards.
AAACAAAATAGTTAAAAAAAATAAGAAAATAAATAAATATTAAAGAGTTAATGTTATTAGTTTATTTAAAATTATTTACAAGATTTAATAATGTTATCATTTATTAATTTATTTGTTTATATTAATTAATGTTTTTAATTTTAATTATAAAGTATATTATTATTTTGAATAGTAAATTATTTAATATTTTAACTTAATTAGTTTTGTTTATTATAAATTATTGTTAAATATTTAATTTCATATATTTTATTATTAAACATTTATTAAATATCCAACATTAAATAATAATTTATTTAAATTTTATTTAGAAGTTATTATTAATTGATTTAGTTTAATTAATGTTTAATTATAGTTAAATAAATTAAATATTATTTAGTATAAATATTAAATATCTTATATTATTATAAATTTATAATTATGAAAGTTTAATATTTTGATTTTATTATTATTTTAGTTTAGTTTTTAATTTATTATTTTTCTAATTTTTTAAAAATAATAATCTTCTCCCCCCAATTCAGCGTAGACCAAGGGGGAAGTTTTTGTCTAGTTTCTTCTCACAAGAAGGTGGCAGCCTCCTCCTTCACGGCGTCCTTAGCTCGGTATCCTTCTCATGATGGTGGGGGTCTAGTCCAGTTCACAGCGACATGAAAAATACTTCCAGCTCGGTCCTCTCCTACACAGCAGAGGAACAATATCAAATTTTAATTAAGCAGTTGTACTTCTAAACTAAATAATAAATTAGAAAACGTATAAAATTAAAGCATGTAATTGATTAATAACTTTAAACACTAAAAACACATAGTTGGTTATAAAAAATTGATTAGTTAACAAATTTAGTAATAAAAATACCAAAGTATGATTATTTAATAAAAAGTGTCAAAATAAATAATTAAATCTTTAAAAATTAAATAAAAAGACATGGAAAACTAATTCAAAGTAAGGCCACATAAAATTCCCCCACACATAAACATTTTTTTCCTCAAAAAATCCCATTAATTATTGTCTTTGAAAAACAAAAGTGAGTTTTGATAACCCAGCTCAAAATGTAATATGTCCAACAATCTGAAAACAGAGGACAAAAACATTCAATAGGTTTTTTTAAGAAATATGTTCAAATGATGTCTTTCCTTGAACAAATAATCAATGGGTAAACCAGAAAACTATGAATCCTCAATCAAACAAGGTGTCCTGCCTCATATTTGAAATAATCTAATGACTCACATCAATCCAATATCAGGTTCTTTGTCCAAGAGTGACAATGGTTTAAATATTTGTGGAATTCCATACATAATAGTAGGAACTTTATACTTTGACTCAATCCTAGGTTCCAAAAATAAATAATTTTTTTTTAATCACCATAATGATACAACCTAAATGTCTCCCATATAAACCTATTAACCCCTTCTTCACATGGTGTTCATCATTCCTCTCATCTTAATGAACTCATTTTTGACCCTAGACACTTTATTTTATTTTTCCCAAGTTGTGTATCAGGTGATAAGAATTATCCAATGCACTTATTCAAAGTGTATAGAGGGATTATTGTTAACATATTCGCAGCCATCATCTAGGGCCTCGTAGATTCACTGTGGTATCCCAAATGACCAAACTACTCAAGTTTCAAAAGTTTTATATATAAATCATATTCATTGTATCACTAAGGTAATTACTTTAATTATTAGGAGAAAATGTGTTCCCTAGAATCATGGTCAAACTTCCAGTCCCAAGTGTTATGATCAAAACTCTACAAACTAGTTACCCATATTACCCTCAAAAGTAGTTCCAAAACCAAATTTCCATTAAATCACTAAGTACTTTCACTGAGCAATCATCCATCCTAAAAAATTTCATGATTCAAAGCAGTTCTTAACTACTAATCAAGCATCGTCCTTAGGAAAGACCCATTTGGGAAACAGTGTAAAGCCTAAAATTATGAATGAATTTTCAAAAAAAAATTACCCATTTTTTGACAAAAAGTTTGATGTGGATGTGGGAATCGGTGGACTCCTCATTACACACAGTTTAGCATGGTCAAGAATCGACCCTCCTCCCCCACACTTAAAACCAAACATTATCCCCAAAGTTGAATTCTAAAGTGGAGGAGAACAATTAAACATTTAAGGTTCAAAACATATTTTCAATAGAGTAGATTTATGACATGTACAAAAGGGTCTCAATGATGTTCAAAAATTATGTTTTCCTCAAAAATAACATAACAGCAGGTTCATTATTCAAAGTCATGCGTTATCAATTAAATCCAATGGAAAAAAATTTCAATTCAATTCACAAAATATCTTGTCAACATGTGGATGCATGGTGGATAGGGTGTAATCATTTTATTAAATTTGATTCGTTTTGATGTGCAATAAAGAATAAAACAAGCATTCCAACATCCCTTAGCAAAGAAAATTCACCAAAAACACAAGAATAGGACTACATGTACCCCCCCCCCCCAATATAGTCTAATACAGTGAAGTGATTTAAGTGAAAATGAACTTCAACTTTCATCAAGGAGGAACGTGAAAAATATAACTAAAACAAAGTGAAAAACAGTAGACCTCCATTCTATTCACAAGCAGAAATTTTTAAAGAAAACATGCAGCAGATTTTTTAAAGTAAATGTGACTTGAAAATGAAAATAATAGTTAATAGAAACTACATAACTGAATTAATGTTTATCATTACACATTCATAATGGAGATAATACTCCATTATTGAAAAAAACACCATAATCTTGGAGGTAACAAGGCTTGAAAAAAGAGAAAGAAATTTCTAGTAGAGGCAGAGTTTTAGGTAGAGAGCACAACAACACTTTATTCAAAACAAACAAAAACAGAATTAAAAACAAGCATGAACCATGGGTTGACTCCTATGAAGCATTTAATTTTAAGTCTTCCGTTAAACTTTATTTCATTACAATTTTCTTATTTATTAACTCAACAAGAACCATGGGTTGCATCCAATATAGTGCTAGATTTATAGTCCCCAGCCGAACACAACTATAACTAACCTTAATCACTAGGTGGATGTGGTTTTTTTAATAGGAACCACCACATGTTTCTATCCCAAATATTATTTACATGAAGATGAATTAATTGGAAATCAATACTTAACACAATATAAAAAAAACTCTCAGAGCCTAAAATATCCACTAAGAGACACCCCATGATTTTTGTGGTCATGGTGCTGTCAACTTCCAGACATTGTTCAGATTTATCAAGATTTTAATTCAAATGAAAGGATAAAATTAAACTAGATTCTCATAGTGGTCTGAACTTATTCACAAGTCTATCTCTCTCAACTTCAACATTAACAGTTTCAAATTCAAGGGTGTTAATGGGTGAGTATTGAATAGTAGGAACAAGAAGGGGATCAATAAAATACTAAATAGAATCATAGAAACTGATACTCAAGTGTGTCTACCCAACTAAACTACTATCATCTTCAAGTAAATAATCAGAACCAGACTCTATTGAGGATTTAAGAGAAAAATAGAAATGAGAATTAATTTTATCAATAATAGATTCAGGTTCTACAATGTTACAAATAACTTCCAAAATTTCTTTATCAGTTAACTTACACTCATAATCTATTAATTATAACAAAACAATTCTACCAAAATCAAGTAATGTCTGTTCAACCTCTTCTTCCAATTCCAGTTCAAAAGTATCACTTTCAAAAACCTTTTCAATTGAGTGTTTCTATTTAATTCTACCGAATTTTTTTTAGTTCATCTTCAATAAAGTTAAGTTCTAGATTGTTCAGATTCAAATCGTTTCCCCAGGAATGACAACACTACTTTCCATTTTGAGCACATATTTCAGAAAAGTGACGAATCTAAGAAAGAGGCACTGAAATCTCATCATTTATCCTTTATTCAAAGAAAATACCATCATCATTATACACCAACATCATTTCAAAAAAAAATGGGTTTGCAGTTTCAAAACATGAAAGAGTGGTTTTCAACTAAGGCTCAGAAATTTCAGATTCCAGGTTTTCTTGTTTTTTATAAACACATACTTTTTATTTAATTTAAAATTATTCTTGTTCCTTAACCCTTTTTTTAATTCTAAGAGAATATTTTATAATATTTTTAGTCTTTGATATTACTCTTGTGTGTATTTAGTTTGAATTCCAAGGGTTTTATTTAACTGAGCACTCCAAACATCCTCCCTAACTTCTAGTTTTGATTAAATTTGTCTAAATTTTTATTCAATTTCTGGACTGGTCTCAAAGTTTTGTTCATTGAATTCAATGTGATGGAACTATTATGGCTGGTTATAGACACACTTCCATGCAGTATGCCCATAATATCCCTAACAAACACAGTAATCTCTAGTGGCATTATTTGAGCCATCAAAACATTCCATTTTTTTTAATGTTATGATTAAACCTAAAATCAAATCCTAGCTGAATTTTCTATGCTCAGCTCAAACAGTAGTGAATTTCATGTTTAAAAACATTTTTTAAAGAATGTTTTTTAAAATTACTTTGTTATGTATTTTTATTTTTATTTTTATATTTTCTAACCCTAGACTCAAAGCGCATGTCTTCTCCAACAACGACGACAAAATTTGATGAGGCCAGAGGTCATCACAACCCTCAAAATTACATTTATTAACCTACACTACCAGAGTGGTTCATGGTTGATCCATATAGAAGGAATGTGAGTGAATTCTATGGTTTTAGAACTAAAATCCTCACCATTTTCAGTAGTAAGTTAAACATCTCTATTGTTTTTAACTTTGTAATTTTTTTTTTTTAGAGATAGTAATTATGAGAAAAATATCATCGAAAGGGAACAAAATCTTACACTAACTCTTACTCTAAATCCTACACTAAATTATAGATAACCTAAAGTGATACAATGAAGTAATAAAAAGAAACAAGGCAATGGTGTGCAGATTAAAGAGTCACTCGAGAATTCTGAAATGCTGATTAAAAGGATTGAATTTTTTAGTACTTCATATTGAATCACTACTCACATAAAAGCTAAATAATCCCCCTCACCTAGAGAATCAACAAGAATTATATTGACACTTGTAGTTTTCCACTCCCGAATCAATCAAACTGCAAAAGAAAGTAAAAAAAAGATAACATTTGTAAATAAACTCCTCATAAACTTTCCAAAGATAATATCATCAAAATCCCCAATAAATGAATTAGAAATCTACCTAACCATTAGATATTGAATTAATGAATTTTGAAAACAATTTATTAGTGAAACAATTAAATAGAGAATCAAAAATCAATCTTTCCTATTGATAATGATTCTGAAAAATGTAAGGCACGTGAATATATTAAAGGGGAAATCCTATTGAATTATAATTCCTGAGCTAGAAAGAATTAGATTATGAACATATTTATTTCAATAGTGAAAACAATTGATTATCGAGTAATGAAAAATTATGTACAAGAGGGATATAGAACTCCCACAGTGATGTACTACTTTCAGGGCCCTTGACCTCCAACATGTCTCCAATGCCGCTCTCTGAAGTCTTCGCTCTTGAAAAACTGTGTGAAACAAATGTATTAGTATCCCCCCCCCAATTCTGATATTCCTCTACATTAAATATACTTTTTCATATGCTTCATGCCAACCCCACTTTCCCACAGACTTCAAGATTCCTTCACGTGTGCACCGCACACATGTGTTTTTCCATGACTCACACATCACGCAAGCTTTTCCCTTGTAACTAACTCTCGGTGAGTTAGTTGTGTGAACCTGGATGGGATTAAATTTTGTGTATGAACCTTCAAAGGAAAGAAAAAACAAAATAGTTAAAAAAAAGAAATAAAAAAATAAATAGTTAATATAATTAATTTATGGAAATGTCTTTAAAATATTTAATAATTTTATCATTTATTAAGTTATTAGTTTTTATTAATTAATGTTATTAATGTTAATTATAAAGTTTATTATTATTTTGAATTGTAAAATATTTAATATTTTAACTTAATTAGTTTAGTTTATTATAAATTATTATTAAATATTTTATTTTAAATATTTTATTATTAACCATTTATTAAATATGAAACATTAAATAATAATTTATTTAAATTTAATTTATAAATTATTTTTAATTAATTTAGTTTAATTTAAGTTTAATTATAGTTAATTAAATTAAATATTATGTATTTTAAATATTAAATTTCTTATATTTCTTATAAATTTTTTATTATAAAAGTTTAATATTTTTATTTTATTGTTATTGTATTTTAGTTTTTAATTTCGTCTTATTCTAATTTTTTTAAAATAATAATCTTCTCCCCCCCCCAATTCAGCGCATCCCTAGTGGGGAAGTGTTCGTTTGGTTTCTTCTCACATGAAGGTGACAACCTCTTCCTTCACGACATCCTCATCTTGGTATCCTCCTCATGATGGCGGTGGTCTAGTCTGGTTCACGGTGACCAGGCTCATTCTTCTAGTTTGGTCCTCTCTAACACATCAACGGTAGATATGTTCAACATCTAGGTATAAGTAGCTACCAGTGAAGTGTGGTGGGTCGTGAGTTGAAAACTCTAGAGGGTCCAGCATGCTCCAATCTGACGGCGTGACTCGGGAATGGTGGACCTCCGTAGTTTCCTCTCTAGTAGATAACAGTGTTGTGGTGTGTTCGACTCGCAATGACGGCATGGACGGTCGAGGTTCAATTTTTAAATCTGTTCAGCTCAATTCCAATATTCAACGATGGTTGACTTGGATCTCTGGCATCCGTAGTGGCAAGTTGCAGTGGCATTCAAGGAGGCGTGCAGTCTCCTTTCAGATTTGGTTGTTACTCTCCTGGGAATCTGTGAAAAAATGGATTTCTATTTAAGGATTGTGAATGTTGATTGTGGAAAAGAATTGGAGAAAGGGATGAGATTTGTTGTTGTAGTGAAGAACATGGAATCATTGTGAGTGGAGCAATGATGGATGGAGATGGTTAGTTGGAAGGGTTGAAGGACGTTGGTTGTAGGAAAAAGTGAATGGTGGTGTCCTTGAGACCGATGAAATAGGTCTTTGGTGAGACCGACGCTCAAATGGCTTCTGTAGCAGGGTGAACTGGGATGTATCCGTGGAATGGTTGAGGATCAACATTGGTGTGAGATTTTTGAGACTAATAGTTGAGAATGATTGGTATCAGGGAGACACTAATAGTGCATCGGTTGAATGAGGCTAAAACCGGGGTTGAGGAAAAAATGATAACTAGTGGCACCATCAATAAAGGAATGAGTTGGAGAGAAGAAGGTATAAAATGGTGGCACCACGAAAGGGGTGAGACCATGAGGTGAGGATAATGCCACCATGAGACTAAAAAACAAAGAAAAATTAAAAATTGATTAAAACATAAATTAAGTCTAGACAATATATTTAATTTAAAGTAATAATTAACAAACATAATTGAAAACAAAGGAATAAATAAACTTAATATAAATTTATTCAAAAAATAAAACATAAATTAATTAATTAAAACATCAAATTATAAAACATAAATTAAAAATAAATAGACACTTAAATTAAGTATCATTAAGGTTAATATAATAATAAGGTATATTTAAATTACACAGTTATATATCGAAATTAATTAATCATTAATAAATTGAATTAGAAGTATTAAAATAAAGTAACATGATTGAATTTGAATGATAAAGCTATTGAATTTTAAAAGGGCAATGTTAAATGATTTAAATTTGAAGTAATTAATTAATTAAATTAAATGAAAATATTTAGGTTGATTGATTAAATATTAAGAATGTAAAATCTTAATAAAGTAGTTATACTTATAAACTAAATATAATTTATAGTACTTATAAAATTAAATCAAGACAGTAATTAATTTAATTAAACACTAAAAACCCGAAATTCATTATAAAAAACTCTTTATTTAACAAATTTAGTTATAAAAATACAAAAGTAAGATTATTTGATAAAAATAGTAGAAATAAAAAATTAAATAATTAGAAATTAAATAAAAAGATGTGGAAAAACTATGTCAAATTAAGACCACATCAGGAGAATCTCAGATACAACAACATTCCTACTCGATGTGCATGAATGCACGGATTGACACCACCAATGTTGCTGAAGACCCGTAAAATGTAAAGGGGATTAGAACATTCAAATCACAACATATGACATTTGGGATATACTAGGAGTGGGGTGATGATGAAGGATAGCTATTGACCATGTTTGAAACACATCATCCATTTCTTGTTATCTAGGAATGGGAAAAAACAACTGAGGATCGACCGTTGACTATATTCACAATGCGAGACTAGTATCAAGTCTTCATTCAAGTTCCTTTGGGGAATTGACACAATATGGTAGGGAAGAACTATGGATGAGAATGAAAACCACTAGGGGATCCCTTTTAATTTGAATGATGTTGAAGATCGTAATGAGGAAATGTGTGAAGGACATGGAAGGGAACTCTCAAAGGAGGCACATGGCGTGGCTATTTTAGCCTGAAGTGAATGAGTACAAGGGATAGCTACACCACACCATGCACTCCCTAGGCCAAAAATGGGATGGGAAGGGGAATGATGTTGTGGATGGACCATAGACAGAAATTCTAGGTGCCACTACTTATCCCATAAGGATGAGAATCAAGCCACACATAATTCTTGAGGGGGGCATGACAGGTGGCCAATACCACAAAAGGGGTGATATCCTCTTATATGAGAAACATCATAGTTGTAGCATAGTTTAATGTCATGAGAAATTAACAGAAAGAATATTAGATTATGGTAATAGAGCTCAGACCATAAAGTGCCCATTTTAATGTCATTTGCATGGGACATTCCCATATAGTTTATTATCATGAAATAAGGATGAAAAATGATGAAATATTAAGGTAGGGATATGGTGTGGAAATTGGAAATTGGAAATTAATGAGTACCAAATAATCAAAAACCACAACATCCATTCCTAAGAGAACCTCAGGACAGGGGATGATGAAAAAGTCGAGGGACCTGGGGATAGACCTGAGGCAGAATGTCCCGGCATTCCTATGTATCCCATGAAGATGGGAATCAAGACACACATAGTTCATGAGATGTCATGCAGTTTAACGATGTGTGGTAAGGATGTAATTGAAGGGGATGATTTTAGAAGGGTGATATGCATTGTGTTAGTTGTAATCCTAATGTGAATGAGGTCTAAGGAGGTATCATACTCACCACATACTTTTGGGAGGAACCTTAGGCAACAAGACTGAGAATGGGGGAACACGGTGTTAGACCCGAAGATGAAATGTCAAGGCATTACTACATATCCTAGGAGGGAAAGAATCAATCCATATGTAGTTTTGAAAATGTTGTGTAGTTTAACCATCAAAAAGTAAGGATGTAAGTATAGTTTAATGTCATATAGGATAGTGACACAAGGTAGTTTTATATCCTGCATCTCATAAAATGTTGTTTAGTTTAATGTCATGCAGGATGAAGATGAAGAGTTTAACACCATGTTAGATGAATATAAACAATTTAACATCATGAAGGACTATGATGAGTAGTTTAACATCATGCAGGATGAAGATGAAGAGTTTAACGTCCTTAATGATGAAGATGACTAGTTTTACATCATGAAGGATGAAGATTAGTCTGTTTGGTTCAACTATATAAATACACATCCTACAAAAACTACTAATCTCACTTTTTTCATACACGGTATGGTAAATAAGGAGTAGTGATGGTGTTTTCCTGACACATGGAAGCACGCATCAAGGGAAAGGTACATGTTGGGTGAATAACATCCAAAACGAACCTTCCTTCTCAATGCATATAGATTCATAGAGGAGTAACACTGTGGGTATTCAAATACATTTTATACATAAGGAAGTAAGAAGGAACGTCAATCAAAAGTCCAATATTTGGGGTGTGACTGAGCTTGTAATAATGGTGGAAGATAACTACTGACCATGTTTGAAACACAGTATCCATATTGGGTGACCTAGAATGGTTGTAAACTACCAAGCACCATCTACTAGCCATGTTCACAATATGGGACTTGTATCATGTTGTCATTCGAGATCCTCCAGGACATTGACCCATGATATTAGGTGAGCCAAAGTGGCATGAGAGCATGTCATTAGGGGCTCCAGTGGATGTGAAATATTATGGGGACACAAACAAAGGGTACACAATGCATGGTGGTGGGATGAGAGAATATCCATAGAGAATCCAATATTCTTAGTCTCATTCCATGGTTCATATGAGCCTATTGATGTTCTAAGACTGAGTTCGATGTGTTCGACTTGGCTGATGAATCGAAAAAATGAGTAAGGAAAAGGGGGAAAATGGGTTGACCAACTTAGGTCTAGACCCAGGGAAAAACATATTAGCATTCTTACATATCCTCTTAGGGTAGGAATCAAGCCATAAATGGTTCTAGAAATTCCTTTCAACTTAAAAGTCATGCAACAAGGAAGTAGGAACGGGGAGGTTCTCCTAAAGGGGAACATGGCAAGACTATTGGAAAATTGATGTGAATGTTAACGAAAGTATCACACACCCCACCCCGTACTAACAAGATAATCCCTTGTTTGAGTGACTGGAGTTGGATGAACATGAGGCTGGATCAATAGAAAATATGTATGGTTGTTCCTACATATCATGCTAGGGAAGGAATCAGGCCAAACATAGTTCTTGAAATTCCATGTAGTTTAACGTCATGCAGTAAGTAAAAAAATGGGCAAATAAGGTCCCTAAGGGGATGTTAAAGGCGTGATAAATTAAAACTAGTCTGAATCAAGACCAATGAGGTCCACACCACCCAATGAATTCTCAAATATAGAACTAGGACTAGGGGACAAAAAGAAGACATGATTTTTGGTTCCTAGGGTAGGACCCAAATATTAAATGCTCGGGTGTTCCTACGTATCATGTGAGGGTAGGAATCAAGCAATATGTTATTCTTGAAATGTATTGTATTTTTTCATCATGTGGTAAGGATTAATTGTTGAAACATAGTTTATTGTCTTCTGGATATGATATGGGAGTTCTTAGTTTATGGTCATAGAGCTTGGACCTAAAGGCATATTCACCATCTGCAGTTTACCATCATGCGGGACAATATAATAGTTTAACGAGATACAATATGAAGATGAAAATTTTAACATCATGAAAGATGATATAAAATATTAACATCATGTGGGAAAAAGATGAATAATTTAATGTCATGCATGATGATATAATAGTTTAATGTCATGTGGGATGAATATGATCAGTTTAACATCATCGAGGACGATATATCATTTCAACGTCATGTGGGATGAAGATGAAAATTTTAACATCCTACAAGATGATATAACAATATAACAACATGGGGGATGAATATGAATAGTTTAATACCATGCAATATGATATAATAGTTTAGAATCATGTGGGAATAAAATTGGTAGTTTAACATCATGTAAGATAACATAATAGTTTAATGTCATGTGGGATGAAGATGAACAGTTTAACATCATTCCAGATGATATAACAGTTTAACATCATGTGGGATGAAGATGAACATTTTAAAGTCATATAGGATGATATAAAAGTTTAACATCATGATGGGCGAAGATGAATAATTTAACCTCATGCAGGATGATATAATAGTTTAACATCCTGAGGGATGAATATCAATACATTAACATCATATAGCAAGATAAAATAGTTTAATTTCATGTGGGACAATGATAAATAGTGTAATTTCATGTAGGATGATATAATAGTTTAGCGTCATGTGGGACAAAGGTGAACAGTTTATCATCATGTAGGGCGATATAACAATTTAACTTCATGTGGGACGAAGATGAGTAGTTTAACGTCATGTAGGTTGATATAATTGTTTAACATCATTCAAGAAAAAAATTAACATTTTAATGTCTTGTTGGATGATATAATAGTGCAATTTCTTGTGGGACAAAGATTAACATTATAACGTCATGCAGGAAGATATAATAGTTTAATAACATGTGGGATAAAGATGAACAATTTAATGTCATGCAGGTGGATATAATAGTTTAACGTCATCAAGAACAATGATGAATAGTTTAACATCATGCATGACAATATAACAATTTAACATCATCTGGGATGATTATGAATAGTTTAACATCATGCATGATGATATAACTATTTAATGTCATATGGGATGATGATGAACAATTTAACATCATGAAGGATGATATTATAGTTTAACATCATGTGGGACGAAGATGAAAATTTTAACATCATGTAGGATGATATACCAATTTAAAGTCATGTGGGATGAAGATAAATTGTTTAACATCTTGTAGGATGATATAATAGTTTAATTAAAAGTGGGATGAAGATGAACTGGTTAACATCATACCAGATGATATAATAGTTTAACATCTTGCAGTAAAAATACCAAAAGTTTAACTTCATGAAAAACTATATAAGAGTACAACGTCATGTGGGATGGATATGAATAGTTTAAAGGAATGTAGTGTTATATAATAGTTTAACATCATGTGGGAAGAAGATGAATAATTTAATTTCATGATGGATGATATAATAGTTTAATATCTTGCAGGAAAATGACGAACAATTTAATTTTATGATGGATAATAAAATAGTGTAACGCCATGTGGGATGAAGATGAAAAATTTAGCGTTATACAGTACAATATACCCGTTTAATGTCATGTGGGATGAAGATGAACAGTTTAACATCATGCAGGATGATATAACAGTTTAATGTAAAGTTGGATGAAGATAAATAGTTTAATGTCATGAAAGATGATATAACATTTTAACGTCATGTGAGATGAAGATGAATTGTTTAACTTCATGCATAAAGATATAAAAACTTGACGTCATGGGGGTGAAGATGAATAGTTTAACATCTTGTAGGATTATATAATATTTTAACATCATGTAGGATGAAGATGAATAGTTTAATGTCATGTTGGACGATGTAGTAGTTTAACATCATGTGGGACAAAGATGAACAATTTAATGTTTTTCAGGATGATATAACTGGTTAACGTCATGCCAAACAAATATAAACAGTTTAACATAATGGAGTATGGTATAATACTTTAACATCATGCGAGGTGAATATGAATATTTTAATATCATGTAGGATGGTATAAAAGTTTAATGTCATGCGGGATGCTGATGTCTGTGTCACTCAACTCTATTTTTACACATCCTACCAAAACTAATAAGCCCATGTTAGTCATGATCGGTGTGGGAAACAAGGAGTAATGATTTTATTTCCCTGATAGAAGGAAACACATATAAAGGGGATTAGAGATGTCAGGCTGAGAATGTCCCTGCGACATTGGCCCACTTACTCGACATGAAAAGATGAACGAAAGGGTAACACCAAGGGTGTTGGAGTTCCACTTAACATAGAGAGGTGGAAAAAAGGTTAATCATGAAATCTGATATCTGGATAATAGTGGTGGTGGCATAATGATGGAGGATAACTGTTGACCCTATTCAAAACACAACATCCATATAGTGTTACTTGGAATGAGGATAGAAAAATGATGGTCGATCATTGACCATGATCGAAACAAGGGACCCATCTCAAAATTTTGTCTGATGTATTTTGGGGCATTGATCCACAATGGTAGGTGAGCCAAAGTGGAATGAGACCAATCCATTAGGGGGTCCTTTCATGTGTTAATAGGATAAGAATCCAAATAAAGGGATGATGTGAAGTGTGGAAATGGATGGGGAGTTTATCAATTTTCAATTCAACACTCGAGGTCATACACCAATTTTTATTTAAGCACGTCAACATGGAATATTATATGGAGGGAGTACAACCTCTTCTCAAGGACGAGGGTCCTGAGGTAGTTTTTGAGAGTTCCATAGTAGTAGACCAGTGTCTATTGCAGAGAATTCCCTAATTTGGGAGATCATGGCATTACACAACTTTACATCATTATATAAGGATGTAGATCCCTATAATTCTTAGTGTATGAAGCCTCCTATGATCATCAAAGGGTAATGATTCACTTTAACATCATCTTATAAATATGATAGGCACATATTTTAATGCAATATGGTAAGGAAGATGCATCGTATAGTTTAATGTCTTGTCATTAGGAAAAGAAGCGGCTGTCATTTAAGGTCGTATTTCATTGACCATGGTTGTTATAGTTTTGGGTCTCATATATTTGACCAGAATGTCATACATTTTAACATCATGTGAATAAGACTTTTTCCTATAGTAAAAGTTCATGATAATAGGATGTAGATTTTTAGTCGTTTTAACATCATGCAATTCAAATCAGGTTATTATGAAGTTTAACATCATGAAAATAAAATAGAAAACCATAAGTATTGTGTTAGTAGAGGTATTTTAATTTCTACCCCATTCTATTGGTTTGGGATGATGATTGATCCATGTGATTTCATTACCCTAAAATTCATCCAATGTATGCATGGATGTCCTCCATGTGTGAGCTGGGCTATCCCATGGTGGAAATTCCACAATCTGGTGTTGAGGCCACAGGGAGGACCTCTTCCATTAATGCAATGCAGCAGTTGGGATGAAACATGGTGTATCAAGGGAGAAAGGGATGACAAAATTCCATTAGTTCAGTCGGATGATGGTTACTGGACGACCTGGAATCCTGGAGCGTCGGTATGATAGGCGATAAATCCTGAAAGGCATGGAATCCCAGAGCGTCAGTATGACAGGCCAATAGATCTTGGAAGGTGAGGAAGCATTGAGCATTGATATGATGGGGTGATGGAGCCTGGATGTCTTGGAAGACTAGAGTGTCAGTAGGATGGATTAAAGGATCCAAGAAGGGGTGGAATCCTAGAACGTCATCTCATAACAAAAAGTAAATAGAGATGGGATATGAGCAACCTTCCCAGTGATGGTTCGTCAGAGAGGGTAATTTTTTTATTCCATGCGGAGGAGCTGATGGAGTTAGGGGAGGATGCCCCATGCGTGGCCTGTGAAGGCGGTGGAGTTGGTAAGGATCTAATAGAGTCAGAGGGATGAGGCACCCTGCGTGGCCTTTAAAGCCGGAAGAGTCGGTGATGAGCCGATGGAGTGGGGGTGGATGCCACTTTGGAAACCTGTGAAGGTGGTAGAGTCAGCGTGGAGTCGATGGTGTTTGGGGACGAATTCTCCCTATATGACCTGTGAAGGTGGCAGAGTCATCGATGTGTCAATGGAATCGGGGGGAGGATTCCCCCTGCACAACCTATGAAGGTGGTGGTGTCTTTGAGGATCAAATGGAGTCTACAAGATGATTCCCCTTATGCAGTCTATAAAGGAGGTGGTGTCGGAGAGGACTTGATGGAGTCAGGGGTGGATTCTGTTACAACCTGATATTTTATGAGAATTATTCTTTTTCTTTTCATTGATGTATTGTGTTGTACGCTACACCAAAATTAGCTTGTGCTATATGCAACACCGTATTAGCTTGCAGTATACACAACACTATTCTTGGCTCGTGTTACACACAATTTCATGTTCTCTTTGTAGAAATTATTTTACGCAACATTGAGTGTGTGTGTATATATATATATATTCAATGTATAAATGAAATATGCTTGGATTCTATTATACACAAAAACAAAGGAATCTTTCACTACACACAACCCAAACTTGGCTTGCTTTACATACAATCGCGACCTTCCACGATAGCGTGTGTTGTACGCAATACCGATTTTCACTAAACAACGATATGTTATTAAAATATTGTATAAACTAGTTGTTATGAATAATAATACCCTCTTTTTGAAATTCTATAAATTTTATCTTTCAAAATGGACTTCATATTTGGATTTAGAATATCGAAATTAGCCTAGGGTGATGTTTTGGTATTTTTCTGAAAACATTCAATTCTTGATGAATAGTGAAAACACTGGGTTACTTTTTAAAAACAGACTTTTTATTTAAATAATTACTTATTTTATTTAAATTTATTTTAGGTCAAAATTGATACATAATACCTAGATAAGTTCAATTTAATTAATTGGAGTCATTTTATTATAATTTTAGATATATAAAAATTTTATTGAACTTTTCACCGTCTTTTACCCACCTCCTAGGAGAATTTGAAAATTTACATAAAACATAATTTTACAGCTTCTATGAGTGGAATTTCGAAAATCTGAGAGACATGATTAATATCAAGGAGTAAAATGTGGTTCAATAATATGAAAATAATTTTTGGTAAATAGTAACTTTTTACTTTTATTTACCATGGTTAAAAGTAAATAGGGTAATTAAGGGTAAAAATGATATTATTATTACCCTAACACATGTCTTAATTCTATTGGATAACTTTAATTAGAACAAAAACAACCTTATAAATAAAATATTATCATTTAGGTCCACATGGATTAGATTAGGACATTTATTATTATTTTATTTAAAGAAGAGTTAAAAAAGTTAAAATCAAAGTTTAATAAATAAAACATTTTTAATATAGGGTTATACATAATATAAATTCGACTATAAATATTCCTTAGAAAGATAAAAATATTTCCTACATAATGAAAATTTATTTATAATTTTTAGACATTAAATAATTTAATTTATTTATGACACAATGATGATGCAGTAATTACCTTATTAATGAAATATTAACATAATTGATGTTATAAATACCTTAATAAATGCAATTTGAAATTTTTTATAAATTCCACTAATTTTTTAGGTTAATGTTACATGTTAGTATTTCTTTAATTGACTTTTTTCGAACTAATCATGCTGTTATGATTTTCACAAAAATCAATTACCAAATATTGTCAAAATTGATATAAAATAGTTTTTAAAACAAATATTATATTTTTAATTGTTATTTTATTCCTAAAAATATAAGGTTAGTCAAAATTACTTAGAGTTAAATCTAAATGATAAGGTTAAAATAGTAACCTAAACTTGTCTAAAACCTATTGGTTGAAAGGATTTCGACCCATCCCCACTTTATCTTTTTAATAAATCAATTTGGAGCTATTATAAACTGAATATGACTTTATTATAAAATAATATATTAAGTTTTTCCTAAGGTTCCCCTCTCCTCCCTTATAAAAGGGCACCTCCTCCCTCTTCTATTTACACAATTTTGAGCTTTCAAGCTCGGCCAAACCCTGCCCATTTCCCTTATCAACATCCCTAGAAGCATTATAGAGGCTCTGTTCTTCTCAAAAGACCTACTCTAGTGCCTTAAGAGTAAACTTAAAAGAGGTGCGTCAAAGAAGAGGAGGTTTGGATACATACGAAGCATATCGGACCTAAGGTAAGGGATAATCATTCCAATTTCATTCTTATAAGAGATTGTTTATTCGTAAGTATTTACTAGGGTAATGTTTATCATCCATGTCGATATGTTCTCAAAATGTTTTCATAAATTTTTTACTTTTCTTCCATGTATGTTTAAAGTCATTTTTAATCCTCTTTGAATTTTACTTTGTTTTATGGAAGGAATCTTTATTATGTTTATCATACATGGTACTTTTTAACTTTTTCGATAAAAGTATGAGGAGAATGTTTTTTTAACTTATACGGCATGAATGGATTTTATGATTTCATAAAACAATATTTCCATGAATTTCCCTTTACAAGTTTTCAAGTTTATTTTTAATCAAATTCTTTTAGTTTAAAATTTTAGGACATGTTAAGAAAGGAAAAATGTTTTTGAAGTCAAAATGATATTTTCCTCAAGAATGGAGTTCAAGCATTTTATCAAAATTATTTTCCATCAAAGATAATGTAGAGTTATGTTTCTATCCCTATTTTTACATTGATTTGATTATGTTATGATGTAATTATTTTTATGATGTCCTTTTATCTTATATGGATTATGTTATGATGGAATGATGTTTAAGAATCTGATTTTTATTACATGGGTTATGCTATGATGTATGATTTATGATCTTGTGGAACACATAAGAATGGTATCATTATGAGATGGGTGGGACCTATATCTCCCTCCAATGCATTGGGTAAAGATTTATATCTCATGATATAGACATGGATGGAAGGGTAAGTTAATCTGGTTCAGTGTTACAGGACTGGAACGAGGAGTGAACTTGATTCAGAAAGGGACTTTGTCCACTAAGATGGTCTTGGAAGCAATGCCTTGGCTACTATGGAAATAATATCATGTGCTTAATGGTTTTCCACAATTACATGTTTTATTCCCATTATATTTTATCATGATTGATGTTCCTTTATGATATATGCATTACATACTTCCAAGATTTATGTCTTTGCTCAAGGTTTTGATGTTTAGATTTTATGTTCAAGTTTTCTTTGCATTCAAATGTTTATGGATTGTTTTATGTTCTCTTTGTTTACCCATACTGAGCATTTGAGCTCACCCTTTTTATGTTTTCTTTTCCCCGGGATATAAAGAAAGGTTTTAGGTAAGAAAACAAAATGGGAAGATCTTTATGGGAGATGTTGAAGATCTTTAACCACGATTAGAAGATTGTGTTCCAAGTTTCGAAGGACACTAAACTGTTATGGTACTTTGTTGTCTGTTTTTGTTATGTATTAGATATTCCGCAAAAGTATTGTAATGTCTATGTAAGTCAAGCTTTGGGTCTCTACAGTTGGTATCAGAGTAAAGTTTTAGTTAACCTTTGGAAAGTAGGATGCGAAAACTTTAGTGAGATCCCTAGAGATATTTCTAAGGTATGTCTAGGGAGGTCCCTAAGGTTAAGTATAAGTATAGGTTATAGTTATAGAATTATAGTAACAATCTTAGAATTAACCCTATGATGTTATATATTGAAGGTACTCCCCTTTTATTATGTTGTTTTCCCTAGTATGATTTTTTCCTCTCACACTATTCTTTTTGGGTTTTAGACGATGGCTGGAACCCAAAGGAACCGTGTTGATCAATGTAATGGAAAATGAAATGATTTTCCTCCTAAAAAAATCAATGTTATGGGAGATGGAGTATAGAATCTTATTTCTATACTTACACAAGCTATGAATCATTATGGACTTCCAAATGAGCAGAGAAGGGAATAATATTCTATTGAGTCCTTCATGCGGCAATGTCCACCTTCTTTCAACGGGTCTTCTGATCCACTTGTTGCTGAACAATGGATCAATACCATTGAAAATATATTTTCTATACTTCTCTGTTCAGAACACGAAAATTTAATTTTAGCTATTTACCGTTTAGAAGGTGAAGCAGACCAGTGGTGGACTCTAATTGAGAATAAAAGGCCCCAAGATGAAATTGAATCCATGGAATGGGAATAGTTCAAGAACTTGTTTTTCAGTAAGTACTTCCCTCGTATTCTTCTAAAAAAGATGAAAAATGATTTCCTTGAGCTTAAGCAGAAGGATGATGAATCTGTTGGTATATACGAAGCGAATTTTACAAGGCTTTCAAGGTATGCATATGGATTTATCATCCAACCTGAAAGTAAAGTTGATCAATTCTTTAGTGGCTTAAAATCAAGTCTTAAAAGGGCATTAGATATAAGAGAGTTCAGTAGATATGAAGAAATTGTGCGTTGTGATATCAAGGTAGAAATTGAAGTTGGTGTTACATATCCATCTCATGGTTTTGACAAGAAAAGAAAGATGGAATTCAAGGATAAATCTTAGAATAATGGTGAAAAGAAGATGAATGTTTCTTTATGATCAAAGTGTGGAAAGAAGCATGGTGGAGATTGTTTTAAAGGGACTAGAAAATTCTTTAAGTGTGGAAAAGAAGGTCATTGAGCAGCCGAGTGTCGAAGTAATGGGAAAAGGGTTGCTAATGATGTGAATAAAGAAAACACTACATAGAACGCACCACCAACACTTTAATTCTTCAAGTGAAAGGAAATGGGGAATTATGATAATCAATGCCCTAATCCAAGGGTTAATGATGATCAATGTGAGCAACCACTTAAGGAAAAGGATAAAGGGTAGTCACATGCGATCACTATTTGTGATGTTGAGTATGACAATGATGTTGTGTAATGATTAAGTGTTTATGCAATGGGATTTCAAAATAGTATCATGGAATCTCATTTATGGTATCGTGGAATTTTGGAATATCTAAGTATTAGATTTCAATAATTATATAGTACTGGTAACCCTGAAAAGTGATTGAAATATTTTTGGAAAGAATATGATATGCGCATAATGAAGGAATAAATAAAAAATGAAATGAGCTCATGACTGATATAAGGACAAAGTTATATCATGGTTTGAGTATATAGAAATTTTGGGATTTTGGTATGTGGAAAGTGTTAAATTTTGACAGCATTCATGTTTTCACTAAGGTTCAATGGGTATTCATTTCTGAAGATAATACATGATTAAGGTATTCACATGTTTGGAATGTGACCAACAAGATATATCGTATGATATATGGGGAATAAATGATGGTATTCACATGCTCGACAGATGAAAATTCTAGTAATTGTTTTCTTTATACTATGATCTTGGACAGAAGTATTTTGGATAAGCCTAAAGATTGGAATGGATTATGTTGGACATTAGTTAGTATTGTTTTAGGCTAGAAATTTTTTCAATATTATTTATGGAATGTTATAATAATTTAGTTTTAGAAAAAGGACAACCTGCAGGACGTGCAACAACCCATCGCGTTGGACAAGGTTGTGGGAATCGAACCCACAACCAAAGTGTGACAGGCCTTTATCACCTACCACTGGACAACAGAAAGTCATCGGTTAGTAGAAATTAGTTTTAATTTATTAAGTGGTATGATATATGAAGTATAAGTCCATTTTAGGAACTATATACAATTAATCTCACCATAGATGGACTTATGTTTATTTAATATTTGTTGCTAACCTTTTGTTTGAAACAGATGGAATGACCTATCATTCTATCGCATGATCTGCTAACACTTCACGGAAGACAAATTCAACTTCATTTATTTAAGAGATGAAGTGGAAATTGTTCAAGGCATGAACAACAGTGAGATTGTACCAAAATCAAGTAAGAAATTCATTAAATTCAAAAATTCTTCATCATTAGGGAAATGATCTTGAAAACCAAAAATGTTGTCCTAGTGCTCTTATATCTGATGAATCAGATGGTACCATAGATCATCACAAATTTATGGCTTTGTTATTTTTGGATTTTTCACAGCCATGTTCTCTACCACTCTCCATCAGAACTTGATGGTTAGATTTCTCTTCCATATCCATATTTTCACCTATGTTCTCCTTTGTGGAAACCCAGTGATGAGTTAATTTGGGTAACCGATATGTTTCATACTTCACTTTTTAAAATTAAGTTTTAGTATTCCATTTCACGATGTGGGATTCTGTGAAAGAAACTTTCAAGTAGTAAACCATTTATAACCCCGATGAATTTCGAGGGCGAAGTTCATTTTAAGGGGGGTAGAATGTAACAACCTGAGATTTTATGAGAATTATTCTTTTTAATTTCATTGATGTCTTGTGTTGTACGCTACACCAAAATTATCTTGTTCTATACGCAACACCGTATTAGCTTGTGGTATACACAACACTATTCTTGGCTCGTGTTATACATAATTTCAAGTTTGTTTTGTAGAAATTATTCTACGCAACATTGATTGTATATATATATATATATATTCAATGTATAAAGGAAATATGGTTGGATTATATTATACACAACAACCAAGGAATATTTCACTACACGCAACCCTGACTTGGCTTGCATTACATGCAATCGCGACCTTCCATGATAGCATGTGTTGTACGCAATACCGAGTTTCACTAAACAACGATATGTTATTAAAATATTATATAAACTAGCAGTTATGAATAGTAATACCCACTTTTTTAAATTCTATAAATTTTAGCTTTCAAAATGGACTTCATTTTTGGATTCGGAATATCGAAATTAGCCTAGATTGAATTTTTGGTATTTTTCTAAAAACTTTTAATTCTTGATGAATAGTAAAAACACTAGGTTACTATTTAAGAACCGACTTTTTATTTAAATAAATATTTATTTTATTTAAATTTATTTTAGGTCAAAATTGATACATAACACCTATATAAGTTCAATGTAATTCATTGGAGTCATTTTATAATAATTTTAGATATATAAAAATTTTATTGAACTTTTCACCGTCTTTTACCCACCTCCTAGGAGAATTTAAAAATTTACATAAAACATAATTTTACCACTTTTGTGAGTGGAATTTCGAAAATCCGAGAGACATGTTTAATATCAAGAAGTAAAATGTGGTTCAATAAGATGAAAATAATATTTGGTGAATAGTAACTTTTTACTTTTATTTACCACGGTTAAAAATAATAGGGTAATTAATGGTAAAATTGATATTATTATTACCCTAACACATGTCCTAATTCTATTGGATAAGTGTAATTCGACCAAAAACAACCTTAGAAATAAAATATTATCATTTAGGACCACTTGTATTAGATTAGGACATTTATTATTATTTTATTTAAAGAAGATTTAAAATAGTTAAAATCAAAGTTTAATAACTAAAACATTTTTAATATAGGGTTATAAATAATATAAATTAGGCTATAAATATGCATTAGAAATATAAAATTATTTCTTACATAATGGGATTTTATTTAAAAAAATTAGACATTAAATAATTTAATTTATTTATGACACAATGATGATGCAGTAATTACCTTATTAATGAAATATTAACATAATTGATGTTATAAATACCCTAATAAATGAAATTTGAGAGTTTTTATAAATTACACTATTTTTTTAGGTTAATATGACATGTTATCATTTCTTTAATTAACTTTTTTTGAACTAATCATGCTGCTATGAGTTTCACAAAAATCAATTACCAAATAGTGTCAAAATTGACAAAAAATAGTTTTTAAAACAAATATTATATTATTAATTGTTATTTTATTCCTAAAAATATAAGGTTTGGTAAAATGACTTAGAAAAGGTTATATATATTAATAATGAACCACTTGGGGTTCTTTTGGCCTGTTATAGTAAGTTTATTAACAACATAGTGTAAGAAAACAAGAAGACACGGTAAAAGTTAAATTATTTAGCTTAGAGTTAAATCTAAACGATAAGGTTAAAATAGTAACCTAAACTTTTATAAAACCTATGGTTTGAGGGGATTTCGACCCATACCCAATTTAGCTTTAAAATAAATCAATTTGGAGCTATTATAAATTGAATATGATTTTATTAAAAAATAATATTTTATGTTTTTCCTAAGGTGCCCCTCTCCTCCCTTATAGAAGGGAACCTCATCCCTCTTCTCTTTACACAATTTTGAGCTTTCAAGCTCAGCCAACCCCAACCCATTTCCCTTATCAACTTACCTAGAAACATTATATAGGTTCTGGTCTCCTCAAAAGACCAACTCTAGTGCCTTAAGAGGAAGCTTAAAAGAGGTGCGTCGAAGAAGATGAGGTTTGGATACGTACGAAGCATATTGGACCTAAGGTAAGGGATAATTATTCCAATCTCATTCTTATCCAAGATTGTTTATTCGTAAGTGTTTACTGGGGTTTTGTTTTTCATCCATGTCCAGATGTACTCAAAATGTGTTCATAAAGTGTTTACTTTTCTTCCATGTATGTTTAAATTCATTTTTAACCCACTTTGACTTTTACTTTGTTTTATAGAAGGAATCTTTCTTATGTTTATCATAAGTGGTACTTTTTGAATTTTCCAACAAAAGTATTAGGATAATGTTTTTTTAACTTATACGGCATGAATGGATTTTATGATTTCATAAATCATTATTTCCATGAAGCTTCCATTACAAATTTTCAAGTTTATTTTTAATCAAATTCTTTTAGTTTAAAATTTTATGACATGTTAAGAAAGGAAAAATGTTTTTAAAGTAGAAAGGATATTTTCCTCAAGAATGGAGTTCAAACATTTTATCAAAATTATTTTCCATCTAAGATAGTATAGGGTTATGTTTCTATCCCTACTTTTACTTTGATTTTATTATGTTATGATGAAATTATTTTTATGATGTCCTTTTATCTTATATAGATTATGTTATGATGACATGACGTTTAAGAATCGCATTTTTATTACATGGGTTGTGCTATGATGTATAATTTTTGATCTTATGGAACACATAAGAATGGTATCATTATGAGATGGGTGGGACCTATATCTCCCTCCAATGCATTGGGTAAAGATTTATATCTTATGAGATGAACATGGTTGGAATGGTAAGTTAATCTGGTTTAGTGTTACAGGACTGGAACGAGGAGTGAACTCAATTCAGAAAGGGAATTTGTCCACTAAGATGGTCTTGGAAGCAATGTTTTGGCTACTATGGAAATCATATCATGATCTTAATGGTTTTCCACAATTACATGTTTTATTACCATTCTATTTTATCATGATTGATGTTACTTTATGATATATGTCTTACGTACTTCCAAGATTTATGTCTTTGCTCAAGGTTTTGATGTTTAGATTTTATGTTCAAGCTTTCTTTTCATTCAAATGTTTATGGATTGTTTTATGTTCTCTATGTTTACCCTTACTGAGCATTTGAGCTCACCCTTTTTATGTTTTCTTTTCCCTATGATTTAAAGAAA
Source organism: Viscum album (assembly GCA_963277665.1). Lineage (NCBI taxonomy): Eukaryota > Viridiplantae > Streptophyta > Magnoliopsida > Santalales > Viscaceae > Viscum > Viscum album. The sequence goes on along the minus strand of OY728123.1, from coordinate 424,025,873 downwards.
GATTTTAGGTAAGAAAACAAAAGGGGAAGATCTTTATGGGAGATGTTGAAGATCTTTCACCACGATTAAAAGATTGTGTTCCAAGTTTCCAAAGACACTAAACTATTACGGTCCTTTGTTGTCTGTTTTTGTTATGTATTAGATATTTCACAAAAGTAATGTAATGTCTATGTAAGTCAAGATTTGGGTCTCTACAGATTCCCCCTGCATGGCCTTTGATGGTAGTCGAGTCGGCAAGGAGCCGATGGAGTCGGGGGCAGATTCCCCCTACGTGACCTTTGAAGGTGACTTGGTCAGGGAAGAGCCGATGGAGTCTACAGGAGGATGGCCCCTTCATAGCCTTTGAATGTGGAAAATTCATAGAGGTTCCAATGTAGTCGGAGGAAGGATGCCCCTTATGTAGCCGTTGAAGGAGGTTAAGTCATTGAGGAGCTGATGGAGTCTGGGAGAGGATTCCCCGAGTGCAGCCTTTGAATGAAGCGGAGTCAGTGAGGAGATGATGGAGTCAGGGGGAGGATGCCACCTATATGACCCTTGAAGGTGGTTGAGTCATGAAGAGCCAACGTATTCGGGGGATGTTCCCCTTGAGAAGTCTTTTAAGGAAGTGGAGTCACCAAGGAGCTGATGGAGTCGGGGTTGGAAGCCCCCTGCATGGACCATGAGGGTGGTAGAGTTAGAGAGGAGCCGATGGAGTTAGGGGTGGATTCCCCCTACGTGACATTTGAATGAGGTACAGTCAGGGAGGATCTGATGGAATTGGTAGGATAATTCCCCATGTGCGGCCCTTGATTCCATAGATTCAGCAAGGAGATGATAGAGTCGGGGGAGTATTCCCCCTACATGGCCTTTGAAGGAGGTGGAGTCAGCGAGGAACCAATGGAGTTGGGGGGAAGATGCCCATGTACATCCTTTGAAGGTGGAAAAGTTGTTGTGTAGTCGATGGAGTGGGGGGGGTGTCCCCTACATGGCCCATAAGGGTAGCCGAGTCAGAAAACAACCAATGGAGTCATGGGGATGATTCCACCATCAGGGCCAATAAAGGTGGCCAGGATGGTAAGAAGCTGATGGAATCAGGGGGAGGATGCTCCTTGTGTAGCCTTTGAAGGCAGCAAAGTCAGTGAGGAGATGGAGTTAGAAAAGGATTCCCCATGCACATCCTGTGAAAGTGGCAGAGTCAGTGAGGAGTTGATGGGTTTGTTGGAAGGATTCCCCTTGTGCGGTCTATGAAGGCAGTAGAGTCAGAGAGAAGCTGATGGAGTCTGGGGGACTGTCCCCCCTGTGTGGCCCATGAGGGCGGCGGAGTCGTAGAGGAGTCGATGGAGTCGGGGGAGGATTCCCTCTACGCATCTTGTGAAGGTGATGGATTTAGTGAGGAGTCAATGGGTTTCAGTGGTTGATTCACCTTATGGAGTATGTGAAGGTAGGGGAGTTGGTGGGGAGTTGATAGAGTTGTGAGGGGATGGGGCCTCCTATGCAGCCCATAAGGGTTGTGCAGCCAGAAAGGATCCAATGAATCTTTGTCTTCAAGAAATGATTACTACTCATCATTCACATGTGAAAGAGGGGGGATCACATGGGTGAAACCCCAATGTGTTCTTTCCTGACATGTTTCACTTTCTCATAGTCGATGGTGAATAGATTCACATTGGGTTCACCATTTTTGTTTCTGATGCTTCCTGTGTCCAACGCGCGCATCATTGTGGGGATGTGCTGCTTGCGGCCCCAAGTTCCCACATTCCTATGGCATGTCGAATCCATCACTTATTCAATGATGTTTTCTCTATGATTGAAATTCTATGATGCTATGTCAGTCCATACTTCTGTGGATACCTCCTCAGAACCCATTTCCTTATCTGAGTCTCCCTCATAAATATGAGTCGTGGTTCATGAGTCTCATTCCCGGTGCTATGTGTTTTTTGACCCTGGTTAATTACATTGCTTCGGCCAGGACATTCAAAGGGGTCCTAAAATGAATTCAACCTTCAGTAGGAGTTGATGGTAACATCTAGATGTTGGTGAATCTCTGGATGCGTGAACATTGTTCAATAATATTCTTCCTCATAAGAGGACATCTCAAGAGTGCATAAACCCAAGGCATCCCACATCGGTTGTGGTGTATCTTATGCCATAGTCATGTCTATGAGGTTTTCCTCAGATCCCCATATTTAGCACAGGGTATACTGCTAGTTTAATTTCTATTGGAGACATCTCAGTTTGATTGAGACATTTATGGAAATGGATCTGATAGATACATACCAAGGAGGGATCACCTAGAATGTTTACTCGATTGATGGGTTAGAATGTCCAAAAATGATAGACCTAGGAGGGTGTGTCCCACAAAGGGAAATTTTTAACACCATGAAGGATGATCTAGAAACCACAAAGGTAGGATCAAAGTATGGTGGGTCCCAAGAAAAGGGACACCAATTTTTACCATTGGATGCAATTGAACCTTGGGGAGGCTTCCTACGTACCTTTTGTAGAAGACATGGATCAAAACCCACATTGTTCATACAATTGATTTGGGATTTACACACTAAGACTGATCTGGTGATTCTAGGAGTAGCAATGACATGTATGAATGGGGCTTACAAATTGAGATGGAAAAGGTCCATGACATGACCCCACCATGTTAAGGGTGGGGTAATGGAGTAGATGGTCGGGGCATATGCTTGGTTAGTTGCCCGTATGAATGTCATGATATCATCAGGATGTTTTGGACCTGATAATAATCAAGATGGATGATGGATAATTTAATGAATTATATGAGATGAATGGGGTGAAACCAACATGAAGATGATGTTGTTGTGCTTGAACCTTAGTGAGTATTCCTATGTACCCTTCTTTGGAGGCATGGATCAATGTCAACATAGTTCTAGAGTGGGGTGTTGTGTCACCTGAGGTGGTGGCTCATGATAATGGACACATGGATGCGATATGAAGGAAGTTGAACCACTAGGATAGGTAATGATCTTATCGAGACCCAAAGGCTATAGGTAAATACCAGGATTAGATATGGGTTGTGGTCTTGAACCTCAAAAAGGTTTCTAATGTCTCAGCGTGGCAGGGATTCAAATTCCATGTAGTTCATAATGGGGCATAGAATCAGGGCATACATAAAGGAATGTCACCGAGAGATATGTTGGGGATAACATATGGTTAGTTGACCATAGAAATATGTACACTCTTGGTAGAAGGAGTATGGATCGAGTGCGAGGTTTAGGCATAGTTAGTTTCCCAGATGGATCATAACACCTTATGCAGGTGGATCCATGAGATGTGTCCTAGGGAGGAATGATGTCACATCAGGAGGGTATGTCCCTAGGAGGGATCACAAAAGTTTACCATTGATCAGGGTTGAACATTGTGGAGGATTCCTACATACCCTGTATAGAATAAAGGGATCTAACCCATGTATTTTGAGAATTATTTTTAATGTCATGGGGGAAGAATGGGAAATACAATTTGATGTCATGCGGGGTGAGGAGTGAACAGACGTGAAATTGAAAGAATATATTGGTGAGGGGCATGAACCAAAGAGAGGATTCTTAAGTATCCCCGTGGGAGGGAATAAAAGTCCATGCACTTCGGTGGATGGAGTGGAAAAGTGTCAAGATCCTGCCAGGATGTGGTGGCTCAGGGGGGAATCAGAGTGGATAAAGAACGATATCATATGGAATAGGACACCCTAAGTAGGTGGATTCAAGGGTATCTGTCCCATAAAGGGAAAATTTCACATCATGATGGTGCATACCTCAGAGGTATGACCATGGTTCACCGTGGTTGGATCAGAAGACACTATGAGTGTGGACCCAAGGTGGTGTGTCCCATAATGGTAAGATGTCACATAGTGTAGGCCAATCTAGACATTGATGAAGGTGGATCTGTGAGGGTGTACCCCCTGGAGGGGGCACTAATGTTTACCATTAGTTTATATTGATCCTTAAGGATTCTTCCTTCGTAATCTGTGTATAATACAAGGATCAAATTAAATGTAGGTTGGTAGGGGTGTGGTGTCATGGTCACTCTTAACCTCTAATATCTCATGAGTCATACTAATTGGGAGAAATAAGAGGAAGAATTAGACCAGAAAGGAATGTCGCAAATGGAACACACATAGTGGATGATGTGGGGATTAAGAGTGGAAGTGGCTCAGGGTCCACTAAGGAGGGGCACTAGTGAATGGGTCTCACGCTTGAAAGATGCATGGGTGTTGCTAAGGAGCTACAATGGTGAATGAGGCTTACATGCAAAAGCTACTCGGGTTCCACTAAAGAGTGGAAATGGTATATAGGGTTTATGAATCTAAGTAGCTCGGGTGCTGCTATGGAGACGAAATGGTGCATGTGCCTTACACATTGGAGCATCTTGGGTTCCGCTATGGAGTGAAAATGGTGGATGGGACTTACATGTGGAAGCGGCCTGGGTGCCTATGTCTAGAGGCAAAGGTGAATGGGGCTAACATGAAGAAGCTTCTTAGGTGACACTAAGGAGTGGAAATAGTGGATAGGGATTAGGCATGGGAGCATCCTAGGTGTTTCTAAACAGTAGAAATGGTTGATGGGGCTTATGCATGGAAGCAACCCAGGTGCCGCGATAGAGCAGCAATGGTGAATGTGTATTATGCACGAAAGCTTCCCGAGTGTCACTAAGGAGTGAGAATAATGAATGGGTCTTATGCATTAGACAGTCCTAGTTTCTTCTACGAAGCAGAAATGGAGGATGGGTATTATGCATGGAATCATCCTGGGTAATGCTACAGAGAAGCAATGGTGAATAGATATTACATGCGGATGTTGTCTGGGTGCCACTAAAGACTGGAAACAGTGGATGGGGATTACTCATGGGAGAAAAATGGGTTCCACTAAGGAGATTAAATTTTGGATGGTTATTACAGATAGTTATAGCCCAGGTGTCACTATGGATTAGTAATGGTGAATGGGGATTACACGGGGAAACTGCCCGAGTGTCGCTAAGAAACAGCAATAGTGAGTGGAGATTATGCATGAATGTATCTCGGGTGCCACTATAGAGAGGCAATAGTGAATGGGGATTACTCATGGGTGTAGTTAGGGTGCCGCTATGGAGTGGAAATGTTGCATGGGTCTTACGTATGGAAGCTTCCGGGTGCCGCTAAGGAGCAGCAACGGTGGATGGGGCATGCACATTGAAGAAGCTCGGGTGTCGCTAACGAGCAGTAATAGTTCATGGAGATTACCCTTGGAAGAATCCTAGGATCTACTATATAGAGGAAATGGTGAATGGGGTTTACAAATGGGATAAACCTAGGTGCCTCTAATGAGCGGAAATGGTGAATGGGGCTTACACGCGAAAGCTGCCAAGGTTCCTCTAAGGAGTGGTAATAGTGAATGGGGCTTACGCATGGAAGAAGCACAGGTTCCACTATAGTGTGTTAATGATAAATGGGGATTATGAATGGGAATTTCTTAGATGCCGCTAATGAGTGGCATTGGGGAATGGGGATTATGCACGGAAGCTTCCTGAGTGCCACTAAGGAACAACAATAGTAGATGGGGCATACACATGGGAGCATCCTGGGTGCCTCTAAGGTGTGACAATTGTGGATGGGTATTATGCATGGAAGCATCCTAGGTGCTGATATGGAGTAAAAATAGTGTATGGTGATTCTTTGTGGGGGAATCCTAGGTGCTAAAAAGCAGTGGAAATCGTGGATGGGGCTTACAAATGGAAACTTCTTTGGTTCCGCTAAGGAGGGTAAATGATGGATCAGGCTTATGTGTGGATGTTTTACGTAATGTCTTACTACTGTCTAGACAAGAGGGAATCCCAACTCTCTGGTGGTTTGTTTCATATAATTGGGACCTAGACTTATGTGCTAGTTCACAAGTGGGATAATCCCAAGGGCATTGGAATCATTCCGAACAAAGGGAGAAGAAAAGTGTGAATCACATGTCCAATATTCGATACACAATGAGGGTGGATTAACAAAAGAAGATAACTGCTGACCATGTTCTCAACAAAACATAAACACCATGTTATCTAGATATTGAAACAAACAAATGAGCTCTGACCATTGAACGTATTTTAAACATTAGGCCAAAAACGAAATGTCATCCAAAGTCTTCTGGGGTGTTGGCCCAGAACGGTTGATGCGCCAAAGTGGCATGGGAACAGGCCGTTAGAGGGTCCCTTTGGTTGTGGAAAAGGATGAATATCCAAAAATGGTACATGAAAAGCATGATGTGGAGTGATGGAATGTTTTAACAGTTTCCATCCCTCCTGAAATTATGCCACCAGGATCATGGCGTGAGGCATCTTATATTTTTTCACATAAAGAATCTATTATATGGAACAGGAGGCATCATATTATTGGATAATAAGGAATTCTACAGTTTAATGTCATGTAGTGATGACTATTAGGCATAAGTCACCTAGAAATGACAGGGCTTGGGACCTATGCTATAGAGTCCCTTTCTGGCTCAACTCAACATTGGATCCAGGTGATGGGGTTGGAAGGAGTTTCTTGAGGAATTTTTCATCTCAAGGTACTTGGGGAATGGATTATGAGCATCTAAAATTATGACCAGTGAAAGGGACCTAGAGAAATATTTTGACTCATCGCGTTTCAAGGAGTTTTGATGAAAATCTCGAATCATGGTATTCCATAGGTCGAAGGTGGGTGCGCATAAGGGATCAAGGTAAAATGTTGACGACCTAGCCCTAAAAGTTAGAGGTGTGACTCTCCATTTTTTATTGTGATCTATGAAAATAGAGAAGGGATCAGCATTAAGGGGGGACCATAGCCTGACACAGATCTGGAGTGGGGGTGTGGGAATGCATCCCCCATTGTATGGAATGGTGGACACAAAGTTATGAGCATCATGAAGGATAGGGCTTTGCGAATGAGCATTTCATAGATTAAGGTTTCACAAAGACTAGAGATTTGTGGAGCTTAGGGTCACACGAAAGAGCATTACAAAGGAATCATTCTTGCAGAGCATGGACTCACCTTAGAAAAAAGATCAATATTTGGAGTGTCCTCCATAAAGGATTAATTCATTTCGAGGCCTCAAGAAACCTCAAGGGGCTCCCTTCTTTGTGATGGGTAGAGGCATTCGTGAAGGGAATCCACTTACAGTGCTCGATATCACCGTGAAATGGGATATCGGCCACCAAAATGGTGGTGTAACCGTGATTATAAAGTAGGGTGAGCCAACTATTTATGCCAAAGTATTTCCAATGGGATCCATGTGATGAAAAAAAGGACCCCTCTGAGAGGATGGTGCTTTGTGATTGGAGGTGGCTCCACAGACTTGCAAAGGCTTCAGTCATTACTCCTTGACGACATCACGAACGTATTCGTCAGATCGTAGAGGCTTACATCTTTTCCCTATAGTGGTGTTGTGAACGTATATTTTTTATTTTTGAAGGCTTCCATAATTAATCAAGATCTCAGCGGGAGCTCCATGAATGGGATCCGTGAACAAGTTTTCCATCGTAGCTTTCTATGGCCATAACATCTATTTCGTAACTCCATTTGTGCTCCACGCCCAGTAAAATAGAATCCTAATAAATGAGTTACGTTATGAGACAATTAATTTAATAACTATTTGAATATTGTGGATGTTCTTTCCAGTGCTAACACATCCTACATATGATGCTTAGAAGGCAAGGATCAAAACCCTTGTGGTTTGGGAGGTGGTGTGGGGATTACACATGGGAGTTTCCCAAATGGATGGAATGGACTCACCAGGAGGTGGTATCAGGGTAAATTTGGGATGGATTATGTTTGAAATGGATGGAATATATGGATTAGATGAGGTTTTTGGTGTTGGGATTGAACCTTCTAGATCTTTCTATGTATTCCATTTGGTTGGGAATAAATGTTCACATAGATTCAGATGGGATTGGAACTTTAACCTATGCAGTTATCCCATGGAAATGGATCATGGGGTTTTATATTATTCCTGGAATCATCCCATTTGGTTGGGGATTATGGGTATAATCAGCCCAGTTGGGTAAATCAGATATTTTTGGGGAAAACATGTAGAAGTGGTCCAGTTGAAGGTTATGGACTTATGTCTATGGAGAGGTCCCAATTGATGTTTGGGATCATTTGTATTCCATGATCGTCACTAACCTATATGATCACATGAGACATCATTGGTGTGATAAAAAGGAGATAGAAGTAGACTAGAAGATCACAAGATACCCTTTTTCCACTAGTTTATGACATGATAAAACACAAAGGGAGTGAGAGGGGACCTTTAATGTATGGGTCCCCTCTTTTATTTTTGTAAATGGGATAGTCACAAATTGGTATCTATTCATTTATATCCTAGGATGAGGTGTAGAGGGGTGCGAGTTTTGTCTCCCACAATAAAGGATATGGTCTTACTCTAGGAGGGATGACTAGGAGGATGTCAATACTTATGGTAACGGTCTCATTCCATGTGGGGAGGTTCTCATTTCATGTCACTCATACATGTGACATCTTGGTTTTTCAACATAAGGTGAGATCACAGTTTAACATCATGTATCAAGGATGTTGGTGCTAACTAGTTTTATGTCATGTAGTTGGGATGAGGGGGACTCACTCCCTACCGCTTGGTCTTACAAAACCATCGCACATGTAACACAAGGTGGGGCATGGCTTTGAAAATTCTACCTTTGAATGGTGTGGATGAGTGTCCAGTCATGAGGTCCACATTAGCATCCCTATGATAAAATAAAGGGGGATTGGCTTACCTATTCTGAAAATAAAAAAGTGAATTGGAGTCTTTGTCCACAATTGGAATTGAGTGGGCCACAGGAATGGTCAGCACATGTCACATTGAGACTTTAAGTGAATCTGTACTAATACTAGATGGATACGAAGGCTTGGAATAGTCCCTCTATTTCCTGAAGACTTTAAGTGAATCTGGACTAATACACAGGAAATAGAGGGACTCACAGTGGTGTGCCTCATGAATCTCAAGAGATTTTTGGTAGACAGGTATAGCTCAAAGGAATAGTCTTCAAAAAACATGGTGACCCGACCTTGGAATGAATTCCTAGTTCAGGAAATTAGTTCTTTGCGAAGGATTAATACATCGTGAGGCCTCAAGTAATCCTTGGGGCCTTCTACCCCACGATGGGAAAAGGTCATTGAAAATGGAATACCCACATTAGGTAGAGGTATTTAGGGACACATTAATGGGTTTTTACAAAGCTATGATACCTTGGATGATCCATTTTGGTTTCATTCAAGATGTTTAGGGTACTTCATGAATCGAGAGAAATTCAGAAGACCAAAGTTCTTGTATTTGTCCCCTAAGGATGGAATTAACTGGTTATTTCTAAGCATACAAGTATCATGAATATGGGATGTTGTTTGTGATTCAATGTGGGATTAATGAATGATTTTTTCTCTATCGATATAGGGAAGCTATCTGTCAATCCTTAGCACTGTCATAAAGCATAATTAGACTTTCGGAGATTAACATTTTTGCCTCGCAAGTTCATGGTGTTGAAGGGATCTTCATAAGAGTGATTTATAAATAAAACCCTTTATATGAATTTTTGGGTCCATTTGATCTTGGATTTTATTCCAAATGATTGTAGTCTCCTTGAATAATCCAATTTCTTGTATTTCAATGCCAAAGATTCCCCCCCATAAAAATGGGAGCCTATGAGAAAAGTAGGGTCTAATTATTTGGGAGAATCGCCCAAATTATGGAAAATGTAAATTTTTCACAAAAAGAATTTATGAATATGAATCATGATACATGAATTGTGGTGAACATTGGAATGAAATCTTGTGAAAATCTTGGGTCATCCATGCACCTATAAAATGTTCTTGGGGGCCCTCATGTAGTATCAAATCATTATCATGAAGTAAAGAACTTGCAATGTTTCTACGAAACTTGTTTCCACTATAATTCTAATTCCATGAAAAAAATCCCCGCAAAATAGACTTCAGGGATCCTAGATCTATTAATTCTTATTAGAAAATCATACATTACGATATGTTGTTACTTCACGAAACGTGCAAAGTAATTCAGAGATTTTTGATCTGTTACTCCATGAATGACCTTCGTTAATGAAAATTGTGAGGAAGACTTCTAAAATAATTTGTGTCTTGCATTTGATGGTTTTTCAATTAGTTTCTAGGGATGTACTTTCAGATACTGACCGAATGCAAGAAATAGAAAACAAGAGTATGATTGGGGAGTACGTTCGAAGCCACTCAATCAAAGGATCTCTGATCGAGCTATTATTGGAATGTTTGAAAGAGTATCCTTAGTGAAAGAGGTTTCCACTATATATATTTGGAATGAGGTATGACAAATTTATTCCACTGGTAACTAAGGATTAACTATATTATTATTTTAGGGGAGTATATGGACAATACCAGTGTTACAAGGATGTTTTAGGCTATATTGAAAAAGATTACACACCCATCATAGTTAACAACCTCTAAAACCACATCCAAAATTTGGATGGGAAAAATTTGGAGGATGAGGTGTCTCCACCAAAATATCATAAAATCATCAAGGTGGGTATAGGAAAACTAGAAAAATGGATGGACTAATGACTAGGATTGGAACTAAGGTAGTAATTTCACTAATGATTGGGCCTAGGCCTATAGGTAATGTGTGTAATGAACTAAATATGGGGTATAGATGAGGTGGGTATGCCTATAAAAATAATCATGGTCTTCTCAGTTCCATTTCTACCGACTACTAGATATCATATCGGGGCTATTGAGTAGGAGTTCTCTAGAAACCAACACATTTCAATTGCATCATGAGGAGTTTGGCATCTTCCTATGGTACCTTCATAATATATATGGGATACCTATCTTGGGGGTGATGTATGAAATATTTATCTCTGTAGAGAATGTGTTGGAATACTGAGAGTGTTTTCTGATTTTGGAATAGGTGCCACTGGATATAATGCATGGCACCACTAAAGAAAAGTCGAGGATGAGGGACTTATACTTAAAAAAATGGTTTAGTTATTTTCTGAATTTCCTTGCATAGTTGCCTATAAAGGGTGTGGATTCAGCCATGAAATTTACAAAAATGACTCACACCTATTCAATAAGAGGAAGGAGAGGTAAAGAGAGATCCTACTAGAAGATCCAAGAAGATAGCCTATGGAAATTATGGGGGTACAACATCAACACTGCGCCTCAACCCATAGTCAGGTTGGCAGAATTTAGCATGGAACTCATCTATGAGTGGATGCATCTAGTGAGGGATTCCCACATGGGGGTGTGGCCTAGAAGTTTTATAATGGCAACAAAGCTGGAATCAGGGAAGCACATAAATCTAGGAATCTTAGTTTTGGTGAAATTGTATAAAGTACATCAGCACATCATTGAGTGAAAGGCGTCACCCCACATGTGTGGACCATTCCATTTTCTATATAGCTAGGTAGACACACACATGGCAGGCTACAAGTATCCAAATCCAATTTCCCCTCCTAAAACAAACTTCCATCCAGTGATTCTAAATATCGTGGGTAGTTTCCCATTAAAGTTGGGCTTGAAGGACGTGTTAAACAACATTGGGTTAGGAGATTATTTTTTCTTTCACAAATTTCCCCTAAAAATGGGTGTAGTAACCAATGACATCTTAGGGACTGAGGAGAAAAAATAATAATATCAAGGATTTCGAGGTGGAGTGTGGGTGGTAAGGGTTCACTACGATCTATTCTACAATCTATAAAATCTATAACGATTCTCAAGTCATTTTAGGTGCCTATAGAGGCTAACACTAAAGGTGTACGCAGATGTACATCTATAATGACACCCTTCAGTAATGTGGCATCTTTGGCTCATATTCATTTGTAAATATGGGGAGATGTGTAATGAGATTACTCCATCCACTACCGTGTATAGGATAATCCATGAGTATGGGAAGAGTTGGGAGCATGCATATTTTGGGGTAATGCATAGGCAATATATCATCCCATAAAAAATAGGTGGAATCTCTACCTCGAGGATGAGGCTAAATGGTGGTGCGAGATCATCATGTTAGAATTTATAGGGAATATCGAGGCAATATAGATTCAACAACAGATCCAATAGTTCAAGAGCATGAACCATTCATTGGTTAAGAACTTTGAGTCACAATACTAGGCCCAACACTCTTGGGTAGGCTGACCTAATATGAAGGGGAGACTTAAGAAGAAGGGATTCATCCAAGGGGTTCTATAGGATTTCCACCCAAGCACATGGGAAGTAGTTACATCACATGGAAATTCCTGAGGATGTCACAATTCCTAGTTCATGGGATAAATAGGATGTATACATGCATTTCTATGGTGTTCATGGGATTTGGTCAAATCACAATAGATTAAGAATGTGGATTTTTGAGATCATTCATGACAAGGTTGGTTTCCTCATGTCTCAAGAAGAGGGGGAATAGTATGTGGAAGAGCTAGAGGATATTTTTCACACATAGGGAATTGTGCATCCAATGATTGACTGGGTGATTGTGCGAGTGGGAAAGAACTCTCCTCCACAATTATTAGCAGTTGATCTAGAAGAAAAAAATCCCCTTCCCAAGGAATGAGATGAATCTTGGGAAGAAGATTACAACTAAGGGGGAATCCAGAGTGTGGTGAGATCATAGCCTCCTTGGAAGAATTTTATGAAACTCTTGGAGTAAGATTTCATTTTACCTTGTTGCACATTCCCTCGTGCTTTATAAAGATTCCCCAACTCAAAAATGTTTTTTTGTAGGAGTATCATTTGCATGGGACCCCTACTAATTGGGATGGAGGTACAAAAAAATGTATGAAGGAGAATTATCTATGAGTTGTGCCCAGGGAAGAAGCTGTTGTGGGGATGACCAAAGTTGTTGAGGTAAGAGAAACCACCCTACAATCCCCATACCTCCCAGTCATCTGTGGGGGTTGTACCCTAGTATTATTATAGAAGACGACCTGTAGTATGATATGTTGATGTTCAGATTTCATATGTCCCCTATCTCCATAGATTCATACTTGTCATTTAATAATTAGATCAACTGACATGATCCTTTTCTAAACAGTGTTGGAGGTATCTAGTGATATGCTATTTGAAAGGGATAAAGCATATAGGGTCACTTTTTAACTGGGGCGTCGGTCCATATTGAGCTAGGTTTTTGAGTTGACTAGGCTAGAACCTCAGTTGAATGGTCGGTTGTGGGTGTGAGTGATTCCATGGGTGGGTTGGATCTCGGGGCTAACATGGACAACCTTTTTGAAGTGGGATCATGTTAGGATGACCAACCTCATGACATGGAGCCCATCCCATATGATTGGATGTCGAAGGAGGATCCTTCCACTAAATTTGTAATTACATTTCCACATTACTAGCCTATAGATTCAAAATAACTAAATGATTTAGAATCGGATGTGATCGAGGAGAATCATGTCATCTGGGGTTAGGTTTAGAATTTCATCAAATGTTTCATTGACCAGACCGAAGAGTCACAACTAGTGGTCCAGATGGAGTCCCTCTTTCATTGGTTGTGCAACTTGTATGCCCGACGGGAATATTATTGAGTTCTTTATGTGATAATTTTTGACTTTATTTCTAAGAAAATGCAGGAAGTAATCCAACATTTTTATATCACTTGGGGTCATAAAAAGTCAAAGATAATCTGAAGGCATTGGGAGGTCAACCAAGAGATATAGAACCTAGAAGAAAAAATGTATGAGTTTTCTGCATTCATCGACCATTAATTTATGTGCATCGTCCAAATAAAGGCTCAGATAGATGTGGTATTATATTAGAAAAGACATGCATTTTAATCAAGTGGTTGATCTCTAATTCGACCAAGATTAGGTGAAATCAAGGAAAATTTTCTTTGTTTGATAGCTAATGAGGATGAAATATATATTAGGTAGCGACAAAAAACCAAAGGGTTCACACTCCAAAGGTTTATGAGGTTTCAATGCTCGATTTAATGGGTATACCCATAATGACGATTTCGGTAGGACTCATGAGGGGATCCATCATGTGGATGTCCCCTACTACTACCATGGTTTTTTGGCTCATTATTGATAATTTTTCAAAGTCCATCAATACATATTTTTCTTAAATTAATTACTACACATCAATCATACCTATGAAAAAAATAATGAAAAATACCTAAGCTCACATGGGTTGTGACCGGTGTCAGAAATAGGGGGTGACCATATAATTTTTCACTTTTCATAAAAATTTCAGATAAACAATGAATGGTCATAGTATTATTTTGGTTATTGACCACTGAGAGTGGTCAGTCTTGAGGTAGGTTGTGGATGGAGAATAGGGATCCTCAAATAGCCAAATTTCTTCATCGATGTGTGATAATTAAAGAATATGATAATTCTATGGGAGCTAGAATCTAGCTGATAAAAGGTGGATGTGAAGTGTGACTAACAATTACTAACATTCAAAACACAAGAATTGTGGTGTGGTGACACAAAATAACTTCTTACCATGTTTAAAACACAGCATACATACCGTTAGTATGAAATGGGACAAATAAATGAGATTCAACTGCTAACCATGTTCAAAACATATAACATGTCTTATAATTTCGTCAAAAATATTCCCTGATGATGAAAAATATGGTAGGTGAGCCTAAGTGGCATGAGAAATTTCCATTAGGGGGTCCCTTAGTGCATGGAAAAGGATGAGAATCCAAACAAGGGACATGAAAATAATGGAAGTGGAGTGATGTAATGTTCAAATGGTTTCCAACACTCTTGGAATTATGACACTGTGATGTAAAAAAATAGGTGTACGAGTATTGTTATGAACTAATATCAAAATCAACCTTCAGGGGAGATTCATATCATATTTCAAGGGACACAAGAAAAATATAAACAATGTGGAAGATGAAAATCATCATGAAATGACCTCTCAGGCGAGGGCTTATGTGGTTTTTATGTTTCACATCATGAAATTGAGGATGATCAGAATGTATTTTAACATCATACGGTGAGGATGATGTATGGTACTATTTAACATCTTATGATAAGGATGAGTTCCTCAATTGAACGTCATGTGGTCGAGACGTTGCACAGAGTTTATAGTCATACTTTCTGGACCCTGGACAAAAAATAACGTCATGTTGCATAGACTATAGAAATGTATATTCCTATTATATTTTTGTGTCATGAAGGAAATAAACCCAACATGAATAACCCATAAGAGGCTTGTATACCCCACAGGTATTAGGGAACATATGGATTCTGACACTAATGAGAACTGATGGGACCATGTCGCATTCTACATCCCAAAGGTATTTGAATGAAATTTAAAGTCATGCCCGGAAATAGACTTCTAGTTTGAGGTCGTAGATTTTTGGAAAAAAGGGAAGGAGGATTACCAAGATAGGAATATTTTGTGTGATGGAGTGACTAACACAATGTCAATGACACCTTAGGAGGCCTAGTGTCATAATACATCTTCCAAATTAATATCTTAGCTTAAGTTCAAAATGTTTGGACCATAGGGTTTCATGTGTAGCTTGAACACATCAATACACACCCAACTAGATATTTTAAGCCCATGTGAGCCATTATTGGTGTGAGAAACAAGGAATTACATAGGGGGTCTACAAGATATTGGGGAGGGAAAATTATGGGTGATACAAAGGGTACAATTCTACCATGATATTGAAGTGTGGAAAGGATGTAAGTAGAGACTTTGAGGTTTGGATGAAGTGGATAGTGGTGAGTATGGAATGGCTATTGATCAGGTTAAAAACACAGGAACCATGACCCTACAGGTCAATAATGTTTTGAGAAAATGGGGGATAAACCATTGAACATGTTTGAAATAGAGGGCACATTGTTTACAACCAATGATCTGATAGTGATTTGGCCTAACATGGGAGGTGATCCAAATAAGACATGGGATGTTCCCCATTAGGGGCACAATTTATATTTTAAAGGTGATGGGAATCTAAACCAAGAAAGACTCGAAGTGTGGAATGTGGACTGATCATTTCGTGGAGTGATATTCAAAATGTGAGATTTGAAAATATCTTAAGGTGACGTTGTATGGTCCATTTCAAATAGTATAGTGTCGTGCATTTCATTCTATATGATCCTCATCTGTGTTCATGGAGTTCAGATTGTAACCAAGGACAAGGGGTCGAAAGGTTGATAGGCTCACGACTGTACCAAAAGACTAAATGTTTGCGGGTTGCTTCAAATCCCATAAATATGGGAATAAATCCACACATGGTTCTAGAACACAGCATTGTAAGATACCAACACTAGTGTGGGAAATCCTCTCTGGTAAGGAAAGTAAGATATCCCATGGTTATCATGAATCATCCTGAATTTATTCAGGGTAGAATCCTTGTTTATTAACATGCATTAAAGATGTTAGTTATTAGTTTATGGTTGTAGATATTGGACCATGGGGGATAAATACAAAAGGGATATGCAAAATGTGGTTGCCTAAAAATCCTAATGTGAATGAGGGTCATGGAATACCATTCACCACATATGAATTCTCAAGAATTATTGTATATAGTTTGAAGTAGTAATTATTAGACTAAATTGAGCCCAATGAGAAGAAGGTTTAGTAATCGTGCAGCTAAAATCAAATAAAAAAAAGTTGTGTGTCACTACGTATCCCATGAAGATGGGAATCAAGACACATGTAGTTATAGAAGTAGACCTCCCAACTTAGTTCTGGCCCATACATAAAGAGGGGGAATTTTTTATTTGTGTGTTTGTGTGTGGCTAGACAAGGAAAAAGAATCCATTCATTACTACATATCATCTGTCAACAGGAATCATGTCACACGTAGCAATATTAATATGGAAGAGTAGGTTACCAATGATGATGTAAAATTCAACTCATGAGAGAACATTGTGATGATGTGTATTTTATCATCATGCATATAGGAAGATAGTTATTACCCAGTTTATAATCACACAACTAAGACATTCACACTATGCAGTTTAAAGTCATGTATCATGGACTGGGGGCTCTTAGTTTAGGGTCATTGAGTTCGGACCAAAGAGGGGACATTATTCAGATAAATTTTTTAAGTGGGGAGGAGTAACTAAACCCGATGTGAAGGCGGATGAATGAAGGATCGCTGCAAAATAACACATCCCCAAGAAGGCATGTATATAGTTTAAAGTCATGAATCTTGGACTGTGTCTCTTAGCTTACGGTCATAGAGTTTGAACAATGGGGAAAAGATTCTCAAGTATACATATGTAGTATGATAGGGTGAAAAAACAAACATAAAGGGGGACTTAAGAGGCCCACCGTCATATGACACATTCCAAAGAAAACACACACATGTCTTATAGTTATGATGCTTGGGCTAGGTCTATATTGTTTAAATTAGCACAAATCGGACTACAAAAACATAGTTTAATGTGGGTTTTTGGGATGATCACACAAATTTTAACATCATATATTAGGGAAGATAGATGTTATGTTGGTTATTATCATGAAACTATGACTACACAACACAGTTTAACATCATGTTACGGAGACGATGAGATACTTATGTGTATTATCGCTTAAGAAACATGGAATTAGTTAGAGGATTGATATGATCTACATACATAATGATCAAAGAGTATAAACCCTTGGGACTAAAATGATGAATGATGTAAGGACCTCCCCACTTGGGATCCAACATTGGACACTTTCTGTAGGGTATCATCGGTGTTCTGAGAACCAGTACCATGTCACCCTAGAGGAAGGAGAAGAAGTGAAACTTATTATTGAACACCCTCTCTATATTTTTACGGTGCCTCACTATATAATAAAATGGTAATAAACATATTATCTTCAAGATATTCCAATTCCAATTAATGAACTTATTTCAATCTATATGGTGTCGTGTGATTATAGATAGCAGTTCAGAGTGATGAAAACAGGACCTCAATCGGTAGGATTTCCTCTACTCCATACACCCGGGAATATGGAGTCACCTAGGTGGAATTTTGATTCATCTTATGATAAGACTAGAGATCAATGGGAACTTCTCTAGCCAACTTTTTTGAAATTTACCACTATATATTTCATATTGGTAGATATTTTTTTAAACATCGTGATCTACCCATTTTACAATGCATGATAGCAAGATTTAGGGTTGGAATAGATAGTGTACTTAGCATAAAACTTCTTTAGATCAACAACATAGAAGTTGGTGTTGTTCTTTTTGGAGAATAATTTTAGGGACTCCAAATTTATGTATGATATTTTATCTCATGAAGTCATCAATTTACAAGTTGTTGAATTCCTTGAGATGAATTCCTTATTCCAACTTTTAAAAAAAATTCTATCATAATGAACATTCAAGGGTGTGAATTTTCTAGTTGATATGTTCCCATGACATTAGGTCCCTAGAATAAAAAATAAAAAAGAATACTTGGTGTTATGGAAGGTCTTCAGTGGGATATGCAAGAAACTGGCATGGATAGGACATGCATGGAACCTCTTGGAGAACTCGATACATTCATGGGCCATTATGGCACAGTAGTATCCTAGCCCTTGATTCTAGTGAGAGAGTTCTATCATTGCCATATGATCACCACATGAACTAGCATAGACTTTCATCATGACCTAAGGGATATTGTCTAATATAATGAAACATAATATAATTCCATCAAACCCATACATGTAGAGAGTATACTCAAGTTTGGGCTCACTATAGTGGGTGAACTATGTTGTGCACTAACATACATTATCATATTTGGTTTTTTCAAGAAGTATATTTCCATGTCTGAGAAAATTAATGAAAGGAGTTGTCCATTCAGATGATTCTCCCACTTCAGGGGGATCTGGATGTCCCGATGTAGAAGCACCGATAGTAAGGTGGTTTACCTACTGGGAATCATCATCATCTGTAAGGATGGGAGAGATAACCCTTCTATGTGACACATTAATGAATAGATCATCCTAGTCAAGATCTTGAAGAGATTTTTCTAGGTTGGTGAGGGAATCAGCTCAACTACTCTATGATTGGGTAATATGAGTCACCTCTGGATGAGAAGGTAATTAGATCATCAACTAGAGAGTGTGCTCTAGCGAGGGAATTAGTTCAGGATTTTTAACAGTGTAATCACCATTTATTTTATTGAATACTTACTTAGGGTCTCTATTCATGTGAATGTGGGGGACATCAATCTTGAGGTCCAGATCATGACCAGTAATGAGATAGTGTTACTCTGCCTCATTATTAGTGCATCTTTATGATAATAAGAATGGGTAGGGAATGACAGTTTGTACCAGGGTGGTGAAGATGATCCCCAAGCATAGTCTTTTGATAATGGCATCACAGATGCTTATACCGATTGGTATATGGGATTCACCGTAAAAATTCATCATCCAACATGGAAAGTCCAGATCCATTTAAAGGATAGATTCATTTGGGAAATAAATGTACAAATGAAATTATTTAAGGTCCAAATGGGTGGCCATAAATTCTAATAGTACATGAACCTTGATTTCCATCTATGGGATAAACATAATATCCAACTGCTAAAGGATCACTTCCCACCATTCTCTCTATCTTGTTATCATCAGGTGATTCTAGATATAATTTGGAAAATACAAATGATAAAACAGTTTTATCTCATTATTTTGTCAATAATAGAGAAAATTATTCACTTTAAAAACTGGTGAAATGATTCTCTACTTGATATACTATTATTTGGACTCCAAGTGGAGGATCATGTGACTGAGATAGTATAAACCATTCTATGTCATGTTGTTGTTTATTTGAGAAAGAAGGGAAGTGTGGGATCATTCTATGGTGGTTACGTTTGGGAACAGAGGCTTCCTTGAGAATAGTGGAATCATAACTTGAGACTGCAACAAATTCTGCTTGATTTCATCAAATGTGGTCTGGAACTCTTCATACCATTGGTAGGTGTTGCCTTTCCTTATGATCCTAGAAAATGGATTACACTTTTTGGCCGGATTCTTAATGAATCAACATATGCAAGCTAAGTGGACTTGAAGGCATCATAGCTCCTAAAGAATTATCTATAGAGTAATCTAGTTGATTTCCATGATCTTATCATGGATAATTTATTTTCCTATTTATCTAACAAATAATTTGAGAAATTTCCTAGAGTTATCCCTAAAGGAACACCTCAATGGGTTCATATCCATATACTAGGAAAGGAGGAAGATAGAAAATTTCTCAATATCTATGATATGGTCATGGAGAAGGTGGTATTTGACTGCCAAATAATCCACAAAGCATTCCACTAGCATCACAAGGATTGGTTTGAAGATGTGGTCTATGGCTCACTAATAAGAGGATCCTTTATTCTTCACACCGAAGTTCATTACCTGAAAATAAAAGGACTCATGAGATGCTCTAAATGTGGTGGAATCATCTTCTATAGGGTCCATTTTGGTCTAAGTTTATCTAGATTATCCATCCATAAAATGGAGATCTTGAAACCTATTTTTGGAATCAATCAATAGTTTTATCACCGGATGGTTAAAATCCTTCTTTAGAAAATGACAGTTGAGATCTTGGAAGTTAATAGAGACTCAAATTTTCTTATTCTTCTTTTTAACTAGAATGATGTTGGATAGCCACATTGGGTATTTAATGTCCTTGAAGAAATCATATTTGAAGATTTAATCAACTTAGACCTTGACTATGGAAATGTGATAAGGGTGTATTTTTCTATTAGCCTGCTTAAACCCATAATGATTCACAGGGAGACCAAGATGGTGGGCGGCGTCCTAAGGGCCTAGTCCTAGAATATCTTCATAACTCCCAGAAAACACATCATGATGCTAGTTCAGAAAATCCACACACTATTATAGAACCTCTGTATGCGTGGATGCATTGATTAGCATTGGCCTTGGTTTTTCCTTAATACCAAGGATCACCTACACCAAATCATCAATGGAGGTGGATATGCCCTCTTCAAATGAGGGAGGAGAATCTTCCAAATCCTGTTCATCGTTTGAGGTTGGGGAATCAGTGGGAGGAGATGGTTCATCAAATCCAACTGCTTTTGGGGGAACACTAGTTCCATCTTGAATAGATGTGGATTCCACACTAGGGGAATCATTCTCTACTAAAACCATGATGACATAAGTTGTCATTCCAATCCATCTAGAAACTGACTACGGGGTTCATTCATGAAGTCAAAAATATTGGGGCAGGTCTACTTATGTTGGTTCAACCCATGTCAGAAAAATATGCATGTGGGACATACGTTTCTAGCCATGGGGTAAACATATCGATAACTTAAAGTGGTAGAGTTTTCAGGTATTACCCAATCCTTACCTATGTCGGAGTATGAAGTAATATTAGGATGTTATTTGTACTTAAGTATGTATCAAGCTATCCTTTTTGATATGAAAAATATGTTCCCCAAGTCTAGCATCATAGCCCCTAACCAGAGAATTTGTATGATGAATTCATCATCCAAATCTATCCACAGGCTCATTGCAATGGTTGTGTGCTCAACCTTGTTAGTCTAAACAATCAAGTCCTTTCTATTTTAACATATTGCATCCGTATAGTGGGCATAAAAAGAGACAAAGGGAGACTCATCACCCTTGAGAATGCCTACTCAACAATTGAGGAAGTACTTGGGGTATTAGTGATACTGTAATGGAACTATTGTATGAATATAGAGAGAGGGCCTAGACATAAATTTTTTGTAGGTGGTATCCTACTAGATAACCATGAATCATGTGTTTTCTACCAAACCTCCAAGTTGGGTCTTCAAACGGATTCTACTACATAATCATTTCTCCATCCTATCATAGCCCTAACTATTTAGGTCAGAGGGGATCATATCTACTTTAGTTAGTCCCTACATATGGAGCATTCTGTTTGGGATGATATTAATCCCAAAACCGGTTCCAACAAGACAATGATGAATCTCCAAACCATTGAAATGACTAGTTATGTACAGTTGGCAGATGTTCCCCTACATGAGTGAGACCTAATCTTCCAAATATAATGATATGATAGCTTGGAATTCATCTTCTTAACTCTCAACATCATATAAGGTCTCAGTGGATACAATAAATGTTTCAATATAGATGGGGTTGTTTAAGGCTTTGGCAAGGACTTAACGCATTTTTTAAGATTGGAGGAGGGTCTAAAAGATCAAGACATTTTTAGGAATGATTTTCTGGTGATGTATCATGTCAAACTTAAAAATCAGAGTCAAATTTATAACCACATGAATTTTATCTTTGTTGGGAGGCATGGCGGGAACTACCGGCTGAACCGCTAGATTATAAATAGTGCTAGAAAAATATTACTGCTCATCAAGAAAGTCCCCCACAACCACTATTGGTTGAATATCCATTCGCAGAGGCCTAGATTTAGCTGGAAATAGCTGATCAGAGTATGGTTTCTACTATTCTTCCTCATTGAGTATCATCGTTAGTGGTGGTGGTATGTCTGATAGAATGGGGTTGAAGGACTATGCCTTATTACACCTATTCAGAACCTGGTGTCTTGTCTCTATAGAATTCATGGCTTGGCTAGGAGGATTTTCTTGAACATTAAATTATTTTTCATTTTCTGGAATCCTTCTGTGATAGTATTGACTGGAGACACTCAGAGGACCATCCCAACATTCCTTATCATAGGGAACCATTTAGGAATCCAAAACCTCCACGGTACTTATGGAGGAATACTCTTAGCCATCTCTAGAGGAGTTTTCCAATGATATATGGATTCTGGGAGAGATTTCCATTTCTGGAGGCATGAAATTTTCACAAGTCTGGGAAGGATTAGGTCCTGAAAGGTTACTTTTCTATCCCTTGAAATGTCAACCTCTATTGTTCTGATATTTGAACTGCTAAAATGTGGATACATAAGTTTCAGCTAGTGATGGTGTGGGGATTTCCAGAAACACAAGGCTAGATTAAGTGGTAACGAATGACCGCTTGGGAATGAGAAACTACCATGTGATCCCACCAGTCTTCATACTTCTGGGTTCCATGTTAGGAAACCAACTACCATTCACCCTTTTTGTCACTATCAATCTTAGAAGATACACTTATCACGTGTGCCAGAAAAGTCCCATCTTAAATAATATATTTTTTTATTGGTCCAGGGTTAAACCCATAAACTCATAACATTATTTAATGTTATGTACAAGGATCATGTTGTAATGGGAATTACATAGGGTGATCAGTGATCTAGGACTCATGGGGATTCCTATATTCTTGTAATTTCCCAAACCCTTGCTCAAAGGCACTACATAATTAACATGGTACCTGAGCCTCATTGAAGGAATAGGTTTGGTTCATCAAATATGAGATGGGAGATCTAGGAACTTGGCCCTATTGAGAAGATAGATCCTGATGAGGGGATAGAACCAAGTTATCCCTATGAGGAATCTTCACATTTTGTGGAGGCACCTGCAGGTTCTATATTGGGTGAGGCTAAACAATATGAGGTTGTTGCACTCAGTGAGGATGCGATTAGGGAGGTTCTATTAGTAACAACTCTAATGGATCTTGGGCCTCCACCTCCACTGTGCTAGAAGTATATGACTTAGTGAATCTATATAAAATATCGGGAAGATTCCATGGATGTTCTTTATTATATTGCTTCAAGGGTTCCTCAGGGAATAGGGTCTTATCTAAGAAGTTCCGAAATCTACCTAGGAAATTCTGACTGATGAGGGAAAGGACCAAATCTATCTTGAGGTTACAAGTGGACATCATCAATTGATTCTCTTGGGTTAGTGGAATATCAAGTGAATACATTATTCCATTCTATTACGAGGAAAAGTATGTGACACACTCATTTGGTAGTTACTTGCACTTGAATATGTTTACAATAATTTTCATTTGGGTGGTGGAACTGAACTGGTAAAGAAAATGCTATCAGAGGTCTTTCCACCCATTAATATACCCTATGGGTAACTTTTTGTCCCAAAAAAACATGTTCCCTTCCAATTTCTATGCAAAAATAATTAGACCATGATGAATTCCAGCTACTATGGGATTCCCAAAATGTGTCTAAACCATGAGATAAAGCATGAGTGATATTGCAGTGGGTAGCCCATCTCTTGGGAGGGGTAGAAGGTAAACTTTATGAAATATTTTGGGGCTAATATATCAACTATCCAAGCTAGATACAACATTCCATCATGTGAGATTTCCACATGTCATGTCTCAAGGGATTTTAGGCGAGCAGTGACAGAAGATATTAGATCATCCAAGTGGGTATTCCTTTACTAGTGAGTTTCCCTAACCAAAAATGTGTTAATAGGCTCATCAACCCTATAAGAATTCTTGGAAACAAATGGAGTGAAGTGAGGAGTAGCTCATATAGAGGCTTATGGAGCATCTTGAGGAGCCGCTTGATATGGATGTTGAGTTAGATTTTCACCGGGCTCGAGTAGATTTTGCGACATTTACCATGGTAATTTTTGATAAACGTCATTTTCTACCATGTTGGGATGCATGGGATAACCAATATCAATCGAGATCATAAATAAGTGAAGTACTGTTTATGTCCCTTACTTCCCACGTAGAGGGGGAACATGATCCTGTTGAGGGATGCCATATTCCGGGCACCGCCCAGCAAGGACTTCATTGATGATCTTATTCTGATAATTGTTCTTGTAAAACCCCAACCCTACCTACCCAAAGTCGGTTCATTATTTTATTACAGTGGCATGATCACATGAAATAAAATCCCAAAGGATTGATCTGGTTAGTAGCCTTGGAAAAATGAGATACAAACATATGTTTTACATTACACATTGAAATGAAAAACACCATAGTGTCTCCTTTGAATACACTCATATCTCATAGATTATCTTTTTAGGCCATTCAAAATATACATCTTCACATCCTTGGGAAATATTAAACATTATAAAGGGGTGATCTCATATTCCCAGCAAGGATAAAAAAATATAGTAGAAGCAATCATAAATAAGCATAAAATTTTATGGAAAGGTATAAAATTGAAATAAAATCCTTTTAAACATAATCCTCGACATAATATGGCAAGAATAAATGAAACAATTCCATATAAAAATTCACAAGGATATTATAATAGTTGAATAATAACATGAAATATCAACAACAAATTTCATAATGAGGGAATGCAAAAGGACAGATATCATAGCCACACCGTAAAGGCCTTATGCCAAGACCATAAAAACCATACCATCAAGGGCTTGTTCCATGACACTAGTTTGGGTCATGAGACCGACCAATGCATCAAGGGGCCCACGCCCATCACTTACTAAGTTCAATGAATTCCTCATATGAAAAGGATTAAACATAACATAAACATTCAAATTAAATAACCTCAAATAATAATGATATTGTGAGAATACATTTTCAGAAACATATACATTGATGATAATGATGTCCCAATAGATACTTACGTATAAATAACCTCAAATAATTATAAGATTGTGAAAATTAACCTTTAACAAGTACATTATTTAGTCGAGGGTGTCTTCAAAACTTATATAATGGTTAAAATATATTATTAAATTAATCTAGAACCATATCAATATTTATGATATTATATATGATCCTATAATATTGTTTTGTTAATAATATTTCAGTATTTCCATTGCTTCAGGTGTTAACAAATTATTTTTCCAATGCATGTTTTGATGTTTAAATCATGTTTTTTATTCATAGGATGTATTTTATTCCTATCCAGAATGATATAAAGTTCATAATCATTATTTTTACTCATCATATAAATTTTATAAATATTCTTTAATGGTTAATGTGGAGAAATAATCCCATCACTTCATGGAGACAGTAAGTCATACCTACGCACATACGATGATATCATTCCCTTGAAGGTTAATTGGTATAGAATTAGATGGTATATTAATTATAAAAATTCATTATTACTTTATATTAATTATTTATATCCATCATAACCATAATTATACACATCTAATTAAAGTATTTTTGAACAACAAATTAAACCACAGTGTGGATGGTAAGTTGTACGTATGCATGCTTGGTGATATTTTTTTCAAAGGATGGATAAAAGGATGAATATGGTTGTTAAATAATCATAATAACATCTCAGAATTTATATTATACTGAGGTTATTACTTAATTATTGAAACAACATTCGAGGAGGAAGTATAAAAAGAAAACAACTTTCAATGAGTTAAAAAACAATTGGCTCTTTTTTCGGGTATCTCCTTTTTATTTGAACAAAAGGTCTTTGTAGGTTGTATTTATACCAAAATTATGGCCTATAGGATGATTTGATGGAAGTTGGTAGGGGAATTTGGCAGTGGGTTCCTAAGAAAAGGGCTTTATATGTGTGAATAAAATAGAAGGAGAGGTTCCCTTTTATAATAGTGGGGTGGGCACTTTTGACAAATAAAAAATAATAATTTATTATAAATTGATTCATGGATTTAAATTTCTCCAATGTGAGTTATTTTTAGTTGAATATGAGGATGGGTAAAAATACTCTCAAAAAATTATTTTTAGAGAAGTTTAGGTAACAAAAGTAACTTTGTCTTTTTGGATTTACCCTTAGATAAATAGTTTAACTCCTACTGTGTCTATTTCACTTTCTAAAATATATGGTTAATATAGTTACTATAAAATGCCAAAAAACCCCAATTAGATCACTTATAACGTTTTTAACACTTTCAAAGTTATTTGGACGAACCATATGTTTTTATGAATTTTATATCATTTAATAAAATCTTATTTATTTTAAAGTATCATTAATGTCAACTTTGATACTATTCAATATTTTCATTTAAAAAAATATCAAACCAACAAGATAACATAAAACAAATACATCCAATATTCCAATAATATGTTTATGTGAACTTTAAAATTTGTGGATGTCATTAATTAATTAAAATTTTATATATTTTATTATTTTTAATATCATTTATTTGATATCTTAATTAATTAAACAATTATTATGTCATTATTATGTCCCATTTAATTTAATTATTTATTTCCAAAAATTATAAATATATTACCATTATTTAGATAAAAATTTTATATTTCTAAATACTATTTATAGTTAACCATATATCTTATATATCTTCATATTAAAAATGATATTGTTATTAAAATTTGAAAATGACATTTTTAACTCTTATTTAAATAAAATATAATTAATTACTTGATCTTAAACAAGTTTCATAAAAAGGATCATATTTTTTCCATATTATTTATTTTGGTTGAAATATACTTATCCAATGAGATTAGGAAAAGTGTTAGGGAAATTTTATATTATTATAATATTATTTTTACCATTAATTACCTTATTATTTACCTTTTACTGTGGTAATTAAAATTCAAAAGTTACTATTCACTAAAAATTATTTTGATCCTGTTAGAAACAAAATTCATACTAATTACAACCATTTATGTCTAATTTTATAAATTCAATTCCATAATCTTGTAAAATTATCTTAAATGTTAATCTGCATATGTTGTAAGAAGGCGGGTAAAAGTGACGTTCAAAAGATATATTAATTTTTATATCTTATTCTATCAGAAAATGATTCCAATGAATTATATTAGATTAATATATGTATTATTTATCTAATTTTTATTTAAAATAAATTTTTATTAAAATAATTATTTAAATGAAATTGTCGGTTTTTAACATCAATGTATACTTTTTCACTATTCATTAAAAATTTAAACTTTTCAGAAAATTACTAAAATTTCACCCTAAGATAATTTTGATATTTAGAATTCAAAAATGAAGTATATTTTGAAAATTTAAATTTATAAATTCAATAATGTGGTTAATATTGTTCATAAAAGCTTTTTAAACGGCATGTTTTACGGGTCATGGTGCGCTCGAACTCGATGTTGCGTGCTGTGAAATATTTTGAATTTATTTTGAAGGAAACGTACCATGCAAGATTGGGGTGATAAATATTCCCACCACCAACTAATTTCACCATAACAATTTCTAGAATATCGCTATATAAAAATATTTGAATGGTTCTTCATCATAATTTCTTCAAGTTCCCACGCCACCTCTTCCATTTTTTGGTCTCCCAAGAACATTTATGAGATGAGTCGGCTATTTCCCAAATATTGTTATATCGTATTATGAATCTTGATAGGATATTCACAATAATCTATGTTGGGTTCAATTTCTATTTCATTGTAGGTGAGTTCTTTCATTGGCTCTGGCATGTATTTCCTTTATAGTGGTACATGGAACACATTAAGAACTTTACAGAGAGTTAGAGGCATTTCCAAATGGTCAGATAAAACTCCAATTTGTTCTATAATTTCAAAAGGTTTGATGTACGCAAGATTTTATTTACCCTTATTACTAAATCATATTACACTATTCCTTAGAGATACCTTCATGAAAATGTGATCTCCTACTTGAAATTCAAAATCCTCCCTTCGGTTATTGGCATAGCTCTTTTGCCTAAATTGAGATGTTTTGATATGGGTTTGAATAATCTTCACATATTCTATTGTTTCCTCAATAATTTCTGATCCTATGATTTTTATTTCACCGATATCATCCCAAAAAGTTGGTGTACAACATCTGCTTCCATATAACGCTTCATATAGTGCCATCTGAATACCATAATGGAAGCTATTTCCGTAGGAGAATTCTACTAGAGTTAAATACTAACCCCACATATCCTAAAATTCAAGTGAGTAAGATCTCAACATGTATTCTAATGTTTGAATAGTTATTTATGATTTTCCATTAGTTTGAGGGTGGTATGAATTTCTCCAATGAGGCTCAATATCTATGGACCTCTGAAGGCATTTCCATTATCTTTATGTAAAATGAGGATCAAATCCAAAAAAATATATTGGTGTACACTATGATGTCTTACAACTATAATAATGTAAACTATTTCTAAACATTCAAGTGGTAAATCTTCTCTTATAACATGAAAATGTGCTGATTTGGTATGATGATCAACAATAACCCATATCACATCATTTCATCTAGTATTCCTTGGTTTCCCCATGAAAAATTAGATCATAATATCATCCCATTTCCACATA
Organism: Viscum album; assembly: GCA_963277665.1. Taxonomy (NCBI): domain Eukaryota; kingdom Viridiplantae; phylum Streptophyta; class Magnoliopsida; order Santalales; family Viscaceae; genus Viscum; species Viscum album. Next base: position 423,996,913 of record OY728123.1, on the reverse strand, counting down.
GGTCAAGACTCTTCTAGGATTTTACCTTCCATCCATCACACATTTCCAAACTAAAAATCTTGACACATAATCAGAAATCTCCCTCTTCTTGTTGTCTCACCAAAAATATTCTTTCAAATCACTATACATCTTAGTACTAAAATGGTGTATTGAGAAATTGGGGCTATGAGCATCATCCAATAATATAATTTTTAGATATGGAATATCAAGAACATAAATCATCTTCCCAAATTTCAAAATACAATCTTCAAATAAAAAGTCAATCAATCTCCCCTCATTTACATATTTAATTTTCTATTGAAACTCCTCATCATTAGTCTAAGAACAATTTATAATTTCTTGTAAATATGGGTTTTCAACCATTTGAAAAATTAATAATATTTAACCTTCCATGATAATCCCCATATCCATATTTACTAGATCAATGAACATTGGATCCTTTTCAACTCTCATTGAATTCAGAAATCCATGGTCCATACTACTTAAGGCATCTTCAACCATATTTTCCTTCCCAAGGTGGTAGTGTATTCTGAAATCATATTCCTTGAGTAGCTCAAGGATTCTCCTTTGTCGCATGTTGAGTTCTTTCTATGAGAAAATATATTTCAAACTCTTGTGATCATCATATATCTCACATATTTCACTTTAGAGATATTGTATCCATATATTGAGAGAAAATATTACCAATTATAACTCAACATCATGAGTTGGAATGTTTTGTTCTTGAATTTTAAATTTCCTTGATGCATATAAAATGACCCTATCATTTTTTCCAAGAACACAACCATGTCCTTCCCTTGAAGCATCACTATAAATCACAATACCATCATACTCATATGGTAAAGTCAATATAGGATCATTCACTAATAATCTCTTCAATTATTCAAAACATTCTTCACACTCTTTTTTAAAAACAAATTTAACCCCTTTATGTGTGATCTTAGTAGATGGGTTTTCCAATATGGAAACATTCTGAACTAAATACTGATAGTAACCTGCTAAACCAACAAAAATGCATACCTAGGTTATACTCATCGATGCTGGCCATTATTTGATTTCCATTTCCTTATTAGGATCAACCGATATTCCATCCTTAAAGACTATATTACCAAGAAAATAAATTCCTTGAAGCCAAAATTCACACTTTCTAAACATCCCATATAGTTCATTTCTTTTAATATACTTCAGTAAACTCTACAAGTGGTTCATATGGTATTCATATATTTTTGTGTATAACAATATATCATCAATAAAAACTATTAAAAATCATCAATATATTCCTTTAAAACTCTATTCATTAGATCCATGAAAATTGAATGTGCAATAGTCAGTCTAAATGGAATTTATGTAAACTCATAGTGCCCATACCTAATTTGTAATGATGTTATTGGAATATATTAATTTTTACACACAATTGATGATATCTATAATGAAGGTCCATCTTCAAAAAATATTGATCTCCATAAATTTGATAAAATATATCGTCAATGGATGGAAGATGATATTTTTTTTTACATTAATATAATTTATTTCTCTATAGTCAATGCACATTATGTTTAATCCATCATTCTTCTTAACAAAAAATAACTAGGGATCCCTTCAGAGAAACACTAGGGTAAAATCCCTTATTAATCAAACCCTACAGTTGTTTCTTCAGCTCTAATAACTCCATTGTGTCTATTTTATAGGGTGTTTTTGATATTGACTTCACATAAAATATTAAATCAATAGAAAACTAAATCACCCTCTCAAGAGTATGTCTAGATAAATCCTCTAGAAATGCATCAATGTATTATTTTATAATATTTATATCCTTAATTTGAAGACTAGAAGTTTTTATCTTCTATTTTTTCCCATGAATTTCATTTAAAGGATCACCAAGATGTGGAGCTAAATATGAAATAGATGATAAAGTTTCTATACTAAATATAATGGATTCTTCATTTTAATCAAAATTCGGAACTTCCTTTTTCCTAGAATATATTTTCACATCATATTTTGATAGATATTACCTCATAAGGATTATATAAAATTTGACCATAGTTGTGATGATATAGTCAGAATATAAATCACATTTATATGCCATAATGGGAACTTCTTGACACATATTTGTTACAATGAGTCTTCCCTTAGGGGTTTTTACTGACCACTCCCTTGTTAATGTGAATTTGAAATATTTAATTTTTAAAGAATACTTGGAATGCATAAAGGAATGTGAGGGTCTAAAAACAAATAAATCTTTGTCTAAACCAGAGGAAATTATTAAATAACCTACCACCACATCATTAGGAACTTTAAACTTAGTAGATGTGACAGAAAAATCTTGGTCTGGGTCCCTCAACCTATTCTTGGGAAAGCATTCTTGACTCTTAGGAAAACATTTTTATAATGTCTTGTCTCTTTATAATTTTCGCATTGAACATTTGTAGTTTATTTTTCCCCTTTTAATCACAAGTTTGGTGCCCTTTTTCTCCACACTTTTAACAAACTCTCATCCCTTTGGGAATGTACTAGGGTGTTTATTCCCATAATTATTGTAGGGGGAATTAAACATTTCTTTTATTCCACTTATTTCCTTTTATAGAGTGTTTAGTGTCTCGCTTCTTCTCTTTATTAACTTTAAAATAATATGACTAAGATAAATCCTTTTTGTCTTCATATAACCTGAGACTATATCTTTATATGATGAGAAATATTGTGAGACCAACACTCGTCAGATGAATGGTTTTAATCAATCAAATTATCGATCAGTATTACTTCTTTGTTTATGTATATAGTATGCAACAAACCCTGCTAACCATGTGAAGTTTGCTTTATACTTTGAAACATTTTCATCCTCTATCTGCCTTACACTCATAAATTTCCTCTCTATATCCGATCATAGATCACGAGGAAGTATTTTTCTAGGAAGAGTTTTTAAATTCACTTTATTCCATTTTTTCTACATCTTCATCCTCGTCCAAGTTTTGAATTAATAACCAGTATTGATCAGTATCTACTGATAGAAAATATACTTCCAGAACAACATTTTTCATTTCATTACTCCCACAATAAAGAACTAATTTCTATATGAAACTTATCCATTGATCAGCTTCAAATGTATTAATTGTGCCATTTAATTTTGGAGGTTTTTGTCTCATGAGGTAGTAAAACATTAATTATACACATTGTGGATTAGGTTGCTCTATACAAATAAAGTTATTATTCATAACCTATGTTAGTTATCCCATTATGGTTATATGTTGTCCAGTTCCAATTGTATGACCAGGTCCACTATCATTATCTTTCATAGGAGGGAAATCTTTATATGCATTATGTGTGTTGATACAGTTTCCATTCCTTCCACTAGGAACAATTTCTAAACAATGGAATACTCTAGGTTAGGTTATGAATCGTAATGAGTAATTCCAGACTAATAAAAAATATAAAATAAATTGACAAATTTATGCATATCTAATCTATAATAATAAAAATGGTTTTTGGGGACATATTTACTCATAAATACTTAATAATGGATTGTAAATAAAATTTTAATTATCCTAATCATATCCCCCGGGAGTATCAAACTAGGTTCATAGTAAGCCTCATTGTCATGTAATAGGTTTCCCCAAGTCAAGCCCGAAACACCATTTCATATTTGTTACTCTTAAGTACATATATGCAAGAACCATGTCCACTGGTAGTATCCAGATAGGGATTTATTTTCATGGAATACCCACATAATCACTATATTACCAAAATTTTATCAAGTTCTTATATACATATCATCATAGTCTATTATAGATCAGTGCCCCCTAATTAAAGTATTTTTTAAGTATACTTTATATGGTTTGTAATAAAATTACTTTGATACTAACGGTAACACCCCAACCCCAGTTTCCCATATTTAGTTCATTATTTAATTACATTGGCTTGATCACATGAAATCAAATCCTGAAGGATCGATCAGTTTAGTATCCTTAGACAAAATAGATACAAACATAAATTTTACATTACACGTTTAAATGAAAAGAAACATAGTGTATCTTTTTAAAACACTCATATCCCTTAGAATATCCCTAAATATTATTCATAATATACTTCTTCGTATCCAAGGAAAAACTGAAACATAATAATGGGGTGAGCTCAGATGCCCAATAAGGATAAACAATATAGTATAATCTTTCATAAATAAGCATAAAATTTTAAATAACGGAACAAAATAGAAATAATATCCTTTTAAACATATTTTTAATCATAGTATGAAAAGAATAAATCAAATAATAAAATTTAAAATTTCCCATGGATATTTTAATTTCCTAATAATCATAAGAAATATTAATAACTAATCTCATAATGAGGGAACACATAATACCGGACATCATAACCACATCGTCAAGGCCTCATTACAAGAACATAAATTACCATATCTTCAAGGCCTTGTTACAAGTCACTAGTTTGTCTAATGAGACCTACAGAAGAATTGAGGGGTTGTAGTAGGCTTCACAGATAACTTACTAAGTCCAATTCATTCCTTGTATTAAAAGGGTGAAACAAAACATAATCATTATTCTTAAAACTATCATATGTAATGTTTATACTTTGACAATAAAAGATAAATGGTATAAAATGCATTATCCATGGTCAAACATGTCATAAAACATTAAATACAATATGGAAGATAGTATCATAATAAATCAACCTCAATTATGCATAAAATCCAATAAAGGATTTTTACATAGATGACAATAATATAATGAAAACATTATAACTCCTTAGGATAAATGACTCGTTTCACTTTGAAATATTTTAAAAGCTGCGCAATTATGAAAGAAAAAATTTCCTTTGAAAATAACCTAGTAATATTGAAAAGGAAGCTTCAAAATGTTAAGGCATAATAATGGCATAGAATATCCACCAACACCATATAAGTTAAAAAAAATTATTTCCTTTTTTTTTCAAAAAGTTCATAAAGTACCTCATTTAGTAAATGATAAAAATATTGCTTTAAAAACATTTTATAAATAGTCAATCATGGGTAACAATTAATTTAAAAAAATTTCCATAATATTTTGAAATACATCTTATGAAACATGGACATGGATGATAAATAGGTCTCAGTAGATACAAACATATAAATAACCTCGAATAATAATGAGATTGTAAAAATTAGCCCTTACCTTGTATGTTCTATTAGTTGGGGGTGATTTAACCTCATGTATAATGGTTAATATATGTTAATATATTATAATATAACCATATACATATTTATGATATCATATATGATTCTATTATATAGTTTTGTTAATAATATTTCAGTTTTTCCATCATTTTGGGTGTTAACTGCTTTGTTTTCCTATGCATGATTTGTTGTGTATCTTAGGTTTTTCATGAATGGGATATATTTTATTAATATCAAGAATGATATAATGTTCATAATCATTATTTATACTCATAATATTAATTTTATAATCATTCTTGCGGGGTTAATGTGGAGAATGGACCTCCCTATGTCGTAGAGACGGTAAGCTATACGTACGCATGAGCGACAACATCATTCCCTTGATGGTTAAATGGTATGGAATTTTATGGTAAATTCATTATAAAGAATAATTATCATTATATATTCATTTTCATACATTATACTCATAATTATACCCATCCAAATAGTGTATTGTTGAATAAAAAATTACACCACGACGTGGAGATGGTGAGTTGTACGTACACATGAATGGTGATATTGTTATCTGTAGGATGGATAAAAGGAGGAATATGGTTGCTAAAAAATCATAATAACATCTCATAATGTATATGATACTATAGTTATAAATTTATAATTTAATACATATAAGAGGACAAAGTGAAAGAAGAAAAGAACATTAAAAGACTTGATAAAATGATAACCTCTTTTCAGGTATATCCATTTGATTTGAACAAAAGGAGACCATAGGTAAGATTTTTGCCCAATTTATAAACTCTAATATGAATTGAGGTAAGTTCTTAGGTGATGTGGGTAGGTTTTTGCTGATCCAAATTGATTTAGAGGTGTAAATAAAAGGGAATGAGTGGTCCCCTTTTATAATATAGGGGAGAGGGACTTTGGGAAAATCCAAAACTATTAATTTCTTATAAATTTATTTTTGATATCAAATAGATCCAACATAAGTAATTTATATGATAATATGATTATGGGTATTAATCCTCTCAACAATTTTTTTGAGAATTTTAGATAACATAATTAACATTATCTTTTGGGATTAACCCTTAATTAAATAGTTCAACTCTAACTGTGTTTACATGTCCTTTTATACTATAGGGTTAATGTAGTGACTATAAAAGTCCAAACGACCCCCAATAGGATAATTTATGACATATATAAAACTATCCTATTTATTGGTACCAAACTTATATATTTACGAATTTTAATACATTTAATACATGTTTATTTATTTTAAAGTATCATTTTTTTCAATTTTGATACAATTAAATCTTGTCATTTTACAAAAATATCCAACCAACATGATAACATAAAAAATACTTCTAATTTGTCACTAAAATGTCCATGTTATCTATATAATTATTTTATGTCATTAATTAAGTTAAATTATATTTATTTTATTATTTTTCATACCATTTATTTTATATATCAATTAATTAAACAATTATTGCATCATTATTACATCACCATTTAACTTAATTATTTATATCATAAAATTATAAATAAAAAACCATTATGTAGATAAAAATTTTATCTTTCTAAATACTATTTATTGTAAAACATATTACTTATATAACATTATATTAAAAATGATAATTAATAAAATTTGAAAATGACATTTTTTAACTCTTCTTTAAATAAAATATAAAAAATGTCTTAACCTTACCAAATAGGAATTAAATGGGTCATATTTAGACTTTAGTTTAAATTTGGTAGAAATATACTTATCTAATGAGATTAGGACAAGTGTCAGGGTAAAATGATATTATTATAATATTCTTTTTACCTTTAATTACTATATTTACCTTTATCTGTGATAAATAAAATTCAAAAGTAACTCTTCACCAAAAATTATTTTTATCCTAGTAGACAAAATTCTTCATAATAATTACAACCATTTATTACCATTTTTTGAATTTAAATTCACAAAATTGTTAAAATTACGATAAATGTAAATCTGCTGATGTTGTTATAAGATGGGTAAAAGTAACTTTGAAATGCTAGATAAATTTTTATATCTAATTCTATTATAAAATGATTCTAATGAACTATATTGTATTAATAAGTATATTATTTATCAATTTTTAATTTAAAATAAATTTATAGAAAAATTATTATTTAAATACAATAGTCGGCTTTTAACATTAATGTGGTAATTTTCACTATTTATCAAAATTTGAAACATTTTAGAAAATTACCAAAATTTCACCCTAAGGTAATTTTGATAATAAAAATTCAAAAATTAAATCCACTGTGAAAAATAAAATTTATAAATTTCCTAATGTGGTTAATATTGTTCTTATCCACTTTTTAAATGGCTAGCTTGATTGCTCATGGTGCGCTCGAACTCAATGTTGAATAAGGTGAAAGATACTGAAATTAATTCAAATGAAATGTAGAATCTTGGGGTTTTAAAGATCTATTAACATCAGGAGGAAAATTTGGGGTCATCTTTCATCTTTTTTGAAACATTAGATGGATCATTGGGCTTGGAGGTCCCAATATTCTCTTTACCCTTATTGGAAATCTTACTTGTAGGTAATGATGTATAGGGTTCCTCGAGGCCGAGCACCTTCCATTGTAGGTTAGTCAGGATTCCTACAGAGTCCAAGTGAGAATACGCTACCCTAGGGGGAAGGTTATCTTTATCTATCTCTACACTTGTGTCCCTGTATTTAGCAGATATTTCTAGGAAAACAATGTTTACGATGATGGTACCCAAAGGCATTTCTTTAATATCATTGGGTAGGTCCATCTATCTAAAGATCGTACTGAAGTGAAAAAAAGAATTTTTTCCTTATATTTGAATCTTTACAGGGGGGATTCTCTTCAATACTATAGGGAGAACTATGAATCTCTGGATTCATATTTGTGGGATGGTCTGGTGGTAGCTAGGTGGCACATGGTGTTGAGCCACTGGGAGTGATGCCAACTCGACAATGAAGAAGTTTTTATTGGTGTCATAAAAATGATCATGAATCCTTGGGTAGACCAACTGTTTATCACATAGGTGAAATCAGGTCACCTAGATAGGCCTTTGTAAGCACATGAACTAGTCCTCGGTGAGGGACTCTAGGATGTTTAATTCGATAACTGTATTTAGAAAATACACCACCGACAAATTATAATCTTGCATAGTGTCCCTTAAGATTCCTTGTTCATAGGTGGGTCCCGAATTTTTGTTGTATAATGTTTTGATCAGTGTTAGTAGGGAAACTAGTGGTTTCACTAATGTGGATTGGTTTGGTGATGGACTATCCATTGGACGAGCCACTATGTGAGCTGACTGATCACTATAGATCAGGTCATCTATCTAGGGTGGAACCATCCACATAATCACATCTTTGTATGACTAGTTATTACCACTGACTCATATAGGAGGTTACTCGAGGTCATCTGCGAGTCTACTGGATGCTCGTTGTCTATCAAATCATAGAATAATTCACTTTGATCTCAGGTAGATGTTGAGAATGAAACTGATGAAGGCAGAGATGACCTCACCATGATACCCTAGAAAGGAACCAAATATTCCTCCAACTACATGTACCTTTAAAAGTATTTGGGTATTTGGTTCATCTCACCATCTAGGATGATGAATATCACAATCCAGGATCCTACCCCATACTATGATGCATATGATTGGGGGGAAGGTTCAATCATTGAATTACACTCTACTTTAAAATCTAGGAATCAAATTGGATTAACAATGAATTGGTATATCCGGGAGTTTTTTTCTTCAGTGGTGATGGTTCAGACTTCTACCTCTGGATGGTTATTTATGGAAGATAATCTTTCTGGTATGTAGATAACAATCATGCTAGTTGATGATGGAATGGGTAAGAAATCTACTTGCGGTGTTGACGTGGTAGGTAGGACCTCTTCTTTAGTTGGTGGGAATATAGGGAGTACCTCCATGTTTATTTTGAGAGCGGTTAGGGCCTCTGCTTTGCTGGGATAATGTACGAGGAGGGCCTTTGCACTAATAAAACTCTCTAGGGGAGGGCCTCCGTGTTGAGAATCATGAGTATGAGGAGGACCTTTTTTTTAGGTGTCAAACATTCAAGGAAGACCTCCACTATGTCTGGTGGAAACATGGGGAGGGCCACCTTACTGGTTGGCTAGTACACATGGATGACCTCTATGTTCGTCTGTGGTTATATGGGGATGACATCAGTATTGGTTGTTGATGAAGCATGGAGAACCTATTCCTGGATCAATGCTGGAGTGGGAAGGACATCTAGTTGAGCTAGTGGAATCATGGGGATGGCCTCCATGTTGAAAATTAAATGAGTGTATAGGACCAACAATTTGGTTGGTCATTACAGAGGTAGGACCTCTATGTTGTTCAATACAGGAGTGGGGTGTGCATCCACTTGAGATAGGAAAGACACGAGGAAGGCCTTAACAATTTTAGTTGGTGACATAGGGAGGACCTTTGTATTAGGAATCATAATAATGGGTAGGACCTTCATATTGGATGTCAGTAAAGCAGAGAGGACCTCCATTTTGATCGATCCTAGGAACATGTGTAGGGCATCCATGATGAGTGTGAGAGTGGGAAAGACATTCACTATGGATAGTGACATTATGGGGAGAACATCCATATTGAATCTCATCATCAAAGGATAGTTTGTAATGTCTAATTTTGAAGTCAGTGGTTGACAGAGACAACCAAACCTACCTATAGTTCGGCTGAGGTCTCAATCCCAACTGAACATTAATGGGTCTATTCTCTATAGTACCAGGGATATAAAGGGATAATCATAGGGTGGAGGGAGGAACTTGAGCTATGAAAGATGATTCCCTATATTAATCATTGTCCATATTTTAGGCCCAACATAGACGTCATTTCATTTAGATTCGGACAACAGATCAAGGGTGTAGACCCCCTGCTCCTCGTTCTAGGGTATTGGTCACTTCAAGCATTAATAGGGCTCAGTGGGAGTCCTCCTTGGATGCTCCTAGGTTTTAGTCATAGTTGGGACAACTAAACCATACCTACCTCCCTGACGTAGGTAGCTAGGTAAAAGGATCACTCTAGGGATAGGAACCAAAAGTAGTTCATCATTTTAGTGGGGAGCAACAGGTCCGTATAGATCCCCTAGGGGCGGCGATGTCGGTGAGGAGGATCACCCTCCAGGTCCTTCCAGACCATATCCCTCATGAGAATGAGCCCCCCCCCCCCCATATCATCATAAGAGGGTTTCTATCACCCTCCTATGAAGGATATCTGAGGGTGAGATGGGTTCTGGATGCCCATTTTCCATAGTCACGGCAGAAGTCGTGGCACTGATAGTGTTGTTCGGGATCATCACGTTGACATTTCTACTTCCCCTAATTATATAGGAATTCCACGATTGATTTCCCACAACTTGAGTCCTACAATGTTGCAAGATCCAGTTGTCATTATGGATACATAAAAAGTAATTCCCAGTTCCCCAGTTTCTTTCAATATTCCATTGAGAGAGAGATATGCACTGATGATGTTGCATACAAGAATGAACAAGATTTTAATGCACTAATTTTTGGTGAGTTCTATGTTTGGACCATTTTTTTCATAGTGGGTCCTTACACTAGATAGCTAGATCTGGTGACATGCTAATCTTTTGATTTATTGGATGCTACCAATCTCCATGATGAGTAGAAGAGTTTCATATTAGGTTAACCATCTTTGATTCCAAAGCTTTCTCCAGGTTGTTCCGTTGAACCTGCAACATGGTATACACATGCTAGATACTCTTCTTACCCCACATTCCCACTTTCCAAAGTCGGGTATCATTCATCACTTTTATCAAATGTGTTTTCTCCTTGAACAAAATGGGGTGATGGGATGTGAGTTCCTCCTTCCATGGATTCTTTTTTTGGAATTCATCACATAGTTTGGGTGTCCCTCGTATAATTAAGTATGTTTAGGGAACTCATTATTGGTGCCATCTCCTTTTGGACACTAATTAATTATTCCACTTCTTTCTAAACAATCCAATGGGTCTCGATAGGGTGTCATCCTTTTGTAATTACAGTATCCACATTGGGAATCAGTGGAATGTCTAGACGATGATAACATTGGTCCCATGTATTCTTCCTCATAGGAGGTAATACCAAGGGGGCATCTCGAGCATGATACTCAAGGAATCACATGTTGACCATGGGGTGTCTGAGGCCAAAGGAATATATTCCAATTATTTCACCTCAGGAATATAATGATTAATATGAATTTTCATTATGAGTCGTGTCGGGTGTTTAACGTCTTGTGATGATGGATTAAAGCAGATCAGAACACCTCAAGGAGGTGGATCAGGGAGGTAAAACCTTTGGAGGGATCACCTAGAAGGTTACCGATGGATTGATAAAAATACCCCATAGAGGTATACTCAGGGAGGTGTTCTGCATAAAAGAAATATGTCACTCCATGAAGGTTGATCTAGATACTGTTAGATGTGGATCAGGGAGGTACACCCATTAAATGGGAACCAAAGTTTAAAATTGGTCGAGATTGAACCTCTGGGACATGTCCTACGTACCCTGATTAGAAGGTAGGGTTCAAAACCCACGTAGTTTTATAGGTGGTTTGGGGATGACAGATGGGATATTCCTGAATGGATGGCATGATCTAGCTAGGATGTGGTGGCCTGAGAAAAATTTGGATGGATTATGGGTGGAATGGATGGAATGTGTGGACTGGATAAAGTGATGGGTGTTAGGCTTGAACCTCAAGGAGGCTTCCACCATATCCCATTTGATGGGGAATTAATTTCCACATAGTTTGGGGTGGCCATTTGTGATTACACATGGAGAGGATCCCATGGAAATAGAGCATGTGTTTAGGTATTATGCATCGAAGAAACCCATTTGGTTGGTGCTTATGCGTATAATTGGCTCAGTTGTTTGATGTTATAGGACTTATGTATTTCAAGAGTTACCATTTGTGGTTTGGGATCGTGTGGATGTCATGATCACTTATAACCTAAAATACCACATGACTCATGCTTGGTGTGAGAAATTAGAGATAAAATTAGACCTAAAGAACACATGATCCACTTTATTCACTGTTGGACAAGGTGAAAAATCCAAAAGGTATTTGGATGGAAATTTTAATGAGGTTCTCATCTATTTTATTTTGGTAACCAGCATAGTCATATATTGGGGTCTATTTGGCTACATCTCTGGCGGAGGCTTAGCAGAGCAAGAGTACCACCTCCCATAAGAAAGTTCTAGGGCTTATTCCAGAAGGGATGCCCAAGTGGGTTTCATTCCTTGTGTGAAGGATGTCATTCCATTTGATGAGGATCTCATTGTATGCCACTCATTCATGGTTCATCATCCTTTTTGAAAAGAGGTGATATCACAGTTTAACACCACGTGTTGAGGACATTGGTGTTAGGAAGTTTTACGTCAAGCAACTTAGACATGGGAGACACACTCTTTACACCATGGTATTACATAATCATTTCACATGAAACCCTATATAGGACAAATATTTAATAATTTTATCCTGGAATGGTGTGGAGCAGTGGTAAGTCATGAGGTCCACATTAGCATCCCTATGCTGAAAATAAGGGGGGACTAATGTACCTATGCTGAGAAAAAAGGTGAATGGGAGTCTTAGGCCACACTTGGAGTGGGGTGTTCCATAGGAATGGGTGGGACATGTCACATGGGTATATAAATTTCATCTAAACATGTTCTGGATGGATATAGAGGCTTGGATAACTCGACCTTTGTGAAGAAGTTTCAGAAAAATGGGATGCCACATAGAGAATCCAAGGAGATGGGATTCACGAAGTTGATGGCCTCGTAGAGTGGTACTTCATGAAGATCATGTGATTCACAGTAGGCATGGGATTTATGGATGAACAAGATTCATGGAAATTGGTGACCCTGCCTTGGAAATGAGTATTAGTTTAGTAAATGTTTGGTTTATGAAGGCTCAATGCTTCACAAGGCTTCAAGTCCACCTTGAGGCCTTCTTCCTACTCAAAGGGCATAGGCCTTGATGGAAGGAATCCCAAATTTAGGTGGAGGTAATTAGTAACACATGATAGGGGTTTTTGTGAATATAAGATACCATGGATGATCCATTTCTGTTTGCTACATGATGTTATGGGTGAGTCATGAATTAGGTGGAATTCAGAAGTCTAAAGGTCAGATAGTCTTCCCCTAAGGTTGGAATGAGCAAAGTATTTATTGGAAACACAATCACTCAAATAAAATATGTAGTTATTAAATAATATTGGGGATTATTTAATGATCGTGTCTCTGTCAAACTCTTGAATCCATATATCAATCCATAGTATGTTCTCAGAGTATAATCAGACTCAGGAAGAGTACCATCAGTGCCTCACACATTCGTGATGATGGAGGGATCATGGGGAAATGAATTAATGGATCAGATCCTTAATATTGTTTTTGGGTTCCTTTTAAGATTTGATTTCCTTCGAAATGATTTTGAACACGTTGAATAATCTTCTGGCATGTATTTAAGCACCATCAAGGTCTTTACACTTGGAACTTTTCAACCCACTCAAGATTCACAACCTTTTGATTCAAACCCATCAGAGGATATGCTAACTTCTAAAATTATATAATTACATATCGTTATTATATTTCCAATCCAAGAAAGCTATGAATCTCAATGAAATTATTTAGTCACTCCTAATATGTCATTTCCTTCACAAGGTAAGGATCCTATAAGAAACCCTTCTCAGAAACCATGTTCCCAAATAACATCACTTTCTAAATCTAGAACTAATATTTGATAAGATTCATATAAAAATTTTCATCCATGATATTTCAAACATAGTATACAAATTATTCACATGGTCCTCCTCCAATCCAGAATTAATCAAAATTTAATCCAAAAACAATATGAAAAAGAAAGGTTTTTATAGAGTTCTTGATTCATTATGGATATAAAAATTGTATGACTCTAAATAACCCAAAAATAAATTTCATGAAACTCATAATGCATGTATCTGATACTGAGTGTTGTATTTGGAATATTTGTCATAGTCTGCCTCATCTGTTGATATCCCAATAAAAATTCAATCTTTGAAAACCTCTTAGTATCATTTAACTTATAAAAAAATTAATGGACGTGACATTGAGTTTTTTTCTTCTTGAACTGTACAATATTGAACTTTTGGTTATCTGTGCATAATCATAAAATACCATTAACATTATAAAAAATAGAACTACTGCTACCCAATGATAAATACATGGTTTAATAAACCCTTTCCCTATAAATACATCTACTTCGTATTTATCTCTCAAAACACTATAGGAACAATGGATTTTTAAGGAAAAGATATTAGACTCATCCCAAGTAAAATATCAATGTGGAACTCTATGTCTCACTCATATAGAATATCATGGACTACTTTTGAAAATAAAACCAATAAATCATCCACCACCAATAACAACTAGAATAAATATCTATATTATAGTAATCCAAGAACAAACCCAATAACTTACAAAATTAAATTACCAATGTCTTTAATGATTATTCTTTCCCAACGTTTATAAATATCCCACTCCCCTTGAAAAGTGTGAACACTCTCATCTGAAAATATAATGGATACATTCTACTTATAGAAATATACATGATCCTTTAAACTAAAATATCCAATCCATCCAAATTATTACATCAAACATATCAATCTCCCAAATGAATAACTCATATAATACTTCTACATCATTGATCCTAATATATCCATATGGACAGATAAACTCCTACTACATCCTTTGTCAAAAGGCATTTCAATATTTAGGGAGAAATACATTAACTTGAAATGAAAACTCAATTGACCTATTAATGATTTCGATATGAATAAATTATACACACTTTTATTAAACATTGAAGATACTACAATATAATTAACAATAAGATTAACTCTAACTAATGTAGGTCCTACCTCAAAATCCCCTGGTACATGCTCTATAATAAGTAGTTAGCCCTAAGAATTATGATTCTGGCCATAATGGGGATTTCAATCAATACTTTTATATGCCCTAGCTTCACCCTTATTTAGCTTCTCTATATATATCATTGAAAATTATTTCTAGTTAGGATTACTAACACTAACGCTTAGAGATATAAAATCTGAAAAATTATTCAAATTCCTTTGATGTATAGACAAATGACATGCCTTGGGACCATTAGGATAGTAACATTTGATGTATGTTTTGTTTCTTTACTAGTGAAACCCAATATATATCATCACTTTATAATTATATAATATCATTGATATCTTTTGATTTTATCCATATTGATAATCATCATATTTTCTTTTATGTTCTCTATAAAAATTATCTCCTCATTCATGCTACATATGAAAATAAAATTTTCCCTTGACATTCATCATACATGACATTGTCATCTCACCTTCTTTACCACCATAAAATAGGTAGGTAAATCAAGAATAATAACCCATTATTGAATCTCAATTATAATAACCATCTCAATATTTCATTCCTTGATACTATCATAAGTGAAAAACACTTTCATAAATTCCACTAACTCTATAAAGTGAGAAACATACTCCCAAAACCATCATTTTCAACTATACTATCTTTAAGAACTTTTGATTTTCCGTCAACTCAACATGTTTCTATATGAATGATAACTATACATCTTTGGGAATATTACCCATGTTAGATACTCATATAGTTTCACTTCAACAAATATCACACATAATATATGAGTTACTACGTTGAGAATATAAGCAACAAAACTAATTTTTGGCAACGCAATGGTATGGGGAAACTAGAAGATTTGGTTAATATTATCCCGTCAAACATCTACTTCTTGTATCTCTATCTCCCTAGTAGAAGGGAGGTTTTTTCTTTTTAAACTCCAAAACATGATCAACATTCTTCATTTAGTCATAATCCACCTCTTTCTTGAGTTTCTAGATCACTTGAGCAACCATGTTATTGATTTTAAGAATAGTCTCTATGTTTTTATATCCTTCCTCATAAATATGGTCACCTCCAATATTCTTAGCCTCTTCATCATCAACATGATATCTATGTAGATGAATATTTTTAACTCCCATAGCTCTGAAATAAAAATCACTAACCGCATTACACAAATATTCCCTCTTCTAAAACCATGAGACTTAAATCACAATATCATAATTATTGATCTAATTTTCAGTTCACCCTATAGAGATTATTTCATAGTATAATTTCACAAAATTAGAAACAAGGAATTTATATCAAATTCTTTTAAAAGCAAACACATTTTATAATATTTTGAAATCATATTTAAAACCGCTTCTAGGTTTGAAACCATTTATAAAAAACCAATTCACATGTATATCATACCTAATCATGCCTATCATGATGAAATAATAAACTATCTATATCAACACATCAGAGGTGAATACACCAAAAGTAATAACAAGACAATACACTACAAGGGACCTGTATGGCTTATTCTCATACAAGAACTCCATAGTAACTCATGTCCCACCAGAAAGATAATAGTTAATCCTTTTCATGTTTGTTGTTTTAGTTCTACCGACCCTATTATCCTTGCTTACCAACTTCCCCAATCTCAAAATTTAAATCAAATTTCTACTAAAATTTTGTGATGACCCTAATCTGGGAGCCCAAACCTCATAGCGGGCCCAAGACTACCACATATCCTTCGGATTATTCCCTAATAACTAAAAGCTTAAAACTAGTACTAAGGGATAAAAATAATTATTTGTATAAAAGTTTCCTCAAATAAGAAAAAAAAAATTATGTTAAAAGAATGATATTATATTTATAAATCAAAAAGATATTTATAATACATTATAATGAAAAATAAAAACAAAACTGAGGTCAGTGAAAAATAAAATGACACATCTCCCAAAAAGGAAAAATGACATAGCAGACAATTCCAATCTGATTTTAATGGTCCAAATCCTCCTCAAACATATGGTTAAATACAACCATGTTCACTAAGAAATCATATCCTAATATCTATCACCCAAAAACAAAAAAATCCCTTCCCTTATATACAACGAGAAATAGTATATCTGTATGCACATTGGGATTTGTGTGTGGGGGTGATTTTGAACACAAAATAGGATATTCCCAAATAACCCTAATTAAATCCCATGAAATCCCATATAGTCCAATTCCCAACTATATAACCAAATCCCTTGAAAATTTGTGGGCACATTTTAAACCAAACCATTTATCCCAAGTCCAAATAAAACCAATGGAGAGAATGAAAATAATTTAACCAATTATTATACTATGAAAGGCTTCCCATCCCTATTATTTACCAACATGCATCACATATGATATAAATAAAACCAAATTATACATTAGTAATAAATAAAAATATAAAATAAATTCATTTATATGATCATAACATACACCCACTATAGATTATCACCAACCTGAGTGGATCCCAAATTTTATTACAAATCTCATTTGTATCAAACACAATGTTATAGAACCTTTTATCTATTATGATCATTGAATACTTTTATATGTAATTTACACTTCCTCATTATTTATCATACCCAAAATTTTCAATAAACTAAAAACATCTTACATATTGAAACTAGTTTAATAAATTATACTATTGAAGCCTATGTCTAAAATATTGAAAATTTAAGATATAAAAAAATATTTTTTCACAAAATAAATTTATAATCCATACCCATGGTTTAATTTAAATCTCATATTTTACCAACTCCAATTTATTGATTAAAAAATCTAAAACCCAATGTTTGTTAATTTCCAAAAATCACTAATTAACAAATCAATTTAAAAAAATTACTTGATAACTAGAAAAAAAAGGAAAATATTATAAAATAACATAAACCTAACAATAATGAATCCTAATCCCCTAGGGAATTAAAACGATACACCTATATTAGACGATGATCACATGATGATCTCAAAACCCTTGATCCTACCATAGCACTCGCTATCCAATCCTGCAAACCCTTAAACTAGGAACACAGGATCATGATTCATTAGTTCATGAATCAAATCCATAATCCAAAGTCATAGATCTAATCCCAATAGATAAATTATTCAATGAATATGAACATGAAATAGATAAAGAAAAATATATTGAAGAAAACATGAGATAATTGTGATCGAAAATCAAGTACATTTTTTATTTAAACAATACTTGAGAATAATGCATTATTTGAGGATGGGGAATCACCAATTTAACTCCCAAGGAACACTAGATAAATACCATATTTAGTTATACTTTCCAATACTTGTTACAAGAGTATAGTAGGGGTTTTTTGGTAGGTAAATTTCGTATCATTTATCCAACAGCATGGTCAAGAAACATAGTTATCCAAGGACATGTACCGACCATGCAGGTGCCTCTTCTCACAACCATTAGTTGTATGGTTTCCCTATATAATCTCAATAGACCATGAAATGGAAATGATATCACCTCTTCCTACTTAGATTACCTACACAATCTACGAGACTATGTACCACATCTATTTTTCATTTACTTCACCACTAAAAACTCAAAAATGATTCAAGGAAACAACAAAAATAAAAAATTAAATTAACCACCAAACCCTGGATGTTATAACTTTGTATTAAATTTATATTAGAACTGGTATGGAATGTGTGAATTCCTATATTATAGTAATTACCTATAGTTTATCCAAATATAGTGAGTTATTTCTCAGTATTCTATTTAAGATTATTATAGAGTGAGTAGGTTAGTTCCCTAGTCGCCATATTGATATGGTAGTTAATGTTTTTATATTTACTTTCATTTTTTAAATTTTAATGTTCCTTTTAATTATTTCCTTTAGATCAAATAATGTTTAAGTCATATTCAATGTATGAATATAATTGAGATATTTTTATTCAAGGAGATGTGCACTAAATTTCATGAACATAAGATGTGTTATAGCCTATATCATATAGTATGATATTTCTATATCGTATGGTATGAAATATATCATCCAAATTTGTGTCACATGACTTGGTTAATTGATATAATAAGAATAAATATAAAATATTAACTAACTGCCTTTTCAATACCATTTTATACCATTTTATACTGTTGTGATGTAATGATAATCATAGTATATGATTAGAATAACAAGATATAATACACTGGAACTAGAATTTTATATATATTAACATTTAGATAATTTTTTATGTAATATATCATTAAGTGTTTTATAAGATAAAAATAATAAGATGCTGAATTTTTTGAGTGTTATAAAGATTTGAATCTTAAGGAAATTTCATATAATGTATAAGTAAATTCATACTCACACACGGGGATGCCTCAAGGGATTTTAAATGGAGGAAATACCCATATCGAAGGGTATAAAAGATTTTTTAATTCTTAACTAAATATATTTTCCCTTAAAATATATCTTCTTCTTCCTATTTCACCATGAGATACATTATCATTTCATATAGTGATGTAATATCTCTCATAAATGTCATAAGATTTATACACCCTTTGGATACACCCTCTAAGAGGGAACCCTTTGACTCCCTATTAGGGATCTCCATCAAACTACTATGATGATGATAGTAGTATAAGATCTTTAGTGAAAGGTATGTATGATATCTTCAATTCAATTAATAATGGTTCAGGGTTTCCTACATGGTAGATCATTTTTAAGGGTATTTTATCATTTTTATTGTGTTAATTAAATGTTTACCAAACATTAAAACTAGCTAGTGGTATCAGAGTGATTCCATTATTATTTTACTCCCAAATTAATGTATAAAATTAAAAATAATGTTTATTGCATTACAATATTAATTCTTATAATTTAATATGATTGAGATATGGAATAGGGGATAGTTTTATGATTTATGATGTCCTAGTTGGAGATCATACCATGTTATATGATATTGGATATATTAATTAATGACATGGTAAAAGTTTTTCTATTTTTGTATATAAATGTTTCTTATTTAATGTTTCATTTCTAATGATAGTTATGATTCTTATTAGAAAAATAGTGTTTGATGTCATAAGTATGATATAGAATATATCGTAACTAGGTGTCAAATGATGATGCCACTTGTTCATCATAAAACATAGTATAATTATATTCACTCTATATGATATGGGTTTATCATATATTATGAATGATAATCCACCATTATCAGTTACAGGTCATCACATTCTATATAATAAAACATTGTATTGGTTTTTAACTGATCGTTGAATTACAATATATCTTATATCATAAAATAAGATATCAAAAAAATAGCATTCTGTATTAATTTAAAATTAGAAAAAAATAAAATAATGTATAAAATGTTATCAAATTATATAAGAGGGTACATTGGGATATTTATTTAATATATAATGTGTTCATATGATAATGATTTGATCATAACTTTTCAATGAGATATTAAACGTATTCAATTTCATAAGGATATATTTGTTCATTATAGTGGGTCTCGGGATATTACATTAACCGGAGAATGTCTCATATCTTCATTGGAAAAGTATTTTCTCTTCCTATGAAGAACAAAATTATGAATGTTTTAGGATTTATGAAGGGACACCGTCCCTTCAAATATTTTAGGGTACCATTATATTGGGGAATAACCAAAGGGTACATTTTAATGACACTGCCTCTAAAATTAAAAACATCATAGACAACTAGAAAGTTAAATCCCTATTTATGGCCGATAAGTTTTCCATTATTAATGTTGTAATTATTTTAATATTTCCATGTATTTTTTTATAAATGGTCTACTTCATTACTCCGAGGATAGAAAAAATTTATAATGAAAATTTTCTTAACTTGGAATATTATGGGAAAAAATTAATTTTTGTGTCATAGAATACCTATTGTAAACAAGTTAATATTGGGGATGCCTAGTATCAAAAACCTCAATATCATAAATGAATCTCTACAATTTCAGTTTTTACAGAGGCTTATAAATGAAAACCCTTTCAATTAGTTCTTATAAGATAAACTCATAAAAAAGACCTATAATATAGAACATTCACTATATGTATTATTCAATATATTCTTATCATAGTGAGAAATTTTACACTATTATGATTCAATATAGATGGCATGATTCAAGGTATTATTCTATTAAATTCTATACCAATAACTGGATATGTGTGCTCATTATAAACTTAACCTAGGAAGCCAATTTTTTAGATATTAATATTTCTATGAAAGATCAACTTATCTTTGATATTTTTTTATAAATTAAGAATATTTCAAAAGAACATTATGTTATCCCTTTTTGAAAACCAGTTTTGGAGCAGATGAGTGGTGGTATTTTCAACAACAAAGAGTTTTACCATTTTTGTGTTGGGAAAACTTCATTCCAAATTTATCAATTTTTTTAATTTCATAAAACCTCAGTTTTTCCTATAAAAAACCATGTTTATTTAGATAATTTATCAAAATTGACTTCCAATAGAGAACACATTTCAGTTTCAAGGATTCAACCACTTTTACAAATGTGTTATGTTTTATAAGAACAGTTAGGATCTTGAGAGCCCACTTCTATTTCTATTTGGTGTTGTATTTTTAATTTCATTGAACTTACATGTACAAGGACCAATTATATTATCTTCTTTTTTTAATTCATTCTTGAAAAATGTCTCGTCGTTCAGATGAAACCCTGTTTTATTATTTTCATATCATATGATATTCATAAGATCTGTACGGCTCAGAATTATCTCATTTTCAAGGAACATAACATCTATCATGAATCTGGTCTGATGAATATTATTCTTTCCATTAAGGACTTGAATCCTTTTCAAAAGGGTCATTGTGATAATTTTATTCAAGATTTGATGATTATTATGAAAATCAGGGCCTTTATAAAATTCAGTCCTCTTACTATAGTAATGAAAATTATATGAATTCTTTTATGGGTTAGAAAGGTAAAAATTAATAATGATGTTTCATCACAAAGAAATCATAGTGTAGAGGGATTTTTTTTATTTTTTTGAATCAAATTAGTCATCTAATTGAATGTTTCCATGACACTTTGTGTGTCATGTTTATGCTTGAGGTTGAAATGTGTGACAATATCAAGGTCATGTTAGTTTCTAATGAAAAATGATGAATTAAATTATGGACTGAATCTCACTCATCCTATCTTAGGTAGTCTATAAACACTTCCCAGTGGAAACTCTCATAGATATTTATGTTTTGATGGGTGAATTATTTATAAGAACTCAGTTCTATTAAGATAGATTCCACTCACATTTTCTGAGAAGGTAATGTCTTGGAAAATACTTTTGAAAATAAATTATTTTCTTATTATTCCATTACCTGGTTTGATGGTGTCCCTTTGGACAAACATTGTATTTCCGAAAAACAATGACTTTTAACTTCTGTCATTCAGATCTGGAAACATTATATTAAAATTTGGAAGACATGTACTTTAATTCATAATCTCATTTCTTCAGATAAACTATTAATTTGTTATATCTTTTTGAACTATTTAATATTTAAAAAAATTTAATATTAAACATTAATATTAAAAAATATATATTTCAATTTATATATTGTGATTTATAATTTGGATATAAAATTTTTATATGGAAATTATGTGTGTGATTTATAAAATATTTATAAATTAAAAATTAATGCTAAATGTAAAAGAATTTATTATTAATATTAAGAATTGTTTTTCATAATTAGTTTAATTTTTTTTAAAGGAATCATTTGAAAAATCATGTAATGAATATCAAAATAAACTTCTGTAATTGATATGATCATGGTTTAATTAATATTAAATTTATGATTTTCAAAATCACTACATAATGTATGAAATGTTCATATATAAGAACAAATTTTATATTCCTTATATCATATTTAAAATAAATTCCATATAAATAATAATAATAAATAATTCATATTATAATAGATATAAAGTGTTCATATTTATTTTAATATGTAATTTCCCTAGTAAATTTAATAATTAGAATGTGTTTACAATTGAATAATTTATGAAGTGTTCATAAATAGTTTATCTTATGTTTAAATATATTAATTGTTCATTTATTTAGTTTTTCCCTCTTTTATTCATGAATATCAATTTAATATTATGAAAGGATATATACATTATTATAACTATTAAACTACCTCTTTCAATTTTTGTACTTGCATCTAAGGAGTTACATGTTATGTATGACAGCTGGTTTATTTTTATTCTACCTTGAATTCAGATTGTACAAGGTTATGATCATGAATTTAAAAGTTGATTATAGTTTATACATATTATGTGTTAGAACTATAATTAAATTAAGGTCTCCCTTGAGTAAAATATCATTGGGTAGAGGTACTTTGGGTTGAATTTCACATTAGTCTATAGGTTTCTACCTTATCTAGAAAATTTGGGTTTGGTTATTTGTTACTTAAAGCTTAATTGTGTAGAAATTATTGATTTTATATGATTATAATTCTAAAAATTAAAGGATCTATGTACCTTATTCATTATATTCATTTGGATAAGTATGAATGTGGTTGAATTTTAATTTCGTTTAGTAACACAAGCTAAGTTTTATGGAATGTTTTTCACATAAATTTGGGTTGAACATATTGATTTTAGGTAAGATTTACGATTCCAAAATAAAATATTATAATTATTCATTTATGTAGATTTAATTTATGACATATGACGGTGAGAATATATCCACCTAAAAATACTAACTGTTATATTTCATCTAAAGAAAAAAAATTCAAGACCTTCATCATTCAGCCAAGTATGTTCTACAGAGTAGGGTACCTATAATTATCTTGTGTAAGGAATGTAAGTAACAAGGTGACCAAAATAGTTAGGTACCTCATTTTTCTGATTGTTATTATGTCTCACTTATATGGGAACCACTTTATATGGATACCATAAGAATAGTGTTATGTTTATCCATATAATGTATAAGATAAAAAATTTATTTCTCAAACATCCATGATTTGTAATATATGCAATGATTTGGATGATTCCAAACCTAAATGACTATGTGGTGATATGAATTCAAAAGTGTACTATTTACTTATTGAATTTTGACCTTTTCCAACTAATGTATATGATGTCATATAAAAGGATAATCATTTTATTGGGAAAAAATTAAATAAAAATAAATATTAAATGAATATAAAACACGATACACTTTTGAAAAAAATAATCCATTTTATATGAAAAAAATAATCCATTTTATATGAAAAAAATTTCATCACCGTCAAACATAACCATAAAAAAAATCAACTTTTTAAATTGGTTTAAAACAAAATAGTTGTTGTCAAGAAAGAATTAAAATTTTATATGTAAGAGATATTTCATCCAAAGTAAACTAATGTTGATATATTCAATAAATAATTTTTTATTCATATGAGAATAATAGAATTATTCACTATAGGTTTTATAATACCTCAACCTAAATCACAATGTCTAAGATGAAGTTCCACATAACCTCATAAATGCCACCCCATATGAAATATTTTGATGACTACTGGTGCGGGTCTATAGTAATGCGGTATATATAAAATAAAAAATAATACTAAACACTGGAATATTACATCATAAATATAATCTAGTAAATCAACATATTATAATATATATTGTATAAATGTTATAACAGATGGAATGTACAATCACACAAGTATAATTAAACAGAACTCCAATGTGGTAGGTTAATTATTACAAATGTAATAAATAAATAAAAGTGTTGTGTTAGTCATCCTCTGTCTCTACTAGTACTGCATCCATATCTAAAATCAAATATCCTTAAAAACCTTTCATGGGGCCTTATCCATCTGTCAGATCCTGGGTCCTGATTTATGCACATGCAACAAATTTCTCATGTTGTGTGTGAGTATAAATTCAGTAGGATACCAACAATACTTATTCAATATAAGTTCAATTTTATATGGAACTGTATCGAATGATGTAAAAGTAAATGTGAACCTTAGAATACAAATAATTAGATACCAAGTGATTGTGTGCTGACAAAGCTTCCATGAATCCAAGCCACAACTACTTTGGCTCCATGCCAAAGGGATTATCACAATAGTTTCAATGATAATTGGATAACCAAAAGGCCTTGTCATTAGTCTTTGAACAACCATAAGACCACTAATCCATGAGTCTTCCCACAAGGTCGTTCGGCACCGTCTCCATCAGGGGATAGGCCACTATGGTGTCATATCTCAAAAATCTCTATCTTAGGTAAGGCCACATGGTCATCATATCCCTACACAAGCTCAGATCGGGCCACAAGGTTATCGCACCCATTCCCTTTGTCTTGGTCAATCATCATCACCATTTCAAATCTCCCTTTCTCCCCCTATAAGGGCCAACCAAGCTATGGTGGTACACCTTCCATTATATACCAAAAGAAGACCCTTCAATGGCCATACAATTATTCACATAAGGGAAAATCACATATGGCCACAACACATCATTTCAAGAATGAAAAATAGTAGTCTAGCACATACACATACTTACACGAGCAACACATGCACCCACATGAGTTCAAACCCAAGGATGGATCTCTACCCCAGGACATAGATACCAAACATGGTAAAAATTTACAAATAATGGACCATGATTGTAAGGACATGTTAAATTTAATTATATGATTTTAAAATTAATATTTTACAAGGCTTAATTACCATATAATTATTATGAAAATACTGGATCAAACCAATATTCCAAGGGTCCAAAAATAAGTTCACAAACAATGGTCTAGTTCTAGACAAGAAGTAGAATCCAAATCTCTAGGTCTGATGCTAAAAGATCCAAGGAAAATTTCATCTGAATGGAGTTGGATCACCGAATATATTCTAGATAAGGACTGTGGTTTGAGGAATAAGGAAGGAGGTGAATGAGAAAAAAATTATCCCTCAAAACATTTAATTATATGTAATACACTCCTTTCACATCATGAAATATGGATTCATGTGGTGAATTTGTATAATAGTTGATACACCAAAAGTCGCATCGCATTTCCTAAAAATATTGAAAACCTTCATTAATGTAATTAACACAATATCACATCATGTGTGGTTTTTCACATACCATATATAATTTAATGGATTTTTCTAGAATCCATTCATGTCGTGAATATCTATTCGCTATACGAACCTACTCCTATAGCTACATTCCATATTTTGAGTCATTTCCTTCTCCAAACACACCTAACATTCCTAAAATCATTTAATTAAACCATTAATATGTGTTAACCATAAAACCAAGAATACCTTAAAATTTATGATACTATAAATCTCCCTCTATAATGAGTTCTCACCTTAAAAAAGTTTCTTTTAAGGCCTGATTGAATAATCTAATCCATTTAACCTACACAACATCTTTACTCTCTCAATATTCTTCTTCAATCCATCCATGCTACTGAAGTTCTCTCAAAAGTGGAAATGTATTCCTTCACAACACCTTCTCACCCCCATTTTTGATCAACACTAGGAAGTCTGCAAATGATGCACCATGATCAATCTTAATTTCCTCATAGTATATCACATCCATTAGAATAGTGATATACCTCTATAGTTGAGACATATGGAACACATAATGTAAACCTCAATATCATAGAGGAAGTTCCAAATGGTAGGCCACTTTCTAAACAAGCTCAACAAACTCAAATAGAACAATAATTATCCACCTTAGGTTCCTTTATTTTCATATTCAAAAATTCTCAGGTTGAGGAGTCACCATCACAAAAACTCAACCACCCCCAATGAACTCCAAGAGTTCCCCCACCTATTATAAAAAATATTTACCTACTTTAAGTTGTGAATAACCATTTCTTTATTAACTACACTCTCTCAGAGGTCTCATGTACAATACTCACTCCCACAATAGTTTCATAACCCACCTAATTCTAATATGGTGGTGAACAAAATGAATATCCATAAAGTTCCTTAAAAGGTTATATCTGAATTTAATCCTTGAATATTTTATTTTAAATGAACTCAACCAAGTCTATGTGATTATCCCAAGATCTGATGAACTCAATAAGGAATTCCCATGACACATCCACTAAAATTTGGATCATCCTCTCTGATTATCCAACAAATTGTAGATGGTATTTTTTGATCAAATTCATATAGGTTACCAAATTATACTATATTTAACAACCTAGTTAATGAAATTATAAATAAGTATCCTGAATTATATATTTAGGTTCATTATAAAAATGTTAAGTAATCATTTTCTACATCAAAAAGGAAATAGTTTTAACTAAACTCATTTCCTATAAGGTTTTTATTATTAAATAATTTCTAAATTTTATAATTTGGATTATATAGAAAAAATTCATTTTTCAAATCAGAATATAACAATTTTCTTACTGTGAAATGTTTGGATTTTAAAAAAATATATAGATTTTTCAATAAATAGTGAAAAATACAAAAAGAACCAGGTTATTATTATAGGTAAAGGACATATAGATTTTATTATAATTTCTTATTATTCACCTAATTTTAATTAATTTTGAGTTTAAAGAGGAAATGAGGGTTTCAGGGCTTTTACAGGGATTGATGACCCTATATTTGGTGGAAATGGATGGGTTGCATAGTTAGTAGAAATCGTACATCCTAGGTTGGATAGTTTGTTTAAACCATACATGGTTCTACAGGACTCCTTATAGGGTAGTTCATGGGCGGCACATGGAATGTCTAACAATGAACTATAATCCAAGCATGATGTATCCCCTGGTTAGTGCGTGCATAGGTAGAGAATGGTTAGAAAAATAGAGAACCCCAATCGTGTGGGCTATTGTCCTTAAATAGTAGCTAGAACATGGTTGGAACATGGTTTATCCAACCATATATCCAAACTATATTCCCTTTTAAAAGTAATAAAAATACATTTTCCCCTTGAATCCCTTATATTTTTGAAACCCTTCCCCCTCTTATTTCTAGTGGATAACATCCCTCTACAGGATCCCATTTCAGCTCTCCTTCATGCCTTAAGTAATGCCTTGGGATATATTTTTTTTTTACCAAAACATAATATCAAGATACATTTTTCACATTTTATCACCACCAGTAATCTATCAAAACATAATATCAAGATAAGTGTTCCTCTAAAAGCATATGGTATATGTTCTACGAATTTTCCCCCAATATATCAACATTTAAAAATTGTTTCCATTTTTCTTAGGCCAATTTCAATAGGAGATTATCCTTTAATCACATTCCTTAAATTCAACCATTTGAATTTCTAACTAAGGCCCTAGAGAAAAATTTTCATATTGTTTTAGGTTGATAACATAATTAAAACAACCTAATTATGGGGTGTTCATTGTTATGACTTTGATTTCTAATATCGTGACTACTGAGAACATTGTTTGGGTGTTTTTGACTTGATGTTTCTAATGGTTTGTCCCAAATTTATATAAATTAATTATTAATAATTAAATGGAATTTATATAATAAATATATCACTTGGCCTAGATAAATTTTAATTGAATTGGAGGATGGTTTCATGTCTAAATTGACCTTGTCACTTAGGATGAAATGAAATAGAAAGAACCTCGTGAATGGTAAAAGGATTGATTATTACATGGAATGAGTTTATGTATGAATTTATATAAAAAAAGTACATGATTTCTATTTAATATCAACCTTCTTTCATATTTATAGGAATCATTAGACTTAATCCCACATTAGATTCCCAAGGTAATTCCTTGAGCACTCAAGGCTTTCCATTCTGATTCATTAAGCTGGTTTCCAAGGGAGATACCTACCTTGGAACCCAATCCTTGACTTATTATGTGAATTCCTTGTTGTTGTATCGATGATTCACTTGAAAAATTTTCTATATATTAGAATTACTTTGATGAACTACTTGGATTCAGTGTAATTTCTTATGACATGTTACTCTATGGATTATTCTCTTTGGGATTTAGTCATTCCTAGCAGAGAATTTACTTTGGAGTTGATCCATGGACTTGGTTAGTGATATATGTCAATTGGATTGCATTGTGTATAAACCATGGATTATATATAGCCATTATTTCTTGGATTTCTGGTTGTATACCATTATAAATCTTGGCCTTATACGGTCAAGGATTCCTTGATTCCTATTGGATCATTTTTAGAATTATTATCATTATTATTCCATTGGTAATTCATATTATTTTCCATAATCCCTTGAATAAATGATTAAATGAGCATGATCTTTGAGACATACATCATATGATGAAGTAGGTATGGTCAGCCAGGTATCCCATTTGAAACCTGATTAGGATTTGAGTTATATTTATTTCATGTTTTAATTTGATATACCATTAAACTATTAGAGGTTATATTCCAAGGCTATATTTTTATTGACATTGTAGGGTGTGGACTTCTGATTTTATCTCACACCCTATCCAGGGTATCGATGGTATTCGAGAATATTACATGATTACTAGTATGGATAAGGGGAGCAATCCAGTTATGAATGCATGAATTATTTAATGAATATTGGATCTTGGTAGAAGATGATTAGGCCAACTCTCATGATTCAAGGATAGTTTTTTCTATTTTGGATTATTTCTTATCAATATACATCCATGTATACATGTTCTTTTTATTGATACATGAAATCATTATTGTATATTTCACTATTCGTAATAAGATTTGATTATTAATGGCTAAGATGTTAGTCCTTGTTTTGATGTCCTATTTATTGTTAATACCTCTATTATTTATTTATACATTATTTACTATTGTGATCCACCAAGATTATGAGGTTATAGTCTCTCGATCACACCACCTTGGACCCTCACTACTAGTCAGTGGCCACTAGAATGTGAGGAATCATTCTTGAGGCCACATAACCAAAGGATCGTGCTATTATTATCGGGTGAGATGAGCCGGGATGTCACAATATGGTATTAGAGGGTTTATTTTCTTTCCTTTATATTTTTGGGATTATAAAAAGGCTATTTGGATTTGTTGTAATTTTATAATGACAATGTTCCTCGGAATAGCTAACCCTCCTGTGGGAGAATAGTCAAATTTCCTTGGATGTAATATTATATTCAATATTATGCCTATTATGGTTGATTTGATTTCATTATTGGGTGATGCACATGATGTTTGATATTATTATTTATATGATGTTGGTTTAAATTTTGTAATTGGACTAGTATGTCAAGGGAGAATTGATCATGGATCATTTTAATCACCTCATAGGAATAATATGTCATCCATGTATGTTTCATTTCATCATAGCATGATACAGGTTCTATATTCCTTGAGTGATATATCTATTATGAAACAATATTTTTGTTGGAAATATGATATTGAATAATTGTTTATTAAAGTTTCTTCTTCAACCTAAATAGTGTATTCCTATATAGGTTTATGATAACACATTTACTAACCAATTATCAACTTTTTGAGTTATGTTCTTATAGTTACATAGACTAAAATATTATTCGATTTTCAATATATGAATACCATTTGTAATTTAAAGAGTTCATGTACCACTATAAATTGGGAATACTCATTCATCAAGTAAAATAATATTATAATAAATGTCACATTATCTTATCTAATGATTTTTTTGATATAGTTATATGAAATACCAATTTCAATATATAATGAATGTAGCTGTATAAATTGGGGGTTTTACTTCAGTTAATTGGACTATTATGTAAAAGAAAAAGACTTGATAAATCTTTAATTTAAATATGGTTCCATTAAAAAGTGATTCTAATTTAAAATTAAAGGGTGATTCCCTTTTTAACATATTATTGATACATTGTTTACTGGAACTCTGATATGAATTGATGAACATGACCCATACCTAACCATAGCTGGGGGTAGTATGTATTATACCTACGGTTTTATCGCACTCTTAAAATGCTACCCAATCCTAGAGTTTTGAGTGGGTAGAGTGGTGTGATTATTATATTGGAGGGATGTTTCCTATATTATTCTTATGACTATGATGTTATAATATTACATCTTATATGAGGCGTGTGCTTGGAATTTGTAATGTTGTTCCACAATTACATCCTCAATTCATGCACTAGGAGGCTTGTAACCACCATGGTCTAGTGATTGGGTTCCCTGATACTTTAGTGTTACCTCCAGTATATCCACTTTAAACACCTCCTACAATCTTCGATGTTGGTGATGATGCCTATTTTTTAGGGATTCATGCATCTTATTAAGGATATATAAGGATATCCAAGACTATACTCTTTTATTGTAGAATTAACATAAGAGATTCAGTAGTATCATCCGGCCACATTATCAGGAGATGGTAGACCTCATTCTATGTATTCATGGATAGAAGCCAGGATATTTATTTTTTGATCACCTTGAAATACCTATGGAGAGGAGAGTGAATCTATACACTCTATTTTTTTGTTTCATCCAATAGAGGGAGAGGTGTTATAAATTAGGTTAGTCAGTACCAGGCTTTAACTTAGGGGGATTTTGAGTCTAGTTTCTTAGAATTATTCTTCACGGAGATACTGAGACTGGAAAAATCTAGCGATTTTACACACCTTAAAAAGGGAACCAATTATTTCATGGACTATATATCTCTCTTGTCACAAACCAGCCCAGGTCAAACTTGAACCGGTCACCTGAGCCGGTCCGCGAAATTACCCGAGGGGCGTTCCCGATCCTCCTGGGCTAGCGTCAAGCACCAGGGAATCAACAAAGCCTGTGGGAATTATTTCTCCCATTAAAAATAAATAAAATAGAAGAAATAATAAAGAACATTACAGAATAAATAAATGGAATAAAAAAACTAGAAGAAAATAAATCTAACTGAACTCGACGTCCGAACTAACTCTATGTGAACTCATGGGTCACTCTCCGACTCAACGATCAAGCACCTCCCAAGGCGAGTGCACTAAATATGTAGCCTGCACAAACACTAAAAACAAAAAATAAATATAGGCATGAGTATTAAAAATAAGTAGGCTAGCCTGATATCTATTCCCAACGCACTACCTTTAAAATAAAAGAAACACCATTTCAATCTTGAACTACAATTTATAAAAGTATGTTTCCTCTTTATTTTACTCTAAAGACAAGCATGAACCATTTCCCTTAACCATTTTCAATGTAGATTCATTTCATTAGCGTCAATGGTATTTTTGAAATGGAAAGTGATGTTTATATTTTCAAATTTTTACAAAGAGGATTAAACACTTTCATTTGAAAACCATTTTTCGAAAAATAATCAAAACCATTTTACCATTTTACAAGGAAAACAATATAAAAAAATTTATAAAATAAATCACACAACAACGGAAATATAGGTATACATATAATCATCATAATCACTACTGCAAGCAACAAACGCCGAATAGACATGGGTGTACCTAGGAGATCAAGAATAATCCATAATACACAAATAATGAGACCTCATCCCCATCGACATGTCACACATAATGAAATAAAAATGCCTAATATGATCAACCATCCTTTCAAAGGAAGTCTGAGGGAAAATCCCATAGTAGTAAACCCAAAATATCCACCAACTATGGGTCACCAATCAGTACCATAACCTACCAGTGGGGCACCCATTCTCAAAATATTCTCTCAATATGCCAAATTCCCATGTCTCAAGTATTTGGAAAAGGGGGTGATCCAACCGATGTCAGTCGAGCATCCAATCACACACACACACACACACACATATATATATATATATATATAATAATGCACAACATGAATCACCCTAAGCCACTCCATGGGACAACCTCTTGCCTTTAAACTACTCGAGCACCCAAGAGCCTCTAAGCATGGGCCTCCAAAAATATCAGTCGCAACCAAGGCAGAAGAGTTATCCAAAGAGGGTTTCCATCAAAAAAATCATCATTTTTCATAATGTTCGAAACTGGCATTAAACAAATTTTACAATCACCAAATTAAAAAAATCCCTATGCCTTTATAAGACCAAACCAATTTGAAACCATTTAAGGAGCCCCAAAATACTACTTCACAAGATGCCAATATTTTTATAAAACCAAAAACCACTTTGAAAACCAAACACACACTTCTTTTAAACACAAAACTATTTGATGAACTTTCACGAAACCCGATATCACTATTTCCTATGTAAAATATTTATTAACAAGTCCAAACCAACCTTTGAATGCTAAAGAATAAAACCCAGAATTATACTTCGATATTTATAAATTAAACAGGGTGTGGAAAGCTTGAAATAGATGAATATTTTATTAAAAGAAATGCAAAGGGAAATAATACCTTGAGGTCAAAGTGCAACGACAATGTAACCTCGGAACCAAGGTGCGATGACAAGGCAACTTTGGAAACAAGGCACGATGACGAAGCCCACTCGAAAACGCCCCACGCGGGTCCTAAAAAGTCAAATTGGCCCAAAACAACATTTAATTAATAAAACCCCTAATCAACCCAAAGTAATATATATATATATATATATATATATATATATATCAAATAGAAATATCAAAAGTGGCATAAAGAAAATGGGTATACCAATGGGAGTTTGCGACTGGAAACAGACCGCTGGAGGGCTGGTCAGGGCAATGCCTACAGTGCGGGTGTCGAAACAAGGCAACGCCAGCAAGGCGGGTTGCTGTGCTCACAAACAGAGGGTGTGCCTGTGAGGTACGCGCTGTCGAGAGAGGGGGTGGGGGGTGCACTCCGGTAAGGGAGAAGGATGTAGGTCAACAGAAGAAGCTGATGCACACCAAATGGAATGTCCGAGGGGGGGTTACAGGTCTGCCGAGCGAAGAAGGGGGCCGCAAGAAGTTGGGGCACCGGGCAGTGGTAGCTGCTGCAAGGAGAAGGACGCTGGATCAGGTCATGTGGATGTTGTGCTAAGGAGTAGGAGGAGAGATCTCGACTGGAGACCGTGCATGCCAGCCGGGAGAAGGAAGGTCGGGGTTGCGGAATGCAGGAGGAGGGAGGTGGCAGGGCTCTGGTCAGAGAAGGATTGCATGACCGGAGGTAGGCTGCACTGTTGTTAGGTCGCGCTGAACTAAGGGGGTGCGTTTCAGGTAGCAGGGGAGCTGGGGGTCAGTGCTGGCTGGGTGTGAAGGCAGACAGAGGAGGGGTGTGTGCTGGGTAGCAGGGGAGTCGGGGGTCGGTGCTGGTTGGGTGAGGCGGCAGATAGAGGAGGGGTGCGGCTGGTCTGGTTCGCCGTGCAGCACAAGGAGGGGCCAGGATGGGGAGGCACAAATCATGTAGTGGGCACCGATGACGGGTTTCCACGCTAAGGAGGCAGATTCGGAGAGGGGAGTAGGGTGTCGGGGTTGTGCGCGCTGGACACCCGGATATGGGTCACTGCGCATTGCAAGGGGGAAACCCGCGTGGAAGGAGGGAAAAGAGTGGAGAAAGAAAGAAAGGAAAAATGAATAATAATAATAATAATAAAATAAAAGTAAAAATTAAATAAAAAACATAATAAAAATAATAACAATAACCAATATAATTATCATAATTATATTAATAAAAATAATAATAACCTTAATAATAAAATAATAAAAATAATAAATGAATTCATATTATTTTAATAATAATAAAATTAATGAAAAGGTCACACAGTTTCATGGGCGAATCCACGCGGCGTCGCGCTCCACCTGTGCATCCAACGACGTCAAACTCAAAACGCGTGCCTTTTATCGAAAACTCAGAAACCTCTTCCAGGACTCACCCTGGACCCTAGAAAAAATATTTAAAGGTAGAAAAATAATTAAATAAATTAAACTCATAGGTCGGGGTGTGACAATTCTCTCCACCATAACGCTTTTCATCCCTAGATATCCACGATACCTTCCAATCGGTCGATCAACACTTAATAATTCCACACAACACAATCCAACTTATTAACACATGGTCATTCCATCGACCACCATCAGGACGTAACCCTATTTACCAAAACAAATTACCAGTAGAGGGGAGGCTTGAACGGACTCCCCACCATAAGAATTCAACTAGAATCTGAACTGAGCCTTACTCAAGCTAGACAGAACATAAAAAAAAGATTTAAACCATTCACTCTCATCCGAATGGAATAGGAGTTGAACTGAAAACTCCATAATAATGAAAAACCATCACCCCATGGATGAGGAGGGAGGACCAATGGATTAAATCAATAAAAATAGGGTGGAAAACTACTCACGACTCACCACTTCAGGATGAACACAAACCAAGGCCACAACTGATTCACATGGGTGGTCCATACAAGGCCACTGATCGACAACTCGAATACAAAAGGGTACAGTTATTGACATTGCGCATGGGGTAAGTCCATCAATATCTTTGTGACAAGAGGAGAATTACAATGACCAAGAAACCACAATGAACACACTAAAAATGCCTCACCGAAATGATAGAGGCACCACCATACTGAAGATTCTTAAAATTCCCCAAGGTTCTTAACTACACATCGGCTTCACTCTGAGGCCTTTTGGCTAGAGCTCTGATGGATGAAGCATCTCCTGCCTTACAGTCAGGTTCTAATAATCCCAATAAGTACTAGAAATCTTATTATTTGACAAAATAAAGGATAAAATTTTGGAATAAAACCATACTGGCATTGAAGACCGATGTTCATCAAAACCCACGACATTACCATACATTTCAAACCAAAAAACAACACTCGTACAATAGCCATGATTAGAGATCCATTTCACTATAAGAAAACATACATAAAAACATTAAACAAAAAAACCAAATAGCCCATCACTTCTGGGAACATCCCCCACGACGCTTTCTAGCGACACCTCGATAGAATTGTTGTAAGTGACCCAAACGTCCACAAGCATGACAAGAATTAGGAGTACTTTGGAACGATGGATTATTGTTACCTATATTTCCACAATTATAACACATGAAGATCTCCCACTCTAAGAGGTTGATGAATGATCCTGAGGCCTTTTGATTCTAGGACCTTCCCCATTGACTTTCGATCGCATACTCATCTTCTTGTTGGAAGTCTCTCCACTACTCCTAAAAATTGGAGGAGGGATGACCACTTGGAGTACTCTTGTCATCATGGATTTGGTTGGAAAAGCATATATTGCCACATCAACAAAAGAAGTTTGGCTGGACTCTGACACCTTTGACTATAGATCAGGGTAGAGACCCGCCTCGATGAATCGAACCTTCATTGAGTCATCTGTGGCTTACCCTGAATCATAAGGGACTTGCTCCACAAAATCTGGAAATATTCAACTACGAATCCATCGCCCTGGTACAGATAATACATCTCCATCCCCTTCCTCCCATTTCTTCCTCAGCGAAATACTGATGAATGAACAAAGCATTTAAAAACTCCCAAGTAAGCTCTTGAAAGGGCTTATTCTGAGACACCGACTTCCACCACATCCACGGTGAACCTTCAAGCATAAAGGTCACAAACAAGACCTTAAATGACTCAGGAAACACAACAAGGTTAATATAGCATTCAATCTTCCACATCCACTCCTCCTCTATGGAAGGCTCTGCTTGACCATAAAAGAGAGGTGGATCTAGCTTATGAAGCTTAAGCATAAAATCCTTAGGTTGATCAACCATACTACGATCATCCATAGAAGCTTCAAGGGGATAGCCGCTGGACAAGAAGAGTCAAGAACCCAATCAAGGCCAACTAAATAAATAAAAATCCTTAAAATCAAACACCACATATATGAAAAGCTCTAAACTCAATAAAACAAGCTATCATAGAATCAAAAATTTCCTTTTGAAAATATCTTTAATTTAAAACAAGTTTGGTCACTACAGCAAAAAAGGTATTTAGCGGCGGTTTTTTTTTCATTTCGCGGTGGTTTAAACTGCCGCTAAATCGATTGGCGGTGGTTTTGAAAAACTGCCGCAAAATCATGCGTCGGGAAACATAAATAATAGATATAAATAATAGATATAAATAATAGATATAAACTCAATAATAATAAATAATAAATAATAAATAATAAATAATAAATAAATAAAAATAATAAATAATAAATAAATATAAATAATAAATAATAAATAATAAATAATAAATAATAAATAAAGATAAATAATAAAAAATAAATAAATAATAAATAATAAATAATAAATAATAAATAATAAATAATAAATAAACATAAATAATTAATAAATATAAATAATAAATGTAAATAATAAATAAATATAAATAATAAATAATAAATAATAAACAATAAATGTAAATAATAAATAATAAATAATAAATAACAAATAATAAATAATAAATAATAAATAATAAATAATAAATAATAAATAATAAATACATAATAGATATAAATAATAAATAATAAATAATAAATAATGGATATAAATAATAAATAATAAATAATAAATACATAATAAATATAAATAATAAATAATAAATAATAAATAATAGCTATAAATAATAAATAATCAATAATCAATAATCAATAATCAATAATGAATAATAAGTATTAAATAATAAATAATATATAATATATAATATATAATATATAATAAATAATAAATAAATATAAATAATCAATAATCAATAATAAATAATCAATAATCAATAATCAATAATAAATATTAAATAATAAATAATAAATAATAAATAATAAATAAATAAATATAAATAATAAATAATAAATAATAAATAAATATAAATAATAAATAATAAATAAATATAAATAATAAATAATAAATAAATATAAATAATAAATATAAATAATAAATAAATATAAATAATCAATAATCAATAATCAATAATCAATAATCAATAATAAATAATCAATAATGAATAATAAATATTAAATAACAAATAACAAATAATAAATGTAAATAATAAATAATATATAATAATTAATATATAATAAATAATACATAATAAATACATAATAGATATAAATAATAAATAATAAATAATAAATAATAAATAATAGATATAAATAATAAATAATAAATAACAAATAATAAATAATGAATAATAAATAATGAATAATGAATAAAAAATAAAAAATAAAAAATAATAAATAAATAAATATAAATAATAAATAAATAAATATAAATAATAAATAATAAATATAAATATAAATATAAATATTAAATAATAAATAATAAATAATAAATGTAAATATTAAGTAATAAATAATAATTAATAAATAATAAATAATAAATAATAAATAATAAATAATAAATAGTAAATAATAAATAGTAAATAATAAATAATAAATAATAAATAATAAATAATAAATAATAAATAATAAATGATAAATAATAAATAATAAATACATAATAGATATAAATAATAAATAATAAATAAAAAATAAAAAATAAAAAATAATAGATATAAATAATAAATAATAAATAATAAATAATAAATAATGAATAATAAATATTCAATAATGAATAATAAATATTAAATAATAAATAATAAATAATAAATAATAAATAATAAATAATAAATAAATATAAATAATAAATAATAAATAATAAATAAATATAAATAATTAATAAATATAAATAATTAATAATCAATAATCAATAATAAATAATAAATAATAAATATAAATAACAAATAAATATAAATAATAAATAAATATAAAGAATAAATAAATATAAATAATAAATAATAAATAATAAATAATAACTGATAAATAATAACTAATAAATAAATATAAATAATAAATAATAAATAATAAATAAACATAAATAATTAATAAATATAAATAATAAATAATAAATAACCAGTTACAAATAATAGATAATAAATAAATTAAAGTACATTATAAATAATAATTAATAAAGGAAACACATGAAAAAGTATGAAAAGACGTGATAAGGGATGAAAAATCATGAAAACGCATGAAAAAGGATGGAGAAGCATATGAAGAATGAGGCATTATAAAGAATGAGAACGCATGAAAACTCGTGACAACTCTAGAAAACTCCTAAATAATTCAACATAATCATCATAATAACCCATAAAAATCATTGATAAAGATAACAAGTCATGGAAACCCAAACAAACAGTAATAAATGGAGCAACCATTAAAACCTGTCAAAACGGTCATAAAGAGACAAAAAAATTGGACTCACATTAACGGAGATAACTTATGATCCGAAAATCTATTTTAGATCTGCGACCTGTCAAATCAAAGATCCTGAAATTATCTTCGACCTGAAAGGTGAAAGAGTCCGAATTGACAGGCAGATCGGAAGTTATGACCATTTTAAAAAAACTGACGGTGAACTGGTGCTAGAAACGAGGCATTGAAAAACATAACAAACCCAATACCCACTAAAAAGGCCATAACAAATGATCTAGGAGTGCATGTGGGTGCCGTGACCAGTCCAACTGAAGCTCATAGAACGAGCTATGATCTGGCAGGTGGAGGAGGCCGAACTGACACGCGGGTCGAAAGTTAAGTTCGTTTGAAGACAAGTTCGATGGGACACCGGTGACGGAAATGTGGTTTTGGAGGCCTTTGGAGGGGTTTTGGGGTCGAAAAGCATGATAGAAGATTTCTTATGTTGGACTGGTTCGTAGCTCTCTTCGCTGGCTTCGATTTGATATATGGTAGAGCCCAAACAGACACTCGGAGCAAAAGTTATGGCCGTTTGAAGTTGGAGAACTTTTTTCAACTTTCTTATAACTATAATATCTTCCACACCTTAGACTGTCTCACGGTTTTGATTATATATGCCTCTAGATCATTTCATGAGCTTCGATTTGAGTAGTCTTGGCGCTTCAACGGACGCTCGGATCAAAAGTTATGGTCGTTTTAGTGATTTTAGGGTTTCTTGTGTTTTTTTATTTTTTCATTTCATTTTGCGGCGGTTTTACCGAAACCGCCGCTATTTCGCGGCGGTTATTTAAAAAACCGCTGTTAATCCTCGAATAAAATTAAAAAAAATTAAAAAAAAAATTCCGTTTAGCGGCGGTTTTTTCACGGCGGTTTTTAAAACTGTAGCGAAATGGCGGCCCGAAACACGTTTCGCGACGGCTTTAAAAAACGCCACGAAAAAATCACCATTAAATGGCGGTTTTCTTATAGTGAAGGTTGAACATCAATCTATTATCTCTCACCTTGAACATAATTATATAAATGATTCGATAAAATATTATAATTGGATAGTTTAAATTTGATTATATCTTACCCAATTTCAAAAGAATAATATTTTCACTCTTGTGGAAAGACCAAATAATCATCCTAATATTAGAACTAAGTGGGATTTTGTAACAAACATAATGAACAAAAAAATATCATCCATAACAAGGATTAACTTGTTGCTAAATTATATAATTAATAATAAGGTATTAATTTTGGGGAAATCTTTTCACCTGTTTCATTGCAAGAACCTATTAGAATCTTATTGTAATTCATCAATCGTTTTAATTTTTTAAAAAAATCAACTGGATTTAGAAAGTGATTTTCTGAATGGATTTTTTTATGAAAATTTTTTAATCAATAAAACACCAAATTTTGAAAATAATATATTTCCAAATAAATTGTTGAAGTTAGCCAATGATCTTTATAGTTTAAAACTATCCCCTCATGATTTGTATGAGAGGTTAAATAAATTCCTTTTATCAAATTATTTAAAAATGGGAAAATTAAATTATAGTATTTTTATAAGAATATTTTGAAATGATTTATTAATTGTTAAAATTTATATTTCAGATGTTATTTTCATCTCAACTAAAAAAACTCTTTACAATTAATGTTATTATTTAATGAATAAAGAGTTTAAAATGTGATTTATGGGAGAACTCAAATTATTCCTTGGTTTTCAAATTTACTAAAATTACAGTGAAATATTTTTAATCCAAAGTAAATACACTAGTGAAATATAAATAAGTCTAGAATGTATCAAACTAAGTAAATTAGAACACACATTAGAATAACTTATAAGATATCATTGGATGAATTGAGTCATTTAGTCGATAAAAATATTTACTGATGTATGATTGGAAGTCTCATATACCTTAGTCAGAATCGACTATACATCATGATTAGTGTGTGACTTTGTGCTTGTATTTAAAAAAATCCAAAAAAATATCATTTAAAATATCTCAAAATTCTTTTTTGATATCTGAAAGGAACTAAAAATCTAAGATTATTTTTTCCTAAGGAAACCTCTTTTGAACTTACTTGCTTTTTCTAATGCTAATTTTGGTGGATACCAACAAGATAGGAAAATTAATAGTTGAACTTGTCATCTAGTAGGAAAATCCCTTATCTCAAGTAGTAGTAAGTAGAAAAACTATGTTTCTCTTTCTACATTCATTGAAAAATCCATAGTCAATGGGAATTTTTGTTCCCAAATCATATGGATGCAACAACTCTCTTAGACTTCGGGATAACATATTTTAATGTCCTTATCAAGTGTGAAAACACTAATTTGATAAGTATCTCTAAAATTGTAAGGTTTAAAAGGGGCCTAGATACCCTGAGAGGGGGTGAATCAGGGTATGGATATTCTTTTTCAAATTATTCATACCCAACTAGATCTTGACCTCTTTATCACAAGGGTAACTTTTTTAAACTTATGTGTTTATTATAATCACTTCTTTTCTTATTAATCTGATGATGATGCTTTATATGAAATGCTGGGAAGCAAGCAGGAAGACACAAAGAATTTTACTTGGCTCACCCTCACTAGGCTACGTCCAAGGGGAATACAATGGCTATGTGCAGCAATACCAAATCCACTAAATATCACTACAAATAATGCTCGGGTTAGATCACTTATATACCTAGGATCACTACCTTTACGATGTTTAGGGTCATCTCACTAATTTCCCAAGGGTTACTCCAAATTTCTTTCTCTCTGCCTCACTGCCTATAAAAAGGATCTGCTTTTTCCTCTTCCTTTTCTCACTACTCCGGAAGGGATCCACTCATAGTTTATGTAATTGTAGGTCCACTCATTATCACTAATGAATATATACTTAATTATAGATAGATTCTCTATTGAAGTTCCACTTTAATCCATATATTAATATCACTTTACCACTAAACATAGGGAAATCATTTTTGAAACTCTTTCATAAATCACACTGCCTTTTTGAAGCTCCCACTTTTACAAAGCTCAAAAAAGCCTTCATGAAGTCCCTAATTTTTCACAAACCACACACCTTCGCAGAGCTTTGGCCATCGCTGAGCTCAAGCTATCACAAAGATACTTCCTTTATGAATCCCACTAATACAACGTGGAAAACACCTCCTTCATGGAGATAGATTAGTTGTCATGAAGCTCCTACTTGTCGCAAATCACACTGCCTCTGAGAAACTCATTTTCGATTCGATAGCTAAAAAATTTTCTTGAAAAACTCTCTTCTCTTCTCTAGGGGTTCGACACCTATTTATAGTT
Organism: Viscum album; assembly: GCA_963277665.1. Classification (NCBI taxonomy): domain Eukaryota; kingdom Viridiplantae; phylum Streptophyta; class Magnoliopsida; order Santalales; family Viscaceae; genus Viscum; species Viscum album. The sequence goes on along the minus strand of OY728123.1, from coordinate 423,954,448 downwards.
GATTCCACCTACTCGAGAACCTTCCTAGAAAAGTCCGCACCATGTCAGCTCAAATCGCAATTCTCTGAAATTATCACCAACATTCTCTCCATATCACAAATTACCACAGCAATTTTTGGATCGTAGAGCTCTTCGTAATCTCGGAGCGTTCCGTCAATTCATTTGCACTGTCTCCACAATGATCCCTCACAATGCTCTTCACCTTTTCAATTCACAATTCTCATCATAATCACATAGCTCACTGTCAACATTCTTCATGTCTTTTTAAAAAATAATTCATGAATCCCATGTTCGTGAAACTTATGCCTTTTCTATATTTGGATATGATCTTCAAGGAAATTAACTTTTCGCAATGCTCACCAAATCCCAAATTTTGGACCCAAATAACGTTCCAAACACTGTAAAATAGCACCACCTTTTATCTGTTCTTTAGTACCACCTCCAGATCTTCTATTCCTTTATCATGGTTCTTTGTCAATATGGATTTTCAAAAACATCTCTAGAACTTGAAAATTCACCATGAAACCCCAGTTTTTAAACAAACACAACAAACCCAACAATGTGGCAATGTTACCTTGAGGGATTTTTTCCCAACAAAAATTTCTATCCAGTACTCTTGTACTAAGAACAATAATATGAGGTAACACTTTCTATGAGATCGATTTCAAAAGGTGATATCATTCTTGACATTTTTTTTCACCAACCTTTAAATTTTTCATATCTTTAGTAAACCCCTTTATCTTTAATAGATTGATTTTACTAAAGGTTAATTGGGTATGAAAATACTATGATACATACATATTAACCTTGTAAATATTAATAAATTTAAAAATTATTTTTAAATTTAAAAATTATTTTCAAAATAAAATATTTTATTTATTTTAAATAAATAATGTTTCCAAACATTTTATAATTTTGGTAAACTAAAGTGAGTCTGATACTACAAGAAAAATGTTAATGTCTTTATATAAAAAAGTTGATTTGGTTCTAGAATAGATGATCCAAGGTATTTTATCCTGAAAATAGTTGATTGGGTTATTACCATTTCTTCATCATGGGTGTGAGTAGTTGGCCTTTACGGCACACCTGGTTTAATTTCATTAGGTAATTTTCTATGGTTTATTAATATAAAATTTTAAAAACCTTATTGATGGAATGAATTTTGAAGTTATTTATTTTAAAAATATTTTATTTTTTTTAGTTTTATTTAATGGGTATGATCCCTTAAACTCACCTATTGCATTATTTTATGGGGTGTTAATCTTGTTAATATTGAAATGATCATATAAGAGACACCTTTTTTTCTAAATTAATTTACCAAAAGTTTATTTAACTCTCTTTCAAATTAATTTCTCAAATATTAATTTTTCTCATAAACTATAATTTTTAAATAAAAATGATTATTTTCTTTTATCTTGAGCTTTATTAAAAAAATCTATTTATAAAAAAAATAAGTTTTCCAATTTTTTAAAACATTGTTATTGCCTCAATAAAATATCATTAATTATGATAAATTTAGTTTTAAATGTTATTTATTTTATTTAATCTAACCTCGTATATTACTCCTTTCTCACAATCTCATAAAGGGATAAGATTTTGGAGATTTTTTATGTTAAGTGGGAGAATATGTTTTTCATGCAAGGGGTATTTTTTGGGAAGTATTTTTTATTCATCTTCAAAGGAGAATAAATATAATAAAATTATCGATTACTTAGTAAATTAAAAAATATATTTTTGATATTATCATGTTTATCATGATTCTATTTTTATATTATAATTTTCATTATCTATTAATTTAAGTGTTTTTATCATCAAAACGCGGGATATTTTTGTAATTCTCACCAAATTTTGTTTTTAATGATCACAAACACTCTTTAAAGTGTTTAATGATTATTTTAGTGATTGGAAGCTAAAATTGATGAAATCTTATTATATCCCAGAAAGATCTTCTAATAACCTTTGATAATATCATAATAGATTTTTTGAGGATGTAGGGTGATGTTTACAATCATCTTGAAGACAATTAAGGAAGCTAAGAGGCCATGGAGGATCTTGGACACCAGTAGGTAGCACCAGCCAACCGGTGGAATGCTCTGTGGATTCATCTAGCAGTAGATTCACATCGTCTACCTAATATAGGAGAACTGATTATCCAATACATTTGGTAAGTAGTAGTGTAGTCTTCATGTGTACAGCTACCACACGATGGAGGAGTATCAACTAGCCGATGGTAGTAGACAGTGAGAATAATGTAACAGTAACTGCACCAGTTATACAATAGAGGTAATGGGGTAACCAAGGGCATCGACATAGCACTTATGAGGATTCATTAAATGATGGTGAAAATAAATTAATTTTATCCTTCAATGGATTAATTACCTCTAATTAATTCCATAAGGTTCTCAATGATTTTTGAGGATATAAATAGTCCTCTCAGTGTCTTTCTCTATTAACCTTCTCATCCATTCTCAAACGTCAATGTGTTATGATCTCCAATTATATCTCAATGTTATCCTTTTTCTAAGTCTAATCTTCTCTAATATAGATTTTGTTTTCTTATTTTAATATCTTCTCAGTCTCACCTTTTTCTTATCCACTCCTAGTTTTTCGTCATATTATTTTGAGAGAATTAGGAAAGTACTAAAAACATTATTTCTCCAAGAAATAATCCTTTCTCTTTCTTCTATTGTCAGTTATTACTACCTTTAAAGTGAGGGATTCAAGTTTTTTGTATAAAACCATTGAAAGTTAAGGGACTATTCTCTTTGGGGTTTCAAGTCATACATGTCTTTTATAATGTTGTTTTTTTCTAAAAACTAATAAGTAAAATAGTTTTGGTATCTTCACTACCAATAAAGATAAGAGGTAATACATTAAATCCTCAAGTGATTGAGGTGGTAGATATAGGGTCTCTTTTTCATATATTTTTGAATTTCCTTACCAAATTGTGACCCTTATTTATTTTCCACATATTTATTTATTTTTCAATTTTCTTTCTCTTAATTAACCAATTATTTAATCTAAAAAAACACTTAATAACTATATTTTATTCTTCTACTTTTATAATTGTAACACCCCAACTTGAACCACTAGGTCCCAGTTGAGGGTTCCAAATTACCACATACACACCACCCCATAATCAAGAAGTTGTTGAATAGAAGTGGGGGCCTATAAAACATAATTGGTATATTATACTCTCAGTACCAAGTAAAAATCAGAGTATAAATAACGAAAGTGGTGGAATAATAAAAGAAATCAATCACCAAGGTAGTGAAATACATAATTAAAACCTATGTAGTATCAATATGGTATGTTAGATACCAAAACCAAAACTAAGAAAAAGGTTCCAAAGTACATGGTAGTCAGTAAATAAAGGTAGTAGTTAATATCCAACATGAACTATATCCAAAAATGACCACATACTCCTACTAACCTAATCAACCATCCACTATAGAGACCATTAACTTCGTTGGATCTTTACCTATGAAGTCTACAAGCACACTAAAATGACCGAGTAGGATGTGGGTACATGACATAGTCGGACACCACCAATGTCCCATAATAAAATTGAATAATGTATAAGGGTGAATTATATAAAAGTAAATAAAAATTGATATCAACAAAAACTATATCCTACAAGAAGAAAATATTTGTTGGGTCCTCAAAAACTAGCTCTACATTCTTCGAAACCATGATAGAAGGAACATTGTTCATTTGGATAACACATACCCATCAATGGGATAGCCCGTAAACATGTGTGACAAATGCCGCTGGTTGGGATAGCCCAAGTACATGTCATCTATATTTTGACACATCCCTCTTAGGGGATAGTCTAATAGGCTCAACCTACATGCTCAACCATAGTTACAATATAATAGCACACACATATGCTATTGGATACAAATGATAGATCCAGCATTACATTATGTTAAGAAAGTATCCTAACCATCATAATCTATATGAAAGAAATACAAGAATTGGTCAAAAATCTTGTGATCGAGCATCAACATAAGTTTCAGGGGGTTACACATGCATTCTCACAATAATTCTAGTAACTAGTATGAAATATGTGCTAAAGTCAAGGGCTTCTACTTAGGTGTATGATTATTTTAAAAGAAATATCCAATATCCGAGTCTAAAAGAACCATTTAATTCTGTAAACAATCATAAATAAACACATTTAAGATTACTATATTCAAGTCTAAGAAGAAACCACACCCTATAGTTATTTCAAGGTTAAACATGCCTGAGATGATCTACTACAGATTATAGCCTTGGTCTAATGGTTGTGTAGACACCAATTCTCTTACTCTAAGTGCATATTATATCAATGATCAAAGAATACCTTTTTATATCAATACAAACCTATTATATTTTATCAATACCTTGATAATATAATTATGTTTGATCAAGTATAATATAAGGGAGATGATCTATATTAAAAAGGAACTCACTGGATGAACAATGTAGGATTGGTTCATTATTCAGGCATCAAATAGAGGTGTTGAAAGGGAGGGAGAGTAATTCAAAATAACTAGAGTATAAATGTGGTTTTTGGAGTTTAATGGGGCCTAAGGGAATAATAAAATATTAGTATAGGTAGTGTTTTAAAAAAATTACAAAAAATTGGTGTCCTATATGGGATTATTCAGATGTTGTCACCATGCTTGGGCCACTAGGTAGACCTAGTTTTTTACAAGAGTTGCAACAACTATCATGTGGGATCTACATCCATTTTTTTGATATAAAAACTTCACTTGAAAATGGGTGGATCTTGTTTAGCTTCTTTAATCTACATAACACTCACCAAATTAACTCCTTTGCTTATGAAAATTTCTAGACACCTCTAACCATCCCCAAATCACATAAAAACATGATCAAAAGCTATTTATATTTTGAGAATTAGGCATAACTAAAACTAATGGTTCCAAAATTATACCCCTCTTATGAATTATCATCCTTGAGAATCATAATTCTTCTTGAAAAACTATAGCCACTAATCTAGAATGTTATCTTCCCACTCTAACATATCTTCATGAACATGCTTATATTTCTATAGAACCTAAACAAGAGGAATGGTTTTCCATCACATCACCTTCTCACTTTTTTACACTATCCAAATAGGTTATTCCACAAAATATGAATCTTGATCTAGCTCAACATCCTCATAGTTGAACACATGTGTAGGATAATGCGTGTACTTCTGATGTTGATATACATGGAACACGTTACTCACACCCTGATACTATAGAGGAAGGACCAAATGATAGGCCCCAATCCAAATGTGTCTGATAATGTCGAACAGAATGATGTATCGTGGTTCTAATTTCCCCTACCTCCTTATATTTCTATTCCCCAACCAAGAGGACCCATGTAAGAAAACTGTATTACCCACAGTAAACTCTAGGGTTCATCATCTTCATTCATCATAGGAATTATGCATATTCTAATTCATAAACATTCATTTATTAATCAATTGTACTCACTATGAGGTCTCATATACCATACTCAGCTGAAAACTTAAGATTCACTTACCACATACCCGCAAAGAAGTGAACAACATGGCTACTCATACAGAGCCTAAAAATAAACCATCTGAATCAAAGGATGGAACCTTTAATTATTGGAAAACTCCACTATATCCAAGTGATCATCCCAAAATCCTATAAAATATTTAATACAATCATGAAGAATATTCTCTAAGGTTTGTAATATTGACTATGACTTCTTTTCATTCTAATGTTGAATGGTCATACATAGATTTAACTGAGTACACATGACCCTCTATAAAACCTACCAAAATGTTGAGGTAAAATATTAATATTTTTGAAATACCATGCTCAAATTAACTCTATAAATCTACAGGATATCTTTAATATTGTTATTTCCAAGATCATCCAATGAACTCATCTCTCGGATCGATAAGAATTGATTCACCTTGGTTAATGGATCTACAAAAACCCAAATGGTGTACCTCTCGACGTCCTGAGAAACCCTATCATGAAGTATTTCATCACCTAATCCCACTTCCATACATGTAATAGAAGTGGATAAAGTAATATCCTAGTTCTATGATTCTCAACCTTGATTCTCTAACATCTCTGACAATTGAGAGACAAAGCTCATAATACATCTTTATGTCATACCTATAGATCATCCACTTAGCATCGAGATATATATTGGGTGACCCCTAGTGTATTACCCACTATGAATATTGAGAGGCTCTCATTATCAATTATATCATGGAATATGGAATCATAACCCTGTCATGAGCAGAAGAACTCCCTATCTCTATAAATCCAAACATGATATAGAACTAATTTTTTCCAACCTCTCACTTATCACCCCAAATTCCATATCAAGATTCTAACTATACTTCACTTGTTCATTTAATAAGGATTTCATCACTTAGGTTTCACAAACAATTGTCCCTCAAACCTCAGCTATTCCAACCTTCCAGTCTTCCAAAAGATCTATGTGCTTTCGTCTTACATTTTATGTTCATTCCCCACTTTATATTTATTCTTCCTCAGTGCATCTACAACTACATTGTACTTACCAAGATTATACTTCTTATCAAAGTAAAACATCTATAAGTACTCTACCCAATTCCCATAATTATGATCTAGGTCATGATAAAAAAGATATACCACATACTCTTGGGTTCTATAGACATGAAAAACACTCACCAAAGAGGAGAGGCCACCAATATTTTAATTCCTGAAAGAATAACTCTAACTCTAAGTCATGTGTAGGGTAGTTCCACTCATGGGGTCCCAGATTATGAGACTCGTAGGAAACTACCTCATTGCCCTTTATCAGAACACCCCCTAGGCCAATGCTAGATTCATCGTTGTAAAATGAATAACTAACTCCTGGATTGGGAAGAATAAGGATAAAATCTAACATTAACCTTTTCTTTATATTTAACTAAAAATTATTCATTCTATTCCATATTTTAAAACATGACCCCCATCTTGGTCAGCGCAGCCATGGGAACTTCCAGGTAAGAAAAATAAAAAATGAATCTCATGAAGTACCAGACCAATCTGAGAAAACTACATAGCTTGATTACATTCCTCAATAATACCCAATGAAAGAATGCATAAACCTTCTCTATAAAAACTAATATTCCCTCTTGAGATACCAAATTCCCAAGGAAGCTCACCTCTTATATCCAAGAGTGAAACTTTGAGTTCTTGGCCTAAAGTCAATGTGCTCAAAGTGTACTCAATACAATTTTCCAGTGTCTCTCATTTGATTATGATGTCTTCGAATATATAAGGATGTGATATAAAAACACATAAATAGAGGATTCCAATTATGTGTATAATATATTGTTCGTAAGGACTGAGAAAACATTTTGAACATTCTTAATTCTAGTGGGCATAATGAGATACTCATACAAATCATATCTACTCCTAAATGTTTTATTCAATATTTCTTCCTCCCTAATATGAATCCAATGGTATAAAGAACGCAGATCTGTCATGACCCATCCTCGGGTCCCGTGTTGTGACTACCCCAAGCCCGCCTTCCATAGGCCAGGGGCTAGCGACTAGAACCAAAGGATTAATCCCGATAAAAAGGGAAGGCATTGACTTTAATAAGTAAACAAAAACAACAGAGTACACAAATGAAAGTAAACACTAAGTAAAACTGTATACAAAAGAAGGTGCTGAAAGTAAAGGGGCGAAATACAATCCCAACAGTAAAGTACAATACAACTGAAAAGCTAGTACAATTGTAGTAATGTAAAACAACAACTACTGAGTTGTTATCTAGAATTCCCACCTGAAGGGTAGATATAGATGGCCTCCTCATCACCCCAAGTCCATCCATCCACTCTGTGTATGTCTCACCAAGTGGTCCACCTCTGGGTACTGTCTAGCTCTACAACTCTCTACCTCGATCAGTGTTGTTCGTCGTCTGCAACCAACACAACAAAGTGAAGGCATAGCCCGTGCATGGGTGAGTATAACAATTCTCAATAGGGACCCTAAGACCCTCAAGGTCTCACAATATCCAAAAATAATAACCCAAAAAGAAAAAAAAATACGATCACGAAGTATCAACCAACCCTACTTAGGTATATGCTCATACATATACCTAAGTTATCATTCACAGTCCGGCTCCAACTCTCGATCTCAAGCACAACCCATTCCACAAAGGAAGTAAAGTCGATCAGCACGATGATAATGGTTGAAAGACATGACTCGGCTCACATAGGTATACATCTTTTACAGAGATATAGAGATGATCAGATGTAGTCACTGATTCATCTAAGATGTTGGACCCACACAGGATACAGGACCAGCTATGCTGTCGGACCCACATGGGATACAGGACCAGCTAAGCTGTCGGACCCACACAAGATACAGGACCAGCTATTATGTCAGACCCAAAAAGGATACAGGAATAAAAGTAAGAATTTTCGGACCCACTTAGGATCCTAGTACAGTAGTCATCGTTCTCGAACCCACAGATGATTCCGGTACAGTAGTCATCAAAGTCGCAGCCATCCCTAGGGTTCCCGCACACAACATGCTCGATTCCGAGAGGGTCCACTCCTCGAGTCAAGTGTTGTTACATAAAATGCAACAAAGTCCTGAGTTTATGTATCCCGTTGTTCTGTCTCATCATAAGGAACCCAACGCGACAGACGGTGCGTCAATCGGATGCCCGGTCTGAGAGTTATTAGCATTTTTGTTACTGGGGCCCGGTTGGATTTACGCTCAATCAAAACCCGGAAGTTTTCCAAATTTGTCCAAAACTCACTTAGAGTATCCCAAAAGGACTCCCTCATTGCGTGGATCCCAGTTCCGCAGACAGCGCGTCGATCGGACGCGCGGTCTAGGAGTTATTCGTATTAAAGAGAAGAAGGGCCCAGACTAGTTCGGCCCGATGCACCCAGCCCGTGCTGTGGGCCGCGGTTTTTCCCGCGTAGTGACTGCGGGCTCTTTGGTTCTCCAGCCTGGTTGGAACGCGGCCGGCCAGTTTTCCCAGCAGAACGGCAAGCAGACGCGGGCCACGTCCTCCTCCACACGGCGCCTGCGGGCGCCGCGGTTCTCCAGCCTGGCCAGTTCTTCCAGCCTAGAGTCCCACAGATGCGGGCTCAGGTCTCCCTCTACACAACGCCTTTGTGGGCCGCGTCTCCTACACGCGGACCGGCCAGATCGGCTGGTTGGTTTTCCCACGGACCGGGTGGCCCGAGCGGCCCCAGGTCACTTCAAGAGGTTGTTGCCATCTTCGGTCGCCGGCACCGCTGCCTCTTCCGTCCACCGTGGCCCGCATGGCCGCGGCCCCCTTTCGTCCTCTGCGATTCTTCTTCAGCGCCGTGCAACGGCACCGCACCCTTTCGACTCTGCCTCTAACGTCAAGACAATTAGAATAAAAAAGGGGGTAGGGTCGGACCATGTTCGTGCGGTCTGAACCGTCCTCATTACATTGCTCACATTTGGCATCAAGAGAACAACACATGATGAGGAAATAAGAGTATAAGTCATACGTTAAAACAATCCAATTTCCCCCTACCTTGATTCAATGTTTGTTCGTGGACGACGGCATCATTTCGTTGACTTCGGGGTGCGTCTGGGGAAGAAGTGTCGTCGTTGGCGATGTTCTTCGCGGGCGGCGTCTACACCTTTAACGCAGATGGAGGTCGTTGGAGATGTTCTTCGTGTTCTTCGGGGGAAGAACGCTCTCTCTCTAATTCTCCAAAGTTCCACCAAGTTATTATGTTCCAACCAACATAAAAATAAAAAACGCAACTTATTAAAAGAATGGCTTAATGAATTCAAAAATATTCAAATTCATTAACTTACATCCATTAATTAAAAAGTTGGGTTGGCTCATTAAATTAGAGGGAGGAGGTGAAGAGGATCCAAAATAATTAAAGGGAGTGTTTCATCCTCCTTAATTGGGGGTTTAAGGAGTTAAAGGGGAGTTCAAGGGGAGTTGAGGAGTTTGATGCTCGTATAGACCCCACAACATAATATCCTCCCATGGGATGTTATGTGGGGGTGGGCCCGACCTCCAACTTCCCCTTGGAAGATTAAACCACCACTTAAATAAAATTATGTCACACATAATTTTTATTTAATTTTTTAAGAATCCCCAAAAATTAACTTCCATCCTTGATAAAACACAATTGCGGTAAAGGTCTCCTTAAGCGAATATCGGCGCTGTGAGTTCATCAGTGTCCTTAGATTTCAATTCCTAGCACCTATTCAAAAGATATAAAATCCCACATGTACGTTTACTGAACGTACCCGAAAAAAACTTCAGAAATTGATTTTGGGCACACCAGGCCTCAGAATTAGGCTCCGTGAGAAACTGCAGACTCATAAAATTCCCATGTATTTAAGAAATAAATTTCCACAGGATTTATGGGTCTTTAGATGATCAATCATTAAAAAAATAGGATCCCATCAATTGGTCAAACAATTCATATATTTTCTAAAACAAGTAGCTATTATTCACAGTGATCTGATTTAGCTTCTCATAGTCCACACAAAGTTGAATACTACCATTCACCATATTGATGAATAGAACCAGGGCAACCCAAGGAGAAGTTATCAATGTTTTGAATCCTTTGTCCTAAAGATTATATGACTATTCCTTGAGATCTTTCAACTTGGTTAGTTCTATATGGTACTTTGGAATCAAAATTGTTCACGCACCAGGAATAAGAATGATCTCAAACTTAGCACCAATATATAGGGGAAACCTTGAGAAATATTCTAGAATAACATCTCAGTAGAGGTCCACCACTGAAGGGAAATCATACGAAGTCACTTAATGATCCACCAAAAGGACCATATAATACACTTGCACAAAAAAATAATTCTTTGTGATGAGGATATGATTCCACTATACATAACTTGATATCCCATTCACCGTTCAACGTGAACTTTTCCCCTTTAAGTGACATAAAAGTTACCCATCTCTAATAAAAATCAATGTGTGAAATGTAACTGGTCAACAAGTCCATGACAAGAATTATATCAAAACCAATCATGTCCATGATTGTGAAGCTTCAAGAATGCATAAAGCTGGAATCCCCCATCACATGGTATAGATAGATATAAATACGGTCTAATTTCCTTCCAAGGGTTGTATCAATACAGAAAATCTTATAAGATAAATTAAATCGTAAATCCTTCCCAGATGCCACTTAAGTAGATATAAATGAATTCAATAATCCTATGTCAAAAAAAGAAATAGATACATTAGAATAAATCAGGACCATACCTTGAACTATGGATGGTCCATATATGCCATCTTCTAAAGCCTAATTAACTACATAAACTATGTTGACCACCACTCCATGATTCCCAATAGTTTCATTAGTCACCTAATTTACTGACCCTTGAATGATATTCACTTGCTACTAATATCTATTTCCTAATTCAATTGAGTGAATTCTAAAATCTATATCACATAATCGCTTAAGATTTCATGTATTTACAAACTAGATAATATATGAAATCCTTGAGAAACTGTCATTTTTCTCTAAAGCTATAGTCCCTAGAAGAGTCATCTCCCCCATAGGGAGTCAAGGAACCTATTCTCTACCCTCACAACTGTCCACCACCATGGAACCCATCCTCATACTTTCTCTTTTTATTCCAATAATAGGAAATTGGTACTACACTAAATAAAGTACATATCAATCCAATAATAACTATTAGAAGAACTACATTTTTTTCTTCTTCAATTCCCTTATAAATCATCAATTTCTTATGAAACACTACAACATTGGTATTCAGATTAATGTTCATGTCCTGTAACATTATCTCTATGTGAAGATCAATCTCAATCTTATTGCCTCCCACACCTCATTCTCCACCAAAATAGGATTAAATAGAATCATCTATGAGAAAATTTCTGAGTAAGAAGACACTGAAATCATCCCTGAAAATATCTCCATGAACTCTTAAGAATAATATAGCTTCAATGAATTGAGGAAGAACTATTCAAATAATGGGTCCTTTAAGTTCATCCATGTTAGAACTTACTATCTAAAAATATATAGCTTGAAATCCCACCATCATCCTTCTTTGTCTTGAAGCATAAAGGCTACAATCTTGACCTTCCAATCATCTGGGGTCTTTACCATGTCAAATATACTGTCAATGGACCATACCAATTCCTCCAAATCCAAATGGCCTATAGTACCCAATAAGTATGGGGGTGATGGAGCTGTAATTCATGAGTAGAATCGACCATATTCAGTCTACCCCTAAGGGTTCCTCTACCCTAAACAGGCACAAATAAAGAGTCCTTGCAGGATAGGTTCTATTGTTTGACCTACTATATAAACTAAGAGAACAAGATTGGTTGCCTCCTCCTTTGCAACATGGGGTTGCAATGGCTATGAGATACATCTATAGGGTGTAATTTCATGAAATTCCTAAAAAAATAAAATAGATACAATATCTTAAACAATAAAATGGATTATAGGACACTGACACACACAAGGGTTCACAAAAAGTTTCATCCTAAGAGTATAACAACAAAAACAAGGAATATCCCTCTATGTACTATCCATAACTCAATCCAATCCTCTAGTACCTAAGAATAAGTCAAAATTATGGATATAAACTCAACCATATAATAAAACTATCTTAAATAAAATAATGTAATATACAATGCATTGGTGCACATACTATAATTTCAACAGGCGTTTAATTATTTTGGCTCTATCTAACACAAGACATAGGTATATGGTATATGATCCTATGTACCTAGTATAATTCATGAACTCATACCAAATTTAACACCCTAAATTTTTAAAATAATAATATGATTGATAGCTTTCTTAACACTCAATGTTGTGCTATAATTGAAATGGGATATAATATAAAAATATTATTAATTAAATGTGGTCGTTATAAACTACCCATCAAATTGGAAGGTATGAGTAGTATTAAACACATTATGAAAAATATATAAATTTTATACACAATAAAAATATATTAATTAAGTATGAGTAAATAAGAAATATGTTTTTAGTAAATTTATTTTATGCTTCAAATATACATTTTCTTCAAAAATAATTTTTATTGTTTTTTGTTAATGGATTTTATAATTAATTTCAATAATGTTATATTATAAAAAGGATATAATTTTTGATATAAACGTATGAAAATTATCTTAGGTTAATATTTTGGTATTTTTATGAAATTTTTTTTTTAAATGAATACTGAAAAATTCTTATTTTTATTAAAAACTGTATTTTCCTTTCAAGTATTTAAAAATTAAAATTCTATTTTAGAATTAGTTTTAAAATATTAATTATTACATTTGGGTTAAGAAATAAAATAACATAATTTGAAATGAATTTTATACTTTAATTTGGAATAAAAACAATTTTATATTTAAAAATGTATTTTTAAAAAACAATTTTTTGACATTATGTGGCATTAATTTTAAATTAAATTATTCAACTTCTATTAATTAAATATTAAAAATGGATATAATATTTGGAATCAGGTGGTCAAAATTTCTTGAATATTTACCTTTTATTTTTTGTTATTAATATTAGTAACCATAGTAAATAATTTTCACCATAGTAAGGGTAAATCAGGTTTTTAAGGGTAAAAATAATAAGATATGGAATAAAAAATGGACCTAGAAATTTCCTTTATACTATTTGATGAGTTTATTTCAGCTATTTACATAAGATTATAAAAAATATGGCAACTTGGTGTCAAATTTATTTCATTTTTACCTTTATAATATTTAAGTAGAATATAAAGCCCAAAATGTAACTTTCTTGCTTTTAATATCAATAATATTTTGTGACATGGATACAAACAGCATATATTATTTTGAAATTTTTTATTTTAATGATAAATTAATTTTTATTAGGTAAATTTATTTATTACTAGTACCCACCAAGTCTAATTTCTTGTGACAAGATAGTGATTGAATCGACGAGCACATGGATTTTAATAATAAAACTCATAGAGAAAAAAAAATATGAGTAAAATGATAATATTAAGGGCCTACCAAAAATATAAAAAATCTATAAAAAAACATTGGTTTAAGAAAAAATGTTTTATTTAGTTATCTATTCAATACTTATATTTTTTTAAGAAAGTTAGTGAAAATTTATGTATTTTATGGATGTGATGTAGCATCAAAAAAACATTCCATAATTTTAATTTCATGATATTATAATAATAATATTATTCGTATTAACATGCGTGATCACAGTGAGATTCACTGACAAAAAATTCCATGTTCAATATGCTAATCTCAACTATCAACTAATGGGAATACAGACACAATTTTTGTCCCTAAATGATAGCACTTAATATTGAGGGTAATAAGGACCCAGTTGCACAACATTGTATTCTCCACCCACATAGAAACAAAGGGTATAAAGGGACACTTAAAACTCAGGGTTAACGCCCACCAGTGTACAGGACACCATTTTCACCACTCCATTATATTAAAATAGAATCATCACCAATTGTGTTTCCTAGTACGGTATCTTCACATGCCTTCAATGTTGTAACCAATCAATAATACCTATAACTTTATCTATATTGTGTAAATCACATTCCATCTTTTACTGATTTCACTTTGCTAGATGATTCTACAAATGGGGGGCAAGATATGATCTATTGCAGCAGCTTGTTTGGAAATGACTAGTTATTGATTTCATGAATGAGCTGTAAAATTGAATCGTTATCTGTAACAATATCAAAACTATCAATAAAAAAATGGATAACTCATGATGTTCCCCCTTAATTCATTAAAAAAAATTAAGCATTACAAATTCATGTTTCTCTAGATATTCTATTAAGTTAACCTAGTGACATTCATAGTAGATAAAGATATTTTGGATTTGTATAAAAAACAAAAAAAAAATTACAAATAGAGAAATAGAAATATAATTATTTCAAAAAATCAAGATAAGTTTAAAGAAATACGTGCATTATTAAGTGGTGGAATAATTTCTTAAATTCGTGATATTTCTTTAAAAATCCATATTGAAAACTGTTTATTTCAGTTTATCAACTATGATAATAATTTGACGACACCGGTGTAAAACGGGTTATCATATTTACCACTAATATAAAGTTAGAAAGAAGAAAAAATAGTTTTTTATTTTTCACAAAAGAGAACATCCACATAAATTATACAAGAATAAATGGTTGGAAGGAATTTTTTTCAAAAAGAAATACAAATTCACTATTACATAATTACTATCATAAGTGATATAATATTTTTCAGGTAGTTTTTTCAAATTAATAATAAATTTAAAAAACACTTAAATTTATGGTGAAAAATCATTTTCAATAAAGTCTATTTTATGGAACATATTTAAAATTACTTATGTCACATATAACTTAGGATTGGTGGATTAAAAAAGTAGTATCTATTATTTTTCTAAAAATTACTTCCACTGAAATTTTTAAAAAGGCCACTTAATGGTGTTATAAAGAGGAACTTATTTAAATTTTAAATCAAATATCTATAATGTATTATTAAATGTAGTTATCAAATATTAATTTCAAACAAAAATAAGTTATATAAGTAGTTTTCAGAAAGTATTTTAAAATAGACCCTTACCTTCCTAATAAAATTCAAAACATTGACAACCCAAATTTAAGAGAGCATCCCACAATAGTAGTTCCCTATAAATATGTTTCATAGTATCACTATCCTAAAATGATGAAAAACATGTTTATAAAGTGTGAACTTTTTAAAAATACATTTTTACATAGTACTTGTGGATTTATGTACCATGTAATCATAAAAGGTGAAATAAATTCCTTACAAGTAGGAACATAAGTACTGTAAAAATAAGAAATTTTGTATTATGAGTTGTATGAAGGATTTAGAATTGAAAAAACTGTGTTGCTTCTATTATGACATAAAAATGGAGAATATATTAATTAATAAATAAATATTAAGTCTATGGTGTAGTCAAGAATTATAATCACAATGGAAATAATTATCATGCATAACATGATGATCCGGTGAGTAATGGATTTTATCCTCTAATATAACATATCTTCTAGATTATATTTGTTTAGTCGGAGGAAAATTATTTCGAACGGGGATATTGGAATTGATATAATAAAAAAATTAATTTATGCATTAGCATGTTACGTTATTTTTTTTATTTGAAAATTGTAAAAAAAATGAAAGTTAAATCTTTTATAAACATTAACTTAATGGAAATAATAAGAACTAAGTTTCCACGGGTGAAGTGTAGTTGTTTTACTGACTGAATAGAATCACAAAATGATGTTTTAAGAAATATGGCTAAAATATTTATTAATGAATCCACTTATGTGGATATTTTCCTTATAACAGACACTTTGTGAGGAAATAAATTGAATAATTATGAAATAACTACTTACTGTAAAGTTTCCAAGAATTTTTTAGTGGAATTAAAGAGAAAATGGAAAGAGAATGTGAAAAATTAAACACATTCTATTAGAGAAAGATAAATCATTAAAGTCATGTAATATAATGAATTTTATTAATATTGATGAGGAAAATTGAAGAACTTATAACTAAAGATATTATCAATTACTATTGGTATAATATTTAGATACACTAACTAATTTTATAATTTAAACGATGAAAAAAATAATTTATTGGTATATTGTTAAAATAAATAGTAAATACAAATAATTAGTATCCTCGTGTGTGTTTAAATCTATAATATATTAATTTGAAACTACTGTAACAAATGGAACATGAGATAAACAATTCCATACAGAACAAAGGATTTAAAAACAAAATATTTAACTTATTTGATGAAGTACAAGCTAATAAAATTAGGTGTGACTATATAATACATATAAAATTATGTTTAGTATTTGGATGATAGTTCAACGTTCCTTTATAATTATTTTATTGGCCTGCTCGTATTGCACAAACAAATCAAGGAATGTTTTTACTGTCACAAACTAAATAAGAAACATTTAGGGGATTAATTGCTAAATTTCAGATATAATTTTGTATAAACACTTGGTAATTAATTACAAATAACTTGCCATATAATTGAAACAAAAAAGACATTAAGATATAAGGGATAATATAAATATATGATATAACAGATGAACCTTTTAAGTTAAATTGATACAGAACTATATTGAATAATAGAGTTCAAATACCCTTCCATGTAGTGAAAGCACCTATGAATCAATGCAGTACAAACACTTGTCAATCAATGTTTTTCCTCACTCATCAAAAGGGTCTATATAAATCCAAAACTTTTATAACAAATGGAAAACGAGGTAAAAAATTTAATAGAGAAAAAATTATTTAAGAACAAAATATTTAACGCCTTTGTTGAAGCACGGACTATTGAAATTAGGCATGACTATATAACAATTATAGAATTATGTTAAGTAATTGGATGTTAGTCCAACATTAATTTATGATTAGTTTAGTATAATACTCAATTTTCACAAATAATTCACGGATTTTTTTTATTATGAGAAACTAAATAAGAAACATTTATAGCATTAAATGCAAAATTTAAGATATAATTCTGTATAAACAACTATTAAGTCAATAAAAACACATTTTCATATAATTGAAACAAAAAACATTAAGATTTAAGGAAAATATAATTATATGATTCAATACACTTACACAATAAGTTAAATCAATAAATCACTACAACGTATAATAGAATTCAAACACCCTTTAATATAGTAAAAACATAGGTGAATCAATGCAATACAAACACATGTCAATCAATGTTTTTCATCACCTATCAAAAAGATCTATAGTGATTGTTTCACCATCAGCTTTACCATCCTATAAATTGAAGTATTCCACTATCATACCTTCTCATCTAAATAATATATTAAAATTTATGATTTTCAATCATAATGACCAAGACATATTCAAAATATATTCAAAAAATACGGGAGAAGTCATTTGAAAAAAAATAAACATAATAGATTAATTAATTTTAAGATAAATTGAACCAAATTTTCTAATGATTTGGATGAATAATGTTTTATAAATTTTCCAGTATTTTATGTTAACTATCAACTAAAACTTTTAGGAAAATTTAAATCCTCCTAATTAGGAAAATATCTACTCGATAAATGATAAGAAACTAGTGGATTTATGTGCCAATATATTCTAAAAAAATCATCCTTGGTGTTTCAATAATAAAATGAAATTTTCTGGTGCATAGGGGTGATACTCAAATATATTGATAGGATCATGTACAAAATGGAATAAATATTTCTCAAGAATCATCAATTCATTCCCTCTATTGAATAAAAGAAACCAAAATCCTTCACCAATTCCTAAATTTAAATATTTTAAGAATCATTATCAGTCTTATAAATCAACAAAGAATTTGTGGAGGATATGATATTAAAATAATTTGTATAAATGAAAAAGATGTATTGAAATTTAAAGCTATTATAGAAAAATATAAGGGGTGGTATGGTTAATAGTTTTTTTTAAACAATAGATAAAAATAGAAATAAAAAATATAAACAGAACATTTACATCTTTATAAATTATAATCATTTGATAACAAAAATTTCATTTAAACTTTTATATTACTTACTTTACAAAACATCATGTTTTCAAACTTATGTCAAAGTGTCATCATTTAAAAAAGTAATATTATGAAGTGAAGTGAAACTCTATTAAAATTTTCAGAAATTGAAATTAAATATAAAAGATTTCAGGAAACTTCAATGATAATATCACAAAGTAAGTTTAAATCATCCATGATATTGTAAATTATAATCACACTACAATTATATAGGTATAATTTTACTTGAATGACATCTGTCGTGTCAAAAGAAAGATGTATAACACATTTATAATATAACACATAAAATTAAAAGGAGATGGAAAAAACATTTAAATTTGGATAGTATATATAACACATATAATATAAATTATTACCTATATACTCTCCACATGAAAAAATAGGGGTGTTTTCATTTTCATTGACAATTTTTACATATATAAATTTGTATTGCGTTTCTCTAACAAGAAATTAGTATTTTGCTAAAAAATTACTATTACTACACTTTAGTTCCTGATAGATATAAGCAATAAAAAATATGGAAATCAACATATTTACAGACCTATATGTTATAATAAATTAATGAAAAAAAGGAATAAATGCTATTTAAAAATATGAACCAGTACATTTTAGTTAAAAAATAAGAACAGATTTGAAAAAAACTTAGTAGAATATAAATTTGTATATAAACAAATATGAACAAATAGATCCATTAAATGACTTAAATAAGAAATCAAAATGATGTAACAACACCCATTTCACAATTTCGCAAATATATATGTTAAAAACTGCTTAAAGGGCATGAAGAGAACATACCATAATGTGAATGAACACCATTTCAACATCCCTAAATCACTGACTTGTTATCCAAAATGATAGTTGTGAAGAATAAGCATTTAGTTTGGAATAAACCATACCCAAAATTTCAAAAATATGTATAACACGTTTATATTATAACACATAAAGGTATAGGAGATGAAAAAACATTTAAATTTCTCTAGTATGTATAACACATATAATATGAATTATTACCAGTATAGTCTCTATACGCCAAAAGTTGTGTGTTTACCATTTCATCAAAAATTTCTAAATGCAAAAATTAGTATTAAGTTTCTACAAGAATAAATTGGTATTGGGCTAAAAAATATTATTATTACACTTAATTTCCTTATACATATAAGTTACAAAAAAATAGAAGCCTACATATTTACATACCTATACATTAGAAGAAATTACTATTAAAAAAAGAAAATATATGGTTTAAAAATATGAATGAATATATTTCAGTTAAAAAATACAAATAGTTATGAAGAAAGATGTAGATTATGAATCTATATATAAAAAATATTAGAAAATAGATCCATAAAATGTCTTTAATAAGAAACCGCAGTGATGTAACAACACCCATTTCGCTATTTTTCAAATATATCTATTAAAACTGCTTAAATTCCAGGATAGGAACAAACCATAACATGAATAAACATCGTTTCACCATCTCTGAATCGCTGACCTTCTGAAAACAAATGATGGTTGTGAAGAATAAGACAGTTTGTGAATTATAATCTAGAAAGTAATTAAATTTAAGAACAAAAAACAATGTATAGTCATGATATGTTATTCAATAATGAACCTAATATAGATATCCATGATGTTAAATATAGATTAGTGAAATAAAATTCAAGAAAAAAAACTACGGGACAACTATAATATATTAAAAATAGTAAAGTTATTTTAAAGATATGTGGAATGTGGAAGATATCCGATGAAAGATGAGAGAGGAGTACATATAAATTTAAGTTTTGGGTAAAAATCATGCTTGACATTGTGGGGAGAAGCAATAGAAATTATGGGAAAGAGAAATATAAAAATTTCACTCCCTAGGAATGTCTAGTAGAGAGAGGAGGCAATGACTAGATAGGGTAATA
Source organism: Viscum album (assembly GCA_963277665.1). NCBI lineage: Eukaryota > Viridiplantae > Streptophyta > Magnoliopsida > Santalales > Viscaceae > Viscum > Viscum album. The sequence continues at coordinate 423,933,982 of OY728123.1, read as the reverse complement.
TGAAAAACTGAGGGGACATGGAAAAAGGAAGATAACAATTGAAGAAATCCTTTTGATAGAGAGGGTATGGATCTGAAATCTAAGGATCTAAAATCAAACAATCCCCACTTGAAGTTATAAATCAAATGTCGATTCGAAGATATTGGATAGATGAAGCATTTAATGGGGCCACTGTGATTTTACAATGAGGGTGAGGAATGTAAGAGTTGGTTTTCTAGAACCAACTGGACGTTCTTTGATTACGTGGACATTTAATGTATTTAAATATTAAACTTCTTATCACATATTGTTCGTTGTTCTGCATGACTATGATGTAATAATGTCCTGGACACTACCGGTAAAAGGACTTTTGCGACGGACTTTTTGCGACGTGGGTAACGACCCGTCGCAAATAACAAATTATTTGCAATGGGATTTCGTCTCTTGTCGCAAAAAGTTTGGGGCTAATTGCATAGAAAACTGTGCGAAGGTTATTTGCGACGATGGGATCCCACCGTCGCAAATAGTGAAGTATTTGCGACGGGCCCCGTCGTAAATACCCGGCGACGATTAATAGCTTTTTGTGATGGGATGTTGTCTCGTCGCAAAAGGTGTGTTGGCAGGGACTATTTGCGACGGGACCCGTCGCAAATAACTTTTCAACCACCGACAGTAATTAATGCAGGCGTAGGTATTTGTGACGGGTTCCGTCGCAAATAATCTAACCTATATATACCCTCATCCGTTTTTCCTCTCAATTTCTTAGATTCTGTTTCTCTCTGAACTCTGATTTTAGAGGGAAAATTTTTCTAAGTTAATTTTTCTGGTCACGAAGAAGTTGTGAAGCCGTCTACACAAATAAAAAATCAAGCTTTAAGGTATTTATGTTTTATTTAATTTCTTATTTTTTTCATGTTTTATGTTAATTTTTATTGTTGTTGATTAGTTGTAATTAAATTAAATTTAAATTGTTTTGTCATGATTACTAATTTGTACAAATAAATTGAAATTTTTAGTACTAATTTTTAATAATTAGTAGTAATAAATAATTATTAACGATAATTAGTAATGTATATAATTAATATGTAGTAATGAATAATAATTGGTAATAAATAATAATAAATACTAATAATTAGTAATAAATATTAATAATTATTAATAAATAGTAATAAATAGTAACAATGAGTAATAAATAGTAATAATGATTAATAAATAGTAATAAATAGTAATAAATAGTAATAAATTGTCTTAAATAGTAATAAATTGTAATAATTAGTTATAAATTGTAATAATTAGAAATAAATTGTAATAATTAGTAATAAATTGTAATAATTAGTAATAAATTATAATAATTAGTAATAAATTGTAATAATTAGTAATAAATTGTAATAATGAGTAGTAACTAGTAATAATGCATAATAAATAGTAATAAATTGTATTAATTGGTATTATATTGTAATAATTAGTAATAAATTGTAATAATTAGTAATAAATTGTAATAATTAGTAATAAATTGTAATAATTACTAATAAATTGTAATAAATTGTAATAATTAGTAATAAATTGTAAGAATTAGTAATAAACTGTAATAATTACTAATAAATTATAGTAACTACTAATAAACTGTAATAATTAGTAATAATTAGTAATATTTATTAATAAATACTAATAATTAATAATAATTTGTAATAATTAGTAATAAATACAGATAATTAGTAATAAATACAGAAAATTAGTAATAATTAGTAATAATTAGTAATAATTAGTAATAATTAGTAATAATTAGTAATAATTAGTAATAATTAGTAAAAAATTAATAATTATTAATAAATTGTAATAATTAGTAACAATTTGTAATAATTAGTAATAAATGGTAATAATTAGTAATAAATTGTAATAATTAGAAATAAATTGTAATAATTAGTAATAAATTGTAATAATTAGTAATAAATTTTAATAATTCGTAATAAATTGTAATAATTTGTACTAATTAGTAATAATTAATAATAAATTGTAATAATTACTAATAAATTGTAATAATTAAAAATAAATTGTAATAATTAGTAATAAATACTAACAATTAGTAATAAATACTAATAACTAGAAATAATTAAGAATAATTTGCAATAACTAGTAATAAATAGCAATAAATAGCAATAATTAGAAATAAATAGCAATAATTAGTAATAAATAGCAATAAATAGTAATAAATAGGAATAATTAGTAATAAATATGAATAATTAGTAATAATTGGTAATAATTAGGAATAATTAGGAATAATTAGTAAAAAATATTAATAATTAATAATAATTAGTAATAAATTGTAATAATTAGTGATAAATTGTAATAATTAGTAATAAATAATAATAATTACTAATAAATACTACTAAATACTAATAATTAGAAATAATTAACAGTAATTAGGAATAATTAGTAATAATTAGAAATAAATAACAATAATTAGAAATAATTAGGAATAATTAGAAATAATTAGTAATTATTAGAAATTATTTGTAATAATTAGCAATAATTAGCAATAAATAGTAATAAATAGCAATAGTTAGTAATAAATAGCACTAAATAGTAATCAATAGGAATAATTAGTAATAATTAGGAATAATTAGGAATAATTAGGAATAATTAGGAATAATTAGTAATAATTAGGAATAATTAGGAATAATTAGTAATAAATAGGAATGATTAGTAATAATTAGTAAAAATAAGTAATAATAAGTAATAATTAGTAGTAATTAGTAATAATTAGAAATAATTAGAAATAATAAGTAATAATTAGTAATAAATAGGAATAAATAGTAATAAAAAGGAATAATTAGTAATAATTAGAAATAAATAGTAATAGTTAGTAATATATAGGAATAGTTAGGAATAAATTGTAATAGTTAGTAATAAATATGAATAGTTAGTAATAAATATGAATAATTAGTAATAAATAGGAATAATTAGTAATAAATGGGAATAATTAGGAATAATTAGGAATAATTAGTAATACATAGTAATAATTAGTAATAAATTGTAATAATTAGTAATAAATAGTAATAGTTAGTAATAAATAGGAATGGTTCATAATAAATATGAATAATTAGTAATAAATATGAATAATTAGTAATAAATTTGAATAACTAGTAATAAATAGTAATAAATAGTAATAAATAGTAATAAATAGTAATAAATAGTAATAATTAGTAATAATTAATAATAATTAGTTAGGAATACTTAGGAACAGCTAAAAAGAATATTTAATAAATTTTACTAAATTTTAAGAACTTGGAACAATTGCCAATGGATTGACGACGCTCCTTTTGCTCGATTAATTTTCTCCTTTCAACTCTCAGCGATTCAAAACATTATGAAAAATTCACTACTACATAGGCATATTCAATCTCATATGCACGATATTGGATATGCATTCATGGGATCATATTTTTTATAATGTATTCAGGCAGTGACAGTTGAAAGAAGATGATTCATCAATGAAAAGGGGGCTCTTTTGTCTGAAGGCTCATTTACTTGCATTTTTCTCACACTAAAATCACAATAAAGAATCTGGTAGGAGGTATGCATATTCATTCTCATACATACAAGAATGAATATGCGTACCTTCGACCAGATTCTTTATTGTGATTTCTATGTTAGAAAGATGCAAGTAAATGAGCCCTCAGACAAAAGAGTAGCCTCCAATCCACTAGAAATCGTGTCGCCCTTAATTAATGGTAATTATTAAGAAGTGGTAGTAATTATTTATCTTATTTTTTCAGATAGTGTTTTAATAATTTCAAATTATTCAAAAACAGTGATGATTTTATATTTTGTAGAAAAATATGGAACAAGGAAGTCTACATAAGTCATTATTAGATGATCGTTCTTCGATAAATTAGCGCAGAAATCCAAATGGTACTAGTTTAAATCCTGTATATATTGAGGGTGTTGAAGCTTTCTTAGCATTTCCATCATCAAAACCAGAATATGTTTCAGAAGGCACAATTAAGTTTCCTTATAAAAAATGTTCTACGAGAACATTTGACACATTTGACAAGGTTGAGGGATATCTCTTACGGTTTGGTTTTCAACCAAATTATGTTTTTTGGTATTAACATGGTGAACAAAGTTTGAGTGAAGATACTAATAACTTGATTCCAAATCCATCACAGTTCCAAAATATAGTACATTATGTTGCAGGTCCATCAGTTCAACAAACTGAAACTCATGATGATATTGATTGAACTCCTAAGTTGGCACCATACGAATTTTATGAGCTGTTAAGGACTTATGAGGATGCATTATATCCTGGTTACAAGAATAGAAAATTAGAAGTGGTTGCAAAATTTATGGCTGTTAAATCAGATAAAGAACTATCAAACAACTACTTTGATCAGATATTTTCTTTGGTTAAAACACTGTTACCTGAAGGAAATGTGTTTCCAGGAAATTACTATGAGAGCAAGAGGTTGGTTTTTAATCTAGGCCTTAGTTATCGGAAGATTCATGCATGTGAAAATGATTGCATCTTATTTTCTGGTGAAAATGATTCGTTGGATAGTTGTCCCCCATGTGGACAATCGAGGTATAAAGAAGCTCAACTAGGGAAGTTTGGATCAATTCCGGTAAAACAGTTGAGATATTTCCCTCTTACACCCAGGCTGCAACGTTTATTTATGTCTCATAACACAGAGTCAATGATGTCATGGTACAAAACCAATATTCCAACTGGTAAAATCTTGAATCATCCATCTGATGGTGATTCATGGAAACATGTTGATCATCTACATCTATATTTTGCTTTAGAAGCCATAAACGAGAGATTGGGTCTTTCTACTAACGGTTTTTGTCTGTTTGGTTCTTATGGTAGTCGGTATTCATGTTGGCATCTCTTTATAACTCCGTAAAATCTACCTCTATGGATGTTGATGAAGGATCCCTATATTTTTTTGACCTTATTAATCCCAGGACATCAGAAAAACAATGTTGTTGTTTATTTGAAATCATTGATTGATGAGTTAAATGCATTATGGATTAATGGTGTCAGTACATATGATGTTGCTGCGAAACAAAATTTCACATTAAAAGTTGTATTGATGTAGATGATTAGTGACTTTCCAGCATAAGGCATGTTATCTGGCTAGAGTACACATGGTCTGAAATCATGTCCTTACTATATGAAAGACAACAAAGCTTTTTTGCTCATCAATGGAAAAAAAACATTTCTATTTTGACTGTCATTGTAGATTTCTTCCAACCGATCATTCTTTTCAAAGGAACAAATCTCATTTCAGAAAATGAAAAATTGAAAGGGATGAACCTCCAAAAATTATCTCAAGTACAGAGTTAAAATCAGTTGTATTTTCATTACCTCCCATCACATTTGAACCAACAGAAAACCAATAGAAAATTTATGGCTTTGGAAAAGAACATAATTGGATAAAACGAATCATTTTTTGGGATTTCCCATACTGGTCTGATTTCGTGGTCCGCCACATGTTGGATGTCATGCATATTGAGAAGAACTGTTTTGAAAATTTATTTCGTACAGTTTTGGATACACCAGGTAAGACCAAAGATACTGTAAAATCGCGATTAGATCTTGCCCAAATTTGCAGGTGAACAGACCTTGAACTATTTGAAAATATCAGATCGCATAGGTTAATAAAGCCAAAAGTAGATTATATACTATCCAAAGAGATTCGCTTATTATTTTGTCATTGGTTTGCAGATTTGAGACTTCTAGATGGCTATGCTACTAATTTGGGCAGATGTGTTAAGAATGTTCATATTATCATATTAAAAAGTCGTGATTGTCATGTGATAATGGAAAACATTAAGCCGATTTGATTCAGAGGTTTGTTGAATTCTATTATTTGGGATTCAATAACAGAAATATCATATTTTTTCGAGACATTTGTGCAGCGACAACATACTATGATGCGCTAAGAAAACTGGATGAAGATGTTGCTTTAATTATATATAAACTGGAAAAAATATTTCTACTTGATTTCTTTGACTCAATGGAACATCTAATATTACATTTTCCACATGAAGCTAAATGTGGAGGTCCTGTATAGTTTCAATGGATGTACCCATTAAAGATATGCATGTAGAAATTGAAGAAAAAAGTATGTAACAAAGTATCAGTTGAAGGATCAATTTTTGAATCTTATTTTCAAGAGGCAATTTCTTTTTTTTTTGCTCTCACTATTTTAAATCTGAATATCCCTCAAAAAAACTGCATGGGATGGAACGAGGTAAATTTTAATGATGAAATAGACAATCAATTTTCAGTTTTTAGTCATCCAAATCATGGATTCGGTGGAGTTCACGAACTATGGCTTTCAGACAATGAACATCATAGATATCAAATATATGTTCTTCTCAACTGTGAAGAAATGAAAGCATTTGTACTGTGAGCGATTCTATCACTTATTCTATAATTTATATTATAGTATGTAAACATATTTTATTTGTAGGTTATATGATAATCATATCAAGAAACAACTTCCACAAATTACAGTAGCTGCTCTTGAAGAACGCAGACAAAAAAAATTCTCAATGGTTTCAAAGAAGGGTAACATAAATTATTGATGGTTTAATATCAATTCAGTTTACTATTTATTATATTGATAATTATTTTACAAATTTTTAGGTGTCTGAACATGCTGATATAATTGATAAGCGACTGGGTATATTGGGTAACCCAACATCCAAAATGGGTAAATCTTATAATGCATATGTGGTGAATGGTATTCAATTTTATACACGTGCATATGGGGAATAAAAAACCAATGAACAATGGATTTTTTTTGTGAGGATCGCATCATAGAGAAACTGAACTTGACTTTTACAGCATTTTGGATGAAATTATTGAGCTATGTTATCTTGGACAGAATTACATAACAATGTTTAAATGTCAGTGGTTGGATACTAAAAGAGGCTTGCATTCTCATCCAACTCATGGAATCATCGATATTAAATATAAAAGTCTTCTTGCAGTTAATGACAAGGGATGGTGAAAGTGAAACTCATATAGATATTGATGATTTCGAGGAAGAATATGAATACATTGACATCGTCAGATATGAAGATGATGATGAAGGTGAACATTGACATAGTTAAATGATATTTATGATCATAACTAATATATATCTTTATATCACAGTTATTTTCAACTATCTGCTAATAATAATCATTTTGTGTTTTAGATGGACTCTGATCTATTTTGTGAGTTATAAGAGGCTGAGAAACCTTTGGATGAGGGGGATGTGGGATCATCTGACCCTCAGCCTAATGGTGGTTCAGGAGGTATGTGGAGGGGGAGCAGTCTTGCACGACTGATGATTCCTGGCCCTATCCTCGAGCGACGTCCACGTCTTGGCTTTGATCCACATACACAGATGTATGGTAACCTTTATATTTTAGTTATCTTTCATTAATTTATTTATATATATACTAATTGTTTGATTATTTATTATTTTTTCACAGTTTTGCACATGTATCTGTTGGATAGGGGAGCGCTATCTTGCCCAATTATTTTTCTCAGACATGGATCACATGGGAATAGATTATCATTGATGTGCAGCTCGGCATGTACAATCATTAGCTGGTATGTAAATAAATAATATTTATTTTGAAATTTATTTTATTAATAACTTGGTATTATTAATTATTTGAAGGGTTTCTGGTATCCCATCGATGATAGCATGCATGAAAATATCCATGCATCATGGGAGGTGGCTATGCATGAGAATTTGCATTAGTTTTTTCACAATTTGAGAAAGACATCCATTAAGAATGCAGGGGCGACAGTATTTGATGAGTCGTGTAGAGCCCACTGACCAGAGTACATTTAATCTCAGGTTTGGGATGGATTATGTGCATACTAGTTGGGTGGTGAATTTTAAAGGAGGTCTTTATTAGGTCGGTAGAACCGGGGGACATAGGAGGTTACGCATCGAGCTGGTAGTCGTACATTCAGTACGTATAGAGAGCATCTGGTAAGTATTTTTTTAAAATATTTTATATAACTTCAAATAAAAATAGTTTATTTTATAATCATATAGGTAGTTGGGCATCCTGATATTAGAGAGTACGATGTTTATCAGAGAATGTATAGTGATCCAGCCACCAGAGAGATTAGAGGTGATCGCCAGCATCGGATTGTGGTTAGTCTTATTTTTTCAGTTTGAAAATTAACTTCATATAATATTTTCACAATTTTAATTTCAAATTGGATTTGAAGGAGTCATATGAGGCTGCAACCTCTCAGACACAGGCTGAGGGTTAGGATAAGGCGACTGATCAAACCAGTGCCCACCATTTTGACGAGGCGGCATGGATGTAGGCGACTCATTATGTCTTTTAGAAGGTCCGAGTAGTTGGTATTGTCTCTCATGTGACTCTTGGTACATATTATGGTACTGATGCGATGTCGGCGTCCAGCTCGAGAGGAGCTCATGGAGAGGCATCATCTTCTACCTCACAGTATCAGGAGCAGTTCTGAGCTCAGAATGACCTTATAGAGATTTTTCAGAAGCAGCAAGAAAAGATGTGTCAGCAACAATAGCAGTAGAAGTAGCAGCATGAGGAGGAGATGCATTGATGGCAGCAGCAACATCATGAGCAGATGCAGTATATGCGTCATCTGACTCATAGTTTAGGGATGGATTTTCCTCCACCATCTCCTTCAGCTCCTCCACCTCCTCCAGAAGACGACCCCCCTCAGGGATTTTTTTTATGTTAAAAACATTTCAATTTAACATCTGTTGTAATATGAACTATTTACAGTTTCTGTCTTTTATATCAGTGAAAATATTACATAATTTAATTTTTAATATTTTATGATTTTTTTTGTGAATATTGAGAATTTTAATAATTTTTATTTTTTTATTATTTTAATGATATTAATATTATTGTTTCGTTAATCATAATTTTAATAAATAAATATTTTTTGAATTATATTTTTTAATGTTTCTTTATTTTACTAATAATAATAATAATAATAATAATATTTTATAGTTTTTTTATATTTTTTTGTGAATATTGAGAAATTTAATATTTTTTATTTTTTTATTATTTTAATAATATTAAAATTAATTTTTCAAAAATAATAATTTTATTAAATTTATTTTTTAAAAAATTTATTTATTATTTGTGACGGGATCTATAGTGACGGGTTCCCATCGCAAATAGCCTAAATAAATTTTTTTTTTAAAGTATTTGTGACGGGATTACGGGCATGTCACAAAAAGTTTTTGCGACGGTCCCCTTGCAAATAGTCTAAATAAATATTTTCAAAAAATTATTTGTGAAGGGATTACGGGCCCGTCACAAATAACATTTTTTGCGATGACGTTTTCTACAACGGGCTATTTATGATGAGACCCAATCGCTAAAGCTTATTTGCGATGGGATCCCATCGCAAATAACCAGTCATAAATACAAATAATTCTAGTAGTGAGAGTATTTGTTGAAATGATAAGTTCATGGAAGTTCCCTGCTATGATATGAACCTTGAAATTCTAAAACATTATTCTTAAATATAGTTCTATGGTTGGATGACATACTATGATGGGACACATAGCATGCAGACCGTCAGGTATGAGTACTATTAAGCAGATGAAACTTCCTCTCATGAAGTTCGAACTGGGTAATCTCTAACGCATGAGATTATGATAACAGACCTTCCAGTATGAATTCCTCATGTTTTGGTGTCATCGTATATTTCTATCTGTGAGCGTGTGTATTGATCCATATACTTTAATATTATCATTAATATGTGTCACAACTCACGCACTTTGATTTTCTGATGAAAACTATCACATAGATAGTTGGCGGAAAGTAGGGTATGTTGGGTGAATCATGAGTGGCATGTTATTAGTGGATAAGTCGAGGAAGGATTTTTCCCTTCTATTTATGGAAGTTGATATCTCAGACCTTTGATTGAAATAGAACCGTCACGCGAAATTCCATTTCCATGGTGTAACGATGAGTTCATTTTAGGTAGTAAAATAATGACATATCAAGCATAAAAGTTGATCACACTATCATGAAACCTACTTGATGAGATATTTCAAAAAATGGATTATTTTACACAGTGAGATTTTGTATGTAGATTTCGTTGTTGCAGCTTTATGTTCTTTTTCTTGGGTGCCTTGACCCGTTGCTAGACAGTACTCTTGGACTTTAGGCAAGTTTAACTAATGAAAATGAGAAAGAATCCCAAAGGGTCACACGCTATGTGTTTTTGGAGGTCTTGGTTAAATTCTCTTTGAATTTAATTAATGGAATGAATATTATTCTCAAGACTATGGAATAATTTTATTCAAGTTAAGAATATCTCATAAATCAAATAAAATTTATTTGTTTATTTTATTGAACATTTAATAAATATTTATTTTCCAGTTTGAAAATAAAATATGTATTTAAGAGAATAAATTATTTATTTAATTATTTAGGTATTCAATAAATAGAAGTGGAGTTTTAGTGGAATAAGGTCGGTTCGGTAGTAAAATAATTATTTTCAAGTGGGTAAATAATTATTAGTTGGCATAATTTAAAATAATAATGACGCTGTTATAATTTTGTGATGCGGAATTTTATTCATAATTCTATTTTTCACAAGTTGGCGCACCATAAATAATGACGCAGTATTATTATAATGATCATGGGTTTTCTTTAAGTTCATGAATGTATTTAATTGTTGTTTTTCAATTAAATATTGTAACTGAATTTCTATGCTTATAAATAGACAAGTACGCCTGTTGTGCTGGAGTAAACACACCGCACGCTTGGTGAATGAGAATTATTGAGCTAAAAAATTTCTCTCTCGAATCCGCTTCCCTCCCCTCTCAAGAAAAAGAGACGTTATTTAAGGCCGAAGAACAACCGATCAAGAATGACTGAATGAAGAAACTTACTTCACCATGCTAGCACCCAGATAATGAGTGGTGTCGATAGGATCCCATCGGAGTACGTGTGGATCATCGCTAGAGGGATTATAGTTTGGATCCTCGCAAGTGAAACGAGATATTCTAGAAGGGTTGTTTTTAATGATCGACATAATCAATGAATAAAATACTGAAGATCCAGGTATTATTTTTCTTTATGAAATTAATTAGACTAATTATAAACATGATGTGTAGGATCCTCTCTAAATGTTTCGGGCCACTTCCTTTTTTATAGAAATCTTTGATTCTATTCTATAGAGACTGACGTTCATCATTGTATTGATCCCAGAATAATCATTGATCATGGTAAAAATTCAAGTTGGGTGTCAGCCCAACCACGTTTCCGCTACACCTAGCACCTACAAGTGGTGTCAAAAAGATGTTACATCATAGTTTATAATTATTTAAATATTTGGTTAATGATTTACACATTTAATAATTTAGTTGTTTCAATTCAAGTTAATCATTATTAAAATCTAAATCTCAAGATATGTTCCTCCTATTTCGTTTCTCATTAACATTAAAAAAAAGTTATTTTTTTAAATTTTAATTAAAATAAAATAGAGGATCTCATTCTGAAGTTCCAATGCTTCCTGGAAATACAACACCAGAACACAATGTGTGTATTTAGTAGTATACGTCGTGTAGTTAAGATTCAATGCATCGGACCAGTTCGCCAAACCAAGTCGTGTGTTGGAGTCTTTCTAAGTCTTAAATGACTTCATGTGTTGACCAGGAACATGTGGAACATGGTTTTCAGATTACATGCCATGTAGTCCAATGTACATGGCGTGCAGTACCTTCGAGTTATGGTTGGACTGTGTTCCCCATAAAAGGCTATCCTGGTTGGAAACTGTGTAACATGGATACTACATGGCGTATGTCCCACTGAACATGTCATGTACTCTGAATATTTCTGAAGTACATCTACATGCCATGTCCCTGGACATGTACTTCGGATGGACAGTGAACAAAAGTACACGCCATGTAGTCGGAACTACACACTGCATAATCATCCAAATTTTACAGATTTATTAAAATTTATTATTATATTAAACAAACCCTTGAGACGTATACCATAGTGCAGGCGTAAAGCTGAGGGACAACACATGATAGGTGTTTTATATATGTGTGTTTAATTTAACATCTGTGTAACGTTCATTTCAACTCTTTGGGTAGTTATGAACGGGAATTCACCGGGTTTCCTCCATGGTAAAAGTTACATACAAAGATAATTTTAAATTAATTTATATGTTTAAAATTATGATGGATGAGAATCTAAAAGAAGCTTATAAAAGGGTTTAAGATAAAATGATTGATTAATTAAAGATTATAATTAATTGATTCGAGCATGATTTATCTTAAACAATAACAATTAAATAATTGAATGATAGTTTTATTTATGCATAAATATCGTTGCATGTATGGGTGACCATTAGCTAGACCAATACCCTGGTATGTGGATGGTGTCTTTTAAATTATTTATTTAAATTAAATTTTTTGGCCTACGAGCTTTCTCCTCATTAATATGTAGGGTCTGCATTCCCAATGTTTTTTTATGAAAAACCACTTTTTTACTACCCACCTACATTTGAATTTAAAAAAGCATATGTAATGGATGGAACTCCCAAGCTAGCGGAGGCGGTTCAAGTGGGAGTCGAGATGAAGCCAATCCTAGGAGATAAAGAGGTGGATAGGTGGAAAGCTGTGAACACAAACCCAAAAGTTTAAAGATGTTTCTCTCCTAGGTCAGGGTTAGTTTATCAACTGCTAGATAAACTAACCATTAGAAAATCTCATGATCATTCTCTTTATTTTATTTCTTTCAGTTTCATGGTTTATCATTATGAATGTGTTGTCACGATCACATAATTAATTAATTAAACAAACAGGCTGGATAGAACTAAAAAAACTAGACTTATGCATACATATTATCAATACATGGTTAATCACTCAAGTAAGTTCCAGTAAATATTAGCAAACACGTGGTAATGATAATAATAAATTCACTCATAAGAGATAAAAATCCCTCAAATAAAATATTAAGTCAGACTAAGCCTTCCATTAATTGATTAAGGGAAAACTCAATAAAACTATGTGTTTGACCAACCCTTGTTGGGACACTCAGTTTTATATAGAAAGACCTTATGAAAGGTTTCAGGTTGACTTAACCATATTACATCAAGAGGAGTATCCCTTGGTATACTTGTTGTAATATTGGAAGCAATATTTGAGGAAAATCAAATTCATGGTTTCAATATTGGGGAGTCCACTCAAAAGATCAAGGAGATTCAAGCCCGTAGTTGGAAAAGAACTGGCTACTTAAATACCTTCTAATAGCTTTACCAACTCTTGTTGGGGATATTCTAAGGGGAATTTGGATCCTTGCCACTAGAAAGTCATAGAAACTGGACATTCCGAGTTTACTGGTGAGGGCCATTAGGACTTGATAAAATAGTGGGAGACTTAATAAAAATTTATTATTTCTCAAAAAATGTAATTAATAAAGTACTAATTATATGATCTTTTAATTGTAAAATAAAAATAAAAATTTTGTCAACCACATTATCCCTACGATCAATTATGGATAAAGACAACATCATCACTGGCAGTAACCTCCAAGAATGGTTTAGATGCCTTTAGGTTATCCTTTGCCATGAAAGGAATTCTTACATGCTGGAGTCAGCATTACCTGATCCACCTTCCAAAGAGGTGAGTGATGAGTATTTATTGGTCTATTAGAAACATATGAATGACACGATCGATGTTCAATGTTTGATGTTATCATCAATGTCTAGTGAGCTCATGAAATATCATGAAAACATGGATACTTATAGCATGCTCGAGCACATCTGTGGTCTTTACTAGGAGAGAGAAAGACAGAAAAGGTTTGAGATCTCTAAGGAATTATTTCAGAGTAAGCTTGAGGAAGGTGCCCTAGTAGGGAATCATGTAGTCAATCTCATTGGCTACATTGAGCACCTAGAGGTTCTAAGGTTTAAACTCCCCTAAGAAGAGGGAACCTATCTCATTCTCGCATCACTCCCTCGAAGCTTCTCTAACATTGTTGTCAATTTCAATATGAAAAACATTGATAAGTCTCTATCTGATCTTCTCATCCTCATTTTCCAAGTGGACAAAGTTATGAAGTGTAAAAACCCTTTTATACTTATGGTGAATAAGAGGAAAGGAAAGGTGAAGAGCTTTAAGCCCAAAGATTCTTCATGGCCTTCCAAGAAAAGGAAGATGAAAGGGGAGGCAAAGGGATATGAGTCTGTTTGTTTCGCATGTAAAAAGAAGGGATACTGGAAGAAGAACTGCACCCAACATAAGAATAAAGGGGAATCTTCGGGTGCATTTGTTATCGAATGTAATATATTTGTTTCTACAAATTGGGTATTAGATACAACTTGTGGTGCTCACATATGTATCAAAATACTGGAACCAAGTAGATTAAGGAAGATTGACTGATGGGAGGTAGATTTACAAGCATCCAATGAAGCCATACTTGTTTTTGTAGCTATTGGGGACTAACACCTAACATTTATAACTAGGATGATCTTGGTGTTAAAGGGTTTTTATTAGGTTCCTTTTGTTACTAAAAACATTATTTCTGTATCCATATTAGATATAGATGGATTTTTTTCAAGTTTGGAAATGAATGTTGCTTATTTTACAAATATGTCATTTGTTTTGGTAGGTCACATTTATAAAATGCTCTTTACATGTTAGATTACACAAACTAAATAATGGAAATCAATAAAAAAGATACATCACATGACTCATACCACACCCAACTTTAGCATCACTGGTTAGGTCATGTAAACGAGAAACGCTTGACAAAGTTACATCAAGATGGATATTTATATTCTTTCGAACTAAACCTCCTTGGGGTATGTCATGCATGTTTACAAGGAAAAATGACCAAAGTCACATTTAGTGGGAAAGGTGAAAGGGCTAAAGAACTTCTTGAATTGGTTCATACCGATGTATGTGGAACATTTTCAGTTGAATCAAGGGGAGGGTACTCATAGTTCATAACTTTTACTAATGAATTTAGTAGATATGGATATATCTACTTAATGAGGCATAAGTCAGATTATTTTGATAATTTAAATGAATACAAGAATTAAGTAGAGAATCAGCTTGGTAAGAAGATTAAGAAACACTATTCAGACCGATGTGGGGAATATCTTAATCAAGATTTCATTGATTACTTACATAAGTTTGGGATCCTATCCCAACTCACTCCTCCATAAACGCCCCAGTGGAATGGTGTGAGTGAAAGGAAGAATCGTACCCTGTTGGACATAGTGAGATCAATGATGAGTCATGTGAGTCTTCCATTATCCATTTGGGGATATGCGTTACAAACAGCGGTGTACATACTAAACCAAGTACTAACTAAATCGATAAATCATATTCCATATGAGTTTTGGAGTGAAAAGAAAGCCATATTATTGAATTTACATGTGTGGGGAAGTGATGCATTTGTTAAGGCCTCTTTAGGTAACAAACTTTCACCCCAAGGAAAAAAGTGTACCTTTATAGGATCCCTAAGGAAAAAAGGGGATATTACCTTTACAACCGCTCATAACAAAAATTTTATAGTGTCAAGACACTCCATATTCCTTGAGAGGGAGCACATCTACAAAAGAGATAGTGGGAGTGAGATAGACTTAAAAGAAGTTATGGCTCAAGGTACACAAGAGGTGGTACAGGAACAGATTCCATAAATCCCCGTGGAAGAAAGAACTATTCCTGAGACACAAGAGCTGTGTAAGAGTACAAGAGAGGTTAGAGAACCGGAATGTTATGGTTTTCTAGCTACCGAGGATGTTGACTCATTATTAGTTTATAATAATGATCTTATAACCTATAAGGAAGTAGTAAGTGGCATAGATGTTTCCAAGTGTCAAGAATCCAGGAATTCTAAAATGGATTCCATGTACCAAAACCAAGTCTGTATTTTAGTAGATCCTCCAGTTGATGTTAAGCCTATTGGTTGAAAATTGGTATTCAAAAAGAAACTGGACATGGGAGGACAAGTCATCACCTATAAGGAGAGACTGGTTGGAAAAGGGTTCAAATAGTGTCAAGGCATTGACTATGATGAAAATCTTTCACTAGTTGCAATGCTGAAATTCATCAGAATAATATTCTCCATTGTCTCTTACCATGAATATGAGATTTGGAAAATGGATGTAAAATCATCCTTCCTTAACGGGAACCTTTAGGAAGATGTATGCATGACACAACCTGAAGGGTTTTAGACTCCAAAGGATTCCAATAAGGTATGTAAGTTGAGGAAATCTATTTATGGATTAAGTCAATCATCCATATCATAGAACATTCAATTTGATGAAGCCATAACAAAAAAAATTTTTATAAAGAATAATTGTGAGCCTTGTGTCTACAAAGAGTTTAGTGGGAGTGCAGTCATTTTCCTAATAGTATATGTTTATGGCATATTACTTATTGGAAATGAGATACCAGTATTACATTCTATTAAGGCATGGTTGAATCAATGCTTCTCCATAAAGGACTTGGGAAAGGTAGCATATATTCTTGGGATCAAGATTCATCGTGATAGATCCAAGAGATTATTGGGCCTAAGTCAAAGTTAATACATTGATAATATAATGAAGAGATTTAATATGGAACAATCCAAGAGGGGATTGTTTCCAGCATCATACGGCATTCATCTCTCCAATAAAATGTTTCCCCAGATACATGAGGAAAGAAAGATAATGGAAAGGCCTCAATATGCATCGGCGATTTGGTCAGTCATGTATGCCATGCTATATACTAGGCTGGATGTCACCTATGCATTGAGTATGGTAGGTAGATATCAAGTTGACCTAGGTGACCACCATTGGATGGAAGTCAAGACTATCCTAAAGTATCTAAGGCATACTAAGGATATGTTCCTGGTTTATGTGGGAGATGAGAAACTTGTCATTAGAGGATATACATATGCTAGTTTCCAGACTGATTAAGATGACTTGAAGTTACAAACAGGATACATATTCTCTTTGAATGGAGGTGCAGTGAGCTAGAAGAGCTCAAAGAATAGTGTGGTCGTAGATTCTATAGTAGAGTCTGTGTATATCGCAGCTTCTGAGGCAGATAAAGAAGCAATTTCGAGGTGAAGCTTCATCCAGGAGCTGGATGTGATACCTAAAAGTAAAGATCCTATCACACTACACTGTGATAATACTTCAGCGCTGGCTCTCTCAAAAGACCCAAGTTTACATCAGGAGACGAAGCACATACTTTGGAAGTATCATCTCTTGAGGTATTTTCCTCAGCGAGGTGAAGTTACAGTGAGAAGTATTTCCACATAAGATAACATGGCGGACCCCTTGACTAAAGCCTTAACTCAGCAGAAACATGATCACCATATGAGGTCTAGCGGACTAAAAGTCGTAGGTAGTTGGCTCTAGTTCAAGTGGGAGTTTATAAGAGCTGGTGTCCTATAACCAACTGGTTGTACTTTGATTACATGTAAATTTAATGTACTTTAATATTAAACATCTTATTACATGTTTTTCATTGTTCTTCAAGACTATGATGTAATAATGTCCTAGAGTATTTTTGGCATTGATAAGGTCATGGCAGTTCCAGTAACACTCCGAGATTTTATAAGAAATATTCTTTTTAATTTCATTGATGTCTTATGTCGTACACCACACCAAAATTAACATGCACTATACGCAACACCGTATTATCTTGTAGTATATGAAAACACTATTCTTGGCTTGTGTTGTATACAAGATTGACCTTCTTCAATACCGTGTGTTGTACACAATACTGAGTTTCACTAAACAACGATATATTGTTATAAAATTATTATGAACTATATTTTATGAATAGTATTAACCACATTTTGAATTTTATAACAATATCATTCATCTTACACATATTCTAGAACATGGAATGAGAACAAAATAAATTTTTTGGGTAAAATAAGTATTTTTCAAAAAATGTAGTTTTGTCACATTTTGATGGTGAACCCACTTTAAATCTAGTTTTTTACACGTTTATAAGTTCAATTTGATGAAATAAACTTATTTATTTCAATAAGGATATAAAATTTAACTTTTGATAATTTTTTAATATTCTTCTGTTAACGTTTATATTTTGATGACTAGTAAAAATACACTAAATTTTAATTAAAAACAACTTTTTTCATCATGATAATTGATATGGTTAAATTATAATATTGAATGGTTTTAAAATATAAATTGAATATATTTTTACCATTTAATATTATTTATGTAATTATCATTAATTTTACCTTGAATTTATAGGTAAAAACATTTCAATCTTTTGCAATGTTTTAACTTTTAGAACCTGTTTTCTCAACAGCGGGATTAATTTTAAATTAAATACCGCAACTTCTATGTTTTGAATTTGGAAAAACGGATTCCATATTTGGAATTATTAGGTCCAAATTATGTTAATAGGCTACTTTTTATTTTTAAACATTATGAATAGTAACTACTGTAAATTTTATTTACAACAGTTAAAGGTAAATCGGGTAATTAATGGTGAAAATAAGATTATAAAATTACCTTAACACCTACCAAAATTATATTGAATTAATTAAAGTCTACCCATATCACCTAAGGGTTGGAATAGATTCATTTCATGGACTTTCGACCATGAAAAGGATGTAATTATTATTAAAACCAAAGAAAGTGACAACATGTCACTCTCTTATATCTTATAAGTGTAATAATTTAAATTTGGTGATAAACTTCATAAAACATTGAACATAAATAGTCTCCAGAAATAAAATAAATTTATATAAATTATGTGAATTTATTTATAATTTTTAGGGATTAAATAATTATCATTATTGATGACACAATAGTGATATAGAAATTATTTTATTGATTGAAATATCAAATAAATGGTTTTAAAAATAATAAAATAAATATTATATGACCTATTTAATGTGATCCAAGAAATTTATAGATAAATATGACATGTTATAAATATATTAAATATTTTTTTTCGAATATATTCTCGGTGTGGATTTTATTTATATTCAAATAAATGAATAGTGTCAAAATTGACATTATTGTTATTTTATAAAACTAACATATTATTAAATTGTTTAAAAATCACAAAAATATTTAAAAATTATAAATTTAAATTTATATGGTAGAAATTTTCATAAAGTGTCCAAATATGGACAATTCGCAGCACATAAGTAATTATTTATAACAATTTAAAATTTAGAATATTATTATTACAAATAAAATTAAATAGATTAAATAAGGATAAATCATGTTGAAAAGGTTTTAAATAATTTTCCAACATGTCTAAATTTTATTTTATGATGATATTACAATCCTATCTCATATCATCTTTGAATTTGATTCATTTTGAATGTTTTTAAGAGGGTTTTGAGTTTATTATAAATTAATATTTTGAGGTTTCCAAAAGTGCCCCTCTCCTCTCTTATAAAAGGGAACCTCCTCCCTCTTCTATTCACTCCATTTTAAGCATTAAATCTCGTCCAACCCCTTCCAATTACTCTTCTCAACATCTCTAGTTACATTATAGAGGTTCCAGTCTTCTTAAAAGGCCAACTCTAGTGCCCTAATTGGAAGTTTAAAAGAGGCACATCGAAGAAGAGAGAATCTCTTATACCAATTATTTCAAGTTTCTTTATTCTTATACTTATTATTATTTAGTTGTTTAATTATAAAGTATTAACATAAGTATCACTCATATAATTATATGTCATTAAAAATATTAAACAACCCTATTTCACCTTCTACCCATCCTATGAAAAATGAAATCACCGCATGTGCGTACGTACGGAATACCGTCTCAATGTTGTGGTGTAATATGTTTTTCCACCACCACCTTACTTGGATGGGTATAATGGTGGAAAAAATAACTATATTTTATTATTATAACATCATACTAATTATAAGATATTATATCATCCCTTCCAATTCTATTCAATAATTATGGGAACAATATCATCGCTCTTGCGTATGTACGGATTACCATCTCCACAACGTGATGCGATTCACTCTCCATGTTAACCATTAAAGAATGATTATAAAGTATATATAATGACTAATAATGAAATATATTACATAATAATGATACTGGATTTATTTATATGTTATTTACTTACTTCCATTCAATTTAATAAGGAAACGAAAACAACGTTCATGCATACGTACAGTCTACCGTCTCCATGAACGGTGTATTTCATCCCATTTATCCATCTATTATATATATATATATATATATATATATATATATATTACATTCTGAATATATATTATATATAAATAATGTTCTATATTCTGGAATTAATTTATCATTATCTAAGTAATCGTATGAATAATTACAAGTCAAAACACGTACGATAAATGAGACGATTTTACCCAAAACGCTGCTTTAACATGGAATTGACAAATGAACGGGTAATATAAAGTCGTAATTGAATCATATATGATATCATAAATATTATTATGGTTCTGTTCTAAGTTAATAATATTTTTAATCCCACTATACAGGAGTCTCAGATACATACGGAAGAAATTGGAGATAAGGTAAGGGATAATTAATCCAATCTCATTCTTATCCGAGATTATTTATTCGTAAGTATTTACCGGGGTTATATTTATCATCAATGTCGGTGTTTTATAAAAATGTTTTCATAAAGTTTTTTCTATTCTTCCATGGATTTTTAAATTCATTCTTACCCCTTTTTGACTTTTAATATGTAGTATGGAAGGAATCTTTTTTTGTTTACCATACGAGGTACTTTTTTACTTTTTTAGTAAAAGTACAAGAAGAATGTATTTTTAACTTATATGGCATGAATATATTTTTACAGTTTCATAACACCTTATTTCCATGAAGCTTAATCTACAATATTTCATTATTATTTTCAATGAAATTATTTTATTTTAAAATTGGACGATATTTTGAGAAAAGAAGATGATTTTGAAGAAGAAAATATATTTTCCTCAATAATTCATTTCAAGTGTTTTATCAAAGTAATTTTGCATCTAAGATGAAATTATTTAATATGGGTATGTTTAAAGTATAATTTCACCATTATTTACATGTTTTTATGTTGTTTATGATGAAATGATATCCATTTATATGGATTATGTTATGATGGGATGATGTTTATGAAACCTATTTTATTCGTTGGGTTATGATGAATGATTTATGTTTATTTTGTCGTACAAAAAAGAATGATTTCATTATGAGATGGGTGGGACCTATATCTCCCTCCAATGAATTGGGTAAATATTTATATCTCATAAGATAGACATGGATGGAATGGAAAATAAATCTGGTTCAATAATACAGGGCTGAAATGACAAGTAAACCCAGTTCAGTAATGGACTTTGTCCACTATGACAGTCTAGGCAGCAATGCCTTGGATACTATGGAAATAATATCATGTGCTTAATGGTTTTCCATAATTACATGTTTTATCTACATGATATTTTATCATGAGTAATGTTTATTTATGATCTATGTCTTATGTACTACAATTTTTTAGTTGATTTCTCATGATTTTGATGTTTAAATTTTATGTTCATGTTTTTACGTTCAAATGTTTGTGGATTGTTTTATGTTCTCCATGTTTACCCTTACTGAGCATTTGAGTTCACCCTTTATATGTTTTATTTTACCAAGGATATAAAGAATGTTTTTAGGTAAGAAAACAAAAGTGGAAGACTTTATGAGAGATGTTGAAGATCTTTCACCATGATTAGAAGATTATGTTCTGAGTTTCCAAAGACACTAAACTATTACAGTTGTAGACAATGAAAAATTCAGTAACTCCTAGAGGAAGTTTTGAAATGACTAAGCGATGTAATATTCATACCCAGAGGCCCGGTCTGGTGGGCCCAGAAGTGGTGCGCCAAATTAAGGAGGACTTGCGCGAAAACATGGTGTTCGCGCGAAGGACACCCAGGATTCAAGAAAAAGAACCGGTGGGGCGCGCAATTTGGTGTGCTTGATTCTGCGCGGTGAGATCTTTCTCGCCGATATGTCCTTACACGAAAGATTTTGTGTGCCGTCCAGATTCCACGATAGCAGATGCTTATAAATAGAAGGTGACCCCAACCATTTCGGGGTTGAGGAATTCGGACCAGCTCCCGTGCGTGCAATTCAGACTCCCACGCGTGCAAGATGACTTCTAGGTAATAACCCTTTTCACGCAACCTTTCCCCAGGGTTCTCCTTTTGCACACAATCCCACTGGCTTCAATAAAATTGAAAACTCCTCAGGATTCCTTGGTCGCGCGTAATCACTGACATTGCACGCTCCCCCACCTTTGCACGCAAAACCCAATTGTGCGCTATCCCTTCATTAGGTTTTGCCTTACCTTAGGGAACGGTCATCGCCTCATGCGTGCAATCCAAGCCTGTTGCACACAATCTCCGCGCAATCCCTATGCCCCAATTGCATGCCAACTCGGTGTTTTGCGCGAAAACCTCCTCTTTGCGTGCAAACCCTAGGGCCCCTTACCTTTACGCCCCCGGGGTGCCTCCCTGCTTGGGTGCCTGATAACCTCTATACCGGGCATGTGCGACATGCGTTGTTTTCCCGTATGGCCTTCTAGGCTCGTACAAAGTAACCTCAAGGTTCCTTGGCCAGTGTTTCCCTTTGCGTTTCTTTGCCTCATGCTTCTTCGTATAGGCATTCTAACGGTTATTGCTTCTTCTCATAGCCATGCTAATGTGGACCCCTCGATGGTTCTCCCTGTGGCCCCCCTTCACTACAGCCTTGCTGATTCCTTCCCTCCCACAAGGGGTAGAGGGTGTTGGGAATGTAATCCCTAGGGGTGTGGAGTGAACCCACCTCATCCGAGCTGCAGGATGTTAAACTACCAAGCACATCGTCCTCAACACATGACATTAAACTATGATCTGACCTCGTGCCTTGCATGCAGGGTCCCCCCGGCTTGGACATTCTTTACATCGCTCGTCTCCACGGTAATGGAATCTTCCTCACATTGAATGAGATCCTCCATTTTGGAGTGATGTTTTTCCAAGGGGGAAGGGCTACCTCATAGCGTAATCCCATAGCCTCTCTTGTGGAAGGTAGAACCCATGCACCTCTGTACTTCCCCACTGCCAAGGCCATTGGAGGGTCTGATAGCGAATGAGGCATCTCCTTTGTTCGGTCCCAAATCCCTCTCCCTCTATGCTTTGTCACACCCCGGGCCTCCATCCTGGAGTAAGCCACGGCACTAAGGGCTGCTAACCATGCATAATCCCCTGTTTCCTCTTTGGGATGCTCAACGCGTAAGCCCCTCTCCGCTTCTCACGGACCCACCTTTAGCGACGTGATCGTCTGGTCCATGCTGCCTCTTGTTTCTCACACTGAGCATGACTCACGTGGTCTTAGAGTAAGATTCGACCATGGAAAACACTATGGACCGCCTCAGACCATAAGCCCCATCCCAGCGAACTATGGGGACTTTGATCCATGTCAAATCATGGTACGTAGGTAGCCTCAACAAGGTTCAATCCCACCACCCGGTCGTTCCGACCTCTTCAAGTCATTTCTCCACCACTATGGGATGCCTCAGAGCGTAAGCCCCAAATTGCCCATCCAGCATGATGTTAAACTGTCTTCCCTCTTCCCGCATGACGTTAAACTGTATAGCGTCCTGCATGACGTTAAACTGTATACCGTACCGCACAACGTTAAATTGTATGCCACCGTCCTGCATGACATTAAACTGTATCACCTGAACTACGTGGACTTTGATCCGTGATAAAGCATGGTACGTAGGTAGCCTCTACGAGGTTCAAGCCCATCACTTAGTTGTTCCGACCCCTCCGCGTCGGTTCACAACCACCATTATGGTCCGCCTCAAAGCGGAATCCCCCATACCCACCATTATGGGCCGCCTCAGAGCGTAATCCCCATATCCAGTGCCCACGTCTCATCCTGACCTTTCCCTCAAGCCCACGAGCCTCGAGAATCTCATGCCCTCGCCCGGAGGTCTTACTTCCCCCAGGCTTCAATCCACACGTTCATTCTCATGGGTCGCCTCTTCAGGTGTCCCACCGCATAACCGAACTACGTGGACTTTGATTCCATGGCATGGGGATACATAGGAAGCCTCCATAAGGTTCAATCCCCTCTTCACTCCATCACCCATCCTGATCCTTACCCGGGCCGCCACATCCCGGTGGGATCATGCCACCTCATTCCACCCCAAAGTATTGGGGGAGCCACCCACGTGTTGGCCCCAATATCAATGTTCCCCCCCAGTGGGTTCTTCAAT
Organism: Viscum album; assembly: GCA_963277665.1. Lineage (NCBI taxonomy): Eukaryota > Viridiplantae > Streptophyta > Magnoliopsida > Santalales > Viscaceae > Viscum > Viscum album. Next base: position 423,909,745 of record OY728123.1, on the reverse strand, counting down.
CTGTTCCACTCTCAGTGTTCCGATTAGTCTGATCCGTCTCCATAAGACGTTAAACTCGTGAACGCCCCGTGTTAAACATGGGAAGCTGAGGAAAACCTCAGATGGCACACAATTCCCTGTGTTCTATGTGGGATGCCTCGGGCTTCTGTTCCCTCAAGAAGCCCTATAATAAGGGACGCAATACTGACATGCCAATCCCCGAGCATCAAGACACGCCAACGAAACCCCTGCGTGACCATTCTCCTCACCGAAGGTTTCTTTTCCAACCAGACCCCTTGGAGTGTCTCGATAGAAGCAGCATAATTAACTGGCATCCATACAGATATGGTTGCGGGAACGAGATTCACGAACCCGTCTTAAATCTATGAGGGTGACCCGGACTAGGTGACGAGATCCGAGGATGAATCCATGGAAGGAAGAACCAACATCCCATCATCCTGGTTTCGATCAAGGAGTAGACGTCCCTAAACAAGGAACAGATGCCACCCGCCTTTGGAAAGCAGGAATGTGGGGCAACAAGCCGCGCGTCCTCCCTTGCGTGATAGATACGCGCGCGCGCCCCGGAAGAAAGCATCGGATGCAGAAAATGGTGAACCCGACGTGAATCTATTCTCCTCAATATGGAGACCAGTAGTGTTTGCGGTGTTGGAAGATCAGCATGTCACCAGCTCCGGGTGCCCAGCACTGGGGTGTGAAACTCACAGGAAGTTGAGGCAGTCAGGACATTGAGCACTTCGTTCTGCGACGTCGTTAGCGTGGATCCCTCTTACCAACCATGGAAGACGGAATGATTTTGGGTTATTGGTTGTCAGTTTCTTTTTCTATTAGCGCTAATCGGTTCATCTCCCTTCTTCTAGGAATTAGATCACTGCATCCGGAGCTCGATCGCCACCTGCCCACCAGCGCAGGGGTAGGGGTAGTACTGACGCGGCCACCCCACACGGTCCCGCGTTTTCCACAGTTGTTCTGATCGCCACGACTGTAGGGCGCTCACGCCCCCTCTCCCCATCAGAGATTATCCAACGAATGGTGATCAACGACCTCATGCGTAGGCACGAGGAGGAAGGGGTCATCCCCACCAGGGACATGGCCCGTTTGGATCTAGGGGCAGCCGCGCCTCACTGCCATCTCTGGCCCCAGGGGCCGCGCTGGGAGCCACTGCTCCCCACTTCGACGTTCAACCGTTTTGGGAGTCTATCCCCGTAATTCCTCGACACCTCCCTTCACTACGCTGATGAGGTAGGGGATGTTCGGGTTCACCCGATCGAAGACCCAATTCAAGGGTTCATGGTAAGGGCTCCTGCCAGGCCGCATCGATGTCGTCGCCCAACTCCCCAAGCTGAGGAGCAGGTATCCCATGTGCCTGCACCACCAGCTCCAACCCATCTGACCCGACGCCAGCATCGGGCATGAGCGAAAGAGAATGCCTGCCCTAGAGCACCAACATCCACCACCCCTATGGCCCAAGCCACTATTGACCCCTGTTATCAGATCCCCATGCATGTTGAGCAGGGGAAGTTTCATGCCCTACCCGGATCGAGGCCCCGACCACCCCACAGGAATGTTGGGTCAACTCTCCCGGTCACTGTCACAGGAAATGTCCACCGCGAACCAATTCGCGGTAGTGCCACCCAGTGTGAAGGCCCACTCCGGGCCACCATTCTGGAAAGTAGAAGCCTTCCCCGTGACAGCTACGCTCTGGGTATGTCTTTTTCCAGCGCTCACTACAAGAGGTACGGGGTAACTTCACCTACCACTGGCCGTGGATATGGAGTCGTTTCATATCTGGTCACTCACCCACATGGAGGTCCTCCCCATGTCCCTTTCGACATCTGTCTCGGTGCTCCTCACACCCCGTCTTTCTGTCCGCTCTGACCCGGCACTATTGTGGCCAGAGGAATCCATGATGGAAATCAGCCTTGCCCCGAGGAGCCACCCAGGGGCAGGAAGGCGGGACGTCGTCGCCGCAAGAGGAATGTCAGGGAAGTCCAGACGGAAATCAGACCAGTTCGTTTCTCAGACTCTGAGGCGGAGTACGACTCGGCAATGGAACCTTCCCCCCAACCATTTGAGTTAAAGTACGGGAGGGGGACACGGTGCGTCAGCCTCGTACACCCCGAATGTGAGATACATATGATCCCCGCCTCCCTCCGAAGGTATATACAAGAGGACGAGGACTTGGCGTACCACCAGGGATCACACTTGCAGTTACCATTGGCCTCTCCGGAAGAACCTTCCACCTCGGTCAGAGGGGGTGGAGAACTTTTTTGGGGACTGAAGGAAGAGTCGCGACATTGTACATCCTCGACAAGCACTGAAGCTGTGACAGGAGGCCTATTCTTCATACCATCCTATCGTGAGGTGACAGCCAGGACACTTCAACCCTTGGAGGACGACTTGAGATTCGGCGGCCAATCAGCCTGCTCACCGTATTCTCCGCCGGCCAGCCCACCAGCCCAGCGGCCTACCTCAGCATCACTGCTAGTTCCTCGGCCATCCTCTTTTGATGGGTAGGGGCAGCAAGGGCCGGATCCTGAACCTGAGTCATGGAGCTTCTGGACTGTCGTCACAGTAGGCCACTTCCCTAAGAAGTTTTGGCCGGTCGCGGGGTCAGATTTTGATATACCAGAATCGCTCACCCCGGGTGAGTTTGAATGTTTCCACCAGACTCTTCGGGCGACTCACTCCCGGCTCCACCACCAGCAAGTGACCTACCTCGGGAGCCAAGCACACCTTGAGGATATCGGGGAGCAATTTCGTCAGGTCGATCTAGAAACGCTCCCCACGGTTCGGAACCCCAAGTCACCTGGCCACCATAGGGCCCTCCAACAACAATGCGTTCAGAGTTTTCAGGTACTCCGCAATGTTATTAGGGAAGTCACACCCCACGTGCATGTCTGTGGATGGGGGCAGTATGTTGCCCTTCTTTTCAGTGCAATTCGCTGACAGCCCGACTCACCGAGCGGTTCAAAGGGTATGCCCCTAAGGGTAGTAGCGGTCAACATGGAAAAACTGTTGGGAGAGGGAAACGATGTGGAAATCCTCGACGGGGACTCACCCCCTGAGGACAAGCTGCTACTAGATCCATCGGGGAGAATTACTCACCAGAAAAGGAACCTCCTGGGCCTCCCCACACCTACTGAAGCATTTGCACTAAGCTGAAACATTGGCAAGGGTAAATAGAACGTCAGGGCTATCAGGCTCACCGACCCATCTGCCTCATTGCAGAAGGCAGAAGAAGATCACAAGAAGGCCACACTGCGCCAACAACTTGCTGAGCAGAAGAGGCTGGTTGACCAGATCTTGGCCGAACGCATTGCAGAGTGGCGGCTTGACTACGATGATCCTTTTCCAGGACAGCAGGGGCAGGATCAACTACCCCTCGACGAGATTCTCCCAGGAAAACGCGATCATGTTGTGTTCGCCAACAAAGGATAGGTCGGTTCTCAGAGCAAGAGGGCGCGATACATTTTGTCGAACCCTCCTGAGCGGCGTGATCACCCAAGGGACCCCGTTCGGTTTCCTCCCATTTCCCCAAGAGTCGCTCCGCCAGCCGCCCCGTGAGCTTCTGAGCTTGACTACCAGATTGAAGAACCCAGAAATGCGCTTGTGGTTAGGGATCCCCGTCAGGATAGGAACCCGCGTCCAGATGATCTGATGGAGGCACTTATCGCCCGCTTAGAGGCTCTAGAAACTCGACAGGTGGCAATCCCACTGGATGGCAAGCCATACCCAGCTTGGGTGGATGATATGGCGACACCGCCGGGATTTGGGAACCCCACTTTCTCCCCCTTTAACGGGACCGGAGACCCACCACAGCACCTGGACCACTTCAACTCGAGGTGTGGGCCTATGTTAGGAACTCCAGCGTAGCAGGAGGCCCCCAAGCTCCGTTGCTTTGTTCAGACACTAGAAGGACCATAATTTTTCTAGTACATCCAGCTCTCTATCGGATCTATGACTAGATAGGAGGACCTTCCCAGACAATTACTCTACCAGTTCAGTTCCACAACCTGAAAGACAAACATCGTAGACCTCTTCAGGTGAAAACAAAGGCCCGACGAGCGAGTCGTGGAATTAATTTCCCGTTGAAAGGGACTCACATACTCCCTTGGCATGCCACTAACTCAGGATAAATTACTGACAATGTGCGTAGGGAACGTCAAGGAAGAGCTGGTTCCTTCTCTGATCACTAAGAATTACCCCGGAGGGTTCTGGGACTTCTCAGACAAGGCTTAGCACCTCGAAAAAGCCCTGCAACAGGCCAACCAGGAATGACCGTTGCCTCCTGTAATCCCTGTAAGGAGAGCTTCCAGAGCCGAGCCCACTGTTGTGGCCTAGATAGAGGCCCCCAGGCAGCTAGAGTTGATACCATTGAGGCCAGCTCGGCAGCCCCATAGGGGTCCACCCCCACGGGCACAGCCACCGGCCCAACAGCGACCGCCTCAAAAGTTGCGGGAGCCTCCACCTGACGCACCGCCACCACCTAGGATAGATAATTAGGTTCTGCCTCCTCGGCATGCTCCTCTGGCCCCTCGTTAGGTCCAGCCTCCAAGATCCCCCTTTCCGAACAGAAGTAGTTGTGCATACTCGTTCAACGAGGCCCAGGTCCCTGGTTACTTTCGTAGTGCCTTAGAGCAAAGAATAGTGCGACTTCCCGAGTGCCGAAATCCGGAAGAGGCGTGCCTCACTGATCACCCCAACTACTTCCCTTATCACCGGACCCTGGGGAACACCATCCAGCGACGCTACGTGTTTAAGGAATAGCTCCAAGACCAGATTGACAACAATGTAGTCAGGTTGGGACTAGCCCCAGCACAAGTGGTAGGTGTCTTTGTGAGATCAGATGGAAATAGTGGCAACGAGGATGAGTGGCAGTAGGTTTCTGATTGCGGGTCCCGAAAGTATAACGACTGGATGGCCCGCAAGACAGCCGCCTGTGCCCATGGCATCATCCATGCCCGCCTGAATTTTCCTGAGCCCTCAGAATCTACGAGCGCTACCTCGGAATCATTGTACCAACCTACCTTTTCTCAGAAGAGCAATCGGCGGCGCAAGAAGAAAGAACGCGCTCTTCCAATCCCATCGTCATCCCGCACTCTTGGTAACTTTATGCCCCCGGAAATGGGGATCCCTCTGAGACTTCATCCAGTAGTGGATGATTCTTTGAGTGATAGCCCAGGGTATGCTTCGGTTAACACCGTAGAGTTGGTAAATCCCTTTTTGACTCCCGATGATGAGGAACGCCAGGTGGACCTTCCCAATTTTCCCAGTCATCACCAACGTCGGTGGAGCCGTGGCTATATAAATTGTTGGGGCACGACAGATGGAACCTCGAGCCAGGCCATGCACACCACTGAAACCAGGCAGTAGGCCCAATACAGATCTCAGCACACGCGCCCCCTTCATCCGGTGTCGACAGGTCCGCCTCCACCATTTTTTGTGTTGCTGAATCAGGCAGAACCACCTCAGCCATGCCGCCACCAGCTCTGCCCCGCTACCAGCTGATCCTAGACTTTCGGTCCCAATCTCTGGGCCTCGGCTAGTGAACAGTGTGACGTGCCTAGTACCAATTAGTCATCGGTCCAGCCGGCGAAGCCGATCATGCCTCCAATTGCAGAGCGGCCCCCTGTAAGAAGAATCTTGCATTTGGCCCGAAAGTATGGTGTCCTGAAGCACCTGGCTGGAATTCCAGCAAGGATTTCTATCCTTTAGGCTCTTCGCCTGTCATCTGAAATGCGTGAGGCACTCACTGAGGCCCTAAGGAGCCCCCTCCAGTTTGAGATGGAGGTAGCAGTTGCAGAAGCCTTCCACGCTGAGGTTATTGAGAACTTCGAGTGTCAAGAGGTTATCTCATTTTCCGATAAAGATGAAGACTCTCCCATATAGGGGAACATTCACCCACTATACATCACCGGTCAGTTCAATGGCGTGGAAATCCTCTACTGTCTTATAGACACGGGTTCTGGGATTAACCTAATCCCGACTCGGACACTGCGAAAGCTGGGCTTGTCTGAGGATGATTTAACTCCCTCTGACCTCAGAATCCAGGGATACGATAGGACCGAGAAGACTCCAATTGGAAAATTCCTTTTGAAGACCTAGTTTAGTGGCCTAATTGCCAACACCGAATTCATGGTTGTCTCCTAGGACACCGCCTACAATGCATTGATGGGCAGGTCATGGCTCCATCTTCACATGGCGGTCCCTTCTTCATATCACCAATGCCTCAAATACTCCCTTAATGGTTGAGTATGAGTGCTCCAAGGAGATGCGTCTCCTTTTGCCTCTTGCGAAGCCCGTTATCTGGACATCGACTCCTACAAGAGAAAGGATAAATAGATTCTGGTAGGTGAGGTTGAGCCCTCTATTGTCACAAGTAATCCCTGGTCAGGTTTGGATGATGCCTACGTCTTCCCATTCCATCGGTTGGAAGCCACAACCCCTGACCTGGGGCAGTTCTTTGTCGTATCGGGTACAAGAGGAAGGAATGTTTCTAGGTCCAAGTGACAGCGGAACATCACCTTGTACTCCTACACCAACCAAGCTCAAGTGATTCCCAAACCTCCTACCCCTGTATGGTATCGGGATGTCAGTCTCATGACAACAGCGGTGCGTCATACATGTCTCTTTCGTTGGGCTGGGATTAACCAGCTCAAGCCTACGTGCCACTACAGCTTTGATGTCATCAAGCATGGCCCCTTGGGCCGAAGACTAGATGGGATTGGATCAACCACCATTGTCACCATGGTCTCCGTAGTGCATGAGTCTCCTGATATGATGACCACTGCCACCCAAGCCAGCACCAACTTCCCATCAGGGTCTGGTGGCCCCGAAGCAGCTCCCCCCACAGAAGATCCCTCCACAGTTGGAGAACAGGATCTGGAGGATACACCCCCTACCTTTGAAGAGGGCGTCTCTACCATGGTCGATGAATTGGTACAGGTGAACCTTGGTAGTGAGGCGGACCTGAGACCCACATTAGTCAGTTCCACTATGCCCCCCGAGGAGCATCAATAGTATGTGGACTTTCTCAAACAGCACTGTGATGTGTTCGTTTGGAGTTACGATGAGATGACAGGGCTGGACCCCCAGGTAGCCGTCCACCTCCTTGGCCTTTCGGCAAACCATCACGGGTTCAAGTAGTCTCCCAGAAAGATGCACCCCTCTCATGCTTCCATGGTTGAGGTCGAAGTTGAGAAGCTTATTAAAGCCAACTTCGTCAAGGAGGTTCAGTACCCCCGATGGCTGGCCAACATTGTTCCAGTCAGGAAGAAGAACAGATAGATTAGGGTCTCCATTGACTTCCGTGATCTCAATCACCACTGCCCGAAGGATGATTTTTCCCTTCAAATGATAGAGATGTTGATTGATGCCACGACCGGGTTCTAAGCCCTCTCCTTCATGGATGGGTATTCCGGGTACAACCAGATCTGGATGGCCCCTGAGGACGAAGAGTTCACTGCCTTCAGGGCCCCCCAAGGTACCTTTTGTTACCAGGTTATGCCCTTCGGCCAGAAAAATGCAGGTTCCACCTATCAGTAGGCCATGCATCGCATATTCAAGAAGATTCTTGGGACATTGGTGGAATTCTACGTGGACGATCTGGTAGTTAAATCTCTCCAGTGCCAGGACCATCTCAAGTACCTTGAAAAATCGTTCGGCTTCCTCCGTTCCCGCCACCTGAAGATGAACCCGTTGAAGTGTGCCTTCGGGGTCACCTCCGGGAAGTTTCTTGACTTAGTTTTCAGATAGCGAGGCATCGAGATCAACCCGGAGAAGATCAAGGCCATCATCCAGATGCCTCCCTCGAGTAATATTCGGAAGCTTCGAGGTCTCCAAGGCCACTTAGCCTACGTACGCCGATTCATTGTGAATCTAGAAGGCAAGTGTAATCCCTTTTCTCGAATCATGATGAAATGTGCCACCTACGAGTGGGATGAAGAGTGTCAGAACACCTTTGAGGAAATCAAGAAGTATCTGCTCCAACCTCTGGTCTTGATGCCACCCGTTTCCGGGAAGCCGCTGGTCCTTTATGTGATCGCCCTGGAATGATCCCTCGGTGCACTTCTCACCCAGAATAACAACGAGGGAATAGAGAACAACCTCTACTACCTCAGTTGCATGTTCCTTGATATGGAATTTAGATACTCTCCCATAGAGAAGAGCTGCCTGGAACTCATATTTGTCGTACAGAAATTATAACACTACTTGCATCACCACAAGGTACAGCTGGTCTCTCGGGTAGACCCGTTGAAATACATCCTGAACTGACCTATGTTGATTGTCTAACTAGCGCGGTGGGAAGTAATCCTCCAGCAGTTCGACATCAGGTTCGTGCCTCAGAAGGCTATCAAAGGACAGGCATTCGCCAACTTCCTAGCTGCTCATCCAACCTTCGCAGATCAGCCATTGGATCTGGGCTTTCCTGATGAGGTGATCCTCTCAATTGATCATGCCACCCCATGCTCGCAGATGCACTTTGATGGTGCCTCCCAGAGCCCCACCGGTAGAAGGCTCAATGATCTTAGTCTCAACAGAGTGGGCCTGGGTGTCATCTTCATCACCCCAGAGCAAGCCTTTCTGCCGTATTCATTCCTGTTGTCAGAAGGCTGCACCAACAATGAGTCTGAATATCATTCCCTCATCACTAGCCTCGAGTTGGCTCTCGAGATTGACGTGCCCCATCTGCATGTGAAAGGGTACTCTGAGCTGGTCATCAGGCAGTTCAATGGTGACTATGTTTTCAGAAATCCAGAACTCATACCACTATTGTAGTGCACCCTCCGTATAATGGCCCAGTTCCTTTCTCGGCCAGAGATCGTTCATATCCCCCGGTCGCAGAACAGTCGAGCAGATGCTTTGTCCAGCCTGGCTGCGTCACTGGCGGAACCCGAACAGGACAACCTGATTATCCACGTGGCACACCGGAGATTCATTTCTCCTGTTATCCCGGAGGATGATCGTGGCCCACGAGTGAACCATCTCACCACTGGTACCCCTACGTTAGGATCCCCGGGGACTCCAGATGTGGAAATCGAAGTAGTTCCTAATTAGAGGACACCCTTGGTTGAATACCTCCAGTGTGGTAATCTTCCATCAGACCGAGCCGAGCCCGAGCGAATCTGACGTCGCGCACTGCAGTTCACCCTTCAGAGTGGTCCCAACCTTGAGCAGATCCTTTACAAATGTGGATTTGATGGTGTTCTCCTCTGATGCCTTCAAGGAGTCGAGATCCCATAGGTCATGCAAGAGGTTCATGCCGGTTCCTATGGTGCCCACCAGGATGGGTCGAAGTTGTCCCACCAGATTCGGAGGCTGGGGTACTTTTGGCCTTCCATGATCCATGACTACATCGAGTTATCCAGGAGGTGTCATGCGTGCCAAGTTCATGCTAACTTTGTGCATCGGCCACCAGAGCCCCTCCACACTACCAAGTATTCTTGGCCCTTTTCATTCTGGGGATTGGATGTTTTAGGACCTTACCCACTGGCGACGGATCACCAATGTCAGTTCATTCTGACGGCTACAGATTTCTCTTCCAAGTGGGCAGAGGAAATTCCGCTCAAGGAATTCAAAGCTCGTTCTATCGCTGAATTCGTGAGTTCCAACATAATTTATCAATTTGGGGTACCTCACGCTGTCCTCACAGATAACGGAACCAACTTCCGAGTAGCCGAGCAGAAGAAATTTTATGCAAAGTACAATATTCGCTCTAACCATACCTCCCGCTATCAGCGCAGGCGAATGGACAGATCGAGGCGTTTAACCAAACCCTCCCTAATATTCTGCAAAAAATGGTTTGTCAGAATAAGAAAAGTTCACCAGAAAAGATCCCCAATTCCCTTTGGGCTTATCGTACGACGACTCATAATTCCACCTAGGTGACCCTGTATTCCCTGGTGTACGGAGTTGAGGCCGTCCTACCCATAGAGATTCAGTTTCCATCATTGAGCAATGTGGTCTACGACCAGCAAGCAGTAGATAGAGTTTCTGAAATCTATCTAGAAGAATTAGAAGCACTGGACGAGAATAGGCTTCGTGGTCTACACAACCTGGAGAGGCATCAGTGCAGGATGACTCGAGCTTTCAATAAGAGGGTTTGCCTCCGCTCTTTCCTGCAAGGCGATCTGGTACTGTCCCTCAGGGCCCCAATTATTCCTGGTAGGAAACCACCCAAGTTGCAGCCCAAGTGGGAGGGTCCTTTCATCATCCATAAGGTCTATCCCAATGGTGTGTATTCCCTGGTGACTATGTATGGCGAGTGTGTAACTCCTCCCACCAACGCTAAGTTCCTCAAGTAGTATTTTGCTTGAGGCCCCTAGGTCCTGCATGACCCTAAACTGCATTTGGTCCTACATTTTTTCCACTAGGGTCCCCCATGACTTAAAACTAGATAATGGTCCTGCATTACCCTAAACTGCATTTGGTCCTACATTTGGGCCCATGGGGTCCCCCGTGACCTTAAACTGGATAAGGGTCCTGCATTACCCTAAATAGCATTTGGTCCTACATTTGGGCCCCTGGGGTCCCCCATGACCTTAAACTGGATAAGGGTCCTGCATGACCCTAAACTGCATTTGGTCCCACATTTGGGCCCCTGGGGTCCCCCATGACCTTAAACTGGATAAGGGTCCAGCATGACCCTAAACTACATTTGGTCCTGCATTTGGGCCCCTGGGGTCCCCCATGACCTTAAACTGGATAAGGGTCCATCATAACCTTAAACTACATTTGGCCCTACATCTGGGCCCCTTTGGTCTGAGTTCCAAGACCTTAAACTAGGATCCTTGCAGTCTAGCATGACCTTAAACTGCATGTTGGTCCTCACTGCAAGATGTTAAACTGCAAGATGGTTAGGCATCCCTAACCGAGGCTTAGCCTCAGGCCCCTTGGCCTTCTTGGGCCCCTTAGCCCATTCCTTCACCCAGATCATGTGGTGTGTTGTAGGATTATGTCCTCATTCATGAAGGTCTATCTATCGCGCCATGCACACTCCCTGGAAGAAATCCCCCTTATCGTCCCACATGAAGTTAAACTATGCTTCTAAAACTATGTGTGGCTTAATTCCAATCCTAATGGGATACGTAGGACTGCCTGAACATCTAGGTTTCAAGTCCATCCCCATCTCTTAAGAGATCCCACGATCTCCTGGTCACCTCGGTCTCTTGGCATGTCCCTCCTAGAGGGGGGATATATAGGTGTGATACAGGGTTTTTTGGCACCATGCCCCATTCTCCCGGGAATCTTCCAAATTTTGTCCTCTCTCAAACTGAGCCCCTCGACCCTTTCCAGTGGTCCTCTAACGTGCTCAGAGTACTCTAGTCTAGGACCTGGAGTATCAAATTTGACTTAGGTAAGTTTTTGTCCGCTTGACCAGCTTCGTGCTCCTCTTCATTTGGGACCCTATTATCTTTCACACCCGGAGGGACCCCCAAGAACAGCTTAGATACAATGCCTAAGGGATCTCCTACAATCATGGGCCAACACCCCCGAGGGTTTTAGACAACAAATTGATACAAATCCCGCGTTGCGAACATGGTCAATGGTCGATGCTCATTTGTTTGTCCCCGTTTTAAGCTAATGCGACAGGATGCTGTGTTGCAAACATGGTCAGCAGTAGTCCTCAGTCGTCAGGCCGGCTCCTTTAGGCCCTGAATTTTGGTTTCATGATTCAAATTATGTTCCACCCCATCGTGTCAAGGTGGAATCTCGACACTCCTTACACTAGCCCTCAGTGCACCCTCGCACGTCAGACGGTCAAAGCTATGTAACGGCGTCTCTCGGGGATCTCGCAACCCGACCGCCGAGGTTATGTGCTGGGGTTTTCTATAAGTATCATGCGTAGCTTGACCCTCATCCCCATGGGAGACGAGGAGTCACCCAGTCATTGTGTTTTGGGCCTAGCTCAGCTGGAAGCTAGTGTCTCCTACCCCCCCTGATTGTTGGACCCTCGTCGGCTCCTTGGCTCGAGGCTCCTCTCCCGGAGTCGCGCGTGGTGACGGTAGGCGGATGTGCCCTCATCCACATTGGGAACGCCTTATCACATCATTCATGTTCCCCCATTCCCAAGCCATACGAACTTAAACTGTGATGTTTGGTCCCACCACATGACCATAAACTGTGATGATATTGTCTTGGTCACACGACGAAAAACGGCACAGCATTGTGGTGACCTCCCCATAGGGGACATCATGTTGGGTATTGGTCCATTACCATACCATTTTTTAACACCTATATACAGCTTGATTATTGTGGTGATTCCATGAGTTTCTACCCTTGGCCGGTCATTCCACGAAAGAAAAACCATTGGCCTTCAAGGACAAACAAGATGTATAAAATGCCGCTTCTTTTGGTGCGAGGGCCAGACCTGCACACCTATTTCTTCCTTTTCACAGGTACCATTTTGTGTCGTGCCATACTTCAAGAACTACATGCAGCTTGATTCCCATCCTAATGGGATACATAGGAACTCCCAGACCTCCTGTCTTTGGGTCCAGCTCGAGTTCAGCTAGTTCGTCTCTTTGGTCCCACCTACGGGACCCCAACAATGGGACTGCGTGTCATAGTGAGGTATTATGTCCTCATTCACGTTAGGTTTGAAATAGCTACACCACGCACACCCCATTCTAAGGATTATCCCTCTTATGTCATGTCCCCCATGACATTAAAAGTCGCCATCAAGAACTACGTATGGCTTGATTCTCATCCTTATGAGATACATATGAGCACTTGGGTACTTCCCCGCAGGCCCAGCCAAACTTTCGTGTTCGTTCCCTTGGCCTAAACACGTCCCCAAGGATCACATGGTAGGTAGGAACTTGTCCTCATTCACATCGGGTTTTACAACCGCATTTACCGTGTGTCTCCCACTACCCTTACTCTTTGGTCCGAGCTGTAAGACCTTAAACTAAGATCCTTTTCAAGAACTACGTGTGGATTGATTCTCATCCTTATGAGATACATAGGAACGCCTGGAAATTTTGTCTTCGGTCCAGCCCCAGGGACTACCAAATCCCATCCCTCCTTACTGCCGGCCCCTCGGCCTGGCTTCTTGGGGAGTGGTGTAATTGTGACATTTACCCTGAATAAGTTCGGGATGCCCCATAGTTATTTCAGGAAGAAATAGTTCCCTCGCCAGAGAGGTCCTGTTTGAAAATTGAGATGATCTGTGACCAGATTAATACGTCCGCCCAATGCACCTCTTCCACGGTGGTGCAATTTTGGGAGTGTTGGACTCTGTTCGAACAAACCACCACTCCACTTCCACGCTTTGCGTGCCCCTTTATTCGGATCCTCATCCTCTTTCATGTTTTATGAGATCCCCTAACAGTATGGATGATAGACTTTGGTCCACCTGCTGCAACAATATGGATGATAGACCTTTGGTCCGCCTATTGTAGCAATATGGATGACAGACCTACAGTCCGTCTGCTATCCTGGTCCAACATCCCAGATGACTGGTCATGTTTGATGGGACCCCCAAACAATATTGATGATAGAATTTGGTCCGCCTGCTGCAACAATATGGATGATAGACCTTTGGTCCACCTATTGTAGCAATATGGACGATAGACCTACAGTCTGCCTACTGTCCTGGGCCAACATTCCGAAAGACTGATCGACGATATTTGAGTTAGGCCACGTGTTGCGAACATGGTCAGCGGTCAGCCCTCATTTATTGTCCCCATTTCAGGCCAATGTGATATGGATTCTGAGTTTATTCCATGGTTAACAGTTATCCTCCATCGTCGTGCTCCTATAGTGTTCCGGATTTGGGTAACGTGATTCACCTTTTTCATCTCCCCATGTTCGGATGTATTTCAATGCCCCCGGAATTGCCCCACTCGTGTGTCAGAACACATTGAGAAGATGGTATATCAATCGGTCTGAGGTCCTCTCCTCAGAAATCCAAGCCCGATTTCGGATGCCTGAAGCTTGGTTAATGCCCCATAGTTGGATGAGATGATAACACGAGAATCCTTTATTTCTCAAATTGGGTGCGACCCAAAGGAGTTTAGGGGTCAGTTGTTATCCATTTCAGAATTATGGTGAGCATATTGAACCAAAGGTACAGATAAATGGATTTATCCATATATTGGGTCAGAATGATGAGAAGTACAAGGAAAAGTTCATGAGGTGGCCAAAATAGAGCCCTTAGGGATCAGCGAGCTGGATTGATCTTTCCGACATTGCTACCCTTTGGATGGTAGCCTCCAGGACTGCTTATCGCTCCTTGAAGACTCTCTCTTCAGCAGTAGCCACAGAGCGCAGCTCGCCAACCCTAACTTGTGCCTGCACCAGTTCGTTTTTAAGTACGATCATTTGGTGACTCACCTCCATCAGTTGTTCTTGGGTGTCAGCCATCTGGGCTGTTAGTTGGTCCACAAGATCAGAGCATGTAGCAAAAAAGACCTTCTTCTCTGCCGCCTTCCCTTCGAGGTTCCGGACCTCGTGCTCCTCCCTTAGAAACACTTGGGTGCTCGCCGATCTTTCCCAACGCTGGGCGACTTCGGTGTGCCGGATGCTCTCATGTATCTTCTTGGCCATGTAATCACGGACTGTCAGATGAAGATGTTGAGCATCATCCCCTCCGGCACACATGAAGCGCAGCCAGGTCTGGAGTGATCCCATCTGCCTCAGCCAATCCAACTGAGGATGCCTAAGAAAGTACTGGATACACTTCCAGCCTTTGCGCCGTGTCATTCGGATCTCCTCGGCTACATCCGAGTCTGAGTCATCTATCTCCTCAGGATCAACAGGCCGATACACAGGAAAGGCAGCCAGCAGGTTGACAGCAGGATCCGCCTCAAGGATGTCTTCATGAGGAATAGGATCCTCGAAGTCCGGGTGACCATCCTCTCTCGCCTCGATAGCAACGGTGCTTCCGTCAGCTTCTGGCCCCGCTCCAATAACAGTGTCGCTAATGTCCGCCAACCCCTACTCACAAATTGTCGGGGCCAACTCAGTGCGGGAAGTATGTCTTGGATGAGGTGGTGCGTCTGCCACTGGTCCACCCACAGACGTCCCGGGCTCGACAGCCCGACGAGCCTTCAATGTTGAGATCACTGCATAAGGCGCACCCTGATTAGTTGGGATCTTTGATAGCAAGCAGTAGTAGTGAAGCATGGGACTTACAGGAATCCAGAGCGTTGGCCTCTAGTGTTCTAGCCGCCACAGGAGCTGTCGTAATAGGACACCCCTCATCGTTTGTTAGTTCAATGATGGTTGTCGGAGCCCCGTCTTGTCCCACTGGCGCCTCTCCTCCCTCCTCTATTGGGGACGCCTGATCAGCACCTAGGTGCTCCTGAGTGAAATGGAGAAATGTGTTAGAAATTACAGAAGAGAATGGACGAAGAAGGAAGATGAATAAAGATGGAAACAGACCTAGAGTATCTCAGTTATGTCAAGATTAGAGCTGACAATCTCGCCACTCTCCCAGAGACTCCCTTGGTAGGTCGCCCCCTGCAACCCCTCACCTTCACCTTCTCCTTCATCTTCTCCTTTGCCTTCATCTTCTCCTGTTTCCTCCTCTCCCTCCGACTCATCATCACTATCTCCTTCTCCCGGAGGCATCACTTCCGGATCATGCTCTTGGTCGAGCATCACTTTCACTAGGAAAGGTGGCTCCGCACGCCGACCCCTTTGGCACACATAAGTGTCCATGGCCGTCAGATAAGCATGCCGATGATGGAAGTTTACCCGATCGGTAACTCAAATGTGCCCAACCTCTAGAAGCTAGATCACATCCTGCATTATCTTCTACCAGATGGCCTCAATGCTCATTCATTTCCACAGAGTCATCCAGGCTGACCACAGTGCCGGGAATATTGCGTCTTGGGAGGGTTCGAGAAGGTATCTTATCTGCTTCTCGGGCAGTTCCCTAGCCACCTCGTGTGACCCCCCTCTAGGAAACGAGGTCGTAGCAACACCATGCGATGTCCCAACTGCTGAGGTCCCGGACTGCACAGGCCTCGCTGCCTGGCGTGCCCCTGGTTCCCCCCTTCTAGCAGCACCTCCCCCCCCCCTCGTCACCTAGTTTCCACGTGGGCAGTCTCGAGTTTTCGGACTCTCTTGCGTAAAATCCCCTCAAGTTACGCAATGGTCCAATGCTCGGCATACTCGGTGGCTAGGCCAGCGTCAACCCCGGTGGGAGGAAGCGTGATGACGTCACCAGAGCCAAAAGTGGTGAACATCAACCACATCTGGCGCAGGATGCATGGATTCTTCACCTCCCAAAAAGCCGTAAATAGCTTCTTCGGTATTTGTTCGAGGAACCCGAATTTCCTGGCGAATTGGTACGACACGTAAGGCTCGAAAATAACCTTCCCGTCGATTCGAGCCATGAGCACCCTACCCTGAATGCTCTGGAAATACTCCTACTGCTCTAGTGAGCCTCATCCATTGTACACCATCTGGACGACCAGGGTGGGGAATAGGCTGAAGCTGAAATTTGTGTGGTTACCGATTTGGATCCTTACGCCCTCCTCATTAAGAGTCATCGGTGAAACCCCGGAAATATTCAAGAGATATGGCCTGCAGGCCATTGCCCGGAGGACAGATGGCATTCGGGAAAGTATACCCACCGATATGAGTAGCCACCCAGCCGTGAAAAATCTGGAAGGGACCATATACCCTCTGAGGTGGCCCTCCTCGGGAGATTCATCCCAGAATGGTATACAGCTTGGCCTGATTGGGACCCCTAAATTGAACCTTTTTTTGGCGGCCATGGTGCCCGCCATCACCAGTGTTACTGGACGGACGCCCATCCTCACGTCCTGCACCGGCAGGAGCCACCTGCTCAGAAAGGTGGCGAGGAACCCGACGTACCAGATGTTCAGGTCTCATGCCTCAATGGCGCAGTAGCCCCATGATTGGTATTGCCCTGCCTCTAGGGTCCTCCAGTATGACCCATTCCTGCTCCTCTGGGCCGCGGTTGGGCACCGTTTTACCCGTCCCGTCATCTTGAAAGTCGGGTCCTTCTAGGAACTGGCTGAACCGGTCCTTATAGGCGAATTCCTTCTGGAATTCCATGACCCCCAACCTCTCTTTGGCCAGCTCCAATAGGTTCCACATCATCATCGGAGTCCGTGACCGGTCTTCCCAGGTGTTCTTTGGAGGAACGAAATCGTCGTATTAATATCCCTCCAGTGAGATTCCTCCGATGCAGTGAACGTCCCAGAGGCTGATGCCAAATTTCCCATGGTGAAGGTGGAATGTGTTGGTATCAGGGGACCATCGGGTGAAGAGCTCCGGTCCGAGCTCAAGTATATGGTGGAAGTGGAACTACGACGTCCAAACCGCGTCGAATAGGCCAATATGGCACAGCTCGGCCCCAAACTGGTCACAAGTATGGTGAACCCAGAATTCCCAGGCCCACTCACTGGTAAAGTTTCCCCCAGACCACTGGTCCCAATCTTTCAGCCAGCCCTTAGTGTCATCTGTGATGCTCTGGCAGAATGTGCATGCATAGAGGGTCGAAGAATTCTCCACAGCAGGCTCATCCCTGGTAATGGTCCAAGTCCTCGGGTTCAGGACATATACGTCCATGTTCCTGGTTTCCCTAGCAGGATGGTCATTATTGGTGATGTTGTAGTAGGGAAGTTCTTCCTCCCAGGTCACCCATGACTGCGGTGTGTCCACCTCAAATCCGGGCAGGGGAACCACTTCCAGGATACTGAAGTTCCAGAGCGGGAGGTTGTCAGACAGAGGATACTCCTTCTGGGCAGGGGTCAGCAGGTTGAACAAGGTTAGGTTCTTGCAAACGACCACCTTGGCGCTATAAACCTCCTTGTTCGTCGTCGTCTCAGCTCTACGAGGGGCGGCTTCCCCCTCATCAACTTGGTTTGCAGCCATTCCGAATTTTCTTTAGATTTTCACGAAATCAGGAAGAGGTGCGCGGAATAGGAAAGGGTTACACGCAAATGGGACTTGCGGCAAGCAATTCAGAAGTTAGGTGCGCAATCCGAACCATTGGCGTGCAATACCCTGAGTTTGCGCGGAAAGGTGCCTGGAATTCGGAAGGAATTATGCGCTATCAGACCGTTTTTTAGGCGCTTCCATAGAAGTAATTTCACACACGAGAGCGGTTAGCCTATCGCGCAGAAAAGATTGAGTACGGAACATGGGACCTAGCGCCCTTTTTTATATGCGAAGCTAGGGTTCTGCGCCATGCGGAAAGGGATTTCCGCGCCGATCCGGAGTTTTTGCACGCCTCATTGAATTTTTGCGAGCAATGCACCCGGGAGACCCACCATTTGGCATTTCGGAGTTTCCCTCGGAATCCAATCATTGCGACCTCTCGCCGATCCAATTTCGAGTGGGGGAATTTTTAGATGCTGAAAAAGTCTGTAACTCCTAGAGGAAGTTTCGAAATGACGAAGCGAAGTCATATTCGGACCCGGTGGCCCAGTCCGGTGGGCCCAGAAGTGGTGCACGAAATTAAGGAGGACTTGCGTAAAAACATGGTTTTCGCACGAAGGACACCTGAGATTCGCAAAAAATAACCAATGGGGTGCACAATTTGGCACGCCCGATTCTGCACGGTGAGATATTTCACGCCGACATGTCCTGATGCGGAAGATTTCATGCATCGTCCGGATTCCGCGATGATGGATGCCTTTAAATAGAAGGCGACCCCAACCGTTTCGGGGTTGAAAAATTCGGACCAGATCCCGTGCGCGCAATTCGGACTCCCACGCGCGCAAGATCACTTCCAGGTAATAACTCTTTTCGTGCAACCTTGCCCCAGTTTTCTCCTTTTGCACGCAATCCCACTGGCTTCAATAAAATTGCAAAATCCTCGGGATTCCTTGGTCGCGCGTAATCACTACCATTGCGCGCTCCCCCACCTTTTCACGCAAAACCCAATTGCACACCATCCCTTCATTAGGTTTTGCCTTACCTTAGGGAACGACCATCGCCTCCTGTACGCAATCCAAGCCCGTTGCGTGCAATCTCCCCTCGCCGCACGCATTC
The DNA here is from genome assembly GCA_963277665.1 of Viscum album. Lineage (NCBI taxonomy): Eukaryota > Viridiplantae > Streptophyta > Magnoliopsida > Santalales > Viscaceae > Viscum > Viscum album. Next base: position 423,890,767 of record OY728123.1, on the reverse strand, counting down.
CCTCTGCCCCAATTGTGCTCCAACCCGGTGTTTTGCATGAAAACCTCCTCTTTGCACGCAAACCACAGGGCCCCTCACCTTTACGCCCCTAGGGTGCATCCATGCTTGGGCGCCTGATGTCCTCTATACCGGGCATGCACGTCATGCGTTGTTTTCTCGTACGGCCTTTTAGGCTCGTACAAAGTAACCTCAACGTTCCTTGGGAGGTGTTTCCCGTTGCGTTGCTTTGCCTCATGCTTCTTCACATAGGCACACTAACAGCTATTGCTTCTTCACATAGGCATGCTAACGTGGACCCCTCGATGGTTCACCCGGCGGCCCCCCTTCACTACGGCCTTGCTAATGCCTTCCCTCCCACAAGGGTAGAGGGTGTTGGGCATGTAAGCCCTTGGGGTGTGGAGCGAACCCACCTCATCCGAGCTGCAGGACGTTAAACTACCAAGCGCATCGTTCTCAACACATGACGTTAAACTGTGATCTGACCACATGCCTCGCACGTAGGGTCCCCCCGGCTCGGACATTCTTTACACTGCTCGTCTCCACGGGAACGGAATCTTCCTCACATGGAAAGATATCCTCCCATTTGGAGTGGCGTTTATCCATGGGGGAAGGGATGCCTCAGAGCATAAGCCCCTAGCCTCTCTTGCAGAAGGTAACACCCATGCACCTCCGTACTTCCCCACTGCCAAGGCCAGTGGAGGCTGTGATAGGGAACGAGGCATCTCCTTTGTTCGGTCCCAAATCCCTCTCCCCCTGTGCTTTGTCGCACCCTGGGACTCCATCCTGGAGTAAGCCCTGGAACTAAGGGTTGCTAACCACGCGTAAGCCCCTGTTTTATCTTTGGGCCACTCAACGCATAAGCCCCTCTCTGCTTCTCGTGGAAGTACCTTTCGTGATGTGATAATATAGTCCCTACTGCCTCTTGTTTCTCACAACGAGCATGACTCACATGGTCTTAGAGTAAGCGTTGACCATGGAAAACACTATGGGCCGCCTCAGAGCGTAAGCCCCATCCCAGCGAACTACGGGGACTTTGATATATGTCAAAGCATGGTACGTAGGTAGCCTCAACGAGGTTCAAGCCCACCACCTGATTGTTCCGACCTCTTCATGTCGGTTCTCCACCACTATGGGTTGCCTCAGAGCGTAAGCCCCAAATTTCCCATCCAGCACGACGTTAAATTGTCTTCCCTCATCCCGCATGATGTTAAACTGTATATCGTCCCACATGACGTTAAATTGTATACCTTCTCGCACGACGTTAAATTGTATGTCACCGTCCTGCATGACGTTAAACTGTATCACCCGAACTACGTGGACATTGATCCGTGCTAAAGCATGGTACGTAGGTAGCCTCCACGAGGTTCAATCCCATCACTTAGTTGTTCTGACCCCTCCGTGTTGGTTTACAACCACCATTATGGGCCGCCTCAGAGTGTAAGACCCCATACCCATAATTATTGGCCGCCTCAGAGCATAAGCCCCATATCCATCACCCACATCTCATCCTGACCTTTCCCTCGAGCCCACGTGCCTCGGGAAGCTCATGCCCTATCCTGGAGGTCTTACTTCCCCCAGGCTCCAATCCACGCATTCATTCTCATGGGTCACCTCTTCAGGTGTCCCACTGCATCACTGAACTACGCGGACTTTGATTCCCTGTCATGGGGATATGTAGGAAGCCTCCATAAGTTTTAAGCCCCTCTTCACTCCATTACCCATCCTAATCCTTACCCGGGCTGCCACATCCCGGTGGGATCATTACACCTCATTCCACCCCACAATATTCGGGGAGCCGCCCACGTGCTGGCCCAAATATCAGTGTTCCCACCAGGGGGTTCTTCAATCTGATCCACTCTCAGTGTTCCGATCTGTCCGATAAATCTCCGCAAGACGTTAAACTCCTGGCATGCCCCGTGTTAAACATGGGAAGCTGAGGAAAACCTCAGATGGCACACAATTCCCCGCGTTCGATGTGGGATGCCTCAGGCTTCCGCGCCCTCAATAATCCCTATAATAAGGGACAGAAGACTGACATTCCAATCCCCCAGCGTCAAGACATGCCAACAACACCCCAGTGTGACCATTCTCCTCACCGAAGGTTGCTTCCCCAACCAAACCCCTTGGAGCGTCTCGACAGAAGCAGTATAATTAACTGGAATCCAAACAGATATGGCGTCGGGAACGAGATTCAAAAACCCATCTTAAATCTGTGAGGGAGACCCGGACTAGGTGATGATCTCCAAGGAGGAATCCATGGAAGGAAGAACCAACATCCCATCATCCCGGTTTCGATCAAGGAGCTGACGTCCCTAAACAAGGAATGGATGCTTCCCGCCTTTGGAAAGCGGGAAGGTGGGGCAATAAGCCGCGCGTCCTCCCCTGCGTGACGGATTCACGCGCGCGCCCCTGCAGAAAGCGTCGGAAACAACAGTCCTTGGGTGTCTATTTTTTGTTATGTATTAAGTATTCCGCAAAATTAATGTAATTTCCATGTACGTCAAGCTTGGGTCTCTATAGTAGGTATTAGAGGAAAGGTTTAGTTAAAATTTGGAAACTAGGATGTGAAAACTTTAGTGAGATCCCTAGAGATATTTCTAAGGTATTTCTAGGAAAGTCCCTAAGGTTTAGTATAACTATATGTTACAATCCTAGAATTATGATAACGATCATGAATAACCTAGGATTAAACCTAAGATTATAGATATTGAACGTACTCCCCCTTGATTATGTTGTTTTCTTAGTATGATTTTTTCCTCTCACACTATTCTTTTTGGGTTTTAGAAAATGGCTGGAAACAAGAAGATTCATGTTAATGGAGAATATGATGGAAAATGGAATGATATTATTCATGATCAAGCAAATGAAATGGGATTTGGAAGGTGAAACATCATTATTATTCCTAATCCGCAATTACATAATATGATCAATAATCTCAACTTTGGTAAGTTTCCTAACATAGATAATAAGAGAAAGATGGAGTTTCATGATGATCATAGAGGAAATAAAGTTCAATTTTCCTCACGTAAATCATGTGGGAAGAGACATCAAGGAGAATGTTTCAAAGGAACTGGAAGATGCTTTGGGTGTGGAAAAGAAGTACACAAATCCAATAATTGCAAAGGAAAGGTTTCAGTTAACACAATGGAAAAGGATAATGGTATTCCTAAGACATCAACTACGGTTAAATGTTTTAAATATGGAATGTGCGTGCATTATGCAAACCAATGCCCTGAGGGAAAATCTTGTGGAGAGAATCAACATGGTCATATGGGTAGTATTTGTGTTGATGATGATAAAGAGACTACAAATGATATATGAGATGAAAGAAGTGTTAATGAATAAAATGATGAAGCTCGATCAATGGTTTAAGAAGGTAGTTGAATGATTGTATGTTTATCAAGAGTAATATTGTATAGGTAATTTACTGGTACTATAGAATAAAGAAACAACTAAGGATTGTTACACTATTTTTTTCCTAAATTATTTGAAAGTATATGTTGAATGGTACTAGTAATCATGAAAGGTTATGCAGATATTTTTGGAAAGTAGATGATATGCGCATAATGAGGGGATAAGGAGATAATGAGATTTTTTATAGTATTAATGAGCTCATGAATGATATAAAGACAAATTGATATCAAGGTTTGAGTATATAGAAATTTTGGGATTTTGGTATGCGGAAAGAGTTGACTTTTGATAGCATTCATGTTTTAACTAAGGTTCTATGTTAATTCATGTTTCAAAAGAATACATGATTAAGGTATTCACATGCTTATTATATGACCTCTCTAGTAATCATTTTCTTTATACTGTGAGTGTGGACAGAAGTATTTTGGATAATCCTAAAGGTTGAAATGGATTAAGTTGGACATCAGATAGTATTGTTTAAGGCTAGAAAAAAAAATTTGATATTATTTATGGAATGTTATAATGGTGTAGTTTTAGAAAAAGGACAACCCACCGGATGGGAGACAACCCATTGTGTAGGACGAGGATGTGGGAATCGAACCCACAATTAAAGTGCAACAGGCCTTCAGGAAGTCCCTGATTAGTAGAAATTAGTTTTATTTTATTAAGTGGTATGATAGATGAAGTATAATTCCATTTTTGGGACCATATACGATTAATATCTCCATATATGTACTTATGTATATTTGATAACTTTTTCTTACATTTTTTTTGAGGCAGATGGAATGACCCATCATTCTATAACATGAATAGCTAACACTTCAAGAATGAAAAATTCAACTTCATTTATTTAAGATATGAAGTAGAAATTGTTCAAGGAACGAACAATGGCAAGATTGTACCAAAATTAAGTAAGTATTTATTCTAATTCCAATTTTTCAACTTTCGAGAAATGATCTTGAAAACCAAAAACGTTGTCCTAGTACCCACATATCTGATGAATCAGATGCTACCTTAGATCATCACTAATTTATGACATTGTGATTGTTGTATTTTTCATATCCATGTTCTCTACCACTCTCCAACAGAACTTGATGGTTATATTTCTCTTCCATATCCATATTTTCACCTATGTTCTTCTATGTGGAATCCCAATGATGAGTTAATTTGGGTAACCATTAGATTTCATACTTTAGTTTTCAAAATTTAGTTTTAGTATTCCTTTTTACGATTTGGGTTTCTATGAAAGAAACATTTCAGTTGTAAACCATTTATAACCCCCAACAAATTTCAAGGGTGAAATTCATTTTATAGGGGGTAGAATGTAACACCCCGATATTTTATGAGAAATATTATTTTTAATTTAATTGATGTTTTGTGTTTTATGCTACACCAAAATTAGCTTGTGCTATAGACAACATTGTATTAGCTTATAGTATATGCAAACACTATTCCTGGCTTGTGTTGTATGCAAGAGCGACCTTCCTCAATAGCGTGTGTTGTACGCAATACCGAGTTTCACTAAAAAATGATATATTGTTATAAAATTATTATGAACTAGTCATTATGAATATTATTAACCACATTTTGAATTTTATAACAATATCATTCATCTTACACATATTCAAGAACATGGTATGAGAACAAAATAAATGTTTCAGGTAAAATAAGTATTTTTCAAAAAATGCAGTTTTGTCGCCTTTTGATGGAGAACCCACTTTAAATCTAGTTTTTGAAACATTTATATGTTAAATTTTATGAAATAAACTTATTTATTTCAATAAGAATATAAAATTTAACTTTGGATAATTTTTTAATATTTTTCTGTTAACTTTCATATTTTGATGAATAGTAAAAATACGCTAAATTTTAATTAAAAACAACTTTTTTCATCAAGATAATTTATATGGTTAAACTATAATATTGTATTGTTTAAAACTATAAATATAATATATTTTTACTGTATAATATTATATATGTCATTATCATTAATTTTACGTTGAATTCATAGAGAAAAACTTTCAATCTTTTGCAATGTTTTAACTTTTACAACCCATTTTCTCAACAACGGGAATAATTTCAAATTAAATACTATAACTTATGTGTTTCTAATTTGTAAAAATGGATTACATATTTGGAATCAGTAGGTCAAAATTATGTTAATAGGCTACTTTTTATTTTTAGACATTATAAATAGTAACTACGGTAAATTTTATTTACTACAGTTAAATGTAAATCGGGAAATTAAGGTTAAAAATAAGATTATAAAATTACCCTAACACTTGATAAAATTCTATTGGATAAATAAAGGTCGACCCATATCACCTAAGGGTCGGAATAGATTCATTTCATGGACTTTTGACCATGAAAAGGATGTAATTATTATTAAAACCAAAGAAAGTGATAACATGTCACTCTATTATATATTATAAGTGTAATAATTTTAATTTGGTGATAAAATTCATAAAACATAAAACATAAATAGTCTCCAGAAACCCAATAAAATTATTTACATGATGTGAATTTATTAATAATTTTTAGGCATTAAATAATTATAATTAATGATGAAACAATAGTAATGTAGAAATTATTTTATTGATTGAAATATCAAATAAATGGTTTTAAAAATATTAAAATAAATATTATATGAACTATTTAATGTTCTTCAAGAATTTTATAGATATATATTACATGTTATAAATCCATTAAATATTTTTGTTTGAATATATTTAAATTCAAATAAATGAACAGTGTCAAAATTGACACTATTGTTATTTTATAAAAATAACATATTATTAAATTGTTTAAAAATCACAAAAATATTTAAAAATTATAAATTGAAATTTATATGGTCAAAAATGTCATAAATTATCCAACTATGTACAATTCACAACACATAAGTAATTATTTATAACAATTTAAAATTTAGAATATTATTACCACAAATAAAATTAAATAGATTAAATAAGGATAAATCAAGTTGATAAGGTTTTAAATAATTTCCCAACATGTCTAAATTTTATTTTATGATGAGATCACAATACTATATCATCTCATCTTCTAATTTGAGTCATTTTATAAGTTTTTAAGTGGGGTTTGAGTTTATTATAAATTAATATTTTTGAGGTTTCCAAAAGTGCCCCTCTCCTCTCTTTAAAAGAGAACCTCCTACCTCTTCTCTTCACTCCAGTTTAATCCTTAAATATCGACCAAACCCTACCAATTACTCTTCTAAACCTATGTAGTTAAATTATAGAGGTTATGGTCTTCTCAAAAGGCCAACTCTAGTGCCCTAAGTGGAAGTTTAAAAGAGGCACGTCGAAGAAGAGGTAATCTCTTCTACCGATTCTTTCAAATTTATTTATTCTTCTACTTACTCTTATTTAGTTGTTTCATTATAAAGTAATAACATATGTATCACTAATTTACTAATATGTTATTATAAATATGAAACAACCCTATTTCACCTTCTACCCATCCTATGAAGAATGAAATCAACGCGCGTGCGTAAGTACTGAATATTGTCTCAACGCTGTGGTGTAATCTGTTTTTCCAACACCACCTTACTTGGTTGGTTATAAGTGTGGAAACAATAAATATATATTATTATTATAAAATCATAATAATTATGAGATATTATATCATCCCCTCCAATTCCATTCAATAATTATGGGAATGATATCATCGCTCGTGCGTACGTACGGATTACCATCTCCACAACGTAATGAGATTCATTCTCCATGTTAACCATTCAAGAATGATTATAATTATATATAATGACTAATCATGAAATATATTACATAATAATGATACTGGATTTATGTATATGTTATTTAATTACTTTAATTCAATTTAATAACGAAACGAAAACAGTGTTCATGCGTACATACGGCATACCGTCTCCATGAACGATGTATTTCATTCCATTTATCCATCTTTTAAATATATGTTACATTCTGAATATATATTATATATAAATCATGTTTTACATTCTGTAAGTAAGTAATCATGATCTAAGTAATCATATGAATAATTACAAGTCAAAACACTTATGATAAATGAAACGATTTTACCCAAAACGTTGCTTTAACATGTAATTGACAAATGAACTGGTAATATAAAGTCGTAAGTGAATCATATATGATATAATAAATATTATTATGGTTCTGTTACAAGTTAATAATATGTTTAAACCCACTATAAAGGAGTCTCTGACACATACGTAAGAAATTGGACATAAGGTAAGGGATAATTATTCCAATCTCGTTCTTATCCGAGATTGTTTATTCGTAAGTATTTTTCAAGGTTATATTTATCATCCATGTCTGTGTTTTATAAAAATGTTTTCATAAAGTGTTTAATATTCATCCATGTATGTTTAAATTCATGTTTAACCCTTTTTTACTTTTACTATGTAGTATGGAAGGAATCTTTCTTTTGTTTACCATACGAGGTACTTTTTGACTTTTCTAGCAAAATTACAATAAGAATGTTTTTTAGCTTATATGGCATGAACTAATTTTTATAGTTTCATAATTACTTATTTACATGAAGCTTATTATACAATATTTCATGATTATTTTCAATGAAATTATTCTATTTTAAAATTTCACGATATTTTGAGAAAAGAAAATGATTTTGAAGAAGAAAAGATATTTTCCTCAAGAATTCATTTCAAGTGTTTTATCAAAACTATTTTCCATCTAAGATGAAATTATTTAATATGGGTATGTTTCAAGTATAATTTCACTATTATTTACAATTTTTTATGTTGTTTATGATGAAATTATATCCATTTATATGGATTATGTTATGATGGGATGATGTTTATGAAACTCTTTTTATTAGTTGGGTTATGATGAATTATTTATGTTTATTTTGTGGAAAACAAAAGAATGATTTCATTATTAGATGGGTGGGACCTATATCTCCCTCCAATGCATTGGGTAATGATTTATATCTCATGAGATATACATGGATGGAATGGAAATTAAATCTGGTTCAGTAATACAGGGATGGAACGGCCAGTAAACTCGGTTCAATAATGGACTTTGTGCACTATGATGGTCTTGGAAGCAATGCCTTGGCTACTATGGAAATCATATCATGTTATTAGTGGTTTTCCACAATTACATTTTTTATATCCATGCTATTTTATCATAAGTAATGTTTCTTTATGATCTATGTTTTTATGTACTCCAATGTTTTATGTCATTGCTCATTATTTTTATGTTTAAATTTTTTGTTCATGTTTTTACGTTCAAATGTTTATGGATTGTTTTATGTTCTCCATGTTTACCCTTACTGAGAATTTGAGCTCACCCTTTATATGTTTTCTTTTCCCTAGGATATAAAGAAAGTTTTTAGGTAAGAAAACAAAAGTATAGGATCTTTATGAGAGATGTTGAAGATCTTTCACCATGATTAGAAGATTATGTTCTGAGTTTCCAAAGAAACTAAACTATTACAGTCCTTGGGTGTCTGTTTTTGTTATGTTTTAAGTATTTCACAAAGGTAATGTAATGTCCATGTACGTCAATCTTGGGTCTCTACAGTTTTCCACTGTGATGAGAACTTTGAAATGATATAACAATATTCTTAAATATAGTTCTAAAGTTGGATGGCATACTATAATGGGACACATAGAATACAAGCCATCAGGTGTGTGTACTCATAAGCAGATGAGACTTCCTCTCATGAAGTTCGCACTTGGAAATCTCCAAGATAGGAGATTATGATAACAGACTCGCTAGTAGGAATTCCAAATGTTTGGGTTTCATCAGATATTTCTATCTGTGAGCGTGCATAATGATCCTTAGACTTTAATATTATCATTAATATGTGTCACAACTCACGCACATTGATTTACTGATGAAAATAATCATGCATACAGTTGGCGATAAGTAGGGTATGTTGGGTTCATCCTGAGTGGCATGTTATTAATGGATAAGTAGAGGAAGGATTGGTCCCTTACATTTATGGAAGTTGATATCTTGGCCCTTTTATTGAAAGAGAATCGTCCCATCATGGTCATGGTGTAACGATGAGTTTATTTCATGTAGTCAAAGAACGATGTATCAAACATAAAAGTTGATGACACTATAATGAAACCTGCATGATGGGATATTGTGAAAAATGAATTATATTACACTATGAGCGTGAGTATGTGTATTTCATTGTTGTGACTTTATTTTCTTTCTCTTAGGTGCCTTGACTCATTTCTACATAGTACTCTTGGACTTTAGGCAAGTTCACCTAATGCCAATGAGAAATAATACTGGAGGGTCACACACTAAGTGTTTTTTGTTGGCTTGGTTAAATTCTATTTGAATTTAATTAATGAAATAAATATTATTCTCAAGACCTTGGAATAATTTTATTCAAGTTAAGATGATAGCATAAATTAAATTAAATATATTTATTTATTTTATTGAACATTTAATAAATATTTATTTTCTATTTTGTAAATAAATTATTTATTTAAGTGAATAAATTATTTTCTTATTTATTAAGGTGTTCAATAAATGGAAGTGGAGTTCAAGCAAACCAAGGCCGGTTTGGTAGTAAAACATTTATTTTCAAGATGATAAAAAATTATTAGTTGACACATGTTAAATTAATAATGACGCTGCTATTATTTTGTGACGAAAAATTTTATTCATAATTCCATTTTGTGCAAGTTGGAACCCTATAAATAATGATGCAGTATTGTTATTATGAGCATGGGTTTTCTCTAAGTTCATGAATGTATTTAATTTTTGTTATGCAATTAAATATTGTAACTGAAGTTCCATGCTTATAAATAGACGAGTACGTCTATTGTGTCAGAGTGAACACACCGCACGCTTGGTGAATTTAGAATTGTTGAACTAAAAAATTTCTCTCTCGAATCCCCTTCTTGCCCCTCTCAAAAACGAGAGATGTTCTTCAAGGATGAATAACAAGTGATCAATAATGACTGACACAAGACAATTGCTTCATCGTTCTTGCACCCAGAGAACAAATGGTATCAATCTGAGGTCATCGAAGCACGTGTGGATCACCGCTAGAGAGATTCTAGTTTGAATCCTCACAACCCCAATGAGATAATCCATAATGGTCATTCTGAATGATCAACATCATCAACAAAGAAAATTCCAAAGATCCAGGTATTATTTTTCTTTATGAAATTAATTAAATTAATTAGAAACATGATGTGCAAGATCTTATCTAAAGGTTTCAGGCCTCTTCCTTCTTTATCTAAATATTTGATTCTATTCTGTGGATATTTTTTTGCATCATCATATTGATCTCAGAATAATCATTGATCATCGTAAAAATTAAGTTGGGTTCTAGCCCAAACGCACTTCTGTTGCGCCCGGAACCTTCAAGGAATGCAGCGGACTAAAACCATACCTGACATGAGAAATTAGATGTTGATTCGAAGAGATGGGATTATTGAAGGAATGATATAGGATGAGAAGGAGGAGAAGAGTTCGATTCGAAGGCATAGTTAGAGTTTTAGGTGGAGGATGATACATAGGAGAATGTGGAGGTGGAGGCCGATGTACATGAGATGTAGGAAGAGTTTTACTGGTTTGAGGGGAGGATAATGATTCTGAGGAATCATTCATATAGAGAGAGCTGATAGTTTGGAAGGAATTAAGAGATGCAAGAAGGCATATAGGTTAAGAAAATTAACTTGGTGGAGACATGTGGAAGGATAAATAAAATATTTAGTATATATAATGTATTTTTAGTGATTAAATAATTAACTTAAATTTTTATGCAACACCAACATGGTATTTATTTACTTAATATAGAAAATAAATAAATGATCCTAAAAATTTTAAAAGTGATATAATTTGAATGATTTATTGCATTCCATAATTTTTTAAATAAATATAACATTTTAGTGAGGTGTTAAAGTATTATATTTTAATTTATTTATTTTCGTGCTATTTTCAAAGTGAAATTAAATGAAAAGTTCTAAAAATGACATTAATGATATTTTATAGTAAATAATATTTTATTAAATGATTTAAAATTTAGAAAAATATTATCTTAGTAAAATTGAATGTTATATGGATTCTAATATAAACCATGTTCCATTTGTGGTTCACTTGTCTTTATATAGTAACTATATTGACTTATCTTTTATAAAAAATCTTGATACCATTGTAAATGTCAAAAACATTAATGTGGGATTAAAACAAATGATCAAATTTTGAAACAATCACCTAAAATTAACCATTTTTTGGATAATAGGATTTAAACTCATCTTTATAATATATTTGAATTATATTAATTTGGATATGTTTTTTCATGAAAATTAATTTATATTAATTAAATATTTTATGTAATTATAAGAGTTCCCCTCCCCTCACATATAAAAGGGCACCTACTCTCCTCTATTTATCACACATTTTTATCATTATAAACTAGAAAATACCAACTAAAATCCATTCCTTAGATCCCTCCCCACATCCTAGAGTCCTTTATTTGATTATAAAACCAACCTAGTAAATCATTTTGTGTAAACCATAAGAGGTTGTTTGAATAAGCAGTATAATTCTTAACCAAGAATTTTCAATTTACTTATTCTTCTAACTCCATAAAATATTATCCAACCAATTTGAGATAATAAAGTAAATATATTCTATATAATGGTATATTATTATGTTAATTTCATATCCTATATCCATCTCCTCTTCTATCAAAAGGGAAATGAAACCACTGTTCTTCTGTACATCGGAATACTGCATCATGATCCGACATAATTCATTTTCAATCAGAACTTCTCATGGCTAGTTATAATGATGTATTTAATGTATATATAATATATTTTTAAAATATTTATCATTTTAAAATATAATATATCATCTAATTTATTTACCTTTAAATCCATTGAAAAATGATAATGGTATTTGTGCGTACGTATGGATTACCACATCCACAAAGCAATGTAATTCATTTTTCATCATTTCATATCATGGATGGTATATATAAGTGTATTTAAATACATAATATGATATTTAAAAATATAATATAATTATTTAAGGATAAAATCATACTTTCCTTATTTCCATCACGATCATTGGAAAATTAATATTCTACTCATGCGTAGGTATAGACTACCGTCTATGTGGTTGTAACATAGTTCATTTTTCATAACCATGTTTCATGATTGGTTTTAAAATTATTATTGATGTAAAAAATGATTATTATTTTATGATTATTATTCCTATTATAATTTAATAATTACCATGTTTTCCATTTTCAACCTACTGAAGTCATTTTTGACATATGAATTGAATATCAACAGAACGTCTGGTGTGAAATTGATTGACTAACTGAATATAACATGGTAATAAATAAATTTAAAAAATTTCTTAATAAATTAAATAATTAACATACTTTCATTATTTATGAAGGTAATGAATGGATCTGATCATTCAGGCTTGAGGTAAGAGATGTTTTACTTAAAAAAATTATTTTAAATATATTTAAGATTTATTTATTAAATATTTTCCTTCAATGTTAATATTCTCAAAATTATTTTATGAATGAATTTAGATATAAATTAATTAATTATAAATGAAATTTTAATCCAATTTTGTTTTTATTTCAAATGTTTTCAAAGGGAATCTTTTTTCATATTTTATAAGGAATGTTTTGACCTTATTTAAAAAAGGCTAAAGTAATGTTTTATTTTAACGTATATGGTGTTAATGGATTTTACAGCCACCATAAATGTTATTTTATATTTAGATTACTATACAATATTTCATTATTTCTTAAAAAAAACCAATTTTCCCTTTTTCAATGTGTTTTCAAAAAAAAGTATTAAAATGGAATTAATATTTCATTATCTAAAAATAATTTTCTTATGTATTCAAGGAATATTTTTATACAATATTTCATCTTTTGTGATTATGTTACAGTTATTGTGAAAACCTTTTATGATGGGTGGTTTACTTAAAAACCAAGGAAGTGTAGTCATATTATAAACCATGTATGGGTGGGTCGGTTATATCCCTCTAATGCATTGGGAAATAATTATGTTGGAAGTTGACTATATTGGTTTTTCCGTTGGTAAGATTGATTCTAATAGTTATATAAAAATGATGCCCCAAGTTACTTACATGATTTATTTATTCCTGATATTTTTTGTGCAAATTTTAGATTCCACAAGGTAATATAATGATATTATTTTCAAAGAAAAGTATCTTTTACTTAATAAGGGTGAAAAATATAACTTTGTGGAAAAGTTTTCATGAGTTTTTCATGATTTCAAAGAAAACTTTATGAGTTTTATTTTTTCCTTTAATATTTCTTATGAAATTTTTTATTAAAATATTTGGGTATAAATTTTATTTATTTAATAATAAATTGTTTATTTCGAACCCAAAGTTAATTTGGAAACTAGAAACAAAATTATAAATATTCATGGACTAATATTATTCCTTTTTTATATCCCTTACAAATATTTTTGTGCTCATCCCACATTTTAAAATGTCTTTCACAGGATTTTAAGAATAAGTTTTTAAAATAATGAGTTAAATATAAAAAATGTGTAGATGTGTCATAAAAATAAAACTTGATATATCTTAAAAGTTATGTTTTGTGGGAAAATGGATTAAAAGTGAAAGTGTCCATGTTGTGATGTGATATATATTTATGTAAGGTTGATGTAACAATCCACTAAAACTCTAAACCTTAAAGATCCATAAATTTAAGAAAATAAACTCTTGATTTAAAACTCAAGATTTTGTAATATTTATGGTTGGATCCTTATATTTGGTATCAAAGTAATCATTTAGAAAACTTTAAAGGTTAGGATATTATTATAAGTGTATAATTAAAAGATTTATAACACTTTAGGGGTTAATATGTTGGTTTGGAATCGTAATTGATTAGTCTCATATAACATTTTTTGTTAGTGTCTTAAGGATAAATATTGTTATTTTTTTATATTAGATTTGTAAGAATAGTCAACTTAGGTATAAAGGATTTTAAGGTTAAATTATTATATAATTTTTTATAGGTATTGTATTTAAAAGGAATATTTTAATTTTAACATGAAATAATTCATTTCATGTTGTAATGATGCTATTTTCTACGGACTAAATATTTTTTTATCAAGATGAAATACAAAGTATCTCACAAAAACTTCTTAACTCTTTTAGATGATTTAATAATAATTATCATGGAAAAATATTATTAAAATGATTTTGAATGTTTCTTCAACATCCGAATAAATTACAAGAAACTATTTTAACTTTCTAACACATTTTCATTTCCCCAAAATTTGAATGGATCATGGTATCTCATTTCTTTTATTTTAAAAAAACCCCATCCACCCATTCTGAGACAAAAATACCATAAAGTAACTGAACATCTATTTTATGGATATATATACTTAATGATAAAATATAAAGGGTATATCAACAGCATAAAATAATAGCTTTATATGTGGATTTATGTTATGAATTATATTTTTATACTCTAACTATAAAACATTATTTGGTTTATATTGAAAAATCATAAGGACATACTTCTTATCTTTGATTTATAGAAATAAATTATTAATGAATAAGATGATAAATCATGGTTAAACAAGGTTTTTGAATGAATGGCGTGTTTATGTATTGTGATTTCATAATTATTGTGTAGTGATATTTTATTGATGACATTCTGGTATATTCTAAATATTATTACAATCATGAAACACCAAATGATTATTATATAGTATATTTTATTTCAAACCATAGAGGTTAAAAAGTGATTTGATGATTAATGATATTTTTTAGGATGTGTATCATATTTTTTGGAAATTTTATATGATCGAGGTGAATTATGAATATGGTTATCATGTTTTTTTTTTTAATTTATAATAAAATTATATTAATATAATTTCAGAAAAATGAGAGCCAACAGGTCAGGTGACAACCTATTGCGTCTGGCAAGGCGATGGGTCTTTCACCCACAACTAAATAGTGACAAGGTTGTAGCACCTACCACTGGACAATGTGATATCCTGGTTAGTATTAAATTGTTTTTTAAACAATTTTTCAAATAAATATTAATTTTATTTTGGGAACATATTTTTTATCATATATATATACGTGATATTAAAAATTGACTTATGAATTAAGTGATTAATGTTATTTCGGAAAAATATCTCAATAATTTTGGGGAACATTATATGATTAAGGTTAATGGAATAATTTTTTCCAACATATTATTTTATTGAGTAAATAAAGGTTGAATTATCTTTCTTAAGTATATATAATTTTTTTATAGTGATTCAGATTAATTATCGAAATGATTATCATATATTAGTGTATATATGATTATGTCATATACATTTTTTGGTGTGTGACTTTATGAGTCATTAATTTTAATGGGGATAAATATTAAAATAATGCTGCAATAATATATGATCAAATCCCTCTAATTTGTTGGTTTCATACTTAGTAAGGAATGTTTTGAATAAATTAATTGTTATTTATTTATAGAGTGATATAGTTATAAATTTGGGCATTACTATTGAATTTTGGATATTAATGTATAATTTCATTGTGTAAAGGTTTATACATTTTCGGAATTATCATAAATTACACTCACCATTTTGGTTTTGGTAAATTATTAAGGGTGATAGGAATAGCCTGTAATTATTTTTTGGAATTATTTGATCTATTAGAAGTTTATTTTAGTGCTCCATGCTTGAAAATTCCTTGTTAATACTCATTATTTGGATAAAATGATGAGATTGTGGTGGAAATTGATTAAATGATGAAATTACATTACCAAGTAATTATATTTCCTTATGTTCTTACTCTATATTGTAAATGAATTCTTTAACTCTAGGAAAATTATCATGAAACAAAAATAATATCATATTACCTTTATTTTTTGATAAACTGATGGCCTTTTTCATACCACTTTGGTTAACAGTTTGGCGGTCATTAACTTTATCATGACCATTGACTTTATTCTTATCAGTGATATTTTTCACTATCCAGAAGTTTTTGGACATTAGGTTTTTCCTCCATTTATATATTTTTCACCTTCCAATAATGTTCTCTTACTTTGAAACCAATTTATGTGTTATTCAAGATGAATTCAAACTTACATTCCCCTTTATTCAATATGAAGTCTTATTAACCATTTCTATGATGTGGGTTTTCAAAAAAGGTATTTTAAAATATAAACCCTTTGATTACCGAGGTCAAGTTCAAATTTGAAGTAGAAATTTATTTAAGGGGTAGAATATAACACCCCAAGTTTTTAAAATAAGACTATGATTGATAGTTTTCTAAACACGCAACACTGAGCTTTAAGAAAATTTGGATACAAAAAAAACTATTATTATTTAAATGTGATTGTTAACCTAGCCATTGAGTTAGAGAGTATGAATAATATTAAACATATTATTAAATATATAAACATTTCATACATAATAAAAATATATTGATTAATTATAATGAAATAAAGCCTCAATTTTCAGTAAAGTTATTTTATTCTTCAAATATATGTTTTCTTCAAAAATGATTTTTATTATTTTTTCTAAGAAAAAATTATAATTAATTTATGAAATTTTATTTTATAAATGTCATATAATTTTTTAGAATAGAATATCAAAAATATATTAGGGTGATAATTTTTTATTTTTCTCAAAGTATTTCATTTATAATTAATAGTTAAAAATACAGATTTTTATTAAAAATGTTATTTTCATTTAAAGTATTTACAAAGCCAAATTATATTTTGATTTAAATTTTAAAAATTAAATAGTTCATTTTGATTCTAAATAATATTATTATGGTCTTTGAAATGAATTTTATATTTTAATTTTCTATAAAAATATTTTTATAATTAAAAAGGAATTTTTCTAAGAAACCTACTTTTCATCACATTTTTCGGGTATAATTTTAAATTAAATTCTTCCACTTATGTTAATTAAATCTTGAAAAATAGATTCCATATTTGTAAGTAGGAGTTCTAAATTTGTTAAATGTTTCACTTTTCTTTTAGTTGATTATTACAGCAACCATAGTAAACAATTTTCACCTCGATAAGGGTAAATCGAGTAATTACGATTAAAAATAATATGATAAGGGCTAAAAAATGACCATAACACTTTGAATTATCCTATTTTATGAATTTAGTTAGTCCATTACCATCCAATTTTATAAAATATGTCAATTTGGTGACATATTTCTTTGATTACAACCTTCATAATATTTTAGTAAAAGATAAATTCCAAAATGTCACTTTATTATTTTAATATCTATAATAATTTTTGATAGGGATAAAAAAAACTTATGTTTAGTTATAATTTTTTATTTCAAAGATAAATTATTATTATTTTCAGGGAGTTTTATTTCAAATTTTTAGTGCTTAAATAATTACCTTAGATGCTTATGCAACGCCTCCAATGGCCCGAAGGCCTTCATTTTGTTATTGATTTTTGATAATCCACCTTTCAAGGGGTGAGGTGGAACCCTTACAAGGCCCGTAGGCATAAGTATTACATGGCCCATAGGCCTTAGAGGAATTCATTGCCCGTAGGCTTCAAACATTATATACAGCCCAGACTAACTGCTTGGAACTGCTCCTCCCCAGCATCTTCATCGTGAAATCAGATCTCCACCTTTGCATGGCTGTTCGGCTAGGCATTCCCATTCATGAACAGGCTTGTCCCAATGGCAGGTGACATACCTTCTCATTCTTGCAATCCGTTTAGCTTCTTTTATGGTGAAATCTCTTTGCTCATTCTCCTTGTAGAGTTTGTTCCTTGTAGGTTGTCTGGTTTGTGTCTGCACTTAAGGTGGCCCGAAGGCCCTAAGGTGGCCCAAAGGCCTTACTAACCCGAAGGCCTGGGTGGCCCAAAGGCCTTACAGGACTCAGGGACCAAATCGGTGGCCCGAAGGCCCAAACAGGAGTATATTCCCGGCTACTACTGTGCCAAACAGTGCCTGCTACAGTTCCCACTACAGTACCTACTACAGTACTGCACAGTTCCCGCTACAGTGCTGCTACAGTACTGCTACTGTACCTCAGAAATTCTGCCTCTTCCTGGATTTGATCCCTGGTCATTTCGATGCACTTACAGAGTCCTTACCAACTGGGCTAAGGCTCATGTTCCTTATCCAACACCGACATAGTATTTATTCAACTAATAGAAAAATAGAATAAATGATTCCAAAAATATTAAACATTATATAATTTTAATGATGTGTTCTATGAAATTTTTAGATAAATAAAATATGATAGTTCTTTTTGAAGGATTATATTACAATTGTTTCAAATTTTTTGTAACGTTAAATTAAATTAATAGTTCTAAAAATGACACTAATGAAATTTTATAATATATAATATTTTATTAAATGATTTTAAATTTATAAAAATATTATCTTCATCCAACTGAATTTTATATGGTTTATAATATCATCCATGATCAATTCATGGTTCACTTATCTTTTTATAGTAACTCTATTAACCCCTTTAGTGTAAAAAATATTGATATCGTAGTAAGTGTCAAAAGGGTTAAGAGGGGGTTAATTAAAAAGGTTGAGGGTGAAAACATCACCCAAAAATTTAAAACGTTTATAGGATTATATGATATCAACTCATATTAATTTTATATTATAATTATATCAATTTGGATCCATTTTACAATGAAAATTAATTTAATATTTTAAGTAATTCCAAGAGTTTCCCTCCCCTCACTTATAAAAGGGTACCTCCTATCCCCCTTTTTGGACACATTTTGAGCACTCTATAGCAGATAAAACCTTCCCAAATATCTTCCTTATATCCCTCCCCACATATTATAGTTATTTCTTTTATCATAGAACAAACGTAGAAAATATTTTGGTGTAAACCTTAAGTCATTGTCTGAAGAAGAGGTATAGTTCATAATCAGGCCTTTTCGATTTATTTATTCTTCTACCACAATAAAATATTCTATAACCATGATGATATAAAAATATAAGTTTCTTACATATACTTTGATGTTATTTTTTAAATTTAATAAATTATATCCACCTTATATTCCATCAAAAGAGAAACAAAACCATCATTCGGGGGTACGCGAGACTACCGCCTCACGAACTGATATAATTATTTGTCCATCACCACCTCTCACGAATGGTTATAATGATGGATTTAATTTATATATATTATATTTATGAAAAATATATAATTTCTTAAATATAATATAACATTTACTATCTTATCATTCCAACTATTGAAAAATAATAATGTTGTTTGTGCATACCTGTGGATCATCCCCATTATGAAGAGATGTGATTCATTTTTCATCATTGTATCACATGGATGGTATATATAATTGTATTCAAAAAATAATATGATATTTATAATATAATTATAATTATTTAAATATAAAAATAATACTTTTTTTATTTCCATCATGATCATTGGAAAATAAATCATGTGTACCTACGGCCTGTCATCTCTATAATTGTAATGTAGTTCATTTTTCATAACTATTTATCATGGTTAGTTATAGAATTGTAATTTATTTATAAAAATAATAATTATTACATGAAAATTACTTTTTATATAATGGAATAATGACCTATTTGACTATATTCAACATACTGAATTCATTTTCCATATATGAGATGAATATCATCAAAACGTCTCGTGTGAAATTAATTTATTAAGTAATTGAATATGACATGATAAAAAAAAGTAATAATAAACATGAAAAAGTTTTATAAGAAATTAAATAATTCACAAAATTATATGATTCTGGAATATAAGGAATGTGAGTGAAGATTCAGGCTCGAGGTAAGGGGCACTTCACTTTAAAAACCCTCTTTTAAATGTTTTCATGATTTATTTTATAATTTTTTTTCTTAAATGTACATTTTATTAAACTTATTTTAAGGAAAATTTGATATAGAATTTAAAGAATTATAAATGAAATTTTAAGACACTTTTTATTTTCTTTTAAATCTTTTAAAAATGGAATCTTTTTATGTCTTTTATAGATATTTTTTAACCCTATTTAAGAAAGGAAAAAATGAATGTTTTTAACATATTCTGTGTCAATGGATTTTCCCAACACCATAATAATTTTTGGATTGTTGTAATCCTTTACAATAGTTCATGATTCCTTCAAATAAAAACACTCATTCCCATTTTTTCCAGGTATTTTCAAAAAAAAATTAAATGGAATGGATATCTTGATATCCAAAAATGTTTTTCTTATGGGTGTAAATGATACTTTTATACAAGATTTCATGTATTATGATATTTTTATGATGAATAGTGGTTCCATTATAAACAAAGTAGGGGTGATTATATTATAAACCAAGGATGGGTGGGTCCATTTTATCATTATAATTCATTTGGTAATAATTATGTTGGATGTCGACCAAGTTGGTTATTCCACTTGTGAGAGTGATTCTAAGAGTAATGTGAAAATGATGTACCAAATTACATAAAATATTTATTTATGATTTCTATGGTTTTTATAGGAATATTATGATTTCTCAAGGTAACCTAATGATATTATGATTAAATTAAAGTATTTTCTACTTCATAATGGTGTAAAGTATAACTTTTTGAAATTTTTCATCAGTTTTTTGGGATTTCAGAAAAACCTTTATGAGTTTTATTTTTCGGTTAATATTTATTATGAAATATTTTATGAAAAGATTTAGGTGTATAATTTTATTTATTCTGTATAAAAATTATTATTTTTAACCAAAGGTATATTTTAAAAAAGGGATTTTTTTAAGTATTCATGGTCTAACGGGTTTATCTTTTTCTGAGTTTTTTGGGCTCTTGCCACATTTTAAAATATTTTTCAAAGGTTTTTCATGATGATTAGGGATAAGGATGAGTTCAAGATTAAAATTGTGAATATGAATCATTAAAAGAAAACTTTTTATATCTTAAAAGTTTTTTTAGGATGAAAATGGATACTAAGTTAAAGTGTCCACTTTTTTATGTAATATATATTTATGTAAGGGTGATGGCCTAATCCTCTTAAATTATAAACCGTAAAGATTATCAAAAATAATATAATGAATTGTTTATTTAAAACTAAATATTATGAAATTTTTAAGTTCGGGTCCTTATATAATGTCCCATAAATCAGTACACCAACATCATGTGAATTACCTAAGGTAAATCTAATCAATGGTAACACCATGCAACAAGAATATAAATTACCAATTTATGGAAACTTGGAGGTCCTTTATACAGGGTTGGCCAGCCACTTACATAGTTCCCTTAATCAAGTCTGAAACATCCAAATTCATGTCTACCCTATCAAAAATCAAGGCAAGAGAAGAAGAAGTTAGTGAACTTGGTGATCTAATACCATTTTTGTAACACCTTGACCTAAACCATCAAGTCCCACATAGGGGTTCTATGGGACATTATGTTCACCTCCCTATATGAAAGAGGTTTTCGACTAGTAGTGAGAGCCTATGAAACATCATGTGGTGACTACTTTCTTTGTACCAGGTAAATATAAGAGTATAAATAATGTAATCGATATAATAATAATAAATTAAAAATAAAATCAAGCACCATGGTAGTGGAATACACAAGTAAAACCCATGTATTATCAATATTGAATGTCAGATACATAAACCAAAACTAAAAGAAGGATACAAAGTTTGAGGTAGCTGGTAAATAAAGGCATCAATAGTCAACTAGTCCAAACTCTATTCAGTAATGTCCACATCCTCCTGCTAACCTGATCAACCGTCCACTATAGGGACCTTTCCCTTCATAAGATTCCTGACCATAAAATCTACAGCTGCACTAAAATTCACAAGTAGGGTGTGAGTAAAATACTCAATAAGACATCACCAATTTCCCTTAACAAATTATCATAAGGAATATAGGTGAATTTAAGGATAGTAAATAGAACATATATAAACAAAAATTATATCCCACAACCACAACACGTACAATGGGTCCTAAGAGACTAGCTCTGCCTACTTTGGCACCATGCTGAATGGAACATTAATCATCCACCAGAAATATCCCCCTCTATGGGATATCCCAGAAACATGTGTGACACATCTTTGTAGTTGTGATAACCCAAGTACATACCAACAAATTTCTGAAAAATCCATCTCATGGGATGTCCAATAGGCTCAACCTGCAAGCTCAACCCTAGAGGCATAATAACTGTACATACGTATAATACATGATAAAAATAACAGATCAAGCATCACATCAAGCCAAGAAATTATTCTAATCACCACAATCCATATGTTAGAAACACATTAATAGGTAAAAAATAATGGGATCAATAAAAAAATAAGTCTAATAGGGCCACAAATTCATGCCAAAAATCATTCCAAAAAACCCATACAAAACATGCACTAAAGTCAATAGATTACTACCGTAGGTGAAATTTTTTTTCGAAGTAATGGTCACCTTTCATGTCTAAAAGAACCACCGAATCCAAAAACCAATCCTAAATCACATTAATTTAGAATATAATGGTCAAGGTAGATAAGAAACCATGCCCTAAAGGTAGTTAAAGGTCAAACATACCTGATATGATTTGTTGTAGGCAATGATATAGGTCCAAAGGCTACCCAGATGCTAATTCTCTTGGTTTGGGTGTCAATTCTGTCAATGATACATGAATATATTGTTAGATCAATCCAAAACCCTTAGATTCAATAAATAAACCTAGAACATAATCATTTTTTATTAAAGAGAATAGTAAGATAATTGATCTAGATCAAGAAGAATACAAGATTGATTCATCATTTTGGAATCAAATGGATGTTTTATAAGAGAGGTAGATCACTCAAAAAAAAAATATTCCTAGCGTGTTTTTAGTCAAACAGAACCTGGGGGAATAAGAAAGATTAATTCGAGGAAATGTTTTTAAAAAATCCTATAAATTCAGCATCTCAGATGGGCTCCATCATACACCATCAACCATCTGGTCACTACTAAGTAGACCTAGTTTTTTCTGGAAGCCACATTGGTAGGATGATGGAGTTATTATAGATTCTTTAAGTTACGGCATGCTCACAAGGTAAACTCCTTTGATTACCTTTTCCCCTAGAAACCTCTTTCCAACCACAAATATTTTAAAATCATTTTTAAAATCTATTTAAAGGTTAATAAAGAGGTGAACATAAAAATAGAAGTTTCATAGTAATCATATTATCATTGTACTTTGAATAATGATTTATTTAACTCTTTAAGGTATTAAAATGTTTTTAATTTTCCCCAATATTTCAAGAATATTTGTTTAGACTTTAATACATTATTTATTTGTATATATTTTTTAAGGGTAATTTACCACCACCACCACCACCCAATTTCCATTGTATCCTACTCCAAATTACACTTTCATCAAGACTAGTGAGCTAAAATGTAGAGGAAGATCCTCACATTAAATTAGAAGGAAGAATAAAGTTTTTTAGATTATGAGGATAACTTTTCAAGATTTTCTAGTCATGTTATAGACTAAATACGTAATAAAAAACACAAGATCGACCATTTCTTGAATGGGATTAAGACAAGTCTCCCAAGGGAACTAGTTTCTCAAATGATTTCTTCATATGATGATATAGTATCAAGTGTCATAAAATAGAGAATGAATTTTATGAATCTTATATCTTCAAGAAACATAAATAAAATAAGAGGTCATCTGAGTACTAAGAAAAAAATAAATTTGGTACAGAAGAAGAAAGGGGATGGGATTTTCATCATGTGATAATTGTGTAAAGAAAAACCTTGTTACTTTCTTAATGAGAACTATGAAAACTAATATATTTTATACACATTATTTCATGATTATTATATGAAACAAATCCCAAAAGATCAATAGGCCTAGTGTCTTTGGTAAATTAGATACTTATCATAATAAATTAAAATAGGGATGCAATGACATTATTTAAAAACATCATAACGTGCCCTTAAAATTCCATTAATCATCTAAAACTACACGAGATAACCTAGGAATGAACTACTGGAAAATGGGGTTATCCCCAGACTTCTATACCCACGGTTTAGAGAAGTAGTGAGTATAATGTTCCAATAAAAAGTTATAACCATGGTTTTAAAGAAACTGTTGGTATAGAGATCCCCCTCCATGATCCATAATCTACCCCTCCTCCTTCAATCCCTAGCCTCCCATCCCCTCCCTGCCTCTACCTCAACCTCAACCTCTCGGCCTCTGCCTCTACCTCAACCTCGACTTCCTGGACTCTGCCTCCCACCCCCCACCTCTCAGCCTCCACCTCTCGATCCCCACCCCCTCCCTCCTCCTTCCTACCTCTACCTCCACCCCATCATTTTTCTCCACCTCCACCTCCTCCTCCTTACCAATTCCTCTAAACCTCCACCTACCTACCTCTTCCTCCTCCTCTACCTCTGCTTTCACCTCTACCTCCTCCTCTACATCCGCCTCAAGTCCCTCCCTTACCTATACATAAAACCTAATTTATGTGGGTCTCCTCAATTAACAACAAACTCATGCTTCTCAGTTCATTCCTTTTCATCATATATGGTTGTTTGGTCATACCACAACTATCTATAAGCTAAAACTAAGTAATTACTCTATTCATTAGTCTCAATATTCACCGAAAACATCACATGTAAGTTCTATTCAAAATCTATTAATGTTCCCTTGATTTTAAATTACATATAAACTCTTAAATATGAACTACGGAATTACATTTTTAATGTTTATTTGGACCATAAAATTGTAGTTAATGTCTCCAGTGGTTCTAGAAGACCCCTCCACAAGACCTGCATTCTCTTACCAGGCCTTTGTTTTGGTGTATATTACATGAAAATTCTCATATTTGGTATTTTTTTCATTTTATTATGTTATCATGCTTGAATTGGACTATATTATTCTGATTTAATTATTCGCATATCCTATTTCTCAACTACATTCTCATTATCATAATTTTTATCATCTTTAAATAATATTTGAGTCAAATGTTTTAATATAATTAATTTTCTATATCAATAGATTCCTCCTTAATTATGTTTAAAAAAATTATTTTCAAGTATAGTTTTTTAGTTTTGAAGAGATTAAATATTACAATGGGAAATGATATTATTGTTGGTGTTTATTTTTCTTCCAATATTTTCTTCACTACATGAAATTTAATTTCTTATTATTCCTTATATTTCCCATCATGTTTGATCATAATTTATTTTTGGTGAAATTATTCTTCATGCTAGATTGTTTTACTTGTTCTTTCCTACTAATTTGATATGAAGAGATAATTTTTTTCATTTGTAAGGACCTCAACATACCCAAAATTAGAACACCTCTCTTATACACCCTCAACATGATGTTTAATATTTTTGGATATTACATCAGTAGAATTCCATTGTTGATAACATGGAATGTTTCTATAGATCCACATAAATTCTCCCCTTGTCCTAACTAAATTGGTATAAATTTTTATTCACTTTATATATAAATTTTTACCTCCACCTCGGCATCGATGCTAATTTTTCTTACACTTTATTTTTAATTGTATATTAGGTATTCCTGGTTTGTATTTCTTATTTCATTCTACTAGTAGATGTATATGTATTAATTAATATGTATTCTATCATTTTTTAGTAGAAAATTATGAAGATGAGTTTGTTTTAATTCAATTGATGTGTGTTTATTTCTAACAATTTTTTTATTACTCTTCCTAAAACAAATGGTTAGTATATGATGATATGTTTGATACATATTTGATTGATACATATCACATGTAACAGTTAGTTGTAAGCTTTTAGTCTATATTTTAATTTGATGATCATAAAAGATACAACAAATCATCATAATAAATATAAATCAAAAGATATATAATACACTAATAGATTATACACTATCATTTAATTTTATTCATTATTATACACTACCCATTTAATATTCTTTAAAATGTTAAACACTATTATTATTATTTTTGAATATTGGGTTCTCTTGATATTAATTAATTTTAATGGAGGACCTACCCAATTATTATTTTTGTATGTGATAGCTAATAAATCATAGACTGTCATTTTTTTTTAATACTTCACTAATTTATTATCTATACCATCTACTAAGATTTACAATAATAAAAGGAAATGTCCTTCATCTATTTGATATCTTATCTACTATTGTATATCACTAAATTGTGTAGGAATATACCCAAATTTGGGTATCTTCACAAGTACTTACTCTGAATTCTATGTATCCTAATATTTCATGTTATAATGTTTGGATGTTTGAGTATATTTAAGTCAACTTTTTCAATAATATTTTTTTAGGTTGGTTTTTTTCTATAATACTATTAATAATTTTTGGAACTTTAGGTTAATAATGTTATTGGGTGCCCTTATTTTGTTTCTCAGTGATGAAATTCTTGACGAAGTAGTGTTTTATTTTTCATGTATTTTCTTTATGATGGATCGACTTATGTGATATTTTTGGTTTCCTCTTCACTATTAATTTCATTTTGGATCACTAAAAATGAAGCGTAACCCATTTGGGGGGGTTTCTTTTGGTTAATTCTGGATGTTCTGGGATCTTGGGTACCATTGAGCTTGATTATATCAACCAACATCAAGGTAAGTGGTTTCTCCATTGGTTTCAGGTATGTTTTGTATAGTTTGAATTATTTTACTTTTTTAATTTAGGGTTTTGGGATTTTGAGTTTTTGGTGTTTTTCTAGAGTATTTTGGACCTACTGCGGTGGTTTTGGGTTTCTGTTATAACAGGAGACTTTCACATGAATGAATTGGTAGGAATATACATATATAAGTTCCCTCATATATATATATATATATATATATTCAATAATGGTGGTATGAATATATATATTTGGGCTATGTACGCTTATATATATTTGTGTGTGTGAAACATTCATATGTGCTTAAGGTAAAGGGGTATATGAATGTATAAGCATATATGTAAGGAACCCTTGTACATATTTGTCCATGAAAATATGTAAATTGGGAATAGGTTTCATTACATATGTAAAAAAGCTCATATGTGTTCCAACGGTAAAGGGAAGATTTGAGTTTCCACAGTCATAAGTAGGGTGCCATAAGTTTGAGTTAGGATCCCTTATGAATTGGCCTTTAAATTTAAATAATCATTCAGTTCTTGTATTTCACACCATGTTTTTGCACTAAATAGTGGTATAGATTTCTTAGAATAGTTGTCCTGAATTGACTCGAAGAGAATAAAACTAACCAATATAAAATTGAACTACATTGAATTATACTAAATTGAACGAAATAAGATATAATATAAGTAGGAAAATATAAAAAAAAATCTGAATTTTTTTAACCTATAAAGAGTAAAATTAAAAAATTATAAGTGATTCTAGAATAAATTAAATTATCCTATAATGAACAGATTAACTAAAACTAACAAGATCTAAAACAAATCATATAATTTTTTACCAACGTGAATCATACATAATCAGTATAATCCTATTAGACCTCTCCTAAAATTCCTCATTTAGAATTGCGTCAAAAATAAAAAACCAAGATGAAGAATAGGAAACCAAATCAAATAAGATTAATAAGAGTCAACCCAGAATGAGTTGAACTAAATATAGTAGAACCATACTGTAATGTATCGGATTTTATGAGTATTATTTTTAAATATTAAATGGAATTATTTCCAGACCATACATTGTGAATACATGTGATTCTGAGACGTGGAGTGCCCGAAATAAATGTTTGAAATAAATTAAACTATAAATAGCACACGTAAGGGGTTTTCTTGTAAAAGTTGAATAACTTTTAAATGGGTTTCTGAATCAAAAATATGAGGGAACTGTTGCGTTCAGAGTAGAGACTTTACCTTAAGTGGCTCCTAATATTAATCATCATGGGTCGACTGCAAAAGTTAGTTTTTGGACGTTTTAAAGGAAATAAAATAAATTAATAATTTATTTTATTTTAAATGTTTCCTTAATTAAGCGACCAAATTCCTCCACTATTAATACCTACTTATGGAAAGTTCACAGGGTTAGCTGTATAACCTTACAAATTGAGTATTTTCCATTAGAGTTTTGCAGGATAACCCATTGGTTGATGACGACAGTGTGATCGTTCGAAGCATATAGAATTCATAATGAACGCTGACGAATGACGATGCATGGATCTTTGGGAAGTTAGATTAAATCCCGACCAATGGAAAATCTCCCTCTTCATCAACGATCGAGGTAGGGGTTTTTTATTTTGATTATTGCTTTCCCTGTTCTTGGATTAAAAGAAGAACATGAATCAACCCACAAACAGGTTGATCTGTGGATCGTACATTCTTGTGGGAGGGTGTTAATTTCCGCTACTTTTGGGGTATTGATAAGATAATTTATTTTAGATAATTTCTGAATTGTTTTTGATTCCCCCTATTTAATCCTTCTAACGGGATAGGATCAATTTCGTGATGAATGAAGGCAGAGGTTCGTTCCTTGATTTGGTTTGTTGAATTTCTTCCTCTTCTACCATGTATTCATTTCATTCTTCATGGGGTGATGAACAACAAATCATTTTGAAACCATTTCCTGATTCTGGGATCTCAAATCATAGATCGAACATCACGACTACCCAACGAAGGTGCAACACCGATGGAGGATGATGAATCGGCTTGGATCGGGGAGGACCATTCCTCAAGCGTTCTTTATGCGGGTGGATCGATACGTGTTTTTGGGGAAGATCAATGACCCGAAAACAATGGATATGGCTTCAAGATATTGGGGCGACCTAAATCATGGAGTTCCACATCGATCAGAAGGTCGATCAATGAACGGACAATACCCTAGGGAACAGAATGAAGAACGGGACATTCTAGAAAAACCTGAAGAACATGGCATTTTCTTCGCTGAAAATTCCATGTGGGTTTAGCATGGTAATGGCTAGGTCTTATGTTCTGCACATGGTGAAGGACATGGCATTCTCCTAGAAGACATCGCATGTGGGCCCTAACCAATAGTGGTTTGGAGTTACCTGGCGATAGGAAGCGTAGACACGGTGTGTGACCATGGTCACACGACGTGTGGGTCTTTACAAGGGACACAGCATGTATCTCGAGCATACACAGACACATGGTGGAGTACACTCCATCTACTCCACTAGAAGTCCAGACGAGTCCATTTACATGGGTCACCCTGTGTACCGGTTACACAGGTTGGCATACACGGGTTGAGGCCGTGTACTGGTACATGGATAGTATACATGGAGAGGACTCTGGATACCTTGAAATAGTTTTTGATACTTCCTAGATTCCATGTATATGCGTTTTTACATGGTATGCTCTCCAGACAGGTTCTATTTTACATGGGCAGTACTAGGAGTCAACGGACACAGCGTGTGACCACTCCAACACGCCATGTACTCTCTTCCACATGGTTTGATTATCTTTCCCACAATTCCTTGGAAAATTTTTGTTAGGGTTAGTGCCCCTTTTTCATTCCCCTAAAGGTTAGGTATCGTTTCCTTCTATAGGATCATGATCCCTATAACAGGACTTTCCGAGATAGAGTCAGGTATCCCTCTGACAAGACCAGGGCGAGATACTCTATCCATTCCTACCCTAGGTAGAGTCAGGTATCAATGCGACTAATCCTATAGTATGTCGATCCTC
Organism: Viscum album; assembly: GCA_963277665.1. Classification (NCBI taxonomy): domain Eukaryota; kingdom Viridiplantae; phylum Streptophyta; class Magnoliopsida; order Santalales; family Viscaceae; genus Viscum; species Viscum album. The sequence goes on along the minus strand of OY728123.1, from coordinate 423,860,751 downwards.
TACTTATTAGGTGAATATAGATGCGTCGTGGTATCCTCCAAGGACCTAGCAGTGATCCTCATCTATGTATCATAATATTTTCCCACTCAGGAGTGTGTTCTCCCAAAATTAGTGTATATGTTCTCTCCTCAGATCTATCAATGAATCTATCTCTCTCACGGACTTTCCCGATGAATAGTACTTCTCGGACGAACGTCATCAAAGCTTTCAGACTTGTGGAGTGATTTCTACTGGATGAGTGCATTTTGGAAACCTTCGAACTGAATCCCTAACATGGTTATGTAGTCATTGTGGACTATAGGTCTAGGTTTCAAGTATATCTAGATGTGTTTCTCTTTCTATATGTTTAGTAGAAATATACTACATAGTGCTGACTATACCTTCACTTTTTGAATTGATTTGTGATTTTTAGGGTCCTCTACTGAGTATTGTTGTACTCACCCATGCACGGGCTTTGCTGACACATGTCATGTGTTTTACAGACCAGCAGCCTTTTGATGGATACTAGGGTGGACCAAGACCAAACTGAGATTTTTGAGTTCCTTACAGGCTGAGGGGTTCTAATGTCTATGAGAAGTAGTCCTCCAATGGCCCAAAGGCCTTTATTTTTTTATTGATTTTTGATAATCCACCTTTCAAGGGGTGAGGTGGAAGCCTTGTAAGGCCCTTAGGTGTAAGTATTACATGGACCATAGGTCTTAGAGGAATTAATTTCCCGTAGGCTTCAAACTTTACATACAACCTAGACTTACTACTTGGAACTCCTCCTCCCCAGCATCTTTATCATGAAATCAGCTCCCCACATTCCTATGGTAGTTCGGGTAGTCTTTCTCGTGCATGCATAGGCTTGTCCTAATGGTAGGTGTCATACCCTCTCATTCTTAAAATTCATTTAGCTTCTGCTATGGTGAAAGCTCATTACTCATCCTCCTTCTAGAGATTGTTTGTTGTAGGTTGTTCGGTTTGCATCTACAATTAAACTGTCCTGAAGGCCTTGATGAGGCTTGAAGTCCTTACTAACCTGAAAGCCTGGGTGGCCCAAAGGCCTTAAAGGACTCGGGGACCAAATCGATGGCTCGAAAACCCAAATGGGGGAATAGCCTTGGCTGCTATAGTCCCAAATAGTACCTGCAATAGCACTAATACAGTTCCCGCTACAATAATTGCTACATTATTACTAAAGACTCTTATTTTTAGTGGGCTTGTATTCTAGACCAGTTTAGTTTCTGCACTTTACTTTTCATTTTACTCTATTGGTTGTGTTTAGTTATATCCTTGTATTTTTTCCATAGTGGTTTTTTACTTTCATCATTTGTGGGTTTGGAGATTTCTGTGTTTGTAAAAGTACTTAAGCAATGCCTCCCATGTTAGTGATATTCTTACTCGAGGACAGTCACCATCCCATGGCCTATTGGGGGTGGTCATGGGGAGTCGCGACATGGGCCCCACTGGGGCAGGTCGTGACAGAGTTATATCAAAGGGGGTCGGTTCAACCTAAGGACCAAGAGTCTCTGAGGTTGGTTTGAGGAAAAACTGTTAAGTGTTTCAATCTTGGATTTTGGGCCAGGGACTCTAGTGTTGGTGCAGGAGGCCAACGTATCCATACACTAGGACTCTGATAAACTGATTTTCGACTAGGTACATGAAAGCACTAGTTACGGGGGAGATAAAAGAATGGTACATGCATCATATAGGAATGGGTTGTGTTTTCCTTGTCCTTTAATGTTATCTGTCTAGATATACTCATTCACCATGGTACATCTTTCTTCCTTATAGGGTTACTCCGCGACGCACACCCACTAGGATTCAGCAGATCGATCATGAGGATGAGCCCTTCAGTGATGAGGCATCGATTCTGGGACCAGTTCCCCAAGTGTTACCTCCAAGTGGTGCACCTTCTATACCAACACTAGTGGATCATCCCATGGTACCTATAGTACTGACAGGCGAGGTGAGAAGGTTGAGAGCACTCCATGAGTTTTATAGATTGAGACCCCTCATGTTCCGAAGAGAAACTGACCCTCAGGCAGCTGAGGACTGGCTTGAGGCAATGACCAAAGTTTTCCATCTAGTGAGGACACCAGCAGACCAGATGGTGATCCTAGGAGTGATCCTGCTTCAAGGTTTGGTATAAAGATGGTGGATTTTGACTGCACATACTCACGACAAGGAGACTCTTTCGTGTACGGAGTTCGAATGACTCTTTAAGGAGGAGTTCTCTCCAGTTACACTGAGAGAAGTGTGTAGAAAAGTGAATCTCATTAATGGCTCATAAATGTGTAGAAAATTGATGTACTAAATGTAGCATAACATATATGTTGTTTCATAGATGAAACAGAGTAACAATGCAGTGACGTAGTGTAACAGAAACATTGTGACATTTTTCTTTTAATGGGTTAATGCAATGGAAAAAGGAGGATCAGTTGGTGGAATTCCTCTGACGATCCTATGGTGAGAATTCTCTCCAACGATGAATGATGACTGTCAGTGAATCTCTAGCGACTTCGACGCAGCCCAAAGAATGGAACTGGAAAACAATGAATGCCAATGGAAAATGAACCCCCACAAAAGAACTGTTTAAAATGAAAAACACCTTTTAGGTAGGGTTTTGTTTTTATTTCAAGTTTCCCTATTATTTATTCTAAATGAAAAATGTAGATCAACCCATAAACAGGTTGATCTTCGGATCGCTCGTTCTTCCAAAAGGGTACTTTTCTTTGGGGTTTTCACTAGGATAATTTGATTAATTTATGGTAGAACTTCAACTCTATATCTCGTGTTTCTAAACCTCTAAGACGGAGGGCGTGGAATGATACGAACAAGGCTCGAGCTCCTCTACCTTGTTCATTTTTTGCATTCTTCATGGCCACATCGTTGAAATAGTGGTGAGGAGGATCTGATTCAATAATAGGGAATATGACATCCCTTGTAGGTCTTTGGTGCAAGCAGCGTGAAGAACGAACCACCAGAACGAACCCAGTGGTCTACGGAAGAGCCCATCAGCGGCACTCCGGAGGGAGCATCACGGTTGGTGAGGGAATTGGTGAGGGATTAGGGGTTGTCGACTGGGTTGATGGAAGGAAGAGGGAAGTGTCCCCTCAGCCGCATCGCTAGAGCGGCCCGCAAGTGTGGGTCGTGGCTTCGTCTGGAACACGGTCCCCTGACCGCATACGGAACCCAGGTAGCCGGGTTCGACTGGCTGCGTGACACCGCCTAAGATATGATACTTGTCCAGGCTGAAGAGAACCAGTCCACTGAAGGAAGATCAGGTAGGGCGTGACTCGTGCCCAGCGGGCCGGGCCTGATGAGACCTGGTAGTCGGGTGACCCGACAGGCTGGACCCCCAGCCGAACCAAGCCGGGTCCAGTGAAGCCAGATGGGCCTGTCTCACTATCCAGGTCGGACCGGGTTAGGTCAGGTCAATTTAACTAAACTGGGGAATGTGGGACCCCGGGTCATGTTGGTTGAGTCGGTCCAACCAGGTTGGACTGGGTGCAGATGCAATCGGCCCCTATTTATTAAAACGCTAATATCTTTCAAAAACAGTCATCTGATTGACAAGAAATTTGTTTCATTATAACACACATGATGAGACAGATATTTTTGCATACTCTATGGAGGATTTCATGGAATTTTAAATTCAATAAATGTATTGAGGATCAGTTCTCCCATAATCAAGTGCACTACGTGTAGAAACCCTATGGTTGGCTGAGACCTAAATAATGCAGACAAGAGACCCTGTGTGGATAAGCTACAATGGCCTAGTAAAAAGAGACTTTGTGTCACCTGGAAGGCCCATAGTGGGGAGTGTCTATATGTGACCTCGTAGACCCACGGTACTTGATAGGGAGAGTATCTCAGTATGGCTAAGGTGGGAAGTGGCTTCTATCTGACCTGGCATGCCCACGGTGGGGTGCGGCTTCTGTGTGACCAAGCATACCCATGCTAATAATCAGGTATGAGTACCACAATTGTCCAAGGTTAGTGGTAAGAGGCTTTTGTGTGACCCAAAAGTCCCACTGTACTCATTGAGAAGGAGTTCTCCAGCAGCCCAATGGGTTCTGTGAAGTTACTGATGGTCTTACTTTCCTTACTCTAGATTATACCTGGTGTGAGTTGTCTTGCTTTGTGATCGTGCTTCATGGTTTGCTTCATGGATTAATTTTTAGTCTTTCCTTGTTGTTTTCAGGGTCCCTAATGAGTACTATGCTACTCACCCCTGCACAGGTTTCGTCCACACGTGTTGTGTCTGGTGCAGATGACCGATGACTTGGCAGAGGTCTTGGTGGCCTAGGACCAAGCAGTTCCTGATGCGATCAGGCTGGTAGGACACATTTCAAGGGCGTTCGGCAGCTACTCTATACTTACCCATCATGTGGGGTTTTCAGTTGATGGATTGTCATCTATATCATACTTACTCTTGTTGCAGTTTTCTTTTGTTGGGTTTGTATTCTACCCTATTTACTTTCAGTTGTGCCTTTACACTTAGTGGTTGTTTAGGGGCATGCATGTCCTATTTTCCATTTTCTTGGGATGTGGTTGTATGTGAGTGTGTACAAGTACTCCAGAAAATGCTGCCCACTATCAATTTGACACCTTCAGTGCTAGTCTCCAACCCCTAGACTTTGAGAGTCGGGCTTGGGGGACTCACAGCACAGGCCTCAGGGGATGGGTTGTGACAAAGTGGTATCAGAGGTGGTCAGTTCTACCTCAAAGACCGTGAGTATGTTGTTTTTTGTTTTTTAAATGCTGTTAAATATGTAGACTTTGTCTTTAATATTTGTGGAGTCCAGTGTTGGTGCGGTAGCCGACACAACCATACACCAAGACCATTAATTCTGATTTTCAACTCTATACATAAAAAAACACTTGTTTCATGCATCATATTGAAATTGAGTGTTTCCTCATGTTCTTATTGAATTAGAGTCATCTCACTAGGTATAATCTATTAATTGTGGTACATCTTGTTTTGTTTCAATATTCTTCCACGTAGACAGCCAGCCAAGATTCCATTGTCTAATCACAAGGATGATCTATGGGGGGACGAATTGGGTTCAGTGGATTGTACAAGAGATAACACCACCAGGTGGTGTACCACCTATACCACCACCTATGTAGTAGCACATGGTACTCATAGTACCAACTGATGAGATGTGAGGGTAGAGCACACTTCATGAGTTTTAGTGACATAAACCCCTCAGGTTCTAAGGTGATCCTGAGTCACAGGCTGATATGGACTGGCTTGAGATGGTGATCGAGGTTTCCACCTTGTCAGGACACCATTAGACCTAATGGTGGCCCTGTATGTGATCATTCTAAGTGGCTCAGTAGGGGGCTGGCGTGGTTTAGATTACCTGATCTTACAATGATGTGACTCTTCCGTGGTCAAATCTTGAAAAACCTTTACCAGAGAAAGGGCTCTTATCATGAAATTTAAGACCTTTAACACCCAAGAGCTTCTACAGCTTTGGTAGGATGACATGAAAATAGCTGAGTATTCATCGAGGTGTATCGACTTTTTCAGGTACTAGATGAATATGATAGGACCAGTTCTTCAGGGCTCAGACCTTCGAGAAAGGTGTTTTTAGGGAAATCCAAGCCGGCTCTATTCCTCTATGCATTCCTACTTATTCTAGGGTGCTAGAGAGAATATTTTTGGTTGGAAGTACTTTGGCTGAGTAGATACAGACAGTGGATGTCTACAGTGGGCAAGAAGGCAGCCGAAGTCAGTCTCAGAAACATGGATGTGTGAGACTGTAACACCCCAAGATTTCATAGTACGTTATTTTTTCAATGTAATTCAATAACTTGCATTACACGCAACACTGAGTTAAAGCGCACCACAACTTAACAAACTAGTCGTTCAAAAGCGGTTATGAATAGTATTAACTGAATTTTAAATTTTATATTGTCCTTATAATTTTAGAATCCATATTATGATTTTCTTATACATAATATAAGTACAAATTCATTTTTTCAGATAAAAGAAGTATTTTTTTTAAATGCAATTTTCCCGCCTTTTAATGGCGATACCTTTTTAAATCCAATATTTGAAAATTTTATATATTAAATTAGAAAAAATAAACTTATTATTTATAATCGGGACATAAAAATTTAGTTTTGATAAATTTTTGGTGTTTTTCTGAAAACTTTCATATTTGGGTGAATAGTGAAAATACTAAATTTTAACTGAAAACAACTTTTTTAATCAAAATAATTAATAGTATTCAACTATAAATTTGAATGTTTTGGAAGTATAATTAGATTATATTTTTACCATTTAATACAATGTTGGCCATTGGAAGTAATTTCACTTTGAAATTGGACATAAATAAGTGTTAATCCTTTGGTAGTTATTATTTCTTAAAACACTCTTTTTTGGTTTTGACAACGGGAATTAATTTTAAATTAATAAATTCAACTTATATGTTTTTAATTTGGTAAAATATACTTCATTTTTTAATTTGAAATATCAATATTAGCATAAGGATAATTTTTGGTATGTTTCTGAAAACTTTCAATTTTTGATGAATAGTGAAAAACATTGCGTTATTGGTTAAAACTGAATTTTCATTTAAAAAATTATTTATTTTATTTAAATATATTTTAGGTAAAAATAGATATATAATACCTATATAAGTTTAATGTAATTAATTAGAGTCATTTTATAATAATTTTAGATATATAAAAATTTTATTGAAATTTTACCGTCTTTTACCTACCTCCTAGGAGCATTTTCAAATTTGCATAAAACTTAATTTTACCGCTTCTGTAAATTGAATTTAAAAACTATGAGAGACACGGTTGATATCTTTAAGTAAAATTTGGTTCAATAAGATGAAAATAATTTTTGGTGAATAGTAACTTTTTAATTTATTTACCACGGTTAAAAGTAAATAGGGTAATTAAGCGTAAAAATGATATAATTATTACTCTAAAACATGTCCTAATTTTATTGGATAATTTTAATTCGAACAAAAAAAACCTTAGGAATAAAATATGATCCTTTAGGTTCACTTGCATTAGATTAGGACGTGTATTATTATTTAATTTAAAGAAGAGTTAAAAGTGTTAAATTCAATGTTTAATAACTAAACAATTTTTAATATAGTGTTATACATAAGATAAATTAGACTATAAATATTCATTAGAAGGACAAAAATATTTCCTATATAATGGAATTTTATTTATATTTTTTATACATTAACTAATTTAATTTATTTATGACACAATGGTGATGCAGTAATTACATTATTAATGAAATATTAAAATAATTGATATTATAAATATCCAAATAAATGTAATTTGAGACTTTTTATGAATTCCACTAATTTTTTAGGTGAATATTACATGTTAGGGTTGTTTAGATGAACGTTTTTCGAAGTAATAAGTCTGTTATTAATTTATAAAAAACAAAATACCAAATAGTGTCAAAATTGACATAAAAGAGTTTTTAAAACAAATATTATATTATTAATTGATATTCTATTCATAAAAGTATAAGGTTCGAACAAAATACTTATATAATGATAGGTGTATTATTAATTAACCACTTGGGGTTCTAATGGAAGTATATAGTAATTTTATTAACCCTATAATATAAAAATACAAAGAGACATGGTGAATGACAAACTATTTAACTAAGAGTTAAATCTAAAAGATAAGGTTAATATAGTGACGCAAACCTATCTAAAACCTATTGGTTGTGTGGATTTAGACCCATACCCACCTTATACTTTAAATAATTCATTTTTCATCCATTATAAACCGAAAATTAATTTATTATAAAATAATATTTTAATTTTTTCCTAAGGTGACCCTCACCCTCTTATAAAAGGGAACTTTCCCTTATCTCAAATTCACACCTCCAAAACCATTTGGATAGGACAACCCCTGGCCAAATATCCTCCCAACTATCCTCCCTTCATCCTAGAGGCCTAACTTTAGTCATAAATCCAACCTAAGGAGCCCTTTTGATCAAATCAAAAGGAAGAACCTGAAGAAGAGGTAAATATTTCATCACCTATTTCAAGTTTCTTTCTTCTTCCACTTCCTCATTCTTTGTTGTTTCCATTATAAAATAACAACTCCAATATATTATATATACTTTGATGTTATTATAAATATGGTACAACCATATTCATTATTCTATCCATCCTTTGAATGACATGTCATCATACTTGTGTACGTATGGCTTACCGTCTCCACGTCATGGTGTAATTGTTATTCAATACATTATTATTTGTATGGGTATAATAATGATGTGTAATTGATTTAAATAATAAATATAACATGATAATGATTCTGTATATATGATATACCATCCAATTATATATTATTATCAAAATAATGATATTGTCGCTCGTGCGTACGTACGGATTACCGTCTCCACGAACGCGATGAGATTCATTCCCATCGTAATCCATTCAAGACATATTTTCATTAGATGATTAAAAATAATTTTTAAATACTTAATATCATTATTAATATGAATAAGATACATCCTATCCATAACAAACATTACTTGCATAACAAATCATATAAAGGAAAACGAATCATTTAACACCCAAAACAACGATAATACTAAGATATTATTAACAAAGCAATGTTAAAAGATCATATATGATATCATATTAATGTATATGATTATTTTATAATTTAATAACAATTATTTCACCATTATACAATAGTTTAGACTACCCTTGACCAAGAAAAAGTACAAGGTAAGGGTTAATTCTACAACCTCTTCATTATTCAAGGTTGTTTATATGTAATTATCTACGGGACCTCTTTATCATCCACATCTGTATTTTCCTAAAAATGTATTCCAAAACATTTTTACTACTTAATAGACTATGGGTTAAAGTCATTTATACCCTTATTCATCCTTATACGTTTTGAAATAAATCTTTCGGTCGTTTTCCAAACAAGTTACTTTATGACCTTTTTGACAAAATTAAGGTAAGAATGTTTTTTTAACTTATATGGTGGGTGCGGCTATTTTCCATCATTATAACATCGTCAAAGCTTCCTTTACAAGATTATATGAATATTTTCAAATAAATGTTTTCTTTTATAATTTTATGGATTTTAAATGATTTTAAAATATAAAGAGATATTTCTCTAAAAAGGTTTTGATTTCATCTATGTCAACATCCTTTGATGGATTTTAGGTTTGTTTGAAGTTGATTTATTATGATACAAAACTTCCATATTGTATTGAAGGTTTTTTGATATATTTGACTGTGGATGTATTATTTTTTATACCTTTCATGGTTTATAGATAAATTATTTACATTTCATTTTCTAGTTTTAATAAGAATGTTTATGTTATGTTTAAACCTTTTCATATGAGGTATGCATTGGACTTAGTAAGTGACGGGTGGAGCCTGCTATAGCTCCTAGATTCATCGGTAGGTCTCATGAGACAAACTAGTGTCTTGGCACAAAGCCTTGTCAAAATCTTATTTGTAGTCTTGGCACAAGGCCTTGACTATGTGGTTATGAAAGTCTGGCATTATGCATTCTGTCATTATGAAAGTGGCTATTGATATTGCATGTGATTGTTCAACTAGTAGAATATACATGTGAATAAGTAAACGGGGTTATTTGATTTTATCTTTTCCATATTATGGTAAAGTTCAAGATCAAAAGGCTTTTGTTTTAATCTTATACATTGCCTTAAATGTTTATGCTTATTTATGAAAGTTTCTGGTATATTGTTATCCTTACTGAGCATCTGAGCTCACCCCTTTCTATGTTTTATTTTTCCCAGGATGCGAAGAAGTATATTATGACTGACCTGTATGGATAGTCTATGGGATCTCAGTTTTGTCTATGGAAACAATGTTTTTGTGATTTTCCATTTCATTATGTAATGTAAACCTTATTAATGTATCCAGTACTTACAAGGTTACTAAACTAATAGGTATTTCAAGACTTGATCTTTTGTGATCATTCCAATGATACGTAAAAATGCACCGACTCTGGGCTTCTGGGGCTGGGGTGTTACAAAGACGTTCCGAGAAAAGGTCCCAAGGTCTGGTATCTATATATCAGGGTTCATAGGGTGTGTTCAGTCATCCTAGGAAGGGTGATAATTTTTGAAAGATAGTAGGGAACATCTCTCTTGAGATTTTCCACCTTGTCATGTTGATAGGAACAGATGAATCTACAGGGTGGAAGATGTGGAAGAAGAGCTAGGAGAGCAGTAGGAGGTGGTATACATTTTGACTTGTTACAACTACCACCCCATTGGGGTCCACACTAGGCTTAGGGAGTTATAGGACATGGGAAGTGAGTAGCTACATGTGGTCAAGGAGTACGACCCAAGGGATCCAGGAATGATTCGAGGCATAGTCTGTGTCAACTATTAGTTGTTGTATCAATAGATCTAGGTGCTAATCATTATTTCTTATCATGAATCCTATTCAATACCTAGAGTTTCTGGTTAAATTGGTGACTTCATCCTTACTCCTGGAGATACCTATGGGAGAAGACTCGATAATCACACTTATTCTGACGGTGTGATCTAACCCTTTATGTGAGAGTTACGGTTGGAACCTCTTAGTGGAAGCATTGAGACCTTACAATGTTAGTTTGGGTATGGACTGGTCATCCACAGTTCATGCTCAGACTGACTGTCTTAGGAAAAAGGATATGGTATATCTACATCGTTGGAATGGGTTTTTCCTTTTTCAGTGAAAAAGGAAACCCAAGCAGCACGGGATAAACTCATGCATCGGAGGGTGCAGTCGATCACTCTTTAGTCGGCCATCCTTACCCTCATGGAAGTGGATGTTTTGAGTTTTCAGTTCCCAAAAGTTGTGGAAGAGATAAGAAACATCCTTTAAAAAGATGTTTCCAGGATTACCTCCCCATAGGGAGATGGACTTCTGCATTATTCTACACCCCAAGATGGCACCGATATCAGCCTCAGTATATCGGACGACTTTCATGGAGCTTCGTGAGTAGGTGACGTAAGTGGGGGACTTGCAGAGAAAAGGATTATTAAGACCCAATGTTCATGGTAATGTGTGTATTACCACCACTTTAAATAAGTGTTTGTTGAGAACAAGTACCAAATAACAAAGGGTCTATGGGCACATCAATCAGTTAAAAGGGGTGCCATTTCGTGTGGATGTAAATGTGCCCGTAGGATTTTTAGCAGTTGAGATAGAGTTGATGGCTAGAGTTCCTCCAGTACTATGACTTCAAAGTAGTCCAAAATCATGGAAAGGGAAACAGGGCAGATGATGTTCTCAAAAAGAGACTCAGTTCACAGCTACTGAATAAGGCCTTAGAGCATTCATCCTCACTTTAGATAACCTTCATGGATAAAGGGGAGACAACTTTTCTTCAGTCGATGGTGGACGCCCCTCTAATCTAAAAAAAATTTGGGGAGGCGTAACATAAAGATGCCCGATGCGAGACTACATGTACCCAGATATCCATAGGGAATGCCCCTGATAGATATTCGATGGGTGGGGAGCATGTCATTTTTTCAGAGGATGTATAGTAGTACCAGTGACGTTGCGGGAGGAGGTGTTGAGAGAGTTCCATACATCTCTTTTTTCAGAACATCATGGTGTGGAGAAGATGTACCAGTACCTCCGACAATAGTACTGGTGGATAGGGATGAAGAAAGCGGTGGCAGATTTTTTTTCACGTTGTCTCACTTGTCAGCAAGTGAAGGCTAAGCATCAGGTTCCAGCAGGCTTGGCCTAGCCACTTGAGGTACCGGAGTGGAAATGGGATGGTATCTTTATGGACTTCATGATGGGGTTACCATGCATGTACAAGGGCCACGATTCTATCTAGGTTATCGTTGACCGACTCACCAAGTCATCTCACTTCCTACCCAACCAGGAGTAGGGATCAGTGGAGGGATTGGGACGCCTCTACGTCCAAGAGATAGTGTAGATTCACGGGGTTCCTTTGATGATCATCTCAGGTTGTGATGCATGTTTTACATCCAGTTTTTGGATGGGATTGCAGGAGGCATTCGAGACTAAGTTGTTCTTGAGCACATCTTTTCACCCTCAGACAGATGGTCACAGAGAGTGCACCATACAGACCTTGGAGGAAATGCTTCATGCTTGCGTCCTTTATTTTTGTTGTAGCTGGTAGCACCACCTACCACTAGTGTAGTTTTCATACAACAATAGGTATCACTCCACCATTGGCATGGAACTATTTGACGCCTTGTACGAGCGGCCATGCAGATCACCTCTATGTGGGAAAAACCCAAGGGAGTCAGCACTAATGGGTCTAGAGTTGGTATGGGAAACAACTGAGAAGGTTCAGATCATCCAGAATCAGATGAGGACTGTACATAATAGGAAGAAATATTTTTCAGATAGGAGACAGAGACCATTTGAGTTTGATGAGGGATACATTGTTTTACTTCAGGTCTCAGCCCGATGAAGATTGCAGATATCTGGTCGGGGAAGTGAGTAATCTCTGAGGGTCATCGGAACATTCAAGATTATGACAAGAGTTGAAGAGGTGGTGTACCTCCAAGATCTCCCCCAACAAATGCACTGGGTGCACAATGTTTTCCATGCGTCGTGGATAAGGAGGCACGTGCATGATCCATCACACATCATCGACCAGGGAGAGCTGGAAATTGACAATGGGGCGATGTTTGGGTAGTTACCATTGCAGATAGAGGATTGATAAGAGTGAGTCCTTCGTGGATGGTCAATTCCTCTGATGCTCATTTGTTGGAAGTACAGGAATCTCCAGGAGATCACATGGGAGCGGGAGGCTCAGATTCATGCTCAATACCCCCATTTTTTAACCTTGGTTTGGATTATGAGGACGTGAAGCCCAAAACAAGGGGAGTAATGTAATGTCCTGGAAATTATGTTTAACTTTTTTTTAATTGTATGGAATTATTTTGAGACCAGTCATGGAGACGGTGTGAGATTTTGAGTTTCAGAGTGCTCGGAATGATTCGTCAAAAAATGTTAAGATTTAAATAGCACTCATGAGAAGTTTTCTTGAAAAAGTGGAATAACTCTCAAATGAGTTCCTGGATTAGAAATCTGGTGCCACCATTACGTCATGGATAGCAGTTTTACCCTATTTGTTATTTAAGTTTAGTCGATGTAGACCTCCAGTGAGAAAACCTGAAAATGGAATAACCGTAAATAAAATTATTTTATTTTTAAAATGCTTATAACTCACAAATGGTGACTCAGATTGAAAATCTGAGACCACTGTTGAGCTTGATAGGGTATTATTTCCTTAGGAAAATCCTAACATTGGCTGGCACGGGTCAACATTGGAAGTTATTTTTTGGTCGTAAATAAAATAATTAACAATTATTTTATTTTCAAATACTTATAACTCCTAAACAGTAACTTGGATTGGAAATATTAGAGTACTGTTGAGATCGTGAGGGCGTGTTTTCTTTAGGAGGAGCATAACCTAGAGCAGCCAGGTCAAGGGTGAAAGTTAATTTTTGAACTTTTTTAAAGGTTCATTTAAATAAACGTGTGACCGGGTTTTCCTAACTTTTAAACCGGTACTCAGATAAAAATATGAGGGTATCGTTGAATTCAGAATGTTAGTATTCACCTAGAATAGAAATAACTTCGACCAAAAAGGGTCGATCGAAAAATTTAATTTTCCAACTTTTTAGAAGAAATAAAATAACTTAAAATATTATTTCAGTTGTTTTCCCAATCGTTGGGTGGTGTCATAGTGGCGCTGCGGTGCGGAAACAAATCAGAGATGAGTTGCATAAATTAATCTCATTAATGGCTCATAAACATGCAGTGTAGTGATGCATTAAACATAGAGTAATAGAAACATTGTTTCATAAATGAAATAGCATAACAAAACTTCAATGACATGTTTTCTTTTAATGGGTTAACATGTTGAAAATAAGAGGATCAATTGGTGGAATTCCTCCGATGAACCTACAATGATAATTCTCTCCAACGATGAATTTTGAATGACGGAAAATTTCCAGCAACTTCAATACACCCCAAAAAATGGAACTGGAAAGCGATGAACACCAATGGAACTTAAACCCCCGTGGAAGGACCGCTATAACTACGAACACCTTTGAGGTAGGGGTTTTTTTATTTTTTCAAGTTCCCCATTCCTTATTCTAAATTAAAAACATAGATCAACCCACAAACAGGTTGATCCGCAGATCACTTGTTCTTGTAGGAGGGTACTTTTCTTGGGGTTTTGCACTGGGATTATTTGATTAATTTTTTTTAGAACTTCAACTCTATATCCCATGTTTATAAACCTCTAACATGGAGGGAACAGGCCAACATGAACAAGGCTTGATCCCCTCTGCCTTGTGCATTTTTTGTATTCAAGGTCATCGCATCTTCGAAATGGCGGCAAGGTGGATCAAAAGCTATCACAGCGAAGATGGAACTCCCCGGAGGCCATAGGTGAAACCGGTGCGAAGTATGGACCACTAGACAGGACTCAGTGGTCTATGAAAGAGCCCACCAGCAGTGCCCCATATAGAGCATCACAACCGGTTTGGGCTACGGCAAGGTACCAGGGGCCTCCGGCCAAGCTGGTGGCTGGTGGAGGGATGCGGCCCCTCAACTGGTGAGTGAAGAAGCCCGTAGTTGTGGGCCAAGGCTTCGCCTGGCACACAGTCCCTTGACATCTTGTGGAACCTGGGCGACCAGGTTCGACCAGTCGCGTGACACCGCTCCAAATGCACTATGCTTCTAGGCTGAATAGAGTCGGTCCACCAGAGGCAGGTTGGGCCAGATGAGACCGGGTCGCTGGGTGACCTGGTAGCCCGAACCCCCGACTGAACCTGACTGGGTCCCACGAGGCCCAATGGGCCTGGACCACTGGCCAGGATAGACTAGGTGAACTCAGATCTAAACTAGGTCAGTTCATGTCACTTGAACTAAACCGGGGCATGTGGGGCGCCAGGATTGGGTTGATCGGGTTGGACCGACCGGGTCAAACCGGTCCCACACACAACGACTCCAGTTTACTAAAACGCAATTATCATTCAAACTGGGAATCTTATTGACAAGTCGTTTGTGGCATTGGAACCATCACGATGAGTTGGATCTATTGGCACACTCAATGGAGGATTTCATGAAAGTTTAAATTTAATGAATGGCTTGAGGAGCGGTTCTCCTATAATCAAGCACACTACATTCGGAAACCTTGTGGTTAGCTAAGAAATAAAGAATGTTGAAAAGCGACCCAGTGTGGATCATCTATGATGGCCCAGTGGGATGTGTCTCTGTGTGACTCAGTAGTCCCATAGTGTAGATCATCTCTTTGTGACCCGTCAAACCCATGGTACTCGATAGGAGGAGTACCTCATTATGACCAAGGTGGGAAGCAGCTTCTATGTCTCCCGACTTGACCATAGTGGGGAGCAACTTCTGTGTGACCCAGCAGGCACACTGTACTCATTGATAAGTAGTTCTCCAGCACCCCAATATGTTCTATGAAGTGATTTATGGTCTTACATTCCTTACTTCAGATTATACCTGGTGTGAGATGCCTTTCTTCGTGATCACGCTTTTTGGTTTTCTTCATGTATTTATTTGTAGTATTTCCTTATTAGTTTCGGGGTCGCTACTAAGTATTGTGTTACTCACCATTTCTAGGGTTTCACCTGCACATTTTGTGTCTGTTGCAGACGACTGACGACTTGGTGGAGGACTTGGTGGCCCAAGACTAGGTAGTGCCCAATGAGATCAGGCAGGAAGGGCGTGCTTCTATGGATCCGGGCAGCTACACTACCATTAGGTGGGGTTTTCAGCGGATGACTTTCCATCAATCTTGTACTTACTATTTTTGAAGTTTTATTTTGTTGGGTTTTTATTCTGGCCCATTTACTTTCAGTTGTACCTTTACAATTAGTGGTTGTTTAGTAGCATGCTTATTCTCTATTCCAGTTTTCTTTGGACGTGGTTGTATGTGAGTGTGTACAGGTTCTCAGGAAAATGCCTCCCACTTGTAGGTTGACACCTTCAGCACTAGTCTCCAACCACAGGCCTTCAGAAAGTAGGCTTGGGGGAGTCACGACATGGGCCCTGGGGGACGGGTTATGACACTCCATAATGAAATTTTTAGAGAATAAGAGCCAATACCACATATTAATGGTAATGTTGGCTTAAGAATATAAGCTATAACTATCGTATTGGAATACATTGATGGGTTTCCTAAATAACTATGTTCACATGAACTTAAGTGTGGTGTGGAGTTTTATATTTATCTTATCCCTAATGAAAAACCTATATCTACTACTCCCTATAGTATGGTCACAATGGAGTTCGTGGAACTAAATAAATGATTAAAGGAGTTGTTTGATATGCGGTTTATATTCCATATTATTTACCCATGGGAAGCCCCTGTTCTTTTTTCAAGAAGAAAGATGGGTCAATGAGGTTGTGCATAAATTATATTAAAATCATTTTCATTACTATAAATAACAAGTATCTTATACCCCGTATTGATGACATGTTTGATCAAGTAAAATGAGCTCAATATTTTTCAGAGATTGATTTTAATTTTGCATATCATAAACAACAAGTAAAGAAGAAATATAATCCAAATACATCACATAGAATGAGGTATGGAAATTATGAATTTACTTTAATTCCCTTTGTATTTACTAATTTACCCTTTGTTTTTATGGATTTGATGAAAAAAAATTTCAAGGATTATCTTGATAATTTCATTGTGGTATTTATTAATGATATCTTGATATACTCTAAAATATATGACAAAAATAATAGTAATTTTTGAATCATTCTTAAGACTCTTAAAGAAAATAAAATATATGGAAACTTTAGAAATTGTTAATTTTGGATTCATGATGTTTCTTTTATTGGCCATATTCTTTCTAAGGTTAGAATATCAATTAATCCTTCAAAGATAAATTCATATATGGAATGGTCGACCCCAAAGAATATAATCATGGTATATAGTTTCCTTATATTTCCAGGTTACTATCAATGATTTGTTCCTAATTTTCCTCAATTAGATAACATGTTAACTACTTTGACACATAAAGGGTTTAAGTTCATGTGGTTAGAAGAATGAAAAGAATGATTTGATTAATTAAATATGTGATTGGTCAATCCATGAGTATTAAATTTACCATTAGGGGTGGATTTTTGATATATATTAATGAAATGGGGAAGGGACTAGAATGTTCCCTTATGTAGATCAATAGAGTTATTTCCTATTCATCTAGGTAGTTAAAGATTCATGAATAGAGTTATCCAACCCATGATCTAGACTTGGTAGTCATAATATCTGCATTGAAGATATGGATTCATTAAATTTATGGTAAAAAAATATGAAAAGTATACATATAAAAAAAGTTTTAAATATACATTCTCATAGATAGAACTCAACATGAGGAAAAGAAAATGGCTAGAATTACAAATGGATTATCATTTATCAATACACTACCACCTTAGCAAGGAAAATAAGGTGACTGATGTGTTGAGTAGGAAAGATTATGTAGTTTTAGCTCAAATAAAGATTTAAAAAGATATTAAATTCATGGATATAGTAAATTTAGATATGAGTCTCATTAAGAAAGGGGAAACGATACATTTATTTCAAATAATTTTCAACCCATCCTTATTGGATAAAATTAAAAATTTCTATCTTGATGATAAGAATATTAAAAAGAAAATAAAATTTGTGAATGGTGAGAAGGTGTAGATTTCACCTATGAAGATGGTTTATTGAAATTTGGAATGATACAATTTTATCTATCCTTTAATGAGTGAAAAATAGAAGTATTAGATGATTCTCATAACAAAAATTTATCTATACACCCTGGTAGAAACAAAATGTATAAGGATTTGAAGGAACAGTTTTTGAAGGATAATATGAAACTGGAAATTGTAGACTATGTATCAAGAAACATGGTTTTTCAATTGGTAAATGTTGAGAGAAAATATCCAAAAGTATTCATATAACCTATACCTATTCTTGTGTGGAAATGGGATAAAATTACTATACACTTTTCACTAGATTTCCAAACACTCAAAGAAAGAATGTTTCGACATGGGTTATTATTCATCACCTTACCAATTTGGCACATTTCCTTTCAATAAGGAAATTTATAACTCTTAATAGCCTTGATAATATCTATATTAGTGAAATTTTGAGACTTTATGGAGCACATATTTTAATTATATCTTATCATGACCCATTATTTATATCAAAATTATTAAAGATTATTCTAAAGCCTCGTGACATTGAGCTATGTTTGAGAACTGATTATCATCCTCAAATAGATAGATAATATGAAAGTACTATTCAAACATTAGAAAATATTATAAGTTCAAGTTCACATGACTTTAAATGTATGTGGGATTAGTATTTAACTTTGGTTGAATTTTCATATAATAATATCTTACATCTGAGAATTTAAATTGGATCATAAGAATACTCATATGGGAAAAGATGTCAAACCCCAAATAATTGGGATAAATTTAGTTAAATGATGCTTTTAGGCCCATAAATTGTAAAGGTGATAATAATGAAAGTGAGAACTATTCAGGGTTATAAAACGGTATCTCAAAGTAAGAAAAATAACTATATAGACAACTGAAGGAATGATTTAGAATTTCACATAGAAGATCATGTTTTCTTAAATTTATCACATTTTAAGGGTTTTATAAGACATGATAAGATAGGGAAATTAATTCCTAGGTGCATTGGGCCTTTTAAAATTATGGAAATACTTGGAGTTGTGGCCTTCCGTATGGAAATGCCATATAGACTCTCTAAAGTTCATGATGTGTTATATATAAACTTATTGAGGAAGTACATTACTAACCCATATCATGTGCTCACTTATGATGAAATATAATTTTATCCTAATTTATCTTACAGTGATGAGCCTATCTAGGTTATTGAAACTAGAGAACAATTGTTGTGGAATTGGACTACTTGATTGGTGAAGGTACATAGGAAAAATTATAAAATATATGAGGAAAAGTGGGAACCTAAATATGTTATGATGTATAACTAACCACATATATTCATGAGGTGAAATTATAGAAATTTTATTGAAGAAATATTTTAATGAGGTAATGATGTGACACTCAAGATTTAGTTATAGTAAGTAAACTTTTCTTATAAAATAAATCATAACATAATGTACATAGCTTCATCCAAGAATGTAATTAAAACCTAAATTTATAAATTTTATAAATTTACTTTTATGAAATTAACTTCATTTTTTAATTTATCATTTTAAAATTCTGTTAGGATTAATTTTATAGATTTTTCAGAAATATTTTATTTTTAATTGAATAGTGAAAAAAATAGACTTTAAAAAACTATCACTTTTAGGAAATTATAATCAAATAAGAATAAAATGAAATTTTATGAAAATAATTTGATTGAAAAAATATATATTAAATAAGTAATTTAATTAATGTAAAAATATATTATTGAACTTAGAAATATATATATCACATTTTGGAAATCTAAGTAATGTTTTTGTTTAAATAAATAATGTTTATAGTTTTTTATTTTAATAAAATATTTATAAGGTTTATTTAAATTTAGGATTATTTTTAAAGAAATTTAAGTCTCATTTTATTTAACATGATCCAATAAATTCCATTATAATCAAAATTATACTTTATTTTTCTATAAAATTGATTTTATGATTAAAACAATTATTTTTCTAAAAATGGTTTTTCTTACATTTCATGAACTTATATTAAAAGAAAATTATACCAATTATAGGAGTCGAACCATTTAAAATCGATTCCATATTTGTAATTTTAATAATTAATATTATGTAATAATTTTAACTTAATTTTTTATCATAATGAATAGTTACCATGGTAAATATTTATCACCTTGGTTATTGGTAAAATGGGTTAAATGGGTAAAAATTAAGGGTTAAGGCTTAAAGATAACGCAAAACACCTTTTCAAACCAAATTTATTATTTTTATTTATATTTTAAACTTATAGTCTTATAATCTGTGACAATTTTGATCCAACATCATAAGACAATGACTTTATATTATTGAAATATTTTAAGTAATTCATTTGTGTCCCTCCTCTCACATATAAATTGGATCAGATTCTCCTTCATTATTCACAAAATTTGATCCCTTTATATTAGAAAATATCTACCCAAAAACCTTCCTATATTCATTATCATTTTTCTTAGACTCCCCATTTTACCCTAAGATCATTCTAATAAGGATTAAGGTGTAAACCAATGGAGGTATCTCAAAGAAAAGATAATCATATTAACTGACTCTTTAAAAGTTTATTTATTATTATACTAGCTCTAAATTTATTGTAATAATCCTAAAATAATGAATCTAGTATCACCAATATACTTATATTTTATTATTACTATGGAATAACTATTTTCCATATCTTTTCCATCCTATGGAAAATGAAAACATCGCATGTACGTACGTATAGTCTACCATCTCAATATAGTGGTGTAATTTGTTTATCAACACCATTTTCATTGGATGTTTACAATATCATTTTATTTTGATATTGTTTATGGTCATAATTAGTTTGAGAAATTTTCTGATCTGGATATTTTAAACCAAATATATTTTCTTTTCTTTTGGATATTTTTGTTTTTACATATTTATAGTCCATTTGTTCTATTTTTTATCAATAATCAATAAGTAAGTTACATGTAATGTATTTTCTTTTAAAAATCTTGTTTTTAAGTATTCCTTCTAACTCATTTTCTTCCATGTCCATATTTTCTTTAAAATGTTTTCAAGAATGGTTTTACTATTATCTAAAGATTTATTAAATTCATTTTTACCCATGTTTTAAATTCTATTAAAATTTTTAAAATAAATAATTTTTTTATTTTTTGAATGGGGTACTTTTTACCGAAGGTGTTAGCAGAATATTTTCTTTAACATACACTAAATGAACGAATTTCTCCACGCTCATGACCACTATTTTTTTTGAAGGTTACTTTATAATTATCTATGGTTATTTTCATTAAGAATATTTTTCTTAATATTTTTTTAAAATTTTATTGAAAATGAAATCAAAATAAAATGGAATTATTTTCTTAAAGAAATGAAAAGAATTTTGAAAAGGGATTTGTAACTTTGTTCTTACACAAAGTTAAAAGGATGTCATTTTTAATCTATTAATTATATTTTCTTATTTAGAGGATTTTTTTTACTATAAAACCTTTATTTATTAGGAATATATTGTCTTCTATCATCCTTCACTAATAATGGATTTAACCTTATGTTGAGATCATTCACTTTCTTGTGATCATGGTCTATATCACCCTCTATTATTAATTAGACATTATTTTTCTCCTTTATGTCTGTATTTTTAATATCATGTATGAATTCAAAATAATTTCTATTAATTTGATGATGTTTAAATCATATACCATTTCTATATACTGTATCAGTTGAAGGAAGTTTATTGAGAATTTTATTCCATTTACTTGGGAAATATGTATATTTTGTATTCTTTATTAAATATGGATAATTTTTAACTTATAAGTAATTTTGATAATTAATTGTATTGGTCATTAAATATATAAATTATACATAGTACATTCAAGCATTGTGTGGGTCCAATTATAGATATCCCAAAGATGCATTGACATGTCTCGTGAGACAAAATAGCAAGCATTTCATATTAGATGGGTATCCAGTTTAAACCAATAAATTTATTAATTAGGATGTCTTTTTTGACAGGCCTTGATGATATGATTCGTTATATCATGGTTGAGTGGACTTAATCATGAATTTATAGAATTATTTCTTTCCTTTATTAATAACTCAGGTTCTATTATAAATGTGGTTGTTATATTGATATAATTCATCGCTGTTTATTGAACTTTAGTTTTTGAATTAATTGAATGGGTTTTGATTTTCCACTCTTTCATATTGATTATAATTTACTTACCCATGCTATATTTCGTCATACATAACCCTTACTGAGCATTTGATCTCACCCTTTATTTTTTTCCTTTCCCCAATATATAAAGAAGGATATTTTGAATGATATTAGCGGTCCTAGAATATTTATTATGTAATGTTTTTATATTTCCAATGTAATATGGGGATGATCAATGTATCTAGTTTTCCAGGATTTCTAAACTGGTCGAACTTTCATGGTGATATATCCTGTATCTTTTACCAATGTAATAAATTAAACACCGAATCTAGGTTGCCAGAGTTGAGATATTTCACTTTCCAGGTGGTGTGTGGGAACATCATTGTGACTTTACATTAGATACATCACAACCAGTTATGGAAATATTTGGCCAAATTTAATATTTTTCCATATTAATGACATTTTTTTCCTTGAGACATCACAACCACCATGAGATCCCAAGACATCCCTTACATTCCCTTCGTTTCCATTTTCAGTCTATCATTGTGGTTTCCTACAATTTTAATTTCCAAACATGGAGTTGTTATAGGATCCCTCACCTGGTTAATTATCCTTCATCCATAAAACACACTCCTCCTCAATGAGCAGAAGCTTCCCTCCAACACTAGTGGTGGGTGATGGCTGAAAACAATCCTTAGTAATTTTGATTCTCCCAGTTACATCCTCCAAATAAAGCATTGAAAGGTTAAGAATCATCTCAATTGAAATAAAAATTTTTGAATAACCTAGAGGGGTCTATGTGTAGGTACTTCTCAATGACCTTGTGTGGTGGCTCTGGATCATCGATAATTTTGAGCTGGTTGATCATCCCATTGAGTCGCGTCATGAAGTTTTCAATCGATTCACTATTGTAAAAATAAATTATTGTATACTCCTTGTGGTTGTTTTTTAATTTTTATTTTTCACTCAATCAATGTTGATGTGAATGAATTTTAACGAGTATGGAGATTATCCTTGGTGCGACGATGCATAAGATGGCTCCCAGCACCATCCTATCTTCTTAGAGTTCAATATTTTCAGTGTCAACAGAGTCCCAGAGTTTTTTCACCTATATAATAACCTTTAGTAAAAAGGATTATTTTTTATATTTTGTCTTCATGAGGATTGGAAGCTTCATCAATCTTCCAAACTCATTCACCATCGGATGTACCAGAACATGGATGTTCTTATTTTCAATACAGGCTCTGGGATGTGGAGATGATATCTAAGAACATCAGGGCAATGTGGTCTTGGAGTGAGGCATCATGGATCAATCCAACCTCACATTAATACCAAATTTGAGAAATGTTGACCAGTCAATGTTAGACTTGATGGGGTTTAATTTGTAATTTGGTGTATGGGATTAAATTTTTCATAAATTGATACAGGTAAAATAAATTAATGTATCCATATCTAAATAACTTAAGGCATGGTTTATAGACCTTGATATATGGGATAGTGATTGTATTTAATATAGGCTAGTCCCACCTATTTAACTATTTTTTATGATGTGTGATAGGGTTATTAAGGAAGTCTATAAATATATCTCTTTACCATGGAAAATAGGCTTATAGAAACTTCACCTCGCTTTTTCTCTTCTTCTTCTATAGGTAAAATCCTAACCCTAAAATTCTTTAGGAATACATCTAATATTATAGAGAAAAGGGTTGAATATTGTTCTTAATTCAATGGAAGTGATCAATCCAAGTTAGTTTTTTTATTTGTTTCATTTATGTATTTGATAAGAACCACATATCTATTAAGAATTTTTGGGTATAGGACCAAAATAATTCTAACTTCCAGAATTTTGATTCAAACTGCTGGTATCAGAGCCTGTTGTTATTTCAAATTCATATTCAAAAAAATTTAAAGATAAATACATGAAATTTATTTAAATCAAATCAATTTCCATGAAATTTATATTTATAAGGTCATCTGATTTTCAATTTTTTAGATTTAAAAAAAGAATGTATATATAGATGAATAATTATTATTATGTAACTATTATTTTATTATTATTATTATATAATAATCATGTAATTATTATGGTTGGTTGATTTATTTAACAATTTTTTATGAAATGAAACGTGTTTTGAGTACATATGTAATAAATTAATCTCATCGATGTGGTTATATTTACTCTCTATATATGTTTAAGAAGTTACTATACTCTATACCTAATTCATTATGGTAATAATGGTTTGAAATTATATATTTTCTACAACTATTTTATGTTAATTTAATATAGAATAATTTCTATATTTTTTGTGTCATAAAAATAAAATATGACTTTATGATGAATTGAGATAATTAATTAGTTATTGATTATGTGTAGAGTGATAATTTCGTAAACTAATTTAGATTGAGATCAATTATTATGTGTGTGGGACTTAATATTTACATGAATAATTTAGTTTTTCTTATGGTTATTTCTTATTAAAAAAATAATCACCCAAATAAATATTTTCATTCAAATAAATGAGACTATTTAAAACCATATTTATGTTGAATTATTAAATTTAAATTATCATTTGAGTATCCCCATGAAAAATTTAATTTAATATGTTGTTCTTATTATTTTATTAATTCTTGGACCAATGTAAAAATATTAATTGAATAAGTGGGAATTCATAAAATCACAATTATGTTACACTCTTGAAGTTAAAATCATTAATTAGACAGATGGATAATTGGGTTTTTAATTATTATTTTTTGTGGAATTTTTCAATGTAATATAGAATTAAATTATTTCTTACCAATGGTGATATGATTTAATTCTATGTTATGTGAATACTAAATTTCAAGGAGAAACCTTTTATGTTTGTTTTTATTTTTTCCAATAGAAGTTTCAAACAATAAAACTATTCTCATAAAAAAATATTTTGTATTTTATTTTCTTTTTTGGACTATGTAATCCTAGTTTATTAACTTTTTATACTTATGATTGTGTATTTTTATGATTCTTGATAGTGTGAATGATTATTAGAATGAATATTCACTTTCATTTATGATCTATGTTTCATTAATTGAGATTCTAACTAGTAAAACCATTAAGAAATGTCATGAATAAGTTATTTATTCACTTGGTGTTGTAGACCTTGATTATGCCTTGATTTTTAATAAACCTAACCCACTTACAGTTCATAATTCCCATGATGAAAAAAGTACATTATAAAGTGTGTGTGACCTAATCACTTTTCACTTATGATTATCAAGAGATACATAACATCATACATTTCAGAAGGATTTAAAAATTCTAAAACATATGTAGATTCTAAAAAATATAAAGAAGTTGAAAATGCAATAAACTTTCTCACTTTAGTTGAATAAAATTTACAAATTACTTCCAAAATTCTTTCTATGATGTTAACCCCCAAATTCATCACCATAAAGTAGAACGGTGTTAGTGGTGTTCGTGGGAACATCTTAATAAATAATTATATGGAAACTTACCTTAAATCCATGTACATGAGATTTTATAAGTGTTTATTGTTAATTTTATTATGACATATCTCTCTTCTCAGTTTGGTCCTTTTAAGATCCACTATACTGCACAAAGGGATAATTGTAAAATGAGTGAGTTAATCAACATGGGAAATCAACAATAAGGAATGTTAAAATATAAATATCCTAAAAGTTCTCATTTCACCATTATAGGAAATAATAATAAGAAATGGTTTGGTGAGGAAAGGAAGGTTGATGTAAATAATAAGGTAAGTTTCAGTTGGTCAGAGTATAGTACTCAATATGGGGGGAATTGTGTATCTATAAAAATTTCTGTTATAAATTAGCTAATTAAAAATATCCCAAATTAAAAATATAATCTAACTAGTTTTTAGTGAATTTACAAATGTCTTGAATGATCAGTTAGTTTCTCAGAAGATTTATTAGTTCTCAGCTATATTAATCTAAAGATTAAAATAAATTTTGAAACTAACCTACTAGTTCAAAAAAGTTATAAACACTTATTAAATTAATCATCAAAGTTCAATTTAGTTTTATGAAATATTTGATAAACCAGAGTAAAACTAAAGAGTAAAAACATAGCAGAAATAAACGATTGGTTTAGTATCAAGCTAAGACTTAGTCACCTCCACTTGGTGATCACCTACCACCAAACAGTTTAAATTAAAAAATAGTTTGATCCACACCCCTAATCGGGGTTCACAAGAGCACATGGGGTTGTCCAAGTAAAACTTGACCTCTACCATAGTTATTCATGAGAAAAAAACAAATTGGTCACACTTGGCCTCTTCCAAAAATCTATGTGGGATACAAAGGATAAATAGAATGTGAGTTTGAGGATATCAAGTATCCTCCAGTTTTGCACAGAAGTTAGTTTGTGTGTAACAGACAAATACACACACTACATAGAAATGTTAATAAATGGACACAACAAAGCATATAAATATCAAAAGGGATTTATAAGGCTTTGTGTGTCTTGAGATGTAGCTCTGGACTCTTCAGATGTAGTGGGATTTAATTTTTAGTCATATTCTGGAAGTTGAATCCAAAAAAGTGTGTCATAAACAATGTGTTATGGCTTCCAAAAGTATGATATATTCAGCATCTTGTTCGAAAGATGTTCAAGGTCAGATCAGTAGGTTTTTCTTTACTTCTTGATCTCCCTGTATGCTCTTCCTTTTGAGTTCTTGGGTTCACCGCAGTTGCATGAGAGTTGATTTTCTTCAGTATATATCTCACAGGTATGCAGCATGTGTCTCTATAATCTCTGTATGTCTTCATCTCTTTTTTAAAATACTTCTTAATTTTGAGGTCCAACAAAGAGCATGTTCCTTCCATGTGAATCAGCTCATTGTACCTCATAATATCCACCAAAAGTCCTACAGAAAACATTAAATAATGTCTGAAATATTAATTCCTCTAAATATGACTGTTAGAAATAATATTAATGAATACATATTTAAGCAGTCTATCGATGACTCGTCTATCGGTGTCTTCTTCTATCGGTGCCTCCTTCTATCAGTGTCTTATTCTGTCAGAATCTCCTTCTATTGGTGTCTTATTCTGTCAGTTTCTCCTTATATGGTATCTTATTATGTCGGTCTCTCCTTCTATATGTGACTCCTTCTTCCTATCGGTGAGACATTTCAACTGACGGTAAGTCCTTGCATCGGTAACATCAGGCAACGGTAGGTCACTTGGATTGACAGTAGGTCATCTGCATCAGTGAGTCATATGCAATGGTGAGTCACATGTCTATTGGTGTCAGTGACTTATACTTATATAATTTTATATGTTTTGTATGTCTTTTATCTCAGCAAAGTCAAAGAGTGTTAAAATCCATAAACACACAGATAACCAATTATAGGATTTTTTATAAATAAAAACACATAAATAGTTATACGATTGAAATAGTATGATAATTAAGATTATGTATTGAAATAATATAGTATCTTATATAAGATAATATATATGTTAATATATTACATGATTTTTGATAATTAAAATGATTATAGTTAGAGATAGTGTCCAACAGTATCTATGGGCCAACTGTTCTTTTTTCATGAAGAGAGTCAATTTTGGCACTAAGGATCATGTATAATTTAAGTGTCACTTATGTCAGGATAAATGAAATATTCAGAAGGAGTGCCCAAAATTTAAGGAATGTGTTGAAAAAAATGTAATTTACCTAATTATATTTATTATGAATAATTTCTTTCAAATGTTCCTTTAAAACAACAGTGGGTTGATATAGGTGAGTATGTACATATAATTTGTTTTTTAAAGGTATTTCATTCTGTAAGGTGGATAAATAAGGGGTATAGAATCATTTTAGTAGGAAACATAAATAAAGTTTTAGTTGAATCCATTGGAACTATTCATTTATTCATGAAGAGTGGTTTTATTATTGATTTAGAAAATAATGGTTATGTACCTAGAATTACTAGAAATCTTATTTCAATTTCTCAACTTGATGCTTATAATTTTTCATTAATGTTTGAAAATAAAGGTTTTTTTATTTCCTTAGAGCCTAAAACTGTTGGCTCTATAGTTCAAGAAGAAAACCTAAATAAATTATTTTTGTAATATTCTTTTACCAAATCATTGGAATCCTTTTATGTGATTAGTGTAGTGAAAACCTGTAGAAAAAGAAAAACAATGAATAAAAACTCTTAAAGATTATTGTGTGAGTATTTATCTATATATCTAGAGACATAATGGAATATCTCATTGAGGATTGATTCATTCATTGTTTATATTTTTTGATTATGATAAATGAGTTAAATACATAAAAGGTAATTTTTAAAAATGAAAAAATCATGGTATCATTTGGATTAAAGGAATATTATAACTAATTCACACCAATATTAGTGGTCCTTATATACCTAGAATTAATGATAATAGGTATGTTATTACTTTAACTGAGGACCATTCACATTATGGGTATATTAGTCTTCTTTAGGATAAATATGAGGCTCTATAGGTATTTAAAACATATAAATATAAAGTTGATAACTATCTATATTGTAATAATACAGTAGTGAAGTCTGGGGTAAGAGGAAAATATTATGAGAAATAAATGATTTAGTTCATAACCCTAGGAATTTTTTTTGTTTCTCCGATAAAGTGACATTGTTTCTTGAGTTTATATATTTGGAATACCTAATTATAATGGGGTTACTAAAATAAAAAATCATACCATTATGAACATGGTAAAGATTAGGATTTTCTAAAGCTCCTTACCTAAGTTTTTTTGTGTTAAGGATCTTAAGACAGTTATGCATATCAAGAACCAACTTAAGTTTCCCCTCGATCAGATACCCAATCCAACACACGACAATGACTGAAGGGAATTACCATTCCCCATAGGCTATCACATCTGCCTGGGAATCAAGTAAACACTAATTGGGAATGATTTTTCTCAATGAATAATTAATAAAAATAGTATTATAAATTAAAAAAAATTGTAAGAACAATTTGTACATCAAACATCTACACTAGTGAAAAATAAACAAAAACAACCCAAAAAAATAAGAAAGAGATAGAAAAGAAATGAGCACTAAAAATATCCCCTACCACTCTGGTCTCCTTCTTCTGTAAGAAAAATATGCCCATCAATGGCTTCACTTCTCCCACCAACAATTATAGCTACTCTCCATTTGTAGAAATAAATAACCTCCTAAGTGGAAAATAAAATAAATTAAACTAAAATAAAACCAAAACAACCAAAATACCTATCTTCTTGTAGCCCTATAACTCACCATACAAAAAAGAACCACAACTTGCCATGGTCAAGATTAGAAAATCTAAAACTATCACTTAAAAAATAGTAGAGATATAGGTGTGAGAAATAATCTCAGTTGGGATTCCGA
The DNA here is from genome assembly GCA_963277665.1 of Viscum album. NCBI lineage: Eukaryota > Viridiplantae > Streptophyta > Magnoliopsida > Santalales > Viscaceae > Viscum > Viscum album. The sequence continues at coordinate 423,831,524 of OY728123.1, read as the reverse complement.
AAGAGAAAACATACACCATTCCATACCTTTAAAGAGAAAATTATTTCATGGTAGTTTTAAAATACACATATTTTAAATAAGGTCTTCATTTCCTTTTAAAACAAGTAACAAGCTAATAATTTCAAAAGAACCATTTTATTTCTATTTTCTAAAATAGTTTCTAAAATTAAAAACTTTCCAATAATCTATTTATAAAAAGATACATGTGATGAAAGAAAATTTTCAGTGAAAATTAAGCAGTGGAAGGCATATCATAAGGTGTTATAATACATAGGAAAGTAGAATATGTGTAAAACAGATATCATGGGATATTTAATGTAACACCCTAAGAAATTAAATTAGTAATTTTCTACTTTGTTTATAACATTTTATTTAATTAAAAATGTTTAAATAAATGTAATAATAATGATGATGATGATAAATATATTTTTAAGAAAATTATTATTTTATTGTTAATATATTTTATAGATATTGGAAAAAAATATTATATTTTTGTTTTATAAAATTTATAAATTATAAATATATATAACTATTTTAGTATTAAAAATCCACTATATATATATATTTGTTTTAAAAATGTGGTTTGAATTAATTATTAAAAAATAATTTTCCTTTTCTTTTTTTAAGAGAAAAACGTGATTTTTAAATATGTTAAACAAAAAAACAAAACTTGAGTTATTAAGAATGAAGATAATTTTCAAGTCTTAAAAAAAGATAAAACAAAGTGATAAAAAATAGAAAAATGGTTTCTTGGTAAGCATGTCAAACACAAAAGTTGAAATGATGACAAAGAGAAATAAAAAAATGATAAATGTAAAAACAACTTGATTAAAAGTGAGAAAATGATATATATAAAAAATAAGTAGAAATCGTGACAAAGTAAAAAAAAGGTAAAAATAAATAAAAAATAAAAGGAAATGTTGAATCACTGATTATAAGGACAAATAATATAAAGTTAGAATCAAATTTATATATAGTATACACATAATTTATTGGGTGGTGATAAAAAACAAGACCCTTCCTTCCTCAACAAGGAAAAATAATTGGATGAACATAAATTTTAATATTATAAATAGCTATTTCATTTTATACTCATTTCATTAATTTTTATAGTTTTTCATTCAAGAACACCAGAAATATTCTCTACCTCCTTCAACTTTCACTCATTCCCTCTTTCTTAGGGTCTAAAATTCATGCCTTTAATTTTTCCTCACGGGTAAGAGTTATTTTTGTTTGCAATATAAATAAGTATATTTTATTTTATTAATTTATTAAATCATGTAAGGGTTAATTTTATTTCTTAAAATTATAGATGTTTCAGAAAGGTTTTCATATATATGTGTGTGTATATACACACACATATATATATAACTAACTGTTTTTGGTATATATGAAAAGGATTTTTATTTTAAAATTTTATTTCCAAAACCTAAGGTTTGTAAGGGTTTATTTGTTTTATCAATTTATTTTCATTTTATAAATATATACATGTGTGTGTGTGTACACATATATGATTATCTATTTTTATATATGTAATATAAGGTTTTTTATTTAAATTTTAATTCTAAATATATGGTTTTCATGGGTTTAATTTCATTATTGGACAAATTAAGCAGACTATAAAGAATATATATATATGTGTGTGTGTGTGTGTGTGTGTGTGTGTGTGTGTGTGTGTGTGTGTGTGTGTGTGTGTATGTATGTATGTATGTGTGTAAGTATCTATATTCCTAACTTATAGATTTTAATAAATAGATGTTTTAATCTCTAAGCTAATATTTTGTAAGAAAAAAATTTATTTTTATCAAAGGGTTTGTTTCTATTTTAATTCTATCATTTTATGTATAATGATATATATATATATACATATATGTATAAAAAATTTATTTATTAAAAAGGAGTAATTTTTTTAATTTCCAAATCTATATTCAAAGTTATAATTTATTCTTATACTATAAATTTATGGTTTATTTTTATGTGTAGCATTTTTTCTAAATGATAATAGTTATCATTTTATATGAAAAAACCTAAACAATATATTATTTTATGGGAGAAAATGAATATTCATCTTCTAACATGCCTTGAATGAATAGGTATGGTCATCATCTAGCTCATGTGTGACATAACAAGCATTATATGTTCTTTCATGCACTTAAATCCATGTTTCATGCAATTATGGTTTTCAAATAATAGTGGTTTTTTTTCAATCATGGGATTCTCTCTAAAATGATTTTAAAACCTTTTGAGGAATTGGTGACGACATGAGAAGGATTTTTTTTGTTTGAAGGAAATAATATTATGTAAGTATTTTGGAAATAATTTTGGGTAAGAAATAAGAAAGGCAGGTCAATGGCAAAATGTTTTCAAAAATTGGCATTGGTGAAATATGGGACATTATGGGGAGTGAACTCATAAGTCTTAGTGATGACTCGCGGTGATATGTATGGATTTTAATATAGTCTACCAAGAATTATTAATGACCCACAAAAAAATAATATTTTCAAAGTAGAATATTCAACGGCTTTTCAAGTATAATTATTTTGTGAAATACTATTTTTCAATATATATATATATTCGAGTTTTTGTGAAAAATTGTTTTAAGTGTGAGTATTTATTTTTAAGAAATGTTTTGAGGAATCTAATGGATATTTTAAACCCCTTTACTAGGCATATTTATTGCTCACCCTACATACTATAAAAAACTTTTAAAGGTTTAGAAAACTCCCCGAATAGAATTTATGTTGTGGTTGCAGTGTGCTGAAGAATCATTATTTATATAATTTTCAATTTATTCATTTTGTTAAAATATAAGTCATGTATCTAATTTTCCAGAGCCTAGACCAGTAAAAGATCCTAGTATTTAATTTAAATGTTGTGTATTTTTTATGTTTTTTTATAAAAAAAATACACCGCATTTATAAGGGTTGAATCTGATAGCTCGGGCTCGGGTCTTTAAAATTGGAATCATAGGAACGGTCTAGATAATTCTATAAAATTAGAACAAATTGATAAAAAATTATACATGTCTCTTTTGTAACATTATTTTCCCTATTTGTGTGAACTAATTGTGGGAATGTAATTCAATTAAGAGTGGAATACTGTAACGCCCCCAAGAAATTCAATTAGTACTTTTTTATTTTGTTAATAGCATTTTATTTAATTAAAATTGTCTAAATAAATGTATTAATAATGATAATGATAATAAACATATTTTAAAGAAAAATATTATTTTATTATTAATATATTTTATATATATTTGAAAAAAATATATGTTTTTTGTTTTATAAAATTTATAAATTATAAATATATATGACGATTTTGGTATTAAAAATGTAATAAATATATATATATATATATATTTAAAAAATGTAGTTTAAATTAATTATAAAAAAATAGTTTTTGTTTTTATATTTTTAAGATAAAAACTTGATTTTTAAATATTTTGAACAAAAAAAACTACTTGATTATTTAAGAAATAATGAATAAAATACTCAAGTCTTAAAAAATATAAAAAAATGATAAAAAAAATACAAAAATGATTACATGGGAGGCATGATAAACAAAAAAAATTTGAAATGATGACAAAGATAAATAATAAAAATGATAAAATATAATGCAAACTTGACTAAAAGTTAGAAAAAATGAGATATATAAAAAATAAGCAGAAATCATGACAATGTAAGAAAAGGTAAAAATAAATAAATAAATAAAAGGAAATATTGACTCACTGATTATAAGGACAAACTACAAAAAAGTGAGAATAAAAAATTATATATAATATACACATAATTTAGTGTGTAGTGATAAAGAAACAAGACACTTCCTTCCTCAATAAGGAAAAATAATTGGATGAACATAAAATTTAATATTATAAATAACTACTTCATTTTTCACTTGGTTCAATCATTTTTTTTAGTTTTTCATCCAAGAACACCCGAAATCTTCTCTACTTTCTTCCTCTTTCACTCTTTCTCTCTTTCTTAGTGTACAAAAGTCACAACTTCAATTTTTCCTCACTTACAGGTAAGGGTTATTTTACTTTTCAATCTAAATAAGTATATTTTTTTCTTAATTTTATAAATTCATGTAAGGGTTTATTTTATTTCAGAAAATCATAGATGTTTTACAAATTGTTACATATATATGTGTATATATATGTATATATACACATATATATAACTAACTATTTTTGGTATATATGAAATGATTTTTTGTTTTAAAATTTTATTGCCAAAACTTATGGTTTGTAAGGGTTTATTTTTTTTCAATTTATTTTCATTTTACAAAGATATAGATATATATTTCTATGTGTGTGTGAGTACATATATACATATATGATTATTTGTTTTCAGAAATGCAAGATAAGGGTTTTGATTTAAATTTTAATTCTAAATGTATAGTTTTTAGGGGTTTAATTTCATTATTGGGAAAATTATGTAGATTATAAAGAATACATATACATATATATGTATGTATGTATGTATGTATGTATGTATGTATGTATGTATGTATGTATGTATGTATGTATGTATGTATGTATGTATGTATGTATGTATGTATGTATCTATATTCCTAACTTTTAGATTTTATTAAATAGTGGTTTTAATCTCTAAGCTAATATGTTGTAAGAAAATTGTTTATTTTTATTGAAGGGTTTTATTCTATTTTAATTCTATCATTTTATATATAATGATATATGTATATATATGTGTGTGTATATACGTATATGTATATAAAATTTATTTATTAAAAAAGGGTATTTTTTATAAGGCCCCATACTTAAACCTTACTTAATCTTGAGTTATTACAAGATTACACATTGAGTATCTTTTTAGGTTTAGAGTTTTAGAGAATTAGATCATAAAACTTGCATTACATTCCACATTTAAACAAAGTGGTTACATGAAAGTTAGTATTCATTTTTCCCATCAACGGAAACATATTTAAAATAAAACATGGATTCTTTCTTGACACTTCCTTGACACTATCATCATATCATGTACCATTACCTTGACCTGTGAAAAACATTTCAAAAACTTGGGATGAGCATAAAAATCTCAGTAAGGGATATAAAAGTACGAAATGAAAGCATTAGTCCATGTATGAAATCATACTTTACTCATAAAACATAATCACTTTAACATACCTCATCAAATCATGAATAAATCCTAGAAGTCATAAGACATAAAGGTAACTTGAGGCATTCATAACATTCTTAAATATGTAGTAACCCTCTTGGTTATGTTTGGATTACCCATCACAGTATATTCCCTAAATCTCTTCAGAGAAACCTTAACGTTTAACCCCTTCGCGTTACCCAATGCATTGGAGAGCTATATTGGGCTCACCTGCCCTTAGTTTATCACAGAACCACCCATTTTCATAAACAATGCCCAAGAAACATAACATAATCATAGCACATAACATAAGAATAAAGGAAAGATAACATTCCCACATTCCAATAACAATATAACATTTTAAGATATTGAAATAATGAATCCATTCTAAAAATCATTTTGAAAACCATTTAAAACATTTAATAAAGAGATTTTTGAATCAAAGTGTCCCATACCACTTTGAAGATTTTAACATTTTAAAACATTAATATACATATAAATAAATCCTTAAAACCATTTTGAAAACATGGATATTAATGAGAAATATTTATAAGAATAAATCATTAAAAAAATTTAAAACGATATTTTAGTTAAAGGGTTTTTAACAAAATGAGAGACACCTGAATACCATAATTGAGGAATAACATTTAATAAAAACTTTATAATATAATGAGAATAAATGGATTCATGATATAATATTCCAAGGGATAGTATATACACCATATAAGAGTGAATTGGTGCATAACAACAATGAAGTCTCAATAGAAATGTAAAATGAGATGAAATCCCTTATAAAGAATGTATCCTTAAATTAAAGATAAATCAATCTCATTATTATGTGTGACAAATATAAATACACAAAATATAAGTGGATATTAAGTGTAAAAAAATCAAAGGTCATTCACACATATTCAAAGGATGACATATTCAATAACTACATGTTGAACCTAAAGAAATCGAAATTGGTTTAAAAAGTTCCCTTGGTAAAATTCGACAGCCTAACAGTGTCACTTTAAAATTCATAAAATTATTCGATGAGAGAGAAAATGGTATCTCATCACTTGGACATAAAATTTAAAACAATAAGTACATATAATAACATATCTCAATATTACAATATGTAAATTAAAAGACCCAACAAAAGAAGTCTTTTAAAAAGAGGAGGGTGAAAAGTTCCCTTACCGACTTGGGTACCTTTCGAAATATACACCCCTTGAAAGAAAGACAATACAATATTGATGAAAAAACTCATAAACAAAATTATATTACACAAAGAGTAGAATAATGGTCAGTACATATACCACTCAAAGGAAATGGTGGAAAATGTAGCACAAATCTCATGGGAATAAAAGTGAGATGAAAAATCCCTTACGAAAACTCGGCAGCCTAACGGTGCCACTTAAAACTTATGAAAATGGATTGATGAGATCAAATAGGGTATCTCACGATATTAACATAAAATTTAAAGAAATATTAATATAAAATAACAACCCCCAACATAACAAATAGGAGCTTAAAAGAAGTGGCATAAAGGAGAGTACTTAAAAAGAAAGAGAGAGGTTGGATCTCTTACGAAAATTCGGCAGCCTAACGGCGCCAATATAAACTTCCAAAATAGATTGATGATAGAAAATAAGGTCTATCATCATATGAACATAAAAATTACAGTAATATTAATATAAAATAACATCCCAATCATAAGAAATATGAGCTTAAAATTAATGACATAAAAGAGTGTACTTTAAAAGAAAGAGAGGGGTAGGTTCCCTTACCTCGTGTCCGACATGACTCGATCGTTATTTAATCGCCTGAATAATAAAATTTGGTCAATTTATGATTTCTTAAGGACCTATTTAAATATTATTATTCAGTTCATATTACATATTATAATGTTATAATAATTGGTTAATAAATTGAGTTCATATCAGACGTTTTTGTCAATGTTCGGTACATGAGTAAAAAATGAACTTGTTAGAAGAGAATTTTCCATGTAGTTATAGGTACATAATATCCAGAATAGTATTTCTGTTTTAAATATCATATATATCCATTATATATTCATTTTATACTATTCCATATCATTTGGAGATAAAAAATTAAAATCACCGTTCATGGAGACGGTAGGCCGTACGTACACATGAACGCTAATTTCATTTTTTTTGTCATATTAATGGAATTAAAATAAAATGAGATATATATATATTATAATTCCAGAATGATATCCATCATTTATATGTAATATATTACATATATATCCATTATATATATGTACTTATAATAGTACATAACATTTGGAGATAAGAAATGAAATGCACCGTTCATGGAGACGGTAAGTCGTACGTACGCATGAACGCTACTTCCATTTCTATGGAATTAAAATATAATGATACATAATAGTATTATAATTCCATTATGGTATAATAGCATTAAATATATCCTTTATATGTACCACATATGGTATTAACGAATCAAATTACATTGAGGGGGCGGTAGTCCGCACTTCCTAAAATGAAGATATCGTGTATACCCATATTGGAAGCCATAAAGGTATGTCATAAATGATAAATACAGAAGCTTAAGGAAAACATAAATATATTATATATCATATATAAATATAGTGACATCTTAATGGCCACCTTTTAAGGTGTTATAAAAATATTGAACAATCATCATTTCATGAGGCAGAAATTCGCCATCCATAGAAATAGTATGTTCTTTGACCATTAGATGTAGGTGTGTGTAAGTGTATCTCGAATACTTATTATAAAAACATCCTAGTATATGTAAGATACTTGTTTTGTTACAAAATAAATTAATAAAAAGATTTTAAGGGGTTGGAGAAGCAAAATAAAACAAAATAACATTAGAGAAGACTTTACATTTTAATCGGGTAACTCCCTTTGGTTTGAACCAAAAGGGTTTCTTGAAGATCTTCCTGCCTAAGGTAAATATTCTGGGATTAGGAGAGGGATTTGTAGAGATACAATGAGCAGGGCCTGTCCGAGCCAAAGGATTGAGAAGTGTGGGTAAGGAGGTAGAGGTGGGGGCCTTTTATAAGAGGAGAGGAGGGGCACTCTTGGAAAGGTATAAAATGTTACTTTATTTTCAAAATAGTTTCGGATTTTAAAGGTCCCATGTTGATTTATTTTGAGGATAAGGTGATAAGGGTTCGAAATATACTCATCCAATAGGTTTTTGACATTTTTAGGTCTTAGATTTTACATTATACTTTCATTTTATTTAAATTGTTAAATAATGAGGTAATCGCTGCATCATCATGATGTCATAAATAATTTAATTTATTTAATGTTTAAAAATTATAAAAAAAATACTATAATGTAGGAAATATTTTTAGATTTCCAATGAATATTTATAGTCTAATATATCATTTATGTAGACAAAATTAAAAATGTTTTACTCAGGTGATACATTCTTTGTTATATTTAACTTTCTTTAAAAAATAAAAAGATAAAAAGTCACATTCACAAAAAAGTGATTCCATGGGGTCCCCAAGTTTCGCACAAGGCATCCCATGGTCGGACATGAGACAACCAGTAGAATTAGGACACATTTTGTGGCCATTTGTTTTTATTATGATATTATTTTATTATCCTTAACTACCCGATTACTCATTAATCAGGATAATTAAAGATAATTACCGTCGTTACTATTCATAATGTCCAAAAACAAAAGATTATTAATTACATAATTTGTACATTCTGATTCCAAATATGGAATCCATTTTACAAAATTCCAAACATATGAATTGCAATAATTAATTTAAAAATAATCCCCGTTGTTAAAACAAATAGTGGGTTTTTTTTAAACAATATCTATGAAAAGTTTGGCACTTGTTTATGCCCAATTCAAAAGTAAAATTAATTATAATGGCCACCATTTTTAAATGGTAAAAATATATTATATTTACACTTTAAAACCAATTAAAAAGATAATCTAACAATATAATTTAATTAGATGAAAAAGCAGTTTTGATGTAAAATGCAGTATTTTTCACTATTCATTAAAAAAAATGAACATTGTCAGAAAAATACCAAAAAATTATCCAATGTAAATTTCAATGTCCCAATAATAAATAATAATTTTATTTTGAAAAATAGATCTTATAAATTTTCAAAAGTTTTATTTAAAAATGGTTTTCCATCAAAAGGCATTAAAACAGTCTTTTAAAAATATTAGTGTATTTCATGCTTAAGAATGGATGTATTCCCATTTTAAGCCTCTAAAACACTATCTAATTAATAAATAGACATATATAATAATATCTATTATTCATTACTTACTTGGTATGTTACAATTTGTTTTATTTATAAACCTATATTCAATGTTAGAATTTATTCTTATACTATCAATTTATGGTTTATGTTTTTATGTAGCCTTAGATCTAAGTGATAATAGTTATCATTTTATGTAAAAAAACCTAAAGAACATATTATTTTATCTGCGAACATGAATTTGGATCTCCTAACATGTCATTCATGAATAGGTATGTCTATAATCTAGCTCATGTGTTACATACCAAACATTATGTGATCTTTCACGCACTTAAATCCATGTTTCACGCAATTATGGTTTTCAAATAATAGTGGTTTTTTTCAAGCATGGGATTCTCCCTAAAATTATTTTAAAACCTTTTGAGGAATTGGTGACAACATGGGAAGTATTTTTTTTCTTTCGAAGGAAATAATATTATGATAGTATTTTGGAAATGATTTTGGGTAATAAATAAGAAAGGTAGGTCCATGGGAAAATGTTTTCCAAATTTTCATTGGTGAAATATGTGATGTTATGGGGAGTTAACCCATCAGTCTTTATAATGACTGGTGGCCATATGAATGGATTTTAATATGGTCTTCTAGGTATTATTAATGACCCAACAAAATAATATTTTCAAAGGATAATTCCTAACAGCTTTCCAAGTAAAATTATTTTGTGAAATACCATTTTTCTATATATCTATATATGTGTGTTCGTGATTTTGTGAAAATATTTTTTATGTGTGAATATTTATTTGCAAGAAATTTTTTAAGGAATCTAATGGTTGTTTTAAACCCCCTTACTAGGCATATTTAATTCTCACCCTACATATTATAAAAACTTTTACAGGATTAGAAAACTCACCATGAATAATTTCTTTTATGGTTGCAATGCGATGAAAAATCATTATTTATATAATTTTTAGTTTGTTCAGTTTATTAAAATTTAAGTCATGTATCTAATTTTAAAGATCCTGGACTGGTAAAAGATCCTGATATTTAGTTAAAATGTTGTGTATTTGTTAATTTTTTTTATAAAAAAATACACCGCATTTATAAGGGTTGATTCTGATAGCTCGGGCTTGGTTCTTTGTAACTAGTATCAGAGGAACGGTCGAGATAATTTTGGAAAATTAGAACAAATTGAAAAAAACATTATACATGTATCTTGTGTAACATTCATTTCCCAATTTGTATGAACGAATTACGGGGATGCAAAAACATTAAGAGGGGGAAAATGTAACACCACAATAAAATCAATTAGTAATTTTCTATTTTGTTTATAACATTTTGTTTAACTAAAATTTTCTAAATAAATGTAATAATAATGATAATGATAATAAACATATTTTTAATAAAATTATTATTTTATTGTTAATATATTTTATAGATATTTGAAAAAATGTGCTTTTTATTTTATAAAATTTATAAATTATAAATATATATAACTATTTTGGTATTAAAAACGAAATATATATATATATATATATATTAAAAATGTGGTTTAAATTAATTATAAAAAATAAATATTTTTTTCATTATTTTTAAGAGAAAAAAGTAATTTTTAAATATGTTAAACAAAAAAACACCCCTTGAGTTCTTGTGAAAAAATGAATATAATACTCAAGTCTTAAAAAAAGATAAAACAAAATAATTAAAAAAATAGAAATATGATTGTTTGGGAGGCATGTCAAACACAAAATTTAAAATTATGACAAAGAAAAATAATAAAAATGATAAAATATAATACCAACTTGAATAAAATTTGGAAAAAATGAGATATATAAAAAATAAGTAGAAATCATGACAAAGTAAAAAATGGTAAAAATGAATAAATAAATAAATAAAAGGAAATGTTGAGTCCCTGATTATAAGGACAAACCACATAAAGTTAGAATAAAATTTATATATAATATACACATAATTTAGTGTGTGGTGATAAAGAAACAAGACTCTTCCTTCCTCAAAAAGGCAAAATAATTTGATGAACATAAAATTAAGATTATAAATAACTAATTCATTTTCCACTCAGTTCATTCATTTTTTTTAGTTTTTCATCCAAGAACACCTGAAATTTTCTCTAACTTCTACCACTACTACAAATACGGGTATTAACAGCGCTAAAAACGGGCTTTAACAGTGCTAAAAAAGCACTGTAAAGCTCGGTACTGATAAAGGGGTACTTTATCAGCGCTAAAAAAGCGCTGATAAATGAGTGTTTTATCATAGTTCCTTTAGCGCTGATAAAGTTGTATTTTATCAGTGCTTTTTTAGTGGTGATAAAATCACGATTTATCAGCGCTTTTTAGCACTGATAAATTTCCTCTCTGCTGCTATGAAAAAATCTGCAACAGCACACCCGAACACCTGCAAAAAAAACAGCATCTCAATAAACTAATTAAAGCAAGTATACCCATACAAAATTAACTCATAAATCATAAGCTAATTAGACCAATTATACCCATACAACAAGTATACTCGTACACTATTAACACATAATTCATAAGTTAATTAAGTACATAAAGAATTCAATTTAGAATTCAGGGGGTTGGGGTTGTTCAAGGGTTTGGGGTGGCTGTCCAAGGGGGGTAGGGGGTGTCCGGGGGGCTTTCCAGGGGGTGGGTTGGTGTCCAAGGTGTCAGGGGGCTTTACAGTGGGTGGGGGGTCCAGGGGGTGGATTGGTGTCCATGGGGTGGGGGGCAGTCCCGGGGTGGATTGGTATTCGGGGGGGCTTTCCAGGGGGTGGGCTGGTGTCTATGGTGTTGGGGGGGCTTTACAGGGGGTGGGGTGTCCAGAGGTGTGGATTGGTGTCCAGGGGGTGGGGGCGTTCCAGGGGTGGATTGGTGTCCAGGGGTCTTTCCAGGGGGTGGGCTGGTGTCCAAGGTGTCGGGGGGATTTACAGGGGGTGGGGTGTCTAAAGTAGTGGGGGTGGATTGGTGTCCAGAGGGTGAGGGTGGTCCAGGGGTGGATTGGTGTTCAGGGGGGCTTTCCAGGGGGGTGGGCTGGTGTCCAAGGTGTCGGGGGGCTTTACAGGGGTGGGGCTGTCCAGAGGGGTGGGGGTGTCCGGGGGGTGGATTGGTGTCCAGGGGGGTGGGGGCGGTCCAGGGGGTTGGCGGGGTTGACTCATACATGTCACCAAGGACCATTGGATCGTTCTTATAAAAGATCAAGGCAATCTGACTGCGTTTGGTCGGATTTTCATAGGTCAGTTGTTGTTTTCAATTAAAATTGTGTCCATTTTAAACAAAAGAGAGACACTTTTAGTGATAGCGGTCACACCGTGACTCATATTGAGGTGGGGTTGACTCGTACACGTCACAAAGGACCCGTGGATCATTATCCTAAAGGATCAACACAATCCGAATGCGTTTGGTCAGATTTTCATAGGTCAGTTGTTGTTTTCACTTAAAATCGTGTCCATTTTAAACAAAAGAGAGATAATTTGAGTGGTACCGATAACATTGTGCCTCGTATTGAGGCGGGGATGGATTTTACACATCCCCAAGTACCCTTGGATCGTTATTATAAAATATCAAGGCAATCTGAATGCGTTTGGTCAGATTTTCTTAGGTCAGTTGTTGTTTTCACTTAAAATCGTGTCCATTTTTAACAAAATAGAGACCCTTTGAGTAATCAAGGACATAACATGCCTAATATTGAGGCGGTTTTGACTCTTACACATCACAAAGGACCCATGGATCGTTATCCTAAAGGATCATCACAATCTGAATGCATTTGGTCGGATTTCTGTAGGTCAGTTGTTTTTTCACTTAAAATCGTGTCCATTTTAAACAAAATAGAGACCCTTTGAGTGGTACCGGCCAAACTATGCCTCATATTGAAGTAGGTATGACTCTTATATGTCACCAAGTACCCTTGTATCGTTCTAATAAAATATCAAGGCAATCTGAATGCGTTTGGTTGGATTTTCGTAGGTCAGTTGTTGTTTTCAATTAAAATTGTGTCCACTTTAAACAAGAGAGACCCTTTGAGTGGTATCAGTCACACTGTGCCTTAGATTGAGGTGGGGTTGACTCTTACACGTCACAAGGGACCTTTGAATCGTTCTCCTAAAGGGTCAACACAATCTGAATGCATTTGGTTAGATTTCCGTAGGTCAGTTGTTGTTTTCACTTAAAATCGTGTCCATTTTAAACAAAAGAGAGACCCTTTCAGTTATAGCGGTCACACCGTGCCTCGGATTGAGGTGGGGTTGACTCGTAAACATCAAAAAGGACTCGTGGATCATTCTCCTAAAGGATCAACACAATCCAAATGCGTTTGGTCGGATTTCCGTAGGTCAATTGTTGTTTTCAATTAAAATCGTGTCCATTTTAAACAAAAGAGAGACCCTTTGAGTGGTACCGGCCACACCGTGCCTCGTATTTAGGCGTGGATGACTCTTAAACATCACCATGGACCCTTGGATCGTTCTTATAAAATATCAAGGCAATCCTAATGCGTTTGGTAAGATTTTCATAGGTTAGTTGTTGTTTTCAATTAAAATTGTGTCCATTTTAAACAAGAGACACCCTTTGAGTTATAGAGGTTACACCATGCCTTGGATTGAGGCAGGGTTGACTCTTACACGTTAAAAAGTACCCGTGGATCATTCTCCTAAAGGATAAATACAATCCAAATGTGTTTGGTTAGACTTCCATAGGTCAGTTGTTGTCTTCACTTAAAATCATGTCCATTTTAAACAGAAGAGAGACCCTTTGAGTGGTACCGGCCACACCGTGCCTTAGATTAAGGCGTATATGACTCATACACATAACCAAGGACCCTTGGATAGTTCTTATAAAAGATCAAGTCAATCCAAATGCGTTTGGTTAGATTTTAGTAGGTTAGATGTTGTTTTCAATTAAAATTGTGTCCATTTTAAACAAGAGAGACCCTTTGAGTGGTAGCAGTCACACCGTGCCTCAAATTGTGGAGGGGTTGACTCTTAAATGTCACAAAGGACCTGTTGATTGTTCTCATAAATTATCAACACAATCCGAATGTGTTTGGTCTAATTTCTGTAGGTCAGTTGTTGTTTTCACTTAAAATCGAGTCCACTTTAAACAAAATAGAGACCCTTTGAGTGGTACCGGCCACACTGTGCCTCGGATTGAGGTGGGGATTTCTCGTACATGTCACCAAGGAACCTTTTATTGTTCTTATAAAATATCAAGGCAATCCAAATGTTTTTTTTCGGATTTTCATAGGTCTTTTGTTGTTTTCACTTAAAATCGTGTCCATTATAAACAAAATAGAGACCCTTTGAGTGATAGTGGTCACACCATGCCTCGGATTGAGGTTGGGTTGACTCTTACATGTCACAAAGAACCCATGGATCGTTCTACTAAAGGATCAACACAATCCGAATGCTTTTGGATGAATTTTCGAAGGTCAGTTGTTGTTTTCACTTAAAATCGTGTCCATTTTAAACAAAATAGAGACCCTTTGAGTGGTACCGGCCACATCGTGCCTCTTATTAAGGTGAGTATGGATCTTACCCGTCAACAAGGACCCTTGGATCGTTATTATAAAAGATCAAGTCAATCTTAATGCATTTGGTCAGATTTTCTTAGGTCAGTTGTTGTTTTCACTTAAAATTGTGTCCATTTTAAACAAAATAGAGACCCTTTGAGTGATAGTGGTCACACCGTGCCTCGGATTGATGCAAGGTTGAATATTACATGTCAAAAAGGAACCTGGGATCATTCTCCAAAAGTATCAACACAATATGAATGTGTTTGGTCGGATTTCCGTAGGTCGGTTGTTGTTTTCACTTAAAATCGTGTCCATTTTAAACAAAAGAGAGACTCTTTGAGTGATATTGGTCACACCGTGCCTCTAATTGAGGAGGGTTTGACTCTTACACGTCACAAAGAACCCTTTTATCGTTCTTATAAAATATCAAGGCAATCCGAATCCTTTTGGTCAGATTTTTGTAGGTTAGTTGTTGTTTTCACTTAAAATCGTGTCCATTTTAAACAAAATAGAGACCCTTTGAGTGATAGCGGTCACACCGTGGCTCGGATTGAGGTGGGGTTGACTCTTACAAGTCAAAAAGGATCTGTGGATCATTATCCTAAAGTATCAACACAATCCGAATGCATTTGTTCAGATTTCCGTAGGTCAGTTTTTGTTTTCACTTAAAATCGTGTCCATTTTAAACAAAAGAGAGACACTTTGAGTGATAGCGGTCTCACCGTGCCCCGGATTGAGGTGGGGTTGACTCTTACATGTCAAAAAGGACCTTTGGATCATTCTCCTAAAGGATCAACATAATCCAAATGCGTTTGGTCGGATTTCCGCAGGTCAGTTGTTGTTTTCACTTAAAATCATGTCCATTTTAAACAAAAGAGAGGCCCTTTGAGTGGTACCGGCCGCACCATGCCTCGGATTGAGGCAGGGATGACTTTTACACATCACTAAGGACCCTTGAATCGTTCTTATAAAAGTTCAAGGCAATCAGAATGTGTTTGGTCGGATTTTCGTAGGTCAGTTGTTGTTTTCAATTAAAATTGTGTCCATTTTAAACAAAAGATAGACCCTTTGAGTGATAGCGGTCACACCGTGCCTCAGATTTAGGCGGGGATGACTCGTACACATCAAAAAGGACCCGCGGATAGTTCTCCTAAAGGATCAACACAATCCGAATGCGTTTGGTTAGATTTCTGTAGGTCAGTTGTTGTTTTCACTTAAAATCATGTCCATTTTAATCAAAAGGGAGGCCCTTTGAGTGGTACCAGCCACACAGTGCTTCGAATTGAGGCGTCAATGACTCTTACACATCACCAATGACCCTTGAATCTTTCTCCTGAAGGATCAACACAATACAAATATGTTTTGTTGGATTTACATAGGTCAGTAGTTTTTTTCACTTAAATTCGTGTCCATTTTAAACAACAGAGAGACCCTTTGAGTGGTTTAGCATTATTGCATGTTGCTGGTGCATATCATCTGTTAAAATTGGAAAATGACTCATGGTATAAAGGATGTTTTATTTAATAACAATTACAATTTTCCTGCGAATATTTACATACAATAATGTTTCTTCTTTTAATCCCCTTAACCCCACTAAAAAATGACACCAATTGTACATGTCCCCAAGTTAGATCTTTATAGCATTTGTGTACAATTTACCATCAGGTATGTGGCCCACTCATTTCTGAACACATCTATATAATCTTGTGAGTATGAGGCTTTTCGGCAGTCAGAGTAGTACTGCAAAATATAAAAAAAATAATTAATAAATAACTTAAATGAACTAGTAGTTGTTTTTGAAAATACCTCTTTAGGGATGCTAGTTTGCTGATGAAAAATGATCTATTTTATAAATTTAAAAACATAATAACCGAAATCATTATCGTTTGTTTATTTTGGACACTGCAAAAAAATTGATCATTAGGAGAATAAGTAATTTGCGTTGAGATGTGTTTCCATAGTGAAATTTTATTATATATACCCTGATATTTGTACAGACATAGTACTTGCTTGCCTCCCCATGCTTAGCCCCTGTACTCATTCCTTTTTTTAGATGATAATGATACATTGCCCTATCATAACAGAATCATCAGTAAAAGATAATATAAATTATATTACTTGATTTTTAGACCTAAAACGTAAGATGTAGTGTCTTATAGACTCACAAACTCCATCATGTGTGGTCAGTTTGATGGATATACTTGCTTTGAATCCAGAAAATAAATCTTCGGAGTATCCAAGTTCACCGCAATTAGCAACCAATGTTGCCTAAAAACAAAAAAAGGAATAAGTAATAAAAGAAGTTAAAATATCATTGATATGCTTTAATCATAGAGTATTACCCTTGAATGGTTGGTATTAGGAAAAGTCTGTCATCTATAATCTTTCTTTCAAATGTTTTTAGAAAGTCTTTCATTATTGCATCTCTTTTTGATGGCTCTATTTTTGTTAGGTGTGTTGATGTGATATGAGGTCTAACGAGTCCAAATCTTGGCTCATGGGAAAATTCCTTCAACTGTTTTTTATAAATGCGTCTGTCAATAATATAAAATGCATTTAGTCATAATTTTCATAGTATATCAGCTTTTAGAAAATCAATTCATGGAAACATACCCCATATATACATTTACAACTGTGATGCCTAGCCAACTGTTTTCAATGATTTCATATACATTTTCAGCAGCAACGAAATCATGAATTTCCTCTCCATATATATTCTCTTCGAAAACCACTAGATGACTATTACCATATTTTAGCTTTGTATCCACATGATTCTTCAATGCTAGTAAATTTGTATAGATAATAGGTGGTGTTATTGTGCTTTCAATAGCTCCTTGGGATCGGTTGGTCTATCCTTTAGATGGTTTTGAGCCGATGTTTGTCACCCCCTTCCCTTTCTCCGTCTATAAAAACATTCATTGGTTTATACCCTTTTTTCATTAATTGTTAAAGTTTTAGCCTGAAACAAAAAGGAAATAAATACCTCTTTGTCCACATGTACTATTACAAGTTGTGACGGCCATGCAATGAATGTCACAATAGCCTTTTGGACCGTATGAATATCATCATCATCAAGTGTAATAGGTAGCTCTGCATTTGGATCATGAGCTACAGTAATCGTCACTTTCAGATGATCTTTTGAATGTGGTCTATTATGCACTGTGGAATCTGGGATATTGAACACTTTAGCCCTCGCTACAAGGTGATAGGTGGGTTTTGACAGATATAAATCACAATCATTATCACCCTGTAGAAGATCAGTACAGAAAAATTATTAGTGTTTGTATGATTCACTTTTCATGGGAACAATTATTAGAATATTGATTACCACATCTAAGACAGTTCTTTGAGGCGAATGGCTCACCTCAAAGCTGGTGGGGGTGCGGCGGGATGTTCACGCATTGGTTGTTCCTGAGTTGTGTCTTCCCTTTACTTCCCACCCATAAAATTTTCTAGCAACTCTCACTGCCATTGTAATCGTTCTTCAAGGGTTGCTATTTTTTCGCTAATTTGATCCAATTTTTCATCTGTATCATCCATTTTTTCTTCTTCTCAAAATATACTCGGGTTGTCACCCCAAACCTTGCACCTCTGACACGACTGTATTTTTCTGGCTACTTTAAAGTCGTCGATAATTGGTCTATATCTGCTACAGGAGTAGTTGATTCCTGTGACTGTCGGATATAAGAAAATAACTAATTATTTTTATGTAATAGTAATTTTAAACAAATATTTTTATCATCGTTTCATACTTACATATATTTCCCACACTTTCTGTGTGTTATCATCTACTAACTTCCCTTCTTTGTTCACACGTGCCTCCTTCCATATCACATGACGTGGGATGGAAGTGCATTTGGTTTTAGACTCATCAATCTATATATAAACATAGAAAGATAATTATGATGTTGTTTATTGGAACCTAACAATATTACTATAAATTTAAAATACGTGCCATTTTCTTTTCTAATGAAGCATACCCCATCCTTGCTTTACGATAGGGGTATGCTGGTTTTGATCCACGTTCCTTATTTTCAGTACAGAGTTTCTGTTTCATAAATGAAATATTGACAATCAAAGTGATGAATACAGGTATCCTCAAAAAACGTATTATCACCCACAATGTACCTGAAACTTCTCATCCCCATGATGTCCAATAAATACATCCCATGCTTCTTGTGATATCAGGTGAGCGTAGACAATGGGTGGGTGCGGTTTTATTTTACATTTATAATCTTTCAGGTGGCATCTTGTTAAAATAGTGTGAAAACCTCGATGAATCTTTCCTGCAAGCCTTAGTACATAATACTTGTGTGAATCGTCTACTGTAAATGTAGTCTTCAAGAGATTGAGAAGAGTAAGACATTGTTTCATTATTTTATTTGCTAGTAAATTAAAGAAATAAATTCATAATGTTACAGTAATTTCTTCCCAGATCACAGCCTTCATCCCAGACACAACATGGTGCCATGAATCTATGTCAATCGGCACGCGTTGCCAAGTGACAACTCCAATGTATCTTCTAAACATAGCCTTGTTGGGATTTACATGTTGTCCTTGTGCATTCCATCCGACATCAAATTTTATGCCTTTGCTTTTCGCCTTAGGAATTTTGGATAACACCGTCAAACTATGACACACCTGTGTTTTCTGCAACGTCGGTCCTTCATTCCTGATCATTTCATCAATATCAACATCATCTATATGTTCATATGGAATGGTATCAACGGCATGTGCTCATTGTTGTTGGGCCTCAACACTAAGAGCAGCAGTAGCCGCAGCATCAGCCACAGTAGGAGCAGCAGGAGCCGCAGCAGGAGGAGCAGCAGGAGAAACAGGAGCTGCAGTAGGAGCAACAATAGCAGCAGCATGAGCAGCAGGAGTAGTAGGATAAGCAGCAGCCGTAGTAGCAGCAGCTTGAGAGACTTGTTCAGCCTCAAGGTTAGGAGCACCAAAATGTGCAGAAGTCATTATCTGCAAAAGTGGTTGAACAGTTAATTCAGATTACATAAATTCAGTAATGATAAGATAATAACATCAGATAACAAAATCTATATTACAAACAAAATATAACCTGTTTACTAAACTCTCTTTCTTTTTTTCAAAGGTTGGAGAGATTTGACACCTCTATCGACTATCCAAATCCCTTCATTGTGGTCTCCTCTAACATACAAAACATCATCTTCATTGGGACCGCTCCGAAATGATTGCGACGTGCCACTAAAAGGATCGTCCTCAACTGAATTTTCATCAGAACCTTCAGTAGTTTTGGACGATAACAGAACAATCGACCACTTTGGGTTTGCGGGATCTGGAACATAAAAAACTTGTACCGCTTGTGATGCCATTATAAACTGTTCTTATTTGTACCCTTCTTTACTAAAATCAACTTTCACAAATCCCCATTCATCTATTTTAACACCACTATTGTTATCAATCCATTTGCATTGAAAAATTGTCAATTGGAATGTCATATAATCCAACTCCCAAATTAGTTTGATAATGCCAAAGTATGACATATTTGCATAAATTGGATTTCTGTCCTTACTACCAGAAACATGCATCGCTTCAGCCACTAGTTTAACTCCACTATTTTGCATGGTACTATCCTCATCATGTTCTTCTATATAGAATGTATAACCATTAATTACATAACCACTATAATATAATACATACACACTTGGTCCAGCGGCTAGCCATCGAAGTCGTTCTAAAATTGAATTCGGATTTTCATCCAACTCCTTAAAAATATGGTCTTGAAACCATCCTATAAACTGGTGATTATGTGTATCTGATAACCATCTTTTAGCCCTTAATGGATTCAACTGCCTAAGAATTTCTTTGTGAGTTTCAATATATGGAGCAACCTCCCAACTTTTATGCAAAACATAAAGATGAGCCTGCTCCCGATCTGTAATACTGATTGTCACAACTTCTCTTCCCGAAATTCCCTCACCCTCAATTCGTCCAGTGTGACGAGATTTCGGGAGACCAATTCTTTCCACATCAGATAGGTATTCATTACAAAATTCAATGGCTTCCTCAACAATATATCGCTCCACTATGCAACCCTCTGGCTGAATTTAATTTTTGACAAACCATTTCAAAATCTTTATATATCATTCAACCGAATACATCCATCTATAGTGCACAGGACCACAAAGTCGAATCTCTCTCACCAAGTGAATCATCAAATGAACCATCATATCAAAAAATGTTGGTGGGAAAAACATTTCTAATTCACATAATATGATGAAAATTTCTTTTTCCATAGCTGGAAATTTCCCCGGGTCTAAAACTTTGCAACATATAGCTTTGAAAAAGAAACAAAGTTTGGTTAACGTATGACAAACATTCTTGGGAAAAATACAACGTAAAGCTATAGGAATTAGATCTTGTATCAAGACATGGAAATAATGTGATTTCAAACCTTTTAACTTCAAATAATTCATTGACACAATGTTATTGATATTTTATGAGTACCCCTCTGGAACCTTTACATCATTGAAGAAGTTTTAAAACTGATATCTCTCCGCCCTAGAAAGAGTATAAGCAGCTGGAGGAAGAAACATTCGATTTTTACCCTTCATGGGAGCCAATTATTCTTATATTCCCATGTCAACCATGTCCATCCTTGCCTTAATTCCATATTTTGTTTTTCCAGGAGAATTTAGAAACATTCCGATAACACTTTCACATAAATTTTTTCCACATTCATCACATCAAGAAAATGTCTGACGTACAAACAATTCTAGTATGGTAATTCAAAAAAACTGATCTCTTTTTCCAACCGATTTTCGTAAGGTTTTTTAAAAATGGTTTACCAAAAACAGTGTTCTGATATTTTACTTTCTCAAACGGTTGATCACCTGTTAGTGGAGACGGTGTTGCGCGTTTCTATGAACTTCTATTGAATGATGTCGTCCAAGATCGGTACTTATGTCGACGAGGTAGAAATCTACGATGTCCTAGAAACACAGATTTCGATGAATGTTTCAACCTAATTGATTATGTATCTTCTTCGCACATGGGACACCCTTGAGTTTCTTTAATGCTATAGCCTGACAAATTTCCATAAGCAGGGAAATCATTTATTGTCCCATACAACATCGCTCTCAATGTGAAGTATTCACTTTTATAAGAATCATACAGCATTACACCTGAGTCCCATAATAACTTCAAATCCTCGATCAAAGGAGCTATATAAACATCAATATCATTACCTGGTTGTTTTGGTCCTGATATAATCAAAGATAACATGATGAATTTCCACTTCAGGCATAACCAGGGTGGCAAGTTATAATTTACCAACATAGTAGGCTATGTACTAAGAGTGCTGGTTTGAAAATCAAAAGGATTCACTCTATCTGTAGATAACTCAAGACGAAGGTTTCTCGGCTCTTTTCCAAATTCAGGATACTCATGATCAATTTTCTTCCATTGAGGACAGTCGGGCGGATGACATAATAACCCATCTTTATTTCTTTTATCTGCATGCCATGACAATTGTCTTGCAGTTTCTTCACTTCCATATAGATGCCTAAACCATGGAATGAATGAAAAGTACCATACAAATTTCTTCGTATTGGATTTATCTTTCTTCTATCGAGAATAACCACACTTTGAGCATTCTGTAAGTGATTTTTTCTCCTTGAGAAACAATATACAGTCTTTCAGGCAGGCATGTATTCTTTCAGAAATCATTCCCATCGAGCGTAGCATTCTTCTAGTTTCATATGTCTGGCTTGCGAGCTCACTATCTTTCAGGAGCATTTCATTCAAGAGATCAAGTAGTTCCGTAAAACTGACATCACTCCATCTGTTGCCTGTTTTCAATTTATACAACTTCAGTACAGCTGACAATGTTTTATACTTAGTGCAAGCAGTATACAAGGGCATCTTTGCACAACTCTTTAACTTCTCAAACAATTTTGGGCAATCACAGAATTTATCTTGAATTTTATTTTTCATTTCCTCAATACGATCTTCATCATCATTAACATCTATAATCACATACTCTATACGGTCTTCTTCATTATCCATATTTGTATGCATATCTAACGATCCATAAAACGCAGTTTTATCCTAGCCAGTAGCTACATTCTCTTTTTCTCTGTGTTTATTCCAACATTTATAACTCTGATATATTCCGTGACATATCAAATGTTCTTCCAACTCCTCTGGAGTAAGTAGTCTAGAATAACAACAATGTAAAAACGGACAAAGTATTTGAGAAGGATCATTTGCGTGATCCTTTTCAAACTTGATGAACTCTTTTACTCCGTTCTCTTACTCTATTTTTAAGTGATTATCATACTACTTAATATAATAAAACTAGTTTTTACTAACCAGGGACTTCCTGTAGGCCAGTGGTAGGCGATAAAGGCATGTCGCACTTCAGTTGTGGGTACGATTCTCACAACCTTGTCCAATGCGACGGGTTGTCTCTCGTCCTGCAGGTTGTCCCTTTTTCTAAAACTACATTATAATAACATTCCTGCAATAAAATAGAAAAAAATACTATCTTATGTCTAACTTAATTCATACCAATCTTTAGGCTTATACAAAATACTTCTGTCCAAGATCACAGTATAAAGAAAACAATTACTAGAAATTTCATCTACCGAGCATGTGAATACCATCATTTATCCCCCATATATCATATGATATATCTTGTTGGTCACATTCCAAACATTTGAATACTTTAATCACGTATTCTCTTAAACCATAGTGAAAACATGAATGTTGTCACAAGGTAACTCTTTCCATATACCAAAATCCCAAAAATTCTATATACTCAAACCATGATATCACTTTTTCCTTATATTAGTCATGATCTCATTAATACTATCAAACATTTCATTATCTCCTTATCCCTTCTTTATGACATATCATCTGCTTTCCAAAATATTTGAATCACTTTTCATGGTTATCAGTACCATATAATTATCGAAAACCACAATAAACCATTACATAGATATTCCAATGTTCCACAATACTATAAATGAGATTCCACAACATTATTTTGGAATCCATTTACATAAACACATAATCATTCCATCACATCGTTGTCATACTCAACATTGCTAATAGTGATCGCATGTGACTTCCCTTTGTCCTTTTCCTTAGGAGGTTGCTCATGTTGATCATCATTAACCCTTGGATTAGGGCATTGATTGGAATAATGCCACATTTTCTTGAACATGAAGCATTGAAGTGTTGGTGGTGTGTTCTCTATAGTCTTTTCTTTATTCACATCATTAGAAACCCTTTTTCCATTACTTCGACACTCAGCTACTCGATGACCCACTTTTCCACACTTAAAACATTTTCTAGTCCCATTAAGACAATATCCACCATGATTCCTTCCACACTTTGAGCATAAAGAAACATTTATCTTCTTTTCACCATTATTCTGAGATTTCTCCTTAAACTCCATCTTTCGTTTCTTGTCAAAACCATGAGATGGATTTGTAACACCAACTTTCATTTCTACCTTAATAGCACAATGCACAATTTCTTCATAGCTACTGAAGTCTCTTATAGCTAATTCCCTTTGAAGACTCGGTTTTAAGCCACTGAAGAATCGATCAACTTTACTTTCAGGTTGGATAATAAATCCAGATGCATACCTTGAAAGCCTTGTAAAATTAGCTTCTTATATACCAACAGATTCATCATCCTTTTGCCTAAGCTCAAGGAAATCCTTTTATATCTTTGTTCAAAGAATACGATGGAAGTATTTATTGAAAAATAATTTCTTGAACTCATCCCATTACAATGATTCAATTTCATCTCGGGGCATCGTATTCTTAATTAGAGTCCACCATTGATCTTCTTCGCCTTCTAAACGGTAAATAGCCAGAATGAATTTTTCATGTTCCAAACAGTGAAGTATGGAAAATATCTTTTCAATGGTACTGATCCATTGTTCATAAACAAGTGGATCAGAAGACCCACTGTAAGAAGGTGGACGTTTCCTCATGAAGGTCTCAATATAATATTTTTCCCTTCTTTACTCATTTGGAAGTCCAGAATGATTCATAGCTTGTGTAAGTATAGCAATAAGATTTTGCACTCCATCTCCCATAATGTTGGTTTGTTCAGGAGGACAATCATTGCATCGTCCATTACTTTGATCAACATGGTTCCTTCGGGTTCTAGGCATCGTCTAAAACCCAAAAAGAATAGTGTGAGAGGAAAAAAACATGCTAGGGAAAACAACATAATAAAGGGGGAGTAACTTCAATATCTAACATCTTAGGTATATTTCTAAGATCGTTACTATAATTCTAGGACTATAACCTATACTTATACTTAACCTTAAGGACATCCCTCGATATACCTTAGAAATATCTCTAGTGGTCTCACTAAAGTTTTCGCATCCTAGTTTCCAAAGGTTAACTAAACCTCCCTCTGATACCAACTGTAGAGACCCAAAGCTTGACATACATGGAAATTACATTATTTTTGTGGAATACTTAATACATAATGAAAACATACACCAAAGGACCGTAATAGTTTAGTGTCTTTGGAAACTCGGAATATAATCTTCTAATCTTGGTGAAAGATCTTCAACATCTCCCATAAAGATCTTCCCCTTTTATTTTCTTACCTAATACCTTTCATTAAATCCTGGGGAAAAGAAAACATAAAAAAGGGTGAGTTCAAATTCCCAGTAAGGGTAAACATAGAGAACAGAAAACAATCCATAAACATTTTAATTCAAAAACTTGAACATAAAATCTAAATAGAAAAATCTTGAGCAAA
Organism: Viscum album; assembly: GCA_963277665.1. Taxonomy (NCBI): domain Eukaryota; kingdom Viridiplantae; phylum Streptophyta; class Magnoliopsida; order Santalales; family Viscaceae; genus Viscum; species Viscum album. The sequence continues at coordinate 423,805,885 of OY728123.1, read as the reverse complement.
GACATGAATCTTGGAAGTACGTAAGACATATATCATAAGGGAACATCAATCATGATAAAATAGCATGGGAATAAAACATGTAATTGTGGAAAACCATTAATCACATGATATTATTTCCATAGTAGCCAAGGTATTACTTCCAAGACCGTCTTAGTGGACAAAGTCCCTTTCGGAATCGAGTTCACTCCTCATTTGAGTCTTGTAACACTGAACCGGATTAACTTACCGTTCCAGCCATGTCTATCTCATGAGATATAAATCTTTACCCAAAGCATTAGAGGTAGATATAGGTCCCACCCATCTCATAATTAAATCATTCTTACTTGTTCCACAAAATAAACCTAAAATATTCATCATAACCCAAAGAATAAAATGGGTTTCATAAGCATCATCCCATCATAACATAATCCATATATAAAAATGGATATAATTTCATCATAAGAGAAGTAAAACTATGTAAATAATAGATACATTATACTTGAAACATACACATATGAAATAATGTCATCTTAGATGGAAAATGGTTTTGATAAAACACTTGAAATGAATTCTTGAGGAAAATATCCTTTCTTCTTCAAAATCATTTTCTTTTCACAAAATGCCATGAAATCTTAAAAGAAAATTATTTTGTTGAAAATAATCATAAAATTTTGTAGAGAAAACTTCATTGAAATAAGTCGTTATGAAACCATAAAAATCCATTCACTCTGTATAAGTTAAAAATAACATTCTTCTCGTACTTTTGTCAGAAAAGTCAAAAAGTTCTTCGTATGGTAAACAAAAGAAAGATTCCTTCCATAACACAATGTAAAAGTCAAAGAGGGGTAAACATGACATTAAAAATACATGGAAGAATATTAAACACTTTATGAAAATCATTTTACGGTCATGGAAGAAAAATATAACCCCAGTAAATACATACGTATAAGCAATCTCGGATAAAAATGAGATTTGAAAAATTATCCCTTACCTTATGTCTGATATGCTTCGTATGTATCCAGACCTCCTGTATAATAATTTAAATAATGTTATTGACTTATTACAGAATCATATTCATTGTTATGATATCATATATGGTTCAATTATGACTTTATAATACCTGTTCTTTTATAAATTCCATGTTAAAGGAGTGTTTTGGGTAAAATCATTTCATCTATCGTACGTGTTTCGATTTTTTTTCTTGATATTATTATTAATTATCTCATGATTTACTTCCAGAATGTAAATCATGATTTATATATCATATATATTCAGTATATATATATATATATATAACAGATAGATGAATGAAATTAAATACACCGTTCATGGAGACGGTAGGTCATACGTACGCATGAATAATGTTTTCCTTTCCTTATTTACTTGAATGGAATTAAGCAGATGACATACATATATATATATACATAAATACAGTAGAATTATTATGTCATATATTTCATGATTACTTATTATATACACTTTATAATCATTCTTGAATTGTTAACATGGAAAATGAATCGCATCGCGTCGTGGAGACGGTAATCCGTATGTACGCACGAGTGATGATATCATTCCCATATTTATTGAATGGAATTTTAGTGGATGATATAATATCATAGAATTAGTATGATGTTATAATAATCATATATAGTTATTCTTTACACAATTATACCTATCCATGTAAGGTGGTGGTGGAAAAATAGATTACACCACGACGCAGTGATTTCATTTTCCATAGGATGGATAGAAGGTGAAATGGGGTTGTTTAATATTTATAATAAAATATCAGTATATAATTAATACTGATGTTATTACTTTATAATGAGACAACTAAATAATAAGACGTAGAAGAAGAAAGAAACTTGAGAAAATCGGAAGAAGAGATTACCTCTTCTTCGACGCACCTCCTTTAAGATTCCTCTTAAGAAAGTAGAGTTGGTCATTGGAGAAGAACAGAACCTCCATAATCTTTCTAGGAAAGTGGATAAGAGAAATGTTCAGGGGTTGGCCGATCTTCAAGGCTCAAAAGTTTGTGAAGAGAAGAAGTAAGGGGTGCCCTTTTTATAAGGGAGGAGAGGGGCACCTTGGGAAAAACTCAAAATATTATTTTATAATAAAGTCATATTCGGTTTATAATAGCTCCAAAATGATTTATTTCGAAGATAAAGTGGTTATGGGTCCAAATACTCTCAACCAATAGATTTTATACTGGTTTGGTTCATTATATTAACCTTATATTTTAGTTTTAACTCTTAATTAATTAGATTGACATTTACCATGTCACTTTGTATTTTTATATTATATAGTTAATAAACTTACCATATACATCCAAGTGACTCCCAAGTGGTCTATTAATTATACACCTATAATTATATAATTATATTGGCTGAACCATATATTTTTAGGAATATAATAACAATTAATAATATAATATTTGTTTTTAAAAAAAAAATGTCAATTTTGACACTATTTGGTAATTGATTTTTGTGAAAATCATAACAGTATGATTAGTTCTAAAAAAGTTAATAAAATAAATACTAACATGTCATATTAACCTAGAAAATTATTTTATTCCATAAAAAGCCTCAAATTACATTTATTTGGTTATTTATAACATCAATTATGTTAATATTTCATTAATAAGATAATTATTGCATCATCATTGTGTCATAAATAAATTAAATTATTTAATGTCTAAAAATTATAAATAAAATACCATCATGTAGGAAATCATTTAGCTTTCTAATTAATATTTATAGTCTAATTTATCTTACGTATAACCCAATATTAAAAATGATTTAGTTATTAAACTTTGATTTTAACTATTTTAACCCTTCTTTAAATAAATTCATAATAAATGTCCTAATCTAATCCAAGTGGACCTAAATGGTCATATTTTATTCCTAAGGTTGTTTTTGGTCGAAATACACTTATCCAATAGAATTAGGACATGTTTTGGGGTAATAATAATATCATTTTTACCCTTAATTACCCTATTTACTTTTAACTGTGGTAAATAAAAGTAAAAAGATATTGTTCACCAAAAAAAAATTCATCTCACTGAACCACATTGAAGTTTTTGATATTAACCGTGTCTCTTGGATTTCTGAAATTCCACTCACAGAAGTGCTAAAATTAAGTTTTATGTGAATTTCCAAATTCTCCTAAGATGTGGGTAAAAGACGGTGAAAAGTTCAATAAAATTTTTATATATCTAAAATTATTATAAAATGAATACAATGAATTCAATTGTACTTATATAGGTATTATGTATCAATTTTTACCTAAAATAAATTTAAATAAAATAAATAATTATTTAAATAAAAAGTCGGTTTTTAAATAGTAACCCAGTGTTTTCACTATTCATCAAAAATTGAAAGTTTTTAGAAAAATACCAAAAATTAACCCTAGGCTAATTTCGATATTCCAAATCCAAAATTGAAGTCCATTTTGAAAGATAAAATTTATAAAATTACAAAAAGTGGGTATTACTATTCATAACGGCTAGTTCGTAATAATATTATAATAATATCTCGTTTAGTGAAACTTGGTATTGCGTACAACACACCCAATCGTGGAAGGTTGCAATTGCGTGTAATGAAATCCAAGTCAGGGTTGTGTGTAGTGAAATCTCCGTTTTGTGTTTCATATAACATAATCAAAACTTATTTCATTTATACATTAAACAAAATTTATACTTACTGTTGCGTAGAACAATTTCCACAAAACGAACTTGAAAATGTGTGTAACACAGCCAAGAATGGTGTTGCGTATACTGCAAGCTAATATAGTGTTGTGTATAGAACAATATAATTTTGGTGTAGTGTATAACACAAGACATAAATGAAATTAAAAAGAATAATTCTCATAAAATCTCGGGTTGTTACATTCTACCCCCCTTAAAATGAATTTCGCCCTCGAAATTCATCGGGGTTATAAATGGTTTACTACTTGAAAGTTTATTTAATAGAAACCCACATCGTAAAAAGGAAACTGAAACTTATCTTTAAAAACTAATATATGAAACATAACGGTTACCCAAATTAACTAATCACTCGGTTTCCACATAGGATAACATAGATGAAAATATGGATATGGAAGAGAAATATAACCATCATGTTCTGATGGAGAGTGGTAGAGAACATGGATATGAAAAATCCAAAAATCACAAATCCATAAATTTGTGATGATTTAAGGAACCATCTGATTCTACAGATATAAGGACACTAGGACAACATTTTTTGTTTTCAAGATCATTTATCTAAAGTTGAAGAATTTGAATTAGAAGAAATACTTACTTTATTTCAGTATAATATCATTGTTGTTCGTGCCCTGAACAATTTCCACTTCATATCTTAAAGAAATGAAGTCGAATTTTTCATTTGTGAGGTGTTAGCAGATCATGTGATAGAATTATGGGTCCTTCCATATGTCTCAAACAAAAGGTTAGCAAAAGTTATCAAATATACATAATTCCATCTATGGTGAGGTTAATCGTATATGATTCCAAAAATGGACTTATACTTCATCTATCAAACTTCTTAATATAATAAAACTTGTTTCTACTAACCTGGGATTCCTGTAGGCCAATGGTAGGCGATAAAGACCCATCGCACTTCAGTTGTGGGTTCGATTCCCACAACATTGTCCGACATGACGGGTTGTCTCCCATCCTGCAAGTTGTCCCTTTTTCTAAAACTACATTATAATAACATTCCTGTAATAAAATAGAAAAAAATACTATCTTATGTCTAACTTAATTCATTCCAATCTTTAGGCTTATACAAAATACTTATGTCCAAGCTCATATTATAAAGAAAAAAATTACTAGAAATGTCATCTACCGAGCATGTGAATACCATCATTTATCCCCCATATATCATACGATATATCTTTTATGTCACATTCCAAACATGTGAATACCTTAATCATGTATTCTCTTGAACCATAGTGAAAACATGAATGCTGTCACAAGGTAAATATTTACATATACCAAAATTGAAAAAATTCTATATACTCAAACCATGATATCACTTTTTCCTTATATTAGTCATGAGCTCATTAATACTATCAAACATTTCATTATCTCTTTATCCCTTCTTTATGCGCATATCATCTGCCTTCCAAAATATTTGAATCACTTTTCATGGTTATCGGTACCATATAATTATTGAAAACCACAATAAACCATTACATAGATATTCCAATGTTCCACAATACTATAAATGAGATTCCACAACATTATTTTGGAATCCCTTTACATAAACACATAATCATTCCACCACATCATTGTCATACTCAACATTTCTAATAGTGATCACATGTGACTTCCCTTTTTCCTATTCCTTAAGAGTTTTCTCACATTGATCATCATTAACCCTTGGATTAGGGCATTGAATAGCATAATTCCCCATTTCTTTGCACTTGAATCATTGAAGTGTTGGTGGTGCGTTCTCTACAGTATTTTCTTTATTCACATCAATAGCAACCCTTTTTCCATTACTTCGACACTCAGCTGCTCGATGACCTTCTTTTCTACACTTAAAACATTTTCTAGTCCCTTTAAGAAAATCTCCATCATACTTCTTTCCAAACTTTGAGCATAAAGAAACATATATCTTCTTTTCACCATTATTCTGATATTTCTCCTTGAACTCCATCTTTCTTTTCTTTTCAAAACCATGAGATGGATATGTAACACCAACTCCCATTTCTACCTTGATAGCAAAACGCACAATTTCTTCATAGCTACTGAAGTCTCTTATAGATAATTCCCTTCGAATACTTGGTTTTAAGCCACTGAAGAATCGATCAACTTTACTTTCAGGTTGGATGATAAATCCAGATGCATACCTTGCAAGACTTGTAAAATTAGATTCGTATATACCAATAGATTCATCATCCTTTTTCTTAAGCTCAAGGAAATCCTTTTCCATCTTTGTTCGAAGAATACTAGGGAAGTACTTATTGAAAAATAAGTTCTTGAACTCATCCCATTCCATGGATTCAATTTAATCTTGGGGCATCATATTCTTAATTAGAGTCCACCATTGATCTGCTTCGCCTTCTAAACGGTAAATATCCATAATGACTTTTTCATGTTCCGAACAGCGAAGTATGGAAAATATCTTTTCAATGGTACTAATCTATTATTCAGAAACAAGTGGATCAGAAGACCCACTGAAAGAAGGTAGACATTGCCTCATGAAGGACTCAATATAATATTGTTCCCTTCTCTGCTCATTTGGAAGTCCAGAATGATTCATAGCTTGTGTAAGTATAGCAATAATATTTTTCACTCCATCTCCCATAACTTTGGTTTGTTCAGGAGGACAATCATTGCATTTTCCATTACTTTGATCAACACGGTTCCTTCGGGTTCCAACCATCATCTAAAACCTAATCAGAATAGTGTGGGAGGCAAAAATCATGCTAGAGAAAACAACAAAATAAAAGGAGAGTACCTTCAATATCTAACATCTTAGGTATATTTCTAAGATCATTACCATAATTCTAAAACTATAACCTATACTTATACTTAACCTTAGGGACATACCTATACATACCTTAGAAATATCTCTAGGGATCTCACTAAAGTTTTCGCATCCTAGTTTCCAAAGGTTAACTAAACCTCCCTCTGATACCAAATTTAGAGACCCAAATCTTGATTTCCATGGAAATTACATTACTTTTGTAGAATACTTAATACATAACAAAAATAGACACCAAAGTACCGTAATAGTTTAGTGTCATTGGAAACTCATAATATAATATTCTAATCTTGGTGAAAGATCTTCAACATCTCCCATAAAGATCTTCTCCTTTTATTTTCTTACCTAAAACCTTTATTTAAATCCTGGGGAAAAGAAAACATAAAAAAGGTGATCTCAAATGCCCAGTAAGGGTAAACATAGAGAACATAAAACAATCCATAAAAATTTGAATGCAAAAACTTGAACATAAAATCTACACCTCAAAATCTTGAGCAAAGACATGAATCTTGGAAGTATGTAAGGCATATATCATAAGGGAACATCAATCATGATAAAATATCATGGGAATAAAACATGTAATTGTAGAAAACCATTAATCACATGATATGATTTTCATAGTAGCCAAGGTATTACTTCCAAGACCATCTTAGTGGACAAAGTCCCTTTCTGAATCGAGTTCACTCCTCGTTTCAGTCCTATAACACTGAACCGGATTAACTTACCATTCCAGCCATGTCTATCTCTTGAGATATAAATCTTTACCCAATTCATTGGAGGGAGATATAGGTCCCACCCATCTCATGATTAAATCATTCTTACTTGTTCCAAAAAATAAACTTAAAACATTCATCATAACCCAAAGAATAAAATGGGTTTCATAAGCATCATCCCATCATAACATAATCCATATAAAACAAATGGATATAATTTCATCATAAGAGATTTAAAACCATGTAAATAATATAGACATTATACTTGAAACATACACATATGAAATAATGTCATCTTATATGGAAAATTGTTTTGATAAAACACTTGAAATGAATTCCTGAGGAAAATATACTTTCTTCTTCAAAATCATTTTCTTTTCAAAAAATTCCATGAAATCTTAAAAGAAAATTATTTTGTTGAAAATAGTAATAAAATTTTGTAGAGGAAATTTCATTGAAATAAGTCGTTATGAAACCGTAAAAATCCATTCACGCCGTATAAGCTAAAAATAACATTCTTCTCGTACTTTTGTCGGAAAAGTCAAAAAGTTCCTCGTATGAAAAAAAAAGATTCCTTCCATAACACAAAGTAAAATTCAAAGAGGGGTAAACATGACATTAAAAATGCATGGAAGAATATTAAAAACTTTATGAAAATCATTTTATGGGCATTGATGAAAAATATAACCCCAGTAAATACTTACGTATAAGTAATCTCGGATAAAAATGAGATTTGCAAAATTATCCCTTACCTTATGTCCTATATGCTTCGTATGTATCCGGACCTCCTGTATAATGATTTAAATAATGTTATTGACTTATTACAGAATCATATTCATTGTTATGATATCATATATGGTTCAATTATAACTTTATAATACCCATTCTTTTATAAATTCCATGTTAAAGTAGCGTTTTGGGTAAAGTCGTTTCATTTATCGTACGTGTTTCGATTTGTTGTTCTTGATATTATTGTTACTTATATAATGATTTACTTACTTACAGAATGTAAATTATGATTTATATATCATATATATTCAGTATATATATATAATATATAGATGAATGAAATGAAATACACCGTTCATGGAGACGGTAGGCCGTACGTACGCATGAACGTTGTTTTCCTTTCCTTATTGAGTTGAATGGAATTAAGTAGATTACATACATATATATATATATATATACATAAATCCAGTAGAATTATTATGTCATATATTTCATGATTACTTATTATATATACTTTATAATCATTCTTGAATTGTTAACATGGAAAATGAATCTCATCGCGTCGTGGAGACGGTAATCCGTACGTACGCACGAGCGATGATATCATTCCCATATTTATTGAATGGAATTGGAGTGGATGATATAATACAATAGAATCAGTATGATGTTATAATAATCATATATAGTTATTCTTTACACCATTATACCCATCCATGTAAGGTGGTGGTGGAAAAACAGATTACACCACGGCGTGGAGACGGTATTCTGTACGTACACACGCGCGGTGATTTCATTTTCCGTAGGATGGATAGAAGGTGAAATGGGGTTGTTTAATATTTATAATAACATATAAGTATATAATTAATACTAATGTTATTACTTTATAATGATTCAACTAAATAATAAGAAGTAGAAGAAGAAAGAAACTTGAGAAAATCGGGAGAAGAGATTACCTCTTCTTCGACGCACCTCCTTTAAGCTTCCTATTAAGGAAGTAGAGTTGGTATTTTGAGAAGAAAATAACCTACATAAACTTTCTAGGAAAATTTAGAAGATAAATGGGCAGTTTTTTTCAAGCTTCAAGGCTCAAAAGGGTGTGAAGAGAAGAGGGAAGGGGTGCCCTTTTTATAAGGGAGGAGAGGGGCACCTTTGGAAAAACTCAAAATATTATTTTATAATAAAGTCATATTCGGTTTATAATATCTCCAAAATGATTTATTTCGAATATAAAGTGGTTATGGGTCGAAATCCTCACAACCAATATATTTTAGACAGGTTTGGGTCATTATATTAACGTTATCTTTTAGTTTTAACTC